>LR990009.1:1954796-3232092 GCA_905147175.2 Nymphalis urticae
CAACTTTCCCCGTGGAAGTCGATGCTACCGGGTTGACCGGGTTGTAATAGTCAAATAATTTTAAATCAATTTCTGATTTGAAATAAGACCGTTTCGGTGTGTGTGATAGTGATGAATATCACTGATGTATATGAGTGATATGAATATGAGTGATGAATATATATCGTGAGTTTTATCTATTACATGCAATTACAAATTACTTTTTTTCAAATCAGTGTAAGCACGATTATATGGATTGAATTTTATTTTAGATAAAATAGTTACTTTTTCTCCACCTGATTTAGATGTAGAGAGAATTCTGGTGTTTGATTTATAATAGGTTCTGGGAAGGTACTGGGTTATGGTAATTCGCATTCTAATCCAGATGTAGTATGATTCAGAGCCTCAGCCCTCAGTTTCTTTATGAGACCTTTTTTATTCGATTTTCTTTTTTCATTGGTTTCTGTGACATCAAATTTTCACGCTTAAATGGCTAGAAAGGTTATCACAAATAACCACTTTGGGGCCTTGTAGCTTTTCAGCCCAAGGTATAACGATTGTCTGGAACCAATCTTCAAAAACAGTGGAATCGAATCAGCCGGATTTAGTTCGATTATATCTGCTACCGTTTGGTCCATTTTGACACCATGACGTCCACAAATGCTCTGCTTTATAAACAGTATAAGTTGGCAAGAGTATTCCATCTGCTGCCGCTGCAAACATAATTGTGTGATTGATGTGATTGCGAACTCTTTCAGGATATTTTATTTCGCGCTTAAAAATTTATTTTGACGATCCGGTATTATCTGAGAGATTTGTTTCATCGTAATTTAATATATTACTTGCAGGTATATATTTAATGATCTTTTATATTTGCGAAATAAATAGTAAATTCATCGACAGTTTTTGCAGCGCGAACTTTTTTAATATTTCGTGCCGCTCGGGTTGTTAGTTTATCCTTATGGCGAGCCAGAAAATTACTTATCCACCATTTACCTGGCGGTTTGTTTTTAAAAATGTGTTGTTTATTGTTTCCTTTCCAGTAATTAAATACAACAAAACTTAAATCTAATCGTGAGAGGGGAGCGCCAAAATCACCTGCTGCTATTAAAACATTTACTATCTGTTTTTCTTCAGAATAGGTAGTCTTTAAACTTTTTCTCTAAACTTTTCAAAATTTTTCATACAAAAAGGAGAAAGATATTAAGAACTTGAAATCTTTAAGATAGTGATTCTTTGGTGGGTATAAAAGTACATAAATGCAATTTACAAGCGCAGAAGTCTACCTACAGAAACTTAAGGATACTGTTTGGAGCGCGTCAATGCACTGACTTTCTTTGCCTTTAAAAAATTGCCTGAGTTTATCGTTTACCTCCAGGTCTATAAATCCTGGAGAGGCAATGTGCGTTTTTAAAGGGTCAGCATAACGTACATCTTTCCATGAAAGATCTCCGAATCTTTGTAAATTTTGAAGTATTCTTATATGCTCAGGATCGGCCCGAGGCACCTTTGGCTCTTTAACTGATGTATTAATTAACCCTAAATTCAAAAGAGTATTGTTCGTGCTATTTGTGCCAGTTGTGACAGTAGGCCGTTTCAAACAAAAGGATGTCGTTGCAGAATCTAGACTTGCTTGACATGCTTGGTTGTTATCCGGAGGAAGCGAACTCAATAAACTATTCGAAGTCATTTGCGTGTAAGATGAGGGTTGATAAATATTTTGTAATAAAATATTGGTTAACTCACCGATCCTGTTTGTCAAAACCTCGAGTTGATTTGAAGTATTTATTCGTTTCCTTTGTCTACCCCCTGACTCACTATCAGAGGAATGTGAAGAAGACGAATTTGAATCGCTTCGTTGTATTCTTTTCTTAGACGCCGGGCTCAATACCGGCGAATGTGCAGACCGGTAACTACAACCGGCGCCTTGCTCTATCCCAATATGGTCCGGGTGTACATTTTCTACTTCACTTTCACTAATCATAATTAGAATGGGTCACACACTTGTTAACACATCTCTTTTTTAACAAATGAAATATTCACTAAACTCAAAATACTGAACAAAAATAGGTGTTTACACTAAGAGAAGTAACGACGCTATGAAAGCAAAACGGCAAGCTGCCACCCTGGGACCAATCAAATGGTGGGGAGCGGACGTGACGTCACATCCCCACACTAAATTCAAGAAAGAGGAAAGGGAAGTATACAACGCACTCTCACGGATGCTGTGCATCGTCAAATGCCAAATAATAAATATTTTAATCTAAACGGAAAGAATCAATTGAGATACTAAAATATTTGTAGGATATAGTTTTGTGATTTATTAAAATATTGTATACTTCCGCTTTATTAAAACAATGATATATATAAAGTCAGTAACACAAGTAATATATTTTTCACGTCGACACGACTCCATCTTGAGCAAAATAACTTTCCCTCCATATTTGCAAATCTGGTCTATCGACTATATATAATAACATATTTATCGAATGTTAGGTAACTTTCTATATTTTTACAAATATTTCGTATTCCATATTATATACAAAATAATAAACAAAAATCTACGTAAAAAAATCTAAAATTTGTGGCAAAACTAAAATATTAAACATTGACTATTTTTTATTAAATATTTACTATTTTTATCTGGATAAGTTCATTCGTTCTCCATCGGTTTGGTGAACGTGGACGAGACCTTAATATTAATTGTCAGTTCATCGAAAAATGGCGTCTTGAATGTCGGCAAAACTGTTTTCGTAACTTTGGAAGTCAAATTAAAGTGGATTTTAGTAGTTAAGTGGAATATTGTTGTATTATAAATGAATTTACATTGTTTTACTGTTTCTGAGTAGTTCAATGGACTACGTTCAGTAAGTACTTACCTATCGGTAATTACGGGTAAAGAGGACATGAGGTTGACTGACCTCAGCTGATCAGCTATTGTTAATCGTTCGGTTACAGTAGTAAAAAAGTGAATTTTATGCACCTCTGAAAAGAGCTTTTTTATATGTCCGAGTTATCGTGTATCATAAATTAACACTTTTTTTTTCCTCAGGCAAACGTACATGCTGTACGTAACATGCTGTAAATACTGTTTTCATAATTATGTCTGGTCTGATCCTATATGATCCTAAATCCTAAACTCTCAACCAACTGCACATTATTACATTTATAGGAAGATGTTTCTTTCTTGGTCGCTTACTTCTTTCATCTATGGGTAAATCACTTTCATTTAATAGATGTTGATGTTAGTACTCGCTACATTTATATTCTAATCCACCTTCTCCAACACTACCTGTAGGAGTCACCAACGTTTCATCTAGATTAGTAGTTAGCTCATTCACAGGTATCTACCATAGGTTCTTCTTCCAGGTTTATTGGTGTTATAGATTCCTTTTCTTCGCCTTCCTTCACTTGAAGTTTCTTCTCCTTACGATCTTGGTTTTGAAATACAACATATCTCTTTGTCTCCACTGTGTTTGTTTCTGGAAAATAAATTCTATACCCCTTCACATTTTCTTTATTACCCCCCATCAACCCTTTTTACCTTTCTTGTCCCACTTCCTCCTTCGTTCCTTCGAAATGTGAGCATACACTTCCGTTCCGAAGACTTTTAACTGGTGAATGTCAAACCTTTTGTTTGTCCATACTTCAAATGGTGATTTTCCATTTTCCTGATTTTTCCTAGTTCTATTTAAAACAAATACTGCTGTATTAATTGCTTCCGCCCACAGTTTCTTTGTAAAGTTTTCTTCAATTAACATTGTCCGTGCTGCTTCCACTAATATGCTATTTTCTCTCTCAGCCTTTCCGTTCTGTTTCGGCGTATATGGTACAATTATTTGGTGTGTGAATGGTAGTCGATGTATCTTTCCAGCTAAACAACTTTCACACTCAGGTTTAGTAGTTTGTTTAACATCAACATTGTGTTTTTGCAGAACGTCTTTTAGGTGAGTAAAGTTTTGATGCACGAGTTTTCTGTGCCACTCATTTAAGTCATTATTCACTAGTGTTGCATAATTTGTAGTCTCGTAATTATACTTATACCGTAATTCCAAATACTAAGAATTGCCAATTCTTTCCGCCACCGCACCAACTTGGTTATCTTTGTAAAGTTTGCATGACCGGTCATCTGTCATCATGACGTAACCTTTATCTGTGGCGCGAATGGCTGAAAACAGGTTGTTATTTAGTTCTGGAACGTACAAAACGTTGTATATGACCGTATCAATCCGTTCGGTCCCGTTCGACACCTGCACCGCCATCTGTCCACAGCCGAGGACACTAATTGTCGCACCATTACCTACAACAATTGATTGTTCCGTGATATTAGTAAATGATTTAAACAATGCGCGATTTCTACACATATGTTCACTAGCACTGGAGTCCACCAACCACTTTGATTTATGCAGTTCATGTGACGAACTAGACACTACAAATTCATTACTCTTCGTTTTGTTCTCAGTCTTTCGAACTTTCCACAGTAAAACATTTTTTATTATTTACTTTGAAAATGACCAATTTTACCACACGTATATAACTTTATTTGTCTTGTATTTTTCAAAACGAACGAAGAGGATGAAGATTGCTGGGACTCTTCAATCTTGCATTTCACCCTCTCTTCTTCGATTAAAAATCTGGCCACCAAGTTATCAATGGTTATGGTTTGCTTATCTTGGGGCGCCGACTTCTACGCCGACACAAAACACATGTATTCGTATTAATGTATATGTTGCCTTACTGTTAATGCAGTTATCACCTGTAATTGAGGTACCACTTCTTTTATTTTTTATTTTATAAACTGTGTCCTGTCATGTATCAGTGTGTACTTTGTTGGTGATCAAATAAATAAATAAAATAAATAAAGTAATATTCAACATATATAATTTAATCGGCTCAAGTACCTACTGGGTTCATGAAAGTAATTGACAGAAGAAAAAAAAAGAAACAGTATTGCCAACTTAAAATAAATGTATGGACATTGTACACTACATATTTAACAGCTATGCCACCCAGTAGTCCACCCGACGATAAATGCAACAATATTTTATGCTCTTACTGTGAATATTGTACCTGGTACTGGTTGCAAAACCAGCTTCGTCCGTCGTATACACCTATATATAACTAGTTGTGCCCGCAACTCGCTCTTCTCCACGTGCTCGAAACTTCACTGATGTCTTTGCAATGGTTGTTGTAAAAGAAATTCACACTCGCGAATGCGAGGAAGGGTGTTTTTAAATCTTCTCTCTCCATGATAGTATGGAGTGTAGACTGGTCCAGGTTGACATGTGTTTGTATTTCTAGCGCCAGTCTATCTCGGCCGAATCTTGGACATTCCAAGATAAGATGGAGGGTTGTTTCCTCGCATTCGGGGTCGCAGACACAGGAAGGGCTTTTGTTCTGTTAGTTCGGACATAACTCTATACATGAAAAAAAAATGATTTTACAAGTTTTGTTGTACTGTCGTAACATTTGTAGGTCTATATTTCATTCATAAACGAAAGAACGACGACACGCTCGCGCGCGCGTGTTTGCGGTCGCCCGCCATTGGCGTAGTACGTGTTCACCAACGCTCGCGCATTTTATTGATGACAACAGATAATTAACCATGGATTTCGATACAGAAAAATGTATAATTGATATACAAAAAATCTTCTTTGATCTTCGATAAATAATTCAAAATACTTTTATATATCGCGAGTATATATAATAAATACGTCTACGACGTAGACGTCGTAATACTACGACGGTTTCTTAACCGCACGATTCGGTTGCGATTGCGGCTACCCGCTTAACCGTAAGCGCAACCGCATCCTGCGGTTAGCCGGACAATGCGTAGGAGGTCTTATAGTAATAACACTAATATATACAACATGTATATACCTCCACTGAGTCCACAATTCCCTCACACTTTACCTGGCTTAGGACTGGCTATGTTAAACAATTAAAAACAAATAAAGTGTGTATGTAGATTAGGTATATAAAATATTTGAGATTCGTAACAAAATCATTTTTTATCGTTTCCTAAAGTTTACAACAAAAGGCTTAATTCTATAGAAGTTAGTGAATAATAAGTCAAATTGGGTCGATTGAGAGATAGTCCACTGTTGTAGAACCGTATACATTGCCCCACAAAAGAGTTACTGACTCCATGCAGTGAAGTAACTGAAGTAATTAGTTTGTGTTTGTTATTTGTACCAATGTTATGAGTATCACATTTTCTCACAAAAATATTAATATTTTTCCGTACATACAGAATATTTCAAAATATGTATTGAGAAACAACAGTTAATATTTTTATGACTTCAAATTTGCATTTCTTTCCTTATAAATCATTTCATCATCCATCACCACCATCATTTATGAATTATTAATTTTTGTGGTTATTTTTATAAATCCATTAATTCTAACATATTTTTTTAATTTATTTTTACTCAATAATAGGCACCATGTCCCCATGTCGTCACCAGTCAGATCAATTGTTCAATTGTCATTGTTGTCAATGACCGGGGACCCTAAAGTAGATGCATTTCCAACGAGTTCATCAAATAGACTAAAAAAGTGGAATCAGCGTATTTACAATAATTAAATAATTGACAATTAAAATAATTTTTAAAGTTGCTGCTTATGGTGTTAGCTATCTAGTCCTGCGAGTTTGTTGGCGTTTTACAAGCAACCTGTATAAACTTTTGAACAAACAATATAAGCTGGGAAACTCCCGGAAATATACTAAATTTCTCTTGTTCATATTTTACAACAAAAATGTCATGACGACGGCCCAGTATTTTATGACTGAAATAGAAGCCCCGGTGTCAATAAGCCATGTATGCAAGTCCCCACAAGGATTAATGTTTAAATTAATATGACACTTATTATTACAGGATAAAATTGAATGGTTATTCACGAAAAAACTTATCGGGTTCTGACTCTTTAGACTCTTGGTTTTCTTGCGAATCTGAGTGTCAAAATATGTAGTGTCAAAATATGTAGTAGAGCGACTGTAAAATATCTTACCTCCGTTGCCTCGAAATGACCGTTGCGCGCCTCGTCCTCTGAATCGACCACCTGTCCAGCTGCTCTAATCTGATTAAGCATGAGTACCCTGAACTGGTACCTGTCCTTTTCCTGGTGTATCATCTAATTCTTAAGATTTATTCTCCTTTAATTTAGGTCTCAACGTATTCAACTTTTCCAAACTACAATTAAACTGACTAAATTATCAGCTTCTTTTAATTTTTTCAATACAATATATTTTTAATTTCACTATCACGCAAAATCTTCTTCTGCTACGTCTTAGCACATGTCGCGTTAACTGGTCTCTCATCCAAGATTGATGGCATTTCTTAAATAACCTGTAGCCAATATATAATAATCCAAGGAAAAATATTGTACATATAATCATCAAGACTATGCTTATTGCTGACAGATGAAATTTTATTTCTTTAACCGTTTTACTGTAGCTGAATTTTTCCTCCACCGGCACTGTTTTGGTTTATAAAGATTTCCTCGTTGTTCACCTTAGATTGGCACATGATGATGATGATTGTCTTTGAATATAATAATATTCGTAACTTTACGATTTTTACAAAGATTGACACAGTCCAAACTAAACGTAAACATGATTAACTTGATCCCCGCTCAAGTAGCAGGGTCGCCATATAAGGATGGGACTTAGACACAATAAAACATCTGTAATGATGATCGAATACTGAGTATATTTAATCCATTAAACATTATTATAAGTACGCATTCAAGCATACATATGTATCTACTACATCACACCTCACCTGGCAGCCAGCTCCTGTGTGATGTTTCTGCTTCTCAGATGAGGCGGAGTCTTCAGTTATATCGCGTCCGCAGCGGCGCCTTATGTGATTTACGACGAATACGTGTTTCGCCTTGCGGCGTGCAGACCACGAGGTTTTTAAGGTTAATTTTTTTGTATATTTTCACCGGTTCTTGTCCGATCTCTTTGTGGAGGGTGTCTGCGGATAGCTGTTTTTCCGCTCTTCTCGGATATTTACCAATTTTTCATAGTTGACACACCTCCTAGGAGCTATTCGATTGGGAGTTTGCTGTCTTCTCCCTCAGAAACTGTTAGTAGTGGAGCGCCACAAACATTTATGCCGGTGAATCACACCCTATTTACTCACGCGAACACGTTTTTATCGCGATCGGCCCGGATTTCGAATATTAATGAATTTTTGACGCGTAGCCGATGTTTTTATGATCATGTATAGGCGAGTACTCTGCAAGTTTGTTTACCCCCTGCTTGATTGTGTCTAACTTACCTTTACCTCCTTAACTGCCAATTCGGTTTCTAGGGACGGTCTTGGAGGTGAGGCCGCCTTTGGTTTCGCGTTTCTGAGAGCGCGCACTTTCGACGACAGTATGTCTAGACTCCATCTTGAGCAAAAACCTTTTCCTCCAAATGTTATTTGTATCGACCCGAACCTTTACTGTCTTCATGTCGTCTTTCGTGGTGCATCACCTTTTGGTCCCTGGCCTTTCGAACCCTGTCCGATCTCGCTTCGGTAGTTTTTAGATCCAGGGCGGTCCTGATCGTTGTGATGACATTTTCGCTCGTCTCTCTTGGATCTTTAGACGAGATAATCAGTGTGTGGTTTGGCTGTTGCGGGGGTTTCGGCTTTGCTGTTGCTTGAGCGAATGTGAGTGGGCCTGTGAGTAGGTTTCTCGCTACTATTTAGTTTGTTTACCTCCTGCTTGATTGTGTCTAGGGTCTATTTTACCTTCTTGACTGCCAATTCGGTTTCTAGGGATGGTCTTGGAGGCAAGGCTGCCTTCGGTTTCGAGTTTTTGAGAGCGCGCACTTCCGACGACAGTATGTCTAGTTTTTTTGACATTATTTTAAGTTTTTGAGTCAAATCGTTTGTTTGATGTTTTTGTATGTATTTTTCTGTTTGGGTTGTTTGTTCAAGGCTTGAGATTTTTGTTTCAATTTTAGATAGCATCTCCCTGAGATTTTCGACTATCGCAGAAGGGGGTTGAGGGGCAGTGGCTTCGGGAGGTTTCGGCATCTCGACGACAAGAGTCTTGGTCTTGTCGACCTCTTGTCGAAGGACTTCTATTTGGTTGCCTAGGCTGCTCACTTGGTTCGCACCTTCGTTCTCGATTCTGTCCCATCTTGTCCCCTCCTTCCCAGTATCAATGGTGACAGAGGTCTGGGATTTAAGCCTGCCCTCTAACCCCTCCTGCGCCTCCCGAATCTCTTTTATGGCTCAGAAGGGCTCCACCGTTTCGTAGCTTAACCAGCTCCGTTCCGCTTGGGTTTTCTCCAGAGCCCCGTTTATTTACATGCGGGTCTCATGCAGTTGTTCTACCACGGTAGTTGTTACAACCTGGTAGTTGTTTAGCTGTTTTTCTTAGATATTAGCCTTAACACTGAGGGATTGAAAATGGTACCCCTGAGTAACTTTAAGAAATACTTTAGCAAGGCCATATGTCGTCGCACTTCGAGGGAATCGTATCCTGTCATTCCTTGTACAGTGGTATGAAGGGAGACGACAAATGATATTTTTTTGTGCTACATAATCTATATATGTATTTTATTTTAAATTTTATTTGTCGATTCTTCTTGAAAGTTCAGCTTTTATCCTCGCCTTTCTCAGATCTTATTCCCGTGTTTGTTAGCCACGTTTGTATGTAGTTTTTCTTCCAAGACATATTTGGCAGTCGCTCCACTTGGCGTGAGTGACTGAACACGTTTCTATTCTTTCGAGTATACTTAGGAACCTACATATAAAAATACATGTCAGTAGGTATTTTTATTATTATAATTTACTAAAGTATTACGAACATCAAGGTATATGAAAGATGTAATATTTAGGTAAAATACCATTTTTCAAAACTATGGGCGTCCACATCTCGTGGTAATCGCCTTCTGTTTTTTTTGCTTCAAAAATCAGCTCACCGCCATCGAGAAAGCCAGTCTCTCTCTGTATGAGCGATTATTAGCCTCTTGCCTTTGACGGGATATTTTGGGCCTATTGTAAGGCCACTCAAGTATGCTCGACGGGAGTTCTCTATGTTATCTACCCATATATTATCAGCAATAAGTCCTAAAAATAGTTATCAGTTTAAAAATGGAATATAATTTATTTCTACTATATGAAAAAACAAGACAACTCACCTTCTTTAACCCAAGTTTCATCCAAGTAATACATTTTTCACGTCGTTACGACTCCATCTTTCTCGAAATTTGCAAATCTGGCCTATTGACTATATATAATAACATTTTCATCGAATGTTAGGTAACTTTCTATATTTTTACAAATATTTCATATTCCATATTGTATACAAATGAATTAACAAAAATATATTTAAAAAAAATCTAAATTTGTGACAAAACTAAAATGATATATTTTTATCTGGATTAATTCATTCGTTCTCCACTACTGAAATGTTCGTCTTTGGACGAGACCTTAATATTAATTGTCAGTTCATCGAAAAATGGCGTCTGGAATGTCGACAAAACTGTTTTCGTAAATTTGGAAGTCGAATTAAAGTGAATTTTAGTAGTTAAGTGGAATATTGTTGTATTATAAACGAATATTATATTGTTTTACTGTTTGTAGTGCATAATACAGTGAAGTTATCAGCAATTCACTTGGAATATCAGTTGTCATTTCCATACTAAAAGCACTGCTTAGTTTGGGATCAGATGGCCGTGTGTGAATAGTCTCTTAGTATATTATTATTATTATTTATAAATACGGTTTGTTTTTATGTATTTCTATTGTGATTGGAATAGTTATAGATGTATTAATGAGTAGTTCAATAGACTACGTTTAAGTACTTACCTATCGGGTGGCGAGGACATGAGGTCATGACCTTAGCTGATCAGCTGTTGTTAATCGTTCGGTTACAGTAGTAAGAAAGTGAATTTTATGCACCTCTGAAAAGAGCTTTTTTTATATGTCCGGGTTGTAATCGTGTGTCACAAATTAACATATTTTTTCCTCAGGCACGTTCATGCTGTACGTAACATGCTGTAAATACTGTTTTCATAATTATGCCTGGTCTGATCCTAAATGCAGCAATTATGTTTTGCAAACGTTTTGATGGCAATACAATTAGTTGCTCTTGAAGTTTGTATGCTTTTAAACTTTGTTTTAATATACACGCACTAGGGCTTTCGCTTTCTACCAGCGGAATCAAATTCTTAATGAAATTGGATGGAGTTAACGTTGCAGGGGCTTTCTCATGAGTGTATAACTCTGACTCCGTGTATTGTATGTCTCGGTCCCTTAAGTGATCCACTCCCCACTTTGCCAATTGTTGTCTCAGCCAACCCAGTGGGAATATGGGGTCTAACTCTATAGGTGCCATGTAGAGATTGTCATTGATTCCTAGGTTTTCTAACATCATGCTTCTCTCCACCAGGAATTTCGTGACTTTCGCTTCCCCATTTGCTTTCTATTTCTATCCACCCGGTGCCCCTTTGGGTAGCCCACTTCAGCTTTTGCCCGAAGATATATGTGCATATCGTTTCCAGTGTACTAACCAGTTTTTTCTCTTCCAGGTCAACCAAATCCCACTGGTAAGGCATCTCACCCCCTGGGTCATTGATTTCGGGCTTAATAGACGTCATCGGGGTAAAATGCGAGCAGAAAACACAATTATCACAGTTTCACTAGTAACAACACCGAGTATTGCTGATACGAAATTTATTTATTTATTTATTTATTTAGGTTTATCAACAGTTGTTACAATATAAAACTTACTATAGATACAATTAAAATAAACAAAATATCAAACGCAATTGTACAACTAATTATAGATAAACACTGCATGCTTATTTAAAAACTTATAGACTATGTGCTTAAAATACTTAAAATCAGTTCAGTTCAGACTATGTAAAATTTAAATATAATATAAAATAATGAAGAGAAAAAAATATAGGGAAAAAGAACAATCACCTTAAATAACGGAGACCTTACTTAATTAAATAAAAAAAGGAAAAAACTACATATACTATACAAACGAAAAAACTATACGATACAAAAATCTGAACTACTATTAATATTAGCTTAGGGTAGTTTAAGTATCTTTTTAATTTTTTTGCGAAATTGAAATACTGAGACATTGTATACATCAAGTGCATTACTGAATTTATTATACAGCCCGGACAAACGTGGAACCGGCAAATATCGTGCTAAAACCATACGTCGCCTTGGAACAGAAAAAACGTTCTCTATTCTCTTACGTGGATATCTGTACGGTACTCTCAACTTAAATTCGCTCAAAAGCTGTGTGGAGTTAACTAATCTATTTACTTGT
The DNA here is from genome assembly GCA_905147175.2 of Nymphalis urticae. NCBI lineage: Eukaryota > Metazoa > Arthropoda > Insecta > Lepidoptera > Nymphalidae > Nymphalis > Nymphalis urticae. The sequence continues at coordinate 1,967,073 of LR990009.1, forward strand.
TGAAAATTATTTAAGTAGTGAAAATCTACTAGTTGTTGGGCTATATTAGGTAATGTATACAAAGGCTCACCTACTAAGTTCCAGTTGATGTTACCCATGTTAAAGTCCCCTATTATACATCTTAGTAGATCACACTGTTCAAATACTTGATTACAATTACTAATAAAATTTTCCATAGTTACTCTGGTCACAGGAGGGGGCATATAGATTGCACAAAGAGCGTATTTATGTGTCAACTGTTTGTGTTTTACGTCGAATATTACCCATAAGTCTTCATTATCACTCTCCCATTGCGAGACTCGTCGTGAATTGTAACAATTTTTGATCGCAATGATTACTCCTCCTCCGTCTAGTTTAGTCTGTCTATTATTAGAAGACCTGTCTCTCCTGTGAACAGTGTACCTATGGTCAAATAATTCCGTACTAAATATACCATCATTCAGCCAAGTTTCAGTCAGAACTATGAGATCATAATTGTAACTACATACATTTCTGTAAAATTCTAATGTTTTAGTACGTAAACCTCTAACATTTTGGTAGTATATTTTAATATTGAATTTTAATAGCTTTAAACTATAAAAAATGATTCCATAAGTAAAAAAAAGAAAATAAGTAAACAGTAATAAATAGATATTTAAGTAATTTTTTCCAAAGATTCCGTGTTTTTTATTATAATATAGTCTGATTCCTCGTTTTTGCGAACAAATATTCTGCCATTCTTTACCCAAATAAATCTGAATTTTTTATCGTTAGCCCGTTTTCTTGCAGCTGCGTGTAGGGCTTTATTGGAAGGTGATAAATGTTCCATAACATATATTGTTCTCTTAGTTCCTACATATCCGATATCTAAAGTATTTAATTTATCTTCTGTCTTCTTAGACTTGTTATACTTTTTAGCTGCAGCAAGGAAGGTATCTCGGTATTGAGGAGAGCTTAGTTGGACTACGATCGAACGTGGACGAGAGCCTGTTGGGTCTATTTTGGCTACTCGAGTACAATTAATTATATTATCAGCTGTGATTGGCGATTGTATAACTTGACTTAAAGTAGAGACTACGGAAATAAGATTTTCGGTTTTCTTTTCGGGAATGCATTGAATTTCAATATTACAGGCCCTGCTGTGCTGTTCTAGTTGATTAATCCTATTGTTTAAGTTAGTTAAGGTAGAGCGCATTTCAGTTTTTTCCTTACGTAATTCCTCGATGGTTTTAGTTGCCAATTGATATTGATTTTTAAAGTCTTCATATTGCTGACTAATAAAGTTCATAGATTCCTTTAGTCAGAAATTTCATTTTTTAAAGGTTTTATTTCCATGCCAATTGCCCCGGTAATGCTGTTTTTAAATTGCGATACAAGATCAGTTAACTCCACTTTAAAAACTTCCCTTACAATTTCAAAAATTGCGTCTTTTGTAACAGGCGAAAATCTCTCTTCAGGTGGTGAAGACACTGCGTGGCGCTTAGCCACCCGCTTTGTGACGTTTCCTTCATTCACTACTGGACAGCTTTGGGACGAACCACGAGTAGGAGTGTTGTCCTGATTGATTTTACGTCCTGTGCATTTTAGACATTTCCATTGTTTTTCTGTTACTCTATTGGGTTTAAGGTGTAAGCAGTCCATATGAAAAGCCAAGTTACAGATTATGCATAGAACATAGCTACTCTTATCGTCTTCATTCATGCAACAACCCCATTTCAACGTTGATGTCATGATTGCAAACATCACTGTACTAATTGGTCTAATATGCAGATCTGTGAGATTGTGGACTCGAACGCCCGTTGATGGATTTTAAGCAAAAGTGCAAACCACTGGACCAAACAGTTTATGTGATTCTGTATAAAATACACCTATTATAACGTTGCAGAATAGCATGCTACACTGATGTTTTATAGTTATAAGTTCATTTATGCACGTGTACTGAGGTCAGTGCCCCCAGTCAATGGAATTTCACTATATTTATATTATATTATATTTCACTATATATGAATTATTGCACTTTATTAACTGGATTTTTGTAAGACACTATCTTCTCCGCTTCATTTGGTATAACTTTTATTAAATAATGCACATTTTTTCACCAACTACTTAGAAAAAACACTTGAGAGATATAACAACACACGTCTATTCGTTACGCCGCGCAGGGAGGGTAAGGTAATTTGTAGGTAATTTGAAAAATTCATAGCCCACAGGCAAGACCGCTATTACTGCATTAGACATATTATGGAATGATAATTATCTGTTGAAGGTGGTGATGATGGTCTCAACTGTGGTAAAATTTCTGTCAAATTGTTTTTCTATCTATTAGCTAAACGACTTAAAATTTGTTTCTGGTTTTCTTCAATTTCAATTCTTCTCGATTCCAATCGTAGCCTTTTCCTCTCATGTTTATTTTTTCCGGTCTGCCTAGTTGCAGCCGGCGATTCTCAACAGCCATAAACTCGCGTGTGGCTGAAGGGTGCTTTGAACCCGGCGTGTGCGCGCTTGAAGCAGCCCGCGGCGCCTCGGCGTGGATGTGGCGGGCGACGCTGCAAGCGACGGGCTTGCCCGATGTCGCCGCCGTTGCGGAGCTACCCGTGACGTGGACGCGGTAGGCGACGTCGCTGACGGCATCGGCGCGGACGTAGTGTCGGGCGGCGGCGTTAGCACTGGTGGTGGAGGATGTGGCAGTGCAGAGGGGGCAGTAAATGCTGATGCTGTTGCTGACTGTGCCGTCAGCACATCGCCTTTTTAGTTGTACTCCATATTTGACATGACGAAATCATAACAATTTATTATTAGATTAGTATAATACATTAATCAATCAGTCAGTACAGGGTACTCAAACAATTGTGACGTGTCGTAAATAAAAATATATTATTCCTTCGGTCTTTGAGTATTGGCTAGCCTCATACCTGGATCCGAATTTTATATGCCTCAGTATCTCATGATAGTCTACACGCAAAACTGTCACTAAATAATTAATACAATACAATAATAATACGATACAATGTTTTGCCAAAATAAATTTGTTTTGGCAAAACATTGTATCCTTAAAAAATAGATTTTTTTGTTGTTTGTATCCTTAAGAAATAGAACAAGAAGGAATAATATCCAACATAATTTCAGCTGTGGCAGAAATTTGTGATGGACAGACTGTACGTTCAGACTCTCCGTTTGTGGATGGTAGAGAGATTATCTGATGGTGGGGCCTGAAAATCATGAAGAACATTAATACACTTGTTAATAGAAGAAAATACAGTAATAAGCAAAGACTACAAGCAAAAAAATAAACTAGACGACCGATAACAGCTGTCAAACCCATTATGCCCAACAACACCCTCTCTTCTGCAGCACTGAGAGTTTGCTGCTTGGACCACCACCAGTACAAAAAGCATCACCACGTATCGCCAAAGTTTTTTTTCTTAGTCTTAGCTTTCCAGTTCTGGACATTATTCGTTAATTTTTGTTGTAAGTAATATCGTAATTCCCTCGTTATAACTAGAACAAGTTAAAACTATTTCAGAGAAACAAAGGGTCTATTGATTGAGTAAAGAATCAAGTACAATTATTGTTTAGCTTGTTTCGTAGTAGTAATATTAATTCATGTCGCGTATCACTTCATTGTTTATGTTTCAAACTTTCTGGAACGTACATAACGTTGTATATGACCATATCAATCCGTTCGGTCCCGTTCGACACCTGCACCGCTATCTGTCCACAGCCGAGGACACTAATTGTCGCACCATTACCTTCAACAATTGATTGTTCCGTGATATTAGTAAATGATTTAAACAATGCGCGATTTCTACACATATGTTCACTAGCACTGGAGTCCACCAACCACTTTGTTTATGCAGTTCATGTGACGAACTGGACGCTACAAATTCATTACTCTTCGTTTTGTTCTCAGTCTTACTAACTTTTTGTGTACGAAACCTACACTGCGCCTTGAAATGTCCGAACTTTCAACAAAAATAGTTTTTATTATTTACGTTTACTTCACTGCCATTTTTATTTTTTCTGCAATATACTTCGAAAATGTCCAACTTTACTACACGTGTAGCACTTTATTACTTTATTTGTCTTGTATTTTTCAAAACGAACGCAGAGGATGAAGATTGCTGGGACTCTTCAATCTTGCATTTCACCATCTCTTCTTCAATTAATAATCTGGCCACCAAGTTATCAATGGTTTGCTTATCTTGGGGTGCCGACTTCTACGCCGACACAAAACACATGTATTCGTCAGGCAACGCCATCAAAACTTTTGTGATAACGAACTTATCATCTCATCTCCTCGCCCATCTGTTTTAACACGTTTCTCATCTTAGATTTTGGACAAAAAAACTGACATATTGATACCCTTTTCGTATTTGTACTGAAAATAACCTTGTTGTGTAATGTGTACACTAGTTTCAGTCTTCTGTTCATGCACGCTTTGAAGTTTTCGCCACATTTCAGCAGAACTCGTGCATATGATGATGTGTAACATGGCCTCTTCCGCCATCCGTGTAACTAACAACGCTTGCGCCTTGGCATCTTCAGCTTCTCATTTCGTTATTTTAGCAGGAGCTTCGGGCTAATACATTTTCCCTCCACAACGTCCATTAAACCTTGGCCTCTCAACAGCACCGTAGTCTGAAATTTCCAGATATTCCAATTTCTAGAACCCTCCAGCTTGATCACGTTCACATTATTGTTACTCTCCATGTTCCCACCCTGTTCACAATCCAGAACAAGTTATCCTTAGTTTTGAACACACCGCGCCACACCACGTGCCGCTGTGAAACTTAACCTCACTTTCTTTCCCGCCGACGAGTAACTGCTAACGCCGAACTTTTGATTCTAACTAACTCACGGATTGGATATACTGGATTATGTGCCTGGGCCCATAACCTAAAGGTAATATTCAACACATATAATTTAATCGGCTCAAGTACCTACTGTGTTCATGAAATCAATTGACAGAAGAAAAAAAAACTAAACAATAATGCCAACTTAAAATAAATGTATGGACATTGTACACTACATATTTAACAGCTATGCCACTCAGTAGTCCACCCGACGATAAATGCAACAATGTTTTATGCTCTTACTGTGAATACTCAATGCGGTACTGGTTGCATAAGCAGCTTCCTCCGTCGTATACACCTATATATAACTAGTTGTGCCCGCAATTCGCTCTGCTCCACGTGTACGAAACTTCACTGTTGTCCTTGCAATGGTTGTTGTAAAAGAAGTTCACACTCGCGAATGCGAGGAAGGGTTTTTTTTAAATCCTCCCTCTCCATGATGGTATGGAGTGTAGACTGGTCCAGGGTGACATGTGTTTGGATTCCTAGCGCTAGTCTATCTCGGCCGAATCTTGGACACTCCAAGATAAGATGGAGGGTTGTTTCCTCGCAATCGGGATCGTAGACACAGGAAGGACTTTTGTTCTATGAGCTCGGACATAACTCAATACATGAAAAAAAATGATTTTACATGTTTCGTTGTACTGTTGTAACATTTGTAGGTCTATATTTCATTCATAAACGAAAGAACGATGACACGCTCGCGCGCGCTTGCGTTTGTGGTCGCCCGCCATTGGCTTAGTACGTGTTCACCGACGCTCGCGCATTTTATTGATGACAACGGATAATTAACTATGGATATCGATACAGAAACATGTATAATTGATAAAAAAAAAATCTTCTCTGATTTTTCTTTACCTTAATAGCATTACACTTGCTTATTGATATTCAGACCAGAAACTACCACCAGTTCGGAAAAGAAACACCCAGCCCTGAGAAGAACCGGCGAAATAAACTCAGCGGGTTTTGTTTACATGTATCATGTTTCATTTACAAAAAAAAGAGAGAAATAACAATGCGGCGATCGTCTCATTCCCAAGGTGTGCTATCATCCATAAATTCATTAATTGTATAATAACCTTAAGCACACAAGCGTTCCTTTACGATTTTTTTATATTTAGCATCTGAGGCATTATGAACGCTTTCTGGGATCCTGTTTATTTATTTATTTATTTTATTTTGGACAAGCAACAGTAGAGACATTAGATATACAGTTAAATAGAGGTTGAAAAGGTTTTTTGACAAATGTTCTACTGATTATAGGTTATCACATCATTCGTAAACCATCACATTATACATGGACATTAAATAAAGTTAATCGTTAACAATTACAAGTCTATAAAAATACAAATACATTAAGAAAAAAAATTGACAACAAAAGGAAAATAAAAAACAATTTTAGAGAACAAAAAAACAAACAAAGGCACAATTCTATATAAGTTAGTGAATAATAAGTCAAATTGGGTCGATTGAAAGATAGTCCACTGTTGTAGAACCGTATACATTGCCCCACAAAATAGTTACTGTTGTTTAATCTATGCAGTCGAGTAAAGGGAATAATTAGTTTGTGTTTGTTCCTTGGTAATGTTATGAGTATCACATTTTCTCACAAAATCATTAATACTTTTCCGTACATACATAACATTCAATTTCTGTGTTTTTTTTTTATAAATCTAATAATTCTTAATTTATTTTTACTCAATAATAGGAACGACGTCCCCATGTCATCACCAGGCAGATCTATTGTTCAATTGTCATTGTTGTCGATGACCGGGGACCCTAATGTCGGTGCATTTCCAACGAGTTCATCAAATAGACTAAAAAAGTGGAATCAGCGTATTTACAATATTTAAATAATTGACAATTAAAATAATATTTAAAGTTGTGAAGCGGCTCTTACGTTGCGTTGTCTTATATTTAATCCGTTGATGCATAACTCACGTACAGCGCCTGACGGTACGGATTAGCGGCGCTAGCGCGTTACTACGCGGAACCCTATAAGGGCCTGGCCACCGCTTCTGGCGGTGCTGCGGGAGACGTGGCCGGTGGCGTGGTTTACGGTGGTATGTCACAGCTTGACTAGATTGAACAGCGCGACGTATTTAGAGAACGGCTAAATTATTAAAATGCCCCTTTCAAAATTGGCACGGTATTGCCTTGAAACAAGTACGTTCTTAGCTCAAGATATCATTTAGTCAAGAATAGGAGCGCACCCAGTAAGCCAAAAAGGAGGGAATTTGGCGAATTTCACACTTAATTATGAATATAGGAACTACCGTGATAAATTTATTGACTATACGAAGGCAAGCATACAAACTTTTGATTATTTACTTGGCCTATATACACGATGACGATACAGGAAGAGAAACGGGACAACAACGGTTGGGTTCGAGGCTTAATATAAATTGTCGTGCGTTTTGTTAAGGAAAAAAAATCTTGAATAATAATCTCTAAATAGATGTACCTTCTAAAAAACTCCCTGGACATCTTGACTCCCCCAAATTTGGGTGGAAAACCACCAAGCTAGCATCAATGGGTGATGGGATAAATATGTAACATAATTAATATAAACGTATATATACACTCGCAAGAAAAACTAATCATCACTTTATTGAGGAACCGGAAAAGAAACAGTTTATTTATCTACGGACCACCGAGCACAGGAAAACTATGATTATGAAATCCTTAGTGGAAATAAAATTAGGAGCCGGTAGGTGCTTAAGCTTGATAGGTCTTAACGGGGCATGTACATCCAATAGATCATTTAATAGGGAATTAAATATACTCATTTTGTCATCTATTGAGCTGGCATTATATATTGCAGTCCAGTCGATATTGTTTAGATCAGCCATAAAATTGGGAGTATTCAAATTCTGGTAATTTTCAATGAAAATAATGTATGAAATTCTTTTCATACATTATTTTCAAAGCTTTTTGTACTCTTCCAGCCAACCGTGCATTAAGATACTTGCAGGTCATAACGGGCTAGTGCATATAAATGAATATATGTATATATATATGCACTATATAAATATAGTGGATGTGGTGGGCGTCGCTGCAGGCGACCCACACACCTGAACATTATTAGTTAATTTTTGTTATGAATGTTTTAATCAATCATTTCCTAGTCTTTGAAGTAAGCTGATTGATAATAATGAAATGAATGAATGATAATAATAGAAAACCATAAAATATTTTTACAGCGGTTTTTGTTAGAATCTTACTTTTTTCCATTGTTCCTTGGCTTTGCTACTCCTCCACCTGGAGTTTAACAATTCTTCTAATTCCCGCCTCTGTTGGTTAGCTTTAATCCGGCTTTGAGGCCCTTGCTGGAGGCTCGTTATAACTAGAACAAGTTAAAACTATTTCAGAGAAACAAAGGGTCTATTGATAAAGTAAAGAATCAAGCACAATTATCGTTTTGTGTGTTTCGTTAGTAGAAATATTAGTTCATGTCGCATATCACGTCATTGTTTATGTTTCAAACTTTCAAGTGCCAGAGTATGATAGATTTTCAAACAACAAAGGAAGTTATTTACGAAATAACTAATAATTTACGTACCTTTCCATGAATTCCAATAAAGCTGCAATCTGTCCTGGGCTTGCTCGAGATTTATATTCAATTCTATGAAAGTTATCACATCATTTAAGGTACCGTTAAACGTGCTGACTGCCACTTTTTTGGGTCAAAAAAATTTTGACTCGACTTTTTTATTAAAAAATATAAGAAGATGCTAAGAATTACTTATTTCTAAATATATTTTATCAAGTGCAAATTCTTACAATTATTAAAAAAATCCTTCATTTAAATCATTTTCATTGTTAAAAGCCTAAAGAAAAATGTGGCAGTCTATGATATCTTCTGCTAAGATTGCCAGACGAAAATAAAATAATATTTAATAGGAATTACATTCGACCCAAAATATATAGCAGGACTTGGCCTCTATCCATCAATATGAAAATAATATAATCCCATTATTTAGCACTGGTAATATTTTTTCTAAGAAAGTGGCAAATTCACCAAACTTTTTAAAATTCTTCATACAAAAAGGAGAAAGTTATTAGGGTTGTCAAATGTTTTCGTAGTTTTTATGAACTTGAAATCTTTAAGATAGTGATTCCTTGGTGGGAATAAAATAACATAAATGCAATTTACAAGCGCAGTAGTCTACCTACAGAAACTTAAGGATATTGTTTGGAGCGCGTCAATGCACTGACTAACATTTAGATTTCAGTAGTATTTCAATTTCATCATCATCATCGCCACCCTTTTCTCGTCCACTGCTGGACATAGGTCTCTCCAATGGCACGCCTTTGGGCCCAATCCTCAGCTCTCAATCTCCAACTGCTACCAGCCACCTTGCGTATATTGTCACTCCACCTAGCTGGAGGGCTTCCTACGCTACGTTTGCCAAGGCGTGGTCTCCACTCCAGAACACGTCTTCTCCAATGGTCTCCAACTTTCCCCGTGGAAGTCGATGCTACCGGGTTGACCGGGTTGTAATAGTCAAATAATTTTAAATCAAATTCTGGTTTGAAATAAGACCGTTTCGGTGTGTGTGATAGTGATGAATATATATCGTGAGTTTTATCTATTACATGCAATTACAAATTACTTTTTTTCAAATCAGTGTAAGCACGATTATATGGATTAAATTTTATTTTAGATAAAATAGTTACTTTTTCTCCATCTGACTTAGATGTAGAGTCGAATTCTGGTGTTTGGTGTTTGTTTATTCGATTTTCTTTTTTCATTGGTTTCTTTGATATCAAGTTTTCTATTTCTTCAGAAGAAACTGATGCACCCGGTTCAACAATAGTGACTTTTTTTTTTATGGTTTTCTTAAGAGTATGTACAGACCGGTTAGCTCTTAGATAATCCAAAAGTGCGGTTTCTTCTTTATATTTATTTTCTTCATCACATTCAGGAAGCTACCTTTAAAAATTTCCAGGGTTAAAAGGGACTATCCCTGTAGCCTTAAGCCCACAAATTATATTTTCCTTGCTTGTCACGTTTATTGCATCTATGAGAGATTTAAGTAATAATAGGAAATGAGTTTTATTTAACTATCTGATGGTGATTCATATAATATAAATATACTTTATTGTACACCGAAACAAAAAAATACAAGAAGTAACACAACAAAATAGAAAACACGGTACAAAAGGCGGTCTTATCGCTAAGAGCGATCTCTTCCAGACAACCTTTGGATAGAGGACATTGAATACTCTAAGAAAGGGGTTCGGAGGTGTACACCTTTTAGGTAAATCATATATACACAAACATAACATATCTACATAACATACATACATACGATTAATACATGTTATATATAACATATAAATACGTGTATAAACAAAATATTACATATGTTTTATAAATAAATTCAAATACATAAAAATACATACTTATATATAAAGTATTATTATATTTCATAAATAAAAAATTACAACGATTTACAATGACAAATAATAGTGTTTTAGAAGCCTCTTAAAAGCAGCAACGGATTGTGCACGTCTTATATTTATGGGCAAGGAGTTCCACAAGCGTACTGCTTGGACAGAGAAGGATTTAGTAAAAAAGGAAGAAGTATGGGAAGGAGTTTTAAGAGTAAGGTTTTGTTCGGAGCGAAGACTGCGGAAATGGGAATCACTAAGGAATTGGAAGGACTGTTTTAGATAAATAGGGGCATTGGGGTTGAATAGTATACAGTAGAGAAGAGAGAGAATGTGTGTATTCCTGCGAAGGCGGATCGGGAGCCACTCGAGCTTTTTGCGAAAATCGGAAATGTGATCATACTTGCGAAGCCCAAATATGAACCTGATGCAAAGATTTTGAATGCGCTCAAGTTTGTTCAATTGATCTTCTCTAAGATCAAGATAACAGCAATCTGCATAATCAAGAATTGGTAAAAGGATAGATTGTGCTAACGCAATTTTGGTGGGAATCGGTAAAAGGTTACGTAATCTACGTAGGGAACCAACGGCAACAAACATTTTTCTGCTTACCTCACTCATTTGTGGATTCCAAGAAAGGGTTTTATCGAATATTATACCCAGATTTTTAATTTTATCAGTGTAGGGGATTATGGCATTGTCAAATAAAATAGGGGATAAAAGAGAAAAATCTATTCGTGAGATTAATATTGGACTGCCAATAATAATAGATTGACACTTAAGTGGATTTATTTTGAGACCGAATGAATTGCTCCAACTTAAGATCTTTTTTAAATCTGAGTTAATTGTCTGTATTGTCAGTGGTAAATCTATTAACTTAGAGTGACAGTAAATCTGAAAATCGTCGGCATACAGGTGGTAGAGAGAAGATATATTGTGAGTTATGGAATTAATAAAAATCGAAAATAGCAGAGGTGAAAGCACTCCGCCTTGAGGCACACCGGCACTTAAAATTGACCAATCAGAATAAGAGTCCTGAACTCGGATTCTTTGTCTGCGGCCATATAGATAACAACGAAACCAGTCAATTACAGTAGGAGATATATTAAGAGAACTTAAAATAGCCAGTAATATGTCGAAATCAACAGTATTGAAGGCATTACTGAAATCCAGTAATGTCAAAACTGTAACTTCCTGGTTATCCATAGCTAATCTGATGTCATCGGTGATCTTAACTAAAGCAGTAGCCGTACTATGACAAGTTCGGAATCCCGACTGAAGTGGGTTAAATAGGTTATTTTTGGTTAGGAATAAATTAAGTTGTTGGTAAACAAGGCGCTCCAGGACTTTTGAGAGAAAAGGAAGTATGGATATAGGGCGGAAATCACTATAGGACGACGGATTAACTTTTTTCGGTAATGGGACAATTTGAGCGTCTTTCCAGGAGGAAGGATAATTACCAGTATTAATGGAATTATTAAGGATACATGTGATGACAGGAATAAGGTAATCAATGATAGGAATTATCATTTTACGGCTAATGCAGTCAGAGCCGACAGCATCAGAATTTATAGCTAAAATATTCTTCTTAATATCACTTTCCGTTAATTGACTAAAACTAAAAGATGGGAATGCTGGAGTGGATGAAGCAGAAAGATTATTTATTGTTTTTGATTTGACAGTGCCATCGATAGCAACTGCTGACGCGAAATGATTATTGAGCTGATTAAGATCGACATTATTAAAGTTTGTATCCGACTGAGCTTTCCCAACTCCAAGAGATTTCAGAAATTTCCAAACTTTAGAGGTATCGCCCTCCTCAACTACAGCTCTGTGAATATGCCGTCGATGTGTGTCTCTACACAGCCTGTTGCAACGATTTCGATACTTTATATATTTTTCTTTATTTGTGTCAGACGGATTAGATTTATATTTGGCTTTAGCTAAATTTTTCTTTTCTTGGAGACGTTTTATATCTGAGGTAAGCCATGGTGCCGGTAAATGTTTTATACGAATACGCCGAACAGGTGCATGTGTATCATAAAGTTTGGTTAAAAGCGAATTGAAAACACCAACCTGTTCATTAACAGTATTTCCATTTAACGCCACTGACCAATCAATCTCAGCAGCATCAGCTTGCAGACGCTCTAAATCCATCCCAGCAAAATTGCGTTGCAGAAGAATTCTTGATTTTGCCTTCGGGGGTTTGATTTTATAGGATAGATATAAAAGATCATGGTAGGAAAAGGCATGCGCATCACATTGACCATGTTTTTCAACATGGTCAATAGATGACACAATGATTAAATCAAGAAGAGAAGGAACAGAATGAGGAAAACAGTGCGTAGCAGAAAGTGGCAAGATTGTCATATTCACCCCGTTGACAAGCGATGCCAAACGAGATGACCGACAATCATTTTTAAGCAGACATGTATTGAAGTCACCCATGACCACCGTATGACTGTACGAGGGTACGAATGACTCCAACAGATTTTCAAAACTTAAAAAATAATCCACATTCTGCGACGGACTATAATAAACACCTAAAAGAAGTTTAGTGTGTGATAGTGTAACATCAATGAAAAGGTGTTCTGCCTCTCCATTGGTGTGAGACTGAGAGTAGCTAATGATCGAGTATGCAATATGAGATCTGAGATATATGGCAACACCCCCGCCCGTTCGCCCTAAACGATCATTTCGGATCAGATGGAAACCAGGGAGTGAATACGTTGTAGACGGCAAACAGGGTTTAAGCCATGACTCAGATATCAATATTGCATGAAGATTTTTATTCTGGAAAGAGGATAGTAAGTCTGGATAATGTGCAGGAATACTTTGTGCATTAATATGAACTATATTAAAATTTTTTTCAACATCAGAGAAATAAGTATCAAGGGACTCGTTGACGGAATGTATACTATGGAAACTACTGTCACTGTTCGAACCATTTGAGGATAAGGAAAAAAAAGATTCACTATCAGGGCTGTCATTAAAAGCCATTGTAACTACAACTTTATTCATATTTGTAGGTAGTTAAAATCTGTCGCCATTTTTTTTAATGGGACCAAAAATGCGACATCTAAAGGTTGTGTAACGTGCGTAGAATGAGGAGGCAGAAATGTAAACCTTATATTTTTTTCTTCACATAGGCGTATTATATTCACGCTTAAATGGCTAGAAAGGTTATCACCAATAACCACTTTTGGGGCCTTGTAGCTTTTCAGCCCAAGATATAACGGTTGTCTGGAACCAATCTTCAAAAACAGTGGAATCGAACCAGCCGGATTTAGTTCGATTATATCTGCTACCGTTTGGTCCATTTTGACAGATTCAGTGGCACAGTATTGCCTTGAAACATGTGCGTTCTGCTATATACCTTAACATTTATTAACTTATTTTTCAAGATTGCATTGTTTACACTTGCTACAATTTCGGTTCCTTAACTCGGTTTCTTTCGGATCTTTCCTCCATAAAATTGCGATGAAGACACGATATAAGTCCCGTGTAATTAAAACGATAACAAAAACACAATGTACGGTTGGGGAAGGAGAGGCCCGATTTTTTCGTACGCGAATGGACTTCAGGAACAGCCTTGCCACTGGATATGTACCGATGAGCAAACCGTTCATGCCCACACGCACATTTTTGTTATTTAGTTGAAAAAAAAAAAATTAGTTGGATTTGTTCGTCTGTTCTTTCTGCTCTATTATTACGCATGCTTGATCCTTTATTAGTTCGACGGTCCAAATGCGGTCCTTGCGTCTTGCTGAAATTTTTCACTGTAACACACACGGACAAATAGACCAAATTGTTGTATTTACTGATAAAAACGGTATTCCGATAATTTAATTGATCTTTTGTATTTTAACCAACCTTTTCATTACCATAAAACACGTTTATATTTCTTATCAATGAAATAAATCGTTAAATCTAATTTTTAAATGTCAAAATGACGCGACGCTTGTCGTGAATGACGTGGATGAAAGTTCAATGAGGTTCACTATAAGTAATTATTTTTAAAATACAAAATAAAAAAAATGTCAAAAGAATAGAAAACGAACTTCTGGATAGAGACACCCTTAACACCTAGTGGTATGAAATATACTTTAAGACCGATTCTCATACCTCCCAAATATACATAACAAATTTCATAAAAATCGGTCGAGCCGTTTCGGAGGAGATTTTTATATATTTTTTTTTTTATATATTAGCCGGGAGGGCAAATGACTCTACTCCACCTGATGTTAAGTGGTAGTAGAGTCCAAACGCGAGGACGGCCAGTACAGTCGGGAAGAAGGTTCTGCACTAGCCGCCCTCGCCTTGCCGGCCCGCAAGATGCCTCTTCACGCCTCGTTTGAAGGAACCCGGGTCGTAAGAGGAGGGGAAAACATGAGCTGGTAAGGAATTCCATTTCTTGGAAGTGCGACAAAGAAAGGAGTTGCCAAATTTCTTTGTGCGCGATGGAATTGATGTCACAGTTAGTCGGTGACATCGAGAGCCAGCACGCGTAGACTTGTGAAGGAAGGGGGAAGCAGGAATTAGGGAGAATAATTCCTCGGAACACTCGTCGTGATACAGTCGATAGAAAGCGCTCAGCGCTGCTATCTCTCGACGCAATTGTTAAGGCTCGAGGCTGTTAGGGAGTGACCTTTACGTCGCCAATAATGCGGACCGCACGTCGCTGCAACCGATCCAAGGCCTGAAGTAGGTATTTAGCGGAGCCATCCCAAAGGTGCGAGCAATATTCAACGCAAGACCGTACCTGTGTTTTGTACAGCAGGCACAGTTGTAGTGGCGTGAAAAAACGCCGCACCTTGTTCAGAACTCCGAGTTTCCGTGAAGCTGTTTTTATCACAGCCTCGATGTAATCCCTTGGACTAAGGTCGCAGCGAACGTCCATCCCCAGCATGGCGATTTTGCTTTGTATCACCAGCGGAGTGCCACAGAGAGAGGGAAGAGGGGAAAATGGTGACTTTTTTGCTGTGAGAGCGCATACCTGTGTTTTCTTGGCATTAAACTCAACAAGATTATCTGAGCCCCATTTGGCGATAAGCTCTAATGTCCTATTGAGTTCAATGACAAGATCCTCCCGCCACTCCTTAATTTCCGCTCGCCCAGCCACTGCGCGTCCGTGGTATCCACCATGCACTGTACTATCGTCTGCATAGCAATGAATGTAGAAGTAGATATATATGTATATTAGATTTACTCAACTCTATCAAGGTATATGAAAGATATAATGTAATTTCTATTTAATTTTGCTTTTTAAAATAGTCGCACAACGGAAACAATTACGCCGTCCGTTTTGTTTCGTTATTTAAGAGAAAATACCTCGTTATCTTTTCGCGTTCCTTCTTATTTTTCTCTATAGTAAACTATATTCCATATTACATTATGGTAAAGTTCATAACAAAAAACATCATTGCAAATAAAATACATTTTTACAGAAGAGTGCATTTGGTTTATTTTTGAAATTTGTAACGCTTGTGTGCGTTTCGAGTAGTGGTGCGGTTCTTATCCCTCGATGACTCAGAAGATGGCGTGACTTTTAACGCGCTTTGTGTTGAATTTGCATTGCATTGTGTGCGTGTATAGGTGCTTGTATTTCAAAATGTAAATAAACGTTACTGGTTGAACCTAAAGCGTTACTTAATTAATACACTTATTTACCTAATTATTACAGTTTGTATTCCGCTGCCGATTGCGAAATACAACAGGTGAAGACTTAAACAAGTCTAGGCCTGGATTCCAGGCCAGGACACCATTGAGCAAAGTCAACGCGCGTATCTTAGGTGACTCGCTCACCAGTATCAACCGACAGTCGGGCACCGCAAATAGCTTGTATCGACGAGCGCGAGTGTATTTGTCGGGAACGCTCAACGATATTAGCCTCAACACTGAGGGATTGAAAATGGTACCCCTGAGTAACTGTAAGAAATACTTTAGCAAGGCCATATGTCGTCGCACTTCGAGGGAATCGTATCCTGTCATTCCTTGTACAGTGGTATGAAGGAAGACGACAAATGATATATTTTTTCTGATATATAATCAACATATGTTCACTCAAGTATGCTCGACGGGAGTTCTCTATGTTATCCACCCATACATTGTCAGCAATATGTCCTTAAAATAGTTACCGTTTAAAAATGCAATATAATTTATTTCTACTATATGAAAAAAACAAGACAACTCACCTTCGTTAACCCTAGTTTCATCTAAGTAATATATTTTTCACGTCGTTACGACTCCATCTTTCTCGAAATTTGCAAATCTGGCCTATTGACTATATATAATAACATCTTTATCGAATGTTAGGTAACTTTCTATATTTTTACAAATATTTCATATTCCATATTGTATACATTTATATATATTTTTATCTGGATAAGTTCATTCATTCTCCAATCGAAGGGCGATCTTGGCTGGACGAGACCTTAATATTAATTGTCAGTTCATCGAAAAATGGCGTCTTGAATGTCGGCAAAACTGTTTTCGTAAATTTGGAAGTCAAATTAAAGCGGATTTTAGTAGTTAAGTGGAATATTGTTGTATGTACACTTTTTTTTATTAATAATATTTGACATTAATTTATTTAATCTTGAACAATTTTTGAATTATTGCTTAAATTTTATTTTACATTTTATAAAGTTTTGGCATCATTATGAGTGAATCTGTAAAATTTTCTCCAAGTATGTTACTTAATATTAACCCATGAAACAAATGAATACTTTTATTGTTGTCAACTGCTTGCACCCAGAACTTTCAAAAGACCATCCCAAATGTTGTCCGCATTGAGGACAGGTAAAAATATTCCATGTATACCCAGGAAACCATGAGTCGGCTCCTTGTCTTGGGCCTATATTTTTACATCTTGCCTTTTCAGCTGTAATAATATCAAACTTAACACCAAAAGGATTGATTAATGTCTAATTTGTAATATTTTGTTTGCCAAATAAGTTTTGTTTTCCGTTTTTCTGTGCTCCTGGACTATGTTTATTAATTAAATAGTTTGAATCGGCCACGTCGGCGCCGCATTTTCGACATAAAAGTAATTCTTGACCATTTTTTTGAAAGTGAGGATTTTGTTCTGCTTTCGTATATCGGTAGTTAAAAGCATATAACAACAATAAATAGAGCACGTAAATCATGCTTTTATAGCAATTCAAATCTAAATAATAACAATTTTAACTAACTTTATTATTTTATATCCAATTTTTATTTATGTGAAGATTGAGATTAAACTTAATTTGTCATTAACGAAAAAATTAAGTTATATGCTGAGAAAACTGCGGTAATATGCAGCATAAAATTAAGCAATTGATTAAAGTTAATGTTAGTTTTTAAATACATACAAATATTGTGAAACCATGTATTGTAAGTTGATATTGTATCGTAGTGTCAAGTTGTATTATAAACGAATATATATCGTTTTACTGTTTGTAGTGCGTAATACAGTGAAGTTATCAGCTATTCACTTGGAATATCAGTTGTCATTTCCATACTAAAAGCACTGCTTAGTTTGGGATCAGATGGGCGTGTGTGAATAGTCTCTTAGTATATTATTATTATTATTAATATTTATAAATACGGTTTGTTTTTATGTATTTCAATGAAATGTCATTTTAATGAAATGGCATTTAAGTTGTTATAGTTTGCAATTGCAGTTGTAACCGTGTGGTACACGGTGAATAGTAACTTGTTCGACATAGAATGTTTGAACCAAAATCACACCACTCTGACGTCACAGTTAAGGACACGCCCCCCTGGGGCCTATCCTTTAGCTAACTTTGTATATATGTATAAACAAAGTACTAACACGTCCTATTTATATTATTTGCAAAATAATCTTTTCAATACTCTCCACTAGGACTCAATATGTTTGTAGCAGTACGTTGCTATATAGCAAAAAGAAAACACCCGCCACGCATGCCGCAATACTTGATAGTTCTGGCAGGTGATATGCAAGTGAGAGGTTACTAATAATGGAGTCGTGAGGTGGCAGAGTTTGGGCGTTCTGGTCGTCCATTGTTGATGTAGGCGAGCAAAGATTCCACAATATTCCATCGTTTCTACTGTACTCAAGAAGTTTTACTACTGCTACAACGTTCCTCTCCTAAAGTGGTGACCCCGACGCCGTCTAAGGAACCCAAGGAACGCCGATGAAATCCTGAGCAAGAACCAACAAAGCCAGCCGAACCATCAGAGCCGAAAGAGCTTGTTGAACTGCCCGTAATCTCTGCCAGTCTACACCGTGGAATCTCTTCCCATTTACTCACACAATGGAATATCAACATACTCAACTTCTTATCAGCAAACTAAAGAAATTATCGCAAGAAATCGCTGAACTAAAAGCAAGACTTCAACATACCCACCATCGTAAGCAATTTCGATCTCATCAACGAAGTTCGTCACGACATCATTTTCGCACACGTACATCATCATCATCGTCATCATCGGCACTTTGCTGCACCGTAAATTCGCAAGCCAAGCAAGACGCTGTACTTCACCGTGCAGTTACAAAAATACAAACGTCGAGAAACCAGATCGACTACATTCAGATCATACCGCCTATTCGTCACTGACAAGAGAATAAGACTATCTTTCTTGGTGGACACAGGGGCTAATATATCCGTCCTACCAAGAAAACCAGGTCAACAAGCTACGCCGCTACCATTCAAATTATACGCAGCAAACAATACAACTATATCTACATACGACGAGAGAACACTCGAACGGGTTATACGGGCGGCGTAGGTTAAGATCGAGTCTTAACCTACGCCGCCCGTATAAATGGAAGTTCATCGTTGCCGACGTTTCTAAACCTATACTGGGAGCAGATTTTTTAAATCATCATCAACTCATCGTCGACATGAAAATTGAAGGTTAATTGACGCCGTAACAAGCTTAAAAACCAAAGCTTCAATCATGTCAACAAACATACCAACCGTTCGCAGTATCGATATACACAACTCATATCACGCAATACTAGCGGAATTCCCCGGTATAACAAGACTCACCGCGATGCAACTTCAACCGCAAATCAACGTCGAACATTACATCGAAACTCAAGGGCAACCGATACACTGCCGCGCTCGACCTATACCGCCACATCGATACGAAAAAGTAAAGAAAGAATTTGAAAATATGATGCAACAAGGACTCTGCAGACCAAGTAAAAGCCCATGGTCATCACCACTACACATTGTACCAAAGAAGAACGGCGATATAAGAGTTTGTGGTGACTATCGACGACTCAACGCTATCACAAAACCCGATCGCTATCCAGTTCCGCGACTTTACACATCAATTATCTGGAAAAACTATATTTTCAACTAACGATTTAAACCGAGCATATCAACAACTTAGCGACCGAGATGAAGACATAGAAAAAACCGCTATAATAACTCCAATGGTTTTATTCGAATTCCCACGCATGTATCCCGGCTTAAAAAACGCAGGACAAACATTTCAACGTTTCATACATGAAGTACTCCGAGGGCTAGACTACGTGTTCCCATTCATCGACGATATTCTTATTGCCTCATCCAACGAGACCGAACATCGCGAACACTTAAGAACCGTTTTAAAAAGACTAAAGGACAACGGCATCACTATTAACCCAGCCAAATGGAACTTAGGCCAGCCTGCATCGCAATGCCTGGATCCTAAATGTAATAAGTACTTTTTGCAGACGTTGCAACGTGGCAATACAAACATTTTGTCTTGAAATAAAATATTAACATATAAATTAATAAATATATGTCGGGAAACATCGTTCTCATTCACATCGTCATTAGGGCCTGGCCGCACTTTCTGGCGGTGCGGCGCGCGTTGCGGCGGGAGACGCGGCTGGCGGCGTGATTTGTGGTATGCCACAGCTAGACTAGTTACGACCGCGGTGGCGTCAGCAGTGGACGTATTTAGTGAACGGCTAATGTGCGTACAACAAATGCGTACTTAGCTCAAGATATCTGTGGCATACTTCTTGATTCTCTTCTTCTACGATTGAGAATGGTACCCCTAAGTAACTGTAAGAATTACTTTAGCAAGGCCATATGTCGTCGCACTTCGAGGGAATCGTATCCTGTCATTCCTTGTACAGTGGTATGAAGGAAGCCGACAAATGATATTTTTTTCTGCTACATAATCTTTATATGTATTTTATTTTAAATTTTATTTGTCGATTCTGCTTGAAAGTTCAGCTTTTATCCTCGCCTTTCTCAGATCTTATTCCCGTGTTTGTTAGCCACGTTTGTATGTAGTTTTTTTTCCAAGACATATTTGGCAGTCGCTCCACTTGGCGTGAGTGACTGAACCCGTTTCTATTCTGTCGAGTATGCTTCGGAACCTACATATAAAATACGTATTAGTAGGTATTATTATTATTATTGTTTACTAAAGTATTTCGAACATTAAGGTATATGAAAGATGTAATATTTAGATAAAATACCATTTTTCAAAACTATGGGTGTCCATAGTTCATCTCATGGTAATCGCCTTCTGTTTTTTTTGCTTCAAAAAATTAGCTCACCGCCATCGAGAAAGCCGTCGTCGCTCTCTGTATGAGCGATTATTAGCCTCTTGCCTTTGACGGGATATTTTGGGCCTATTGTTAGGCCACTCAAGTATGCTCGAAGGGACTTCTCTATGTTATCCACCCATACATTATCCTTGTATTATTCATTTTATTTATTATTATATGTCTTATTCATTATATGTCCATCAAATAGTTAACAGTTTAAAAATGGAATATAATTTATTTCTACTATATGAAATTACGAGACAACTCACCTTCGTTAACCCAAGCAACATCCAAGTAATATATTTTTCACGTCGATCCGACTCCATCTTTCTCGAAATTTGCAAATCTGGCCTATTGACTATATATAATAACATCTTTATCGAATGTTTGGTAACTTTCTATATTTTTACAAATATTTCATATTCCATATTGTATACAAATTAATAAACAAATGGTTATTTAAAAAAATCTAAAATTTGTGACAAAACTAAAATGACATATTTTTATCTGGATTAATTCATTCGTTCTCCAGTCGTACGGTGACTTGGACACACGAGACCTTAATATTAATTGTCAGTTCATCGAAACATGGCGTCTTGAAAGTCGGCAAAACTGTTTTCGTAACTTTGGAAGTCAAATTAAAGCGGATTTTAGTAGTTAAGTGGAATATTGTTGTATTATAAACGAATATATATTGTTTTACTGTTTGTAGTGTATAATACAGTGAAGTTATCAGCAATTCACTTGGAATATCAGTTGTCATTTCCATAGTAAAACAACTGCTTAGTTTGGGATCAGATGGCCATTTGTGAATAGTGTCCCAGGATATTATTATTTTTAATATTTAAAATTACGGTTTGTTTTATCTATACCTATTGTAACCGTGTGGTACACAGTGAATAGTAACTTGTTCGACATAGAATGTTTGACATCTCCTATCACTTTTTGATTGCCAGTAGCGTAATATTGGTGTATTATCAAAATTTGGTCTCTTGGCTGTAATGCTCGATGTCGTTTCGTCAAAGGCGCGATGTCCTTGCCAAACAATGACTAGGTACAACACGGTGTCTTTAGAAAAACGGAACCGACTTTGAATATACCATATACAACTCTCTGGTAAAACCTCATATTGACTATTTTATTGAGATATGGGGATCAGCTGCAAAAACCCACCTCGATAGGTTACAAAGAACACAAAATAAATTAATTAAAGCTCTTTTTAGATACAAACATCAACACCAACCCATAAAATTTACGATGACACTAAATTATTTAATATTCCACAAATTTACAAATACAATACAGCTATGTCGATAAGAAAAATTTTAAACAATAACATTCACACACAAATTAAATTAACAAAAAACATGCAGATACAAACACGAAGCTCACGACGGGCACATAACATTCAAGTATATAAACCTAAAACTAATTACGGAAAAAAATGTATTTTGTACCAAGGAGCACGAATTTATAATTCATTGCCAAATTATATAAAAAACGCAAAAACAATATATATTTATAAAAAATTACTTAAAGATCACATTTTCAAAGGTAATGCTATTAAATAATCATATTTCAAAAATAATGTTTTTAAAAATTTCTAACAACATGTTAACCGGTCTTTATGCTATTCTCAATAACAAGACAATTATTGAAATGTACCTACATATTCACAAATGTTTTTGTTAATCAAGTTTTTTGTAATACCGTCTATTTATTTGCGCACTCTGTATATTAATTGTAACTAATTTGTTAAGTTTATTTATTTCTCCTCGAAGTGATTGTAATCTTGAGAAATAAAGTGATTTTAAACCGTAAACTCTACAATTCTATATATTCCTTTAAATTGAAATCTAGCGTTATATATATTCTGCTTAAATCTAATACCTTTATAATTGTCCGTTTATCTTCTTGATTATTAGCCTGTCATATATTCATCGGTAGCAATCCCGGATTTGGTTCAACCATTTGAACGAAGGCCCTTGTTTTAGACCACCAAGGTGAGTATGGTCAGACTGCACCAACCAGCCAACGCCATCAGCATCGCTCAAACCACTTGACGAATTTATATGTTCGATGGATCGCCGTCCGCGCCGGAGAATCGCGGTAATCGGTAAATTTTGATACCCGAATATTTACGCGAATGCGCTATAAATACGGCGATCCTGTCCGCAGCGCCAGTCAAGTATCCGACGAGCCAAATTGTATTTTTTTTAAACTAAGGAGTGAATTAAACACGTCCGAACAGATTTAGATGCTCAGTTTAATTAAATTGAAAATACATATTTTGACAGTCTAAACTCTAAATATTATAATTCCCACGAAGTTACTTAGTCAGCTATGCCACCCAGTAGACCACCCGACGATAAATGCAACAATGCAGTTTTAGGCTCTTACTTCAAATACTCTGTGTGATACTGATCGCAAAAAAAGCTTCCTCCGTCGTATATACTCGTATATACGTCGTATATTCTGGGAAACTCCCCGAAATATACAAAAATTCTCTTGTTCAGATTTTACAACAAAAATATCATGACGACGGCCCAGTATTTTATGGCTGAAATAGAAGCCCCGGTGTCAATAAGCCATGTATGCAAGTCCCCACAAGGATTAATGTTTAAATTAATATGACACTTATTATTACAGGATAAAATTGAATGGTTATTCACGAAAAAAACTTATCGGGTTCTGACTCCTTAGACTCTTGGTTTTCTTGCGTATCTGAGTCTGTCAAAATATGTATTTCTGGTTCGTCTCCTTTAGTATATCTAGAGCGACTATATAATATCTTACCTCTGTTGCCTCGAAATGACTTTTCGCGCCTCGTCCTCTGAATCGACCACCTGTCCAGCTGTTCTCCTCTGATTGAGCCTGAGTACCCTGAACTGGTACCTGTCCTCTTCCTGGTGTAACATCTAATTCTAAAGATTTATTCTCCTTTAATTTAGGTCTCAACGTATTTAACTTTTCCAAACTACAATTAAACTGACTAAATTATCAGCTTCTTTTAATTTTTTCAATACAATATATTTTTAATTTCACTATCAGGCAAAATCTTCTTCTGCTACGTCTTAGCACATGCCGCGTTAACTGGTCTCTCATCCAAGATTGATGGCATTTCTTATATAACCAATCCAAGGAATCATAAAGAAAAGAAACCATAATCCAAGGAAAAATATTGATGATCAGGTGATGTTTGTGCTGCGTTTAGACGCATTGTGCACTCGCCACAGTACATATAATCATCAAGACTATGCTTATTGCTGACAGATGAAATTTTATTTCTTCCACTGTAGCTGAATTTTTCCTCCACCGGCACTGTTTTGGTTTATAAAGATTTCCTCGTTGTTCACCTTAGATTGGCACATGATGATGATGATTGTCTTTGAATATAATAATATTCGTAACTTTACGATTTTTACAAAGATTGACACAGTCCAAACTAAAGGTAAACATGATTAACTTGATCCCCGCTCAAGTGGCAGGGTCGCCATATAAGGATGGGACTTAGACACAATAAAATATCTGTAATGATGATCGAATACTGAGTATATTTAATCCATTAAATATTATTATAAGTACGCATTCAAGCATACATATGTATCTACTACATCACACCTCACCTGGCAGCCAGCTCCTGTGTGATGTTTCTGCTTCTCAGATGAGGCGGAATCTTCAGTTATATCGCGTCCGCAGCGGCGCCCTATGCGTTTTACTACGAATACGTGTTTCGCCTTGCGGCGTGCAGACCACGAGGTTTTTAAGGTTAATTTTTTTGTATATGTTCACCTTAATAACTCCGCCGGTTCTTGTCCGATCTCTTTGTGTCTGCGGATAGGTGTTTTTCCACTCTTCTCGGATATTTACCAATTTTTCATAGTTGACACACCTCCTAGGAGCTATTCGATTGAGATTTTGCTGACTTCTCCCTCAGAAACTGTTAGTAGTGGAGCGCCACAAACATTTATGCCGGTGAATTACACCCTATTTATTCACGCGAACATGTTTTTATCGCGATCGGCCCGGATTTCGAATATTTATGAATTTTTGACGCTGTTGTTTTTATGATCATGTATAGGCGAGTACTCTCCAAGTTTGTTTACCCCCTGCTTGATTGTGTCTAACTTACCTTTACCTCCTTAACTGCCAATTCGGTTTCTAGGGACGGTCTTGGAGGTGAGGCCGCCTTTGGTTTCGCGTTTCTGAGAGCGCGCACTTCCGACGACAGTATGTCTAGACTCCATCTTGAGCAAAAACCTTTTCCTCCAAATGTTATTTGTATCGACCCGAACCTTTACTGTCTTCATGTCGTCTTTCGTGGTGCATCACCTTTTGGTCCCTGGCCATTCGAACCCTGTCCACTCTCACTTCGGTCATTTTTAGATCCAGGGCGGTCCTGATCGTTGTGATGACATTTTCGCTCGTCTCTCTTGGATCTTTAGACGAGATGATCAGTGTGTGGTTTGGCTGTTGCGGGGGTTTCGGCTTTGCTGTTGCTTGAGCGAATGTGAGTGGGCCTGTGAGTAGGTTTCTCGCTACTATTTAGTTTGTTTACCTCCTGCTTGATTGTGTCTAGGGTCTATTTTACCTTCTTGACTGCTAATTCGGTTTCTAGGGATGGTCTTGGAGGCGAGGCCGCCTTCGGTTTCGAGTTTCTGAGAGCGCGCATTTCCGACGACAGTATGTCGTAGTTTTTTTGACATTATTTTAAGTTTTTGAGTCGGATCGTTTGTTTGATGTTTTTGTTTGTATTTTTCTGTTTGGGTTGCTTGTTCAAGGCTTGAGATTTTTATCTCAATTTTAGATAGCATCTCCCTGAGATTTTGACTATCGCAGAAGGGGGTTGAGGGGCAGTGGCTTCGGGAGGTTTCGGCATCTCGACGACAAGGGTCTTGGTCTTGTCCACCTCTTGTCGAAGAATGTGTATTTGGTTGCCTAGACTGCTTACTTGTTTTTGAAGCCCCGTTAGTACGTTCTCGATTCTCTCCCATCTTGCCCTCTCCTTCCCAGTAACGGTGGTGACAGAGGTCTGGGCTTTAAGCCTGCCCTCCAACCCCTCCTGCGTCTCCCGGATCTCTTTTTTGCAGGAGATATCTCTTCTGCAGGAGCTCGTTTGCCACTCCCGTGACCAGGTCCATTTTAACTCCAGTACCTCTTGTGGGTGTCGTGTACAGGAGACTTACTCTCCTGTTGTACGTTGAGGCACCGGATCCTACTTCCTTCGACGTGTCACGGAGCTCCAGACGATCCTCGGGGGGTCGTGTCTTATTATAATCTCTGCCATGTTTGACTATGACGATTGTTGTGTTGTTATAAGTGGGGATGGTGTAATTATTTTCTCCTTTGCTGCATTAATTTTAAGCTCTGTCTACCTTAATAAATTCGAAAAAAGTCGATATAGGATATATAAATTCGGAGGGGTTGGAGGTGGTCAGAAATTTTGTTGGGGTTTGGAAGTATGACGTCCGTGAGCTCACCGTCGGGAAGGTTACCCTGAGTATGTATGTGTCTCAACTGATGGGTTTCTGTGGGGTGGTTTCTGGAAGGATCTCCTTAAGACCGTTTTAATATGCCGTCGCGAGGATGGTTTTATTAAGGGGAAGGGAAGGTTCTCTGGACACTCACGTGGCAGCCAGCTCCAATATGATGTTTCTGCTCCTCAGTCTGACGACTGGGGCGGAGTCTTAAGTTGTGTCGCGTCTTAGATGCTTTTCCACTCTTCTTGGATATTTAATATTTTTTTATGGTTGAGACACCTCCTGGGAGCTATTCGCTCGGGAGTTTGTGGTTTAAGAATTTTATTTTTCTCATAAAGAATTGTCACTGTAGTTTAAGAATTTTATTTTTCTCATAAATAAATGTTCACTGAAATGAGATATTTTACATAATAATTTAACCGACAATTTAGTACAGTAGTAACGACTTATACAATTCAAGAGTAATTAATCTAAGTATTTTTACAATAAGATAATATTTTTTTCTTAAAGATCGTAAAGGATTTTTCATTGAAAATTTCATTAGGTAAGCTATTGTATAGTTTTGCTCCCTCAAACTGTAGAGATTTAATTCCATATTTCGTCCTGGTCTTGGGTAATTCAAGTTTGTTTGTTTGTTTGTGTGTTTAATCACGCGAACTCGTTTTTTTTTTTACTTTCGGCCCGTATTTCGAATATTTACGTTTTTTTTACGTGGAGCCGGTGTTTATATGACCGTGTACCGTGTACCGAGGCGATTACTCTTACCGTGCGTTGTCTTGTAAGTAATCCGTTGATGCCTATCACACGTACGCCGCCTGACGGTACGGACCAGCGGCGCTGGCGCGTTATACTTGGCCAAAGCGAAACATTAAATGCTCAATATATTTTTATCATTTATAAAAAACTCAACAAACATTACTTGAACACCATCTTATAACTAAGAATATATTAATGGCAATTATTTAAAAATAGTAGTAATGAGTATTATATTGACATCAAATAACTTGCCAACGCGAACGCTTATAATGAAATTTAAAACTTTTTTTTACCTAAAATGGCCTTCTTATGGCTGTCCGTTCTTTGTAAAGCCAAAATGTCCCTAAGAAGGGCAAACTAACAATTATCAATGACTTTTTAATATTATTTATAATAAAACAATAGACACTACAGCCTAAGTACTGTAATTATTACAAACTTATCATGGCACATAGTCAGTTCTAAAGTCAGGAATGTTTAAAATCAACGATTCTTAAGATTAAAAAACGATAATAATTATAACAAAATAAAAACTAAATTCGGAAACAAACTTAGAAACTAAAAAGGATAATAAATTTGGATATTTTAATCACAATCTGGGCATATAAATACGAGATCTTTTTTAGTGAGACCCACACACTCCTCGTGATACCACTTTTGACATTCGGTACATTGTCTCATGTCTTCCATTCTTCTCTCGTCACGCATGTGACATAGAAGACATAGTTTATCTGGTGGTAGGATGATAAACATCCGCCTGGCTTGTTACCACCGTACGCATGGTGAAAATCTCGTGAAGTGGCTTGCAGCCGCGTTTCGAGGTCAGCCAGCGTACAGCCAGTGCCCGAGCGAGCATTGCCGCGATGGGTATTGGTCCAGTGGAGACGGCTGCTGAACCAATGCCGGGGGAAACACGCCTCCACACTTTGCCCATCCCTATCGTGGCAATGCGTTGCTCGCTTCACGTCTCTTTACGAGGCGTGAAGAGGCATCTTGCGGGCCGGCAAGGCGAGGGCGGCTAGTGCAGAATCTTCTTCCAGACTGTACTGGCCGTCCTCGCGTTTGGACTCTACTACCACTTAACATCAGGTGGAGTAGAGTCATTTGCCCACCCGGCAAATATAAAAAAAAAAAAAGACCCACCTTCACCTTCTGCACGTTTCTTCATCTCTTTTTTCGATCTTTCACTGTTTTGTTGTTGTACTGTTATTTTTAGCCGTTATACAAAATCATTTTTATTTTTGGTTTTCTTATTTTGGTCGCGTTTATTTTATACTTTCCTTTTTTCTTACTTGTCGCTTTCTTCATCTCATTCTTTTTTTCTTCAATTTTCAATAAATCTTTAACTATTCTTTGTCCCTTATAATTAATAGCTTTTTGCCGTGGACATGAAAACTATCGTAGCGTAGTTTTGAGTTTGCAAAAAAGCATGAAACGTTTCTTCTTTATCCTTTATTTGGTTAATTAACGGCTCGTCATCATCCGAAGATCTAGTCTCATGATTCTTTAGTTGAGCTTTTGTTTTAATTGAGCTTTTGTTTTGTATTAATCTTTTTTTTTTGGAATGATTCCTCTTTTCTGCTTGGGATCATCATCGAATGACGAAGAATAAGTGTCTAAATCCGAGACTTGAAGTTTAGTCATACATTGACGCTAGAGTCAACACACAGTTGAAGAAATAATAAATCTCTATAATCTAAGAACTAAATTCGTTAATACATAGCTTTCTATATAACTACTATCTTCTATATACTTAACAATCAAAACATAACGGACTTTGTGCCGTAATTGTTTCAGTTGTGCGACTACATTTAAAGACAAAATAAAAGAAAATTTATATTAAATCTTTCATATACCTGATGTAGTTGAGTAAATATTAATAATAATACCTACTGTAACAAGATGCATCTAGTTATAACGAGGCCCCAGCAATAGCATCAAGGGCAAATTAAAGCTGACTTACTGCGGAGGGAATTAGAAGAATTGTTGAACTCCAGGTGGAGCAGTAGTAAAGCCAAGGGACAATAGATAAAAGTAAGATTCTAACAAAAACCGCTGTAAAAATATTTTATGGTTTTCTATTATTATTATTCATTCATTTCATTATTATCAATCAGGTTACTTCAAAGACTAGGAAATGATTGATGAAAACATTCATGTTCATATAAAAATCAAGTAATAAACGCCGCGACGCCGTGGGCTAGTTCGAGCGTGCTGTCGTTCAAACACCCTTCGAACGAGCCACAAGCCTAACCTAACCCCTGGCCACAACCAAGAGTGGCGTGGATTGCGGCGCCGCAAGCGTTGAGCGGAGAACAAATGGTAGACAACCCATGAAGCCTGCCACGGATACCTTGAGCTAAGTACGCATTTGTTTCAAGGGAATACCGTGCCACTTTTGATAAGGTCATTTTAATAGATTAGCCGTTCACTAAATACGTCTACTGCTGACGCCACCGCGGTCGCAACTAGTCTAGCTGTGGCAAATCACGCCGCCTGCCGCGTCTCCCGCCGAACCCACATAGACACTCGAGTTAGCCTCGGCCTCGAGGTCCCATGGCGGACTTCCGGCGAGCAGGCATGCCTAGGTGTACGAAACCGTGTGGTACGCTCGAGCCGCTCTAAGCGCCATCGCTCGCTGTGAACGTCGCAGCGAACGTTACTAGCACTCAGAGCGTCCGCCCATATCGGCGCCCCGTAGAGCACCATCTAGCGCCTGGAGCCTCCTGGCCCACCCACGTTCGGGAGGATCCCCCCTAGCACTCCGGCTGCAGCCACCAACTTTGGGGCAAAGCGCCGGAAGTGCTCTTCGAACCTTCACCTGCCGTCGAGGACGAGTCACAGTTACTTCATCGTCGACCCAACGGTGATGGAAGTTCCCTCCACCGTGATGGATGCCTCCGGTGGTGGCGCGTTCCGAGGCCCATGAAAAACGAGGGCCTCGGATTTGTGTAGGGCCACCTCTAGGCCCAACGACGGTCCACCAGCATCTGCTCGGCGACACTCCGGCTGGGCGAGGCGTAGACGGCGACGACCGCAACACCGCCGACGACGGGTAGCACGCCCCTGGCCACACCCTCGATGGCTGGAGCGCCAGCGACCGCAGGGGAGACGATGGCCATGACCAGATCGTGGTACAGACCCAGTCGTCCCGTTTGGGAACGAAGTAGGGCTCCGATACCACCGCCACGTTGATCTGCCACTCTGCCATGCTTTGGATCAGGAGCGACGCGGCTACCGGGCCTTTAGTTACTTTTCCTTTATTCTTGGGTGTGGTGTCCTTCCCGCCCTGGCACGACTTGCTGCAGGCGGCATGGGCAGCTGGCTTGCCGGCCGCCGTGCAGACCACACAGCTCGCTTCGGTGGCGGAGCACTCCCGAGCCTTGTGACCGGGCTGACCGCAGCAGAAGCACAGACGGCTTCGGTCGACACTCCGGTCAAATTTTGCCCCCATGTGACACCTTTCGAGGCACCTGAAGCAGTGCAGTGGTCTGGGATCGAGCAGTATAACTCGCGCCGACACCCACCCGACCCTTATACGGCCTGCCTCCCCGACCTTCTTCGCGGCCGGTACAGGGCAGCTCAACCAGAACGAGCCTGAGCCACTCGAGCCTCGAGCGAGCCTCGAGCGAGCCTGAGCCTCTCGAGCCTCGAGTGGTTTTCTAGAGGCCGTGGTGGTCGGCTCCGCGGACGGCTGAGGAGCCTCCCTCCTGACTGCCGCCTCTTGGGCAGCCATACTCCTCTTAGGCTGCTTCGGCCGGACGGCGGACTAGACAGCGCCAGCTTGACGTCCTTAGCTGCACGGGAGGCGGCTGGAGCATCGTTGCTCACGGGCCGCGGCTACGGCCGCTGCCTGCGCTGCCCTACGGTCAGCGGCCATTGGAGGCCGCAGCCGAGGCTCTGGAAGAAGGCGGCCCTCGATGCGTTCAGCATCATGCCGAACTTCTAGCGGTTCGCGCGCAGCGCCTCCTTCATGATATTCAGGAGGTTCGTCTCCGTCGCCGCCGTTGGCCGCTGGCGCATTTCGGCGACTTCCCGGCGCAACTCAGCCAGTTGGCCGGAAAACTGCGCGTTAGCCGCCTCCAGGCGCGCCACCTCCTCCGTCACGTTGAGGGCCCTTAGATCCGCCACCGCACCTGTAATGGTATCGGCGGCAGTCTTCAGAGCCCGAACAAACGTTCTCTTTAGGTTGCCCGACTTATCGGCAACCTGTAGGACTACGTCGAGCGCCTCCTGCACTGCCGCGCCCAGTGTGACAGACGTCTGTGGCACGTCCTCGGTCCCGCCGGGTTGGCGTTTCCGAACATGGGCCGCCCTCTCTTCCGTGGCCACCTTGGCCGCGGCACTGTACGCGGCCAGTGTATCATCCGCCTCGTATCACCGCATTTTTGCCTTAGCGGCCTTCAGCGCCCGAGGCGCGGGCGACATATTCGCCCGTCGTGGGCGGTCGGCCACGCCCTTGGGGAGGGCTTCAGCCATCTGCTGATGGCCGACTCCGAGTCTCCGCTTTGCTGCGCGTCGCTCCCGGAGCCCGACCAGCTCTCCCCAGGATGGGGCCGCTCCTCCACCTTCCGCCGTCGACAGGCGCAGTCTTGAGTTGAGACCGCCAGCTGGTGGCCGACGAGTCCGACTCTGAGAGCTGTTTCAGCCGGACCACCAACTCCTTTTTCGGGCCAGGGTCATTGGTTTCAGCGCGCGCCATCGGGGCGCCCGCCTCCACCGCCATGTTATCTTTAGCCAAATGTTCGCTAAGTTCGTTTTTAGAAGCAATTGTTTTGTTGAGTCTGTTCATAAGTAATCCCACGAGTATGGGGGAAATAAACAGTCCACCAAGGCAGTGCCCCCTGTACTTTGGTAACCCTATATACGCCTTGAGGTCGGGTGGTATCACGGGAACTAAAACAAATGTTTTTTTATTGAGGTGGTCTCCTCTTGACTCAGCCGGTAAAGGCAAGGCCCTCGGTCCCATCACAGGCTGCGAGACATGTCCACAACACCCGGATGGGGAAACGAGTTTGAGAGGCGGTGACCATAGCCTGTCCACCCAGCATTGATACCGACACTGAGCGTACCCGCCTCTCCCACCTCTATTCTCCGGCAGCCTGCACCCCGGAGACCTGGCATCTACTGCCGACCACCGCGTGACCCCAGAATCGGGAGGTCCGCCAATAAATCAAAATAAAATAAAATAAAACCAAAACAAGGACAGATATAACAAAAGCATAATAAATGACAAGAAAAGAAATCAAACCAAAACAAAATAAAAGGAAACAAAATAAAACAAAAACAAAGGAAAAGAACAAACATCTTCCCGCCAGCTACTACTTGCCACAAAGCCGCTCCACTCTGCTGAACAGAGAAGTACCAGGAGCGGCCCGCGACACTTCCGCCGCGTCAGTCTTAGCCGCGTTCGACAAGCATTCCGGGAAAAACATCGAATTGCTTGTGGACCCCGTTGCTGGGGCCTCGTTATATCGCCATAGCTGGTACAAAGCTCAAAGTCAGTGTTATATATTATCTGTTGAATTTTGTTTTTTTGTTTTTTTCTTAAATTACAATAACATTTTGAATAACATAACTGTCGAGTTATTATATAGTTAGGCTATATATGATGATGTCACAATTCAGATGGCTTGTAATGTATGTAATATTTTATATATCCTAGCCTTATCGGCAGTAGTTTTAGGCAATTCAATTCACTTCCTTTATTGGGAATTCCAGTAACAGAAGTACTTCGGTATGAACAAACTCATAACTCATTACAGAAATGAGAATATAAATTATAAGATCTGAAGAACCTTTAAAGATTATCAGCTCATTTCCTATTTGACAAAAGGTTTTGATCAACTTTTACAGGTGTTTTACATAACTGAAATTCCGGCCCTTCGATGTCACAATGTTTATGTTGTGTATTTGATTTCATACTTTTTGAAGTTTTATTGTGTTGGGAGGTATTATGATGTTTAATATTATGTTTACTACTGTATCGGCAGGTAGACCACCTGCCGTTACAGTATTCACATTTCAAGGGCAAATTATTTGCAAGAATAATATTTTTTTGTTAGACATAGTTCTCTTGGTAGACGGTTAATGTGTCCTACGTTGCAAACGTGGCATGACTAAATAAACAAGCATTCAGCAAGATCCTGAAGAAAGCATCCTCTTTTTACATTATTGCATTTCTTGTTAAGGTTATGCATTTACACTGCTAATAACTAAAATTCTGAAGAAATAGCAAGAGGCAGCGAGTATGAAGATTGCAAGAGTAATTGAAAATGAAACAAGTCATGATAATTAAGTGTTTTTAATTTCCTGGTCCAGTACAGCTGTTTGCGTTTGCGAACTGCTTTTAACTTTTTGATAAGATCTTATTTTTTTTTAATCACCTTTAATTGATCAAGTTTAAAAAAAAGATTTGACACCTTTATTTCAGTGAAGACAGAGGCAGCAGAATATGCACACTATATATGCATATACATTTTTTAAATCTCGGGATTCGACTTTAGTGAAATATTCTATCGGTTTTCAAAAATTTTAAGCAGTGGTATTGCTATTATAATTAAATTTGTTGTGTCTTTTCTTACATGTCTTTTTTTCGGATTGTGTATTGCTGTTGGCCCTAGTGACCTCTACAGCGTCCCCGGGCCAGATGGGCGAGTTGAACTCAAGCCGGAAGTTGGGAACCCACATAAGAGGCCCTAAGGGGTAAGGTCCTAAGGGGTTCCTCCTGTAAGGCTGGACCCCTGGTTAGGACGCCGTTGGAGTCATGTCATTAGTGAACTAATTCGTTATGATCATGTTTTCTTAAAGTTGAATAATTCAGATCTTCGTGTCGATTAGTTTTTTTTTCAAACTTCCTCAAATAAGATAAAAGTACAATTCACTTTGCTAAAAGCGATGAAATTTGCAAACATTATTTACGAAATTTTTGTTTTGATTAGGTGTATTGTTCTGCTGCCGAAGCTGGAGTGCCAAAGCTATGTCATTGGTTCCACCGTTCCCTTTTTTCAGGTTAAAGTACTTTATTGCTCATAGAGAACCTGACAGTTCTAGCAATACATATTAAGTAATATATATATATATATATATATATATATAGTAACAGAGGTAAAATCTGTCGCATTCACAGTTCTACCACGGGAACTGTGGAGGGGAGGAGGTAAGTGGCTCGCCGGTGTCTAAGGTGCCAAGTACGCCCCGAATGGAACACCCACTAAAAACCGTCGGTTCCCTTTCCCCTTAACGGGGAGCGCCACGGGATCGCTTGTGCATGCTATCGTGACGACGAGTACGGCATGTATGTACAATGACCCAAATATATATGTGCTTAATTAATTTAGTAACATAAAAATTTTAATATACAATTTTACTCATATATGTTATCACTTACAAAAAGTTTTAGTCAATTTTTTAAGGTAGCTATACTTGCACACAATTTTGTACTATTCGGTAAACTATTATATAATTTTCCCCCGTTATATAGAATGCTTCTATGTATTTCCGAATTTAGTTCTTGAATTGAAGCTTCGGATTTTTCTAAAGCTCGCTTAGCGGCTGCAATATTTGCTTCATGCAGCATTGCCAGTGAGTCATTTTCAGACTGACTGACTTCTCAGAAATATTGGTTTGAAAACACGTATTGCTATGGAAACTAGGAGCTTGAAATATGACATTCACAGCTGTTCCTTCTTTTAATATCGGAGACAGAAACAACAAATATAATAAACTTGTGCCATCATTGTACATGGCAGCAAGCTCCCTTGCTGTGTAACACTTTTCTGATGATGTCACCATATTAAAGTGAGTTTAGCTCAAGCCACTGGCTAATGTTTGTATTAGTAGCTGTATTAAACGCCAACCATATAGTTGCGGATAGTTGAGTAAGTTTCAAAGGTTTTTTTTACCATCATTAATGGTTTCAAATAAGGTCTGATATATTTTCATTCGCAGTCGGCTGTGGCCAAACCAATTTCTGGTTTCACTAAGTAAATATTCCAGTCAAGACGTTAAGGAGTGACACACACACTTGAATAGCTGTAAATGGGGAACATCTGCTTGTAAGAGAGTGAAAAGGGAGTGATGTTTACTACAAAGGTTACTTGCTCCTTCAGTTCCTATTGCAATTAGATTTTAAAGATTTACACCCATTTTAGAGATAAAACTTTCGAATGATCTATATGTATAAAGGTCGTTAGCGGTTGCTTCGAAAATTTCTTGAAAGCCTAAAAGTTCAACAACAATTTTGTCCAGTTTTAAATTGTAGTATCGAATGCAATAAGCGATTTTCTCTTGTTACATCGGTGGATCCATCCCGTATAATTACCAATTTCTTCTAAAAGTTCCTTATGCATTGCTGGTTCTAGAACATTCTTTATAACGGCAGAACACTTTTATCAGTGTAATTGAGTGTTTTCAAGGGGACTTCCTCTCCCACAAGTTTTTAACATTTCTGTCTGATGATCAATGCTGCGGATGGAGCTGTGAGCAGCGACATAAGTATAAATTTGTACGTCTATTATTTTTTCTTTTGATGAACTGTCACTAATTGAGGAGTAGCCAAACGATGCAAGCTTGGGTTGCTTTTTTGAAAAACCTAATTCTTTGTCTTTATGTGTTTTCGTTTTCATGTGCTTTTCTAAATCGGTTTTATGCGCACGGAGTGGAGTGCACATAGAAGCATATGGCATAGGTAGTTGATCATATTTTTTGCTATTTGAACAGCTTTTAGCTTACCTATTTCACCGTTACAGGCTGGACAACACACTAATTATACACTAAAACAATAAATAATAATTATCTAAAACCTACGTAAACATATAACGCACACATGCGCAAGAGTGGCCACGCCTACAAGTGACGAAGTCAGTCGTCGTATACAAAAGACCACCGGCGACCATCTTGTCTTTAGGAGTTGAAACAAAAGACCTTGTGCGATCATATAGGTGGGTGTGTGCGTTTTGCGTAGTGGTGCGGTTCTTATCACTCGATGAATTAGAAAATGGCGTAATTTTTACCGCGCAATTAATTGTGCGAGCATAGGTGCTTGCCAGCTAATTATATTATTTATTTATTTACAAAATATAAATAAACGTTACCGGTTGGACCTAAAACGTTACTTAATTAATACACTTACTTACTTAATTATTACAATTTGTATGTATTCCGCTGCCGTTTTGCGAAATACAACAGGTGATGAATTAAACTAGTCTAGGCCTGGATTCCAGGCCAGGACACCATTGAGCAAAGTCAACGCGCGTATCAAATGTGACTCGCTCACCAGTACCAATCGACAGCCGGGCACCGCAAATAGCTTGTGTCGACGAGCGCAAGTGTATTTGTCAGGAACGCTCAACGATATTAGCCTTAACACTGAGGGATTGAAAATGGTACCCTGAGTAACTGTAAGAAATCCTTTAGCAAGGCCATATGTCGTCGCACTTCGAGGGAATCGTGTCCTGTCATACCTTGTAGAGTGGTACGGAGGAAGACGACAAATGATGATATATTTTTTTCTGCTACATAATTAACATGTGTATTTAATTTTAAATTTTATTTATCGATTCTGCTTAAAACGTCAGCTTTTATCCTCGCCTTTTTCAGATCTTATTCCCGTGTTTGTTAACCACGTTTGTATGTCGTTTTTCTTCCAAGACATATTTGGCAGTCGCTCCACTTGGTGTGAGTGACTGAACTCGTTTCTATTCTGTCGAGTATGCTTCGGAACCTACATATAAAAATACATATTAGTAGATATTTTTATAGATATTATTTACTAAAGTATTACGAACATAAAGGTATATGAAAGATGTAATATTTAGATAAAATACCATTTTTCAAGGTTATGGGTGTCCACATCTCGAGGTAATCGCCTTCTGTTTTCTTTGCTTCAAAAATTACCACTCACCGCCATCGAGTAAGCCGGTCGCTCTCTGTATGAGCGATTATTAGCCTCTTGCCTTTGACGGGATATTTTGGGCCTATTGTAAGGCCACTCAAGTATGCTCGACGGGAGTTCTCTATGTTATCCACCCATACATTATCAGCACTATGTCCTAAAAATAGTTAACAGTTTAAAAATGGAATATAATTTATTTCTACTATATGAAATAACAAGACAACTCACCTTCATTAACCCAAGCTTCATCCGAGTAATATATTTTTCACGCCGTTACGACTCCATCTTTCTCGAAATTTGCAAATCTGGCCTATTGACTATATGTAATAACATCTTAATCGAACGTTAGGTAACTTTCTATATTTTTACAAATATTTCATATTCCATATTGTATACAAATGAATTAACAAAAATCTATTTAAAAAAATCTAAAATTTGTGACAAAACTAAAATGATATATTTTTATCTGGATTAATTCATTCGTTCTCCACTATTTAGCTGTTCGTCATCGGACGAGACCTTAATATTAATTGTCAGTTCATCGAAAAATGGCGTCTTGAATGTCGGCAAAACTGTTTTCGTAACTTTGGAAGTTAAATAAAAGTGGATTTTAGTAGTTAAGTGGAATATTGTTGTATTATAAATGAATATATATCGTTTTAGTGTTTGTAGTGCATAATAAAGAGAAGTTATCAGCAATTCACTTGGAATATTAAAGAGAACACTAAAATACATACAAAGTCAGTCACAATAATCAGAACATCACAGAAGGAATACTTGGAAACACATTAAAATATATTTGCATAGAAGATAAAAAACAATTCTTAAGAACGGTCGTAATATATCACCAGTAGAGGGTAGCGCAACTAAACGGTCACCGTACGCTGCGACGATCGTGGACGGCGCGTAATAATTAATATGAATAAATAATAAATAATTTGTATTAAAAATATTAATACATTTTTTTATTATTATTATTGATTATAATAATAATATATAATAATAATATTTATTTATTTCAAGTATCATCGACTCATTTTGTTAGTAATACAAAAAACTTAAATGTCTGTTAGTACTTAACCTAAGGCTATCTTAAAAAAAAAAATATGAATCTAAGATATGTGAGTCACCTCTGCGCCATTCCATTAGAAATAGCGCAGCAGTGACCCACATATGTGCAGTTCAGCCTGCTCGCGATTAGTTTCACGATGCTGTTGGTACTGCCCCGCACTCTGCGCACCAGGGCTCCACATCTTTTACGCATAGTAGTATAAAAACAGTCTACGTGTGCCTCCGCGAATATCCCTGATGCGCTACAAAAACGGGGCAGCCCCATCAGCACCCTGAGAGCATTATTATATTGAACACTATTTATTTATTTATTTATTTATTTATTTATTTATTTATTTGGGAAACAAACAATTATGATTACACTTAATAGTAAAAAAACAAATATAAGAAAAACATAAATCAATCAAGTTTCCACTAAAAATTAATACAAACAAATGACATATTATATTAAGAATAAAAACAAAAACAGAAAGCATAAGATGCAAGTGAAACTTCTATAATTTAAATATATGACGTAAACTAAATTTAAATTCGCTAATTTTTGAGTTAAATATATCTAATTCAGTACAATGTTTGTTATAACTTTTACATGCACGTAACAAGAACATATTCTTTGAATAGTCACAGTTACAAAGGGGTACAAAAAATAAAGTTTGGTTTCTCGAGTTAAGGCGAGGACATTTAAAAAGTATATTATTAAAGAGGCTCTTAGAATCAACAATGTTATGAACAATTTTGTATAAAAATATTTGGTCTCTTATACTTCTACGCATATTTAACGGAATGATACCCGAGATATTATTATTGTCAGTATTATCAGAAAGGCCACCTCTAAATCGCAAATGTTTAAAAAATTTTGACTGAATTTTTTCTATTTTGTTTACATACGTTTTATAATAAGGGTTCCAAACTGTAGAGCAATATTCCAAGATAGATCTAACATAAGCATTGAAAAGTAGAATTAAGGTAAAGCTATTTTTAAATTCCTTAGTCAATCTAAGAATAAATCCCAGCATTTGATACGCTTTAGCTATTACATAATTCATATGATAGGTAAAAGTTAGCTTCTGGTCTAAGTAAACACCCAAATCTTTAATCTCGGAAACTCTAATCAGACAGGTATTCTGCAATTTATAATCAAATAATATTGGCCTCAGTTTCCTAGTAAATGTTAGAATGTTACATTTTTTTAAATTTAAGCGTAAGAGGTTTTTATCACAGTAATTATCTAAGCTATTGAGATCATTTTGAAGTTTTAAACAATCTTGGGGCGACTTAATTATTTTGAAAATTTTCATGTCATCCGCATAAAGTAATATGTTACAATTATGAATAGATCGACTAATGTCGTTAATAAAAATATTAAATAATAATGGCCCGAGATGAGAACCCTGAGGAACACCAGAGGTAACGGGCACAAACGATGAACAAAAACCTTTAATAGAAACAGCTTGGCTACGATCCCTCAAATAAGATTCGAGCCAACGAAGCAAGTCACCGTGAATACCAACGGCAGCAAGTTTTTTTACCAACAGAGAATGAGAGATCTTATCAAAGGCTTTTGAATAGTCCGTGTACACAACATCCACCTGACCACTGCTATCCATCACTGCTGCGATTTGATGAGTAAACTCACAAAGATTCGTTTCAGTAGATCTACCATTGACGAATCCGTGTTGCTGGTCGATGATCAGCGGCCTTAGAACGAAATATAACTGATCATATATAATTTTTTCAAATAATTTAGCTATAGTATTTAGTTTAGATATAGGTCGATAATTTTGAATGTAATGCTTATCTCCGGTCTTATAAATGGGTACAACAAATGATTGTTTCCATGCTTTGGGTATTATACCTGTACGAAGAGATAATTTAAATAAGATAAATAAAGGTAAATCTAAATTACTCCAGCAAGATTTAAGAAAAATGGGTGGAATGCCATCTGGGCCACTTCCCTTACCAATATCTAAATCCTTTAAATATTTTCTAACGGTTTCAATAGAGAGATCAATCGAACCAACAGAAGCTGCAAGAGAGCCAATGACAATTATCCACTGGAAAAGAATCGTCAATACAGGTGGATTGTAAACCTGGTTCAAAAGCGGACTGAAAATAGGTATTAAACATCTGACCGATTTCATTACCGTTGGATGATCGGTCACCATTAAATAACATTACATCCGGGATATCGGCTGAAGCTTTTTTGGATTTAACAAACGACCAGAAGAACTTACTATTACGTTTAATATCATTTTCAGCACTCTCGATATATTTATTATAGCACTCCATCTGAACACGCTTTTGGCGATCCCGCAGGAGATCAAATTTATCATATCAAATCACATCAAATTTGTCACTGTTTCTCGCATAAATTTTCCACTTCTTATGAAATTTTAGTTTTTCATTAGTTATTTTTATTAAAGCCCTAGTATACCAGGGAGGATACCTTAGACCATAACATTTTCTGGTAGGAACGTACTTTTTAATAATAACGCTAATAACTTGGTAGAAATTATTTAGTGCTGCTTCTATGTCGTTCGTATCTATAACTTCAGACCAATCAATCTGAGCCAACTCTAAATTTATGGCATCATAATCAGCAGCATGAAAGACAGATACGATCTGAATAGGAGGGCACAGTGTAAGGGTGGCTGATGTGCGAGTCTTTATAAGTAAAGCAGGGTGATGACAGTCCTCGCTTATCAACGGTTCTTTACATTGACTGACGTTACAGTCGACATCACTGATAACCAAATCAAGAAATCTGTTATTAATATTGGGAACAACATTAAATTGATTAAAACTTGTAAATTGAAGAAAGCTATATAATGACTGAACAAAAGTATCGTTAGTATTAGCATTTAAAGTATTATAAGAACTAGGTTTAGAATGGTTCCATGTAGCGGCACTAATGTTAAAATCGCCTAATATCAAAAAGTGATCATGAGGCTTATTAACATAAGCATTTGAAACAGATTCAAAGAAGTCATCAAGGACATTAGACTGATATCGGCAATGAGGAAAATAGCAACAAAGGAGTTGTAGGACACTGGCAGTAGGGCGTTTGTTTATCTGCAAAGTAACCTGTATCACATCTGCCACAGCACCAGGGAATGCAATGGG
This sequence comes from Nymphalis urticae, assembly GCA_905147175.2. NCBI lineage: Eukaryota > Metazoa > Arthropoda > Insecta > Lepidoptera > Nymphalidae > Nymphalis > Nymphalis urticae. The sequence continues at coordinate 2,008,149 of LR990009.1, forward strand.
CTTAGATTCAATTACTACCAAACCACGTCTAACTGCTATAAGCACGCCTCCACCCATCCGATCCCCTCTTAATGCATAGTCACGGTCGTATCTGTATACATTGTAACGATTATCGAATAGTTCAGCGTCAAAGATTCCAGGAGTCAACCATGTTTCACTTAAACAAATAATATCATAATCATTACTCAATAAGCTCCTGAAAAATGTATTAGTCTTAGTACGTAGACCTCGGACATTTTGGTAATAAATAGAAAGGTTATTCGTACCCATTATACGAGGACATTTTTAAAATACACATATTATTATACAATAAAGAGGAGTGGCGATTCCGATAACACTTACAGTAGACAATATGATATAAAAATAATAAATAAATATACCAGACGTGCAAAAAATGGAATGTATAACATGAATAAGAAAGACAATATTTAAAATTATACTCAAACATATTACAAAAACTTAAATAAATATAACAATAAGAAGAAAAAATAATAATTAAACAATCTCTGATAGCAAACATTTTGTGATATAACATAATATAAATTAAGATGATTCCTACTTTATTTTGTTTAAATCAGAGATGCTAGAAATATGTAGAATGGGACTTGTATCTGATCGACGCACCATAATAGCACAATTCTTAACCCATGTATAAAGATATTTGTTCTCCTTAGCTTTCACTTTAACCCGCTGTAAAAGAGATTTATTAGCACTAGTTAAGTGATCGTTAAAGTATATTTGCGATTTATTGTCATTAAAACCAAGATCTCTAGCGCCCAATTTAAATTTCCTCGCTTTACTTAAGAAATCGTCTTTTTTATAGCGAGCCAGAAAACGTACTACAATGGGTTTAGTCCTTTTTGAGCTATGATCCTTAGGGACTACGCGAGTTATAAAGTCCAAATCATTGTTTACATCAAGAGGAAAATCTATTCGTTTCGATATACATTTAATAAGATCCATTAAATTTTCGCCTTTTTTTTCCGGTATGCCGTATATTTCAACATTAGACCGTCTAGCCCATTGTTCACGACTGTTCAGTTTAGACTCAATTTGATCCAAATTATTTTTAATTTCTCCAACGTCCTTTTTTGTAGCCTTAAGTGTGTTTATTTCCTTTTCAATCAAGTCAACCTTTTTGTTTAAGCTCTCATACTGGTTATTCATGAATGCTAAACTATCTTGAAAACAGGCTATTTCGTTTTTAATGGGTGAGAGTTCAGTGGATATAATATCTACAATATTTGTTTTTATTTTGGACCAAAATTTTTCGAATTCCATAGAAACAATCCTACGAACTTGATCACATGAAACCAACAATTCCGATGACTCTTCGGGAGATTTACAAGACGCACCTCGTCTAGTTGAGATGTTTTCTGGTGATCCACGGTCAATGCATCTCAATGGAGTGTTGTCGTTGTTATGTTGTCTTGGTTGACTAAGAGCACACTCAGGACAAACCCATTTTTTTTTTATGTCGGATAATACATGTTTTTTCTTATCATTCGGGTATAGACAGGCGACGTGATAATTATGTTTACAGATCGAGCATACTCTCGTACCAGTAGCTCCCTCTGCAGTAGATTTACAACAAGCGTATTTCATTATGATAGAAAATTTATTTTAAAAATTATTGTTTTTTAAATAATATTTGCAACAATGTGAAGCTTGTAGTCTATTTTTCCTCAGGATCGAACTCACAACTTCTAATTACAAATAGACAATTATGCACCTCAGGACCAGAAACTATCTTGTACAATTCGTTGAAATTGTCATATATGTCTTACAGCAGTGTAAACGTTAGATTGTCACTATAGATACGACAAAACAAAATCAATATGGAAGACGCTTGAAATTTCAAAAAGAATAACCGGTTTTGCAATGTTAAATTCAAGAAATTACTTCACTTAAACCACTTAGCACACACTTTTTGAAATTGGATAAGCACAGTTAACGTTAATAGTAAATACACAATTAAAGACTGTTCACAATCTGTTTAAAAAATTTCGTATAGACCATACATAACACAATATTTTCTTAAGTATAAAACGATCGGTCCAAAATAGTTACAAACGATAGAAGACAGCTATTGGCCCAAAACTTTAAAAAATAACACGATTTCACTTTACTAAATTAAGCCTTACTATTTCTATTTTCATTTTAAATACGGAGTCACTATAAGAGCAATTGACAATGTTTTGATGTTTAATTATTAGAAACTTTATTATGTTGTTTGTGTTTAATATTAATGTTGTGTGCTTGTGTTCCCCACACACATCTCAAAAGAGCTTTTTTACAAAATTTTTTTTCCTTAGTCAAACGTTCATGCTGTACGTAACATGCTGCAAATACTGTTTTCATAATTATGCCTGATCTGATCCTAAATGCACCAAGTATGTTGGGCAAACGTTTTGATGGCAATACAATTAGTTGCTCTTGAAGTTTGTAGAACACGGTCACCATTACTGTCTACGCTCTGCAGTATGTATACGTCGGCGATTCACCACAGTTCTCCTCAGGATCCATGATAAAAAAATAAGACACTCCATAGAAACGAACATAATTATATTTTTTAAACAACTTGTACAGCGGTACAAGAATCGTCGAAAGGATTCCAGAAAGTCCTTACTTTGCAACTAACTGAACTGCGACATGTGTTATTTATCAATAATGATACCATATGAGGAGCGTCGGTAACTAAAACCGATAAATAACATTTGTGTTTTTTGTGGAAAAATAAAAAATATGGCCAAGTTCATGGTTTTCTAATTTAGACTTAAACGAAATCTATCAATTTATTGTGTTAGCATTACTCTTTGGAAACCTAAATTCTGCATTTGTGACTGTGGTACCTATTCAATTATAAAAAAAGAATATATATCCATTATATATCGGTTAATGACCAAACCAACTGGATATATCCGTATTTGATAAAACGCTGGTAGGAATATGAGAGCTGGATAAAATGCGGCTGAACATGCGTCAGTGTTTCTACAGCCAGATTATGTGGTTGCCATTCGAACGACTATTTAAAATGACATCATACTTTAATAAATATAAATATATATCAAGGTTTTATTTCAGAATAATTTGTGTACTGGTTTTTTTTTATTTATTTATTTATTTACAGTCAATACGGGCTAAATTGTCTGATGTGCTGCGATGAGAAGTCCCGCTGATGAGTACACCAAAAGCAAGCAAGCAAGCTTTGGGGCCAGATGATTTGGCTGCTCTTCCTGATTCAAACGAACCCAAACTCGGGGTAGTTGCGATAGTCCGTTCCCGAGATGTGGCTCACGGAGGTAAGGTAGTCCAAGTCAGAGGGGGTTTAGTGGGGAGTCGATATAGGATTTGGAGGGGTTGGGAAGGGGTAGTTTTGGGGGGGGGGGGTGAGAATTTACGTTGGGGGCTGGGAGGGTGTCGTCCGTGAGCTCACCGTCGGGGAGGTTGGTGGTTTTTTTTTGGTGGTGGGGGGTTTATGTGGGATTGGTTTCTGTTGGGAGGTTTCTGGAAGTATCTCCTTGAGACCGTTTTAATGAGCCGTCGCAAGGGTGTTTTTATTAAGGGGAAGGATAGGTTCCCTGGACCCTCACCTGGCAGCCAGCTCCAATATGATGTTTTAGCTCCTCAGAGTCTGACGACTGGAGCGGAGTCTTCAGTTGTGTCGCGTCCACAGCGGCTCCCTATGCGATTAACCACGAACACGTGTTTCGCGTTGCCGCGTGTAGACCACGTGGTTTTTAAGGTTATTTTATTGTGTTTGTTAACCTTTAATAACTCCGCCGGTTCTTGTCCGATCTCTTTGTGGAGGGTGTCTGAGGATAGGTGCTTTTCCGTTATTCTTGGATGGCTAATAATTTTTTATGGTTTACACACCTCCTGGGAGCTATTCGCTTGGGAGTTTGCTGTCTTCTCCCTCAGGAACTGTTAGTCGTGGAGCGCCACAAACACTTATCCCGGTGAATCACACCTCACTTAATTTAATTTACTTAGTCATCTATGCCACCCAGTAGACCACCCGACGATAAATGCTAGATATAATGCTAGTTGTGCCCGCAACTCGCTCTGCTCCACGTTCTCGAAACTTCACTGTTGTTCTTGCAATGGTTGTTGTAAAAGAAATTCACACTCGCGAATGCGAGGAAGGGTGTTCTTAAATCCTCTCTCTCCATGATGGCATGGAGTGTAGACTGGTCCAGGGTGACATGTGTTTGGATTTCTAGCGCTAGTCTATCTCGGCCGAATCATGAACACTCCAAGATAAGATAGAGGGTTGTTTTCTCGCAATCGGAAATACATGAAAAAAATGATTTTACAAGTTTCGTTGTACTGTCGTAACATTTGTAGGTCTATATTTCATTCATAAACGAAATGACGACGACACGCTCGCGCGCGCTTGCTTTTGCGGTCGCCCGCCATTGGCTTAGTACGTGTTCACCGACGCTCGCGCATTTTATTGATGACAACAGATAGTTAACTGGATTGTCGTGGATTTCGATACAGAAAAATGTATAATTGATATACAAAAAAGCCATGCGGCGATCGTCTCGTTCCCAAGGTGTGCTATCATCCATAAATTCATTAATTGTATAATAACCTTTAGCACACAAGCGTTCCTTCACAATTTTTTTATATTTACTAACTGAGGTATTTTGAACGCTTTCTGGGATCCTGTTTATTTATTTATTTATTTTATTTTGGACAACCAACAGTAGATACATTAGATTTACAGTTAGATAGAGATTTTTCGACGAATCTTCTACTAATTATGGGTTATCACGTCATTAGTAAAAGCATCACATTATACATAGTCATCAAAAAAAGTTAATCGGTAACAATTACAAGTCCATATAAATACAAATACATTAACATCATTAAAATGATTAAAAATATTTTGAAATTATTATTAAATTTACGATTGAATATTTATATGCACTTACATATTATTTTAGAGAAAAAAAAATTGACAACAAAAGGAAAACAAAAAACAATTTTAGAGAACAAAAAAAAAAATATAATTCTATATAAATTATTGAATAATAAGTCAAATTGGGTCGATTGAAAGATAGTCCACTGTTGTAGAACCGTATACATTGCCCCACAAAATAGTCACTGAATCTATGCAGTCGAGTAACGGGAATAATTAACTTGTGTTTGTTCCTTGGTAATGTTATGACTATCACATTTTCCCACAAAATCATTAATACTTTAAGTAAATATATAACATTCTCAATACATATTATATAATATATATGTGTTTTCTTTTTATAAATCTATTAATTCTAACATAATTTTTAAATTTATTTTTACTCAATAATAGACACGACGTCCCCATGTCGTCACCAGTCAGATCTATTGTTCAATTGTCATTGTTGTCGATGACCGGGGACACTAAAGTCGGTGCATTTCCAACGAGTTCATCAAATAGACTAAAAAAGTGGAATCAGCGTATTTACAATATTTAAATAATTGACAATTAAAATAATATTTAAAGTTGTGAAGCGGGTCTTACGTTGCGTTGTCTTATATTTAATCCGTTGATGCATAACTCACGTACAGCGCCTGACGGTACGGATCAGCGGCGCTAGCGCGTTACTACGCGGAACCCTATAAGGGCCTGGCCACCGCTTCTGGCGGTGCTGCGGGAGACGTGGCCGGTGGCGTGGTTTACGGTGGTATGTCACAGCTTGACTAGATTGAACCGCGCGACGTCTTCGGTGGACGTATTTAGAGAACGGCTAAATTATTAAAATGCCCCTTTCAAAAGTGGCACGGTATTGCCTTGAAACAAGTGCGTTCTTAGCTCAAGATATCATTTAGTCAAGAATAGGAGCGCACCCAGTAAACCAAAAAGGAAAACCATATCACGTCATTGTTTATGTTTCAAACTTTCAAGTGCCAGTGTGTGATAGATTTTCAAACAACAAAGGAAGTTATTTACGAAATAACTAATAATTTACGTACCTTTCCATGAATTCCAATAAAGCTGCAATCTGTCCTGGGCTTGCTCGAGATTTATATTCAATTCTATGAAAGTTATCACATCATTTAAGGTACCGTTAAACGTGCTGACTGCCACTTTTTTGGGTCAAAAAAATTTTGACTCGACTTTTTTATTAAAAAATATAAGAAGATGCTAAGAGTTACTTATTTCTAAATATATTTTATCAAGTGCAAATTCTTACTATTATTAAAAAAATCCTTCGTTTAAATCATTTTCATTACTAAAAGCCTAAAGAAAAATGTGGCAAAGTCTATGATCACATCTGCTAAGATTGCCAGACGAAAATAAAATAATATTTAATAGGAATTACATTCGAACCAAAATATATAGCAGGACTTGGCCTCTATCCATCAATATGAAAATAATATAATCCCTCTATTTAGCACTGGTAATATTTTTTCTAAGAAAGTGGCAAATTCACCAAACTTTTTAAAATTCTTCATACAAAAAGGAGAAAGTTATTAGGGTTGTCAAATGTTTTCGTAGTTTTTATGAACTTGAAATCTTTAAGAAGGTAATTCCTTGGTGGGTATAAAAGTACATAAATGCAATTTACAAGAGCAGAAGTCTACCTACAGAAACTTAAGGATACTGTTTGGAGCGCGTCAATGCACTGACTGACATTTACATTTCAGTAGTATTTCAATTTAATCATCATCATCATCACCACCCTTTTCTCGTCCACTGCTAGACATAGGTCTCTCCAATGGCACGCCTTTGGGCTCAATCGTCAGCTCTCAATCTCCAACTGCTACCAGCCACCTTGCGTATATCGTCACTCCACCTAGCTGGAGGGCGTCCTACGCTACGTTTGCCAAGGCGTGGTCTCCACTCCAGAACACGTCTTTTCAAACGGTCGTCGGTTTTGCGACATATGTGTCTAGCCCACTGCCACTTCAGCTTAATAATTCTTTGGTATTTCAATTTATGTTCTTGAATTTTTCTTTTATGTATTGCGTTCATAGGCACAACGAAAGAATTAAACGTGTTTATTGCGGGTTGCATATCAGTTTAATTAATTAATACAAACCTAAAATTTCTTTGGCAATAAAGAAGAACTACGCTGAATTGGTAATAATAAATACGAATACATATTATGAATAATATGATAACAAGTTGAACAAAGGTTCAATGTTTCGTTATGTTAGTATTAAACTTGTTGTTAAATTCCGAGCCATCAGAATGTCCTTATGAATATTGAACATTGTACTTTGAGTAATCAATATCCTCAAACTTAAATGTTCCCCGGCGAACCTCTCGGGGGTTTGTTAAGACCAATTCCACATCGAATTCCAGAATAAAACTAACACCATTCACGTCAGGCCAATAAAAAAGGTCCACCTTCCTTCTTTTCATCAATTTAACCAGCATTCCCGAATTTTCCGTTTTTACGAACTTTAAAATCTTCCCAACATAAAACTTATTCGTTTTATGTCCTCTAAATCTAACGAGAAGGAAACTGTTAATTTGTTTCTCTGCCATATTTTCCGAAGAATTTTGTGTTGTTATTTCTAAATTATGCGTTTCTAATTCCTCTACTGTATCGCTTTCTTCTAATGAAGAAATAAAAGTTCCATCATCAGAAGACTCTCTTAATGAATACTCATCATCACTGCCCTCATCGGTCTCTTCTTCAAATAATCTTTTTTTATTATGAGTAATTTTTTTACCAAGTTTTCTCTTTCTGATATTAGATAAAGTCAAATCAACTTTCCTTGTGGAAGTCGATGCTACCGGATTGACCGGGTTGTAATAGTCAAATAATTTTAAATCAATTTCTGGTTTGAAATAAGACCGTTTCGGTGTGAGTGATAATGATGAATATATATCGTGAGTTTTATCTATCTATACATGCAATTACAAATTACTTTTTTTCAAATCAGTGTAAGCACGATTATATGGATTGAATTTTATTTTAGATAAAATAGTTACTTTTTCTCCACCTGATTTAGATGTAGAGAGAATTCTGGTGTTTGATTTATAATAGGTTCTGGTGAAGGTACTGGGTTATGAAATTCGCATTCTAATCCAGATATAGTATGATTCAGAGCCTCAGCCCTCAGTTTCTTTATGAGACCTTTTTTATTCGATTTTCTTGTTTCATTGGTTTCTTTGACATCAAATTTTCACGCTTAAATGGCTAGAAAGGTTATCACCAATAACCACTTTGGGGCCTTGTAGCTTTTCAGCCCAAGGTATATCGATTGTCTGGAACCAATCTTCAAAAACAGTGGAATCGAATCAGCCGGATTTACTTCGATTATATCTGCTACCGTTTGGTCCATTTTGACACCATGACGTCCACAAATGCTCTGCATTATAAACAGTATAAGTTGACAAGAGTATTCCATCTGCTGCCGCTGCAAACATAATCGTGTGATTGATGTGATTGCGAACTCTTTCAGGATATTTTATTTCGCGCTTAAAAATGTATTTTGACGATCCGGGATTATCTGAGAGATTTGTTTCATCGTAATTTAATATATTACTTGCAGGTATATTTTTAAAGATCTTTTATATTTGCGAAATAAATAGTAAATTCATTGACAGTTTTTGCAGCGCGAACTTTTTTAATATTTCGTGCCGCTCGGGTTGTTAGTTTATCCTTATGGCGAGCCAGAAAATTACTTATCCACCATTTACCTGGCGGTTTGTTTTTAAAAATGTGTTGTTTATTGTTTCCTTTCCAGTAATTAAATACAACAAAACTTAAATCTAATCGTGAGAGGGGAGCGCCAAAATCACCTGCTGCTATTAAAACATTTACTATCTGTTTTTCTTCAGAATAGGTAGTCTTTAAACTTTTTCTCTAAACTTTTCAAAATTTTTCATACAAAAAGGAGAAAGATATTAAGAACTTGAAATCTTTAAGATAGTGATTCCTTGGTGGGTATAAAAGTACATAAATGCAATTTACAAGCGCAGAAGTCTACCTACAGAAACTTAAGGATACTGTTTGGAGCGCGTCAATGCACTGACTTTCTTTGCCTTTAAAAAATTGCCTGAGTTCATCATTTACCTCCAGGTCTATAAATCCTGGAGAGGCAATGTGCGTTTTTAAAGGGTCAGCATAACGTACATCTTTCCATGAAAGATCTCCGAATCTTTGTAAATTTTGAAGAATTCTTACATGCTCAGGATCGGCCCGAGGCACTTTTGGCTCTTTAACTGATGTTTTTATTTTATTTTTAACCCTAAATTCAGAAGATTAACCCTAAATTGATTAACCCTAAATTCAAAAGAGTATTGTTCGTGCTATTTGTGCCAGTTGTGACAGTAGGCTGTTTCAAACAAAAGGATGTCGTTGCAGAATCTAGACTTGCTTGACATGCTTGGTTGTTATCCGGAGGAAGCGAACTCAATAAACTATTCGAAGTCATTTGCGTGTAAGATGAGGGTTGATAAATATTTTGTAATAAAATATTGGTTAACTCACCGATCCTGTTTGTCAAAACCTCGAGTTGATTTGAAGTCTTTATCCGTTTCCTTAGTCTACCCTCTGACTCGCTATCAGAGGAATTTGAAGAAGACGAGTTTGAATCGCTTCGTTGTATTCTTTTCTTAGACGCCGGGCTCAATACCGCCGAATGTGTAGACCGGTAACTACAACCGGCACCTTGCTCTATCCCAATATGGTCCGGGTGCACATTTTCTACTTCACTTTCACTACTCATAATTAGAATGGGTCACACACTTGTTAACAGAAAACTCTTTTTTAACAAATGAAATATTCACTAAACTCAAAATACTGAACAAAAATAGGTGTTTACACTAAGAGAAGTAACGACGCTATGAAAGCAAAACGGCAAGCTGCCACCCTGGGACCAATCAAATGGTGGGGAGCGGACGTGACGTCACATCCCCACACTAAATTCACGAAAGAGGAAAGGGAAGTATACAACGCACTCTCACGGATGCTGTGCATCGTCAAATTCCAAATAATAAATATTTTAATCTAAACGGAAATAATCAATTGAGATACTAAAATATTTGTAAGATATTGTTTTGTGATTTTTTTAAATATTGTATACTTCCGCTTTATTAAAACAATGATATATATAAAGTCAGTAACACAAGTAATATATTTTTCACGTCGACACGACTCCATCTTGAGCAAAATACCCTTCCCTCCATATTTGCAAATCTGGTCCATCGACTAAATATAATAATATATTTATCGAATGTAAGGTAACTTTCTACATTTTTACAAATATTTCGTATTCCATATTATATACAAATGAATAAACAAAAATCTATTTAAAAAAATCTAAAAATTGTGACAAAACTGAAATGATATATATTTATCTGGATAAGTTCATTCGTTCTTCATTCGTTACGTAGTTGGACGAGACCTTAATATTAATTGTCAATTCATCGAAAAATGGCGTCTTGAATGTCGGCAAAACTGTTTTCGTAACTTTGGAAGTCAAATTAAAGTGGATTTTAGTAGTTAAGTGGAATATTGTTGTATTATAAATGAATTTATATTGTTTTACTGTTTCTGAGTAGTTCAATGGACTACGTTCAGTAAGTACTTACCTATCGGTAATTACGGGTAAAGAGGACATGAGGTTGACTGACCTTAGCTGATCAGCTATTGTTAATCGTTCGGTTACAGTAGTAAAAAAGTGAATTTTATGCACCTCTGAAAAGAGCTTTTTTATATGTCCGAGTTATCGTGTATCATAAATTAACACATTTTTTTTCCTCAGGCAAACGTACATGCTGTACGTAACATGCTGTAAATACTGTTTTCATAATTATGTCTGGTCTGATCCTATATGATCCTAAATCCTAAACTCTCAACCAACTGCACATTATTACATTTATAGGAAGATGTTTCTTTCTTGGTCGCTTACTTCTTTCATCTATGGGTCATCACTTTCATTTAATAGATGTTGATGTTAGTACTCGTTACATTTATATTCTAATCCACCTTCTCCAACACTACCTGTAGGAGTCACCACCGTTTTATCTAGATTAGTAGTTAGCTCATTCACAGGTATCTACCATAGGTTCTTCTTCCAGGTTTATTGGTGTTATAGATTCCTTTTCTTCGCCTTCCTTCACTTGAAGTTTCTTCTCCTTACGATCTTGGTTTAGGAATACAACATATCTCTTTGTCTCCACTGTGTTTGTTTCTGGAAAATAAATTCTATACCCTTCACATTTTCTTTATTACCCCCCATCAACCCTTTTTTACCTTTCTTGTCCCACTTCCTCCTTCGTTCCTTCGAAATGTGAGCATACACTTCCGTTCCGAAGACTTTTAACTGGTGAATGTCAAACCTTTTGTTTGTCCATACTTCAAATGGTGATTTTCCATTTTCATGATTTTTCCTAGTTCTATTTAAAACAAATACTGCTGTATTAATTGCTTCCGCCCACAGTTTCTTTGTAAAGTTTTCTTCAATTAACATTGTCCGTGCTGCTTCCACTAATATGCTATTTTCTCTCTCAGCCTTTACGTTCTGTTTCGGCGTATATGGTACAATTATTTGGTGTGTTGTCCTACGTTCTAACTACGTACTAAAAATAGTTCTTTCACTTCTTTATTTATGTTGGTTGGGTTCATGAAAGCAATTGACAGAAGAAAAAAAAACAAAACAGTATTGCCAACTTAAAATAAATGTATGAACATTGTACACTACATATTTAATAACTATGCCACCCAGTAGATAACCCGACGATAAATGCTACGATGTTTTATGCTCTTACTGAGAATATTGTACATGGTACTGATTGCAATACCAGCTTCGTCCGTCGTATATACCTATATATAACTAGTTGTGCCCGCAACTCGCTCTGCTCCACGTGCTCGAAACTTCACTGTAGTGCTTGCAAGGGTTGTTGTAAAAGAAATTCACACTCCCGAATGCGAGGAACGGTTTTCTTAAATCCTCTCTCTCCATGATTATATGGAGTGTAGACTGGTCCAGGGTGACATGTGTTTTGTTTTCTAATTTGGATGTCAGTCTTTCTCGGCCGAATCTTGGACATTCCAAGATAAGAATGAGAGTTGTTTCCTCGCATTCGGGGTCGCAGACACAGGAAAGGCTTTTGTTCTGTTAGTTCGGACATAACTCTATACATGAAAAAAAAATGATTTTACAAGTTTCGTTGTACTGTCGTAACATTTGTAGGTCTATATTTCATTCATAAACGAAAGAACGACGACAGAACAGATAATTAACAATGGATTTCGGCACAGAAAAATGTTTAATTGATATATAAAATTTTATCGTTTTCTAAAGTTTAATTCGACCAATTTAATATTGGTAGTTAGGTTTTCTTTACTTTCAAAGCATTACACTTGCTTATTGATAGTCAGATCAGAAACTACCACCGGTTCGGAAAAGAAAAACCCATCCCTGAACCGGCGAAAGAAATTCAGCGGGTTTTTTTTGCATGTATCATGTTTGATTTACAAAAATAAAAAAAGGAGAGAGAAATAACCATGCGGCGATTGTCTCATTCCCAAGGTGCTATCATCCATAAATTCATCAATTGTATAATAACCTTTAGCACACAAGCGTTCCTTTACGATTTTTTTAAATTCGGTAACTGAGGCATTTTGAACGCTTTCTGGGATCCTGTTTATTTATTTATTTATTTTGTTTTGACAACCAACAGTAGATACATTAGATATACAGTTAAATAGAGGTTTAAAAGGTTTTTCGACAAATGTTCTACTAATTATAGGTTATCACATCATTCGTAAAAGCATTACATTGTACATAGACATTGAATAAAGTTAATCGTTAACAATTACAAGTCCATAAAAATACAAATTCATTAACATTATTAAAATTATGAAAAATGTTTTCAAATTATTATTAAATTTACGATTGAATATTTATATACACTTACATACTAATTTAGAGAAAAAAAAATTGACAACAAAAGTAAAATAAAAAACAATTTTAGAGAACAAAAAAACAAACAAAGGCACAATTCTATATAAGTTAGTGAATAATAAGTCAAATTGGGTCGATTGAAAGATAGTCCACTGTTGTAGAACCGTATACATTGCCCCACAAAAGATTTACTGTTGTTTAATCTATGCAGTCGAGTAACGGGAATAATTAGTTTGTGTTTGTTCCTTGGTAATGTTATGAGTATCACATTTTCTCACAAAATCATTAATACTTTTCCGCACATACATTACATTCAATTTCTGTGTTTTTTTTTTATAAATCTAATAATTCTTAATTTATTTTTACTCAATAATAGGAAAGACGTCCCCATGTCATCACCAGTCAGATCTATTATTCAATTGTCATTGTTGTCGATGACCGGGGACCCTAAAGTCGGTGCATTTCCAACGAGTTCATCAAATAGACTAAAAAAGTGGAATCAGCGTATTTACAATATTTAGATAATTGACAATTAAAATAATATTTAAAGTTGTGAAGCGGGTCTTACGTTGCGTTGTCTTATATTTAATCCGTTGATGCATAACTCACGTACAGCGCCTGACGGTACGGATCAGCGGCGCTAGCGCGTTACTACGCGGAACCCTATAAGGGCCTGGCCTCCGCTTCTGGCGGTGCTGCGGGAGACGTGGCCGGTGGCGTGGTTTACGGTGGTATGTCACGGCTAGATTACTCAAACACGCGGCGTCAGCGGTGGACGTATTTAGAGAACGGCTAAACTATTAAAATGAACTTATCAAAAGTGGCACGGTATTGCCTTGAAACAAGTGCGTTCCTATCTCAAGATGTCATTCAGTCAGGAATAGGAGCGCACCCAGTAACCCGAAAAGGAGAGAACTTGGCGAATTTAACACTAAGTATGAATATAGGAACTATCCCGGTATTTTTTTTGAATATATGAAGGCAAGCATAGAACTCGAATAGACTCATATGGTCAGAAGGAACAACAACGGTTGGGTTCGAGGCTTAATATAAATTGTCGTGCGTTTTGTTAAGGATAAAAAATCTTGGATAGTAATCTCTAAATAGATGTACCTTCTAAAAAACACCCTGGATATCTTGACTCCCTCAAATTTGGGTGGAAAACCCCCAAGCTAGCATCAATGGGTGATGGGATAAATATGTAACATAATTAATATAAGCGTATATATACACTCGCAAGAAAAACTAATCATCACTTTTATTGAGGAACCGGAAAAAGAAACAGTTTATTTATCTACGGACCACCGAGCACAGGAAAAACTGATTATGAAATCCTTAGTGGAAATGCACTATAACTACGCTATACTGACAGGATTACAACCAAATCATCATTCGTCTTCGCAAATCTCGTGTTTAGAAATGCATGTTTCGTGGAGTGTAGATAACAGACAATCAATTTCAACAATGGAAATTATTAGCAGGCCGAGTCATGAACACCAAAGTAAGATGTAAAAATCAATTACTGATCTATGTACAGTCATTTTTATAATATATACAATAAAAATAATAAAACAAATAACACATTACAAATTGATAGCAAAGACAAGCCGTCTAAAAGATTGTCCTGTGTCATTGTACCCCAGACGCTGGCACTATTGCCTCTCTACTGATCGAGAATTGTGTATTATACACAGCAAGCAATTACGACATAGGGACATACTTGCAGAGCAAAAACACTCATGACGCAATACAAGAAAGAACAATACAATATATTTAAAAAAAACACATTTCGAATTAAATCCATTCATGTGGGAGGCAGTCTGGGTCAACAATTCGGTCAAGTGTTAACATCGGAACCGATCGAAGACGATGAAATGTTAGGATATAACATGTGGAACAACCTACAGAATGATCCCCTAGGGGACCAACTTCAAATTCCTCATTTATTAACTTTTCTTTCTTCAAATTTAGATTTTATTAACTTTTCTTGGCATACATGTTTTTTCTTTTGCTCATATTCTTTTAATACATTATTTTCAGAGCTTTTTGTACTTTTCTTTTGTTATCTGTTCTGTTACAATTAAACGAGAAAAAAATAAAATTAAAAACGAATTACTTCAATGTTTCCTTTATTCCCTTTGACACATTGTGTCATTATTAAACATCACCGGGATAAGTTTTGCTGTTGCTGATAGTTTTGAAGTTATACATGTTGACGTTAAGGGCCGGGCCACAGTTTCTGGCGGTGCGGCGCGCGGTGC
Organism: Nymphalis urticae; assembly: GCA_905147175.2. Classification (NCBI taxonomy): domain Eukaryota; kingdom Metazoa; phylum Arthropoda; class Insecta; order Lepidoptera; family Nymphalidae; genus Nymphalis; species Nymphalis urticae. Next base: position 2,023,271 of record LR990009.1, read on the forward strand.
GGCGGGAGACGCGGCAGGCGGCGTGATTTGCGGTGGTAAGCCACAGCTAGACTAGTGGTGGCGTCAGCGGTGAATGTATTTAGAGAACGGCTAATCTATTAAAAAGCCCCCTTCAAAGCCTTGAAACATGTGCGCTCTGCGATGTACCTCCTAAAAACCCCCTGGACATCTTGACCCCCCAAATTTGAAGGGGAAACCTGTAAGAACTAGATTATTCTCAGAAATAAAACGAGATTTCGACGAAATTATTGTATTATTTGCAATCATAAAATCCTTATATTATATTTAGCACGCAATGCTCGTAAGATAATTCTTAAAAGCCAATTGCTTTCCCGCCGTAAAGAGTATCTGTCATTGTTCTTACTTACAGATTAAAAATGTAGAGTAATACTGTTTAATATGAAAAATGACAGATACTCTGCAACAACATTTAATTATAATACGTATTACTTTTAATATTATATATTACTTATAAAAAATAAATTACTTATATATTACTCTGTAGAAATTTTATTGACTCTTATAAACCTAAGTTGGCATCAATGGGTGTAAGATATATAAGTTATTTTAAGTAAAAAATAAAATACAATTCGAAAAAAAAATTTAGCATAAGCATAAACTGAAACGAGCTTATTATTATTAAATAACTTAATTGCGCACTTACAAGGAAAAAAAAAGACAATACAAGTAAAAAAGAAACACAAAAGCTAACGAATAGTCATGCTATATGAACATAATAGCGGTCTGTAATATGACGCTGCAAGGAGCGGTCTTATCACTCAAGTGGTGATCTCTTTCAGAAAACCCTGCATTAAGATACTTGCAGGACATAACGGGCTAGTGCATATAAATGTATATATGTATATATAAGCACTATATAAATAATACAAAAAATAATTATAGGTCACATTTATAGCATTACAGTGGAAAGAATGAAATGTGACGGAAGTAAATAGGTAGGATGGAGATAGGTAATGGTTTTAAGTACGAAATTTGAAGATTGAAATTGAAGAGGATTGATGGTTCTCGGAGTACATTCCACAGTCTCACTGCCTTTGCCGTGAAGGAGTTCGCATATAGTTTGGAATGACATATGGTTACACTTAACTTGTTATCACTCTGGGAGCGGAGATTAAGTTGAGCTTATTTGAATGAATTAACCATAAAATGTAAGACTTCCAATCAGTATATTATTATTTTTTTTTAAGTCGAGTTCAATAACTCGACTTCTCTTTAAGCAAATATAAATAAATAACGAATGTATAACAATTATTATAAATGACGTATTTGTATTTTCTATATAAATAAAAACTATTTCATGCGGCTTGTAAACGCCAAGCATTAAAACTCGGGCAAGGCGTGGAATGTGAAATTTGCTTGACGTTTGCATCAGGCGTAACACCTTTTGTATGACATTTTATTATGTATAACTCACTTGACGTTTACTACTCATACGATCAACATCAAATTAAACTGACTAAAGAATTTTGAAGAGTTTCATTGAAATTCCATTTGTACACGAAGATACATAATTTGGCGACCGTGACAGGACATTGTTGAAGTTATAAAGGTTTAATCGGAGCTGAAGTGAACAAACACCATTGTCGGGCAGTAAAGCACCTTAAGCCTCACCTCGCAGCATATCATCATTTGAACAGATAAGTGCCCTGTTTATCCATCATAACTTCCTAAATCATTACCTAATCCTAAATTTCTGTCTTCCTAATCTAATTATACCTAAATACTATAAATTTTAATTGTGTGAACAAGTTGCATCTACCTACAAAAAAAAAAGAATACATTGAAATATTTAAATTACATTAATTTTTAAGCAAATTGTTTTATAAACTAAAACATTTAATAAATATAATAACAAAAATTAAAGTCTCGTTCTGTTCGCAAGATTTTTTTACGCGATGTTCAGTTGTTTTGGCCGACGAATTCCAGATATCTACGTACGGCGGCCGGTTGACCTACTTTCGTGATCCGTGACCGTTGCTGATCGCTGGTGGAGATTCTCCTGGTATTGCACGCAGCTACCTAATCAGGTGTCACCTTGTGAGGGACGTAAGACAATTTATTTTTATTTGAGTGGAATTAATTTGAAATTGCCTTGCGGTTAATCTATTATTACTGTTTGATAATTTTATTATTTACAATTGTTATTCTTGTTAATATTTATTGGCATTTTAAATCTTTTTTAAATAAAAAGAGTATTTTAAGCAGGAGTTTTGCCGTTATCAGCAATTTGTTATGCCTTTGTTTTCATATCATTAGTGAATTCTTTGATGTGGTCAAGTTCTTTTGAAGTTGAATAACTTCTTTGTGTCGATTGTTTTATTTATCTACCTTCTTTAAATAATACAAATTGTATCATCTTTTCATATAAATAATTTTCAAGTAATTAATCTTTTATTTATCTCGTAATCAGTATTATATATTATCTGATAAAATATAATTTATTTACTATTTCTTAAATTACAATACACGAACATAACTGTCAAGGATTAATATGGTTAGGTTATATATGATGATGTCACAAATCAGATGGCTTGTAATGTATGTATTATTTGATATATAATAATAATAATAATGTCCTCCAGACCAATTTCGGCCACGGCGGCCAATCTAAAGAGAGATTAGCCAAGTACGCAGGAGATATTATAGTGCACAAGTGTGTGCGCAAACACAGGTGCACTCTCTATTCCCTAACTCTCATAATCCGATGGGACGGCAATCCGACACGACCAGAAAGAGTTCAGGCGCAGGACCAACGGCTTTACGTGCTTTCCAAGGCACGGGAGTGAACACACTATATATATGCTAGCCTTATCGACAGTAGTTTTAGGCAATTCAATTCACTTCCTTTAGTGGGAATTCCAGTAACAGAAGTACTTCGGTATGAACAAACTCATAACTCATTCCAGAAATGAGAATATAAATTATAAGATCTGTTCAGACCTTTGAGGATCATCAGCTCATTTCCTTTATGACAAAAGGTTCTGATCAACTTTTACAGGTCCGTTTGTTATGAAATTCCGGATCCTCGATGACACAATGTTTGTGTTGTATATTTGATTTCATAATTTTTGAAGTTTTTTGTCTCGGGTGTTATTTCAATGTTTAATATTATGATTACTTCTGTTTCTGCAGGTGGTATTTCACATTTCAAGGCCAAATCATTAGCATGAATAACATTTTTTTGTTAGACATAGTTCTCTTGGTAGACGGTTATAGTGTCCTACGTTTCAAACGTGGCATGACTAAATAAACAAGCAATCAGCAAGATCCTGGAAGAAACCGTCCTCTTGTTACATTATTGCATCTCTTGTTAAGGTTATGCATTTACACTGCTCATAACCAAAACACTGAAGAAATAGCAAAAGGCAGCGAGTATGAAGATTGCAAGAGTAATTGAAAATGAAACAAGTCATAAAAATTAAGTGTTTTTTATTTCCTGGTCCAGTACAGCTGTTTGCGTTTACGAACTGCTTTTGACTTTTTGATGAGATCTTATTTTTTTTAATCAACTTTGATTGATCAAGTTTTAAAGAAGATTTGACACGTTTATTTCTGTGAAGACTAAGGCAGCAGAATATGCACACTTATATGCATATAAATTTTTTAAATCTCGGGATTCGACTTTAGTGAAATATTCTATCGGTTTTCAAAAATTTTAAGCAGTGGTATTGCTATTATAATTAAATTTGTTGTGTCTTTTCTTACATGTCTTTTTTTCGGATTGTGTATTGCTGTTGGCCCTAGTGACCTCTACAGCGTCCCTGGGCCAGATTGGCGAGTTGAACTCAAGCCGAAAGTTAGGAAGACACATAAGAGGCCCTAAGGGGTAAGGTCCTAAGGGGTGCCTCTTTTGAGGCCGGGCCTCGGATTAGGACGCCGTTGGAGTCATGTCATTAGTGAACTAATTCGTTGATGCGATCATGTTCTTTTAAAGTTGAATAATTCAAACCTTCGTGTCGATTGTTTTTTTTTTCAAACTTCCTCAAATAAGATAAAAGTATAATGCACTCTCTCATTATTTACGAAATTCACTAAACCCACTTAACCGTCGGTTTCCTTTCCGTCTTAACGGGGAGCGCCACGGGATCGCTTGTGTATGCTATCGTGACGACAAGTACGGCATGTATGTACAATGACCCAAATATATATATGTGCTTAATTTAAAAACATAAAAATTTTAATATACAATTTTACTCATATACGTTATCCCTTACAAAAAGATGTAGGCATTTTTTTAAGGTAGCTATACTTGCACACAATTTTGTACTATTCGGTAAACTATTATATAATTTTCCCCCGTTATATAGAATGCTTCTATGTATTACCGAATTTAGTTCTTGGATTACAGAGATTTATTATGTTCATTTCTTAAACTATGTATAGTTTTTTTTTATATAAATATAGAGATGTTGTTTATACAGAGCTTCGGCCTTTTCTAAAGCTCGCTTAACGGCTGCAATATTTGCTTCATGAAGCATTGCCAGTGAGTCATTTTCAGACTGACTGACTTCTCAGAAATATTGGTTTAAAAAAACACGTATTGCTATGGAAACTAGGAGCTTGAAATATGACATTCACAGCTGTTCCTTCTTTTAATATCGGAGACAGAAACAACAAATATAATAAACTTGTGTCATCATCGTACACGGCAGCAAGCTCCCTTGCTGTGTAACACTTTTCTGATGATGTCACCATATTAAAGTGAGTTTTTAGCTCAAGCCACTGGCTAATGTTTGTATTAGTAGCTGTATAAAACGCCAACCATCTAGTTGCAGATAGTTGAGTAAGTTTCAAGGGTTTTTTTACCGTCATTAATGGTCTCAAATAAGGTCCGATATATTTTCATTTGCAATGGGCTGTGGCCAAACCAATTTCTGGTTTTCCTAAGTAAATATTCCAGACAAGACGTTAAGGAGTGACACACAGTGACACACTTGAATAGCTGTAAATGGAGAACATCTGCTTATAAGAGTGAAAAGGGAGTGATGTTTGCCACAAAGTTTACTTGCTCCATCAGTTCCTATTGCAGATTTTGAAGATTTAAACCCATTTTAGAGAAACTCTCGAATGATGTATAAAGGGCGTTAGATGTTGCTTCGAAAGCCTAAAATATAAACAACAATTTTGTCCAGTTTTAAATTGTAGTATCGAATGCAATAAGCGATGTACTTTTCTCTTGTTACATCGATGGATCCATCCAGTATAATAGAGTAGGTCTGATTACCAATTTCTTCTAAAAGTTCCTTAAGCATTGCTGGTTCTAGAACATTCTTTATAACGGCAGAACACTTTTATCTGTGTAATTGAGTGTTTTCAAGGGGACTTCCTCCCACAAGTTTTTCTGATGATCAATGCTGCGGATGGAGCTGTGAGCAGGGACATAAGTAGAAATTTGTACGTCTATTATTTTTTCTTTTGATGAACTGTTACTAATTGAGGAGAACCCAAACGATGCAAGCTTTGGTTGCTTTTTTGAAAAACCTAATTCTTTGTCTTTATGTGATTTCGTTTTCATGTGCTTTTCTAAGCCGGCTTTGTGCGCACGGAGTGGAGTGCACACAGAATTTACAAAATGCCTCACCTTTACCACTATCCGTCAGTTGAACAGGTGCTCGACTAAGCCGATCTGTAAAAGAAATTGAATTCAATAATATGCTAGGCAGTGTATGGTAACCAGGTATGGTATAATACATACATATTCGTAATTTGTGATCAAATTTTTTGCTATTTGAGCAGGTTTTAGCCTATCTATTACATCGTTACAGGCTGGACAACACACTAATTATACAAAAAAACAATAAATAACAATTATCTAAAACATATAACGCACACCGTCGTCGTAGACAAAAGACTCACGGGCGACCATCTTGTCTTTCGGCGTTCAAACAAAAGACGTTGTACGATCATCTCGGTGGGTGTGTTTCGAGTAGTGGTGCGGTTCTTATCCCTCGATGACTTAGAAGGTGGCGTGCTCTTTTAACGCGCATTCAAGTGTGCGAGTATAGGTGCTTGCCAGCTAATTATTTATTTGATTACAAAATATATTTAAAAGTTACTGGTTGAACCTAAAGCGTTACTTAACTAAATTCGCAAATACATAGAAGCATTCTATATAACGGGGGAAAATTATATAATAGTTTACCGAATAGTACAAAATTGAGTGCAAGTATAGCTATATACCTTAAAAAAATGACTACAACTTTGTGTAAGGGTATATGAGTAAAATTGTATATTTAAATTTTTATGTTACTAAATTAATTAAGCACATATATATTTGGGTCATTGTACATACATGCCGTACTTGTCGTCACGATAGCATGCACAAGCGATCCCGTGGCGCTCCCCGTTAAGACGGAAAGGAAACCGACGGTTAAGTGGGTTTAGTGAATTTCGTAAATAATGTTAACAAATTTCATCGCTTTTAGCAAAGTGCATTATACTTTTATCTTATTTGAGGAAGTTTGAAACTGAAAATTAGACAATGGCGTGATTGAACCTAAAGCGTTGCTTAATTAATACACTTACTTACTTAATTATTACAATTTGTATTCCGCTGCCGATTGCGAAATACAACAGGTGAAGACTTAAACAAGTCGAGGCCTGGATTCCAGGCCAGGACACCATTGAGCAAACTCAACGCGCGTATCAAAGGTGACTCGCTCACCAGTATTAACCGACAGCCGGGCACCGCAAATAGCTTGTGTCGACGAGCGCGAGTGTATTTGTCAGGAACGCTCAACGATATTAGCCTTAACACTGAGGGATTGAAAATGGTACCCCTGAGTAACTGTAAGAAATACTTTAGCAAGGCCATATGTCGTCGCATTTCGAGGGAATCGTATCCAGTCATTCCTTGTACAGTGGTATGAAGGAAGACGACAAATGATATATTTTTTCTGATATATAATCAACATATGTTCACTCAAGTATGCTCGACGGGAGTTCTCTATGTTATCCACCCATACATTATCAGCAATATGTCCTTAAAATAGTTAACCGTTTAAAAACGGAATATAATTTATTTCTACTATATGAAAAAACAAGACAACTCACCTTCGTTAACCCCAGTTTCATCCAAGTAATATATTTTTCACGTCGTTACGACTCCATCTTTCTCGAAATTTGCAAATCTGGCCTATTGACTATATATAATAACGTCTTTATCGAATGTTAGGTAACTTTCTATATTTTTACAAATATTTCGTATTCCATATTGTATACAAATAAATAAACACAAATCTATTTAAAAAAAATTAAAATTTGTGACTAAAATTAAAATAATATATTTTTATCTGGATAAGTTCATTCATTCTCCAATCGAAGGGCGATCTTGGCTGGACGAGACCTTAATATTAATTGTCAGTTCATCGAAAAATGGCGTCTTGAATGTTGGCAAAACTGTTTTCGTAACTTTGGAAGTCAAATTAAAGCGGATTTTAGTAGTTAAGTGGAATATTGTTGTATGTACACTTTTTTTATTAATAATATTTGACATTAATTTATTTAATCTTGAACAATGTTTGAATTATTGCTTAAATTTTATTTTACATTTTATAAAGTTTTGGCATCATTATGAGTGAATCTGTAAAATTTTCTCCAAGTATGTTACTTAATATTAACCCATGAAACAAATGAATACTTTTATTGTTGTCAACTGCTTTGCCCCCAGAACTTTCCAATACCATCCCAAATGTTGTCCGCATTGAGGACAGGTACAAATATTCCATGTATACCCAGGAAACCATGAGTCGGCTCCTTGTCTTGGGCCTATATTTTTATATCTTGCTTTTTCAGCTGTAACAATATCAAACTTAACACCAAAAGGATTGATTAATGTCTGAATTGTAATATTTTGTTTGCCAAATAAGTTTTGTTTTCCGATTTTCTGTGCTCCTGGACTATGTTTATTAATTAAATAGTTTGAATCGGCCACGTCGGCGCCGCATTTTCGACATAAAAGTAATTCTTGACCATTTTTTTGAAAGTGAGGATTTAGTTCTGCTTTCGTATATCGGTAGTTAAAAGCATATAACAACAATAAATAGAGCACGTAAATCATGCCTTTATAGCAATTCAAATCTAAATAATAACAATTTTAACTAACTTTATTATTTTATATCCAATTTTTATTTATGTGAAGATTGAGATTAAACTTAATTTGTCATTAACGAAAAAATTAAGTTATATGCTGAGAAAACTGCGGTAATATGCAGCATAAAATTAAGCAATTGATTAAAGTTAATGTTAGTTTTTAAATACATACAAATATTGTGAAACCATGTATTGTAAGTTGATATTGTATCGTAGTGTCAAGTTGTATTATAAACGAATATATATCGTTTTACTGTTTGTAGTGCATAATACAGTGAAGTTATCAGCTATTCACTTGGAATATCAGTTGTCATTTCCATACTAAAAGCACTGCTTAGTTTGGGATCAGATGGGCGTGTGTGAATAGTCTCTTAGTATATTATTATTATTATTAATATTTATAAATACGGTTTGTTTTTATGTATTTCAATGAAATGTCATTTTAATGAAATGGCATTTAAGTTGTTATAGTTTGCAATTGCAGTTGTAACCGTGTGGTACACGGTGAATAGTAACTTGTTCGACATAGAATGTTTGACATCTCCTATCACTTCTCGAACCAAAATCACACCACTCTGACGTCACAGTTAAGGACACGCCCCCCTGGGGCCTATCCTTTAGCTAACTTTGTATATATGTATAAACAAAGTACTAACACGTCCTATTTATATTATTTGCAAAATAATCTTTTCAATACTCTCCACTAGGACTCAATATGTTTGTAGCAGTACGTTGCTATATAGCAAAAAGAAAACACCCGCCACGCATGCCGCAATACTTGATAGTTCTGGCAGGTGATATGCAAGTGAGAGGTTACTAATAATGGAGTCGTGAGGTGGCAGAGTTTGGGCGTTCTGGTCGTCCATTGTTGATGTAGGCGAGCAAAGATTCCACAATATTCCATCGTTTCTACTGTACTCAAGAAGTTTTACTACTGCTACAACGTTCCTCTCCTAAAGTGGTGACCCCGACGCCGTCTAAGGAACCCAAGGAACGCCGATGAAATCCTGAGCAAGAACCAACGAAGCCAGCCGAACCATCAGAGCCGAAAGAGCTTGTTGAACTGCCCGTAATCTCTGCCAGTCTACACCGTGGAATCTCTTCCCATTTACTCACACAATGGAATATCAACATACTCAACTTCTTATCAGCAAACTAAAGAAATTATCGCAAGAAATCGCTGAACTAAAAGCAAGACTTCAACATACCCACCATCGTAAGCAATTTTGATCTCATCAACGAAGTTCGTCACGACATCATTCTCGCACACGTACATCATCATCATCGTCATCATCGGCACTTTGCTGCACCGTAAATTCGCAAGCCAAGCAAGACGCTGTACTTCACCGTGCAGTTACAAAAATACAAACGTCGAGAAACCAGATCGACTACATTCAGATCATACCGCCTATTCGTCACTGACAAGAGAATAAGACTATCTTTCTTGGTGGACACAGGGGCTAATATATCCGTCCTACCAAGAAAACCAGATCAACAAGCTACGCCGCTACCATTCAAATTATACGCAGCAAACAATACAACTATATCTACATACGACGAGAGAACACTCGAACTCGATCTTAACCTACGCCGCCCGTATAAATGGAAGTTCATCGTTGCCGACGTTTCAAAACCTATACTGGGAGAAGATTTTTTAAATCATCATCAACTCATCGTCGACATGAAAAATAGAAGGTTAATTGACGCCGTAACAAGCTTAAAAACCAAAGCTTCAATCATGTCAACAAACATACCAACCGTTCGCAGTATCGATATCCACAATTCATATCACTCAATACTAGCGGAATTCCCCGGTATAACAAGACTCACCGCGATGCAACTTCAACCGCAAATCAACGTCGAACATTACATCGAAACTCAAGGGCAACCGATACACTGCCGCGCTCGACCTATACCGCCACATCGATATGAAAAAGTTAAGAAAGAATTTGAAAATATGATGCAACAAGGACTCTGCAGACCAAGTAAAAGCCCATGGTCATCACCACTACACATTGTACCGAAGAAGAACGGCGATATAAGAGTTTGTGGTGACTATCGACGACTCAACGCTATCACAAAACCCGATCGCTATCCAGTTCCGCGAGTCAAGGACTTTACACATCAATTATCTGGAAAAACTATATTTTCAAATAACGATTTAAACCGAGCATATCAACAACTTAGCGGCCGAGATGAAGACATAGAAAAAACCGCTATAATAACTCCAATGGGTTTATTCGAATTCCCAAGCATGTGTCCTGGTTTAAAAAACGCAAAAACATTTCAACGTTTCATACATGAAGTACTCCGAGGGTTTTGGAGTTCGAGCTGAAAGGCTTCGGGATTTTGGATTTGGAGAGGTGTTGGTCGGAGCTTAGACTTCATTAGTCGGGATCTTTGGAGTTTGACATTGAGATTCAATGAACCTTAATTTTGTCTACCTGATCGGTAAAAACCAGTCAGATAAAGAAGGCCTACAAACAGCTTTCAATCATAGTGCATTATTTTACATGGGTGTACTTAGATAAATAAGTACATAGTCTTTTTTTAAAATAATATCTCTAAAATAAAATAAAATAAAATTGAATTTTATAATAATATAATCAAATTATCCATATAAATTATATCAACACAATTATAGTTGTCACATATAGGCCTCTGCATCTATGACAGATGATTCAAGCAGCACGAAGGCACTTGCGTTCATGACTAAAGAGTCCAATGCGAGAGAGGATCCTTCGGCCGCACTCCCGACAAGTGTATGCGCCCCCAGGTGGGCGGGGATTTGAAGCCCGCTCATGACGCCTAACGCGTTTTTCCCTTAGTACTTTAAACCAGGCATCGTCATGCTTTGATTGACCTTCGTGAATAAGGCGTCGCCACTTGGCACGGTCCTCGGCCAGTTCCTCCCATCGGCTGCTAGGGATGTTAAACGCAACCATATCACGCTTAGCGCAATCTTTGTAACGGAGCATAGGCCGCCCAACAGACCTTTTCGCATCCGCAATCTGTCCCAGCAGTATTTGCCTTGGCAGGCGAGTCTGCTCCATTCGATGCACGTGTCCCAGCCACCGTAACCGTTTTTTTTTAGAATGGCCGTGATGCTAGGCAGTTGTGCCTCGTCTAGAACAGACTCGTTTGTCACTCGATCCTTCCACGTGATGCCCAGAATGTTTCGAAGACAGCGCAAGTGAAATGTGTTCAGTCGGCGTTCTTGTTTTGCGTACGTTGTCCACGTTTCTGCTCCATACAAGAGTGTGCTTAGGACACATGATTGGTAAACAAGCACTTTCGTTTTACCGTGAGGTGTCTGTTGTCCCAAGCCCTTGAACGGAGCCTCCCGAACGTGGAGGCTGCTTTGCCGATGCGGGAGTCGATCTCTGCATCAAGCGAGAGATTGCTCGACAATTGCGACCCAAGGTAGCAAAATTTGTTAACCACCTTGTTGTTCTAAACATCCTTGCGCTAAAATAACGGTCTTCTTGCAATTTATGGACATTGAAAAAAGGTGGCAAGCTCTGGCAAATTTGTCTATTAGATTCTGGAGTTGAGCCTGGTCATGAGCAACAAAGGCAGCGTCGTCAGCGAAGAGAAGACTATCTACAAATAGGTCCTCCCTGTAGCGTTTGGACTTGAGCATTGAGATGTTGTACAGCTTACCATCAGTTCGCGTGTGTAAGTGGACGCCCTGCTGTTCATCCCCAAAAGCAACCTTCAGAAGCACCGAGAAGAATATTCCGAACAAGGTAGGGGCCAGTACACAACCTTGACGAACACCACGGCGTACGTCAAATGGCGTAGATGTGTTGCCATTGTGCAGGACTGTGACTTCCATACCTTCGTGGAACGATTGCACTATCCTTAGGAGTTTCGGGGGGCATCCAATTCTGACAAGAACCGAGTATAACCCCTCTCTGCTCACGGAGTCAAAAGCCTTATTAAGGTCTACAAATGCGACGACTAGGGGGGTATGTTGCTCCCTACACTTTTCATGTAGCTGTCTGAGTGAAAATATCATGTCGACAGTTGACCGTTGGTACCTAAAACCACATTGTGCCTCAGGGTATACGCGATCGGCGAGCCTTTGTAGTTTGCCTAAAATAAAGAGTGACAATATTAGCATCTCGCATATCCTGAGGGACGTAGTTTTCTTCCCAACACTTAGCCAGGTGGTTGTGGAGGATGGGCAAGAGGCACTCAAGCTTGACGACATCTTTGGTGACAACATCGTCTTTACCAGGACTCTTTCCGCATTTGAGCTGCTTGACGGCCAGATAAAGTTCCTCTACGGTGGCTGCGGCGTCTAGCTCGTGCCAAGTTGCCAGTTTCGGGACAAGCTCCACTGCATCTGGCTTAATATCCACTGGGCACGAGTAGAGCCCCTTGTAGTGTTCTACCCATCTTGCCATCTGACGGGTGCTGTCTGTTATAACAGAACCGTCGATTTCTTTGAGAGGCTTTTGCCTTCGTAAGATCTTCACGCGTCGCATCGCAAGGGTTGAGGCGAAAATTTAAAGCGGCTTGGCGTTTTGAGTCAATCAAGGGAACTAAGTGCTCTTCGTTTTCTAGAAACCAGTCATAAGATTTTACCTTTTGATACCCAAACACTTTTCCTGCAGTGTCAGTCAGAAGAGACTTCACTTTTTCCCATTCGACTTGAGCTGATGCCGTACTGTCCCAAGTTGCAACTTCTTCACGGACAAGTTCCCCAAAAGACTCCACTACCTCCATGTCACGAGTCTTAAAAAGATTTATCTTTTTTCGACCGAGTGGCTTGGAAGAATGGACTCTCCTGGGGACAAGTCGAACTTTAGTAGCAGCGAGACTGTGATCGGTGTCGCAATCGGCACTGTGAAACGCCCGCGTGTGGAGCGTTTCCCGCAGGTCCCTCCTTCTTGCCAGAGCAAGGTCTAATTGGTGCCAGTGTTTAGATCGAGGATGCATCCACGAGACTTTCCGCATCATTTTGCCTTTAAAAAAGGTGTTGGTAACATACAGCTGGTGCTTTGAGCAAAACTCCAACAATCGTTGCCCGTTGTCGTTTAGCTTACCTATGCTGTGTGCACCGAGGCATTCAGGCCAGGCTGATGTGTCCTGACCGACGCGAGCATTAAAATCACCCAAAATGTGCAGTCTGTCAGTTGGATTTATCCTACGTACTGTCTCTTCGAGCTGGTCATAGAATTGGTCCTTGGTCTCTGGTTTTGAATTAAGCGTTGGTGCGTAAGCGGAAATTAGAGTGACAAAGCCGCTTTTTGTGTTTAGACGCAAGAATATAATCCGCTCGGAAACGCCTACAGGTGTCTCTATGGCGTTGAAGAGTTGGTTTCGAACCGCGAAACCTACACCATGCTCTTGTGTTTCTGAGGAACTCTTGCCCTTCCAGTAGAAAGTGTAGTTAGCTTCACGCAAAGACCCTTCGTCTTCGGTTCTGGTCTCTTGTAAGGCTACAATATCAATATTGAGCCTTTTGGATATCGGAGCTTCCGTAGGTGTTCAGGAAGCCTGTCCTCATAGTTCGGACATTCCATGTCGCAAAGCGCACATAAGCAGCGTTGGTATGGGCTTTGGGATTTTTCCTTTGAGGGGGTGATTAATGTCACAGCGTCAACGTCCAGCTGTAAGGCTTGTGTTCCGTTCACCCAGGCGGGACGAGTTAACGCAGAGGCGAATCAGTGCCTTATTGATCGGGGGCTGCCCGACTTAGAGCAGGCGGGAGCTGATCAATGGATCTACGATGGATACTGTCAAGAGTGGCCCCTGGCGCCCGCACATACGCCTATTCGTGCCGACTTATAACCGGTGACTGCCTCTCTCCGTTGTTGTCACATAACAAAGACAATAATAAAACATTAACAAATTCGTATTGCACTTTTTATAAAATATACAAGCAATCGAAACTATTCTTCTTGCTAATGTAACGTTAGGCCTTAATGTATGCGTGTTCAATGTCTGTAGGGTTGGAAATCATAAATTGTGAACCGAATTTATTTGCGCGGAAGATGATCAGATACACAAGTTGATTCGAACTTTGGAGAGAAGTGACCGGTGAGTCGCGCTGAGCGTCGATTGCTTAAAGTGCTATATGTGTATATAGTTGCGTCATGCTTTGTGTGTCCCCACACTAATATTAATCAACGCAAATATTAACTTCGATATTAACCAACACAATAGTTGTACCAAATGAACTGATAATAAAAAATTATATTATCGAACAATGATAGCAGCCATCTACTTTCAATAAAAAAACCTAGGCCTTTAACAACCACTGATTTTGGTTCATAAAGCAAAGCATGTCGACAGCCTCAGCTTTTAGTGAACTACTATCATTTGAATATAACCAGTGGCTGAGAAAACTCTTTCAGATCTAACCGAGATCGCCTTATTTTTATCTTCTGCGTTTTACAGCGATTCAGTATCAAAGCATCTTGTTCTCTCCGTTTATTCGAGGGATAAAACGAACTGTGAAAATTCATAATATCTGTCGTTGTCAAACTTGAACATTTTAGATGTTTGTTTTTATGCTCGACGGGAGCTCTCGATGTACATAATTAGCACTATGTCCTAAAGATAGTAAATAGTTTAAAAATGTAATATAATTTATTTTTACTATATGAAATAACGAGACAACCCACCTTCATTTACAAGTTTCATCCAAGTAATATATTTATATATATCCAAGCAAAATACCTTTCCCTCAAAATTTGCAAATCTGGTCCATCGACTATATATAATAACATCTTTATCGAATGTAAGGTAACTTTGTATATTTTTACAAATATTTCGTATTTCATAATTTATACAAATGATAAACAAAAATCTATTTAAAAAAATCTAAAATTTGTGACAAAACTAAAATGATATATTTTTATCTGGATTAATTCATTTGTTCTCCACTATTAACCTGTTCGTCATCGGACGAGACCTTTATCTATTGCTTGTGATTGGAATAGTTATAGTATAGATGTTTTACTGAGTAGTTCAATAGACTACGGATAGGTAAGTACTTACCTATCGGGTAGCGAGGACATGACGTCATGACCTTAGCTGATCAGCTGTTGTTAATCGTTCGGTTACAGTAGTAAGAAAGTGAATTTTAAGCACCTTTGAAAAGAGCTTTTTCGTATGTCACGTTGAAATCGTGTGTCACAAAAAAATTTTTTTTCCAAAGGTAAACTTACATGCTGTACGTAACATGCTGTAAATTATGTTTTCATAATTATGCCTGGTCTGATCCTAAATACAACAAGTATTTTTTGCAAACGTTTTGTTGGCATCACAAACAGTTGCTCTTGAAGTTTGTATGATTTGAAACTTTGTTTTAATATAGACAAGTTCATTATTTTTCGCCAATGATCTTAAAACACAGTCATCGTTACTGTCTACTCTCTGCAGTTTTTATATTTCGACGACTCACCAGAGTTCTCCTCAGGATCTAGGATAAAAAAATAAGAGACTCAATAGAAACGAAAATAATTATATTTTTAAACAACTTGTACAGCGGTACCAGAATCGTCGAAAGAATGCCAGCAAGACCTTACTTTGCAACTAACTGAACTGCGACATGTGTTTTTTTTATCAATAATGATACCATATGAGGAACAAAAACCGGTAAATAACATGTGTTTTATGTGGAAAAATGTAAAAATATGGCCAAGTCCATGGTTATCTAATTTAGAGTTAAACGAAATCTATCAATCTATTGTGTCAGCATTACTGTTTGGAAACTTAAATTCTGGATTCGTGACTGGTACCTGTAGAATTATAAAAAAAAAGAATATATATCCATTATATATCGGTTAATGACCTTACCGACTGGATATATCCGTATTTGATAAAACGCTGGTAGGAATATGAGAGCTGGATAAAATGCGGCTGAACATGCGTCAGTGTTTCCGAAGCCAGATTAGGCGGTTTCCAATCAAACGACTATTTAAAATGACATCATACTTTAATTATATATATACGTTATACGTATGTTTTACGTATATATATATATATATATATATAGATATACAGCGAAAACAAAGTTTTATTTCAGAATAATTTGTATACTGGTTTTTTATTATTTATTTACGGTCAATACGGGCTGACCTGTCTTTGATGTGCTGCGATGAGAAGTCCCGCTGATGAGTACGCCAAAAGCAAGCAAGCAAGCTTTGGGGTCAGATGATTCGGCTGCTCTTCCTGATTCAAACGAGCCCAAACTCGGGGTAGTTGCGATAGTCCGTTCCCGAGATATGGCTCACGGGGGTAAGGTAGTCCAAGTCGGAGGGGGGGGGGGGGGGTTAGTGGGGAGTCGATATAGGATATATAAAATTAGAGGGTTTTTTTTTCCTTCAAACTATGCCACACTGTTGCTATTATAGTGCAACAACCTTGTTTCCGATTTCTTTTGTACTGTCATGTTTTGCTATGTCTTACATACATTTTTTTTTGTAGCGAACAGGTGGCTCACAATATAATAACTTCATTACAATAAGAAGCAATTAAGTTCTATGTAAGCACTCGATTTACAAGATAAGCAATTTGTTTGTATATAAGCCAACTATCTAATATAAAAGCGATCTATTTACAGGTGGCTTACAATATAATAATTACAATATATTTTAAAGCGATCGATATTCTATATGAGCAAAATACGCAATTTGTTTTTATCTACTCTTACACATTCTATGTATTTGTTTATATACAATTTCTACTATTACTATTCCAATTGTTACAGGCAAACAACTAGAATAGTAGTAGTACAGTTTCTACTATAACTATTCTAACTATAATAATACTACTAGCAATCTATTTTCAAATTATTCCTACTAACTAATTACCACTATTACTACTATTACTGTTATTATTCTAATTTGATTTATTTCTAGCATTTGTTATATTGATTATATTTATGGCGTATTCCATAAACCGTGCTCTAGTCTCATCATTGTACATGATTGTTTTTAAATTATCTATCTCTACTTTTAGTCCTAACTTACATTCTAACTTATATCTACTGTACATAAATTTCGGACAGTGGCAAACGAGGTGTACCACCGTCTCAGGGGTGGTATCGTCACAATCGCAGTTTGGGTTTGTTTTTAGCTTATATTTGTAAAGGTAGTGTGCGAATCCACCATGCCCTGTGAACAGTTGGGCCATCTTGTTGTCCAGTTTTATCTTTTTCATAATTTTGAATGCGTCCCTTACATCATCGAAGAATACCTTTGTCATTTTGCCTGTTGTACTGGTTGTGTAAGTGGACTGCCATTTCGCGATGGTATCCTGCCTGATGTGCCATTTCACCGAGGATAAGGGGATGCAATCATAAACCGCCCTCCTTTTGGTGTACAGTGCAGTATGTCTGGCCAGTTCATCCGCTCTTTCATTCCCAGGTATTCCTATATGGGCTCTTACTCCAATAGAAATTGACTGCTCCTCCTATTTCCGCCAGTTCTCTCAGGGTGTTGTGTATACAGTTTACTATAGGGTGGAGATTTTCTGGGTCCGTAATTGCGGTCAGGGCCGATTTTGAATCTGATAGAATGTTTACTTTGGTAGCTGGTGTTTTTGGGCTTTTGGTTAGTCTAAGGCTTGTTTGTATGGCAATTAGTTCCGCTTGAAAGACCGAGCAGCAGTCTTCCAATCTTGCGGTAGCGTACGTCCTTTCAGTTCCATTTTGTAACCACGTGACCGCTGCACCAGCCTTGCCCTCAAATTTTCTGCCATCTGTATAGATATGAGGCCAGTCATTATCTATTTGTTCCAGGTCTTGCAGGATATCTATCATTCCAATTTCGATTCTGCGTCTGTTTGATGGTGGTGGAAGCTAGAAGGGGGAGATTCTCCTTTCTACTGGTCTACCAGGGTATTTATCGAGTGGCTTCCCTCTTTTATGGCGATAGAGTTCTGCGTTTTCACCTACTCTTAGGTCCAGTGGCAGTATGTTTGCAAGCAGGGTGCTTGCTGTTAAAGATATCGTTCTATGTGTTTTTCCTATTTTATTATTATAGCAAAAAGTCTGTTTATTTTATTTAGTCTATTGGTTATATAGCGCCTGGTAACCACTGGTTCCCAGACACTACATGCGTATAGTATTGTCGGTTCTATGACAGTGACATATTTGCCTGATTATGTCGGGGTTTAGGCCACATGTGGCTCTTGCTGCGCGAGACACCCTTTTATAAACTCCGATCGCTTTGGCAGTTACGTTGTCTATATGTTCTCTATAGTTTAGTAGCGGGTCTAATGTGATACCCAATATTTTGAGGCTTTGGGTCGGTTTCAGGTCATCATTATATAGTTTAAATCTGGATTGCTCATATTTTATTTTCTTTGTAACTATTAGTACCTGTGTTTTCTGTGGCGCGAACCTCAATCTGTTTTCGTTACCCCACTCCGCTACTTTTTCCAAGGTGTTATTTATTTTTCGATTTAGCTCTGTCATGGTGTTAGCCACACCTATGACCAAGATGTCATCGGCAAAAGCCTGCACATGGGTTGCGAAGTCCTCAGCGTTCTGCAGCAACGGGTACCATTAAGAGGTTCCAAAGCAGTGGTCCACCTGTTGAGCCCTGTATGCACCCTCTATTGGTCGGTTTCTCCACGGCCCCTGCATACTTCAGGGTCACTCTTCTTCGGCTTAGGTAACTGTTAAATAATAGTATTAGGTGAGAGTTACATTTTTTGGCCATAAGTTGCTGGAGTACCTTAGGCCACCATGCATTATCAAATGCCCCTTGTATATCCGATACTAGCGCCAATAGCTTCTTTTCTCTAACACCGTTTCTAATTAGTTCCAGCGCGTCGTAAAGCTGATGGCTCTGTGGTCGGATGTTGTGACCATGCTCGGGTCCACCTTCAACGCTCCGACTCGATGTAACATATCTTGGGAGCACACCGTTACGTCGACAATGCTTTGACACAGCACATTATTCCTGTAAACCGAGAAGGTTGGCGTGTTTCCCTCGTTAAGTATTTCTAGATTTCTAGTTGCTAGGTAGCTGGCAAATGATGCACCCCGCTCATCCTCAGCACCATGGCCCCACCATTAGCTTTTGGCGTTTATGTCTCCACCGATTATTATATTGTCCACTTTTAGATTCTTCATGGCGTTATCAATTTCTGCAATTTGTGTTTCTATGTCCTGTTCTTCTTCAAGGTATACAGATATTAGACCTAATTTGTAATTATTTACATCTAAAACTATTGCTACTATATTTTCCGTTACATTGTTCAAGCTTAAGTTTACTTTAACATTTGGATCGAGGACTAATTTAAAGGGGTTGGGGAGGGGTAGTTTTGATGGGGGGTCAGAATTTACGTTGGGGGCTGGGAGGGTGGCGTCCGTGAGCTCACCGTCGGGGAGGTTAGGGAAACCTGAGTATGTGTCTCAACTCCACGCGGGAGTTGTGGTTTTTTTTTGGTGGGCTGGTTGATGTTGGATGGGTTTCTGCGGGGAGGTTTCTGGAAGCATCACCTTGAGACCGTTTTAATGAGCCCGTCGCAAGGGTGGTTTTATTAAGGGGAAGGGTAGGTTCCCTGGACCCTCTCCTAGCAGCCAGGTCCAATACGATGTTTCTGCTCCTCAGTCTGACGACTGGGGCGGAGTCTTCAGTTGTGTCGCGTCCGCAGCGGCGCCTGCGATTAACCACGAACACGTGTTTCGCGTTGCCGCGTGCCGACCACGTTGTTTTTAAGGTTATTTTATTGTGTTTGTTAACCTTAATAACTCCGCCGGCTCTTGTCCGATCTCTTCGTGGAGGGTGTCTGCGGATAGGTGGTTTTCCGCTTTTCTTGGATATTTAATATTTTTTATGGTTGACACACCTCCTGGGAGCTATTTGCTCGGGAGTTTGCTGTCTTCTCCCTCTGATAAATTGTTAGTCGTGGAGCGCCACAAACACTTATCCCGGTGAATCACACTTCATTAAATCACGCGAACTCGTTTTTTTTTTACTTTCGGCCCGGATTTCCAATATTTACGTGGAGCCGGTGTTTATATGACCGTGTACCGTGTACCGAGGCGATTACTCTTACTCTGCGTTGTCTTGTAAGTAATCCGTTGATGCCTATCACACGTACACCGCCTGACGGTACGGAACAGCGGCGCTGGCGCGTTATACTTGGCCAAAGCGAAACATTAAATGCTCAATATATTTTTATCATTTATAAAAAACTCAACAAACATTACTTGAACACCATCGTATAACTAAGAATATATTAATGGAAATTATTTAAAAATAGTAGTAATGAGTATTATATTGACATAAAATAACTTGCCAACTCGAACGCTTATAATGAAATTAAAAACTTCTTATGGGTGTCCGTTCTTTGTAAAGCCAAAATGTCCCTAAGAAGGGCAAACTAACAATTATAAATGACTTTTTAATATTATTTATAATAAAATAATAGACACTACAGCCTAAGTACTGTAATTATTACAAACTTATCATGGCACATAGTCAGTTCTGAAGTCAGGAATGTTTAAAATCAACGATTCTTATGATTAAAAAAACAAAATAAAAATTAAATTTGGAAACAAACTTAGAAACTATAATAAATTGGATATTTTAATCACAATCTGGGCATATAAATATGAGATCTTTTTTAGTGAGACCCATACACTCCTCGTGATATCACTTTTGACATTCGGTACATTGTCTCATGTCTTCCATTCTTCTCTCGCCACATGCGCGACAGTACCATTGCTGTTCTTCACCTTCTGCACTTTTCTTCATCTCTAGTTTCGATGTTTCACTGTTTTGTTGTAGTACTGTTCTTTTTAGCCGTTATACAGAATCATTTTTATTTTTGGTTTTCTTTTTTTGGTCGCTTTTGTTTGTACTTTCCTTTTTTTCTTACTTGTCGCTTGCTTCATCTCATTCTTTTTTTCTTCAATTTTCAATAAATCTAACTATTCTTTGTCCCTTATAATTAATAGCTTTTTGCCGTGGACGCGAAAACTATCGTAGCGTAGTTTGGAGTTGGCAAAAAAGCATAAAACGATTTTTCTTTATCGTTTATTTGGTCGCCCTGCAGCCCACGCCCTGCAGCGTCGCCCACCACATCCACGCCGCGACGCCGTGGGCTACTTCGAGTGCGCCGTCGTTCAAACACCCTTCGAACGAGCTACAAGCCTAACCTAACCCCTGGCCACAGCCAAGAGCGGCGTGGATTGCGGCGCCGCAAGCGGTGAGCGGAGAACAAATGGTAGACAACCCATGAAGTCTGCCACAGATATATTGAGCTAAGTACGCATTTGTTTTAAGGCAATACCGTGCCACTTTTGATAAGTTCATTTTAATAGATTAGCCGTTCACTACATACGTCCACGGCTGACGCCACCGCGGTCGCAACTAGTCTAGCTGTGGCACACCACCACAAATCACGCCGCCTGCCGCGTCTCCCGCCGCACTCACATAGACCCTCGAGTTAGCCTCGGCCTCGAGGTCCCATGGCGGACTTCCGGCGAGCAGGCATGTCTAGGTGTACGACACCGTGCGGTACGCTGGAGCCGCTCTGAGCGCCATCGCTCGCTGCGAACGTCGCAGCGACACGACGTTAAGAGCACTCAGAGCGTCCGCCCATATCGGCGCACCGTAGAGCGCCATCGAGCGCACGACGCCGGTGTACAAGCACCTGCAGGAGCCACCTGGCCCACCCACGTTCGGGAGGATCCTCCCTAGCACTCCGGCTGCAGCCACCAACTTTGGGGACAAGCGCAGGAAGTGCTCTTCGAACTTCCACCTGCCGTCGAGGACGAGTCCCAGGTACTTCATCGTCGACCCGACGGTGATGGAAGTTCCCCCCAACGTGATGGATGCCTCCGGTGGTGTCGCGTGAAAAACAAGGGGGCCTAGGATTTGTGTAAGGCCACCTCAAGGCCCAACGCGCGGATGCAGTGCACCATGTGCGCCACCCCAGCCGTGGTGCGATAGGCCGAGTCCAGCCGAGTCGGGTAGGCTACCGCTCGGCCAGCGAAATAATCCACAACGGGTCGCCTTAAGTAGCCCGGCACGTTGTGGAACCGCAGGGCCTCCATAACGGTTTCCCAGGGCAAGGTGTTGAAGGCATTGGAAATGTTCAAATGAGACTGCCAACACAACCCCACCCCGAAACACCTCCTCCTCAGCCAGGGCCCTCACCCTGGCGATCACGTCAAGCGTCGAGCGGCCTGGGCGGAACCCGTACTGCCGCTCGTCGAGTCCCGGCTCCATGCTGCCGACGAAACGGGCAGCGAGCACCCGCTCGAAGAGCTTGCTCACCTCGAGCAGCACAATCGGGCGGTAGGTCGACGGCTGATCGGGCGGACTCCCGTCCTTGCGGATCAGGACAAGTGTGCCCGTTTTCCACCGTCGCGGGAACCTACCCTGAGCCAGGCATGCGGTAAAAAAGCGCCGCATGCTCTCGCTCAGCTCCTCCGACGCGATCTTTAGGGCGCGACCAGGGATTCCGTCCGGCCCAGGGGCTGTCTTTTTCAACCCTAGTCTGATGACAGCCGTCTGTAGTTCCGCCTCGGTAATCGGAATCACCAGTCCCCCATCCTCGTGACGCCTGCTCGCGGGCACCATGGTCGGTGGCACGAACTCTCCCCGCTCGTGAAAGAGCGTGTCCACCACCCTCAGAAAACTAGAAACTTTTGATTATATACTTGGCCATATACACGAAAACTTGATCGTACAGTCAGGGGGAACAACAACGGTTGGGTTCGAGACTTAATATAAATTGTCGTGCGTTTTGTTAAGGAAAAAAATCTTGAATAATAATCTCTAAATAGATGTACCTCCTAAAAACTCGCTGGACATCTTGACTCCCAAAAATTTGGGGTTACACGATAGATTAAAACAAAAAAAGGCTCTAAAAATAAGACCAATTCAGTTCGAGAGAATCACTAACAAATTCATATACTTTAACTGCCGAAATACTTGAAGGTTTACTAAGAATAGAATTAAAAACACCAATATTCATAAAATTTAAATTTAGTTCATATTTTAGTGTTTCTCTGAAATTGTGGTTGCGAACACATTCCAATAACAAGTATGAAACATCATCTAATACACCACATACTTGACAATTGGGAGTGTCGCTTTTCCTCATTAGGTGTTTAAACTTGCCTAGTGGCATGTGTCCGGATCTAAGTCTAAATGCTATAACTAACTCGACTTTTCTTTAAGCAAATATAAATAAATAACGAATTTATAATAATTATTATAAATGACGTATTTGTATTTTCTATATAAATAAAAACCAATATATATATATATAATTCCATATGGCTTGTTAACGTCAAGCATCAGAACTCACGCAAGGCGTGGAATGTGGAATTTGCTTGACGTTTGCCATCAGGCGTAACACCTTTTGTATGACAATTTATTATGTATAACTCACTTGACTTTTACTACTCGTACGATCAACATCAAATTAAACTGACTAAAGAATTTTGAAGAGTTTCATTAAAATTCCATTTGTACACGAAGATACATAATTTGGCGACCGTGTCAGGACATTGTTGAAGTTATAAAGGTTTAATCGGAGCTGAAGTGAACAAAAACCATTGCCGGGCAGTGAAGCACCTAAAGCCTCACCTCGCAGCCTATCGTCATTTGAACAGATAAGTGCCCTGTTTATCCATCATAACTTCCTAAATCATTACTTAATCCTAAATTTCTGTCCCTAATCTAATTATACATAAATACTATAAATTTTAATTGTGTGAACAAGTTGCATCTACCTACAAAAAAAAAAGAATACATTGAAATATTTAAATTACATTAATTTTTAAGCAAATTATTTTATTAAATAAATTATTTAATAAATATAATAACAAAAATTAAAGTCTCGTTATCCTCGCAAGATTTTTTTACGCGATATTCAGTTGTTTTGGCCGACGAATTCCAGATATCTATGTACGGCGGCCGGTTGACCCACTTTCGTGATCCGTGACCGTTGCTGATCGCTGGTGGAGATTCTCCTGGTATTGCACGCAGCTACCTAATCAGGTGTCACCTTGTGAGGGACGTAAGACAATTTATTTTTATTTGAGTGGAATTAATTTGAAATTGCCTTGTGATTAATCTATTATTACTGTTTGATAATTTTATTATTTACAATTGTTATTCTTCTTAATATTAAGAGATACTACTACTACTACTACTACTACTACTACCAATATTAAGAGATCTATTAACAAAACGTAGTTCAATTAAAGAACAAATTACAAAATTTAAAAATGATTTAGATAAAATCACAGGGCAGTCTATAGTGACAACGGTTGAGTTTGCTAAGTTATGTTTAAAGTTGAGCAGGTTCGAGCGTTGGTCTGACAACTTTGATGAATTGGCGTGCCGTGGCGCTAAATTAGGTAAACACTACTTATGTGTTTTTATTTGTCTACGGTATAAATGCGTACACTTGGAGGCCGTGAGCGATCTGTCAAAAGACGCGTTTATGATGACATTGCGTAGATTCGTTTCACGTCGTGGTAGGCCAGCGGAATTATTTTCCGACAATTGGCGCAACTTTGTGACCGCCTCTAAAGAACTAAATCTATTTATAAAAAATAAAACTAAGTGCCTGGAACAGTTTGCAATTCATGAAGGTTTTAAATTTAATTTTACTCCGTCTTGCGGACCTCAGTTCCATCGGTGGTATTTGGGAAGCCAGTGTAAAATCAGCAAAATTTCACATTAAGCGCGTAATGGGAAATTCTCATCTTACCTTTGAAGAGTTAAAAACCTTATTCGCACAAGTAGAATCCATACTGAATAGCCGGCCCTTGTGTCCCTTGTCATCCTCACCTGATGATTTCCAATACCTATCACCAGGGCACTTTTTAATCGGAAGACCACTTAATGCACTACCAGCACCTTCTCTCGATATGAGGAACGAAACCAGCCTGACTCGTTACGCCCGCTTAGAACAAATCCGGCAGCACTTTGGCAAAGGTGGCAAAAGGAGTATTTACATGAACTGCAGCTAAGAACAAAATGGAAACAAAACACTGCCAGCCTAAAGGTCGGTGACTTAGTCCTGCTATCCGAAGTCACCATTTTCCCCTCTTCCCCGCCCTCTATGGCACTTCGCTGGTGATACAAAGCAAAATCGCCATGCTGGGGATGCACGTTCGCTGCGACCTTAGTCCAAGGGATAATATCGAGGCTGTTATATAAACAACTTCACGGAAAGGTGCAGCGTTTTTTCACGCCAAAACAACTGTGCCTGTTGTACAAAACACAGATACGCGTTGAATATTGCTCGCACCTTTGGGATGGCTCCGCTAAGTACCTACTCGAGGTCTTGGATCGGTTGCAGCGACGTGCGGTCCGCATTATTGACGACGTAAAGGTCATAAACACCCTCGAGCCTTTACAATTGCGGCGAGAGATAACAGCGCTGAGCTCTTTCTATCGACTATCACGGCGAGTGCTCCGAGGAATTATTCTCTCTAATTCTTGCTTCCCCTTCCTTCATAAGTTTACGAGTGCTGGCTCTCGATGTCACCGCCTAACTGTGACATAAATTCGGGTTGCACCCGGACTACAATTTAAACCCCGCCCGGGGACGCTCTCCGGACGTCTTCCAAACTAGGAGAAATCCGGGGAAACCCGGCCGGACGGCAGTCCTATCTAAGGGTAGTGTTTCTTATCATTTATATATAAATAATATAAAAAGCGAATCCATGTTAAAAATAATCATGCAAAAAATAAGTTTAAACTTATTTAAAAATATTGGCTGGACTCATTTGTTCCGGCATTGATTGTCTTTATATTTCACAATTATAAAGTAAAAAACATAATATGTTAATTAAATACATAGAGATTGTATATATAAAGTTATATATGTAATTGATTTAACTGATTTTGTTTGAAATGTGATTACATTGGATGTGGTTCACTAGAAGCTGCATAATTAAAGTTTTGTGTATTACATGATATATGTACCCTAGGTAAGACACGGTCGTAACTGCACGTATTGTTAGTTTACATAGGAGCCATTTTAAGAGTAGCTTTAGACTGTGAATTTTAATTGATTTTCAGATGAAAATATTTTTTAATATTTCAATAATTATTGTAATTATGTACTATGATTTCATTTTAATTGTTTTTTAAATAAAGAGAGTATTTTAAGCAGCAGTTTTGCCGTCATCATAAAAATTTTTATGCCTTCGTTTCATATCATTAGTGAATTCTTTGATGTGGTCATGTTTTTTTTTAAGTTGAATAACTTCTTTGTATCGATTGTTTTATTTATCTACATTCTTTAAATAATACAAATTGTTGTATCATCTTTTCATATAAACAGTTTCCAATTAATTAATCTTTTATTTATCTCATAATCAGTATTATATATTATTTATTAAAATAAAATTTATTTACTATTTCTTAAATTACAATACACGAACATAACTGTCAAGGATTAATATGGTTAGGTTATATATGACGATGTCACAAATCAGATGGCTTGTAATGTATGTATGTATTATTTGCTATATGCTAGCCTTATCGGTGTAGTTTTAGGCAATTCAATTCACTTCCTTTATTGGGAATTCCAGTAACAGAAGTACTTCGGTATGAACAAACTCATAACTCATTACAGAAATGAGAATATAAATTATAAGATCTGTTCAGACCTTTGAAGATCATCAGCTCATTTCTTATATGACAAAAGGTTTTGTTGTGTCAACTTTTACAGCTTCGTTTGTTATGAAATTCCGGCCCTTCGATGACACAATGTTTGTGTTGTATATTTGATTTCATACTTTTTGAAGTTTTTTTCGTGTCGAGAGTTATTATGATATTTAATATTATGGTTATTACTGTATCGGCAGGTGGTCTTTCACGTTACAAGGGCAAATCATTTGCAAGAATAACATTTTTTTGTTAGAAATAGTTCTCTTGGTAGATGGTTATTGTGTCCTACGTTGCAAACGTGACATGACTAAATAAACAAGCAATCAGCAAGATTCTGAAGACACCGTCCTCTTGTTACATTATTGCATTTCTTGTTACGGTTATGCATTTACTGCTCATAACAAAAATTCTGAAGAAATAGCAAGAGGCAGCGAGTTTGAAGATTGCAAGAGTAATTGAAAATGAAACAAGTCATAATAATTAAGTGTTTTTAATTTCCTGGTCCACTACAGCTGTTTGCGTTTGCGAACTGCTTTTGATTTTTTGATAAGATCTTATATTTTTTAATCAACTTTGATTGATCAAGTTTTAAAAAAGATTTGACACGTTTATTTCTGTGAAGACTAAGGCAGCAGAATATGCACACTATATATGCATATACATTTTTTAAATCTCGGGATTCGACTTTAGTGAAATATTCTAAGCAGCAGTTTCTATTTTAAGCAGCAGTTTTGCTATTATAATTAAATTGGTTGTCTTTTTTACATGTCATTATTATTATTTTTTCGGATTGTGTATTGTTGTTGGCCCTTGTGTCCTCTACAGCGTCACCGGGCGAGATGGACGAGTTGAACTCAAGCCGGAAGTTGGAACCCACATACGAGGCCCTAAGGGATGCCTCTTGTGAGGCCAGACCTCGGATTAGGACGCCGTTGGAGTCATGTCATTAGTGAACTAATTCGTTGATGTAGTCATATTCTTTTAAAGTTGAATAATTCAAATCTTCGTGTCGATTGTTTTTTTTTTCAAACTTCTTCAAATAACATACAAGTATAATGCTGGAGTGCCGAAGCTATCTCATTGGTTCCACCGTTTCCTTTATTTCAGGTTAAAGTACATTATTACTCATAGAGAACCTGACAGTTCACTTATTCAATGAGCAATACATATTAAGTAATATATATATAGTTAGTTACAGTGGTAAAATCTGACGCATTACGCAGTTCCCCCACAGGAACAGTTACTCGCCGCTGTCCAAGGTGCCGAGTACGCCCCGACTGGAACACCCACTAAAAACCGTTGGTTCCCTCTTAACGGTGAGCGCCACGGGATCGCTTGTGTATGCTATCGTGACGACAAGTACGGCATGTATGTACAATGACCCAAATATATATGTGATTAATTAATTTAGTAACATAAAACAATTAATATACAATTTTACTCATATACGTTATCTCTTACAAAAAGTTTTAGTCATTTTTTTAAGGTAACTATACTTGCACACAATTTGTACTATTCCGTAACCGTAACAGCCTGTGAATGTCCCACTGCTGGGCTAAAGGCCTCCTCTCCTCTTTTTGAGGAGAAGGTTTGGAGCTTATTCCACCACGCTGCTCCAATGCGGTATGCTTGTACTATTCGGTATACTATTATATAATTTTCCCCCGTTATATAGAATGCTTCTATGAAGCATTCAGGGGTATAAACTATTACCGAATTTAGTTCTTGGATTATAGAGATTTATTATGTTCATTTCTTAAACTATGTGTATAGTTTTTTTTTTATAAATATAGAGATGTTGTTTATACAGGCCTTCGGCTTTTTCTAAAGCTCGCTAAATATTGCAGCTGTTATATGTTGTTATAATAATATTGCATTGCCATTGAGCTTGTAATATGACATTCACAGCTGTTCCTTTTTTTAATATCGGAGACAGAAACAACAAATATAATAAACTTGTGTCATCATTGTACACGGCAGCAAGCTCCCTTGCTGTGTAACACTTTTCTGATGATGTCACCATATTAAAGTGAGTTTTTAGCTCAAGCCACTGGCTAATGTTTGTATTAGTAGCTGTATAAAACGCCAACCATCTAGTTGCGGATAGTTAAGTAAGTTTCAAGGGTTTCTTTTACCATCATTAATGGTTTCAAATAAGGTCTGATATATTTTCATTCGCAGTGGGCTGTGGCCAAACCAATTTCTGGTTTCCCTTAGTAAATATTCCAGTCAAGACGTTAAGGAATGACACACACACTTGCATAAGTGTAAATGGGGAACATCTGCTTATAAGAGAGTGAAAAGGGAGTGATTTTTGCCACAAAGGTTACTTGCTCCATCAGTTCCTATTGCGGAGTTTGAAGATTTAAACCCATTTTAGAGATAAAACCCTTCCCTTCGAAGTCGGCTTCCCGCGATGTGTAGTATTACACTTCGCCGAAACTCGTCCCTCTGTCTCTATATCAGAGCCAGAGTCGAAAATGCCTAAGCCCACACGTGGGCGCTTCCGACCAGCCACAGCATCTAAGGACAACTCCGTGTCCATCGTCAATAAAAAAAAATATACTGAAAACAACAATTTGTCTATAAAAGACATACCTAAAACAAAAATAAAATAAATAGATAGAAAATCTTTTTTCTTTTATGACTTTTGTTTTATGAGTTCGGACATAACTCAATACATGAAACAAAATGATTTTACAAGTTTCGTTGTACTGTCGTAACATTTGTAGGTCTATATATAATAACATTTGTAGGTCATATTTCATTCATAAAAGACGACGACACGCTCGCGCGCGCTTGCGTTTGCGGTCGCCCGCCATGGGCTTAGTTCGTGTTCACCGACGCTCGCACATTTTATTGATGACAACAGATAATTTACTATGGATTTCGATACAGAAAAATGTATAAGTAATATGCAAAAGATCTTCTCTGATCTTCGAAAAATAATTCATAATACTTGCTCTCATCTCGTGTTTGCAAATGCACCCCATACCTTTCTCTGTTTCTTTTTCTTTATATAACGAGAGTAAATATAATAAATAGCTGCGACTTCTTCGACGTCCATCTTGGAAATGAGTCGATCCAACCGCAAACTACGACGGTTTCTTAACCGCACGTTCCGGTTGCGATTGCGGCTACCCGCTTAACCGTAAGCGCAACCGCATCCTGCGGTTAACCGGACGGTTGACCGCGTTCCGGTTAACCGCATAATGCGTAGGAGGCCTTATATAATAACACTAATATATACAACATGTATATACCTACACTGAGTCCACAATCCCCTCACACTTTACCCGGCTTAGGACTGGCTATGTTAAACAATTAAAAACAAATAAAGTATGTATGTAGATTAGGTATATAAATTATGTGAGATTCGTAACAAAATCATTTTTTATCGTTTCCTAAAGTTTACAACAAAAGGCTTAATTCTATATAAATTAGTGAATAACAAGTCAAATTGGGTCGATTGAGAGATAGTCCACTGTTGTAGAACCGTATACATTGCCCCACAAAAGAGTTACTGACTCCATGCAGTGGAGTAACTGAAGTAATTAGTTTGTGTTTGTTCTTTGTACCAATGTTATGAGTATCACATTTTCTTACAAAAACATTAATATTTTTCCGTACATACAGAATATTTCAAAATATGTATTGAGAAGCAACAGTTAATGTTTTAATGACTTCAAATTTGCATTTCTTTCTTTATAATTTTTTCAACGTCCATCACCATGATCATTTATGTATTATTAATTTTTGTGGTTATTTTTATAAATCCATTAATTCTAACATATTTTTTTAATTTATTTTTACTCAATAAAAGGCACCATGTCCCCATGTCGTCACCAGTCAGATCAATTGTTCAATTGTCATTGTTGTCAATGACCGGGGACCCTAAAGTAGGAGTGTAGGAGTTCATCAAATAGACTAAAAAAGTGGAATCAGCGTATTTACAATAATTAAATCATTGACAATTATATATATATAAATATAGCAGCATTATAGGCTTTTATTAGACTCCGTCTTTATTTGTTTACATTGTCGAGTCAATTTTTTTCATCGAAAATCGGGGTATTTTTTCACTGACACTGGTAACATTTACCTGATAAACAATTATAGGTTATGAATTATAAAAACTCGACAAAACCTATTATTTCCAGGATTTTAAGACGACATAACCTTCCATCATGCTATAGCATACATAATTATCACTGGGAAACTATATTTAGGGACAAAACAGTCGTACTTACGCGTGAATACACACGTCGGCAATTTTCTTCTTGCTATCGCTTTAACATGAAATAATACGACAATGCACCATTGTATAACCTTCGATATGATAAAAGGATTGTTTCTCGGCCTTTTCACTGGATCGGAATAGTTTTTTAACATAAAAATAAGCGAAAATTGAACAAACAACACAATTAACGCACCAACTGTCAAGTTTGTTTCGCTACTGAGTAGTGAAACAAACACCAACGTTTTCGGTTACGCGATAAGGGACAAAAGATTTGATAATTCTATCTCTGTCTAAACCATAGGTAACGTAATTTTCGTTCTCTTTCTTGTGTAAGTGAGAAGAAAACCGTCATTGCGTCTATTAGTTTCTCTGTCTACGGTTATATATGATGATGTCACAAATCAGATGGCATGTAATGTATGAATTATTTGATATATCCTAGCCTTATCGGCAGTAGTTTCAGGCAATTCAATTCACTTCCTTTATTGGGAATTCCAGTAACAGAAGTACTTCGGTAAGAACAAACTCATATCTCATTCCAGAAATGAGAATATAAATTATAAGATCTGTTCAGACCTTTGAGGATCATCAGCTCATTTCCTATATGACAAAAGGTTCTGATCAACTTTTACAGGTCCGTTTGTTATGAAATTCCGGATCTTTGACGACACAATGTTTGTGTTGTATATTTGATTTCATACTTTTTGAAGTTTTTTTTGTGTCGGGAGTTATTATGATGTTTATTATTATGGTTACTACTGTATCGGCATTTGCAAGAAAAACTTTTTTTTGTTAGACATAGTTCTCTTGGTAGACGGTTATTGTGTCCTACGTTGCAAACGTGGCATGACTAAATAAACAAGCAATCGGCAAGATCCTGAAGAAACCGTCCTCTTGTTACATTATTGCATTTCTCGTTAAGGTTATGCATTTACACTGCTCATAACTAAAATTTTGAAGAAATAGCAAGAGGCAGCGAGTATGACGATTGCAAGAGTAATTGAAAATGAAACAAGTCATGAAAATTAAGTGTTTTTAATTTCCTGGTCCAGTACAGCTGTTTGCGTTTGCGAACTGCTTTTGATTTTTTGAAAAGATCTTATTTTTTTTAATCAACTTTGATTGATCAAGTTTAAAACAAGATTTGATACGTTTATTTCTTTGAAGACTAAGGCAGCAGAATATGCACACTATATATGCATATACATTTTTTAAATCTCGGGATTCGACTTTAGTGAAATATACTATCGGTTTTTAAATATTTTAAGCAGCAGTTTTGCTATTATAATTAAATAAGTCTTTTTTTACATGTCATTATTATTATTATTTCGGATTGTGTATTGCTCTAGTTGCAGCCGATTCTCAACAGCCACAATCTCGCTTGTGGCTCATACAAAGTGTGTTTGAACTCGGCGTGTGCGCGTTCGTTCGTTCGTTTTGCCAAAACAAAATTATTTGGGCACAATTTGATATATAAATATTTATTGTCAGCACTTCTTCACTACTTCACTTCCTTCTTCACTGCCACATCCTCCACCACCAGTGCTAAAGCCGCCGCCCGGCACTACGTCCGCGCCGATGCCGTGAGCGACGTCGCCTACCGCGTCCACGTCCCTTCGAACGAGCCACAAGCGAGTTTGTGGCTCTTGAGAATCGCCGGCTGCAACTAGAGGCAGACTGGGAAAAAAATCATGAGAGTCAGCTGGAAAGGCTACGATTGAAATCGAGAAGAATTGAAATGGAAGAAAACCAGAATCAAATTTTAAGTCGTTTAGCGAATACCATAGACAAATTGATAGAAATTTCACCTCAGTCGAGACCATCATCACCACCTCCAACAGATATTATTCCAACCCTATATTCATAATAAAGAGTGTAAAATTCGCCAAGTTTTTCGGGTCACTGGGTGCGCTCTAATTCTGATATCTTGAGCTAACAACACACTTGTTTCAATGCAATACCGTGCCACTTTTGATAAGGTCATTTTAATAGTGAAGCCGTTCTCTAAATACGTCCACTGCTGACGCCACCGCAGTCGCAACTAGTCTAGCTGTCACATACCGTCGCAAATCTCATCGCCTGCCGCGTCATCCGCAGCACCACGCGCTGCATCGCCAGAAAGTGTGGACAGGCCCTAATAACGATGTCAACGACAACGATGTTTCCATTATCTTTGTAAAGTTTGCATGGCCGGTCATCTGTCATCATGACGTAACCTTTATCTGTGGCGCGAATGGCTGAAAACAGGTTGTTATTTAGTTCTGGAACGTACAAAACGTTGTATATGACCGTATCAATCCGTTCGGTCCCGTTCGACACCTGCACCGCCACCTGTTCACAGCCGAGGACACTAATTATTGCACCATTACCTACAACAATTGATTGTTCCGTGATATTAGTAAATGATTTAAACAATGCGCCATTTCTACACATATGTTCACTAACACCAGAGTCCACCAACTACTTTGTTTATGCAGTTCATGTGACGAACTAGACGCTTCAAATGCATTACCCTTCGTTTTGTTCTCAGTCTTACTAACTTTTTGTTTACGAAACCTACACTGCGCCTTGAAATGTCCGAACTTTCCACAATAAAAACAGTTTTTATTATTTACGTTTACTTCACTGCCATTTTCATTTTGTCTGCAATCACTTCGTAAATGTCCAATTTTACCACACGTGTAGCACTTTATTTGTCTTGTATTTTTCACAACGAATGCAGAGGATGAAGATTGCTGGGACTCTTCAATCTTGTATTTCACCATCTCTTCTTCAATTAAAAATCTGGCCACCAAGTTATCAATGGTTTGCTTATCTTGGGGTGCCGACTTCTACGCCGACACAAAACACATGTATTCGTCAGGCAATGCCATCAAAACTTTTGTGATAACGAACTTATCATCTCATCTCCTTGCCCATCTGTTTTAACACGTTTCTCATCTTAGATTTTGGACAAAAAAACTGACATATTGATACCCTTTTCGTATTTGTACTGAAAATAACCTTGTTGTGTAATGTGTACACTAGTTTCAGTCTTCTGTTCATGCACGCTTTGAAGTTTTCGCCATATTTCAGCAGAACTCGTGCATATGATGATGTGTAACATGGCCTCTTCCGCCATCCGTGTAACTAACAACACTTGCGCCTTGGCATCTTCAGCTTCTCATTTCGTTATTTTAGCAGGAGCTTCGGGCTAATACATTTTCCCTCCACAACGTCCATTAAACCTTGGCCTCTCAACAGCACCGTAGTCTGAAATTTCCAGATATTCCAATTTCTAGAACCCTCCAGTTTGATCACGTTCACATTATTGTTACTCTCCATGTTCCCACCCTGTTCACAATCCAGAACAAGTTATCCTTAGTTTTGAACACACCGCGCCACACCACGTGCCGCTGTGAAACTTAACCTCACTTTCTTTCCCGCCGACGAGTAACTGCTAATGCCGAACTTTTGATTCTAACTAACTCACGGATTGGATATACTGGATTATGTGCCTGGGCCCATAACCTAAAGGTAATATTCAACACATATAATTAAATCGGCTCAAGTACCTACTGTGTTCATGAAAGCAATTGACAGAAGAAAAAAAAACAAAACAATATTGCCAACTTAAAATAAATGTATGGACATTGTACACTACATATTTAACAGCTATGCCACCCAGTAGTCCACCCGACGATAAATGCAACAATGTTTTATGCTCTTACTGAGAATACTCAATGCGGTACTGGTTGCATAACCAGCTTCCTCCGTCGTATATACCTATATGTAACTAGTTGTGCCCGCAACTCGCTCTGCTCCACGTGTACGAAACTTCACTGTTGTCCTTGCAATGGTTGTTGTAAAAGAAGTTCACACTCGCGAATGCGAGGAAGGGTTTTTTTAAATCCTCTCTCTCCATGATGGTATGGAGTGTAGACTGGTCCAGTGTGACATGTGTTTGGATTCCTAGCGCTAGTCTATCTCGGCCGAATCTTGGACACTCCAAGATAAGATGGAGGGTTGTTTCCTCGCAATCGGGGTCGTAGACACAGGAAGGACTTTTGTTCTATGAGCTCGGACATAACTCAATACATGAAAAAAAATGATTTTACAAGTTTCGTTGTACTGTCGTAACATTTGTAGGTCTATATTTCATTCATAAACGAAAGGACGACGACACGCTCGCGCGCGCTTGCGTTTGCGGTCGCCCGCCATTGGCTTAGTACGTGTTCACCGACGCTCGCGCATTTTATTGATGACAACGGATAATTAACTATGGATATCGATACAGAAACATGTATTATTGATAAAAAAAAATCTTCTCTGATTTTTCTTTACCTTAATAGCATTACGCATAATTATTGATATTCAGACCAGAAACTACCACCAGTTCGGTGGTAGTTTCTGGAGAAGAACCAGCGAAATAATTATAATTTTTACATGTATCATGTTTCATTTACAAAAAAAAAGAGAGAAATAACCATGCGGCGATCGTCTCATTCCCAAGGTGTGCTATCATCCATAAATTCATTAATTGTATAATAACCTTAAGCACACAAGCGTTCCTTCACAATTTTTTTATATTTAGCAACTGAGGCATTATGAACGCTTTCTGGGATCCTGTTTATTTATTTATTTATTTTATTTTGGACAAGCAACAGTAGAGACATTAGATATACAGTTAAATAGAGGTTGAAAAGGTTTTTTGACAAATGTTCTACTGATTATAGGTTATCACATCATTCGTAAACCATCACATTATACATGGACTTTAAATAAAGTTAATCGTTAACAATTACAAGTCCATAAAATACAAATACATTAACATCATTAAAATTATGAAAAATATTTTGAAATTATTATTAAAATTACGATTGAATATTTATATAAACTTATATATTAATTTAGTGAAAAAAAAATTGACAACAAAAGGAAATTAAAAACAATTTTAGAGAAAAAAAAAACAAAAAAGGCCCAATTTTATATAAGTTAGTGAATAATAAGTCAAATTGGGTCGATTGAAAAATAGTCCACTGTTGTAAAACCATATACATTGCCCACAAAAGAGTTACTGGCTCTATGCAGTCGAGTAACGGGAGTAATTAGTTTGTGTTTGTTCCTTGGTAATGTTATCAGTATCACATTTTCCCACAAAATCATTAATACTTTAAGGAAATATATAACATTCTCATTACATATTATATAATATATATGTGTTTTCTTTTTATAAATCTTAATTTTTACATAATTTTTAAATTTATTTTTACTCAATAATAGGCACGATGTCCCCATGTCATCACCAGTGAAATCTATTGTTCAATTATCATTGTTGTCAATGATCGAGGACCCTAAAGTAGGTGCATTTCCAACGACTTCATCAAAAAGACTAAAAAAGTGGAATCAGTGTATTTACAATAATTAAATTATTGACATTTAAAATAATATTTAAAGTTGTTGCTTATGGTGTTAGCTATCTAGTCCTGCGAGGTTGTTTGTGTTTTACAAGGAACCCATATAATTTCCCGGAAATATACTAAAATTCTCGTGTTCATATTTTACAACAAAAATGTCACGACTATACTATGCGGCTCAGTAACACTCGGCACGCCCACCTCGCACGTCGCTTGCAACGAGACTGGTCCGCCGACTTTAGCGTCGTATTTGATGTCGCATTTCAGAAGTACGTCAGTGGATTCTAGTCAGCGCGATCGTCAATCTGTCCTTAATCGAAGCTCTAAGTATTCACCTAATCACAACCATAGTTATAATACAAATTGTTATCATAAGGAATTGTCACAATCTTTGTATAACATTTTTTCGTTATTTAACTCAATCAACAATTACTAAGGTTTTTAACACACGACGACGCGGCAGGCGGTGAAGCGGGTCTTACGTTACGTTGTCTTATATTTAATCCGTTGATGCATAGCTCACGTACAGCGCCTGAAGGTACGGATCAGCGGCGCTAGCGCGTTACTACGCGGAACCCTATAAGGGCCTGGCCACCGCTTCTGGCGGTGCTGCGGGAGACGTGGCCGGTGGCGTGGTTTACGGTGGTATGTCACAGCTTGATTAGATTGAACCGCGCGACGTCAGCGGTGGACGTATTTAGAGAACGGCTAAATTATTAAAATGCCCCTTTCAAAAGTGGCACGGTATTGCCTTGAAACAAGTACGTTCTTAGCTCAAGATATCATTTAGTCAAGAATAGGAGCGCACCCAGTAAGCCAAAAAGGAGGGAATTTGGCGAATTTCACACTTAATTATGAATATAGGAACTACCCTGATAAATTTATTGACTATATGAAGGCAAGCATACAAACTTTTTATTATTTACTTGGCCTATATACACGATGACGATACAGGAAGAGACACGGAACAACAACGGTTGGGTTCGAGGCTTAATATAACTTGTCGTGCGTTTTGTTAAGGAAAAAAAATCTTGGATAATCTCTAAATAGATGTACCTTCTAAAAAACTCCCTGGACATCTTGACTCGCCCAAATTTGGGTGAAAAACCCCCAAGTTAGCATCAATGGGATAAATATGTAACATAATTAATATAAACGTTTATAATACTCGCAAGAAAAACTAATCATCACTTTTATTGAGGAACCGGAAAAAGAAACAGTTTATTTATCTACATACCCCCGAGCACAGGAAAACTATGATTATGAAATCTTTAGTGGAAATGCACTATAACTACGCTATACTGACAGGATTACAACCAAATCATCATTCGTCTTCGCAAATCTCGTGTTTAGAAATGCATGTTTCGTGGAGTGTAGATAACAGACAATCAATTCCAACAATGGAAATTATTAGCAGGACGAGTCATGAACACCGAAGTAAGATGTAAAAATAAGTTACCGATCTATGTACAGTCATTTTTATAATATATACAATAAACATAATAAAACAAATAACACATTACAAATTGATAGCATTACTATTGATTAAGTAAAGAATCAAGCACAATTATCGTTTTGTGTGTTTCGTTAGTAGAAATATTAGTTCATGTCGTATGTCGTATGTTCATGTCGCGGTCATTGTTTATGTTTCAAACTTTCAAGTGCCAGAGTATGATAGATTTTCAAATAACAAATTAAGTTATTTACTAAATAACTAATAATTTACATACCGTTCCATGAATTCCAATAAAACTGCAATCTGTCCTGGGCTTGCTCGAGATTTATATTCCATTCTATGAAAGTTATCACATCATTTAAGGTACCGTTAAACGTGCTGACTGCCACTTTTTTGGGTCAAAAAAATTTTGACTCGACTTTTTTATTAAAAAATATAAGAAGATGCTAAGAATTACTTATTTCTAAATATATTTTATCAAGTGCAAATTCTTACAATTATTAAAAAAATCCTTCGTTTAAATCATTTTCATTATTAAAAGCCTAAAGAAAAATGTGGCAAAGTCTATGATCACATCTGCTAAGATTGCCAGACGAAAATAAAATAATATTTAATAGGAATTACATTCGAACCAAAATATATAGCAGGACTTGGCCTCTATCCATCAATATGAAAATAATATAATCCCACTATTTAGCACTGGTAATATTTTTTCTAAGAAAGTGGAAAATTCACCAAACTTTTTAAAATTCTACATACAAAAAGGAGAAAGTTATTAGGGTTGTCAAATGTTTTCGTAGTTTTTATGAACTTGAAATCTTTAAGAAGGTAATTCCTTGGTGGGTATAAAAGTACATAAATGCAATTTACAAGCGCAGAAGTCTACCTACAGAAACTTAAGGATACTGTTTGGAGCGCGTCAATGCACTGACTGACATTTACATTTCAGTAGTATTTCAATTTCATCATTATCATCCTCATCACCACCCTTTTCTTGTCCACTGCTGGACATAGGTCTCCCCAATAGCACGCTTAAGAAAAATAACAACATAAAATTTTGAGTCACAGTAATGTTTAAATTTACATTCCGCTCTGTGATAAACAAGAAGAACATATACCTACCCTATTACATTTACTTACTTTTTTTTAAAAAGTTCAACCCGCGCACAAAGTACACAACCGCGACTTTGACGTTAGTTTTACGTGTGTAAGTACGCTCACCATAAACTCAAGTGTAGGTTTTACTTTAAGTACATTGTAGAATAGAATAGAGAGCGATCGACTCGGTCGTGTCAAATTGGCTACCAACTTATCTAACTAACTTGGCTGGGGCCTCAGGGCACCGATCGGACTTTAACCGACGACTACACTCAGCGACCCATCTCGATCAGTAGCTATCACTCAAATGTCATATCACTCAAAGGGCATTAAGTACTTAAAATGTAATGTGGCTTTAAGTAATTAAAGTGCAATGTGTATATATTGTTGCTTCATGCTTTGTGTGTCCCCACACTAATATTAATCAATACAAATATTAACTTCGATATTAACCAACAAAATAGTTGTAGCGAATGAACCGATAATAAAAACTAATATTATTGAACAATGATAGCAGCCATCTACTTCCAATAAAAAAACCTGGTCCTTTAACAACCACTGATTTTGGTTCATAAAGCAAAGCATGTCGATAGCCTCAGCTTTTAGTGAACTACGCCTATCATTTGAATATAACCAGTGGCTGACAAAACTCTTTCAGATCTAACCGAGGTCGCCTTCTTTTTACCTTCTGCGTTTTACAGCGATTCAGTATCAAAGCATCTTATTGTCTCTGTTTATTCGAGGGATAAAACGAACTGTGAAATTTCATAATATCAGTCGTTGTCAAACTTGAACATTTTAGATGTTTGTTTTTATGCTCGACGGGAGTTCTCGATGTACATAATTAGCACTATGTCCTAAAGATAATAAATAGTTTAAAAATGTAATATAATTTATTTTTACTATATGAAATAATGAGACAACTCACCTTCATTTACCCAAGTTTCATCCAAGTAATATATTTTTCAAGTCGACACGACTCCATCTTGAGCAAAATACCTTTCCCTCGAAATTTGCAAATCTGGTTCATCGACTATATATAATAACATCTTTATCGAATGTTAGGTAACTTTCTATATTTTTACAAATATTTCGTATTCCATACTATACACAAATGATAAACAAAAATCTATTTAAAAAAATCTAAAATTTGTGACAAAACTAAAATGATATATTTTTATCTGGATTAATTCATTTGTTCTCCACTATTAAGCTGTTCGTCATCGGACGAGACCTTTATCTATTGCTTGTGATTGGAATAGTTATAGTATAGATGTTTTACTGAGTAGTTCAATAGACTACGGATAGGTAAGTACTTACCTATCGGGTAGCGAGGACATGACGTCATTACCTTAGCTAATCAGCTGTTGTTAATCGTTTGGTTACAGTAGTAAGAAAGTGAATTTTAAGCACCTCTGACAAGAGCTTTTTCTTATGTCCGCGTTGAAATCGTGTGTCACAAAATAACATTTTTTTTCCACAGGAAATCGTACATGCTGTACGTAACATGCTGTAAATAATGTTTTCATAATTATGATTGGTCTGATCCTAAATACACCAAGTATTTTTTGCAAACGTTTTGTTGGAAATTTTTTTTTCAAAATATGGGAATGGCATATTATATACAAATTAATAAACAAATGGTTATTTAAAAAAAATCTAAAATTTGTGACAAAACTAAAATGACATATTTTTATCTGGATTAATTCATTCGTTCTCTATTCGCATGATCTGGGATAATTGATAATTTTTTTTCCACAGGCAAACGTACATCCTGTACGTAACATGCTGTAAATACTGTTTTTATAATTATGCCTGGTCTGATCCTAAATTAACCAAGTATGTTTTTCAAACGTTTTGTTGGCATCACAAACAGTTGCTCTTGAAGTTTGTATGCTTTGAAACTTTGTTTTAATATAGACAAGTTCATTATTTTTCGCCAATGATCTTAAAACACAGTCATCGTTAATGTCTACTCTCTGCAGTTTTTATATTTCGACGACTCACCAGAGTTCTTCTCAGGATCCGTGATAAAAAAATAAGACAATAGAAACGATAATAATTATATTTTTAAACAACTTGTACAGCGGTACAAGAATCTTCGAAAGAATGCCAGCAAGACCCTACTTTGCAACTAACTGAACTGCGACATGTGTTATTTATCAATAATGATACCTTATGAGGAGCGTCGGCATAAAAACCGATAAATAACATTTGTGTTTTTTGTGGAAAAATTAATAATATGGCCAAGTTCATGGTTTTCTAATTTAGACTTAAATGAAATCTATCAATTTATTGTGTTAGCATTACTGTTTGGAAGGTTAAGGTTAAGTGGGGAGTCGATATAGGATATATAAATTTGGAGGGGTTGGAAAGGGGTTGTTTTGGTGGGGGGTCAGAATTTACGTTGGGCGCTGGGAGGGTGTCGTCCGTGGGCTCACCGGCGGGGAGGTTTCCCTGAGTATGTGTCTCAACTCCACGCGGGGGTGGTTTTGTTTGGTGGGGGGGTTGATGTGGGATGGGTTTCTGTGGGGAGGTTTCTGGAATCACCTTGAGACTACCTTGAGACCGTTTTAATGAGCCCGTCGCAGGGGTGGTTTTATTAAGGGGAAGGGTAGGTTCCCTGGACCCTCACCTGGCAGCCAGCTCCAATTTGTTCCTCAGTCTGACGACTGGAGCGGAGTCTTCAGTTGTGTCGCATCCACAGTGGCGCCCTATGCGATTAACCACGGACACGTGTTTCGCGTTCCTCGTGCAGACCACGTGGTTTTTAAGGTTATTTTTTTGTGTTTGTTAACCTTAATTACTTCACCAGTTCTTGTCCGATCTCTTCGTGGAGAGTGTCTGCGGATAGGTGCTTTTCCGCCCTTCTTGGATATTTAATATTTTTTT
This sequence comes from Nymphalis urticae, assembly GCA_905147175.2. NCBI lineage: Eukaryota > Metazoa > Arthropoda > Insecta > Lepidoptera > Nymphalidae > Nymphalis > Nymphalis urticae. Next base: position 2,065,088 of record LR990009.1, read on the forward strand.
ATGGTTTACACACCTCCTGGGAGCTATTCGCTTGGGAGTTTGCTGTCTTCTCCCTCAGAAACTGTTAGTCGTGGAGTGCCACAAACACTTATCCCGGTGAATCACACCTCACTTAATTTAATTTACCAATCAATGCAACAATTTTTTATACTCTTATTGTGAATACTCTATGTTATACTGGTTGCATAACCAGCTTCCTCCGTCGTATACACCTTATGTATTTATTATGTATACACATATATAACTAGTTGTGCCCGCAACTCGCTCTGCTCCACGTGCTCGAAACATCACTGTTGTGCTTGCAAGGGTTGTTGTAAAAGAAAGTCACACTCACGAATGCGAGGAAGGGTGTTCTTAAATTCTCTCTCTCTATGATGGTATGGAGTGTATACTGGTCCAGTGTGACATGTGTTTGGATTACTAGCGCTAGTCTATCTCGGCCGAATCATGGCCACTCCAAGATAAGATAGAGGGTTGTTTTCTCGCATTCGGGGTCGCAGACACAGGAAGGTCTTTTGTTCTATGATTTCGGACATAACTCAATAAATGAAAAAAAAATGATTTTACAAGTTTTGTTGTACTGTCGTAACATTTGTAGGTCTATATTTCATTCATAAACGAAAAAAAGACGACACGCTCGCGCGCGCTTGCGTTTGCGGTCACCCGCCATTGGCGTTGTACGTGTTCACCGACGCTCGCGCATTTTATTTATGACAACAGATAGTTAAATATGGATTTCGATACAAAAAAAAGTATAATTGATATTCAAAATATCTTCTCTGATCTTCGAAAAATAATTCAAAATACTTTTATATATCGCGAGTAAATATAATAAATAGATGCGACTTCTTCGACGTCCATCTTAGAAATGAGTCGATCCAACCGCAAACTACGACGGTTTCTTAACCGCACATTCCGGTTGTGGTTGCGGCTACCCGCTTAACCGTAAGCGCAACCGCGTCCTGCGGTTAGCCGGACGGTTGACCGCGTTCCGGTTAACCGCATAATGCGTAGGAGGCCTTATAGTAATAACACTAATATATACAACATGTATATACCTACACTGAGTCCACAATCCCCTCACACTTTACCCGGCTTAGGACTGGCTATGTTAAACAATTAAAAACAAATAAGGTTTGTATTTAGATTAGTTATATAAAATGCTTATGGCTGCCACCTCTTGGGCAGCCATACTCCTCTTAGGCCGATTCGGCCGGACGGCGGACTGGACAGCGCCGGCCTCGACGTCTTCAGCTGCACGGGAGGCGGCTGGAGCATCCTTGCTCACAGGCCGCGGCTACGGCCGCTGCCTGCGCTGCCCTACGGTCAGCGGCCAGTGGAGGCCGCAGCCGAGGCTCCGGAAGAAGGCGGCAATCGATGCGTTCAGCATCATGCCGAACTGCTCGCGGTTCGCGCGCAGCGCCTCCTTCATTATGCTCAGGAGGTTCGTCTCCGTCGCCACCGCTAGCCGCTGGCGCATTTCGGCGACTTCCCGGCACTACTCAGCGCGCCTGGAGGCGGCTAACGGGCAACTTTCCGGCCCAGTTGGCCGGAAAGTTGCGCTCCAGGCGCGCCATCTCCTCCGTCACGGTGAGGGCCCTTAGTTCCGCCCTCGCACCTTTAATGGTGTCGGCGGAAGTCTTCAGAGCCCGAACAAACGTGCCCTTCAGGTTGCCCGACTTATCGGCAACCTGTAGGACTAAGTCGAGCACCTCCTGCACTGCCGCGTTCAGTGCGGCATACGTCTGTGGCACGTCCTCAGTCCCGCCGGGTTGGCGTTTCCGAACACGGGCCGCCCTCTCTTCCGTGGCCACCTTAGCCGCGGCACTGTACGCGGCCAGTGCATCCTCCGCCTCGTATTGCCGCTCTTTTGCCTTAGCGGCCTTCAGCTCCTCCCAGGAGCGCCCGAGGCCGACGTATTCGCCCGTCGTGGGCGGTCGGCCACGCCCCCATTTGGGGGAGCGCTTCAGCCATCTGCTGATGGCCGACTCCGAGTCTCCGCTTTGCTGCGCGTCGCTCCCGGAGCCCGAGTAGCTCTCCCCAGGACGGGGACGCTTCTCCACCTTCCGCCGTCGACAGGCGCAGTCTCGAGTTGAGACCGCCAGCATGCTGGTGGCCGACGACTCCGACTCTGAAAGCCGTTCCAGCCGGACCCCCAACTCCTTTTTCGGGCCAGGGTCATTGGCTTCAGCGCGCGCCATCGGGGCGCCCGCCTCCACCGCCATGTTATCTTTAACCAAATGTTCGCTTAGTTCGTTTTTAGAAGCAATTGTTTTGTTGAGTCTGTTCATAAGTAATCCCAGAGTATGGGGGAAATAAACAGTCCGCCAAGGCAGTGCCCCCTGTACCTTGGTAACCCTATATACACCGTGAGGTCGGCTGGTATCACGGGAAGTAAAACAAATGTTTTTTATTGAAGTGGTCTCCTCTTGACCCAGCCGGTAAAGGCAAGGCCCTCGGTCCCATCACGGATCCCATCCGGATGGGGAAACGAGTTTGAGAGGTGGTGACCATAGTCTGTCCACCCAGCATTGATACCGACACTGAGCGAACCCGCCTCTTCCACCTCTTTTCTCCGGCAGCCTGCACCTCGGAGACCTGGCAACTACTGTCGCCGATCACCGCGTGACCCCAGAATCGGGAGGTCCGCCAATAAATCAAAATAAAATAAAACAAAACCAAAACAAGGACAGATATAACAAAAGCATAATAAATGAAAAGAAAAGAAATCAAACCAAAACAAAATAAAAGGAAACAAAACAAAATAAAACAAAAACAAAGGAAAAGAACAAACGTCTTCCCTCGAGCTACTACTTGCTACAAAGCCGCTCCACAGTCCACTCTGCTGAACAGAGAAGTACCAGGAGCGGCCCGTGACACTTCCGCCGCGTCACTCTCTGCCGCGGTCGACAAGCATTCCGGGAAAAACATTGAATTGCTTGTCGACCCCGTTGCTGGGGCCTCGTTATATCGCCATAGCTGGTACAAAGCTCAAAGTCAGTGTTATATATTATCTGTTGAATTTTGTTTTTTGTTTTTTTCTTAAATTACAATAACATTTTGAATAACATAACTGTCGAGTAATTTTATGGTTAGGCTATATATGATGATGTCACAGTTTAGATGGCTTGTAATGTATGTATTATTTGATATATCCTAGCCTTACCGACTGTAGTTTCAGGCAATTCAATTCGCTTCCTTAGTAGTACTTCGGTATGAACAAACTCATAACTCATTCCAGAAATGAGAATATAAATTATAAGATCTGTTCAGACCTTTGATGATCATCAGCTCATTTCCTATATGACAAAAGGTTTTGATCAACTTTTACAGGTTCGTTTGTTATGAAATTCCGGCCCTTCGATGTCACAATGTTTATGTTGTGTATTTGATTTCATACGTTTGTTTTTGAAGTTTTATTGTATCGGGTTTTATTTCAATGTTTAATATTATGATTACTACTGTTTCTGCAGGTGGTCTTTCACATTTCAAGGGCAAATCATTAGCAAGAATAACATTTTTTTGTAAGACATAGTTCTCTTGGTTAGATATAAACAGTTATTGTGTCCTATGGTTTATAAGTGGCATGACTAAATAAACAAGCAATCAGCAAGGTCCTGAAGAAACCGTCCTCTTGTTACATAATTGCATTTCTTGTTAAGGTTATGCATTTACACTGCTCATAACCAAAATTCTGAAGAAATAGGAAGAGGCAGCGAGTATGAAGATTGCAAGAGTAATTGAAAATAAAACAAGTCATAATAATTAAGTGTTTTTTATTTCCTGGTCCAGTACAGCTGTTTGCGTTTGCGAACTGCTTTTGAATTTTGATCAAGTTTTAAAAAAGATTTGGCAACTTTATTGCTGTGAAGACTAAGGCAGCAGAATGTTGCACACTATATATGCATATACATTTTTTAAATCTCGGGATTCGACTTCAGTGACATATACTATCGGTTTTCAAAATTTTAAGCAGAAGTATTGCTATTATAAATTTGTTGTGTCTTTTCTTACATGTCTTTTTTTTCGGATTATGTATTGCTGTTGGCCCTTGTGGCCTCTACAGCGTCCCCGGGTCAGATGGGCGAGTTGAACTCAAGCCGAAAGTTAGGAAGCCACATAAGAGGCCCTAAGGGGTAAGGTCCTAAGGGTTGCCTCTTGTGAGGCCAGGCCTCGGATTAGGACGCCGTTGGAGTCATGTCATTAGTGAACTAATTCGTTGATGCGATCATGTTCTTTTAAAGTTGAATAATTCAGACCTTCGTGTCGATTGTTTTTTTTTTCAAACTTCCTCAAATAAGATAAAAGTATAATGCACTCTCTCATTATTTACAAAATTCACTAAACCCACTTAACCGTCGGTTCCCTTTCCGTCTTAACGGGGAGCGCCACGGGATCGCTTGTGCATGCTATCGTGACGACAAGTACGGCATGTATGTACAATGACCCAAATATATATGTGCTTAATTAATTTAGAAGCATAAAAAATTTAATATACAATTTTACTCATATACGTTATCCCTTACAAAAAGATGTAGGCATTTTTTTAAGGTAGCTATACTTGCACACAATTTTGTACTATTCGGTAAACTATTATATAATTTTCCCCCGTTATATAGAATGCTTCTATGTATTTCCGAATTTAGTTCTTGAATTATAGAGAATTATTATGTTCATATCTTAAACTATGTGTATAGTTTTTTTTTATAAATATACAGTTGTTGTTTATATAGAGCTTCGGATTTTTCTAAAGCTCGCTTAGCGGCTGCAATATTTGCTTCATGCAGCATTGCCAGTGAGTAATTTTCAGACTGACTGACTTCTCAGAAATATTGGTTTGAAAACACGTATTGCTATGGAAACTAGGAGCTTGAAATATGATATTCACAGCTGTTCCTTCTTTTAATATCGGAGACAGAAACAACAAATATAATAAACTTGTGTCATCATTGTACACGGCAGCAAGCTCCCTTGCTGTGTAACACTTTTCTGATGATGTCACCATATTAAAGTGAGTTTAGCTCAAGCCACTGGCTAATGTTTGTATTAGTAGCTGTATTAAACGCCAACCATCTAGTTGCGGATAGTTGAGTAAGTTTCAAGGGTTTTTTTTACCATCATTAATGGTTTCAAATAAGGTCTGATATATTTTTATTCGCAGTGGGCTGTGGCCAAACAAATTTCTGGTTTCCCTAAGTAAATATTCCAGTCAAGACGTTAAGGAGTGACACACACACTTGAATAGCTGTAAATGGGGAACATCTGCTTGTAAGAGAGTGAAAAGGGAGTGATGTTTGCAACAAAGGTTACTTGCTCCTTCAGTTCCTATTGCAATTAGATTTTGAAGATTTACACCCATTTTAGAGATAAAACTTTCGAATGATCTATATGTATAAGGGTCGTTAGCGGTTGCTTCGAAAATTTCTTGAAAGCCTAAAAGTTCAACAACAATTTTGTCCAGTTTTAAATTGTAGTATCGAATGCAATAAGCGATGTACTTTTCTCTTGTTACATCGGTGGATCCATCCCGTATAATAGAGTAGCTCTGATTACCAATTTCTTCTAAAAGTTCCTTATGCATTGCTGGTTCTAGAACATTCTTTATAACGGCAGAACACTTTTATCTGTGTAATTGAGTGTTTTCAAGGGGACTTCCTCTCCCACAAGTTTTTAACATTTCTGTCTGATGATGAATGCTGCGGATGGAGCTGTGAGCAGCGACATAAGTAGAAATTTGTACGTCTATTATTTTTTCTTTTGATGAACTCTCACTAACTCAGGAGTAGCCAAACGATGCAAGCTTGGGTTGATTTTTTGAAAAACCTAATTCTTTGTCTTTATGTGTTTTTGTTTTCATGTGCTTTTCTAAATCGGTTTTATGCGCACGGAGTGGAGTGCACATAGAAGCATATGGCATAGGTAGTTGATCATATTTTTTGCTATTTGAACAGCTTTTAGCTTACCTATTTCACCGTTACAGGCTGGACAACACACTAATTATGCACTAAAACAATAAATAATAATTATCTAAAACCTACGTAAACATATAACGCACACATGCGCAAGAGTGGCCACGCCTACAAGTGACGAAGTCAGTCGTCGTAGACAAAAGACCACCGGCGACCATCTTGTCTTTAGGAGTTGAAACAAAAGACCTTGTACGATCATCTAGGTGGGTGTGTGCGTTTTGCGTAGTGGTGCGGTTCTTATCCCTCGATGACTTAGACAATGGCGTAATTTTTACCGCGCAATTAATTGTGCGAGTATAGGTGCTTGCCAGCTAATTATATTATTTATTTATTTACAAAATATAAATAAACGTTACCGGTTGGACCTAAAACGTTACTTAATTAATACACTTACTTACTTAATTATTACAATTTGTATTTGTCGACGAGCGCGAGTGTATTTGTCAGGAACGCTCAACGATATTAGCCTTAACACTGAGGGATTGAAAATGGTACCCCTGAGTAACTGTAAGAAATACTTTAGCAAGGCCATATGTCGTCGCACTTCGAGGGAATCGTGTCCTGTCATTCCTTGTACAGTGGTACGGAGGAAGACGACAAATGATGATATATTTTTTTCTGCTACATAATCAACATATGTATTTTATTTTAAATTTTATTTATCGATTCTGCTTAAAACGTCAGCTTTTATCCTCGCCTTTTTCAGATCTTATTCCCGTGTTTGTTAACCACGTTTGTATGTCGTTTTTCTTCCATGACATATTTGGCAGTCGCTCCACTTGGTGTGAGTGACTGAACTCGTTTCTATTCGTATTATTATTATTTACTAAAGTATTATGAATATCAAGGTATATGAATTTTTTTTTTCAAAATATGGGAATGGCACCAAGTATGTTTTTCAAACGTTTTGTTGGCATCACAAACAGTTGCTCTTGAAGTTTGTATGCTTTGAAACTTTGTTTTAATATAGACAAGTTCATTATTTTTCGCCAATGATCTTAAAACACAGTCATCGCACTGTCTACTCTCTGCAGTTTTTATATTTCGACGACTCACCAGACTTCTCCTCAGGATCCATGATAAAAAAATAAGACACAATAGAAACGAACATAATTATATTTTTAAACAACATGTACAGCGGTACAAAAATCTTCGAAAGAATGCCAGCAAGACCTTACTTTACAACTAACTGAACTGCGACATGTGTTATTTCTCAATAATGATACCATATGAGGAGCGTCGGAATAAAAACCGATAAATAAAATTTGTATTTTTTGTGGAAAAATGTAAAAATATGGCCAAGTTCATGGTTTTCTAATTTAGAGTAAAACGAAATCTATCAATTTATTGTTTTATCATTACTGTTTGGAAACTAAAATTCTGCATTCGTGATTGTGTTACCTGTAGAATTATAAAAAATATCCGTTTATTCGAGGGATAAAACGAACTGTGTAATTTCATAATATCAGTCGTTGTCGAACTTGAACATTTTAGATGTTTGTTTTAATGCTCGACGGGAGTTTTCGATGTTCTTATAAGCAGTATATCCTTAAGGTAGTAAATAGTTTAAAAATGGAATATAATTTATTTCTACTATATGAAATAACAAGACAACTCTCCTTCATATACCCAAGTTTCATCCAAGTAATATATTTTTCACGTCGACACGACCCCATCTTGAGCAAAATAACTTTCCCTCCATATTTGCAGATCTGGTCCATCGACTGTATATAATAACATCTTTATCGAATGTTAGGTAACTTTCTATATTTTTACACATATTTCGTATTCCATATTATATACAAATGAATAAACAAAAATCTATTTAAAAAAATCTAAAATTTGTGGCAAAACTAAAATATTAAACATTTACTATTTTTTATTAAATATTTACTATTTTTATCTGGATAAGTTCATTCGTTCTCCATCGGTTTGGTGAACGTGGACGAGACCTTAATATTAAATGTCAGTTCATCGAAAAATGGCGTCTTGAATGTTGGCAAAACTGTTTTCGTAACTTTGAAAGTCAAATTAAAGTGGATTTTAGTAGTTAAGTAGAATATTGTTGTATTATAAATGAATATATATTGTTAACTGTTTGCAGTGCATAATAAAGCGAAGTTATCAGCAATTCACTTGGAATATTTAAAATTACGGTTTGTTTTTATCCATTCCTATTGTGGTTGGAATAGTTATGGTATAGATGTTTTACTGAGTAGTTTAATGGACTACGTTCAGTAAGTACTTGCCTATCGGTAGCTTAGCTGTTGTTAATCGTTCGGTTACAGTAGTAAGAAAGTGAATTTTATGCACCTCTGAAAAGAGCTTTTATTTATATTATATGTCCGAGTTATCGTGTATCATTAATTAACACATTTTTTTTTCCTCAGGCAAACGTACATGCTGTAAATACTGTTTTCATAATTATGTCTGGTCTGATCCTATATGATCCTAAATCCTAAACTCTCATCCAACTGCACATTATTACATTTATAGGAAGATGTTTGTTTCTTGGTCGCTTACTTCTTTCATCTATGGGTAAATCACTTTCATTTAATAGATGTTCCTCATCACTGCATGGTTAGTACTCACTGTATATTTATATTCTAATCCACCTTCTCCAACTCTACCTGTAGGAGTCACCTCCACTGTTTCATCTAGATTAGTAGTTAGCTCATTCACAGGGTTAGGTTCTGTCTCAAGGTTAATATCTACCACAGGTTCTTCTTCCAGGTTTATTGGTGTTAAAGATTCCTTTTCTTCGCCTTCCTTCACTTGAAGTTTCTCCTGCTTATTATGCCATCTCGGTTAAGGAATACAACATCTCCCTTTGTCTCCACTGTGTTTGTTTTTGGAAAATTAATTCTATACCCCTTCTTATTTTCTTCATAACCCACCATCAACCTTTTTCACATTTCTTGTCCCACTTCCTCCTTCGTTCCTTCGGAATGTGACCATACACTTCCGTTCCGAAGACTTAAATGGTGAATGTCAAACCTTTTGTTTGTCCATACTTCAAATGGTGATTTTCGATTTTCATGATTTTTCCTAGTTCTATTTAAGACAAATACTGCTGTATTAATTGCTTCCGCCCACAGTTTCTTTGTAAAGTTTTCTTCAATTAACATTGTCCGTGCTGCTTCCACTAATATGCTATTTTCTCTCTCAGACTTTCCGTTCTGTTTCGGCGTATATGGTACAATTATTTGGTGCGTTGTCCTACGTTTTAAAAACAGTTCTTTCACTTCTTTATTTATGAATTCTAAGCCATTGTCACTTCTAAACATTTTCATTCTGTTTCCTGTTATGTTTTCGGCCTTATTTATGATTTTTTTTTTTTTTTTTTTTTATATTTGCCGGGTGGGCAAATGACTCTACTCCACCTGATGTTAAGTGGTAGTAGAGTCCAAACGCGAGGACGGCCAGTACAGTCTGGAAGAAGATTCTGCACTAGCCGCCCTCGCCTTGCCGGCCCGCAAGATGCCTCTTCACGCCTCATAAAGAGACGTGAAGCGAGCGACGTATTGCCACGATAGGGATGGGCAAAGTGTGGAGGCGTGTTTCCCCGGCATTGGTTCAGCAGCCGTCTCCACTGGACCAACACCCATCGCGGCAATGCTCGCTCGGGCACTGGCTGTACGCTGGCTGACCTCGAAACGCAGCTGCAAGCCACTTCACGAGATTTTCACCATGCGTACGGTGGTAACAAGCCAGGCGGATGTTTATCATCCTACCACCAGATGATATCCCTTAGTCGCCTCTTACGACACCCATGGGAAAGGGGCAGTGAAATGTATTCTTTCTCCGTCACTGCACGGATAGATGAAGTTCTCAATGCAGTATTTAATTTCTTAATTTGTTTTAACAAAGTTTACACTTCTGTAATTCAAATAGTCGTCCTTCAGTATGACAAAATATCTCGCCCCTCCAACAGATGCTTCTTCCATTGGGCCGCAAGTATCCGCATGAATTAGCTCGCAAGTCCTTGTACTCACGTTCTCACTTTTGGTGTACGGTAGTCGATGTATCTTTCCAGCTTAACAACTCACACTCAGGTTTAGTGGTTTGTTTAACATCAACATTATTTGGCAGAATGTCTTTTACGTGAGTAAAGTCTTGATGCACGAGTTTTCTGTGCCACTCATTCAAGTCATTATTCACTAGTGTTGTAGAACTTGCAGTCTCGTAATTATACTTATACCGTAATTCCAAATAATAAGAATTGCCAATTATTTCCGCCACCGCACCAACTTTGTAAAGTTTGCACGACCGGTCATCTGTCATCATGACGTAACCTTTATCTGTGGCGCGAATGACTGAAAACAGGTTGATATTTAGTTCTGGAACCTACAACACGTTGTCTATGACTGTATTAATCCGTTCGGTCCCGTTCGACACCTGCACCGCCATATTTCCGCAGCCGAGGACACTAATTGTCGCACCGTTACCTACAACAACTGATTGTTCTGTGGTACTAGTAAATGATTTAAACAATGCGCCATTTCTACACATATGTTCACTAGCACCAGAGTTCACCAACCACTTTGATTTATGCATTTCATGTGACGAACTAGACGCTACAAATTCATTACTCTTCGTTTTGTTCTCAGTCTTACTAACTTTTTGCTTACGAAACCTACTGTTTACGCCGAACTGATATCGGGGGATCAAACGGTAAATGAAACTAGGGAAGAGCTTTCCACTGTTCACACTATAATTTATTTTGTCTGATCAATTTAACAAAATCACTTTTACATGTATATATATTCAGTAGCGAATCTAGACAGCGCGATTCAGGAAACTGACAGATTTTATTACTGCCATCTATCGCTACCGAGTAGTAACACATGCCATTATACATGCCGCCCACCAAGGATATTATTGCAAATAATGTCCTTTACAAACTGCCCACCATGATACATGTGAGCTAAATGTAACAATATATGACAAGTATAATAATGGCCTTATAGTCTAATTTTATTTTATATTCATTTGTTACACCCGGTTACATACTTGTACTATTTTAAAACTATATTATTTTTATTACTTCTATGGCTTTTAACATTTATATCAGTTTCTTTACACTTAGTTTTTGTATGTAACAAACTATGATGTCTACGTTTACAAATTCTACACCTCGCTGAATTACACAATATTTGGCAATGTGATTTTGAGCTAAGCAATTAAAACATAATTTATTACTTTCAAGGAATTTACGACACGTATCTACATTTTGTTTTGAAAACTGCTTACATTTTCCCAGTTTATGATATTCATTACAATACAAACATGAAATAGTAGTTACATGCATTGCTTTAGGCTCAATAATAGATTTATTGCTTATATAACTTAAGTTAGGTTCTAAAAATTCCAATGCTCTTAAACGACTCGTCAAGAATTGTTGAAACTGTTCAAACGATGGCAATTCTTCCGTGTCAACACTACCAGTTACATTCATTTCCCACGCTTTTCTACTATCAATATCCAATTTCAAAGAGAAAATATGAACAACTATAACATCCCACGAACTAATATCTATACCTAAGTTAGTCAATGCAGTTAAGCAATCTGTAGAAGTGTCTAGCAATTCTCTTAATGCGCTAGCTGATTCCGCTTGTATGTTCTTTTGATTTAATAATTTAATTGCAATTTGACAAATATTTCTCTCTCTGTGACCAATATCTATCGTAATTAACCTCAGATATCGGAACGTGTCTAAGTAATTGCTCAGCCACGCCAGTGATACAGCTTTTGAGGTAGTGTAATTTCTGAACCTTATCTAAAGAATCGTTTTTATCTACCAGCGACAAAAATAAATCCCGAAAGGTCGGCCACTCTGTATATATACCTGAAAACGTAGGTATCGTTATTTTTGGTAACTTAACATTATTTCCATTACTAATCGACTCAGAAGTATTTGACGTATTAAACCTTTCATCTTCATAATTTAACAAATCAAATTTTAATTGACATTTCATATCTATATATACATTATCAGCATTATCATAAATTTTATTTTTTACATACAAAGTTGAATCTACATCTATGTCATCATAATCTTTTATAATATCAGTATGTGTTGAAGTAAATTGTGACCACAAAGCTTCGAAATGTTCTAACATTACTTCCACATACTGTTGAGTAATCTTGAAGAATTAGAAATATTTTTATAATTATTTTGAGCATTTTATAGGCTTTTATAAACATCTGTTTGAACTCTAATAAGCCATGCTAAAGACATTTTTTACAACAAAATTGACAAGAAGAGTCATACAAACTTCAAACCAATTACAAATTAATAATCCAATTTAAATTAAAACACAATATTCTTTAAACATACACATTAACACTAGTCGGGTTTTAGACAACTTTCTTTTAAAACATTACAAGTCCCATAAAATAATTCGGCAATTTTTACAAGTCTTTTTTATATTAACATTTATGTGAAATCGGGCATAGGTTCCCCGTCTCAACAGAGTTTTGCCTTATTATTTAACAAGTCTAAACTACAATATTTTTATTATCTATCAATCCTTTTTTGTGTCTACCAAGTAATCTTTTTATATTAATATAATGTTCAAATTTTCATTTATTCACTTTTACAGTTACTTCCTTTTAAATATTATTTAGATAATAGTTTACTCACGGTTTTTCAGTATCACTCACTATAACACACTTTTTTTCATGTAGTAAATAAGTTTCTCCTAGCCGCTGAATAGTGCTTCTTAAAGCGGCTGCAATTTTTGAATTGCTTTGTTGTCGTCCTGCTGACTTCACAACTTTCCCTTCTCAACACCAACTCTTGTAGATTATCTTGTGTCTGCTCACAACGATAACCAAAATATCGATAGAACTGGAGAGGTGCCCGTATTTGACCAGAGGGCACCTCTGCTAGTATCTTCTTCTTCACTAGTAATCCGGCTCGAAGGACCTTGTTTACGCCGAACTGATATCGGGGGATCAAACGGTAAATGAAACTAGAGAAGAGCTTTCCACTGTTCACACTATAATTTGTTTTGTCTAATCAATTTAACAAAATCATTTTTACACTATGTATATTCAGTAGCGAATCTAGACAGCGCGATTCAGGAAACTGACAGATTTTATTACTGCCATCTATCGCTACCGAGTAGTAACACATGCCATTATACACCTACATTGCGCCTTGAAATGTCCGAAATTTCCACAATAAAACCAGTTTTTATTATTTACGTTTACTTCACTGCCATTTTTATTTTTTCTGCAATCACTTTGAAAATGTCCAACTTTACTACACGTGTAGCACTTTATTTGTCTTGTAGTTTTCAAAACGAACGCAGAGGATGAAGATTGCTGGGACTCTTCAATCTTGCATTTCACCATCTCTTCTTCAATTAAAAATCTCGCAACCATGTTATCAATGGTTTGCTTATCTTGGGGTGCCGACTTCTACGCCGACACAAAACACATGTATTCGTCAGGCAACGACATCAACACTTTTGTGATAACGAACTTATCATCTCATCTCCTTGCCCATCTGTTTTAATACGTTTCTCATTTTAGATTTTGGACAAAAAAACTGACATATTGATACCCTTTTCGTATTTGTACTAGAAATAACGTTGTTGTATAATGTGTACACTAGTTTCAGTCTTCTGTTCATGAACGCTTTGAAGTTTTCGTCACATTTCAGCAAAACTGGTACATATGATGATGTGTAACATGGCCTCTTCCGCCATCCGTGTAACTAACAACGCCTGCGCCTTGGCATCTTCAGCTTCTCATTTCGTTATTTTAGCAGGGGCTTCGGGCTAATAAATTTTCCCTCCACAACGTCCATTAAACCTTGGCCTCTCAACAGCACCGTAGTCTGAAATTTCCAGATATTCCAATTTCTGGAACCCTCCAGCTTGATCACGTTCACGTTATTGTTACTCTCCATGTTCCGACCCTGTTCACAATCCAGAACAAGTTATCCTTAGTTTTGAACACACCGCGCCACACCACGTGCCGCTGTGAAACTTAACCTCACTTTCTTTCCCGCCGACGAGTAACTGCTAACGCCGAACTTTTGATTCTAACTAACTCACGGATTGGATATACTGGATTATGTGCCTGGGCCCATAACCTAAAGGTAATATTCAACACATATAATTTAATCGGCTCAAGTACCTACGAGGTTCATGAAAGCAATTGACAGAAGAAAAAAAAACAAAACAGTATTGCCAACTTAAAATAAATGTATGAACATTGTACACTACATATTTAACAGCTATGCCACCAAGTAGACCACCCGACGATAAATGCTACGATGTTTTATCCTCTTACTGTGAATATTGTACATAGTACTGGTTGCAAAACGCGCTTCCTCCGTCGTATACACCTATATATAACTAGTTGTGCCCGCAACTCGCTCTGCTTCACGTGCTCGAAACTTCACTGCTGTCCTTGCAATGGTTGTTGTAAAAGAAATTCACACTCGCGAATGCGAGGAAGGGTGTTTTTAAATCTTCTCTCTCCATGATAGTATGGAGTGTAGACTGGTCCAGGTTGACATGTGTTTGGATTTCTAGCGCCAGTCTATCTCGGCCGAATCTTGGACATTCCAAGATAAGAATGAGAGTTGTTTCCTCGCATTCGGGGTCGTAGACACAGGAAAGGCTTTTGTTCTGTTAGTTCGGACATAACTCTATACATGAAAAAAAAATGATTTTACAAGTTTTGTTGTACTGTCGTAACATTTGTAGGTCTATATTTCATTCTTTTTTTTTTTTTTTTTTATATTTGCCGGGTGGGCAAATGACTCTACTCCACCTGATGTTAAGTGGTAGTAGAGTCCAAACGCGAGGACGGCCAGTACAGTCTGGAAGAAGATTCTGCACTAGCCGCCCTCGCCTTGCCGGCCCGCAAGATGCCTCTTCACGCCTCGTAAAGAGACGTGAAGCGAGCGACGTATTGCCACGATAGGGATGGGCAAAGTGTGGAGGCGTGTTTCCCCCGGCATTGGTTCAGCAGCCGTCTCCACTGGACCAACACCCATCGCGGCAATGCTCGCTCGGGCACTGGCTGTACGCTGGCTGACCTCGAAACGCGGCTGCAAGCCACTTCACGAGATTTTCACCATGCGTACGGTGGTAACAAGCCAGGCGGATGTTTATCATCCTACCACCAGATGATATCCCTTAGTCGCCTCTTACGACACCCATGGGAAAGGGGCAGTGAAATGTATTCTTTCTCCGTCACTGCACGGATAAACGAAAAGACGACGACACGCTCGCGCGCGCGTGTTTGCGGTCGCCCGCCATTGGCGTAGTACGTGTTCACCGACGCTCGCGCATTTTATTGATGACAACAGATAATTAACTATGGATTTCGATACAGAAAAATGTATAATTGATATACAAAAAATCCTCTCTAATCTTCGAAAAATAATTCAAAATACTTTTATATATCGCGACTAAATATAATAAATAGCTGCGACTTCTTCGACGTCAATCTTGGAAATGAGTCGATCCAACCGCAAACTACGACGGTTTCTTAAACGCACGTTCCGGTTGCGGTTGCGGCCACCCGCTTTTAATTCTATTTAATTATAACATATTTTTTAACTAAATAATAGGCACCATGTCCCCATGTCGTCACCAGTCAGATCTATTGTTCAATTGTCATTGTTGTCAATGACCGGAGACCCTAAAGTCGGTGCATTTCCAACGAGTTCATCAAATAGACTAAAAAAGTGGAATCAGCGTATTTACAATAATTAAATAATTGACAATTGAAATAATATTTAAAGTTGTTGCTTATGGTGTTAGCTATCTAGTCCTGCGAGGTTGTTGGTGTTTTACAAGCAACCTGTAGAAACTTTTGAACAAACAATATAAGCTGGGAAACTCCCGGAAATATACTAAAATTCTCTTGTTCATATTTTACAACAAAAATGTCATGACGACGGCCCAGTATTTTATGGCTGAAATAGAAGCCCCGGTGTCAATAAGCCATGTATGCAAGTCCCCACAGGGGTTGATGTTTAAATTAATATGACACTTATTATTACAGGATAAAATTGAATGGTTATTCACGAAAAAACTTATCGGGTGCTGACTCTTTAGACTCTTGGTTTTCTTGCGAATCTGAGTGTCAATATATGTATTTCTGGTTCTTCTCCCTCAGTATATCTAGAGCGACTGTAAAATATCTTACCTCTGTTGCCTCGAAATGACTTTGCGCGCCTCGTCCTCTGAATCGAGCACCTGTCCAGCTGCTCTCGTCTGATTGAGCCTGAGTACCCTGAACATAACATGACATAACATTATTCGTTAATTTTTGTTGTGAGTAATATTGTTATTCCCTCGTTATATCTAGAATAGGTTAAAACTATTTTAGAGAAACAAAGGGTCTATTGATTGAGTAAAGAATCAAGCACAATTGTTTATGTTTCAAACTTTCAAGTGCCAGAGTATGATAGACTTTCAAATAACAAAGGAAGTTATTTACGAAATAACTAATAATTTACATACCTTTCCATGAATTCCAATAAAGCTACAATCTGTCCTGGGCTTGCTCGAGATTTATATTCAATTCTATGAAAGTTATCACATCATTTAAGGTACCGTTAAACTTGCTGACTGCCACTTTTTTTGAGTCTAAAAATTTTGACTCGACTTTTTTATTAAAAAATATTAGAAGATGCTAAGAGTTACTTATTTCTAAATATATTTTATCAAGTGCAAATTCTTGCTATTATTAAAAAAAAAACCTTCATTTAAATCATTTTCATTATTAAAAGCTTAAAGAAAAATGTGGCAAAGTCTATGATCACGTCTGCTAAGATTGCCAGACGAAAATAAAATAATATTTAATAGGAATTACATTCGAACCAAAATATATAGCAGGACTTGGTCTCTATCCATCAATATGAAAATAATATAATCCCACTATTTAGCACTGGTAATATTTTTTCTAAGAAAGTGGCAAATTCACCAAATTTTTCAAAATTCTTCATACAAAAAGGAGAAAGATATTAGGGTTGTCAAATGTTTTCGTAGTTTTTATGAACTTAAAGCCGAGAAGCCAGTGGTAAGAACGCGTGAATCTTAACCGATGATCGTAGATTCAAACCCGGAGCCCAAGCACCACTAAATTTTCATGTGCTTAATTTGGGATAATAATTCATCTCGTGCTTTACGGTGAAGGAAAACCTCGTGAGGAAACCTGCATGTGTCTAATTTCACTGAAATTCTATCACATGTGTAATCCACCAACCCGCACTGGAGCAGCGTGGTGGAATAAGCTCCAAACCTTGTCCTTGAAAGGGAGAGGAGGCCTTTAGTCCAGTAGTGGGACATTCACAGGCTGTTACGGTATGAACTTGAAATCTTTAAGAAGGTGATTCCTTGGTGGTGGTCTTTGCTTTAAAATGTAACAAAATAAATAACTACTACCTGTTAGGCGAATTTAAAAATAAAAGATATAATCAGACTGTTCTTTTATTTATTTCTATTATTTCTGAGGATTTTTTTCCTTTTTTTGCTACCAGTACATATCTGACAGTACTAGTAGCATGAGTCCTTTTTATTTACCCTAATAATAATTATCTACGTCTAATGGTTTTGTAAATGGATTTCCATGGTGTGTGATATTATATATGGACACATCAGCTCGCACCAACGCACCGTGGGAAGAGTATCGTCTGTGGTAGCACAGACAAGTCCGTAGCGGTGCGTCGGATACGTGGCGAATCGGTAACTTAAAAGGTGCAGTTCGATTTTTGTCATTTAGAAATGGAACAATATCTTCGAATCTCAAGACTGGCTCACACCGCTGGAAGAGGCGCGGTGCGTGGCTGTCCGTTGTCGTCGCCCTTGTATTAGTAATCCGCAAAATCACACCGAGGGAACATAAAGTATGTTATCACACGATGTGTGAAATGGAATATTATTAAACAGTTTATTAGAGTGAGATAGACGATGATCAGATCGGTTGATAAGACTGCCTTTTCCCTAAAACTGAATAATCGTTATCTCGATACAGGTAATATATTTTTACTAGATTTATTGTACACATTTCACTTCAGAGGGCACGAAAACTAAAAATGTCATCAAGTTTTGCTGCCTCTTAAACTTGGCAGGGTTATTTTTCCTGCAGGTAAATCCACCCCTGCTAACATGTGGTTACCCATTCTCGTTAAGAACGCATCTAGAACGAATCGCGTCAACGTAGTATTAACGCCTGTACAAAAATAGTTTCCGTCCCCGCGTATAAGGGGGGGGGGACTGTTATATAACAAACTCACTTTCGCTTTTATAATAGTAAGGATATTTATGAAAAAATTTCGTCACGACACCAAAGTCTAAAATTTATTTGCCATTTGATATTATATCATGGTTAAAAAAAACGACAGTTAACCATAAACAAATATATTTTATTTAATACAACACAGAAGCAAATGCCTTAAAAAATTAGACATAATATTTCGACTGCTGTATTCAAACGACCCAACGGCTTGGGGAACAATTCTACTAATTTGTAACGGCTACGTTACGTTCCCGATTCTATAATAGGAAGGCGGACGAGCATATGGGCCACCTGATGGTAAGTGGTCGCCAAAGCCCATAGACATTGGCATTGTAAGAAATGTTAACCATCGCTTACATCAACAATGCGCCATCAACCTTAGGAACTAACATCTTATGTCCCTTGTGCCTGTAATTACACTCACTCACCCTTCAAACCGGAACACATCAAACCAAATACTGCTGTTTTGCGGTAGAATATCTGATGAGTGGGTGGTAAAAATAAATAGTGTACAATAAAGCATATTCTATTCCATCCGACTTCGACGTATGTTTGAATAGGAATTATATAGTAACAACGATTGCGTTTCGTTTCGATTGCGATAAAGATGATTATTAGTAGAATTGATCCCTTGGTCTGTCTGTCCAGTGCGCAGTCTCTAATTAATAATAAAAAAAACAGAATATTACATTAGAATACCACGCTCCCATTTGTCTATATATTCACTTTTCCTAATTTCGCGTCGCTTGAAGTAATCCGGGTATTGAGCCTTTTCCAATGGATGCCAGTAATCTAACACCCAATCCGGAGGTTCAACCACGCGAGCGTAAGCCACGCCCCCCGCGATGCCCACTGAATACGGAACTGAAATGGAAGTGTTAAGTATAGTGATGCTTTTTGACTAGTGACAGCGTCCACACGGGAGACCAGCGAATCCCACAGAAAGTTTACAAAAAAAATTCTGTACTGCAACTGACTGTATAATGTATGTTACTATTCGCTAGCGATAGATGGCGTTGATTGAATTTTGTCACATTCCTGAATCGCGCTGTCTAGATATTCGTTATTTTGTATATATACAGTGTAGAAGTGATTATCATTATATCGTCTTTTACTTCGAAGGAAAGACAATACCCAACATTCATACACCTATTCCGCTGGCGGAAACGAGGTCTCCGAGTAGTAATGTCACGAAACCGGTCGATATAGTATGGTGCTACTTGCAGCGCTTCCCACCCCACCAACTACGTCCTGAGCCGTGGTGCTCTCTCGTAGGAGACACGCTCAGGATGGAAATTTCAAAGCGGAGTCTAGTACTCGCCACAACGCCTGGTGACTGTAAAGGCCAGTAGGGCTAAGAGCATACATTCAAACAGAAAAAAATATATATCATTATATGATCAAATAAATTAAGTACTGTGGTAAACATCCTTTGTTTTTCATATACCATTTGATCACTCAACATCACATCGTGAACAACAATAACGGTTCGATGTTCTAAAATTTAAAAACGATTGATTTGCTCATGTACAATAAAGATTAATTAAATATAATTTATATTCAAGGAACTGGTCATAAACAGCTCGACCGATTTTGATGGTGACCTGGATGTTTTATATTGGGCCCGGTATGTGGCACTGTGATCGAGTTCCCGGATTTTGCTTAACATTAAAAAAATATTCTTAATTTACCCTTAAGGTCAGAAGTCAGAACATGCCACAAATAATATATATTTTTTGTCTCACATACATTTAGCGATCGGAACTGGATGCTGAGTCATAAATAGTTCGTGTTTTCCAACTCGGTAGAGAAGGCGTTGGTCTTTCGCGTCGGTCACGTTCTTGTTGGCATCGAAACGACTTCGGAGAATAACTTGTTGGTAACGAACAACATTTCTGGAATATTTATTAATCAATAAAAGCATATAAACTATAACCCAAAGGCAGAAAAAGTAGAAGCAAAACTTCGATTTACAAATTCCACGCGATTTTCTAATAACTCTGCTGTAATACGCACTACAAACAGTTCTCGATTAAAGTACCTTTAGGAGGCGTTTTCGTTGAAGTAGTGAAACCAATTGGAGTGAAGCTTATTATATGAAGATAATAAATATAAAAACAGTTCTTTTAAGAGCTATTCGTTGTTTCAAACGATGACGTCTTATAATGCGCCATGCGGGGCGTGTGTGTTCTTGTTGCTATGCGTAACGACCTACTGCTGTATATCTTAGGCGAAATATCAGTGACTGACTCGTCACGAGATCTCCGAAACTATATACGAATAAAATTCCGATTGACTTAAAATTTAACATAGCTACTCCTTTCGCGACATAAATCACTAAGAAATTTTACGCAAATCTTATCCTAAATAAATATTTCATCCGTATGAAGTCGGGACGAGCTAGTATTACTATATTAGTATAATATGGTAGCCGAGATGGCCCAGTGGTAAGAACGTGTGAAACTTAACCGATGATAGTGGGTTCAAATCAGGGCAAGCACCACTGAATTTTCATGTGCTTAATTTGTGATTATAATTCATCTCGTGCTTTACGGTGAAGGAAAACATCGTGAGGAAACCTGCATGTGACTAATTTCACTGAAATTCTGCCACATGTGTATTCCACCAACCCGCATTGGAGCAGCGTGGTGGAATAAGCTCCAAATCTTCTCCTCCAAAAGAGGAGAGGAGGCCTTTAGCCCAGCAGTGGGACATTCACAGGCTGTTACGGTACGGTATAATCTGTAAAGCGCAGTTACGCTTCACAGATTCACTCGCAATTATTAAAATGACAAGCGTGAATTTTAGATAGATAGATAGATTATGCTTTATTGTACAACAAAAGAGTTACAGAACCATTTCAAACATAAACATTAAAAAAAAAACAAAAACGATTTTGTACAAAAGGCGGTCTTATCGCTAAAAGAGCGATCTCTTCCAGACAACCTTTGGGTGAAGGACATGAAATAAATAAATCGGTAAGGAGGTGTACTGATCATCTCAATTTTTATTAATTTTAAGGATCTTGATAAAAAATTACCTTGCGTAATAGTAAGATTCAACTTGTCTCATCGCCTTTTTATATAGAGTGCATACTTTTTGTGCGTGAGTACGTAATTCGGGAGCAAAAACCATTCTTTAAATTATAATAATTCGTTGCTTATATATCTTCTAAATGAATGACAAATTGAATTAATTCAGCTATGTGATTTATCATATGCCAGTTATATTTGTAAATAGAAACTTTTTCGACAGATAACTGACAGAAAAAAAAATAAACAAACGGCCATGAAGGACATATAGAAATATTAATAACAATAATTAGTAGTAACAAAAATTATAATCATATTTTTATGTCTCCCGCTTGCGAGTGTTTCGAGGAATTATTCTCCCTAATTCCTACTTCCCCCTTCCTTCACAAGTCTACGCGTGCTGGCTCTCAATGTCACCGACTAACAGTGACATCAATTCCATCGCGCACAAAGAAATTTGGCAACTCCTTTCTTTGTCGCACTTCAAAAAAATGGAATTCCTTACCAGCTCACGTATTCCCCTCCTCTTACGACCCGGGTTCCTTCAAACGTGGCGTGAAGAGGCATCTTGCGGGCTGGCAAGGCGAGGGCGGCTAGTGCAGAACCTTCTTCCCGACTGTACTGGCCGTCCTCGCGTTTGGACTCTGCTACCACTTAACATCAGGTGGAGTAGAGTCATTTGCCCTCCCGGCAAATATAAAAAAAAAGTCTCACAGTTTTAATATGTATGAATCAAACTAAAGAGATTTAGGGAGGTATGAAGATTTATCTCATATGGGTCGTCAACCGAAAACGTCCAACGAAATGAATAAAATATGGGTACCATATATTGTCAGAATGGCGCTACTGTAGCTGGAGGGGTGATTTGAAAATTATATTAATAGAATAATTTAAAAATAGTGCCTTTTGAAGGCGGATGTCTAACGTTCTCTCTCTTTTTAATTCCGTTTCTCACTGCCGAATATATACCTTCATTTCCCCCTCTAGCTCCAGTAGCACCATCTAGGTTTCTTATATTTTTTGGGACACTTTTTATACATAAAAGTACACCTCCTTACCACTTTACTCCATAGAATTAACACAAGCATTTTCAGTGAGAATGACTTTCCTGGTTATTACTGTAATGTATTTAGCTATTCCCAGTGCTGCTACAGTCGCGAATGAGGATTGGATAAAAATATACCAGAATTCATATACATTTTAAAATAGCAATATTAATTTAATTAGCAATATAATTGAAAGGATATAATGAAATTAGATCTTCTTTATATTACATACATAAATTTGGTCATTAAGAAAGACATTCGTAATAATTATGGTATCATTTTTTTCCATGTCTCAAGATTTTTTATAAGGTACTTATTTAGGGTAAATACTAAATATACATTAGCAATGTTTAAAAATACTCCGCGTCAGCACACACGCATTGTCGTATATAAATGTATGTAAGTAATATTTATCACAATGCAGTGTTGTGTGAAAGGTTTTTAAATGTAGTAAGATGTATTTTGTTTTATTTATAATGTATTCATAAGACATTTTCGTTTTTTATTGTTAACTTCCATTATATAATAAATAGTTAATATCATTGTACATTCAATTTCAAAATAATGTTATAAACACTCAAATGTTACTGTGGTTGTTTTTTTACTTTATCCTAAAATGAAATAAATGCAATTATATTAAAATATTAAAAATCTTTTATATTAATTAATTTAAGTAGTACTGTACTTACATTTTTAGTGATGGTATCACTCCCTTACAAAATGATTCTCAATATTGACAATTCGGTTAGGAAATTGTACATCGAATCAATTATATGCAATTTTATTTTAGTAGGTACCTGCAATTCGTTCTCTTTGTGTTTATGACAATGAATTCATAGTTTAAAAAAAAACGGTTTGAAAAAAGTTATAAGCACTCTGTAATCTGTTCTTTTAAAATTTTTAAAACGTAAGTGTGGCGTCAGCATAGTTAGCGGTTCAAGCCTCAAGTTTCTTAGCTATTTATTATTAAGTCTTTGTTCTATAACTCGACTTTTCGTTAAGCAAATATAAATAAATAACGAATTTATAATAATTATTATAAATGACGTATTTGTATTTTCTATATAAATATAAACTATTCCATACGGTTTGTTAACGCCAAGCATTAAAACTCGCGCAAGGCGTTGAATGTGAAATTTGCCTGACGTTTGCCATCAGGCGTAACAAGTTTTGTATGACATTTTATTATGTATAACTCACTTGACTTGCACCACTCGTACGATCAACATCAAATTAAACTGACTAAGGAATTTTGAACAGTTTCATTGAAATTCCATTTGTACACGAAGATACATAATTTGGCGACCGTGACAGGACATTAGTGAAGTTATAAAGGTTTAATCGAAGCTGAAGTGGACAAACACCATTGCCGGGCAGTGAAGCACCTAAAGCCTCACCTCGCAGCATATCATCATTTGAACAGATAAGTGCCCTGTTTATCCATCGTAACTTCCTAAATCATTACCTAATCCTAAATTTCTGTCTTCCTAATCTAATTATACATAAATACTATAAATTTTAATTGTGTGAACAAGTTGCATCTACCCACAAAAAAAAAGAATACATTGAAATATTTAAATTACATTAATTTTTAAGCAAATTATTTTATAAACTAAAACATTTAATAAATATAATAACAAAAATTAAAGTCTCGTTATGTTCGCAACATTTTTTTACGCGATATTCAGTTGTTTTGGCCGACGAATTCCAGATATCTACGTACGGCGGCCGGTTGACGTACTTTCGTGATCCGTGACCGTTGCTGATCGCTGGTGGAGATTCTCCTGGTATTGCACGCAGCTACCTAATCAGGTGGCACCTTGTGAGGGACGTAAGACAATTTATTTTTATTTGAGTGGAATTAATTTGAAATTGCCTTGTGATTAATCTATTATTACTGTTTGATAATTTTATTATTTACAATTGTTATTCATGTTAATATTTATTCGCATTTTAAATCTTTTTTAAATAAAGAGAGTATTTTAAGCAGGAGTTTTGCCGTTATCATCAATTTGTTACGCCTTTGTTTTCATGTCATTAGTGAATTCTTTGATGTGGTCAAGTTCTTTTGAAGTTGAATAACTTCTTTGTGTCGATTGTTTTAAATATCTACCTTCTTTAAATAATACAAATTGTATCATCTTTTCATATAAACAATTTTAAAGTAATTAATCTTTTATTTATCTCATAATCAGTATTATATATTATCTATTAAAATAAAATTTATTAACTATTTCTTAAAATACAATACACGAACATAACTGTCAAGGATTAATATCGTTAGGTTGTATATGATGATGTCACAAATCAGATGGCATGTAATGTATGTATTATTTGATATATCCTAGCCTTACCGACTGTAGTTTCAAGCAATTCAATTCACTTACTTTATTGGGAATTCGAGTAACAGAAGTACTTTGGTAAGAACAAACTCATAACTCATTCCAGAAATGAGAACATAAATTATAAGATCTGTTCGGACCTTTGAAGATCATCAGCTTATTTTCTATATGACAAAAGGTTTTGATCAACTTTTACAGGTTCGTTTGTTATGATATTCCGGCCCTTCGATGTCACAATGTTTATGTTGTGTATTTGATTTCATACTTTTTGAAGTTTTATTGTGTCGGGTGTTATTTCAATGTTTAATATTATGATTACTAATGTTTCTGCAGGTGGTCTTTCACATTTCAAGGTCATATCATTTGCAAGAATAATATTTTTTTGTTAGACATAGTTCTCTTGGTAGACGGTTATTGTGTCCTACGTTGCAAACGTGGCATTACTAAATAAACAATCAATCAGCAAGATCCTGAAGAAACCGTCCTCTTGTTACATTATTGCATTTCTTGTTAAGGTTATGCATTTACTCTGGTCATAACTAAAATTTTGAAGAAATAGCAAGAGGCAGCGAGTATGAAGATTGCAAGAGTAATTGAGAATGAAACAAGTCATGATAATTAAGTGTTTTTAATTTCCTGGTCCAGTACAGCTGTTTGCGTTTGCGAACTGCTTTTGACTTTTTGATGAGATCTTATTTTTTTTAATCAACTTTGATTGATCAAGTTTTAAAGAAGATTTGACACGTTTATTTCTGTGAAGACTAAGGCAGCAGAATATGCACACCATATATGCATATACATTTTTTAAATCTCGGGATTCGACTAGTGAAATATTCTAACGGTTTTCAAAAATTTTAAGCAGCGGTATTGCTATTATAATTATATTTGTTGTGTCTTTTCTTACATGTATTTTTTTCGGATTGTGTATTGCTGTTGGCCCTAGTGACCTCTACAGCGTCCCCGGGCCAGATGGGCGAGTTGAACTCAAGCCGGAAGTTGGGAACCCACATAAGAGGCCCTAAGGGGTAAGGTCCTAAGGGGTGCCTCCTGTAAGGCTGGACCCCTGCTTAGGACGCCGTTGGAGTCATGTCATTAGTGAACTAATTCGTTGTGATCATTTTCTCTTAAAGTTGAATAATTCAGATTTTCGTGTCGATTAGTTTTTTTTTTTCAAACTTCCTCAAATAAGATAAAAGTATAATGCACTTTGCTAAAAGCGATGAAATATGCAAACATTATTTACGAAATTTTTGTTTTGATTAGGTGCATTGTTCTGCTGCCGAAGCTGGAGTGCCAAAGCTATCTCATTGGTTCCACTGTTCCCTTTTTTTAGGTTAAAGTACTTTATTACTCATAGAGAACCTGACAGTTCTAGCAATACATATTAAGTAATATATATATATATAGTAACAGAGGTAAAATCTGTCGCATTCACAGTTCTCCCACTGGAACAGTGGAGGGGAGGAGGTAAGTGGGGCTCGCCGGTGTGACTAGAACACCCACTAAAAACCGTCGGTTCCCTTTCCGTCTTAACGGGGAGCGCCACGGGATCGCTTGTGCATGCTATCGTGACGACAAGTACGGCATGTATGTACAATGACCCAAATATATATGTGCTTAATTTAGTAACATAAAAATTTAGATATACAATTTTACCCATATACGTTATCCCTTACAAAAAGGTTTAGTCATTTTTTTAAGCTATACTTGCACACAATTTTGTACTATTCGGTAAACTATTATATAATTTTCCCCCGTTATATAGAATGCTTCTATGTATTACCGAATTTAGTTCTTAGATTATAGAGATTTATTATGTTCATTTCTTAAACTATGTGTATAGTTTTTTTTATAAATATACAGATGTTGTTTATACAGAGCTCGCCTAACCGCTGCAATATTTGCTTCATGCAGCATTGCCAGTGAGGCATTTTCAGACTCACTGACTTCTCAGAAATATTGGTTTGAAAACACGTATTGCTATGGAAACTAGGAGCTTGAAATATGACATTCACAGCTGTTCCTTCTTTTAATATCGGAGACAGAAACAACAAATATAATAAACTTGTATCATCATTGTACACGGCAGCAAGCTCCCTTGCTGTGTAACACTTTTCTGATGATGTCACCATATTAAAGTGAGTTTTTAGCTCAAGCTACTGGCTAATGTTTGTATTAGTAGCTGTATAAAACGCCAACTGATATTAGCCTTAACACTGAGGGATTGAAAATGGTACCCCTGAGTAACTGTAAGAAATACTTTAGCAAGGCCATATGTCGTCGCACTTCGAGGGAATCGTATCCTGTCATTCCTTGTACAGTGGTATGAAGGAAGACGACAAATGATATATTTTTTCTGATATATAACCAACATATGTTCACTCAAGTATGCTCGACGGGAGTTCTCTATGTTATCCACCCATACATTATCAGCAATATGTCCTTAAAATAGTTAACCGTTTAAAAATGGAATATAATTTATTTCTACTATATGAAAAAACAAGACAACTCACCTTCGTTAACCCTAGTTTCATCCAAGTAATATATTTTTCACGTCGTTACGACTCCATCTTTCTCGAAATTTGCAAATCTGGCCTATTGACTATATATAATAACGTCTTTATCGAATGTTAGGTAACTTTCTATATTTTTACAAATATTTCATATTCCATATTGTATACATTTATATATATTTTTATCTGGATAAGTTCATTCATTCTCCAATCGAAGGGCGATCTTGGCTGGACGAGACCTTAATATTAATTGTCAGTTTATCGAAAAATGGCGTCTTGAATGTCGGCAAAACTGTTTTCGTAACTTTGGAAGTCAAATTAAAGCGGATTTTAGTAGTTAAGTGGAATATTGTTGTATGTACACTTTTTTTTATTAATAATATTTGACATTAATTTATTTAATCTTTGTTTATTATTGCTTAAATTTTATTTTACATTTTATAAAGTTTTGGCATCATTATGAGTGAATCTGTAAAATTTTCTCCAAGTATGTTACTTAATATTAACCCATGAAACAAATGAATACTTTTATTGTTGTCAACTGCTTTGCCCCCAGAACTTTCAAAAGACCATCCCAAATGTTGTCCGCATTGAGGACAGGTACAAATATTCCATGTATACCCAGGAAATGAGTGTCGGCTCCTTGTCTTGGGCCTATATTTTTACATCTTGCTATTTCAGCTGTAGCAATATCAAACTTAACACCAAAAGGATTGATTAATGTCTGAATTGTAATATTTTGTTTGCCAAATAAGTTTTGTTTTCCGATTTTCTGTGCTCCTGGACTATGTTTATTAATTAAATAGTTTGAATCGGCCACGTCGGCGCCGCATTTTCGACATAAAAGTAATTCTTGACAATTTTTTTGAAAGTAAGGATTTTGTTCTGCTTTCGTATATCGGTAGTTAAAAGCATATAACAACAATAAATAGAGCACGTAAATCATGCTTTTATAGCAATTCAAATATAAATAATAACAATTTTAACTAACTTTATTATTTTATATCCAATTTTTATTTATGTGAAGATTGAGATTAAACTTAATTTGTCATTAACGAAAAAATTAAGTTATATGCTGAGAAAACTGCGGTAATATGCAGCATAAAATTAAGCAATTGATTAAAGTTAATGTTAGTTTTTAAATACATACAAATATTGTGAAACCATGTATTGTAAGTTGATATTGTATCGTAGTGTCAAGTTGTATTATAAACGAATATATATTGTTTTACTGTTTGTAGTGCATAATACAGTGAAGTTATCAGCTATTCACTTGGAATATCAGTTGTCATTTCCATACTAAAAGCACTGCTTAGTTTGGGATCAGATGGGCGTGTGTGAATAGTCTCTTAGTATATTATTATTATTATTAATATTTATAAATACGGTTTGTTTTTATGTATTTCAATGAAATGTCATTTTAATGAAATGGCATTTAAGTTGTTATAGTTTGCAATTGCAGTTGTAACCGTGTGGTACACGGTGAATAGTAACTTGTTCGACATAGAATGTTTGACATCTCCTATCACTTCTCGAACCAAAATCACACCACTCTGACGTCACAGTTAAGGACACGCCCCCCTGGGGCCTATCCTTTAGCTAACTTTGTATATATGTATAAACAAAGTACTAACACGTCCTATTTATATTATTTGCAAAATAATCTTTTCAATACTCTCCACTAGGACTCAATATGTTTGTAGCAGTACGTTGCTATATAGCAAAAAGAAAACACCCGCCACGCATGCCGCAATACTTGATAGTTCTGGCAGATGATATGCAAGTGAGAGGTTACTAATAATGGAGTCGTGAGGTGGCAGAGTTTGGGCGTTCTGGTCGTCCATTGTTGATGTAGGCGAGCAAAGATTCCACAATATTCCATCGTTTCTACTGTACTCAAGAAGTTTTACTACTGCTACAACGTTCCTCTCCTAAAGTGGTGACCAAGACGCCGTCTAAGGAACCCAAGGAACGCCGATGAAATCCTGAGCAAGAACCAACGAAGCCAGCCGAACCATCAGAGCCGAAAGAGCTTGTTGAACTGCCCGTAATCTCTGCCAGTCTACACCGTGGAATCTCTTCCCATTTACTCACACAATGGAATATCAACATACTCAACTTCTTATCAGCAAACTAAAGAAATTATCGCAAGAAATCGCTGAACTAAAAGCAAGACTTCAACATACCCACCATCGTAAGCAATTTCGTACATCATCATCATCGTCATCATCGGCACTTTGCTGCACCGTAAATTCGCAAGCCAAGCAAGACGCTGTACTTCACCGTGC
Source organism: Nymphalis urticae (assembly GCA_905147175.2). NCBI lineage: Eukaryota > Metazoa > Arthropoda > Insecta > Lepidoptera > Nymphalidae > Nymphalis > Nymphalis urticae. The sequence continues at coordinate 2,094,551 of LR990009.1, forward strand.
AGTTACAAAAATACAAACGTCGAGAAACCAGATCGACTACATTCAGATCATACCGCCTATTCGTCACTGACAAGAGAATAAGACTATCTTTCTTGGTGGACACAGGGGCTAATATATCCGTCGTACCAAGAAAACCAGGTCAACAAGCTACGCCGCTACCATTCAAATTATACGCAGCAAACAATACAACTATATCTACATACGACGAGAGAACACTCGAACGGGTTATACGGGCGGCGTAGGTTAAGATCGAGTCTTAACCTACGCCGCCCGTATAAATGGAAGTTCATCGTTGCCGACGTTTCAAAACCTATACTGGGAGAAGATTTTTTAAATCATCATCAACTCATCGTCGACATGAAAAATAGAAGGTTAATTGACGCCGTAACAAGCTTAAAAACCAACGCTTCAATCATGTCAACAAACATACCAACCGTTCGCAGTATCGATATACACAACTCATATCACGCAATACTAGCGGAATTCCCCGGTATAACAAGACTCACCGCGATGCAACTTCAACCGCAAATCAACGTCGAACATTACATCGAAACTCATGGACAACCGATACACTGCCGCGCTCGACCTATACCGCCTCATCGTTATGAAAAAGTTAAGAAAGAATTTGAAAATATGATGCAACAACGACTCTGCAGACCAAGTAAAAGCCCATGGTCATCACCACTACACATTGTACCGAAGAAGAACGGCGATATAAGAGTTTGTGGTGACTATCGACGACTCAACGCTATCACAAAACCCGATCGCTATCCAGTTCCGCGAGTCAAGGACTTTACACATCAATTATCTGGAAAAACTATATTTTCAAATAACGATTTAAACCGAGCATATCAACAACTTAGCGGCCGAGATGAAGACATAGAAAAAACCGCTATAATAACTCCAATGGGTTTATTCGAATTCCCAAGCATGTGTCCTGGTTTAAAAAACGCAAAAACATTTCAACGTTTCATACATGAAATACTCCGAGGGTTTTGGAGTTCGAGCTGAAAGGCTTCGGGATTTCGGATTTGGAGAGGTGTTGGTCGGAGCGTAGACTTCATTAGACGGGATCAAAGATCCCGACTAATGAAGTTTGACATTGAGATTCAATGAACCTTAATTTTGTCTACCTGATCGGTAAAAACCAGTCAGATAAAGAAGGCCTACAAACAGCTTTCTTTTCTTCGTGGAACGATTGCACTATCCTTAGGAGTTTCGGGGGGCATCCAATTCTGACAAGAACCGAGTATAACCCCTCTCTGCTCACGGAGTCAAAAGCCTTATTAAGGTCTACAAATGCGACGACTAGGGGGGTATGTTGCTCCCTACACTTTTCATGTAGCTGTCTGAGTGAAAATATCATGTCGACAGTTGACCGTTGGTACCTAAAACCACATTGTGCCTCAGGGTATACGCGATCGGCGAGCCTTTGTAGTTTGCCTAAAATAAAGAGTGACAATATTAGCATCTCGCATATCCTGAGGGACGTAGTTTTCTTCCCAACACTTAGCCAGGTGGTTGTGGAGGATGGGCAAGAGGCACTCAAGCTTGACGACATCTTTGGTGACAACATCGTCTTTACCAGGACTCTTTCCGCATTTGAGCTGCTTGACGGCCAGATAAAGTTCCTCTACGGTGGCTGCGGCGTCTAGCTCGTGCCAAGTTGCCAGTTTCGGGACAAGCTCCACTGCATCTGGCTTAATATCCACTGGGCACGAGTAGAGCCCCTTGTAGTGTTCTACCCATCTTGCCATCTGACGGGTGCTGTCTGTTATAACAAAACCGTCGATTTCTTTGAGAGGCTTTTGCCTTCGTGAGATCTTCACGCGTCGCATCGCAAGGGTTGAGGCGAAAATTTAAAGCGGCTTGGCGTTTTGAGTCAATCAAGGGAACTAAGTGCTCTTCGTTTTCTAGAAACCAGTCATAAGATTTTACCTTTTGATACCCAAACACTTTTCCTGCAGTGTCAGTCAGAAGAGACTTCACTTTTTCCCATTCGACTTGAGCTGATGCCGTACTGTCCCAAGTTGCAACTTCTTCACGGACAAGTTCCCCAAAAGACTCCACTACCTCCATGTCACGAGTCTTAAAAAGATTTATCTTTTTTCGACCGAGTGGCTTGGAAGAATGGACTCTCCTGGGGACAAGTCGAACTTTAGTAGCAGCGAGACTGTGATCGGTGTCGCAATCGGCACTGTGAAACGCCCACGTGTGGAGCGTTTCCCGCAGGTCCCTCCTTCTTGCCAGAGCAAGGTCTAATTGGTGCCAGTGTTTAGATCGAGGATGCATCCACGAGACTTTCCGCATCATTTTGCCTTTAAAAAAGGTGTTGGTAACACACAGCTGGTGCTTTGAGCAAAACTCCAACAATCGTTGCCCGTTGTCGTTTAGCTTACCTATACTGTGTGCACCGAGGCATTCAGGCCAGGCTGATGTGTCCTGACCGACGCGAGCATTAAAATCACCCAAAATGTGTAGTCTGTCAGTTGGATTTATCCTACGTACTGTCTCTTCGAGCTGGTCATAGAATTGGTCCTTGGTCTCTGGTTTTGAATTAAGCGTTGGTGCGTAAGCGGAAATTAGAGTGACAAAGCCGCTTTTTGTGTTTAGACGCAAGAACATAATCCGCTCGGAAACGCCTACAGGTGTCTCTATGGCGTTGAAGAGTTGGTTTCGAACCGCGAAACCTACACCATGCTCTTGTGTTTCTGAGGAACTCTTGCCCTTCCAGTAGAAAGTGTAGTTAGCTTCACGCAAAGACCCTTCGTCTTCGGTTCTGGTCTCTTGTAAGGCTACAATATCAATATTGAGCCTTTTGAGCTCCACGTCACATCGTTCTTGGGCGCAATCGGAGCTTCCGTAGGTGTTCAGGAAGCCTGTCCTCATAGTTCGGACATTCCATGTCGCAAAGCGCACATAAGCAGCGTTGGTATGGGCTTTGGGATTTTTCCTTTGAGGGGGTGATTAATGTCACAGCGTCAACGTCCAGCTGTAAGGCTTGTGTTCCGTTCACCCAGGCGGGACGAGTTAACGCAGAGGCGAATCAGTGTCTTATTGATCGGGGGCTGCCCGACTTAGAGCAGGCGGGAGCTGATCAATGGATCTACGATGGATACTGTCAAGAGTGGCCCCTGGCGCCCGCACATACGCCTATTCGTGCCGACTTATAACCGGTGACTGCCTCTCTCCGTTGTTGTCACATAACAAAGACAATAATAAAACATTAACAAATTCGTATTGCACTTTTTATAAAATATACAAGCAATCGAAACTATTCTTCTTGCTAATGTAACGTTAGGCCTTAATGTATGCGTGTTCAATGTCTGTAGGGTTGGAAATCATAAATTGTGAACCGAATTTATTTGCGCGGAAGATGATCAGATACACAAGTTGATTCGAACTTTGGAGAGAAGTGACCGGTGAGTCGCGCTGAGCGTCGATTACTTAAAGTGCAATGTGTGTATATAGTTGCGTAATGCTTTGTGTGTCCACACTAATATTAATCAATGCAAATATTAACTTTGATAAACACAATAGTTGTAGCGAATAAACCGATAATAAAAAATAATATTATTGAACAATGATAGCAGCCATCTACTTTCAATAAAAAAACCTAGTCCTTTAACAACCACTGATTTTGGTTCATAAAGCAAAGCATGTCGACAGCCTCAGCTTTTAGTGAACTACGCCTATCATTTGAATATAACCAGTGGCTGAGAAAACTCTTTCAGATCTAACCGAGGTCGCCTTCTTTTTACCTTCTGCGTTTTACAGCGATTCAGTATCAAAGCATCTTATTGTCTCTGTTTATTCGAGGGATAAAACGAACTGTGAAATTTCATAATATCAGTCGTTGTCAAACTTGAACATTTTAGATGTTTGTTTTTATGCTCGACGGGAGTTCTCGATGTACATAATTAGCACTATGTCCTAAAGATAATAAATAGTTTAAAAATGTAATATAATTTATTTTTACTATATGAAATAATGAGACAACTCACCTTCATTTACCCAAGTTTCATCCAAGTAATATATTTTTCACGTCGCTACGACTCCATCTTTCTCGAAATTGATCGACTCCATCTTGAGCAAAATACCTTTCCCTCGAAATTTGCAAATCTGGTCCATCGACTATATATAATAACATCTTTATCGAATGTTAGGTAACTTTCTATATTTTTACAAATATTTCGTATTCCATACTATACACAAATGATAAACAAAAATCTATTTAAAAAAATCTAAAATTTGTGACAAAACTAAAATGATATATTTTTATCTGGATTAATTCATTTGTTCTCCACTATTAAGCTGTTCGTCATCGGACGAGACCTTTATCTATTGCTTGTGATTGGAATAGTTATAGTATAGATGTTTTACTGAGTAGTTCAATAGACTACGGATAGGTAAGTACTTACCTATCGGGTAGCGAGGACATGACGTCATTACCTTAGCTGATCAGCTGTTGTTAATCGTTTGGTTACAGTAGTAAGAAAGTGAATTTTAAGCACCTCTGAAAAGAGCTTATTCTTATGTCCGCGTTGAAATCGTGTCACAAAATAACATTTTTATTCCACAGGCAATCGTACATGCTGTACGTAACATGCTGTAAATAATGTTTTCATAATTATGATTGGTCTGATCCTAAATACACCAAGTATTTTTTGCAAACGTTTTGTTGGCAGCACAAACAGTTGCTCTTGAAGTTTGTATGCTTTGAAACTTTGTTTTAATATAGACAAGTTCATTATATTTTCGCCAATGATCTTAAAACACAGTCATCGTTACTGTCTACTCTCTGCAGTTTTTATATTTCGACGACTCACCAGAGTTCTCCTAAGGATCCATGATAAAAAAATAAGACACTCAATAGAAACGAACATAATTATATTTTTAAACAACATGTACAGCGGTACAAGAATCGTCGAAAGAATGCCAGCAAGACCTTACTTTGCAACTAACTGAACTGCGACATGTGTTTTTTTTATCAATAATGATACCGTATAAGAAACAAAAACCGGTAAATAACATGTGTTTTATGTGGAAAAATGTAAAAATATGGCCAAGTTCATGGTTTTCTAATTTAGAGTTAAACGAAATCTATCAATTTAATGTGTCAGCATTACTGTTTGGAAACTTAAATTCTGTATTCGTGACTGTGTTACCTGTAGAATTATAAAAAAAGAATATATATCCATTATATATCGGTTAATGACCCTACCAACTGGATATATCCGTATTTGATAAAACGCTGGTAGGAATATGAGAGCTGGATAAAATGCGGCTGAACATGCGTCAGTGTTACTAAAGCCAGATTAGGTGGTTTCCAATCAAACGACTATTTAAAATGACATCATATATATATAATTTTTGGCTATTTTCGATCTCTCGAGTCTTATCCATAGTATATACTTTGGGCTGAGAAGTGTTGGTCCAAGTAACGAGCAATTGGTAATCAAAGATTTTATCTAAATCACAATTTTATTACGAACACAACAATTAGAACAATTAAAATTACTTTTCACTTAATTATAACACTGATTCTAACTTCTTTATTTTAATCACTTCACTTTCACTATGTACACTCTTTGTAGAACGCGAGACAGTTTCTAGTAGTGAGTTGTCCGCCTGACCGAGCAGAACTGAGCTCAGCCCGGAGGACCGCCATGACGTAGACTCTGTCGAGCTCCTGAAGATGGAGCTGGCGTTCCAATAGTTGTGGTTTTAACTTCATTTCCGACACGGCCATCCTGCATTCACGTCCTCGTGTGTCAATCTGAAAACAAAACACCTAACGCAAATACTTGTCCAGCTCGGCCACTCCTGGCCAAATAAAAATACTTTAAATCTGATTTATCTTTATTCAAACTAAATTTAACTTAAAGCGAATACAACTATCCAGAGTCATGTACCAACGTCAATCAATCTTTCAACAATCAAACTCACTTTTTACAACACTAACAACTATGTAAGCCAACCCTTACTTGGCCACGGCTTCACAAGCCATCAGCAATTACATTGCTTTGCCCACGTGTATCATCCTCCTGATGACTACACCCTACGGTCATAACAGACCCCGACCTCCACCAGTACTAAACGCGCATCACACACCCACGGTCTAATTGAGATTCTCAACAGACCGATTTTTACCAAGCTATGACTACTTTATAGCTACTGGTACGGTCGACACTACGGCCCTTCGAGTGCTTACATCAGTTTTCTATGACATCAGTAAAATTTTCACCATTATGATCATCCTCTACATTCAAATCAATTGGTACATGACTTTCTGGCATCTTCCTTAACCTATCATGAGCGTATTTGTACGTACGCGTACAATTCAAAGATTTTAACGTATAACGGTCACCATCCAAAACCTCTATTACTTTATATGGACCTTTAAATTTTGGATCTAACTTTGTTTGGTTTCTTTCTTCATTTGCTATTAAAACGAAATCACCAACGGAAAATTTAGCTACTTTAGATTTAGTTATATCAAATCGGGCTTTATCATAACTAGCACAGTTTCGAATACTCTCTGAAGCAACTTCGCGAATTTGGTCAATATCTACACTCGTATCTACATCATTACACATCAAAGATAAAGGTCTAGCGACTTTACCGATCAAAAGTTCCAAAGGTGAAGCCTTTGTAACTCTGTTAAGTGCAATTAATCGCGAGCTGTACATCACCTATTGCATCCATTGCCATGATTTATTTTCATTAACCTCGACTGCCGTAAACATAGTTTTAATAATACTCATTATAAGCTCTCCTTGACCATTTGCGCGACAGGAGCCAGTTGCTATAATATGCTACTACATGCCGTTTACCGTCTATAATTTGAAATAGTATACCTCCATAGCCTAAACTACTGGCATCCGTGTGAAGCTCTACCTGATATTTAGGGTTATAAATCATTAGAATAGGATCGCTTGTTAGAATATTGATGATACTTTGACGAATATTCTCGTGCTCCGTTTTCCAAACAAAGTTACCTTTAAGAGAAGTTAAGCGATACAAGGGAGCCATAAAACGTGAAAAATCTTTTACAAATTGACGAAAATAAGATGACAACCCGATAAATTGTCTCAATTGACTTACGGTTTGTGGTGGTGGAAGCGCTGTTAGCGCTTCTATCTTTCTATGGTTTGGTCTAATATGTCCTGCCTCTACTTCAAAGCCTAGGAACTCTACTTTTGTTTTAAGAAAAGAACATTTCTTAAGATTTAAATAGAAACCAGCCTTAGTCAAAATCTCTAACACAACATTGAGTCTTTCTAACCCTGATTCAACATCTGGAGAAGTAATCAAAACATCATCAACGTATACGATAACATAATCATGAGCCAAATCACCCAAAGCATTCATTATAGCTCTTTGAAATACAGAGATCGCGTTCTTTAAGCCAAAGGGCATAGTCAAGAATTCATATTGACCGTCTGGGGTTATAAACGCAGTTTTTTCTATAGAATCGACATTTACCGGAATTAAGTGGAAACCGCTAGCGCAATCTAATTGTGAGAAATAATTAGAGCCATCAAGACGAGCAATTTGATCTGATATGAGCGGGAGAGGGTATCTATCCGGGACGGTATTATTATTGAGTTCGCGGTAGTCAATACACATCCGATCTGAACCATCATGTTTCTTTACTAAGATAGCAGGGCTAGCAAAAGGAGAACAGCTAGGTCGAATAATATTCGCGTCTAATAATTCACGGATACGATTCTTTAAAATACTAAGCTCTTTAATTGACATTTTATATGGCCGTCGCTGCACCGTGCGGTTTGGGTCAATCAATCGTATATTGAGTTCACCCGTGGTTACTCGTGTTGTAGGCATACCCGTAATAAAGAACTTAGAAAACCGGTTTAAAATTTTAAGAAGTTCCGATTTGTGCGTATTAGTAACATCCGTATTGACAACACTTATAATTTGAGATTGTTGTTCGGTACAGTATTCTACCATATTAATAGAGGGAATTTTGTGTAAAGAGAAATTAGTTGCAGTCATAGTAATTGACAAACCTAAACTCAATATTTCTCGCCCTATCATAATATCACTTTGTAAATAATTATCAGGCAAAACATGTAATAGAATTTCAAAAGAATGACCGTTAATCGATACACAACATAATATTTGTTCTGTGCTGAATACTCGACTTTGACCAATACCAGTCATTGCTATTACATTATTAAATCGCTTGCCACATAATTTGGTTGCTACACGTTCCTTAACTAATGAACATTCAGCACCAGAATCGTAATGAAAAAGGTACAGATTACCTATATGTTCCAAATAATTCGAAGGCGGTTGTACGACGCATACGTCTACGCGGCGCTCGTCGCGCGCTGCACCGGCTCCGCTGTCGTCGCCCGGACCGCTTCCGCCGACGCTCGTGCACCGGACGGCGATGTGACCTGGTTTTCCACACTTAAAGCACACCAGGGACTTCACTGGTGGTTGCGATGTCGCAGCTATCCTCGTAGGTCCTCCCTTGCTATCGTTCGCCTTGCTTCGACATTCAGATCGCTTGTGACCCAGCTTTCCACACGTATAACATCTTAACGATATCTTAGCGCGCTTAATGTCTGACACTTTTGATGATTCACCAGATATGTTAGCTTTGCGTTTCATATGGGTGAATGCTTACAATTCTTGTTGTAACCTATCACGCGAGGTGATATCAGTAGTGAAGGCCAGTCGTTGTAATTTCGGATCTATTTGAGATATGTGAGCGAGTATAGTTGCAATTGCTATTTGATCTTTACTAGCATCTTTCCAACAATTAGTCAGTGACGTCATCAAGCGGCTTGCGTAAGCGACAATAGTCTCGTTTTCATTCGGCTTATTATTGTTGAGGTTAATAAGCATACCGGCCAATGTCTCAGTCGACACAAATCTTGCCTTAAACAGTACCTTAAACTCGTCCCACGTCAATCCCGGATACACAATCTGTGAGAGCCACGTCGATGCTGCTCCTTTTAACGCCTTACTGATTATAACAACCAGTTGTCCGCCTTGTGGAGGGTAGTCGGTAAAACAAATCTGCAGTTGCACACCATGATCTTGCGTCCATATCAGTGTTGTTAGGATCAAATTCGGGTAATTCAATATTATTCTTTGTTTGAGGTATTTGTAAGGCCTCAATAAGAGATCTCATGTTAGCGTTTTGTTGCTCAAACATACAACGCCATCTTTCACTCTCACTTAAGTCCTTTTGCGGTTGAACCAACACCGATCCCACTTCTGATATCGGGTTATCGCTATTTTCGATCTCTCGAGTCTTATCCATAGTATATACCGTGGGCTGAGAAGTGTTGGTCCAAAAAACAAGCAATGGCTAATCAAAGATTTTATTTTAAATCACTTATCACTTAATTATAACACTGATTTTAACTTCTTTATTTTAATCACTTCACTTTCACTATGTACACTATGTAGAACGCGAGACAGTTTCTAGTAGTGAGCTGTCCGCCTGACCGAGTAGAACTGAGCTCAGCCCGGAGGACCGCCACGACGTAGACTCTGTCGAGCTCCTGTAGATGGAGCTGGCGTTCCAATAGTTGTGGTTTTGACTTCATTTCCGACATATTTATATTTAAACTAAGTTAAGTTTTTTAAGGCTAAGGTGTCTTGTATTAAGATAAATTTGGCACCATCAGATTTACGCATAAATATTCTACCGTTTCGCACCCATACATATCTAAAAGAGAGTTCCTTGGCTTTAAGTCTTGCAGCGGCTTGAAGAGCCCTGTTTTCCGGAGTCAAATTTTCTACAACGTAAATTGAAGATTTTTTCTCGTCGGCTATACCTAAATGGCTCGTGTTCAATTTTTCCTTCGGATTTTTCTTATTATAAGTCAGTAATGCAGCCATGAAGTTGTCACGCAGGCGGGGGCTACTAAAGCGGACAAGAATAGAACGAGGGCGAGGAGAATTGCTATTCATTTTGGCGAAACGTAAGCCGTAATATACATCCTCATCTTTAATTGGGCAATTGATCGTTTTACCCAGTTGTTGAACTAGCTTAAGAATATTTTCGCTGCGATGCTCCGGAACACAGTGGATTTCGATGTTACAGGCACGGGACTGCTGATCTATTTATCTGAGACGTAGTGATATATCGCGAGTAGATGTGCGAAGCATTTCATTTTCTTTTTGTACATCCGCTAAGTATTTTTTCTGTGTATCAATTTCCTTTTTTATTGTGTCATATTCATTACTTAGAAAACTTAATGATTGATCAAAAACAGAAATTTGGTTTTTAATTTCCAACAATTGACTATTGAGAGCAGAGCGTAATTCATCCCGTATAATTTCACGAATACTGTCAGCGGAAATACATGAGCAGTGAGTCGAGGACTTCGACTTAGTGCGTAAAGTAACATTTTCATATAGCTGAGCATTACTGAGAGTGGAAGTAGGACGGATCGGTGTGTTAGTATTATCTTTCTTAGGTTCCTTACAACGGCACGACGGACATATCCACATGGCCTTAAATTCGCTTGAGAAAGTATCAAATTTAGTAGCCGATATATTGAGGCAACCATAATGATACTTATCAAGACATCGCGAGCAATGCATTGCATCATCTTTTTTTAAATCATGCGTACAACCAGAACATTTGCTTGAAGGCATTTTTGCTAATTATAATACTGTAATTCACAACTAAGAAAAAAAAAACATGTAAATATGTTCTCGCCGTGGCTGGGAGCCTGTATGTGAATTTTTCGAGTATATGGTGCTAGTGATCCCCAGCTGTTAGAAGGTCAACGACCGGAGACAAAGAACGACAACGTTAACAGCTCACGAGTTGTGTTCACCACCGTATTACACCAATTAATTGTATTTAATTTAGTTTTATTGTATCCTTATTTGTTATAATTCGAATTCAAGACTGTTCACTGTTCTATAATTTTTCACTGTTGAACGATAAAGATGACAAATATCCATGAAAACTAAACACTGATCACACTTGTACCGAAAAGTTTTAAATTCCGTAATAACCACTGACCAACTTGGATTTATCGGTAGATAACGATTGTCCTTTGATATTGACTAATTTAAATCAAAACTGTAGTAAATTCACTAATATAGCACTTCGGAAATTATTTTAAAAGCGTTTATTTTACGGAGACAACATAATCATTATTTGACTATCACTATCATCATTATATTTAGGATTAATCAATATATTATATATTTTTCTTAAAATCGAGTTTTCTTTAACTCGACTTCTCTTTAAGAAAATATAAATAAATAAGGAATTTATAATAATTATTATACATGACGTATTTGTATTTTCTATATAAATAAAAACTATTCCATACGGCTTGTTAACGCCAAGCATTAAAACTCGCGCAAGGCGTGGAATGTGAAATTTGCCTGACGTTTGCCATCAGGCGTAACACCTTTTTGTATGACATTTTATTATGTATAACTCATTTGACTTTTACTACTCGTACGATCAACATCAAATTAAACTGACTAAAGAATTTTTAAGTTTCATTGAAATCCATTTGTACGCGAAGATACATAATTTGGCGACCGTGACAGGACATTGTTGAAGTTATAAAGGTTTGATCGGAGCTGAAGTGAACAAAAACCATTGCCGGGCAGAGAAGCACCTAAAGCCACCTCGCAGCATATCATCATTTGATGAGTGCCCTGTTTATCCATCATAACTTCCTAAATCATTACCTAATCCTAAATTTCTGTCTTCCTAACCTAATTATACATAAATACTATATATTTTAATTGTGTGAACAAGTTGCATCTACCTACAAAAAAAGAATACATTGACATATTTAAATTACATTAATTTTTAAGCAAATTATTTTATAAACTAAAACATTTAATAAATATAATAACAAAAATTAAAGTCTCGTTATGTTCGCAAGATTTTTTTACGCGATATTCAGTTGTTTTGGCCGACTAATTCCAGATATCTACGTACGGCGGCCGGTTGACCTACTTTCGTGATCCGTGACCGTTGCTGATCGCTGGTGGAGATTCTCCTGGTATTGCACGCAGCTACCTAATCAGGTGTCACCTTGTGAGGGACGTAAGACAATTTATTTTTATTTGAGTGGAATTAATTTGAAATTGCCTTGTGATTAATCTATTATTACTGTTTGATAATTTTATTATTTACAATTGTTATTCTTGTTAATATTTATTGGCACTTAAAATCTTTTTTTAAATAAAGAGAGTATTTTAAGCAGTTTTGCCGTTATCATCAATTTGTTATGCCTTTGTTTTCATATCATTAGTGAATTCTTTGATGTGGTCAAGTTCTTTAGAAGTTGAATAACTCCTTTGTGTCGATTTTTTTATTTATCTACCTTCTTTAAATAATACAAATTGTATCATCTTTTCATATAAACAATTTTCAAGTAATTAATCTTTTATTCATCTCATAATCAGTATTATATATTATCTATTAAAATAAAATTTATTAACTATTTCTTAAATTACAATACACGAACATAACTGTCAAGGATTAATATGGTTAAGTTATATATGATTATGTCACAAATCAGATGGCTTGTAATGTATGTATTATTTGATATATCTTAGCCTTATCGGCAGTAGTTTCAGGCAATTCAATTCACTTCCTTTATTGGGAATTCCAGTAACAGAAGTACTTCGGTAAGAACAAACGCATTACTCATTCCAGAAATTAGAATATAAATTATAAGATCTGTTCAGACCTTTGATGATCATCAGCTCATTTCCTATATGACAAAAGGTTTTGATCAACTTTTACAGGTTCGTTTGTTATGAAATTCCGGCCCTTCGATGTCACAATGATTATGTTGTGTATTTGATTTCATACTTTTTGAAGTTTTATTGTGTCGGGTGTTATTTCAATGTTTAATATTATGGTTACTATTGTATCGGCAGGTAGACCACCTGCCATATTCACATTTCAAGGGCAAATTATTTACAAGAATAACATATTTTTTTTGTTAGACATAGTTCTCTTGGTAGAAGGTTATTGTGTCCTACGTTGCAAACGTGGCATGACTAAATAAACAAGCAATCAGCAAGATCCTGAAGAAACCGTCCTCTTGTTACATTATTGCATTTCTTGTTAAGGTTATTCATTTACACTGCTCATAACTAAAATTCTGAAGAAAAAGCAAGAGGCAGCGAGTTTGAAGATTGCAAGAGTAATTGAAAATGAAACAAATAATAATAATTAAGTGTTTTTAATTTCCTGGTCCAGTACAGCTGTTTGCGTTTGCGAAGTGCTTTTGACTTTTTGATAATATATTTTTTTTTAATCAACTTTGATTGATCAAGTTTTAAAAAAGATTTGACATCATTATTTCTTCATTATTTATATATGCATATACATTTTTTAAATCTCAGGATTCGACTTTAGTGAAATATGCTATCGGTTTTCAAAAATTTTAAGCAGCGGTATTGCTATTATAATTAAATTTGTTGTCTTTTTTACATGTCATTTTGTCAACTTTTATATAATTTTCCCCCGTTATATAGAATGCTTCTATGTATTACCGAACTTAATTATTGGGTTATAGAGATTTATTATGTTCATTTCTTAAACTATGTATATAGTTTTTTTATAAATATACATATGTTGTTTATACAGAGCTTCGGCTTTTTCTAAAGCTCGCTTAGCGGCTGCAATATTTGCTTCATGCAGCATTGCCAGTGAGTCATTTTCAGACTGACTGACTTCTCAGAAATATTGGTTTGAAAACACGTATTGCTATGGAAACTAGGAGCTTGAAATATGACATTCACAGCTGTTCCTTCTTTTAATATCGGAGACAGAAACAACAAATATAATAAACTTGTGACATCATTGTACATGGCAGCAAGTTCCCTTGCTGTGTAAGACTTTTCTGATGATGTCACCATATTAAAGTGAGTTTTTAGCTCAAGCCACTGGCTAATGTTTGTATTAGTAGCTGTATTAAACGCCAACCATCTAGTTGCGGATAGTTGAGTAAGTTTCAAGGGTTTTTTACCATCATTAATGGTTTCAAATAAGGTCAGATATATTTTCATTCGCAGCGGGCTGTGGCCAAACCAATTTCTGGTTTCCCTAAGTAAATATTCCAGACAAGACGTTAAGGAGTAACACACACTTTTAATAGCTGTAAATGGGGAACATCTGCTTATAAGAGAGTAAAAAGGGAGTGATGTTTGCCACAAAGGTTACTTGCTCCATTAGTTCCTATTGCAATTAGATTTTGAAGATTTAAACCCATTTTAGAGATAAAACTCTCGAATGATGTATAAATGGCGTTAGATGTTGCTCCGAAAGCCTAAAAATCAAATCAATTTTGTCCAGTTTTAAATTGTAGTATCGAATGCAATAAGCGATGTACTTTTCTCTTGTTACATCGTATTTATTTCAGGCTTGCTCTTTTCTCTTGTTGTTTCATTAATGGCGTCGTCGTGATGTAATCTAGACATGAGCAATACTAATTTTTTTTTAAGATAATAAGAAGATAAGTTTGACATCCTTTTTAAAACCAAATTGAACGAACGCTACTCGAACACCATCGTATAACTAAGAATATATTAATGGAAATTATTTAAAAATAGTAGTAATGAGTATTATATTGACATCAAATAATTTGCCAACGCGTTTTATAATGAAATTAACATTTTTTTACCTATTATATGAAAACTATTATATTTTTCGTGCATTTGCTTGTAGCTCTGTTTATATCGTTGTAAAATAATAATAATTCGGATTCGTTGGCAATTTCAGTAGGCGCATAAGCTTGTACTAGCGAATAGTTTGTATCTTCTATTTTTATGTGTTATGAGGCAACCCTTTCAGATATAGCTGTAAAATCGTTTACTGTTATTGTTGGTTGTTTTTTGACAAGAAAGCCCACACCTTTTTCGCCTTTTGTTTCTCCATAGTAGTATAAGATATAGTTGCCTCTGTCTTCGATTTGGTATCCTAATCTTCTTACTTCTGAGATACCAATAATGCCCCAGTTTATAAAGGAGATAGCATGTTCCATTTCAATCATTCGTATTTCACTCGCTAGCGAGCGAACATTTAATGTGGCTATGTAGTATTTCAAAGGATTTGGAGGGTGGTAGTCTACTTCCCCCGCGGCGACTGGCCGTTCTGGGGGAGTTATATTAAAATTTTTAGTTTTATGTTTCGAGATTTTTGCGATAGCTCCAGGGCGTTGCAGGGGCGATTTTTGTTGCTATTCCTCCATAGAGTCTTCCGAAGATAGAGCTGTGGCATAGTTAGGTGTGTCGGCTTGTGTTGAAGAGAAGAAGCTTTTCATCGAGTGTTGTACTTTTTTAGGGGTGCTTTTCTTTACTTTAGTTTTCTTTACTACTTGGTATTTTGTAGACTCATTCGACTGGCTTCCCGGTATAAAATGTCTCGTGATCTGATTAGTAGGAGTAATTTCAAGACCTCGTTTTTTCTGGTTGTAATGAATATTCATTTTATTCGTTCTTCCTTTGGAAGTGCTAGTGGATGGCTCGTGAACAATCAGTTTGTCGTAGCGGATGAATGCTATCTTTCCTTCTTTTCTTTCTTTTTGTAGTTGTTCTTGTAATTTCTTTCTAGTTTCCAATACTTTTATGGGATAGTCTTCCTTGATATATATATATATATATATATATATATATCTTATATATTTATCCTTTAATTTTTGTTTGTTCTAGAGTATTACTATTTTTTTCCGTATGTAGTAAGAGTTACCACAATAGGTCTGACTTTATTTTCAGTCCTCATACCCATTCTTTTCACCATCTCTTGTTCACCTTGATGGCATTTAATATTCATATCTTCATTAATAATGTCTAGAATTATTCTTTCCGACTCCTCGTATGATTTCTCTGTTTCTTCTACGCCGAAAAAGATAATATTTTTATGCCTTATTTGTCTCTCTAATTCAGATATTCGTTTTTCTTGATCAGATTCAATTTTTATAATATTTTCAATTTCCTTGTAGATTTGGCTGAATTTACTGTCAATATGTTCTTTATGTTTTTGGTTATTTTGGTCTCCAGATTTTGTAGGGATTGCTCTGAGTCTCTCTTAATGTCCACTCAGTTATTTTATGAGTTGTTCTATGTTTGGCATCATAGCGCCCTCTGTATTTAGTGTTTGGTATATACAATTAAAATAATAAAACAAATAACATATTACAAATTGATAGCAAAAACGCGCCGTCTAAAAGATTGTCCTGTGGCATTGTACCCAAGACGCTGCCACTATTGCCTCTACTGATCGAGAATTGTGTATTATACACAGTAAGCAATTACGAAATAGGGACATAATTGCAGAGCAAAAACACTCATGACGCAATACAAGAAAGAACATTACAATATACCTTTAAAAAAAAGTCACATTTCGTATGAAATCCATTCATTTGGGAGGCATTCTGGGAACAATTCGGTCAAGTGTTAACATCGGAACCGATCGAAGACGATGAAATGTTAGGATATAACGTGTGGAACAACCTACAGAATGACCCCCTAGGGGATCAACTTCAATTTCCACATTTATTAACTTTTCTTTCTTCAAAATTAGATTTTCTTAACTTTTCTTGGCATACATTTTTTTGCTCTTTGCTCATATTCTTTTCATACATTATTTTCAAAGCTTTTTGTAATTTTCCTTAGTTATCGTTTCAGTTTGTGATCTCTTCCAGCCAACCCTGTATTAAGATACTTGCAGGTCATAACGGGCTAGTGCATATAAATGAATATATGTATATATATATGCACTATATAAATATAGTGGATGTGGTGGGCATCGCTGCAGGCGACCCACACACCTGAACATTATTAGTTAATTTTTTGTTATGAATGTATTAATCAATCATTTCCTAGTCTTTGAAATAAGCTGATTGATAATAATGAAACGAATGAATGATAATAATAGAAAACCATAAAATATTTTTACAGCGGTTTTTGTTAGAATCTTACTTTTTTCCATTGTTCCTTGGCTACTACTCCACCTGGAGTTTACCAATTCTTTTAATTCCCGCATCTGTCGGTCAGCTTTAATTCGGCTTTGAGGCCCTTGCTGGAGGCTCGTTATAACTAGAACAAGTTAAAACTATTTCAGAGAAACAAAGGGTCTATTGATTGAGTAAAGAATCAAGAACAATTATTGTTTAGCTTGTTTCTTAAGAAGTAATATAAGTTCATGTCGCGTATCACGTCATTGTTTATGTTTCAAACTTTCAAATGCCAGAGTATGATAGATTTTCAAATAACAAAGTAAGTTATTTACGAAATAACTAATAATTTACGTACCTTTTCATGAATTCTAATAAATCTGCAATCTGTCCTGGGCTTGCTCGAGATTTTTATTCCATTCTATGAAAGTTATCACATCATTTAAGGTATCTTTTCGGCTTAAGAAGAATAATAACATAAAATTTCGAGTCACAGTAATGTTTAAATTTACATTCCGCACTGCGATAAACAAGAAGAACATATACCTATCCTATTTCATTTACTTATATTTTTTTTTAAAGTTCAACCCGCGCACAAAGTACACAACCGCGACTTTGACTTTAGTTTTACGTGTGTAAGTACGCTCACCATAAACTCAAGAGTAGGTTTTTTTCTAAGTACATTGTAGAATAGAATAAAGAGCTATCGACTCGGTCGTGTCAAATTGGCTACCAACTTATCGTTTTCTAAGATCGATATGAAACGAAAATAACTTGGCTGGGGCCTCAGGGCACCGATCTGACTTTAACCGACGACTACACTCAGCGACCCATCTCGATCAGTAGCTATCACTCAAATGTCACATCACTCAAAGGGCTTTAAGTACTTTAACTTTTGTTTTTTTTTTTTTTAAAGTATTAAACGCAACGTTATCTAAAATACAAGTCGCGCCATCTAGTTCGTAAACATGTAAACTATTCTTGTTACAGTAGGTATTATTATTCTTCGCTCTCTCTCGCTTCCGAATAGTATTTTCAACAACATTGCTCTTGCGAAGTGAGTGAGACACGTGTGCCTACTTGCCATTTTGGACATCCCCCGCTCCCCGCAACGCCCCCCTCCGATGCCAGTTATACTCGCCGCGTCCTCCGACGTCGGCTTGAGGAAACGACCGGTACTAGTTGCCAGGACCCTGCTCCTTTCAGCAAGCGACGCTCACACTGATCCTACAAAGTTTTTGATGAGCAAAAACTCCTACAGGATCACATCATCAGCTGGGCCTCCCCTTGTGGGTCTCACCTAGCTGGGTGGCACGCGCTGAGGTTGTGGTGCCGTGCATACCGTTGAGTGAAGTTGAGCACGAAAACTCATTACCATCATGTCTGAAGGGAGGGAGCCCCCCTCCTTAGACCAACGCAAGCACGGCCGAGGTAAGTCGGGCATTCCACGGTCAGTTGTTCGGAGAGACATCTTGGACAACTCGACCGTGCCCGTCACCCTCATCCGCATATTACATGAGGAAACCGGGGGAGAATAGGAGCACCGGGCCGCCGAAGACAACTTCGCCGTCGCTGTAGCTGAGTCTACAGCAGGCGCAGAAGGATCTAAGCGCCCGAGGCCAGATTCTTCCCCGGAGTCTGAAGAAGCAGAGGTCAAGCGTCCCAGGACGGACGTCTCCCCTCCACCGTCATCACCTCAATACACTTCGCCGCAAGAGTCGGCGTCGTCGCGAGCGGCATCACCCATGTCGGGTGATGCAAGCACGGACGCATCGGCGACGCATTTACCACCACCGCGATCCCCCTCCCCACTGGAGGGTGGATCGCAGGACACATGGCCGCGAGACTCGACGAGCTACGCTGCTCTGCCATCGACGGTCGAGATAACAACCTCCCGACCAGCATCACCGCAACCAGGACCGTCTGAGGTGTCCTACGCGGCGGCCGCTGCAGCAACAGCGTCGCCCAGGAGCCGGGCCCCCCAACCTACACCAGCGCCAGCCATTTACTGCCAGCATTTGCTATCGCCAGGTTATATCCCTGTCGCAGCTTAGGGCCGCAGTGCATATGTCAGCCGTCAAGCCCTCCGAGCCTGGAGCTTTCTTCGGGTTGAGGCCCGATAGTACCATCTCCAGCTCCGCGCTAGTGAATGGTTCATCGTCGGCCGACAGACCTTGAATCTCCACAGGAGTTTTGTTTTCAGTGGTCGCTCTTATGGACCTCTTTTTTTCAGTTTCGATGTCTGCAGAGTCATCTGGTTAGAACGTTTTTGCTAAGAGTTCAGCTGACTGGTCGGGCGACAGTGTTTCGCCAGCTGTATTCCTCAAAAGCAAATCGTCCCGCCGTTTTGACGTTTTACTTATGACTCTGTATACGCCGTCCTAGACACTTTTGCGGTTCTGGGTCGAGCAAAACTCCTTCCAGCTTTTTGTGACTACATTGATCACACTCTCTTGGTAGTTTTCCCTTGCCTATATGTATTCTTGGGCAGTGAGTTGTGTCCGACTGGTTACAGCATTGCGGATACAGCGTTTTTCCTTAGCACGTTCCTTTTTAGGTCTTCAAGGACAGGGGATCAGCATGAGGGTCTCGGATCGCCTTTCCACGGCTTCACTTTTGGGATCGTGTTTTCGCCGTTGATTATTGATGTGTAGGTGGTAAACATCTCTTTCAGTTGTTCTGGTCTTGTGAGGTCCGAGATGCGTTCCAGGGTAATTCCACTGTCGGCGAGGTTGGTCTGTAATTTGATGGAGAAGTCCGACCGTTTGCCTTCTTGGTGTTGTATTTGCGCGTTGAGATAGGCCGAAGGGTTTTAAGGCCTTCTGTAGGCGAAGGGCGATGGTAATGGCGTTGTGGTCTGATGTTGTGAGACTTCTATTTATTTATTTATTTGGGAAACAAACAATTATAATTACACTTAATAGTAAAAAACAAATATAAGAAAAACATAAATCAATCAAGTTTCCACTTAAAATTAATACAAACAAATGACATATTATATTAAAAATAAAAACACAAACAGAAAGCACAAAATGCAAGTGGAACTGCCATAATTTAATTATATGACGTAAACTAAATTTAAATTCGCTAATTTTTGAGTTAAATATATCTAATTCTGTACAATGTTTCTTATAAATTTTATTATTTCTATTCACTCTCCAGTCTTCCATTCTGCCTAACAGGGATTGGCTGCGTCAGCGTCACGTCCACGCAGCTGGTGTACAACCTCCCTCCTCGATAGGTTTCGAAGGTCGGTACGTTGCCAGTGTTTAGAATGTGGAGGTCCATCTCGGTGATATACCACCTGGGAGCTATGCTCGCTTGCTTCATCTCATTCTTTTTTTCTTCCGTTTTGAATAAATCTTTAAATTTTTTTGTCTCCTATAATTAATAGCTTTTTGCCGTGGACGTGAAGACTTTATCGTAGCGTAGTTTGGAGCTGGCAAAAAACATGAAACGATTCTTCTTTATCCTCTATTTGGTTAATTAACGGCTCGTCATCATCCGAAGATTTTGTCTCATGACTCTTTAGTTGAGCTTTTGTTTTGTATTAATCATTTTTTCGGAATGTTTTCACCTTTCTGCTTGGGATCATCATCAAATGACGAAGAAGAAGTGTATAAATCCGAGACTTGAAATTTAGTCATATAGTTATTTTTGATGAATGATTCACTAAGATTCAAATCAAGATCAGATTCAGAGCTAGAACAGACGATATTTTCTTGCAGACCGGACGAACTCGGTGGAGGATAATCGTACAGAGATGGTTGAGGGTCATGTTTCGTAACTGCGACCTTGAAACGGTGTACTGAACTTAGCAGCATGGGGCAGCACTGATCATTGGCCGTAGAATCTAATTCTTATGGATGCCTCCGGTAGTGGCGCGTTCCGAGGCCGATGAAAAACGAGGGCCTCGGATTTGTGTAGGGCCACCTCTAGGCCCAACGCGCGGATGCGGTGGACCACGTGCGCCACCCCAAGCCGTGGCGCGATAGGCCGCCTCCCGGTAGGAGCTGCCGCGGGCCGACACGAGGGTGTCGTCAGCGTAGCACGTGACGCTGACACTCCGTTACGTGGCCCCGCGCAGCACCAGTTCTTAGCCGATGCTCCACTGGAGCGGTCCTAGTACCGACCCCTGCAAAACACCGCACGACAGTGACTTGACGCCCCAACCCTCCCGAGTCGGGTAGGCTACCGCTCGGCCAGCGAAATAATCCGCAACGGTTCGCCTTAAGTAGCCCGGCACGTTGTTGAGCCGCAGGGCCTCCATAACGGTTTCCCAGGACAGGGTGTTGAAGGCATTGAAATTGATCAAATCAATTACAAATTGATAGCAAAAACACGCCGTCTAAAAGATTGTCCTATGTCATTGTACCCAAGACGCTGGCACTATTGCCTCTCTATTGATCGAGAATTGTGTATTATACACAGCAAACAATTACGACATAGGGACATACTTGCAGAGCAGAAACACTCATGACGCAATACAAGAAAGAACAATACAATATATTTTAAAAAAAAATCACATTTCGAATTAAATCCATTCATTTGGGAGGCAGTCTGGGAACAATTCGGTCAAGTGTAAACATCGGAACCGATCGAAGACGATGAAATGTTAGGATATAACGTGTGAAACAACCTACAGAATGATCCCCTAGAGGACCAAATTCAAATTCCTCATTTATTAAATTTACTTTCTTCAAATTTAGATTTTCTTAAATTTTCTTGGCATACATTTTTTTACTTGTTGCTTATATTCTTTTTATACATTATTTTCAGAGCTTTTTGTACTTTTCTTTTGTTATCTGTTCTGTTGCAGTTAATAATTTTAAAATTAAAAACAAATTGCTTTAATGTCTCCCTTATTCCCTTGAACACAATGTTATTAAATAATATCGGGATAAGCTTTTAATATTTCGCCGAAGGCATCTGCCTGGCTATCGCGCTGCTTTTTGCTGTTGCTGATAGTTTTGAAGTTATACATGTTGACGTAAAGGGCCGGGCCACATTTTCTGGCAATGCAGCGCGCGTTGCGGCGGGAGATAGGCAAACGTACATGCTGTACGTAACATACTGTAAATACTGTTTTCATAATTATGCCTGATCCGATCCTAAATGCACCAAGTATGTATTGCAAACGTTTTGATGGCAACACAAACAGTGGCCCTTGCAGTTTGTATGCTTCTAAACTTTGTTTTAATATAGACAAGTCCGTTATTTTTTCGTCAATGATATATCTTAGAACACGGTCACCATTACTGTCTACGCTCTGCAGTATGTATACGTCGGCGACTCACCAGAGTTCTTCTCAGGATCCATGATAAAAAAATAAGACACTCAATAGAAACGAACGTAATTAAATTTTTAAACAACTTGTACAGCGGTACAAGAATCGTCGAAAGAATGCCAGCAAAAGCTTACATTGCAATTAACTGAACTGCGACATGTGTTTTTTTAACATTATTATAACCATATGAGGAGCGTCGGAATAAAAACCGATACATAACATTAATCAATCAATAGCTCCCAAAACTCTCGGAAATCCTGCAATGGAATAAATGTCGTTTCCCAATCTCTGCGTTCTTGGGAATCGGGCATTTTAATGAAATGCCATTTAAGTTTTGCAATTGCAGCTGTAACCGTGTGGTACACGGTGAACAGTAACTTGTTCGACATAGAATGTTTGACATGTCCTATCACTTTTTGATTGCCAATAGCGTAATATTCGAGTGTTATCAAAATTTTGTCTCTTTGCTGTAATGCTCGATGTCGTTTCGTCAAAGGCGCGATGTCCTTGCCAAACAATGACTAGGTACAACACGGTGTCTTTAAAAACACGGAACCTACTTACACGGGAACAGTTGTATGTGGGGCTTGCCGATATCCATCAGAATACCCAGTAATAAATCAGCGGTACGGTACCCTTTCCGTCTTAACGAGGAGCGCCACGGGATCGCTTGCGCATACCGCGACGCTCTGACAGACGGCCTGTGGTGTTTAAAGGGTACTTATTTCGAGTCGCTCTCATATTTAAGCGTTCGTTAAAGTTGATGTTGAGTATGCGAAATTTTAAATTAATTAATTTTAAAAGTGCATCTCAAATAATTGAGATGCACTTATATATTTGAGTGACATTTCAGTATTCGGCCGTTAGCGTGTCTTTTGTTATACTAAGTAAATACTCTACATGTTTCCTTAATCCTAAAAGTTCAATCGAGGGCTGATTACTCTTATCGATTAGATTACTTAACACTAATTACTCCTTTAAATTGAAATCTAGCGTCATATATATTTTGCTTAAATCTAATACCTAAGCCTGTCCTATATTCATCGGAAGCAATCCCGTATTTGGTTCAACATGCTGCTCAACGTGCTCGAAACTTCACTGTTGTCCTTGCAATGGTTGTTGTAAAAGAAATTGTCTTCTAGCTTGCGTTTCGTTTACGTTCTTGTAAAATATTTTCATTGTTTGATAAACGGTTAAAACACGGTCACCATTACTGTCTATGCTCTGCAATATGTATACCTGAATGAATCTTCGAAAGAGCGTTTAGTTTTCCACTTTATGATAAAACTCTTCTACCTGTTTCTCCTCACCGTTGAAGGGATTTTTCTGCAAAGAGGTCTGTATTAAATTTTAAATTGGACTTTCACTATATACTTTGTATTTAGGAATCAAGATGGATATAGGTTTGTTTTAAAAAAGATTTATCAAAACAACTATACAACAATAAATTAAACGTATATGGCGCTTGTTTTTATAGACAGTGGTGAGGATCGATGCTGCCCACAGTATGTTTGGCTTATACGGATAGAACAAAAGAATTAAACTGAAGTGAAATATAATTTATGGGATATTCTCCACAACTCAGTCCAAGCAGAAGTGTAAAACTAGCGCCTGCCGGTGTCTCCGCTCGCCCGCTTGCGTTCCCCTCTTCAACTCGAACCGAAATCACGCAACTCTGACGTCACATTTAAGGACTCGCCCCCTGGGGCCTATCATTCAGCTAATATGTATATATGTATATACAAAGTACTAACGCGTCCTATTTATATTCTTTGCAAAATAATCTTTTCAATACTCTCCACTAGGACTCAATACGTTTGTAGCAGTACGTCGCTACATAGCAACAAGAACACACCCGCCACGCATGCCGCAATACTTAATACTTCTGGTGCAGATGGTATGCTAGTGAGAAGTTGTGGCAGATTTTGGGCGTTCTGGTCGTCCATTGTTGATGTAGGCGAGCAGAGATTCCACAATATTCCATCGTTTCTACTGTACTCAAGAAGTTTTACTACTGCTACAACGTTCCTCTCCTAAAGTGGTGACCCCGACGCCGTCTGAGGAAGCCAAGGAACGCCGATGTAATCCTGAGCAAGAACCAACGAAGCCAGCCAAACCATCAGAGCCGAAAAAGCCTGTTGAACTGCTCGTAATCTCTGCCAGTCTACACCGTGGAATCTCTTCCCATTTACTCACACAATGGAATATCAACATACCCAACTTCTTATCAGCGAACTAAAGAAATTATCGCAAGAAATCGCTGAACTAAAAGCAAGACTTCAACATACCCACCATCGTAAGCAATTTCGATCTCATCAACGAAGTTCGTCACGACATCATTCTCGCACACGTACATCATCATCATCGTCATCATCGGCACTTTGCTGCACCGTAAATTCGCAAGCCAAGCAAGACGCTGTACTTCACCGTGCAGTTACAAAAATACAAACGTCGAGAAACCAGATCGACTACATTCAGATCATACCGCCTATTCGTCACTGACAAGAGAATAAGACTATCTTTCTTGGTGGACACAGGGGCTAATATATCCGTCCTACCAAGAAAACCAGGTCAACAAGCTACGCCGCTACCATTCAAATTATACGCAGCAAACAATACAACTATATCTACATACGACGAGAGAACACTCGAACTCGATCTTAACCTACGCCGCCCGTATAAATGGAAGTTCATCGTTGCCGACGTTTCAAAACCTATACTGGGAGAAGATTTTTTAAATCATCATCAACTCATCGTCGACATGAAAATTGAAGGTTAATTGACGCCGTAACAAGCTTAAAAACCAAAGCTTCAATCATGTCAACAAACATACCAACCGTTCGCAGTATCGATATACACAATTCATATCACGCAATACTAGCGGAATTCCCCGGTATAACAAGACTCACCGCGATGCAACTTCAACCGCAAATCAACGTCGAACATTATATCGAAACTCAAGGGCAACCAATACACTGCCGCGCTCGACCTATACCGCCACATCGTTATGAAAAAGTAAAAAAAGAATTTGAAAATATGATGCAACAAGGACTCTGCAGACCAAGTAAAAGCCCATGGTCATCACCACTACACATTGTACCAAAGAAGAACGGCGATATAAGAGTTTGTGGTGACTATCGACGACTCAACGCTATCACAAAACTCGATTGCTATCCAGTTCCGCGAGTCAAGGACTTTACACATCAATTATCTAGAAAAACTATATTTTCAATTAACGATTTAAACCGAGCATATCAACAACTTAGCGACCGAGATGAAGACATAGAAAAAACCGCTATAATAACTCCAATGGGTTTATTCGAATTCCCAGGCATGTGTCCCGGTTTAAAAAACGCAGGACAAACATTTCAACGTTTCATACATGAAGTACTCCGAGGGCTAGACTACGTGTTCCCATTCATCGACGATATTCTTATTGCCTCATCCAACGAGACCGAACATCGCGAATACTTCAGAACCGTTTTAAAAAGACTAGAGGACAACGGCGTCACTATTAACCCAGCCAGAAATTAAATTCCTTGTTTATATCGTATCTAGAGAAGGTATTAAGCCACTTGAAGAAAAAAATAAAACTATAATCGAATATCCACTACCAACAACCATAGAAGAGTTAAGAAGATTTCTCGATATGCTAAATTTTTACCGCGACCACATACCGCACGCCGCAACTATACAAGCTCCATTAAACGCATATCTACATAACGTCAAGAAGCGAGATAAAACAATAATACAGTGGAATAACGAATCACTGCAAGCATTCGAAGCGGGTAAAGCAAGCATCTCTAACGCGACTTTACTCGCTCACCCTTCTCATCCAGCTACAGCTGCGATATTCAGCGACGCCTCTGACAACTCAGCTGAAGCTGTATTACAACAATACTCACCTATCGGGTAGCGAGGACATGAGGTCATGACCTCAGTTGATCAGCTGTTATTAATCGTTTGGATACAGTAGTATGAAACTGAATTCTATGCACCTTTGGTTGTGAAGAAGTCCGAATGTGATACTAACGCTTAGCAGAATATTCGATAGTCTACTAACGGAACGAAATAAAAGTCACTAGTCGATTCGGACACACATATAATTCACTACTCAATACAGTCAGAAGAAGTAAAGAGAACATTAAAATATATACAAAGTCAGTCACGATAATCAGAACATCACAGAAGGAATACTTGGAATAACAATAATATATATTTGCATAGAAGAGAAAAAACAATTATTTAAGAACGGTCGTAATATATCACCAGTAGAGGGTAGCGCAACTAAACGGTCACCGTACGCTGCGACGATCGTGGACGGCGCGTAGTAATTAATATGAATAAATAATTAATAATTTTTATTATTATTATTATTGATTATAATAATAATATATAATAATAATATTTATTTATTTCAAGTATCATCGACTCATTTTGTTAGTAATACAAAAAACTTAAATGTCTATGTTAGTACTTAACCTAAGGCTATCTTAAAAAAAAAAAATGAATCTAAGATATGTGAGTCACCTCTGCGCCATTTTCCATTAGAAATAGCGCAGCAGTGACCCACATATGTGCAGTCCAGCCTGCTCGCGATTAGTTTCAAGATTATGTTGGTACTGCCCCGCACTCTGCGCACCAGGGCTCCACATCTTTTACGCATAGTAATATAAAAACAGTCCACGTGTGCTGATGCCCTGATGCGCTACAAAAACGGGGCAGCCCCATCAGCACCCTGAGAGCTTTATTATATTGAACACTATGTTTTGATGTTTAATTATTAGAAACTGTATTATGTTGTTTGTGTTTAATATTAATGTTGTGTGCTTGTGTTCCCCACACACATCTCAAAAGAGCTTTTTTACAATTTTTTTTTTCCTTAGTCAAACGTTCATGCTCGACGTAACATGCTGTAAATACTGTTTTCATAATTATGCCTGATCTGATCCTAAATGCACCAAGTATGTTGGGCAAACGTTTTGATGGCAATACAATTAGTTGCTCTTGAAGTTTGTAGAACACGGTCACCATTACTGTCTACGCTCTGCAGTATGTATACGTCGGCGACTCACCAGAGTTCTCCTCAGGATCCATGATAAAAAAATAAGACACTCAATAGAAACGAACATAATTACATTTTTAAACAACTTGTACAGCGGTACAAGAATCGTCGAAAGGATTCCAGAAAGTCCTTACTTTGCAACTAACTGAACTGCGACATGTGTTGTTTATCAATAATGATACCATATGAGGAGCGTCGGTAACTAAAACCGATAAATAACATTTGTGTTTTTTGTGGAAAAATAAAAAATGTGGCCAAGTTCATGGTTTTCTAATTTAGACTTAAACGAAATCTATCAATTTATTGTGTTAGCATTACTCTTTGGAAACCTAAATTCTGCATTTGTGACTGTGGTACCTATTCAATTATAAAAAAAGAATATATAACCATTATATATCGGTTAATGACCAAACCAACTGGATATATCCGTATTTGATAAAACGCTGGTAGGAATATGAGAGCTGGATAAAATGCGGCTGAACATGCGTCAGTGTTTCTACAGCCAGATGATGTGGTTGCCATTCGAACGACTATTTAAAATGACATCATATTTTAATAAATATAAATATATATCAAGGTTTTATTTCAGAATAATTTGTGTACTGGTTTTTTTTTTATTTATTTACGGTCAATACGGGCTAAATTGTCTGATGTGCTGCGATGAGAAGTCCCGCTGATGAGTACACCAAAAGCAAGCAAGCAAGCTTTGGGGCCAGATGATTTGGCTGCTCTTCCTGATTAAAACGAGTCCAAACTCGGGGTAGTTGCGATAGTCCGTTCCCGAGATGTGGCTCACGGAGGTTAGGTAGTCCAAGTCGGAGGGGGGGGGAAGGTTTAGTTGGGAGTCGATATAGGATATATAAATTTGGAAGGGTTGGGAAGGGGTAGTTTTGGTGGGGGGTGAGAATTTACGTTGGGGGCTGGGAGGGTGGCGTCCGTGAGCTCACCGTCGGGGAGGTTGGTGGTTTTTTTTGGTGGGGGGGGGGGGGGGGTTATGTGGGATTGGTTTCTGTTGGGAGGTTTCTGGAAGTATCTCCTTGAGACCGTTTTAATGAGCCGTCGCAAGGGTGTTTTTATTAAGGGGAAGGATAGGTTCCCTGGACCCTCACCTGGCAGCCAGCTCCAATATGATGTTTTAGCTCCTCAGAGTCTGACGACTGGAGAGGAGTCTTCAGTTGTGTCGCGTCCACAGCGGCTCCCTATGCGATTAACCACGAACACGTGTTTCGCGTTGCCGCGTGCAGACCACGTGGTTTTTAAGGTTATTTTATTGTGTTTGTTAACCTTTAATAACTCCGCCGGTTCTTGTCCGATCTCTTTGTGGAGGGTGTCTGAGGATAGGTGCTTTTCCGCTATTCTTGGATGGCTAATAATTTTTTATGGTTTACATACCTCCTGGGAGCTATTCGCTTGGGAGTTTGCTGTCTTCACCCTCAGGAACTGTTACTCATGGAGCGCCACAAACACTTATCCCGGTGAATCACACCTCACTTAATTTAATTTACTTAGTCATCTATGCCACCCAGTAGACCAACCGACGATCAATGCAACAATGTTTTATGCTCTTACTGTGAATACTCTATGGTTGCATAACCAGCTTCCTCCGTCGTATATACCTATATAATATAATATAGTTGTGCCCGCAACTCGCTCTGCTCCACGTGCTCGAAACTTCACTGTAGTGCTTGCAAGGGTTGTTTTAAAAGAAAGTCACACTCACGAATGCGAGGAAGGGTGTTCTTTAATCCTCCCTCTCCATGATGGCATAGAGTGTAGACTGGTCCAGGGTGACATGTGTTTGGATTTCTAGTTTGGTTGTCAGTTTTTCTCGGCCGAATCTTGGACATTCCAAGATAAGATGGAGGGTTGTTTCATCGCATTCGCGGTCGCAGACACAGAAAGGGCTTTGTTCTATGAGTTCGGACATAACTCAATATATGAAAAAA
This sequence comes from Nymphalis urticae, assembly GCA_905147175.2. NCBI lineage: Eukaryota > Metazoa > Arthropoda > Insecta > Lepidoptera > Nymphalidae > Nymphalis > Nymphalis urticae. The sequence goes on from LR990009.1 coordinate 2,123,786, forward strand.
AAATGATTTTACAAGTTTCGTTGTACTGTCGTAACATTTGTAGGTCAATATTTCATTCATAAACGAAAGAAAGACGACACGCTCGGGCGCGCTTGCGTTTGCGGTTGCCCGCCATTGGCGTAGTACGTGTTCACCGATGCTCGCGTATTTTATTGATGACAACAGATAATTAACTATGAATTTCGATACAGAAAAATGTATAATTAATATTCAAAAAATCTCTGATCTTCGAAAAATAATTCAAAATACTTGCTCTCATCTCGCGTTTGCAAATGCACCCAGTACTTTTCTGTTTCTTTTTATTTATATATCGCGAGTAAATATAATAAATAGCTGCGACTTCTTCGACGTCCATCTTGGAAATGAGTCGATCCAACCGCAAACTACGACGGTTTCTTAACCGCACGTTCCGGTTGCGATTGCGGCTACCCGCTTAACCGTAAGCGCAACCGCATCCTGCGGTTAACCGGACGGTTGACCGCGTTCCGGTTAACCGCATAATGCGTAGGAGGCCTTATAGTAATAACACTAATATTTACAACATGTATGTACCTACACTGAGTCCACAATCCCCTCACACTTTACCCGGCTTAGGACTGGCTATGTTAAACAATTAAAAACAAATAAATTGTGTATGTAGATTAGGTATATAAAGTATTTGAGATTCGTAACAAAATCATTTTTTATCGTTTCCTAAAGTTTACAACAAAAGGCTTAATTCTATGTAAGTTAGTGAATAATAAGTCAAATTGGGTCGATTGAGAGATAGTCCACTGTTGTAGAACCTTGGCACACAACCTTTCTTGGCATACATGTTTTTGCTTTTGCTCATATTCTTTTCGTACATTATTTTCAGAGCTTTTTGTACTTTTCTTTTGTTATCTGTTTTGTTACAATTAAACGAGAAAAAATTAAAATTAAAAAACGAATTACTTCAATGTCTCCTTTATTCCCTTTGACACATTGTGTGATTATTAAATATTATCGGGATAAGTTTTGCTGTTGCTGATAGTTTTGAAGTTATACATGTTGACGTTAAGGGCCGGGCCACAGTTTCTAGCGGTGCGGCGCGCGGTGCGGCTGGAGACGCGGCAGTCGGCGTGATTTGCGGTGGTAAGCCACAGCTAGACTAGTGGTGGCGTCAGCGGTGAATGTATTTATAGAACGGCTAATCTATTAAAAAGCCCCCTTCAAAGCCTTGAAACATGTGCGCTCTGCGATGTACCTCCTAAAAATCCCCTGGATATCTTGACCGCCCAAATTTGGAGGGGAAACCTGTAAGAACTAGATTATTCTCAGAAATAAAACGAGGTTTCGACGAAATTATTGTATTATTTGCAATCATAAAATCCTTATATTATATTTAGCACGCAATGCTCGTAAGATAATTCTTAAAAGCCAATTGCTTTCCCGCCGTAAAGAGTATCTGTCATTGTTCTTACAGATTAAAAATGTAAAGTAATACTGTTTAATATGAAAAATGACAGATACTCTTCAACAACATTTATTTATTTATTTAATACTTTATTGCACACACAATGAAAGGACATACAAATAAAGAGAACAATTACAACAAAGACAAGAAAATAAGAGCGTGCAAAGGCGGTCTTATTGCTAAAGCAATCTCTAACAGACAACCTTTGGTGAAAGGATTTGCAAAAGCAGAAACAGGATAGTGCAAAAAATAAAAATAAAATAATATTCAAGATAAAAGAAAATAATGACTTATAATATACATACTAATGTAAAATATATATAACCTACATACGTTACATATTAATATATATGTATATACGTACATACATAGATACATATAAATATAAATACATACACACATATAACATTTTTATATATAATACATATTCAATAAACGTACATACATTACTTATTGTAAGGAAAGATAGTGAGTTTTCACACGACGTTTAAATATATAAATAGAATCAGAGCGACGAATTTCCGGGGGAAGCATATTCCATAGCTTCACAGCTTTAACAGTAAAAGATTCACTGTAAAAGCGAGTATGAGCTGTTGGCATCTTTAAGCGATTGTCACTTCTTGACCGCAGATCAAGATGACAATCAGTGTCAGTGCCTAAGAAAGAGAAACGAGTTTTTAGGTAATTAGGAGAGTAAGGATTATAAAGGATAGAATAGAGAAGGGAGAGTATATGCAAGTTGCGGCGATGTCTAATTGTAAGCCACTTCAGTTGGTCACGGTATTCGCTGACATGATCGAATTTACGTAGCGCAAAAATAAATTTGATACAGACGTTTTGTAGTCGTTCAAGCTTGTTTAGCTGTTCTTCTATTAGGTCTGTATAACTACAATCAGCGTAGTCCAGTATTGGGAGCAGTAGTGATTGAGCCAGGCAAATTTTAGTTTTAACCGGTAATAGGTGCTTCAAACGTTTAAAAGAGCTAATAGTGGCAAAAATCTTTCTACTCACTTCTGCAACTTGCACGGACCAGGAGAGGTTACTATCTATAAGGAGACCAAGGTTTTATTAAGGACCAACATTTAATTATAATACGTATTACTTTTAATATTATATATTACTTATGAAAAATAAATAAATAAATTACTTATATATTACTCTGTACAATTTTATTGACTCTTATAAACCTAAGTTGGCATCAATGGGTGATGAGATATATAAGTTATTTTAAGTTAAAAATAAAATACAATTCGAAAAAAAAATTTAGCATAAGCATAAACTGAAACGAGCTTATTATTATTAAATAACTTAATTGCGCACTTACAAGGAAAAAAAAGACAATACAAGTAAAAAAGAAACAAAAGCTTACGAATAGTCATGCTATATGAACATAATAGCGGTCTGTAATATGATGCTGCAAGGGGCGGTCTTATCACTCAAGTGGTGATCTCTTACAGACAACCCTCCATTAAGATACTTGCAGGACATAACGGGCTAGTGCATATAAATGTATATATGTATATATATAAGCACTATATAAATAATACAAAAAATAATAATAGGTCACATTTATAGCATTACAGTGGAAAGAATGAAATGTGACGGAAGTAAATAGGTAGGATAGAGATAGGTAATGGTTTTAAATACGAAATTTGAAGATTGAAATTGAACAGGATTGATGGTGCTCGGAGTACATTCCACAGTCTCAGTTTGGAATGACACATGGGCACACTTAACTTATTATCACTCTGGGAGCGAAGATTAAGTTGAGCTTATTTGAATGAATTAACCATAAAATGTAAGACTTACAATCAGTATATTTTTTTTTTTTTTTAAAGTCGAGTTCAATAACTCGACTTTTCTTTAAGCAAATATAAATAAATAACGAATTTATAATAATTATTATAAATGACGTATTTGTATTTTCTATATAAATAAAAACTATTCCATGCGGCTTGTTAACGCCAAGCATTAAAACTCGCGCAAGGCGTGGAATGTGAAATTTGCCTGACGTTAGCCATCAGGCGTTACACCTTTTGTATGACATTTTATTATGTATAACTCACTTGATTTTTACTACTCGTACGATCAACATCAAATTAAACTGACTAAAGAATTTTGAAGAGTTTCATTGAAATTCCATTTGTACACGAAGATACATAATTTGGCGACCGTGACAGGACATTGTTGAAGTTATAAAGGTTTAATCAGGGAGCTGAAGTGAACAAAAACCATTGCCAAGCAGTGAAGCACCTAAAGCCTCACCTCGCAGCATATCATCATTTGAACAGATAAGTGCCCTGTTTATCTATCATAACTTCCTAAATCATTACCTAATCCTAAATTTCTGTCTTCCTAATCTAATTATACCTAAATACTATAAATCTTAATTGTGTGAACAAGTTGCATCTACCTACAAAAAAAAAGAATACATTAAAATATTTAAATTACCTTAATTTTTAAGCAAATTATTTTATAAACTAAAACATTTAATAAATATAATAACAAAAATTAAAGTCTCGTTATCCTCGCAAGATTTTTTTACGCGATATTCAGTTGTTTTGGCCGACGAATTCCAGATATCTACGTACGGCGGCCGGTTGACCTACTTTCGTGATCCGTGACCGTTGCTGTTCGCTGGTGGAGATTCTCCTGGTATTGCACGCAGCTACCTAATCAGGTGTCACCTTGTGAGGGACGTAAGACAATTTATTTTTATTTGAGTGGAATTAATTTGAAATTGCCTTGTGATTAATCTATTATTACTGTTTGATAATTTTATTATTTACAATTGTTATTCTTGTTAATATTTATTGGCATTTTAAATCTTTTTTTAAATAAAGAGAGTATTTTAAGCAGGAGTTTTGCCGTTATCATCAATTTGTTATGCCTTTGTTTTCATGTCATTAGTGAATTCTTAGATGTGGTCAAGTTCTTTTGAAGTTGAATAACTTCTTTGTGTCGATTGTTTTATTTATCTACCTTCTTTAAATAATACAAATTGTATCATCTTTTCATATAAACAATTTTCAATTAATTAATCTTTTATTTATCTCGTAATCAGTATTATATATTTTCTGTTAAAATATAATTTATTAACTATTTCTTAAATTACAATACACGAACATAACTGTCAAGGATTAATATGGTTAGGTTATATAATATGATGTCACAAATCATCTGGCATGTAATGTATGTATTATTTGATATGTCCTAGCCTTACCGACTGTGGTTTTAGGCAATTCAATTCACTTCCTTTATTGAGAATTCCAGTAACAGTAGTACTTCGGTATGAACAAACTCATAACTCATTCCAGAAATGAGAACACAATTTATAAGATCTGTTCGGACCTTTGAAGATCATCAGCTTATTTTCTATATTGCAAAAGGTTCTAATCAACTCTTACAGGTTCGTTTGTATGAAATTCCAGCCCTTCGATGTCACAATATTTGTGTTGTGTATTTGATTTCACAGTTTTTTAAATATATTTTTGTGTCGGGTGTTATGTCATTGTTTAATATTATGGTTACTACTGTATCGGCAGGTAGACCACCTGCTGATACAGTATTCACATTTCAAGGGCAAATCATTTGCAAGAATAACTTTTTTTTGTTAGTTATAGTTCTCTTGGTAGACGGTTATTGTGTCCTACGTTGCAAACGTGGCATGACTAAATAAACAAGCAATCAGCAAGATCCTGAAGAAACCGTCCTCTTGTTACATTATTGCATTTCTTGTTAAGGTTATGCATTTACACTCCTCATAACTAAAATTCTGACGAAATAGCAAGAGGCTTAAGAGAGAAATTAAGTGTTTTTAATTTCCTGGTCCAGTACAGCTGTTTGCGTTTGCGAACTGCTTTTGACTTTTTGATAAGATCTTATTTTTTTTAATCAACTTTGATTGATCAAGTTTTAAAAAAGATTTGACACGTTTATTTCTGTGAAGACTAAGGCAGCAGAATATGCACATTATAAATGGATATAGATTTTTTAAATCTCAGGATTCGACTTTAGTGAAATATTCTATCGGTTTTTAAATATTTTAAGCAGCAGTTTTGCTATTATAATTAAATTTGTTGTTTTTGTTTACATGTCATTATTATTATTTTTTCGGATCGTGTATTGTTGTTGGCCCTAGCGGCCTTTACAGCGTCCCCGGGCGAGATGGGCGAGTTGAACTCAAGCCGGAAATTGGGAACCCACATAAGAGGCCCTAAGGTCCTAAGAGGTGCCTCTTGCGAGGCCGGACCTCGGATTAGGACGCCGTTGGAGTCATGTCATTAGTGAACTAATTCGTTGATGTGATCATGTTCTTTTAAAGTTGAATAATTCAAATCTTAGTGTCGATTGTTTTTTTTTTAAACTTCTTCAAATAACATACAAGTATAATGCTACACTGCTAAAAGCGATGAAATTTGCAAACATTATTTACGAAATTTTTGTTTTGATTACTGTGTTATTTTGCTGCTGAAGCTGGAGTGCCGAAGCTATCTCATTGGTCCCTTTATTTCAGGTTAAAGTACTTTATTACTCATAGAGAACCTGACATTTCAATAATATAATGAGCAATACATATATATAAGTAATATATATATAGTTAGTTACAGTGGTAAAATCTGTCGCATTCACAGTTCCCCCACGGGAACAGTGGAGGGAGTATGTGGGGCTCGCCGGTGTCCAAGGTGCCGAGTATGCCCCGATTGGAACACCCACTAAAAACCGTCGGTTCCCTTTCCGTCTTAACGGGGAGCGCCACGGGATCGCTTGTGCATGCTATCGTGACGAAAAGTACGTTATGTATGTACAATGGCCCAAATATATATGTGCTTATATACGTTATATACTCATATACGTTATCCCTAACAAAAAAGTTTAGTCATTTTTTTAAGCTATTTGTACACACACACACACAATTTGTACAATTCGGTAAAGTATTATATAATTTTCCCCCGTTATATAGAATGCTTCTATGTATTACCGAATTTAGTTCTTGGATTATAGAGATTTATTATGTTCATTTCTTAAACTATGTGTATAGTTTTTTTTTATAAATATACAGATGTTGTTTATACAGAGCTTCGGCTTTTTCTAAAGCTCGCCTAACCGCTGCAATATTTGCTTCATGCAGCATTGCCAGTGAGGCATTTTCAGACTGACTGACTTCTCAGAAATATTGGTTTGAAAACACGTATTGCTATGGAAACTAGGAGCTTGAAATATGACATTCACAGCTGTTCCTTCTTTTAATATCGGAGACATAACAACAAATTTAATAAACTTGTGTCATCATTGTACATGGCAGCAAGCTCCCTCGCTGTGTAACACTTTTCTGATGATGTCACCATATTAAAGTGAGTTTAGCTCAAGCCACTGGCTAATGTTTGTATTAGTAGCTGTATAAAACGCCAACCATCTAGTTGCGGATAGTTGAGTAAGTTTCAAGGGTTTCTTTACCATCATTAATGGTTTCAAATAAGGTCTGATATACTTTCATTCGCAGTCGGCTGTGGCCAAACCAATTTCTGGTTTCTCTAAGTAAATATTCCAAAAAAAGACGTTACCTCAGTTTTTTACGTTTTGTCCAGTTTTAAATTGTGGTATCGAATGCAATAAGTCATGTACTTTTCTCTTGTTACATCGGTGGACTCGTTGGGCTCGCCGGTGTTCAATGCGCCGAGTACGCCCCGAATGGACATGTCTCTGACAATAAGTCATGTTCTCTTTTCTTGTTACATCGGTGGATCCATCCAGTATAATAGATTAGCTCTGATTACCAATTTCTTCTAAAAGTTCCTTAAGCATTACTGGTTCTAGAACATTCTTTATAACGGCAGAACATTATCTGTGTAATTGAGTGTTTTCAAGGGGACTTCCTCTCCCACAAGTTTTTAACATTTCTGTCTGATGATCAATGTCGCGGATGAAGCTGTGAGCAGCGACATAAGTAGAAATTTGTACGTCTATTATTTTTTCTTTTGATGAACTGTCACTAATTGAGGAATAACAGCAGGGAAACTAGCTCTCAGGTCATTCCCACAGAAAGCAACGTTCCTTCCAAGGGACTGACGCATAATAATCTCGTCAATACGTCATACCGTCCCAATCTGCCGACTTTTATTGCACTAATTGAGGAGTAGCCAAACGATGCAAGCTTGGGTTGCCTTTTTGAAAAACCTAATTGTTTGTCTTAATGTGTTTTTGCTTTTCTAAATCAGTTTTGTGCGCACGGAGTGGAGTGCACACAGAATTTACAAAATGCCTCACTTTTACCACTATCCGTCAGTTGAACAGGTGCTCGACTAAGCCGATCTGTAAAAAAAATTGAATTCAATAATATGCTAGGCAGTGTATGATAAAGGTATGGTATAATACATACATATTAGTGGTTCGTGATCTTATTTTTTTCTATTTGAGCAGCTTTTAGCCTACCTATTACATCGTTACAGGCTGGACAATACACTAATTATACACAAAAAACAATCAATAATAATTATCTAAAACATATAACGCACACCGTCGTCGTAGACAAAAGACCCACGGGCGACCATCTTGTCTTTCGGCGTTCAAACAAAAGACGTTGTGCGATCATCTCGGTGGGTGTGTTTCGAGTAGTGGTGCGGTTCTTCCCTCGACGACTTAGAAGGTGGCGTGCTCTTTTAACGCGCATTCAAGTGTGCGAGTATAGGTGCTTGCCAGCTAATTATATTATTTATTTATTACAAAATATACATAAAAGTTACTGGTTGAACCTAAAGCGTTACTTAATTAATACACTTACTAAATTATTACAATTTGTATGTATTCTGCTGCCGTTTTTCGAAATACAACAGGCGATGAGTTAAACAAGTCTAGGCCTGGATTCCAGGCCAGGACACCAATGAGCAAAGTCAACGCGCGTATCATAGGTGACTCGCTCACCAGTACCAATCGACAGCCGGGCACCGCAAATAGCTTGTGTCGACGAGCGCGAGTGTATTTGTCAGGAACGCTCAACGATATTAGCCTTAACACTGAGGGATTGAAAATGGTACCCCTGAGTAACTGGAAGAAATACTTTAGCACGGCCATATGTCGTCGCACTTCGAGGGAATCGTATCCTGTCATTCCTTGTACAGTGGTATGAAGGAAGACGACAAATGACGATATATTTTTTTCTGCTATATAATCAACATATGTATTTTATTTTAAATTTTATTTGTCGATTTTGCTTAAAAGTTCAGCTTTTATCCTCGCCTTTCTCAGATCTTATTTCCTTGTTTGATAGCCACGTTTGTTTGTCGTTTTTCTTCCAAGACATATTTGGCAGTCGCTCCACTTGGTGTGAGTGACTGAACACGTTTCTATTCTGTCGAGTATGCTTCGGAACCTACATATAAAAATACATATCAGTAGGTATTATTATTATTTACTAAAGTATTACGAACATCAAGGTATATGAAAGATACAATTTTTCAAAATATGGGAATGGCATATTATATACAAATTAATAAACAAATGGTTATTTAAAAAAAATCTAAAATTTGTGACAAAACTAAAATGACATATTTTTATCTGGATAAGTTCATTCGTTCTCCATCGGTTTGGTGAAAGTGGACGAGACCTTAATATTAATTGTCAGTTCATCGAAAAATGGCGTCTTGAATGTCGGCAAAACTGTTTTCGTAACTTTGAAAGTCAATGTAAGTGGACTTTAGTAGTTAACTGTTTGCAGTGCATAATAAAGCGAAGTTATCAGCAATTCACTTGGAATATTTAAAATTACGGTTTGTTTTTATCCATTCCTATTGTGGTTGGAATAGTTATGGTATAGATGTTTTACTGAGTAGTTCAATGGACTTCGTTCAGTAAGTACTTACCTATCGGGTAAGGAGGACATGGGGTCATGACCTTAGCTGATCAGCTGTTGTTAATCGTTTGGTTACAGTAGTAAGAAAGTGAATTTTATGCACCTCTGAAAAGAGCTTTTTTTATATGTCCGAGTTATCGTATATCATAAATTAACACATATATTTTTATTTATTTAGGATTTAAGATCATTTAGGGTCAGACCATTATGAAAACAGTAACAATATGTTACTGTTTTCATAATCAGGCAAACGTATATGCTGTACGTAACAGCATTTTATGTAACAATATGTTACTGTTTTCATAATTATGTCTGGTCTGATCCTAAATGATCTTAAATCCTTAAATCTCACCCAACTGCACATTATTACATTTATAGGAAGATGTTTGTTTCGTCGTTTACTTCTTTCATCTATGGGTAAGTCACTTTCATTTAATAGGTGTTCCTCATCACTGCATGGTTAGTACTCACTGTACATTTATATTCTAATCCACCTTCTCCAACACTACCTGTAGGAGTCACCTCCACTGTTTCATCTAGATTAGTAGTTAGCTCATTCACAGGGTTAGGTTCTGTCTCAAGGTTAATATCTACCAATAGTTCTTCTTCAAGGTTTATTGGTGTTATAGGTTCTTTTTCTTCGCCTTCCATCACTTGAAGTTTCTCCTCCTTACCATCTCGATTAAGGAATACAACATCTCCCTTTGTCTCGACTGTGTTTGTTTTTGGAAAATTAATTCTATACCCTTCTTATTTTCTTCAAAACCCACCATCAACCTTTTTCACCTTTCTTTTCCCACTTCCTCCTTCGTTCCTTCGGAATGTGAGCATACACTTCCGTTCCGAAGAGTTTTAACAGGTGAATGTCAAACCTTTTGTTTGTCCGTACTTCAAATGGTGATCTTCGATTTTCATGATTTTTCCCAGTTCTATTCAAGACAAATACTGCTGTATTAATTTCTTCCGCCTACAGTTTCTTTGGAAAGTTTTCTTCAATTAACATTGTCCGTGCTGTTTCCACAAATTTGCTATTTTCTCTCTCAGCCTTTCCGTTCTGTTCCGGCTTATAAGGTACAGTTATTTGGTGTGTTGTCCCACGTTTTAAAAACGGTTCTTTCACTTCTTTATTTATAAATTCTAAGCCATTATCACTTCTAAGCATTTTCAGTCTGTTTCCTGTTATGTTTTCGGCCTTATTTAAGAAGTTCTCAATGCAGTATTTAATTTCATATGTTGTTTTAATAAAGTATACACTTCTGTTATTCAAATAGTCGTCCTTCAGTATGACAAAATATCTCGTCACTACAACAGATTCTTCTTCCATTGGGCCGCAAGTATCCGCATGAATTAGCTCGCAAGTCCTTGCACTCACGTTCTCACTCTTGGTGAACGGTAGTCGATGTATCTTTCCAGCTAAACAATTTTCACACTCAGGTTTAGTGGTTTGTTAAACATCAACATTATGTTTTTGCAGAACGTCTTTTACGTGAGTAAAGTCTTGTTGCACGAGTTTTCTGTGCCACTCATTTAAGTCATTATTCACTAGTGTTGCAGAACTTGCAGTCTCGTAATTATACTTATATTCCAAATTGGTTATCATAGTTTCCCACAAAATAATTAATATTTTTCCGTACATACATAACATAGAAGCAACAGTTAATATTTTATTTTGTATAAATTTGCATTTCTTTCTTTATAAATCTTATCATAATTTATGAAAATATTTTATTTGGATTTTATTAATTTTTGTGGTTATTTTTATAAATCTATTAATTCTAAAATATATTTTTTTAATTTATTCTTACTCAATAATAGGAACGATGTCCCCATGTCATCACCAGGCAGATCTATCGTTCAATTGTCATTGTTGTGGGGATCCTAAAGTCGGTGCATTTCCATCGAGTTCATCAAATAGACTAAAAAAGTGGAATCAGCGTATTTACAATAATTAAATAATTGACAATTAAAATAATATTTAAAGTTGTTGCTTATGGTGTTAGCTAACACACCAACAACCTCGCAGGACTATCTAGTCCTGCGAGGTTGTTGATGAAGTTTTAGAAGCAACCTGTATAAACATTTGAAGAAACAATATATGCTGGGAAACTCCCGGAAATATACTAAAATTCTCGTGTTCATATTTTACAACAAAAATGTCATGACGCCGGCCCAGTATTTTATGGCTGAAAAAGAAGCCCCGGTGTCAATAAGCCATGCATGCAAGTCCCCACAAGGATTAATGTTTAAATTAATATGACACTTATTATTACAGGATAAAATTGAATGGTTATTCACGAAAAAAAAATTATCGGGTTCTACTGTTTAGACTTTTGGTTTTCTTGCGAATCTGAGTCTGTCAAAATATGTATTTCTGTTTCTTCTCCCTCAGTATATCTAGAGCGACTGCAAAATATCTTACCTCTGTTGCCTCGAAATGACTTTGCGCGCCTCGTCCTCTGAATCGAGCACCTGTCCAGCTGCTCTCGTCTGATTGAGCCTGAGTACCCTGAACTGGCACCTGTCCTCTTCCTGGTGTATACTGACCTCTATTTCTGAACCGACCTCTAAAATTCCGGTATTGATAATAGTTATTTCTGTTATTGTAACGCATAGAAAATATATCACCTGATGTTGATGGGTTAGTGATTTGTTCATCTATAGCAGCTTGAATAGCATCACTTAAGGACGAATAATTCCTTTCTGCTATTATGCTACTTAATCGCCGATCTCTTAATCCATCCGCGAAACTTTTTATGGCCTGTTTTTCATTTAAAGACTTCAATACACTTAAACTGGTTTCAATCCCTTCGGATTGAGAGATAGTCAAATGTACAAATAAATCTGTGAAATTTGTTTCCCATACTCATCTATAGAAAGATCGTTTTATCGCAAATTAAATAATTTATATTGAAGTGCTGTTGCTGATTTTTAGGGCAACAGATGAGTTTTCATAGCCTTAATTAAACTATCAACTGATTCATATTTATTTTCAAGTTTTAGTTTAGCCGTTTGTGACAACCGACTTTTCAAAACAAAGTTTACTAATTTATTTTGACCTTCCTGGTCGAGCTCGGATTGATAATACTCTACACCGTCAATGAGCTGTTTTGTACTAGCCTCGTCATCTTTCAAAACTGGTAATAAGTTCAGTGCAACCTTGAGGTCAAACTTGGCCATGTTTTTTAATTTACTAGTGAAATTTTCTACCGATGAATTACTGCATAAGTCTAATATACTGTCATATAAACCAAAAATCTGTTAAATTTGTGACAAAACTAAAATGATATATTTTTATCTGGATTAATTCATTCGTTCTCCACTATTGAGCTGTTCGTCATCGGACGAGACCTTAATATTAATTGTCAGTTCATCGAAAAATGCCGTCTTGAATGTCGGCAAAACTGTTTTCGTAACTTTGGAAGTCAAATTAAAGCGGATTTTAGTAGTTAAGTGGAATATTGTTGTATTATAAACGAATGCATATTGTTTTACTGTTTGTAGTGCATAATATAGTGAAGTTATCAGCAATTCACTTGGAATATCAGTTGTCATTTCCATAGTAAAAGCACTGCTTAGTTTGGGATCAGATGGCCGTGTGTAAATAGTCTCTTAGTATATTATTATTATTATTAATATTTATAAATACGGTTTGTTTTTATGTATTTCTATTGTGATTGGAATAGTTACAGTATAGATGTATTATTGAGTAGTTCAATAGACTACGTTTCAGTACTTACCTATCGGGTAGCGAGGACATGAGGTCATGACCTTAGCTGATCAGCTGTTGTTAATCGTTCGGTTACAGTAGTCAGTAGTAAGAAAGTGAATTTTATGCACCTCTGAAAAGAGATTTTTTTATATGCCCGAGTTGTAATCGTGTATCATAAATTAACATTTTTTTTTCCTCAGGCAAACGTTCATGCTGTACGTAACATGCTGTAAATATTGTTTTTATAATTATACCTGATCTGATCCTAAATGCACCAAGTATGTTTTGCAAACGTTTTGTTGGCATCACAAACAGTTGCTCTTGAAGTTTGTATGCTTTGAAAATTTGTTTTCATATAGACAAGTTCATTATTTTCCGCCAATGATCTTAAAACACAGTCATCGTTACTGTCTACTCTCTGCAGTTTTTATATTTCGACGACTCACCAGAGTTCTCCTCAGGATCCATGATAAAAAAATAAGACACTCAATAGAAACGAACATAATTATATTTTTAAACAACATGTACAGCGGTACAAGAATCTTCGAAAGAATGCCAGCAAGACCTTACTTTACAACTAACTGAACTGCGACATGTGTTATTTCTCAATAATGATACCATATGAGGAGCGTCGGAATAAAAACCGATAAATAACATTTGTGTTTTTTGTGGAAAAATGTAAAAATATGGCCAAGTTCATGGTTTTCTAATTTGGACTTAAATGAAATCTATCAATTTATTGTGTTAGCATTACTGTTTGGAAACTTAAGTTCTGCATTCGTGACTGTGGTACCTGTAGAATTATAAAAAAAAAGAAGATATATCCATTATATATCGGTTAATGACCCTACCAACTGGATATATCCGTATTTGATAAAACGCTGGTAGGAATATGAGAGCTGGATAAAATGCGGCTAAACATGCGTCAGTGTTTCTAAAGCCAGATTAGGTGGTTGCCAATCAAACGACTATTTAAAATGACATCATACTTTAATTAATATATATATATCAAGGTTTTATTTCAGAATAATTTGTGTACTGGTTTTTTTTTTATTTTTATTTATTTATTTACGGTCAATACGGGCTAAACTGTCTTTGATGTGCTGCGATGAGAAGTCCCGCTGATGAGTACGCCAAAAGCAATTTCGCCAAAGTCCGCGAGGTACGATGTGTCGTCGGCGGGATTTCTTTGGGGCCAGATGATTAGGCTGCTGTTCCTGATTCAAACGAGTCCAAACTCGGGGTAGTTGCGATAGTCCGTTCCCGAGATATGGCTCACGAGGGTAAGGTAGTCAAGTCGGATCGGGGGGAAGGTTTAGTGGGGAGTCGATATAGGATATATAAATTTGGAGGAGTTGGGGAGGGGTCAGGATTTACGTTGGGGGCTGGGAGGGTGGCGTCCGTGAGCTCACCGTCGGGGAGGTTTCCTTGAGTAAGTGTCTCAACTCCACGCGGGCGGTGGTGGTTTTTTTTGTTGGGGGGGGGGGGGGTTGATGTGGGATGGGTTTCTGTGGGGAGGTTTCTGGAACGATCATCTCGAGACCGTTTTAATGAGCCCGTCGCAAGGGTGGTTTTATTAAGGGGAAGGGTAGGTTCCCTGGACCCTCACCTGGTAACCAGCTCTAATACGATGTTTCTGTTCCTCAGGGTCTGACAACTGGGGCGGAGTCTTCAGTTGTGTCACGTCCACAGCGGCGCTTGCCAACTTGATTAACCACGAACACGTGTTTCGCGTTGCCGCGTGCCGACCACGTTGTTTTTAAGGTTATTTTATTGTGTTTTTTAACCTTATTAACGGCTCTTGTCGGGCTCTTGTCCGATCTCTTCGTGGAGGGTGTCTGCGGATAGATGCTTTTCCGCTCTTCTTGGATATTTAATATTTTTTTTATGGTTGACATACCTCCTGGGAGCTATTCGCTTGGGAGTTTGCTGTCTTCTCCCTCAGGAACTGTTAGTCGTGGAGCGCCACAAACACTTATCCCGGTGAATCACACCTCACTTAATCACGCGAACTCGTTTTTTTTATTTTCGGCCCGTATTTCGAAATTATATATATATATATATATATTTTACGTGGAGCCGGTGTTTATATGACCGTATAGGCGAGTACTCTTACCCTGCGTTGTCTTGTAAGTAATCCGTTGATGCCTATCACACGTACACCGCCTGACGGTACGAACCAGCGGCGCTGGCGCGTTATACTTGGCCAAAGCGAAACATTAAATGCTCAATATATTTTTATCATTTATAAAAAACACAACAAACATTACTTGAACACCATCGTATAACTAAGAATATATGAATGCAAATTATTTAAAAATAGTAGTAATGAGTATTATATTGACATCAAATAACTTGCCAATGCGCTTATAATGAAATTAAAAACTTTTTTTTTACGTAAAATCACCTTCTTATGGGTGTCCGTTCTTTGTAAAGCCAAAATGTCCCTAAGAAGGGCAAACTAACAATTATCAATGACTTTTTAATATTATTTATAATAATTATTTTATTAGACACTACAGCCTAAGTACTGTAATTATTACAAACTTATCATGGCACATAGTCAGTTCTGAAGTCAGGAATGTTTAAAATCAACGATTCTTAAGATTAAAAAACGAAAATAATTAAAACAAAATAAAAATTAAATTCGATAATAATTATAACATTATTTTGTTATAATTATTATCACATTATTTTGTTATAAAATTAAATTTGGAAACAAACTTAGCAACTAAAAAGGATAATAATTTGGATATTTTAATCAAAATCTGGGCATATAAATGTGAGATCTTTTTTAGTGAGACCCATACACTCCTCGTGATACCACTTTTGACATTCGGTACATTGTCTCATGTCTTCCATTCTTCTCTCGCCACATGCGTGACAGTACCATTGCTTTTCTTCACCTTCTGCACTTTTCTTCATATCTAGTTTCGATGTTTAACTGTTTTGTTGTTGTACTGTTCTTTTTAGCCGTTATACAGAATCATTTTTATTTTTGGTTTTCTTTTTTTGGTCGCGTTTATTTGTACTTTACTTTTTTCTTACTCGTCGCTTGCTTCATCTCATTCTTTTTTTCTTCAATTTCAATAAATCTATAACTATTCTTTGTCCCTTATAATTAATAGCTTTTTGCCGTGGACGTGAAAAGTATCGTAGCGTAGTTTTGAGTTTGCAAAAAAGTATGAAACGATTCTTCTTTATCCTTTATTTGGTTAATTAACGGCTCGTCATTATCCGAAGATCTAGTCTCATGACTCTTTAGTTGAGCTTTTGTTTTAATTGAGCTTTTGTTTTAATTGAGCTTTTGTTTTAATTGAGCTTTTGTTTTAATTGAGCTTTTGTTTTGTATTAATCGTTTTTTTTTGGAATGATTTCTCCTTTCTGCTTGGGATCATCATCGAATGACGAAGAAGAAGTGTCTAAATCCAAGACTTGAAGTTTAGTCATACATTGACGCCAGAGTCAACACACAGTTTAAGAAATAATAAATCTCGATAATCTAAGAACTAAATTCGGTAACACATAGCTTTCTATATAACTACTATCTTCTATATACTTAACAATCGAAACATAACGGACTTTGTGCTGTAATTGTTTCAGTTGTGCGACTACATTTAAAGACAAAATAAAAGAAAATTTATATTAAATCTTTCATATACCTGATGTAGTTGAGTAAATATTAATAATAATACCTACTGTAACAAGATACATCTAGTTATAACGAGGCCCCAGCAAGGGCATCAAGGCCAAATTAAAGCTGACCGACTGTGGAGGGAATTAGAAGAATTGTTGAACCCCTTGTTGGAGCAGTAGTAAGCCCAAGGGACAATAGATAAAAGTAAGATTCTAACAAAAACCGCTGTAAAAATATTTTATGGTTTTCTATTATTATCATTCATTCATTTCATTATTATCAATCAGCTTACTACAAAGACTAGGAAATGATCGATGAAAACATTCATAACAAAAATTAACTAATAATGTTCAGGTGTGGGCGTCGCCTGCACCGTCGCCCACCACATCCACGCCGCGACGCCGCGGGCTACTTCGAACGAGCCACAAGCGGCTATTGATAATCGCCAGCTGCAACTAGAGAAACACTGGGAAAAAAATCATGAGAGGTAGCCGGAAAGGCTACGATTGGAATCGAGATCAATTGAAATGGAAGACAACCAGAATCAAATTTTAAGCGGAGAACAAATGGTAGACAACCCATGAAGTCTGCCACAGATATATTGAGCTAAGTACGCATTTGTTTCAAGGCAATAGCGTGCCACTTTTGATAAGGTCATTTTAATGGATTAGCGTTCACTACATACGTCCACGGCTGACGCCACCGCGGTCGCAACTAGTCTAGCTGTGACATACCACCACAAATCACGCTGCTTGCCGCGTCTCCCGCCGCACCCACATAGACCCTCGAGTTAGCCTCGGTCTCGAGGTCCCATGGCGGACTTCCGGCGAGCAGGCATGCCGAAGTGTACGACACCGTGCGGTACGCTCGAGCCGCTTTGAGCGCCATCGCTAGCTGCGAACGTCGCAGCGACGCGACGTTACGAGCACTCAGAGCGTCCGCCCATATCGGCGCCCCGTAGAGCGCCATCGAGCGCACGACGCTGGTGTACAGGCGCCTGCAGGAGCCTCCTGGCCCACCCACGTTCGGGAGGATCCTCCCTAGCACTCCGACTGCAGCCACCAACGTTGAGGCCAAGCGCCGGAAGTGCTCTTCGAACTTCCACCTGCCGTCGAGGACGAGTCCCAGGTACTTCATCGTCGACCCGACGGTGATGGAAGTTCCCCCCACCGTGATGGATGCCTCCGGTGGTGGCGCGTTCCGAGGCCCATGAAAAACGAGAGCATCGGATTTGTAGGGCCACCTCTAGGCCCAATGCACGGATGCGGTGGACCACGTGCGCCACCCCAGCCGTGGCGCGATAGGCCGCCTCCCGGTAGGAGCTGCCACAGGCCGACACGAGGTTGTCGTCAGCGTAGAACGTGGCGCTGAAACCCGTAACGTAGCCCCGCGCAGCACCAGTTCGTAGCCGGTGCTCCACTGGAGCGGTCCTAGTACTGACCCCTGCGAAACACCGCACGACAGCGACTTGACGCCCCAGCTCTCCCGAGTCGGGTAGGCTACCGCTCCGCCAGCGAAATAATCCGCAACGGTTCGCCTTAAGTAGCCCGGCACGTTGTGGAACCGCAGGGCCTCCATAACTGTTTCCCAGGGCAGGGTGTTGAAGACATTGGAAATGTTCAAATGAGATTGCCAACACAACCCTACCCCGAGACACCTCCTCCTCAGCCGGGGCCCTCACTCTGGCGATCGCGTCGAGCGTCGAGCGGCCGGGGCGGAACCCGTACTGCCGCTCGTCGAGTCCCGGCTCCATGCTGCCGACGAGACGGGCAGCGAGCACCCGCTCGAAGAGCTTGCTCACCTTGTCGAACAGCACGATCGGGCGGTAGGTCGACGGCTGGTCGGGCGGACTCTCGTCCTTGCGGATCAAGACGAGTGTGCCCGTTTTCCACCGTCGCGGGAACCTACCTTGAGCCAGACATGCGGTAAAAAGGCGCCGCATGCTCTCGCCCAGCTCCTCCGACGCGATCTTCAGGGCGCGACCAGGGATTCCGTCCGGCCCAGGGGCTGTCTTTTTCGACCCTAGTCTGATGACAGCCGCCTGTAGTTCCGCCTCGGTAATCAGAATCACCGGTCCCCCAACCTCGTGACGCCTGCTCGCGAGAAACATGGTCGGTGGCACGAACGCTCCCCGCTCGTGAAAGAGCGTGTCCACCACCCTCAGTAAACTAGAAACTTTTGATTATATAATTGGCCATATACACGAAAACTTGATCGTACGGTCAGGGGGAACAACATCGGTTGGGTTCGAGGCTTAATATAAATTATCGTGCGTTTTATTAAGGAAAATAAAATCTTGAATAATAATCTCTAAATAGATGTACCTCCTAAAAAACTCCCTGGACATCTTGACTCCCCCAAATTTGGGGGGAAAATCCCCAAGTTGGCATCAATGGGTGATGGGTTAAGTATGTAACATCATTGATATAAACGTATATAATACTCGCAAGAAAAACTAATCATCACTTTTATTGAGGAACCGGAAAAAGAAACAGTTTATTTATCTACGGACCCCCGAGCACAGGAAAAACTGATTATGAAATCCTTAGTGGAAATGCACTATAACTACGCTATACTGACAGGATTACAACCAAATTCATCATTCAACTTCGCAAATCCCGTATTTAGAAATGCATGTTTCATGGATGAGTGTAGAATAACAGACAATCAATTCCAACAATGGAAATTATAAGCAGGACGAGTCATGAACACCAAAGTAAGATGTAAAAATCAATTACTGATCTATGTACAGTCATTTTTATAATATATAAAATGAAAATAATAAAACAAAATACACATTACAAATTTATAGCAAAAACACGCAGTCTAAAAGATTGTCCTGTGGCATTGTACCCAAGACGCTGGCACTATTGCCTCTACTGATCGAGAATTGTGTATTATACTCAGCAAGCATTTACGACATAGGGACATCATGACGCAATACAAGAAAGAACAATACAATATAACTTTTTTTTAAAGTCACATTTCGAATTAAATCCATTCATTTGGGAGGCAGTCTGGGAACAATTCGGTCAAGTGTAAACATCGGAACCGATCGAAGACGATGAAATGTTAGGATATAACGTGTGGAACAACCTAAAGAATGATCCCCTAGGGGACCAACTTCAAATTCCTCATTTATTAACTTTTCTTTCTTCAAAATTAGATTTTCTTAACTTTTCTTGGCATACATTTTTTTAGCTTTTTGCTCATATTCTTTTCATACATTATTTTCAAAGCTTTTTGTATTTTTCCTTTTTTTTTTGTCGAGGAGGAAAGGCTATTACGCCGCCCGGTCCGCGACCGGGACGGTTATGTGGGACTCACGGGACAGAAGGCCACCGTCCTACCCACTAAAACCTCCCCGTTTCCGTCTCACCGCAGGTGGCGGGGTTACGGGAACGCGTTAGCTCACCACCGCGACCCCACCAGCGGCCGTTGCTATGGGTTAGCGACCCACCGGGTGTTTTTTATTGAGGTTGTCTCCTCTTGGCCCAGCCGGTGAAGGCCAGACCCTCGGTCCCACCGCAGGCTGACGCCTGGATGGGGAAACGAGTTTGAGAGGCGGTGACTTTTTACAGTCTTTTTTGAGACAGTTACTTTTTTCCATTGTTCCTTGGCTTTGCTACTCCTCCACCTGGAGTTTAACAATTCTTCTAATTCCCGCCACAGTCGGTCAGCTTTAATTCGGCTTTGAGGCCCTTGCTGGAGGCTCGTTATAACTAGAACAAGTTAAAACTATTTCAGAGAAACAAAGGGTCTATTGATTAAGTAAAGAATCAAGCACAATTATTGTTTTGTGTGTTTCGTTATCACGTCATAGTACGTCGCATATCACGTCATTGTTTATGTTTCAAACTTTCAAGTGCCAGAGTATGATAGATTTTCAAATAACAAAGGAAGTTATTTACGAAATAACTAATAATTTACGTACCTTTCGCGGCGGCCGCTGCAGCACCAGCGTCGCCCAGGAGCCGGGCCCCCACCAACACCAGCGCCAGCCATTTACTGCCAGCATTTGCTAGCGCCAGGTTATCTACCTGTCGCAGTTTTCTGTCCTGGGCTTGCTCGAGATTTATATTGAATTCTATGAAAGTTATCACATCATTTAAGGTACCGTTAAACTTGCTGACTGCCACTTTTTTGGGTCTAAAAAATTTTGACTCGACTTTTTTATTAAAAAATATAAGAAGATGCTAAGAGTTACTTATTTCTAAATATATTTTATCAAGTGCAAATTCTTACTATTATTAAAAATATCCTTCATTTAAATCATTTTCATTATTAAAAGCCTAAAGAAAAATGTGGCAAAGTCTATGATCACGTCTGCTAAGATTGCCAGACGAAAATAAAATAATATTTAATAGGAATTACATTCGAACCAAAATATATAGCAGGACTTGGCCCCTATCCATCAATATGAAAATAATATAATCCCACTATTTAGCACTGGTAATATTTTTTCTAAGAAAGTGGCAAATTCACCAACCTTTTTAAAATTCTTCATACAAAAAGGAGAAAGTTATTAGGGTTGTCAAATGTTCTCGTAGTTTTTATGAACTTGAAATCTTTAAGAAGGTGATTCCTTGGTGGGTATAAAAGTACATAAATGCAATTTACAAGCGCAGAAGTCTACCTACAGAAACTTAAGGATACTGTTTGGAGCGCGTCAATGCACTGACTTACATTTACATTTCAGTAGTATTTCAATTTAATCATCATCATCATCATCACCACCCTTTTCTCGTCCACTGCTGGACATAGGTCTCTCCAATGGCACGCCTTTGATTTTGATTTGATTGCGTTATATGAATAATAATTGTGTACGCGATCCGCGCATATTGCACTTTCAGTAAGGCACGGGCATAATTGGCAAAAAAATTTAAAATAGGTATGCCAAAGAGACAAAGACGCATAACAAGTTAAAAGTACAAAGGTGCGATATGTTTTGGTATAGTTCGTCTAAGAAATTAAAGATTTTAATTCTGAATTAACATATTTCAGGTTCAACTTTACTTTTACATAAAGATTCGCAGAATAATCGAATGTATAAAAATAATAAAACTGATCTATTTATTTTTAAAATGTGGCAGCCCTAACCTCTCACTAAATATGTCAAAGTTAACATCACGATCTGGTTTACACTGGATGTTGAATTTGCCAACACTAATTGCGAATTTCTTGTAGCTTGCAGCACTGCAAATTAATATGATTTAAATAAAAGAACCTTAGTTTAATGTAATATTAAGTTCCAAAGTTTATCCCAATTATTTTAATAAAAGTTTGGGAGCACTTGATTGTAGATCACTCACGCACGAAAAATTAACTGACAAATTATATGTGATATAATTAACTGACAAAAATGACATCGAAATGACGTATAGGGTTTCCATAAATAATTTGGTGTTGTCATTTATAAATTCAATTTTGACATCAAGACATCCATACCCTTAAAAAAACTATAATGAAGTCATTCTAAGGTGTTTTTGGTTATGGCATTTTTTTTACAGTTAATAGGCAAGCGCCTTAACGTTGAGTTGCCTGATCTTAAGCATATTTACGGTCTAGGATGGAGCGCGCCTGCCCAGGAGGAACCCGTTTACCCTGGATTTGAAAACACCTACATTATAACTATCAGGAAATATGGACTCGGGCGAAGAATTCCACAGTTTCGCAGTGCGAATAATAAATGTAGATTCAAAGCGCTTTGTACGTTCGGGAAGTTCCACTGTGTACCTATGGCGCTATAGTCGCGTTTGCCTGGCCGTCCGATAGTGAAAGGGGGCGGAAGGAATTAGATAATGTAATTCCTGCGCACATTCTTCGAAATGTATCCGATAGAAGACAGAAAGCGATGGAACCACACGTCGATGTTCGAGACTGGAGTCTTGACTCGACCAATGTGTCGTCTCCTATCAGCCTCCTGGCACATTTCTCAATCAACTCTAGAACCCGAAGGTGGT
This sequence comes from Nymphalis urticae, assembly GCA_905147175.2. Lineage (NCBI taxonomy): Eukaryota > Metazoa > Arthropoda > Insecta > Lepidoptera > Nymphalidae > Nymphalis > Nymphalis urticae. The sequence continues at coordinate 2,146,379 of LR990009.1, forward strand.
GCTTAGCAGAGCCGTTTCAAAGGTGAGAGCACTACTCCATACAAGACCTCACTTGTGCTTTGTATAAGCTGAGCAGGTACGTCAGGAGCCTAGTATTAAGGATACGTTCCATTGCCTTGCACAGAATGGACGTAACCGAGATGGGCCTGTAATTGGCACGGTCAGCACAAATACCCTTCTTAGGCAGGGACTGCACGTTAGGTAGCTTCCAGGACTTAGGCACTTTACCAGTCTCAAGAGAGAGGTGAAACAGATGTGTCAGGATAGGAGACAGTTCAGGCGCACAGTTCCTCAGGACAATTGCTGGAATGCCATCAGGTCCGCTAGCCTTGTTCACGTACAGACTGCGTAGCATTTTGCGAACTTTCTTTTGCCGAAAGTGTGGAGTAGACAGATACAGATTTCACCAGACAGTGGTCGGACTTACCTAACGGTAAGGAGATCATTACTGAGTAACGGTCCGGATCAGTTGTCAGCAGAAGGTCCAAGCAATAGGCTTTATGCGAGTCAACGTCAAGTACCCGTGTAGCACCATGGACCAGCTGGGTAAGACCTAACGCTAAGGCTAGCCTTCGTGTCTCTAACCCAGCATGGTCAGTGTCCTGGTATGGAAATAGCCACTCCTTGTGGTGGGCATTAAAAGCCCCCAGAAACACTAATTGGGCAGTGGGGTACATCTGTTGAGCCACGTCAGCCGCCTCACTGAGGTATTCTGTGAGTCTTGTTGTCTCCTGATTCCCGCTGTGCGATCGGTAGACACAGGCATACAGGATTTTCTCCATACCCGTGTCCACCAAACCCCGAAGTACCGACAATGTGGTGTCTTCAAATCGTCGGAGACGCCGAAAGCAGATGTAATTCCGGGTGTAAACGCATACGCTGCGACTAGGCTGGAGACAGCGGGGATGCCCGAGCCCCCCCCCCAAGGATATCCATCGGGCCCTCTCATCCGGTCGCCGACCGGCACGATGGCGCAACCTCGGGATTTTTTGACAGTTGGCGGGGCAGCCTTTTGTGAGTGGCTAGCTCACTACTAGCCCCGCGAATTACACGCGAGAATATACTATTGTTTGCGCTTTACACATTTAAATAACTCTTATATAACATTTTTTTTAATTCTTTTTCATTAATTCAAAGCGCTTTAATATTATGAGATTAAAAATAGCATTTATAGAAAAGTAATCATAATTATAAAATGTATACTGATTTAATATCAAAATGAGGGAATGATAAGTATTTTTTTATATTAATCGATATTTTAAGCTTTTTAAACAAAACAATGTTACAAAGACCTTTGGGCGCGGTAGGTTTAAGCTTTCAAGGTCACTGTGAATGCGACTTTAATGTGTGTACGATAACGATTCTAGGAATATTAATTAAAGATTAATAAAATTATTAACGTTTTTAAACAACGTATTTTAAGCATTATTTGTATCAAACATAAGGGAGCGGCTAATATTATTTACGGTACGTCAAAAAAACTTTTGAAAGCCGAGATGGCCCAGTGGTAAGAAAGCGTGAATCTTAACCGATGATCGTGGGTTCAAACCCGGCAAACACCACTGAATTTCCATGTGCTTAATTTGTGATTATAATTCATCTCGTGCTTAACAGTGAAGGAAAACATCGTGAGGAAACCTGTCTAATTTCACTGAAATTCTGCCACTGCTGTGTATTCCACCAACCCGCAATAGAGCAGCGTGGTGAAATAAGCTCCAAACCTTCTCCTCAAAAAGGGAGAGGAGCCCTTTAGCCCAGCAGTGGGACATTCAGAGGCTGTTACGGTAAAAAAACTTTTAAGGAAATACTAATTAGTTTTTGTATGAGGTGAGTATGAATATTGAGCCATCTATCTGCGGTCGGCAAGCAGTGCACCGTGCCTCGGATCCCGCTACCCTCCGCGACTAGCATTTGACATGGATCGCATATCACAACTCGTGGAATCCGATAATTACTTAAAAGAGGCAGGGTCTTGACAATAGCACTCCAACTGGAGTTGAGTTTCGAAGGTAATGGTTCGCCCCATGATATTTTATCTAACCACATTCTTTGCAATAATATTTTCATGGAGACTACGAAGGGTGATAAAAGATCTAAAGGATCAAAAATACGTGCAATTACTGTTTAGTACTGTTATGAGAAGGAATCTTAGAGCCAATAGTAAAACCTAATTCGTCGGAAGTAGCGAACCAGTCAGTCCTAATAATTTATTATGTTTACGGGATCCCATATTTATGTCTAATGATAATTTAGAATCCCCTAATTAAGTATAATGAGGTGAATTAGATTTTCATTTCCTAAGTGACATACAAGCTGATGCAAGTATATTGGTGGTTTCATTACGAATATAAATTATTTCATTATATCATTTAGTAGAACATAAAATGAAATACATTGAAAAGCTTAACCTGTAATACATTAATTTCCGTAGAAGAACAAATTACCCTCCTCAACTTCAAAATCACATTTCTCCTACATGCCCTCGGCATTCTTAGTCACCCACTTATTTGTGGCAGCCTTCAACAATTTCTCTTTCTCCTAGCAATTCATCCTTGAGCTTCTTCATAGCATACTGCAATTGTGTAGGCTCACTAGTAAAATTTAAGGCACTTTTACCTTTTGTGATGTATGTTAAAAACTCTTGTGTGAAATGGCGTTTCCTAAACCCAGTGAATGAAGGCCTACTAACAGCCATTGGGTCAAAATCCCCTTATGATTTTGTTAGTAGCTGTAGCTTGTGCCATTTTCGAAACATATTAAAAAGTAATTGGACTGAATATGACTTGTTCTTTCTCTCCTCTCTTTAGGAATACATTGTTCAACTCCTTTCTTGTATGCCATTTCTGTTTATTAGTAATTTCCTCAAGCACATTCAGATTTTCCAAATAAGTCCCAAAAATAACATGGAAGACAACTTCAGATGTTTTTAACGGATCAGCGCCACTCTTCATAACCATCTTTACATTCCTAGTGTTGCAAAAATCAGTTAATATTTGATGGCGCTAGAACCAGAAAAGCTCCATTGAACTGTTCCTTTATTTCTCCACATACTTATGAACAATAATAGAGGGTATTTCCCTTCTTCAGCTTTCTGTGTAGACCTGGCTGTAGTCAACAAAAGCATGTCTCCTAGCTCCTTCAGAACTCCTGAAACATTTCCAGGAAGTGTTGCCTCCTTTAATGCCATTATTATTTCTGTAGCTATTGGTAACATTTGGAGGCTGTTGCTTAAAGCTGATTTCAACTTATCAAAGAATTTATCTTCCATCACCAACAACAATGCTTGGGTCATTGGTCCTTAACTTCTCAAAATCCCAGTTCTTCGCTCAGGAGCCAATGTCACTCTTTGCAACAATACAATATGCTGATTGGTAAGCCCATATTTAGATATGTTTTGTGTATTTGGCAACTTCTAAGACACAGCCATAAGCTTGCCATCTCTAGTCCTCTTAACCCCTTTCTTAGCCACAGAGCTTCGTACCCTGAATCTAGTCACTCCTTGCAACAATGCAATATGCTGATTGGTAAGCCCATATTGAGATATGTTTTGTGTATTTTCCAACTTCTGAGACACAGCCATAAGCTTGCCATTTCTAGTCCTCTTAACCCCTTTCTTAGCCACAGAGCTTCGTACCCTGAATCTAGTAACTCCAGTCCTTACTTCGTCGAAGAAGGCTCTAAACAATGTTATAATTTTAACAATGGGTGTAGCAACGAAGAAGTCAATTTTAATTTTGTCCTACCTAATCTTTTCTACGACAGACTTAACTGTAACATCAACGCCATCTATCTCAGCTGTGTATTCCAAAAATCTCAAATGTCCAGGCTTGTCATTTTCTTCTTTTCTGAGGCACGTAAAGACTGTCATTAAATATCCAGAAATCTCGTCTGAAATGTCCAAATGAATCATATTTCTTCTTCATCATAAATATCTATCATCATAAATTCTAAATCATATTCTTTCTATATTATTAACAAGTGTTTTCGTCTTAGCATGCCCTAATTCTTTCATTAAAATCTCCACTGTTTGTATTATCTTTTCTATTTCTATATCCCTCTCCTTTACAACATTTTCCTCTGTATCCATTCGTGATGTTGTAGCTGACTCTATTTTACTTTTGGTTGAACACAAAGTTATAATTTATAATATTATAATCTCTGTTATTGCAGTGACTGTCCCGATATTATTTACTAAAGTATTACTAGTATGTACTATTTACTTAATATTATTTACTAAAGTATTTCGAACATCAAGATATATGAAAGATGTAATATTCAGATAAAATACAATTTTTAAAAAATATAGCCGTCCACATCTCGTAGTAATCGCATTCTGTTTTCTTTGCTTTAAAAATTAGCTCACCACCACCGAGAAAGCCGTCGTCGCTCTCTATTTAGACGACTATTAGCCTCTTGCCTTTGTCGGGATTTTTACGTCTATAAGGCCACTCAAGTATGCTCGACGGGAGTTCTCGGTATACATAATTAGCAGTATGACCTAATCGTAGTAAATAGTTTAAAAATTGAATATAATTTATTACTACTATATGAAAAAACAAGACAACTCACATTCATTTACTCAAGTTGCATCCAAGCAATATATTTTTCACGTCGACACGACCCCATCTTGAGCAAAATAACTTTCCCTCCATATTTGCAAATCTGGTCCATCGACTATATATAATAACATCTTTATCGAATGTTGGGTAACTTTCTATATTTTTACAAATATTTCGTATTCCATATTTTATACAAATGAATAAACAAAAATCTATTTAAAAAAAAATTAAAATTTGTGACAAAACTAAAATGATATATTTTTATCTGGATAAGTTCATTCGTTCTCCATTGGTTTGGTGAACGTGGACGAAACCTTAATATTAATTGTCAGTTCATCGGAAAATGGCGTCTTGAATTTTGGCAAAACTGTTTTCGTAACTTTGGAAGTCAAATTAAAGCGGATTTTAGTAGTTAAGTGGAATATTGTTGTATTATAAATGAACATATATTGTTAACTGTTTGCAGTGCATAATAAAGCGAAGTTATCAGCAATTCACTTGGAATATTTAAAATTAAGGTTTGTATTTATCCATTCCTATTGTGATTGGAATAGTTATAGTATAGATGTTTTACAGAGTAGTTGGACTACGTTCAGTAAGTACTTACCTATCGGTAATTACGGGTGAGGAGAACATGGGGTCATGACCTTAGCTGATCAGCTGTTGTTAATCGTTCGGTTACAGTAGTAAGAAAGTGAATTTTATGCACCTCTGAAAAGAGCTTTTATTTATATTATATATCCGAGTTATCGTTATCATAAATTAACACACTTTTTTTTCCTGATTTTGAAAACAGTAACATATTGTTACTGTTTTCATAATTATGTCTGGCCTGATCCTAAATGATCCTAAATCCTAAACTCTTATCCAACAGCACATTATTACATTTATAGGAAGATGTTTGTTTCTTGGTCGCTTACTTCTTTCATCTATGGGTAAGTCACTTTTATTTAATAGGTGTTCCTCATCACTGCATGGTTAGTACTCACTGTACATTTATATTCTAATCCACCTTCTCCAACACTACCTGTAGGAGTCACCTCCACTGTTTCATCTAGATTAGTAGTTAGCTCATTCACAGGGTTAGGTTCTGTCTCAAGGTTAATATCTACCACAGGTTCTTCTTCCAGGTTTATTGGTGTTATAGATTCCTTTTCTTCGCCTTCCTTCACTTGAAGTTTCTCCTCCTTACCATCTCGGTTAAGGAATACAACATCTCTCTTTGTCTCCACTGTGTTTGTTTTTGGAAAATTAAATCTATACTCCTTCTTATTTTCTTCATAACCCACCATCAACCTTTTTCACCTTTCTTGTCCCACTTCCTCCTTCGTTCCTTCGGAATGTGACCATACACTTCCGTTCCAAAGACTTTTAACTGGTGAATGTCAAACCTTTTGTTTGTCCATACTTCAAATGGTGATCTTCGATTTTCATGATTTTTCCTAGTTCTATTTAAGACAAATACTGCTGTATTAGTTGCTTCCGCCCACAGTTTCTTTGTAAAGTTTTCTTCAATTAAGATTGTCCGTGCTGCTTCCACTAATATGCTATTTTCTCTCTCAGCCTTTCCGTTCTATTTCGGCGTATATGGTACAATTATTTGGTGTGTTGTCCTACGTTTTAAAAACAGTTCTTTCACTTCTTTATTTATGAATTCTAAGCCATTGTCACTTCTAAACATTTTCATTCTGTTTCCTGTTATGTTTCGGCCTTATTTATGAAGTTCTCAATGCAGTTTGTAATTTCTTAATTTGTTTTAACAAAGTTTACACTTCTGTAATTTAAATAGTCGTCCTTCAGTATGACAAAATATCTCGCCCCTCCATCAGATGCTTCTTCCATTGGGCCGCAAGTATCCGCATGAATTAGCTCGCAAGTCCTTGTACTCACGTTCTCAATTTTGGTGTACGGTAATCGATGTATCTTTCCAGCTAAACAACTTTCAAACTCAGGTTTAATGGTTTGTTTAACATCAACATTATGTTTTTGCAGAATATCTTTTAGGTGAGTAAAGTTTTGATGCACGAGTTTTCTGTGCCACTCATTTAAGTCATTATTCACTAGTGTTACAGAACTTGCAGTCTCGTAATTATACTTATACCGTAATTCCAAATAATGAGAATTGCCAATTCTTTCCGCCACCGCACCAACTTGGTTATCTTTGTAAAGTTTGCATGACCTGTCATCTGTCATCATGACGTAACCTTTATCTGTGGCGAATGACTGAAAACAGGTTGTTATTTAGTTCTGGAACGTACAAAACGTTCGATCCCGTTCGACACCTGCACCGCCATATTTCCGCAGCCGAGGACACAAATTGTCGCACCGTTACCTACAACAACTGATTGTTCTGTGGTACTAGTAAATGACTTAAACAATGCTCGATTTCTACACATATGTTCACTAGCAATAGAGTCCAACCACTTTGATTTATGCAGTTCATGTGACGAACTAGACACAACAGTTGTTTGTTTGTTTGTTCTCAGTCTTACTAGCTTTTTGAACTTTTGACTACGATACCTACACTGCGCTTTGAAATGTCCGAACTTTCCACAGTAAAACAGGTTTTTATTAATTACTTTGAAAATGACCAATTTTATCACACGTATATAACTTTATTTGTCTTGTATTTTTCAAAACGAACTCAGAGGATGAAGATTGCTGGGACTCTTCAATCTTGCATTTTACCCTCTCTTCTTCAATTAAAAATCTGGCCACCAAGTTATCAATGGTTATGGTTTGCTTATCTTGGGGTGCCGACTTCTACGCCGACACAAAACACATGTATTCGTCAGGCAACGACATCAACACTTTTGTGATAACGAACTTATCATCTCATCTCCTCGCCTATCTGTTTTCACACGTTTCTCCTCTTAGATTTTGGACAAAAAAACTGACATATTGATACCCGTTTCGTATATTTACTGGAAATAACGTTGTTGTATAATGTGTACACTAGTTTCAGTCTTCTGTTCATACACGCTTTGAAGTTTTCGCCACATTTCAGCAGAACTCGTGCATATGATGATGTGTAACATGGCCTCTTCCGCCATCCGTGTAATTAACAACGCTTGCGCCTTGGTATCTTCAGCTTCTCATTTCGTTATTTTAGCAGGAGCTTCGGGCTAATACATTACACGTTGGCCTCTCAACAGCACCGTAGTCTGAAATTTCCACATAATCCGATTTCTGGAATCCTCCAGCTTGATCACGTTCACATTATTGTTACTCTCCATGTTCCGACCCTGTTCACAATCCAGAACAAGTTATCCTTAGTTTTACCTAATCTAATTATACATAAGTACTTAAAATTTTAATTGTGTGAACAAGTTGCATCTACCTACAAAAAAAAAAAGAATACATTGAAATATTTAAATTACATTAATTTTTAAGCAAATTATTTTATAAACTAAAACATTTAATAAATATAATAACAAAAATTAAAGTGTCGTTATCCTCGCAACATTTTTTACGCGATATTCAGTTGTTTTGGCCGACGATTTCCAGATATATACGTACGGTGGCCGGTTGACCTATGTACTTTCGTGATCCGTGACCGTTGCTGATCGCTGGTGGAGATTCTCCTGGTATTGCACGCAGCTACCTAATCGGGTGTCACCTTGTGAGGGACGTAAGACAATTTATTTTTATTTGAGTGGAATTAATTTGAAATTGCCTTGTGATTAATCTATTATTACTGTTTAATAATTTTATTATTTACAATTGTTATTCATGTTAATATTTATTCGCATTTTAAATCATTTTTTAAATAAAGAGAGTATTTTAAGCAGGAGTTTTGCCGTTATCATCAATTTGTTATGCCTTTGTTTTCATATCATTAGTGAATTCTTAGATGTGGTCAAGTTCTTTAAAAGTTGAATAACTTCTTTGTGTCGATTGTTTTATTTATCTACCTTCTTTAAATAATACAAATTGTATCATCTTTTCATATAAACAATTTTCAATTAATTAATCTTTTATTTATCTCATAATCAGTATTATATATTATCTATTAAAATAAAATATATTTACTATTTCTTAAATTACAATACATAAACATAACTGTCAAGGATTAATATGGTTAGGTTATATATGATGATGTCACAAATCAAATGGCATGTAATGTATGTATTATTTGATATATGCTAGCCTTATCGGCAGTAGTTTCAGGCAATTCAATTCACTTCCTTTATTGGGAATTCCAGTAACAGAATTACTTCGGTGAGAACAAACTCAAAACTCATTCCAGAAATGAGAATATAAATTATAAGATCTGTTCTGACATTTGAAGATCATCAGCTCATTTCCTATATAACAAAAGGTTCTGATCAACTTTTACAGGTTCGTTTGTTATGAAATTCCGGCCCTTCGATGACACAATGTTTATGTTGTGTATTTGATTTCATACTTTTTGAAGTTTTATTGTGTCGGGTTTATTTCAATGTTTAATATTATGATTACTACTGTTTCTGCAGGTGGTCTTTGACGTTACAAGGACAAATCATTTGCAAGAATAACATTTTTTTGTTAGACATAGTTCTCTTGGTAGACGGTTATTGTGTCCTACGTTGCAAACGTGGCATGACTAAATAAACAAGCAATCAGCAAGATCCTGAAGAAACCGTCCTCTTGTTACATTATTGCATCTCTTGTTAAGGTTATGCATTTACTCTGCTCATAACTAAAATTCTGAAGAAATAGCAAGAGGCAGCGAGTATTAAGATTGCAAGAGTAATTGAAAATGAAACAAGTCATAATAATTGAGTGTTTTTAATTTCCTGGTCCAGTACAGCTGTTTGCGTTTGCGAACTGCTTTTGACTTTTTGATAAGATCTTATTTTTTTAAATCAACTTTGATTGATCAAGTTTTAAAAAATATTTGACACCTTTATTTCTGTGAAGACTAGGACAGCGGAATGTACACACTATATATGCATATACATTTTTTAAATTTCGGGATTCGACTAGTGAAATATTCTATAGGTTTTTATATATTTTAAGCATCAGTTTTTCTATTATAATTGAATTTGTTGTCTTTTTTTGCATGTCATTATTATTATTTTTTCGTATTGTATATTGCTGTTGGCCCTTGTGGCCTCTACAGCGTCACCGGGCGAGATGGACGAACTCAAGCCGGAAGTTGGAACCCACATACGAGGTCCTAAGGGGTGCCTCTTGTGAGGCCGGACCTCGGATTAGGACGCCGTTGGAGTCATGTCATTAGTGAACTAATTCGTTGATGCGATCATGTTGCAAACGTGGTTCGTGTCTATTATTTTTTTTTTCAATCTTCCTCAAATAAGATAAAAGTATAATGCACTCTCTCATTATTTACGAAATTCACTAAACCTACTTAACCGTCGGTTTCCTTTCCGTCTTAACGGGGAGCGCCACGGGATCGCTTGTGCATGCTATCGTGACGACAAGTACGGCATGTATGTACAATGACCCAAATATATATGTGCTTAATTAATTTAGTAACATAAAAATTTAAATATACAATTTTACTCATATACGTTATCCCTTACAAAAAGTTTTAGTCATTTTTTTAAGGTAGCTATACTTGCACACAATTTGTACTATTCACTCTCAGAAATATTGGTTTGAAAACACGTATTGCTATGGAAACTAGGAGCTTGAAATATGACATTCACAGCTGTTCCTTCTTTTAATATCGGAGACAGAAACAACAAATATAATTGTGTCATAATTGTACATTGCAGTAAGCTCCCTTGCTGTGTAACGTTTTTCTGATGATGTCACCATATTAAAGTGAGTTTTTAGCTCAAGCCACTGGCTAATGTTTGTATTAGTAGCTGTATAAAACGCCAACCATCCAGTTGCGAATAGTTGAGTAAGTTTCAAGGGTTTCTTTTACCATCATTAATAGTTTCAAATAAGGTCTGATATATTTTCATCCGCAGTCGGCTGTGGCCAATCCAATTTTTGGTGTCCTTAAGTATATATTCCAGATAAGACCTTAACTCAGTACACGCTTTGGATGCACATAAAGTAAGGGAGTGATACACACACACACACTTGAATTGCTGTAAATGGGGAACATCTGCTTATAAGAGTGATAAAGGGAGTGATGTTTGCCACAAAGGTTACTTGCTCCATCAGTTCCTATTGCAATTTGGTTTTGAAGATTTAGACCCATTTTAGAGATAAAACTCGAATGATGTATAAAGGTCGTTAGCGGTTGCTTCAAAAATTTCTTGATAGCCTAAAAGTTCAACATCAATTTTGTCCAGTTTTAAATTGTAGTATCGAATGCAATAAGCGATGTACTTTTCTCTTGTTACATCGATGGATCCATCCAGTATAATAGAGTAGCTCTGATTACCAATTTCTTCTAAAAGTTCCTTAAGCATTGCTGGTTCTAGAACATTCTTTATAACGGCAGAACACTTTTATCTGTGTAATTGAGTGTTTTCAAGGGGACTTCCTCCCACAAGTTTTTCTGATGATCAATGCTGCGGATGGAGCTGTGAGCAGGGACATAAGTAGAAATTTGTACGTCTATTATTTTTTCTTTTGATGAACTGTTACTAATTGAGGAGAACCCAAACGATGCAAGCTTTGGTTGCTTTTTTGAAAAACCTAATTCTTTGTCTTTATGTGATTTCGTTTTCATGTGCTTTTTAAGCCGGCTTTGTGCGCACGGAGTAGAGTGCACACAGAATTTACAAAATGCCTCACCTTTACCACTATCCGTCAGTTGAACAGGTGCTCGACTAAGCCGATCTGTAAAAGAAATTGAATTCAATAATATGCTAGGCAGTGTATGGTAACCAGGTATGGTATAATACATACATATTCGTAATTTGTGATCAAATTTTTTGCTATTTGAGCAGGTTTTAGCCTATCTATTACATCGTTACAGGCTGGATAACACACTAATTATACAAAAAAAACAATAAATAACAATTATCTAAAACATATAACGCACACCGTCGTCGTAGACAAAAGACTCACGGGCGACCATCTTGTCTTTCGGCGTTCAAACAAAAGACGTTGTGCGATCATCTCGGTGGGTGTGTTTCGAGTAGTGGTGCGGTTCTTATCCCTCGACGACTTAGAAGGTGGCGTGCTCTTTTAACGCGCATTCAAGTGTGCGAGTATAGGTGCTTGCCAGCTAATTATTTATTTGATTACAAAATATATTTAAAAGTTACTGGTTGAACCTAAAGCGTTACTTAACTAAATTCGGAAATACATAGAAGCATTCTATATAACGGGGGAAAATTATATAATAGTTTACCGAATAGTACAAAATTGTGTGCAAGTATAGCTACCTTAAAAAAATGACTACATCTTTTTGTAAGGGATAACGTATATGAGTAAAATTGTATATTTAAATTTTTATGTTACTAAATTAATTAAGCACATATATATTTGGGTCATTGTACATACATGCCGTACTTGTCGTCACGATAGCATACACAAGCGATCCGTGGCGCTCCCCGTTAAGACGGAAATGAAACCGACGGTTAAGTGGGCTTAGTGAATTTCGTAAATAATGTTAACAAATTTCATCGCTTTTAGCAAAGTGCATTATACTTTTATCTTATTTGAGGAAGTTTGAAACTGAAAATTAGACAATGGCGTGATTGAACCTAAAGCGTTACTTAATTAATACACTTACTTACTTAATTATTACAATTTGTATTCCGCTGCCGATTGCGAAATACAACAGGTGAAGACTTAAACAAGTCGAGGCCTGGATTCCAGGCCAGGACACCATTGAGCAAACTCAACGCGCGTAACATAGGTGACTCGCTCACCAGTATCAACCGACAGTCGGGCACCGCAAATAGCTTGTGTCGACGAGCGCGAGTGTATTTGTCGGGAACGCTCAACGATATTAGCCTCAACATTGAGGGATTGAAAATGGTACCCCTGAGTAACTGATCAAGAAATAGTTTAGCAAGGTCATATGTCGTCGCACTTCGAGGGAATCGTATCCTCTCATTCCTTGTACAGTGATACGGAGGAAGACGACAAATGATGATATATTTTTTTCTGCTACATAATCAACATATGTATTTTATTTTAAATTTTATTTGTCGATTCTGCTTGAAAGTTCAGCTTTTATCCTCGCCTTTCTCAGATCTTATTCCCTTGTTTGTTAGCCACGTTTGTATGTAGTTTTTCTTCCAAGACATATTTGGCTGTCGCTCCACTTGGCGTGAGTGACTGAACTTACATATAAAAATACATATTAGTAGGTATTATTATTATTATTATTATTATTTACTAAAGTATTACGAACATCAAGGTATATGAAAGATGTAATATTTAGGTAAAATACCATTTTTCAAAAAACTATCTACATCTCGTAGTAATCGCCTTCTATTTTATTTGCTTCAAAAATTAGCTCACCGCCATCGAGAAAGCCGTCTCGCTCTCTGTACGAGCGATTATTAGCCTCTTGCCTTTGACGGGATATTTTGGGTCTATTGTTAGGCCACCCAAGTATGCTCGACGGGAGTTCTCTATTATATCGACCCATACATTATAAGCAATATGTCCTTAAAAATAGTTATCAGTTTAAAAATGGAATATAATTTATTTCTACTATATGAAATAACAAGACAACTCACCTTCTTTAACCCAAGCTTTATCCAAGTAATATATTTTCACGTCATCTTTCTCGAAATTTACAAAGCTGGCCTATTGACCATATATATTGTAGTGTTGGTGTATCGTATAAATCCTAAAACGTCAAATGTCTCGGGTTCGCGGGTAGTGTGGAGAACAGTCACGCAGCAGCCTCGGGCGTGAGCGGACGTGTTTTACCCTAGCTACTGGTGGCGTAACGAGCCATAACCATCCACCTGTGTATACGAGCACGTACATATGGCGACGAGAATAAAGGTTAGTCCTGAAATTTTAAATTAAAAAAAAAATGCTAGGTAGATAACTAGTGTCGTTATGTTTAAGCCATTTATTGTTCAAGCCATAAGCGATAATTATGATTTATAGCTACGAAACGAGGTTAAAATAAGTCAAACAAATTTGTTTTCTAAGTAACTTACATACGAGTACGTATTCAATTCGATGAATTGATTTTCACTCAAGGTATGCTGCGCAATGTCATGCTATTATCTTATCTACTGCACAAAAGTAAACAAAGTGGCCAATGATTTTGTGTCTCATTAGAATTACGTAGAATTTTATTTTATTTTGTATTGAATAATATTATCGAATTATGTAGTTGTTGTGTTTTGTTTTATACCAGTAAAAATGTACGTTTACGCAGGCTTTAATTACTTACTTTCAAAAAATAATTATTTATCATATAGTAGGTATCGAAACAATTCAAAAGTATGTGATGATTTGTATACCCATTTTGTTGTAAAAAGTAAATGAAAGCGTGAGCATTCCTTCTTCTACGTATTACTTGTTCAAACATAATTCGTATGATATTCACTATACGGGTGCACCGTAGTGGGTACACATTCACATTGCTATAAAATTAATTAGTAGGAAGTGTTATGTAGGTACTGCAGCTTATACTTACTGGATGTAGTATCTATTGAGTGTGGTATATAATAGCGGATTGAGTACCTACTAAATGAAATAAAATAACATTTCACATCCAAACAAAAGATATCACTTATAATTGATTTATGTATTTCGCTTAATATTAATGTAAAGCATACGTACCTACATAGTTGCGTGGGCTGTATAGGCCTCATTTTCAAATGTAAACTATACGTGTAATGTATGTCGTTTTATTAGCATACTGCCTGTATGAGCCTTCATTATATTAATGTAAAGCATACGTCCTTGTGTCGTCACCTAAACCAAACTTTGGTTTCAGGTTGCCCCTATTGTACTCAAAAATGGCTAACTTGCTTCCACCTCCTGAGAAACTCGACCTAGAAGACGACAATGCAACATTTGCTTTGCGAGATAGATATTCTAGTTAAGAGAAATCGAGACGAGAGAAAGATAAATTCTATTGAGGAAGAGAACATTCATTATATCTTCAATGTAAATGATGATGCTACAATTGAATGTACATTGGGAGGAATCAAACTGTGTTTTCTAATAGATTCGGGGTGTAAACTAAATATTATAACAGACAAAACGTGGGAAATGTTGAAACAAAAACGTGTTAACATTTCAAACTACACAAAAGGTTCAGACAAAATTTTGTACCCGTATGGCAGTAAAACACCTTTAGACGTAAAAGGGACCCTTCAAACGACTTTGGAGACGAACGGACAGTCTATGCGAGCGGTTTTCTATGAAGTCAATGGTGGATCTAGAGATTTACTTGGAAAAGAAACTGCTTTTAGTTTAGGTGTACTGAGACTAGGAACTGGAGTATATGAAATAACGCAAACACGTAAACCGTTTCCAAAATTCAAGGACGTTCTTGTTGAAATCCCGGTCGATGAAACTTGCAAACCTGTATCATAGCCTTATAGACGGATACCAATTCCTATTGAGAAGAAAGTTGAGCAAAAAATACAGGAATTACTGGACAGTGATATTATTGAGGAGGTGCATGGACCATCACCGTGGATTTCTCCAGTGGTTCCTATACTAAAGGACAATGATGACGTACGATTGTGTATCGATATGCGACGCGTTAACTTAGCAATAATGAGGGAAAACCACCCATTACCCTGTATGAACAGTCTGCTACCCAAGATAAAGAAAGCTAAGTACTTTTCTAAATTAGATATTAAAAACGCTTTCCACCAAGTGGAAATCCATCCTAATTCTAGATATTTGACAACATTCATTACGTCTAAAGGGTTATATCAATATAAAAGACTAATGTTTGGAATCACTTGCGCTCCAGAGTTGTTCCAAAAAATATTGGAAAGAATGTTAACAGGATTAGATGGAGTTGTAAATTTTATTGATGATATTTTAGTTTACGGAGAGAATGAAAAACAACATGACGAACGATTGCAAAGTGTTATGAAGACCTTGAGAGAAAATGACGTTCTACTCAATGAAACCAAATGTATATATAAAACACAAAAAATCAATTTTCTGGGACATGAACTGACACCAAATGGAATAAAACCACTTAAAAAATATATGACGAGCATTGAAGAATTTCGAGTGCCAAAGACAATTGAAGAGCTCCAAAGCTTTTTAGGATTGGTAAATTATATTAATAAGTGGCTACCAAACCTTGCAACTCTAACGGAACCATTGAAGTCGCTGTTGAGATTAAAGATAGCAAAAAGTGCTAGTATAGAAGGTTTGTGAACAGACAAACAGGATCAAGCATTCCATCAATTAAAACAAGCACTGTCTACTATTAAGACACTAGGATATTATGACCCTGATGATGAAACACAGGTCATCGCTGATGCAAGTCCGGTTGGATTAGGAGCCGTTTTAATTGGTAATTGCTTATGGTATCCGAACATTGACTGCATTAGAACGGAAATACAATCAAACTGAGAAGGAAGCGCTTGCCCTAGTCTGGGATGTTGAGCATTTTAACATTTTCTTATTCGGTAAGAAATTTGACCTCATTACAGACCATAAACCACTTGAATTTTTATTCGGACCAAAATCAAAACCATGTGCGCGAGTTGAGCGCTGGGTGTTACGACTGCAGACTTATCGTTACAATATAAAAAACCAGCCAGGAAAAGTTAATATCGCCGACCCTTTGTCCCGACTATGTACGTACTCTAGCTGTGTATAACCATCCACCTGTGTATACGAGCACGTACATATATAATAACATCTTTATCGAATGTTAGGTAACTTTCTATATTTTTACAAATATTTTATATTCCATATTATATACAAATGAATAAACAAATATCTATTTAAAAGAAATCTAAAATTTGAGACAAAACTAAAATGATATATTTTTATCTGGATACGTTCATTCGTTCTCCATTCGAAGGGCGATCTTGGCTGGACGAGACCTTAATATTAATTGTCAGTTCATCGAAAAATGGCGTCTTGAATGTCGGCAAAACTGTTTTCGTAACTTTGGAAGTCAAATTAAAGTGGATTTTAGAAGTTAAGTGGAATATTGTTGTATTATAAATGAATTTATATTGTTTTACTGTTTCTGAGTAGTTCAATGGACTACGTTCAGTAAGTACTTACCTATCGGTAATTACGGGTAAAGAGGACATGAGGTTGACTGACCTTAGCTGATCAGCTATTGTTAATCGTTCGGTTACAGTAGTAAAAAAGTGAATTTTATGCACCTCTGAAAAGAGCTTTTTTATATGTCCGAGTTATCGTGTATCATAAATTAACACATTTTTTTTTCCTCAGGCAAACGTACATGCTGTACGTAACATGCTGTAAATACTGTTTTCATAATTATGTCTGGTCTGATCCTATATGATCCTAAATCCTAAACTCTAAACCAACTGCACATTATTACATTTATAGGAAGATGTTTCTTTCTTTCATTTAATAGATGTTGATGTTAGTACTCGTTACATTTATATTCTAATCCACCTTCTCCAACACTACCTGTAGGAGTCACCACCGATTTATCATGATTAGTTGTTAGCTCATTCACAGGTATCTACGATAGGTTCTTCTTCCAGGTTTATTGGTGTTATAGATTCCTTTTCTTCGCCTTCCTTCACTTGAAGTTTCTTCTCCTTACGATCTTGGTTTAGGAATACAACATATCTCTTTGTCTCCACTGTGTTTGTTTCTGGAAAATAAATTCTATACCCCTTCACATTTTCTTTATTACCCCCCATCAACCCTTTTTTACCTTTCTTGTCCCACTTCCTCCTTCGTTCCTTCGAAATGTGAGCATACACTTCCGTTCCGAAGACTTTTAACTGGTGAATGTCAAACCTTTTGTTTGTCCATACTTCAAATGGTGATTTTCCATTTTCATGATTTTTCCTAGTTCTATTTAAAACAAATACTGCTGTATTAATTGCTTCCGCCCACAGTTTCTTTGTAAAGTTTTCTTCAATTAACATTGTCCGTGCTGCTTCCACTAATATGCTATTTTCTCTCTCAGCCTTTACGTTCTGTTTCGGCGTATATGGTACAATTATTTGGTGTGTTGTCCTACGTTCTAACTACGTACTAAAAATAGTTCTTTCACTTCTTTATTTATGTTGGTTGGGTTCATGAAAGCAATTGACAGAAGAAAAAAAACAAAACAGTATTGCCAACTTAAAATAAATGTATGGACATTGTACACTACATATTTAATAACTATGCCACCCAGTAGATAACCCGACGATAAATGCTACGATGTTTTATGCTCTTACTGTGAATATTGTACATGGTACTGATTGCAATACCAGCTTCGTCCGTCGTATATACCTATATATAACTAGTTGTGCCCGCAACTCGCTCTGCTCCACGTGCTCGAAACTTCACTGTAGTGCTTGCAAGGGTTGTTGTAAAAGAAATTCAAACTCCCGAATGCGAGGAACGGTTTTCTTAAATCCTCTCTCTCCATGATGATATGGAGTGTAGACTGGTCCAGGGTGACATGTGTTTGGATTTCTAGTTTGGATGTTAGTCTTTCTCGGCCGAATCTTTGACATTCCAAGATAAGATGGAGGGTTGTTTCATCGCATTCGCGGTCGCAGACACAGGAAGGGCTTTTGTTCTATGAGTTCGGACATAACTCAATACATGATTAAAAAATGATTTTACAAGTTTTGTTGTACTTTCGTAACATTTGTATGTCTATATTTCATTCATAAACGAAAGAACGACGACAGAATAGATAATTAACTATGGATTTCGGCACAGAAAAATGTTTAATTGATATATAAAATTTTATCGTTTTCTAAAGTTTATTTCGACCAATTTAATATTGGTAGTTAGGTTTTCTTTACCTTCAAAGCATTACACTTGCTCATTGATAGTCAGATCAGAAACTACCACCGGTTTGGAAAAGAAAAACCCAACCCTGAACCGGCGAAAGAAATTCAGCGGGTTTTTTTTGCATGTATCATGTTTGATTTACAAAAATAAAAAAAGGAGAGAGAAATAACCATGCGGCGATTGTCTCATTCCCAAGGTGTGCTATCATCCATAAATTCATCAATTGTATAATAACCTTTAGCACACAAGCGTTCCTTTACGATTTTTTTAAATTCAGCAACTGAGGCATTTTGAACGCTTTCTGGGATCCTGTTTATTTATTAATTTATTTTGTTTTGGACAACCAACAGTGGATACATTAGATATACAGTTAAATAGAGGTTTAACAGGTTTTTTGACAAATGTTCTACTAATTATAGGTTATCACATCATTCGTAAAAGCATCACATTATACATAGACATTAAATAAAGTTAATCGTTAACAATTACAAGTCCATAAAAATACAAATACATTAACATTATTAAAATTATGAAAAATGTTTTCAAATTATTATTAAATTTACGATTGAATATTTATATACACTTACATACTAATTTAGAGAGAAAAAAATTGACAACAAAAGGAAAATAAAAAACAATTTTAGAGAATAAAAAAACAAACAAAGGCACAATTCTATATAAGTTAGTGAATAATAAGTCAAATTAGGTCGATTGAAAGATAGTCCACTGTTGTAGAACCGTATACATTGCCCCACAAAAGAGTTACTGTTGTTTAATCTATGCAGTCGAGTAACGGGAATAATTAGTTTGTGTTTGTTCCTTGGTAATGTTATGAGTATCACATTTTCTCACAAAATCATTAATACTTTTCCGTACATACATAACATTCAATTTCTGTGTTTTTTTTTTATAAATCTAATAATTCTTAATTTATTTTACTCAATAATAGGAACGACGTCCCCATGTCATCACCAGGCAGATCTATTGTTCAATTGTCATTGTTGTCGATGACCGGGGACCCTAAAGTCGGTGCATTTCCAACGAGTTCATCAAATAGACTAAAAAAGTGGAATCAGCGTATTTACAATATTTAAATAATTGACAATTAAAATAATATTTAAAGTTGTGAAGCGGGTCTTACGTTGCGTTGTCTTATATTTAATCCGTTGATGCATAACTCACGTTCAGCGCCTGACGGTACGGATCAGCGGCGCTAGCGCGTTACTACGCGGAACCCTATAAGGGCCTGGCCACCGCTTCTGGCGGTGCTGCGGGAGACGTGGCCGGTGGCGTGGTTTACGGTGGTATGTCACAGCTTGATTAGATTGAACCGCGCGACGTCAGCGGTGGACGTATTTAGAGAACGGCTAAATTATTAAAATGCCCCTTTCAAAAGTGGCACGGTATTGCCTTGAAACAAGTACGTTCTTAGCTCAAGATGTCATTTAGTCAAGAATAGGAGCGCACCCAGTAAACCAAAAAGGAGGGAATTTGGCGAATTTCACACTTAATTATGAATATAGGAACTACCCTGATAAATTTATTGACTATACGAAGGCAAGCATACAAACTTTTGATTATTAACTTGGCCTATATACACGATGACGCTACAGGAAGAGACACGGAACAACAACGGTTTGGTTCGAGGCTTAATATAACTTGTCGTGCGTTTTGTTAAGGAAAAAAAATCTTGGATAATAATCTCTAAATAGATGTACCTCCTAAAAAACTGCCTGGACATCTTGAATCCCCAAATTTTGGGAGGGGAAACCCCCAAGTTGGCATCAATGTGTGATGGAATAAGTATGTAACATAATTAATATAAACGTATATAATACTCGCAAGAAAAACTAATCATCACTTTTATTGAGGAACCGAAAAGGAAACAATTTATTTATCTACGTACCCCCGAGCACAAGAAAAATTGATTATGAAAACCTTAGTGGAAATGCACTATAACTACGCTATACTAACAGGATTACAACAAAATTCGTCATTTAACTTTGCAAATCTCGTGTTTAGAAATGCATGTTTCATAGATGAGTGTAGATAACAGACAATTAATTCCAACAATGGAAATTATAAGCAGGACGAGTCATGAACACCGAAGTAAGATGTAAAAATCAATTACTGATCTTACTGATCTACTGTCATTTTTATAATATATAAAAATAAAATAATAAAACAAAATTCACATTACAAATTGATAGCAAATACACGCCGTCTAAAAGATTGTCCTGTGTCATTGTACCCAAGACGCTGGCACTATTACCTCTCTACTGATCGAGAATTATACTCTGGGAGCGCAGATTAAGTTGAGCTTATTTGAATGAATTAACCATAATGTAAGACTTACAATCAGTATATTATATATTTTTTAAAAGTCGAGTTCAATAACTCGATTTCTCTTTAAGCAAATATAAATAAATAACGAATTTATAACAATTATTATAAATGACGTATTTGTATTTTCTATATAAATAAAAACTATTCTATACGGCTTGTTAACGCCAAGCATTAAAACTCGTGCAAGGCGTGGAATGTGGAATTTGCTTGACGTTTGCCATCAGGCGTAACACCTTTTGTATGACATTTTATTATGTATAACTCACACGACTTTTACCACTCGTACGATCAACATCAAATTAAACTGACTAAAGAATTTTGTAGAGTTTCATTGAAATTCCATTTGTACACGAAGATACATAATTTGGCGACCGTGTCAGGACATTGTTGAAGTTATAAAGATTTAATCGGAGCTGAAGTGAACAAAAACCATTGCCAGGCAGTGAAGCACCTAAAGCCTCACCTCGCAGCATATCATATTTTGAACAGATAAGTGCCCTGTTTATCCATCATAACTTCCTAAATCATTACTTAATCCTAAATTTCTGTCTTCCTAATCTAATTATACATAAATACTATAAATTTTAATTGTGTGAACAAGTTGCATCTACCTACACAAAAAAGAATACATTGAAATTTTTAAATTACATTAATTTTTAAGCAAATTATTTTATAAACTAAAACATTTAATAAATATAATAACAAAAATTAAAGTCTCGTTATCCTCGCAAGATTTTTTACGCGATATTCAGTTGTTTTGGCCGACGAATTCCAGATATCTACGTACGGCGGCCGGTTGACCTACTTTCGTGATCCGTGAGCGTTGCTGATCGCTGGTGGAGATTCTCCTGGTATTGCACGCAGCTACCTAATCAGGTGTCACCTTGTGAGGGACGTAAGACAATTTATTTTTATTTGAGTGGAATTAATTTGAAATTGCCTTGTGATTAATCTATTATTACTGTTTGATAATTTTATTATTTACAATTTTTATTCTTGTTAATATTTATTATACTATTACCAATATTAAGAGATCTATTAACGAAACGTAGTTCAATTAAAGGACAAATTACAAAATTTAAAAATGATTTAGATAAAATCACAGGGCAGTCTACAATGACAACGGTTGAGTTTGCTAAGTTATGTTTAAAGTTGAGCAGGTTCGAGCGTTGGTCTGACAACTTTGATGAATTGGCGTGCCGTGGCGCTAAATTAGGTAAATGCTACTCATGTGTTTTTATTTGTCTACGGTATAAATGCGTACACTTGGAGGCCGTGAGCGATCTGACAAAAGACGCGTTTATGATGACATTGCGTAGATTCGTTTCACGTCGTGGTAGGCCAGCGGAATTATTTTCCGACAGTTGGCGCAACTTTGTGGCCGCCTCTAAAGAACTAAACCTATTTCTAAAAAATAATACTAAGTGCCTGGAACAGTTTGCAATTCATGAAGGTTTTAAATTTAATTTTACTCCGTCTTGCGCACCTCACTTCGGTGGCATTTGGGAAGCCAGTGTAAAATCAGCAAAATTTCACATTAAGCTCGTAATGGGAAATTCTCATCTTACCTTTGAAGAGTTAAAAACCTTATTCGCACAAGTAGAATCCATACTAAATAGCCGGCCCTTGTGTCCCTTATCATCCTCACCTGATGATTTCCAATACCTATCACCAGGGCACTTTTTAATCGGAAGACCACTTAATGCACTACCAGCACCTTCTCTCGATATGAGGAACGAAACTAGCCTGACTCGTTACGCCCGCTTAGAACAAATCCGGCAGCACTTTTGGCAAAGGTGGCAAAAGGAGTATTTACATGAACTGCAGCTAAGAACAAAATGGAAACAAAACACTGCCAGTCTACAGGTCGGTAACTTAGTCCTGCTATCCGAAGTCACCATTTTCCTTCCTTCCCTCCCTCTGTGGCACTCCGCTGGTGATACAAAGCAAAATCGCCATGCTGGGGATGTACGTTCGCTGCGACCTTAGTCCAAGGCATAACATTGAGGCTGTAGGCATATAAACAACTTCACGGAAAGGTGCGGCGTTTTTTCACGCCACAACAACTGTGCCTGTTGTACAAAACACAGGTACGGTCTTGAGTTGAATATTGCTCGCACCTTTGGGATGGCTCCGCTAAGTACCTACTTGATGCCTTGGATCGGTTGCAGCGACGTGCGGTCCGCATTATTGGCGACGTAAAGGTCACAAACACCCTCGAGCCTTTACAATTGCGTCGAGAGATAGCAGCGCTGAGCGCTTTCTATCGACTATCACGGCGAGTGCTCCGAGGAATTATTCTCTCTAATTCCTGCTTCCCCCTTCCTTCATAAGTCTACGCGTGCTGGCTCTCGATGTCACCGCCTAACTGTGACATCAATTCGGGTTGCACCCGGACTACAATTCAAACCCCGCCCGGACGCTCTCCGGACGTCTTCCAAACTAGGACAAATCCGGGGAAACCCGGACGGACGGCAGTCCTATCTAAGGGTAGTGTTTCTTACCTTTTATATATAAATAATATAAAAAGCGAATCCATGTTAAAAATAATCAATGTCAAAATGCATAAAAATAAGTTTAAACTTGTTTAAAAATATTGGCTGGACTCATTTGTTCCGGCATTGATTGTCTTTATATTTCACAATTATAAAGTAAAAAACATAATATGTTAATTAAATACATAGAGATTGTATATATAAAGTATATATGTAATTGATTTAACTGATTTTGTTTGAAATGGTCTTACATTGGATGTGGTTCACTAGAAGCTGCATAATTAAAGTTTTATGTATTACATGATATATGTACCCTTGGTAAGACACGGTTGTAACTGCACATATTGTTAGTTTACATAGGAGCCATTATAAGAATAGCTTTAGACTGTGAATTTTAATTGATTATCTGAGGAAAATATTTTTTAATATTTCAATATTTATTTTTATTATGTACTATGATTTCATTTTAATTATTTTTTAAATTAAGAGAGTATTTTAAGCAGCAGTTTTGCCGTTATCATCAATTTGTTATGCCTTTGTTTTCATGTCATTAGTGAATTCTTAGATGTGGTCAAGTTCTTTTGAAGTTGAATCACTTCTTTGTGTCGATTGTTTTATTTATCTACCTTCTTTAAATAATACAAATTGTATCATCTTTTCATATAAACAATTTTCAATTAATTAATCTTTTATTTATCTCATAATCAGTATTATATATTTTCTATTAAAATATAATTTATTTACTTTTTCTTAAATTACAATACACGAACATAACTGTCAAGGATTAATATGGTTAGGTTATATATGATGATGTCACAAATCAGATGGCATGTAATGTATGTATTATTTGATATATGCTAGCCTTATCGGCAGTAGTTTTAGGCAATTCAATTCACTTCCTTTATTGGGAATTCCAGTAACAAAAGTACTTCGGTATGAACAAACTCATTACTCATTTTAGAAATGAGAACATAATTTATAAGATCTGTTCAGACCTCTAAAGATCATCAGCTCATTTCCTACATGACAAAAGGTTCTGATCGACTTTTACAGGTCCGTTTGTTATGAAATTCCGGATCTTCGATGACACAATGTTTGTGTTGTATATTTGATTTCATACTTTTTGAAGTTTTTTTTTTTGTGTCGGAAGTTATTGTGATGTTTAATATTATGGTTATTACTGTATCGGCAGGTGGTCTTTCACGTTTCAAGGGCAAATCATTTGCAAGAATAACATTTTTTTGTTAGACATACTTCTCTTGGTAGACGGTTATTGTGTCCTACGTTGCAAACGTGGCATGACTAAATAAACAAGCAATCAGCAAGATCCTGAAGACACCGTCCTCTTGTTACATTATTGCATTTCTTGTTAAGGTTATGCATTTACTGCTCATGACCAAAATTCTGAAGAAATAGCAAGAGGCAGCGAGTATGAAGATTGCAAGAGTAATTGATAATGAAACAAGTCATAATAATTAAGTGTTTTTAATTTCCTGGTCCAGTACAGCTGTTTGCGTTTGCGAATTGTTTTGACTTTTTGATAAGATCTTATTTCTTTTAATCAACATTGATTGATCAAGTTTTAAAAAAGATTTGTAACCTTTATTCCTATGAAGACTAAGGCAGCAGAATATGCACACTATATATGCATATACATTTTTTAAATCTCGGGATTCGACTTTAGTGAAATATTCTGTCGGTTTTCAAAAATTTTAAGCAGCGGTTTTGTTATTATAATGAAATGTGTCTTTTTTTATATGTGTATTGCTGTTGGCCCTTGTGGCTTCTACAGCGTCACCGGGCGAGATGGGCGAGTTGAACTCAAGCCGGAAGTTGGGAACCCACATAAGAGGCCCTAAGGGGTGCCTCTTGTGAGGCCGGACCTCGGATTAGGACGCCGTTGGAGTCATGTCAATAGTGAACTTATTCGTTGATGTGATCATGTTCTTTTAAAGTTGAATAATTCAAACCTGCGTGTCGATTAATAACGATAACGAGACAACTCATCTTCATTTACCCAAGTTTCATCCAAGTAATATATTTTTCACGTCGACACGACTCCATCTTGAGCAAAATACCTTTCCCTCGAAATTTACAAATCTGGTCCATCGACTATATATAATAACATCTTTATCGAATGTTAGGTAACTTTCTATATTTTTACAAATATTTCTTATTCCATATTATATACAAATGAATAAACAAAAATCTATGTAAAAAAAAATCTAAAATTAATGGCAAAACTAAAATATTAAACATTTACTATTTTTTATTAAATATTTACTATTTTTATCTGGATAAGTTCATTCGTTCTCCATCGGTTTGGTGAACGTGGACGAGACCTTAATATTAATTGTCAGTTCATCGAAAAATGCCGTCTTGAACGTTGGCAAAACTGTTTTCGTAATTTTGGAAGTTAAATTAAGGTGGATTTTAGTAGTTAAGTGGAATATTGTTGTATTATAAATGAATTTATATTGTTTTACTGTTTATGAGTAGTTCAATGGACTACATTCAGTAAGTACTTACCTATCGGTAATTACGGGTAAAGAGGACATGAGGTTGACTGACCTTAGCTGATCAGCTGTTGTAAATCGTTCGGTTACAGTAGTAAGAAAGTGAATTTTATATACAAATGATAAACAAAAATCTATTTAAAAAAAATCTAAAATTTGTGACAAAACTAAAATGATATATTTTTATCTGAACAGCCTGTGAATATCCCACTGCTGGGCTAAAGGCCTCCTCTCCTATTTGAGGAGAAGGTTTGGAGCTTATTCCACCACGCTGCTCCAATGCGGGTTGGTGGAATACACATGTGGCAGAATTTCAGTGAAATTAGACACATGCAGGTTTCCTCACGATGTTTTCCTTTACCGTAAAGCTCGAGATGAATTATAATCACAAATTAAGCACATGAAAACTCAGTGGTGCTTGCCCGGGTTTGAACCCACGATCATCGGTTAAGATTCACGTGTTCTTATCACTGGGTCATCTCGGCTTCATTCCCATCTCGGCTTCATTCATATTTTTATCTGGATTAATTCATTTGTTCTCCACTATTAAGCTGTTCGTCATCGGACAAGATCTTTATCTATTGCTTGTGATTGGAATAGTTATAGTATAGATGTTTTACTGAGTAGTTCAATAGACTAAGGATAGGTAAGTACTTACCTATCGGGTAGCAAGGACATGACGTCATTACCTTAGCTGATCAGCTGTTGTTAATCGTTTGGTTACAGTAGTAAGAAAGTGAATTTTAAGCACCTCTGACAAGAGCTTTTTCTTATGTCCGCGTTGAAATCGTGTGTCACAAATTATATATTCACATAACATAACAAAGTTCGCGTGGTACGATATGGCGTTGGCGGGATTTCTTTGGGGCCAGATGATTCGGGTGCTCTTCCTGATTCAAACGAGCCCAAACTCGGGGTAGTTGCGATAGTCCGTTCCCGAGATATGGCTCACGGGGGTAAGGTAGTCGAAGTCGGAGGGGTAGGGGGAAGGTTAAGTGGGGAGTCGATATAGGATATATAAATTTAGAGGGGTTTTTTTTTCCTTATAACTATGCCACACTGTTGCTATTATAGTGCAACAACCTTGTTTCCGATTTCTTTTGTACTGTCTTGTTTTGCTATGTCTTACATACTATTTTTTTTGTAGCGAACAGGTGGCTCACAATATAATAATTTCATTACAATAAGAAGCAATTAAGTTCTATGTAAGCACTCGATTTACAAGATAAGCAATTTGTTTGTATATAAGCCAACTATCTAATATAAAAGCGATCTATTTACAGGTGGCTTACAATATAATAATTACAATATATTTTAAAGCGATCGATATTCTATATAAGCAAAATACGCAATTTGTTTTTATATGTGCGAGCTATCTAATATAATAGCGATATTTGTTTGAGTTCGCTACAGTTTATTCTGTTCACTCCGCCATTGTGTTCCTTTTCTTTTTTTTTTCTTTTTTTGTCAATACTATTGGGATACCGCCTATTTACATTATACTATATATTATATTACAATATATATCGTTAGTACTAATTCTTAGTACTACAGGTATATCTATTTGCTAAGTGTTTCTATTAACTATTTACCTCTACTTACTCTTACACATTCTAAGTATTTGTTTATATACAATTTCTACTATTACTATTCCAATTGTTACAAGCAAAGCAAAGCATTTTATTTTCTTTGTAACTATTAGTACCTGTGTTTTCTGTGGCGCGAACCTCAATCTGTTTTCGTTACCCCACTCCGCTACTTTTTCCAAGGTGTTTATTATTTTTCGATTCAGCTCTGTCATGGTGTTAGCCACACCTATGACCAAGATGTCATCGGCAACAGCCTGCACATGGGTTGCGAAGTCCTCAGCGTTCTGCAGCAACGGGTTCATTAAGAGGTTCCAAAGCAGTGGTCCACCTGTTGAGCCCTGTATGCGCCCTCTATTGGTCGGTTTCTCCACGGTGGCCCCTGCATACTTCAGGGTCACTCTTCTTCGGCTTAGGTAACTGTTAAATAATAGTATTAGGTGAGAGTTACATTTTTTGGCCATAAGATGCTGGAGTACCTTAGGCCACCATGCATTATCAAATGCCCCTTGTATATCCAGTGCTAGCGCCACTAGCTTCTTTTCTCTGACACCGTTTCTAATTAGTTCCAGCGCGTCGTAAACGGCGTCCTCCGTGCTGCGCTGTGGGGTGAAACCGTACTGCCGTGGGCTAAGCTTTGCTTGGCTACCCAAGTCCCAAGTCAATCTATTGCAAATGATTTTTTCTAAGACCTTTCCGTTGATTGGTAGGAGGCCTTTGGGTCGGTAAGATTTTAGCACACCATAGTCCTCCCTGCCTGGTTTCCTGAGTACCCGTATATGAGCCCTCTTCCATCGCTGCGGGAAGTATCCTAGTGCTAAACACTTGTTTAGTAAGGCCAGGAATACTTCTGGCAGGACACAATATGCTTTGTCGCAGATGTCGGAGGTAAAGCCATCGTTTCCCGGGGCTTTGGATGGGCTCATTCTGGCAAACACTGTGCGTATCTCTTCATGTGTTATTTGTGTCTGGTGTTTGGTATTTTCGATCTCTGTTAACTTTTCCTTTATCTCCAATCTTAGTCTTTTCTGATATGGGTTGTCTTCGTGGGCGTTACCCTCGGGAAAGAAAGTGTCGGCCAACAGCTCAGCAGATTCCGATGGGCTAAGATCTGTGGGTCCCGTTCCCCTCAAATTAGGCTCCTCGTAGTTATTTTTCGAGTACCTGATTATGCGGTATGCACAGTCCCACATTGACTCCCTTTCCTGCTTTGTGCAAAATTTGACCCAGCTGTCGGTAATAGATTTTTCTATGGCGGTTTTGTACTCTTTTAGGCTATCCAGGTAACTTTCTTGTGCCGTATTCTTGTAGTTCTCGCCTTCAGCTGGTCCAAATCTGCATTCCACCAACTTATCCGTTTGCGCGCCATCCGTCCCAATCGTTGCATCGATGCTTCGCAAGCTTCCTTTACGGATTCCTCGTATTCCTCAATGGCCACTGCAAGATGCTCTGTACTTTGTATGGATTTTATTTTGTTTGGATTTAGTTCGCGTTGGTCTGCTGCACACTTTAGGGTGGTTTCGAATTTTTCCCAATCAGCCTTGGCTGACCTATATAGTCTTGTGGAGTTCCTTAGGTGTATGTCCTCGCCCTTTTTCAGATTAACGCTGTAGGTGATGGCTCTGTGGTCGGATGTTGTGACCATGCTCGTGTCCACCTTCAACGCTCCGACTCGATGTAACATATCTTGGGAGCACACCGTTACGTCGACAATGCTTTGACATAGCACATTATTCCTGTAGACCGAGAAGGTTAGCGTGTTTCCCTCGTTAAGTATTTCTAGATTTCTAGTTGCTAGGTAGCTGGCAAATGATGCACCCCGCTAATCCTCAGCACCATGGCCATATTATATTGCCATATTATATTGTCCACTTTTAGATTCTTCATGGCGTTATCAATTTCTGCAATTTGTGTTTCTATGTCCTGTTCTTCTTCAAGGTATACAGATATTAGACCTAATTTGTAATTATTTACATCTAAAACCATTGCTACTATATTTTCCGTTACATTGTTCAAGCTTAAGTTTACTTTAACATAATATCCTTGGAGTCCGTGGATGTAGTTTCATAGAAAAAAAAACCCCTCTAAATTAGTCCTCGATCCAAATGTTAATTTTTTATTTTTTTATTTTTTTTTAATTACTATCTATACTTTGTTATGTTGTATATATATATTATTTTCATTTACATTTATTTCATTATCTTATATCTATTTATTTATCTTATACATTACTTATTTATCTTATTGATTAACTTATTTTCACATACATTATTTATCGTATTATTATATCAATCTGTATCACACTTTATTATTGTATTGTTACAACTTGTTACACCATTAATTTAACGTAACGTAAATATATAAATATTGATGGCCCAGCGGTGCACCTTGTTTGATCAGCGAGAGCACAGCCTCTGCGACAGTGCTGTCGCGTTTGTGAATAGCCATTTTTAGGCTGTGCTGTACGATGGTCTTCCTTGAGGCCCCCACCGTTCGGCCGATGAAACCGCCGATTGCAT
Organism: Nymphalis urticae; assembly: GCA_905147175.2. Lineage (NCBI taxonomy): Eukaryota > Metazoa > Arthropoda > Insecta > Lepidoptera > Nymphalidae > Nymphalis > Nymphalis urticae. Next base: position 2,176,218 of record LR990009.1, read on the forward strand.
CGCCACCGTCATCCGTGTAGTAGACACAGGTGTTAGTGTGTCTGGTGATAGCTACTACCACGTAAGGTATGCTTTCATGGACTCGAAGCCTCTGCGACGTGTCTGATCTGGATGATGATGACTTCACCGTAGGTCTGTCCCTGTGATTCATGGATGGTCATGACGCGTGACCCTACGCCTTTGCCATATCCCTGGTCCATCAGGAGTTTCTTTTCTTCCTGCGTGTGGACCAGGTATAGGATTTCGGCTTGGTCTGATGGTTTTTCCGCGCCAGTGAACTTTTCCATCTTTAGGGAGTGGAAGATGGGGTTTGCAGAGTATATGGCTCTGTATACGCTGATGGCAAATGCGACGTCCATGGGCACCGGTATGTGCATGACAACTCCCTGGTGATGTTTATTGTCAGGTTTGGGCGACAGTACCTCATTTCGAACAGATTTTCTCTGTCGATATAAGGCAGCTGGTTTATATCTCCGACGAGAACCACCTTCTTGGCCCCGGATAATCTGGCCGCCATCACTATGGCTCCGAAATGGTTCATGAGGGCTTCGTCAACCGTAAGGCGATCGCACTTTATGTCCTCATGGATATCATTTACGAGGATGGAAGCCATAGTTCGTACTTTTGATTTGGCTTTTTCGCAAAATCGGTGCGACAGGTGTTCTTTTAGGTCTTTGGCGGCTTCCACTGTATTGGTGGCTACTACTTCATTGTTCTCGTCGAAGTTCCTGACTTTGTGAGTCGTCTTTCCGTAGCCCGGTACTCCATTGATCCAAGTTAGTCTTGGTAGTTCCCATCCCACGAGAGGTGCGTCGACTTCTGGATCACCTGAGATGGACTTAGCCATGATTCTCGTGCATCTGGCAACCACCACGACTGGGTCTCCTGCAGGAGTGAGAAATTTGAGTTGTGAGTCTTCTCGCTCTTCCGCTTCAACCAGGCTCACGTAACCTCCCACAGTGCTGTAAGCGGCCATGTACCACCCCGACATTCTCCCTTTGATGACTTGGGATGTGTCGTTGTTGTATATGGCCGCTTCGGCTTCATTGAGTTCCACCTCCAGCAGCTTTTCGTTGCATCGCTGGTAGGTCTGCATGATCTTTTTGCATGTGGCTAAGTGAACCTCTCGGGTCGCTGACACTATAGCCTGGAATTCTATAAATGCATTCACTGCGTGGTCTCTTGGGTTTGACGCCGGTCTTCGCTTTGGTGGTATGACTTGTCCCCAGTCGGCCCTCGTTGAACCGGTGCGAGACGTTTTGGGTTTTCCTTTGTCTTCTGACTTTAGGAATTCCCTCATCGCTGTCGCCTGTCGGTCCGCGGAGGCCGACGATTCTGGGGCAAGTTGGAGCGATTTGGACTCTTTGTTTCTCGGGGAGACCAGATCTCGGATCATTCTAGACAGAGCCATTTGTAGTTTTCTGGGGCTAGGCTCCCCACGGGTCTGTGAGGCTTGGGCAGTTCGCCTCGCCGCCATTTTTATTTGCAGACGCTCAGATCCACTTAGAAGGGGTTCCATGTTAGTCGGCGCCGCAGGGGGGAAACGTGTTTTGGCCTCTGGTTTCAAGAAACCTAGGTCCTCACCCCTGTACGATGACCTCGTGTGCTTGCGAGGCCATCAGGCACCCATAGCGATCTGCTACGTCACCTTTTTCGGCGCCGACTTTCATGGCATCTACACTTATCCGGTGTGGTGTGCCGTCCCTGTCTTCCTTGCCGAGTTTTGAGAGCTGTGTGCATGCCAATGCAAAGGGGGTATCCCTTCCCCACTCGAAAAGTGCGATCACTTTGTTTTGTGGCCGCACCAATCGGCAGGTCAAGGCACCCGGCATTTTCGTGATGAGCGCGTCGAACGCCGCGTGCTCCTACGTCTTGTGTCAGCTCTTTAAACGCGGCGTAGGGTGTGGGTTGCAAGGGCATGGTGGGCTGGTTTCTCCTCATGAGCGGTCCCTGCAACGTGTTGGGGAGAGCCTGTAGCCACCGTCTCAGTGTGTTTTGGTTTTGATTTTGCCCGGTGTGATGTATATGAATGTGTGTGATTGTGGTGCTCGAAGATTCAGTGGTGTTTTGTTGTGGTTGTGGATTTGTGTCTGTCGCGGATGGTATCGCGGTCGAGCTGTTCCTTTTGGCGCCCACTTGGATGGTTTTTCTTGCGAATGCGAGGAAGGGTTCTCTTAATTCCTCTCTCTCCATGATGGTGTGGAGTGTAGACTAGTCCAGGGTAACGCTTATATGGTAGGGGGTAGTTTTTTTTTGGTGGGGGGGAGTCACTAAGAGGGGAGGGTTGAGGTGTAGCGTTCGTGAGCACGATATCGGGGGAGTTTCCCTGAGTGGGTGCTTCGACTTCACGCGAGGGGTGGTTTTTTTTCGGGGGGAGGGGGGAATGTATGGCGTGGTTTTAATGTGGGGTGGTTTTTGGGAGGATCTCCCTAAGACGGTTTAATTGAGCCGTCGCAAGGAGGGTTTTGTTGAAGGGAAGGGTGGGTTCCCTGGATCCTCACCTGGCTGTGATAATGTTCAGCTTTAATCTGCTCCTCAGAGTATGACGACTGGGGGCGGAGTCTTCGTTTGAGTCGCGTCCGCAGCGGCGCCCTACGTATATAACCTCGAACAAGTGTTTTTATGTTGCCGCGTGCAGACCGCGTGGTTTTTAAGGTTATTTAGTTGTTTTATTAACCTTAATAACTCCGCCTGTTGTTATCCGATTTCGTCGTGAAGGGTGTCTGCAGATAGGTCTTCTTCCGCTCTCCTCGAATATTTATCGATGACATCTTCGATGACACACACGCTTCCTGGGAGCTATTTGCTTGGGAGTTTGATGGGTTCTCCCTCTGGAACTACTTGGAATAGAGCACCACAAACGCTTATCCCGGTGAATCACACGTTTATATTTCACGCGAATTTGTTTTTATTATTATCGGCCCGGTTTTCGATTTTTTACGAATTTTTTTTCGCGGAGCCGATGGTCTTTAGACGTTGTATAGGCGAGTACTCAAAAAAAATTTAGGGGGGTTGGGGAGGGGTAGTTTTGATTGGGGGTCAGAATTTACGTTGGAGGCTGGGAGGGTGGCGTCCGTGAGCTCACCGTCGGGGAGGTTAGGGAAACCTGAGTATGTGTCTCAACTCCACGCGGGGGTTGTGGTTTTTTTTTGGTGGGCTGGTTGATGTGGGATGGGTTTCTGTGGGGAGGTTTCTGGAAGGATCACCTTGAGACCGTTTTAATGAGCCCGTCGCAAAGGTGGTTTTATTAAGGGGAAGGGTAGGTTCCCTGGACCCTCACCTGGCAGCCAGCTCCAATACGATGTTTCTGCTCCTCGGTCTGACGACTGGGGCGGAGTCTTCAGTTGTTTCGCGTCCGCAGCGGCGGACCGGTGTTTATATGACCGTGTACCGTGTACCGAGGCGATTACTTTTACTCTGCGTTGTCTTGTAAGTAATCCGTTGATGCCTATCACACGTACACCGCCTGACGGTACGGACCAGCGGCGTTGGCGCGTTATACTTGGCCAAAGGGAAAAGCCAAAATGTCCCTAAGAAGGCCAAACTAACAATTATCAATGACTTTTTTATATTATTTATAATAAAATAATAGACACAACAGCCTCAGTACTGTTATTATTACAAACTTATCATGGCACATAGTCAGTCCTGAAGTCAGGAATGTTTAAAATCAACGATTCTTAAGATTAAAAAATGAAAATAATTGTAACAAAATAAAAATTAAGTTTGGAAACAAACTTAGAAACTAAAAAGGATAATAAATTTGAATATTTTAATCACAATCTGGGCATATAAATGTGAGATCTTTTTTAGTGAGACCCATACACTCCTCGTGATACCACTTTTGACATTCGGTACATTGTCTCATGTCTTCCATTCTTCTCTCGCCACATGCGTGACAGTACCATTGCTTTTCTTCACCTTCTGCACTTTTCTTCATCTCTAGTTTCGATGTTTAACTGTTTTGTTGTTGTACTGTTCTTTTTAGCCGTTATACAGAATCATTTTTATTTTTGGTTTTCTTTTTTTGGTCGCGTTTATTTGTACTTTACTTTTTTCTTACTCGTCGCTTGCTTCATCTCATTCTTTTTTTCTTCAATTTCAATAAATCTATAACTATTCTTTGTCCCTTATAATTAATAGCTTTTTGCCGTGGACGTGAAAAGTATCGTAGCGTAGTTTTGAGTTTGCAAAAAAGTATGAAACGATTCTTCTTTATCCTTTATTTGGTTAATTAACGGCTCGTCATTATCCGAAGATCTAGTCTCATGACTCTTTAGTTGAGCTTTTGTTTTAATTGAGCTTTTGTTTTGTATTAATCGTTTTTTTTTGGAATGATTTCTCCTTTCTGCTTGGGATCATCATCGAATGACGAAGAAGTCTAAATCCAAGACTAGTGTCTAAATCCAAGACTTGAAGTTTAGTCATACATTGACGCCAGAGTCAACACACAGTTTAAGAAATAATAAATCTCGATAATCTAAGAACTAAATTCGGTAACACATAGCTTTCTATATAACTACTATCTTCTATATACTTAACAATCGAAACATAACGGACTTTGTGCTGTAATTGTTTCAGTTGTGCGACTACATTTAAAGACAAAATAAAAGAAAATTTATATTAAATCTTTCATATACCTGATGTAGTTGAGTAAATATTAATAATAATACCTACTGTAACAAGATACATCTAGTTATAACGAGGCCCCAGCAAGGGCATCAAGGCCAAATTAAAGCTGACCGACTGTGGAGGGAATTAGAAGAATTGTTGAACCCCTTGTTGGAGCAGTAGTAAGCCCAAGGGACAATAGATAAAAGTAAGATTCTAACAAAAACCGCTGTAAAAATATTTTATGGTTTTCTATTATTATCATTAATTCATTTCATTATTATCAATCAGCTTACTTCAAAGACTAGGAAATGATTGATGAAAACATTCATAACAAAAATTATCTAATAACCCTGAACCACCCCACCCACACCTGAACATTTCGTATTGCTGCTCGGTGTTGTTACTTGTGAAACTTTGATAATTGTGTTTTCTGCTCGCATTTTACCCCGATGACGCCTTCCAAGCCCTTAACCACTAACCCCCTGGCCACAGCCAAGAGCAGCGCGGATTGCGGCGCCGCAAGCGGTGAGCGGAGAACAAATGGAAGACAACCCATGAAGTCTGCCAAGTCTCATGACAGATATCTTGAGCTAAGTACGCATTTGTTTCAAGGCAATACCGTGCCACTTTTGATAAGGTTATTTTAATAGATTAGCCGTTCACTACATACGTCCACGGCTGACGCCACCGCGGTCGCAACTAGTCTAGCTGGGGCACACCACCACAAATCACGCCGCCTGCCGCGTCTCCCACCGCACCCACATAGACCCTCGAGTTAGCCTCGGTCTCGAGGTCTCATGGCGGACTTCCGGCGAGCAGGCACGCCGCGGTGTATGACACCGTGCGGTACGCTCGAGCCGCTCTGAGCGCCATCGCTCGCTGCGGACGTCACAGCGACGCAACGTTACGAGCACTCAGAGCGTCCGCCCATATCGGCGCACCGTAGAGCGCCATCGAGCGCACGACGCCGGTGTACAGGCGCCTGCAGGAGCCTCCTGGCCCACCCACCTTCGGGAGGATCCTCCCTAGCACTCCGACTGCAGCCACCAACTTTGGGGCCAAGCGCCGGAAGTGCTCCTCAAACTACCACCTGCCGTCGAGGACGAGTCCCGGGTCATCGTCGATCCGACGGTGATGGAAGTTCCCCCCACCGAGATGGATGCCTCCGGTGGTGGCGCGTTCCGAGGCCGGCTCCGCGGACGGCTGAGGAGCCGTCCTGGCTGCCGCCTCTTGGGCAGCCATACTCCTCTTAGGCCGCTTCGGCCGGACGGCGGACTGGACAGCGCCGGCCTCGACGTCTTCAGCTGCACAGGAGGTGGCTGGAGCATCCTTGCTCACAGGCCGCGGCTACGGCCGCTGAATTCGCTGCCCTACGGTCAGCGGCCAGTGGAGGCCTCAGCCGAGGCTCCGGAAGGAGGCGGCCCTCGATGCGTTCAGCATGATGACGAACTGCTCGCGGTTCGCGCGTAGGGCCTCTTTCATAATGCTCAGGAGGTTCGCCTCGGCGCATTTCGGCGACTTCCCGGCACAACTCAGTCAGTTGGCCGGAAAGTTGCGCGTTAGCCGACTCCAGGCGCGCCACCTCCTCCGTAACGGTGAGGGCATTTAGATCCGCCCACGCACCTTTAATGGTGTCGGCGGAAGTCTTCAGAGCCCGAACAAACGTGCCCTTCAGGTTGCCCGACTTATCGGCAACCTGTAGGACTACGTCGAACACCTCCTGCACTGCCGCAGATGTCTGTGGCACGTCTTCGGTCCCGCCGGGTTGGCGTTTCCGAACACGGGCCGCCCTCTCTTCCGTGGCCACCTTAGCCGCGGCACTGTACGCGGCCAGCGCATCCTCCGCCTCTTATCGCCGCTCTTTTGCCTTAGCGGCCTTCAGCTCGTCCCGGAAGCGCCCGAGGCCGATGTATTCGCCCGTCGTGGGCGGTCGGCCACGTCCCCATTTGTGGGAGGGCTTCAGCCATCTGCTGATGGCCGACTCCGAGTCTCCGCTTTGCTGCGCGTCGCTCCCGGAGCCCGAGCAGCTCTCCCCAAGACGGGGACGCTTCTCCACCTTCCGCCGTCGACAGGCGCAGTCTCGAGTTGAAACCGCCAGCATCCAGCATGCTTGGCCGATGAGTCCGACTCTGAGAGCCGTTCCAGCCGGACCACCAACTCCTTTTTCGGGCCAGGTTAATTGGCTTCAGCGCGCGCCATCGGGGCGCCCGCCTCCCGCCATGTTATCTTTAACCAAATGTTCGCTAAGTTCGTTTTTCGAAGCAATTGTTTTGTTGAGTCTGTTCATAAGTAATCCCACGAGTATGGGGGAAATAAACAGTCCACCAAGGCAGTGCCCCCTGTACCTTGGTAACCCTATATACACTATGAGGTCGGGTGGTATCACGGGAACTAAAACAAATGTTGTTTATTGAGGTGGTCTCCTTTTGACCCAGCCGGTAAAGGCAAGGCCCTCGGTCCCATCACAGGCTGCGAGACATGTCCACAACACCCGGATGGGGAAACGAGTTTGAGAGGCGGTGACCATAGTCTGTCCACCCAGCATTGATACCGACACTGAGCGAATCCGCCTCTCCAACCTCTTTTCTCCGACAGCCTGCACCCCGGAGACCTGGCAACTACTGGCGACCACCGCGTGACCCCAGAATCGGGAGGTCCGCCAATAAATCAAAATAAAATAAAACAAAACCAAAACAAGGACAGATATAACAAAAGCATAATAAATAAAAAGAAAAGAAATCAAAACAAAATAAAAGGAAACAAAACAAAATAAAACAAAAACAAAGGAAAAGAACAAACGTCTTCCCTCCAGCTACTACTTGCCACAAAGCCGCTCCACAGTCCACTCTGCTAAATAGAGAAGTACCAGGAGCGGCCGCGTCAGTCTCAGCCGCGGTCGACAAGCATTCCGGGAAAAACATCGAATTGCTTGTCGACCCTGTTGCTGGGGCCTCGTTATATCGCCATAGCTGTGACAAAGCTCAAAGTCAGTGTTATATATTATCTGTTGAATTTAGTTTTTTGTTTTTTTCTTAAATTACAATAACATTTTGAATAACATAACTGTCGAGTAATTTTATGGTTAGGCTATATATGATGATGTCACAATTTAGATGGCTTGTAATGTATGTATTATTTGATATATCCTAGCCTTACCGACTGTAGTTTCAGGCAATTCAATTAACTTCCTTTATTGGGAATTCGAGTAACAGTAGTACTTCGGTATGAACAAACTCATAACACATTACAGAAATGAGAATATAAATTATAAGATCTGTTCAGACCTTTGATGATCATCAGCTCATTTCCTATATGACAAAAGGTTTTGATCAACTTTTACAGGTTCGTTCGTTATGAAATTCCGGCCCTTCGATGTCACAATGTTTATGTTGTGTATTTGATTTCATACTTTTTGAAGTTTTATTGTGTCGGGTTTTATTTCAATGTTTAATATTATGATTTCGATCGGGCAAAGTGGAGGCAAAGATGTAGGAAAGCGGACCCTGGCATTTCTAGGCCGGGAAAACGCTAGGAAGAAGAATATTATGATTACTAATGTGTCTGCAGGTGGCATTTCTCATTTCAAGGGCAAATCATTAGCAAGAATAACATTTTTTTGTTAGACATAGTTCTCTTGGTTAGATATAAACAGTTTTCGTGTCCTATGGTTTATAAGTGGTATGACTAAATAAACAAGCAATCAGCAAGATCCTGAAGAATCCGTCCTCTTGTTACACTATATATGCATATACATTTTTTAAATCTCGGGATTCGACTTTGGTGAATTATTCTATCGGTTTTCAAAAATTTTAAGCAGTGGTATTGCTATTATAATTAAATTTGTTGTGTCTTTTCTTACATGTCTTTTTTTCGGATTGTGTATTGCTGTTGGCCCTAGTGACCTCTACAGCGTCCCCGGGCCAGATGGGCGTGATGAACTCAAGCCGGAAGTTGGGAACCCACATAAGAGGCCCTAAGGGGTAAGGTCCTAAGGGGTGCCTCCTGCAAGGCTGGACCCCTGCTTAGGACGCCGTTGGAGTCATGTCATTAGTGAACTAATTCGTTGTGATCATATTCTCTTAAAGTTGAATAATTCAGATATTCGTGTCGATTAGTTTTGTTTTTCAAACTTCCTCAAATAAGAAAAAAGTACAATGCACTTTGCTAAAAGCGATGAAATTTGCAAACATTATTTACGAAATTTTAGTTTTGATTAGGTGTATTGTTCTGCTGCCGAAGCTGGAGTGCCAAAGCTATGTCATTGGTTCCACCGTTCCCTTTTTTCAGGTTAAAGTAGTTTATTGCTCATAGAGAACCTGACAGTTCTAGCAATACATATTAAGTAATATATATATATATATAGTAACAGAGGTAAAATCTGTCGCATTGACAGTTCTCCCACGGGAACAGTGGAGGGGAGGAGGTAAGTGGGGCTCGCCGGTGTCTAAGGTGCCAAGTACGCCCCGACTGGAACACCCACTAAAAACCGTCGGTTCCCTTTCCCCTTAACGGGGAGCGCCACGGGATCGCTTGTGCATGCTATCGTGACGACAAGTACGGCATGTATGTACAATGACCCAAATATATATGTGCTTAATTAATTTAGTAACATAAAAATTTAAATATACAATTTTACTCATATACGTTATCCCTTACAAAAAGTGTTAGTAATTTTTTTAAGGTAGCATACTTGCACACAATTTTGTACTATTCGGTAAACTATTATATAATTTACCCCCGTTAAATAGAATGCTTCTATGTATTACCGAATTTAGTTCTTGGATTATAGAGATTTATTATGTTCATTTCTTAAACAATGTGTATAGTATTTTTTATAAATATACAGATGTTGTTTATACAGAGCTTCGGCTTTTTCTAAAGCTCGCCTAACCGCGGCAATATTTGCTTCATGCAGCATTGCTAGTGAGGCATTTTCAGACTGACTGACTTCTCAGAAATATTGGTTCGAAAACACGTATTGCTATGGAAACTAGGAGATTGAAATATGACATTCACAGCTGTTCCTTCTTTTAATATCGGAAACAGAAACAACAAATATAATAAACTTGTGTCATCATTGTACATGGCAGCAATCTGTTTTCTCCCTTGCAGTTTTCTCATCTCGATTTGGTATTAAAAAGGATGTCAAACTTGTCTTGTGTCATTCGTCACTCATGTGCCAAAAAAATAGTATTGCTGATGACTGGCTTACATCACGACGACGCCATTGGTGAAACAACAAGAGAACAGCGCAAACCTGAAATAAATACATATTATAACGCGACAAAACCTGGTGTGGATTTGGTGGTGGTTTATGCCTCATTGAATATAGCTGCCATTTATGGCCTAATAATAAACCATATTAATAATAATTGCTTAAAAATAAAATAAAGGCAATTTATAAAAAACCTAGGCCTTAGACTTGTCATGGAACACCTAAATCTTCGCCAAAGTGTATCAGTGCTTCCAAGTGAGTTGCGACAAAAAATTGGAAAATTTGTTGGTGAATCTTCAAGGGAACCTCCGGCACAAAAGGCTAATGTTAGCAAAAGACGCAAAAGTGTGTCCAGAGGGGAGAGACCGTAAAACACATTACACCTGCGAGAGTTGCAACAAATCGTATCCTCTCATTCCTTGTACAGTGGTATCAAGGAAGACGACAAATGATATTTTGTTCTGCTACATAATCTATATATGTATTTTATTTTAAATTTTATTTGTCGATTCTGCTTGAAAGTTCAGCTTTCATCCTCGCCTTTCTCAGATCTTATTCCCGTGTTTGTTAGCCACGTTTGTATGTAGTTTTTCTTCCAAGACATATTTGTCAGTCGCTCCACTTGGCGTGAGTGACTGAACCCGTTTCTGTTCTGTCGAGTATTCTTCGGAACCTACATATAAAAATACATATCAGTAGGTATTTTTATTATTATTATTATTTACTGAAGTATTACGAACATCAAGGTATATGAAAGGTGTAATATTTAGGTAAAATACCATTTTTCAAGATTATGGGCGTCCACATCTAGTGGTAATCGCCTTCTGTTTTGTTTGCTTCAAAAATTAGCTCACCGCCATCGAGAAAGCCGTCGTCGCTCTCTGTACGAGTCTTTGTCGAAAATTTTTAGGCCTGTTGTACGGCTACTCAAGTATGCTCGACGGGAGTTTTCGATGTACATAACTAGCAGTATGTCCTAAAGGTAGAAAATAGTTTAAAAATGGAATATAATTTATTTCTACTATATGAAATAACAAGATAACTCACCTTCATTGACCCAAGTTTCATCCAAGTAATATATTTTTCACTCCATCTTGAGCAAATACCTTTCCCTCCAAATTCTCATATATTGGCCTCCCTTCTTCTCATAAATTTAATCAGCATTCCCAAATTTCCGTTAACTCTAAAATCTTCCCAACATAAAACTTACTCGTTTTATGTCCTCTAAATCTAACGAGAAGGAATCTGTTAATTTGTTTCTCTACCATATTTTCTGAAGAACTTTGTGTTGTTATTTCTAATTTATGCGTTTCTAATTCCTCTACTGTATCGCTTTCTTCTAATGAAGTAATAAATAATACCTTTCCCTCGAAATTTGCAAATCTGGTCCATCGACTATATATAATAACATCTTTATCGAATGTTAGGTAACTTTCTATATTTTTACAAATATTTCATATTCCATATTGTATACAAATGAATAAACAAATATCTATTTAAAAAAAAATCTAAAATTTGTGACACAACTAAAATGATATATTTTTATCTGGATAAGTTCATTCGTTCTCCATTGTTAGGACGTTCGTCATACCTTAATATTAATTGTCAATTCATCGAAAAATGGCGTCTTGAATGTCGGCAAAACTGTTTTCGTAACTTTGGAAGTCAAATTAAAGTGGATTTTAGTAGTTAAGTGGAATATTGTTGTATTATAAATGAATGTATATTGTTAACTGTTTGCAGTGCATAATAAAGCGAAGTTATCAGCAATTTACTTGGAATATTTAAAATTACGGTTTGTTCTTATCTATTTCTATTGTGTTACCTGTAGAATTATAAAAAAAAGATATATCTGTATTTGATAAAAGGCTGATAGGAATATGAGAGCTGGATAAAATGCGGCTGAACATGCGTCAGTGTTTCTAAAGCCAGATTAGGTGGTTGCCAATCAAACGACTATTTAAAATGACATCATACTTTAATTAATATATATATATATATCAAGGTTTTATTTCAGAATAATTTGTGTACTGGTTTTATTTTTATTTTTATTTATTTATTTACGGTCAATACGGGCTAAACTGTCTTTGATGTGCTGCGATCAGAAGTCCCGCTGATGAGTACGCCAAAAGCAATTTCGCCAAAGTCCGCGTGGTACGATGTGTCGTCGGCGGGATTCCTTTGGGGCCAGATGATTCGGCTGCTCTTCCTGATTCAAACGAGCCCAATCTCGGGGTAGTTGCGATGTTCCGTTTCTGAGATGTGGCTCAGGGGGTAAGGTAGTCCAAGTCGGAGGGGGGGAAGGTTTAGTGGGGAGTCGATATAGGATATATAGGGATATTCTGTAGGGAGATTTCTGGAAGGATCACCTTGAGACCGTTTAAATGATAAGGATGTTTTTATTAAGGGGAAGTGTAGGTTCCCTGGACCCTCACCTGGCAGCCAGCTCCAAAATGATGTTTTAGCTCCTCAGAGTCTGACGACTGGAGCGGAGCCCTCAGTTGTGTCGCGTCCACAGCGGCGCCCTATGCGATTAACCACGAACACGTGTTTCGCGTTGCCGCGTGTAGACCACGTGGTTTTTAAGGTTATTTTATTGTGTTTGTTAACCTTTAATAACTCCGCCGGTTCTTGTCCGATCTCTTTGTGGAGGGTGTCAGAGGATAGGTGCTTTTCCGCTATTCTTGGATGGCTAATAATTTTTTATGGTTTACACACCTCCTGGGAGCTATTCGCTTGGGAGTTTGCTGTCTTCTCCCTCAGGAACTGTTAGTCGTGGAGCGCCACAAACACTTATCCCGGTGAATCACACCTCACTTAATTTAATTTACTTAGTCATCTATGCCACCCAGTAGACCAACCGACGATCAATGCAACAATATTTTATGCTCATACTGTGAATACTCTATGGTTGCATAACCAGCTTCCTCCGTCGTATACACCTATATATAACTAGTTGTGCCCGCAACTCGCTCTGCTCCACGTGCTCGAAACTTCACTGTAGTGCTTGCAAGGGTTGTTTTAAAAGAAAATCACACTCACGAATGCGAGAAAGGCTGTTCTTAAATTTTCTCTCTCAATGATGGCATGGAGTGTAGACTGGTCCAGGGTGACATGTGTTTGGATTTCTAGTTTGGATGTCAGTCTTTCTCGGCCGAATCTTGGACATTCCAAGATAAGATGGAGCGTTGTTTCATCGCATTCGGGGTCGTAGACACAGGAAGGACTTTTTTTCTATGAGTTCGGACATAACTCAATACATGAAAAAAAATGATTTTACAAGTTTTGTTGTACTGTCGTGACATTTGCGTTTGCGGTCGCCCGCCATTGATGTAGTACGTGTTCACCGACGCTCGCGCATTTTATTGATGACAACAGATAATTAACTATGGATTTCGATACAGAAAAATGTATAATTGATACACAAAAAATCTTTTCTGATCTTCGAAAAATAATTTAAACTACTCGCTCTCGTCTCGTGTTTGCAAATGCACCCAGTACTTTTCTGTTTCTTTTTATTTATATATCGCTAGTAAATATAATAAATAGCTGCGACTTCTTTGACGTCCATCTTGGAAATGAGTCGATCCAATCGCAAACTACGACGGTTTCTTACCCGCACGTTCCGGTTGCGATTGCGGCTACCCGCTTAACCGTAAGCGCAACCGCATCCTGCGGTTAGCCGGACGGTTGACCGCGTTCCGGTTAACCGCATAATGCGTAGGAGGCCTTATAGTAATAACACTAATATATACAACATGTATATACCTACACTGAATCCACAATCCCCTCACACTTTACCCGGCTTAGGACTGGCTATGTTAAACAATTAAAAACAAATAAAGTGTGTATGTAGATTAGGTATATAAAATATTTGAGATTCGTAACAAAATCATTTTTTATCGTTTCCTAAAGTTTATAACAAAAGGCTTAATTCTATATTAGTTAGTGAATAATAAGTCAAATTGGGTCGATTGAGAGATAGTCCACTGTTGTAGAACCGTATACATTGCCCCACAAAAGAGTTACTGACTCCATGCAGTGGAGTAACTGAAGTAATTAGTTTGTGTTTGTTCTTTGTACCAATGTTATGAGTATCACATTTTCTCACAAAAACATTAATATTTTTCCGTACATACAGAATATTTCAAAATATGTAATGAGAAGCAAAAGTTAAAATTTAAATGACTTCAAATTTGCATTTCTTTCCTTATAAATCTTTTCATCATCCATCACCATCATTATTTATGAATTCTTAATTTTTGTGGTTATTTTTATAAATCCATTAATTCTAACATATTTTTACTAAATAATAGGCACCATGTCCCCATGTCGTCACCAGTCAGATCTTTTGTTCAATTATCATTGTTGTCAATGATCGGGGACCCTAAAGTAGGTGCATTTCCAACGAGTTCATCAAATAGACTAAAAAAGTGGAAGCAACGTATTTACAATAATTAAATCATTGACAATTAAAATTATATTTAAAGTTGTTGCTTATGGTGTTAGCTATCTAGTCCTATGAGGTTGTTGGTGTTTTACAAGCAACCTGTATAAACTTTTAAAGAAACAATATATGCTGGGAAACTCCCGGAAATATACTAAAATTCTCGTGTTCATATTTTACAATTAAAATGTCACTATGCGGCTAAGTAACACACTCGGCACGTCCACCTTGCACGTTGCTTGCAACGAGACTGTTACGCAGACTTCGGCGTAGTGTTTGATGTCGCATTTCAGAAGTACGTTTCTAGTCAACGCGCGCGGCAACCTATCCATAATCGAAGCTCTAATTATTCACCTAATCACAACCATAATTATAATATAAATTGCTATCAAAAGGAATAGTCACAATCTTCATTTAACATTTTTTTGTTATTTAACTGAATTAACAATTACTAAGGCGTTTTACACACGACGCTGCTCACCGCCGCGGCAGGCGGTTAAACGGATTTTACGTTGCAACACACGTTCACCGCCTGATAGTACGTATCAGTGGCGCTAGTGCGTTACTGTGCGGAACCCTATAAGGGCCTGGCCAACGCTTCTGGCGGTGCTGCGAGAGACGCGGCCGGTGGCGTGGTTTACGGTGGTGTGCCACAGCTAGACTAGTTGCGACCGCGGTGGCGTCAGCGGTGGACGTATTTAGAGAACGGCTTATCTATTAAAATGACCTTATCAAAAGTGGCACGGTATTGCCTTGAAACAAATGCGTACTTAGCTCAAGATGTCATTCAGTCAAGAATAGGAGCGCACCCAGTAACCCGAAAAGGAGAGAACTTGGCGAATTTAACACTCTTAATTATGAATATAGGAACTATTCCGATAATTTTTGGAATATACGAAGGCAAGCATAGAAACTTTTGATTATATACTTGGCCACATATACGAAGACTCATATGGTCAGAAGGAACAACAACGGTTGGGTTCGAGGCTTAATATAAATTGTCGTGCGTTTTGTAAAGTAAAAAAAAATCTTGGATAATAATATCTAAATAGATGTACCTCCTAAAAAACTCCCTGGACATCTTGACTCCCCAAATTTGGGAAGGGGAAACCCCCAAGTTGGCATCAATGGGTGATGGGATATGTATGTAACATAATTAATATAAACGTATATAATACTCGCAAGAAAAACTAATCATCACTTTTATTGAGGAATCGGAAAAAGAAACAGTTTATTTATCTACGGGCCCCTGAGCACAGGAAAACTATGATTATGAAATCCTTAGTGGAAATGCACTATAACTACGCTATACTGACAGGATTACAACCAAATCATCATTCGTCTTTGCAAATCTCGTGTTTAGAAATGCATGTTTCATGGATGAGTGTAGATAACAGACAATTAATTCCAACAATGGAAATTATAAGCAGGACGAGTCATGAACACAGAAGTAAGATGTAAAATTCAAATTACTGATCTATGTACAGTTATTTTTATAATATATACAATGAAAATAATAAAACAAACAACACATTGCAAATTGATAGAAAAACACGCCGTCTAAAAGCTTGTCCTGTGGCATTGTACCCAAGACGCTGGCACTATTGCCTCTACTGATCGAGAATTGTGTATTATACACAGCAAGCAATTACTACATAGGGACATACTTGCAGAGCAAAAACACTCATGACGCAATACAAGAAAGAACAATACAATATAACTTTTAAAAAAAAAGTCACATTTCGTATGAAATCCATTCATTTGGGAGGCATTCTGGGAACAATTCGGTCAAGTGTAAACATCGGAACCGATCGAAGACGATGAAATGTTAGGATATAACGTGTGGAACAACCTACAGAATGACCCCTAGGGGACCAACTTCAAATTCCTCATTTATTAACTTTTCTTTCTTCAAAATTAGATTTTCTTAACTTTTCTTGGCATACATTTTTTTGCTTTTTGCTCGTATTCTTTTCATACATTATTGTCAAAACTTTTTGTACTTTTACTTAGTTATCGTTTCAGTTTGTGATCTCTTCCAGCCAACCCTGCATTAAGATACTTGCAGGTCATAACGAGCTAGTGCATATAAATATAGTGGATGTGGTGGGCGTCGCTGCAGCGACACCCACACACCTGAATATTATTACTTAATTTTTGTTATGAATGTTTTAATCAATCATTTCCCAGTCTTTGAAGTAAGCTGATTGATAATAATGAAATGAATGAATGATAATAATAGAAAACCATAAAATATTTTTACAGCGGTTTTTGTTAGAATCTTACTTTTTTCCATTGTTCCTTGGCTTTGCTACTCCTCCACCTGGAGTTTAACAATTCTGCTCTTTCCCGCCACAGTCGGTCAGCTTTAATTCGGCTTTGAGGCCCTTGCTGGAGGCTCGTTATAATAATAATAATAATATTTATTTCAAGTATCATCGACTCATTTTGTTAGTAATACAAAAAAAAAACTTAAATGTCTATGTTAGTACTTAACCTAAGGCTATCTTAAAAAAATATATATGAATCTTAGATATGTGAGTCACCTCTGCGCCATTCCATTATAAATAGCGCAGCAGTGACCCACATATGTGCAGTCCAGCCTGCTCGCTATTAGTTTTCAAGATTCTGTTGGTACTGCCCCGCACTCAGCGCACCAGGGCTCCACATCTTTTACGCATAGTAGTATAAAAACAGTCCACGTGTGCCTCCGCGAACATCCCTGATGCGCTACAAAAACGGGGCAGCCCCATCAGCACCCTGAGAGCATTATTATATTGAACACGAATAGCGTTGTACGACTTTTGTGAATACTTGGCCCACAGGTTGCACGTATAGAAATTCATACAATATGCTCTGAACAACGTGCCCTTGACGCTCTCCGAACAGCGCGTAAACCTGCGAGCCAGCATGTTCGCTCTCAGTGACAACGCCCTCCGTTCTCTTTCAATATCAGCGTCGTCTTTGAGGTCTGAGGTCAATATATGACCAAGATATTTAAATCGGGAAACCCTTTGCACTGCTGTACCATTGAGCATTACAGGTGGTACACTACTTGGCACTTTACCTCCGGCCTCATACACTTTTCTTTGCATTATAGTTAAGACCATGACCTCCCACATAATCCTCACATTTGGCCATCAGTTTTCTAAGACCACAAATGGACGCACTCAACAGCACCATGTCATCGGCATAGCTAATGTTATTGACACAAATACCGTCTATGTAACAGCCGATCCTGGTGCTGCTAAGCTCGGCGATTAAATCGCTTACATAAAGGTTAAAGAGTGTTGGCGAGCTCAATCCTCCCTGCCTCACCCCACACTCCAACCCATATGGACGTGACAATGCTCCTGCCCATCGGACATTATTGACCTGATTTCCATACCAAAATTTAAAGATATTGGTCAGTTCCGAAGGTATGCCAATCTCGTTCATTTTACGCCATAAGATGTCGTACGAAACCAGATCAAATGCCTTCGACATGTCAAGAAAACATGCATAAACTGGAGTCTAACGCCTAGTATAGTATGTGACAGCATGCTTAACACAAAGTATAGCACTTTACGTAGACAATCCAGGTCGGAATCCAAACTGGTTATCATGCGGTTTTATGAATTTATTTAATTCTATATTGAGCACGCTGTCAAACACTTTCGAGATGACCGTAGCCAACGAAATAGGTCTATAGTTGTTTTTATCAGCCAGGTCGCCAGTTTTGTTTTTCACAATAGGCACAACTATCGTACGTATCATCTCGCCAGGCATAAAACTATGGCTCAAATAAAAGCTGTACAGCATACACAAAACCCTGGGAAGATGTGGCCCAGCGTATTGAAAATGCTCAATGCTAAGTCCATTATGGCCCGGGGATTTACCTCTAGTCATATGTTTGATTATATGTGCAACTTTGTTATATTTAAACTTAATACACATTTCCACGCTGGACTCAACATTGATCACTGACTGAGAAAGCCCCCGTGGTGATTTTACGCGAAAGTGGTCCATGAAAAGATCAGGAATCTTTTCAGGCTCACACTCACCACCGATGCTCACAGGGAGGGAAGGCTTGCTGTTCATTTTGTTAGTATTCTTCCAGAAACCGCGGAAATCCTTTTTCGTATGATGTGAAGCTAGAATATCCATTTTCACTTTCATTCATCACCTTAAACGAGATTTAAAAATCCTTCTAGCCTCGCACATTTCCCTATAAACATATTCTGCGGTTGGTTTATCATACCACAGCCATAATTGAAATTTTTGTCTTGCCTCCCTGTGCGCCTCGGCTACATGTTTATTCCAACCTATCACTCTTAATTTCTTTACACGATACCTACTGTTTCGACCCACCATGGAAACATCTATCAAAGCTTGAACAATGTCACTGTACAACTTTGTTATTGTGTTTCTATGTTCTGAATTATTACAAATATAGTCACCGCAATCACGAAGCTCATGTGGGAAGTCAATGTTTCTTAACCTTTCGTGACATTCCCTCTGGTATATATCTATCTGTTCTTGACTTCTTTCTCCCCAACGAATGGCATTTAGAGAAGACGTTCTTAAACAAAGTTTCTTTGGTAGTAGCACATTTAAATTACATTCTACGACCAGAGGGAAGTGGTCAGACCACAACACATCATGCAATACATAAACATTGCTCACGGAATCTACAGCAGCTTTAGTGGTTAAGCAATAGTCGAGCCACTGTTTAGATCCATGAGATTCACTTAGAAAGGTATAAGTATTAGACTGTAAACCTAATATTTCAGTATCTACACAAGTCCATTCTTGTTCCGAGCAGAACTGAGTAAGTTCGTTATAAAACCGCTCAGAAGGGTGCGCATTGTAGTCCCCCAATATATATACACAGTTTTCCTCGTAACTATCAATAATAGCACTTACCGAGCTTAGTACGTCTGTAAAATCCATTAGGTTCGCAACTGATTCCGTAGGCATATATACACTCATCACTAAGAACGATTTATCTTGTAACACTATCCTAATAGCACAGATACGCGGGTTATTACACTGCACAACGGACACATTTTGGAAAACACTACGTCTCCATAGCAGCGCAACTCCTCCATATGGTCTCCCTCGTAAAATACCAGTAGATGTGTCTACCGCAGATACTCCTGTAGAGCTGAAGTCCTCACTTAATGTGTCAAGAAAAGATAACTCCGTCGGTAATAACCAGCATTCTTGTAAAGCAATTAAATGTGAAGTTTTACATAACTCGCGAATACATTGTGCAGAACGCTTTACGTTCTTGCAATTAAATGAAATAAATTTACAAGTTATGTTTTTATCCATTATCAATAGGCAGGTCATTCAGCGCCACCTCTGCAACAGGTGTTTCGTCTTTGCGTTTAAGCTTAAAGTGCACAAACCGCCGAAAAATAATTCCCTGTGGCCAAATATTCTCATTAAGATACAACGAAAGCTTACTTTGTGAAACAAAAAGCTTGTAGGCGTCGTATTCACATTGGCGCTTAATTGAAATTTTCTCTAATGTAACACTCCTTAGTTTTGTTCTTAATATAGTTAATTATATCCGATTCTGCCGTATCTTTATGAACATTTGTTATAAATAGAGGTATTTTTCTATCAGCCGCCCTGAATTTTTCTTCCGATTCAACCACAACATTTCCCATTTTGCCAATGAGGCGGTTTTTCAATTTTTGCGATCTCTTCTGTACAACTGTCCAGCCTTCACTTGGATCATGAACCTTAGCAGCCGCAGCATAAGATTTAATTTGCGCTGACCCACCCGGCTAATCGTTCGATTCGCTCGATACTCGCGATGACTCATTTACAGTGCTAATCGCTTTCATGCCTCGGCCGCCGCCTCGGATGGTACAATCGTCCGCGTCTGTCGACTGTTGATGAACAATACTTTGAATCGCTGTATTACTACCCTTCACTGTAGTACTCATATTAATATTTCTATATTTTATATTATATTCTCCCGGCGATAATGCGTCGCCGTTAGACTGATCTAAATGCGTTGTAATGATAGTGTCGTCTAATTGAGACAATCCTATCGGTCCACTATCACGGTAAGCTCCTCTTTTTGTGTTTACTGCCATAGTTGAAAAGGGGGGCGAAGGTAATTTGCCGATAAGACATTCCTTCCTAACACATTCAAGTTGCTCAACAGTAGCATATGTTGACTTAATACTTTTGATTTCCGCCTGTACTATCATCAGATCTTTAAGCAGCTTGGAGACATCTAGGTGGTCAAATGTTGTAGGTGGTAGTTTTTCCAAATCTCTAGCCACGAACACAGGTAATACATCAGGATCTATTACTTTAAACACATTTATGATGTGCAGTAAGCGATTTTCCTTGCCTCTTCCTTTGCGAACAGTTTTACGTAAATCCGATGGTAACGATTCCAAGAGTAAGCTATTGGCTTTTTCAATTTGTTCACTAGAAAAAGCTGACGTACATATTTTCACCAAACTCACTTCATCCGCTATTGAAACATTATTTTGAATATATGCTAAAAGCTCATTATCAACGAGATGACAATTGTTACACTTTAATGTATTACTCGTCATTGTCGCAAATGCATCCGTCTGACGCTTCATTCGAAAAACGTCCGATGCGCCTCGATGCGCGCGCGCGACTGACTGACTGTTATGCTGTTGGCCCTAATGGCCTTTACAGCGTTACCGGGCGTTGTGGCGAGTACTGGACTCCGCCGTGAATTTGGAGCCGTCACGGGCTCTTACAAGACGTCCACCCTGAGGGTGTCTCCTGCTAGATCGCACCTCGGCTCAGGACGTAGTCGGAGGGGTGGGAAGCGCTTCTGCGTGAAGCACCGTACTAAATCACGACCGATTTCGTGATGTTGCAAATCGGGGACCTCGTTTCCGCCGGCGAAAACGGTGTACGTATGTAGGGTATAGTGTCTTCCCTTCGAAGGGAGCGTTTGCGATAGTTATTCTGTCGTCTTTGTCATTCAGGACGTGTATGGGACGCCTGAGTTTGTGTGGAAGGTTACCTCTGAGGGTGGTGTATGAACAAGCCTGCGCTATCAGCGGATTGCCGTGTCGTTTGGCTCTCTCGAAATACGCCATGGAGAGCATCTTTAGATGTTTGGCGATCGAATCGATTTTAAAATCCTTATGAAAGTCGACGTTGCGCACGTACCATGGCGAGTTGGTAGCGATGCGCAGGAAGCGATTCTGGATCATCTGAAGTCGATTTATTTGATACGACGAGCAGTAGGCAAAGACAGGGCTCGCATAGGTCATTATGGGACGTATGAAGGTTTTGTATAATGTCGTCTTATTTCTAAGGGACATTTTACTCCTCCCACACAGCATCACATAACGAAGTACGAACGCTGCCCTGTTGCGCACTCTTTTGTTGTGGGACTGGAAGTTGAGTCTACTATCGAGTGTGACTCCTAAGTATTTCACTTCGGATTTCCACGGTATAGGTTGGTCGAACAGGGTTATGTTACCCGGATTGCCAATATTATTCCTAATATGAATAGGGTTGCGGATGAAGTGTACTGCTACACTTTTGTCCGGATTAACTTCGATTCTCCACTTCCGGAACCAGTCGCCTAGTGCGTTGGCTGCGGATTGGAGACGCTTCGTCATGATTGACGTGGAACGCGTGGTCGTATATAGGGCGGTATCGTCCGCGAAGAGGGCTAAGTTTACTCTTTGGGTCGAGTTTGGTATGTCATTCGTGAATAACGAATAGAGAATCGGTGATAGTGCGGAGCCTTGAGGGACTCCTGCCCTGATGGGGCGAAGTGATGACAGGGTACCTTCGACTCTGTAGCGAAAAGTACGATTCGACAAGTAGTCTCGTATGATGAGAACGAGTCTGTCTGGCAGTCCTAGAGTGTATAGTTTATATAATAAACCATTGTGCCAGACTTTGTCGAATACTTTTGCTACATCGAAGAATAGCGCACCCGTTGAGGTGTTTTTGCCGACGGCGAAACCCTTTAGTATGTCCTCCGTTAGGCGGTGGACCTGATTGACGCACGAGTGTCCGGCTTTGAAACCGAACTGCTCGTTGATATGGATCTGGTTGGCCTCTACGTGGGCTTTGATTCGTGCTAGGATGACTCTCTCGTAGACCTTTCCGAGTGCTGAGGAGGCTAATGGGTCGCTAGCTCGTGGGTTGATTCCTAGGTTTCCCTGGCTTAGGGATTCCTACGACTATGGTTTCTTTCCATTGGTCTGGAAAGGAGCATCCTGCCAGAAGGGCGTTGAATATGAGCACGAGAAGTGCTATGAGCTGTTTCGGGAGGCACTTAATGGCCTTGTTGGTTATCCGGTCCGCACCGGGCGATTTTTTTTGACTTGTAGTTCTTTTACAATCGATTCGATCTCCTCGACTGATGTCGGTGGTAACGGTTCGTCCGTTGGTGGCACAGAGCTGATGTAGTCTACTATTGTGTCGACCTTTAGGAGGTGTTCCGAGTCTACCGGTTGATTACTAGCTGAGCATTGCGCTTCGAAGGTATCGGCTAAGCACTCGGCCTTATCCAAGTCATCTGTTGCGGGCGGGAGATTCGGGCGTAACAAAGCAGCCATGGTCACGACTGATACGCCTTTGAGGGATCTCGGCGTCGACCAGAACGCTGTGTGCGATGGCTTGATTTCAGAATGGCAGAAATATCAGATATAGATAGATTAGCAGGTAAAGCAGAAATGTCTTTTAGGGACTCTGATTCTAAGGACTGGACTTGTTGTGTGAATTTATGCCAGTCGACGATAGTTTTAGTTGGTCGGTTGAGTGGGTCGTCTGGCCCTAGTTGTACGAAGACTGGGCGGTGGTCTGAGTCTAGTTCGGATAGTGCCTCGATTGAGCGTAACTGTAGAGTCACGCCTTTCAAGATCACTATGTCGAGTACGTCTGGTCTATTGTTGCGGTTCTCCGCGAATGGGAACGGAGTGGGTATCGCTGGAGCGATGACGGCAAAGTTATGAGACATGTGATATGACAAACTGTCTAATGTATGGATTGAATTCCAGTTGGGGTGTTTGCTGTTGAGGTCGCCGGCCAGAATGACCGCGCTACCCATTGATAGAAGTGACTGAAGGTCACTTTCTAGAAGTTTTTTACTCGGTGAGAGGTAAACAGAGGCTATAATGACGGGTTGATGGCCCGTCATGCTTAGTTGATAGATAGATGTTGGTGAGCGGAGGGCAGTGTCGAGTGGCAGGCAGTGCAGTGACCTTTTGTAGTAAATAACCGTACCCCCTAGAGCGGAGATACGGTCGTTTCGAATGATGCGGTAGTTCGCGACGTTCTGATCGCGCGCGCTCGATTTGAGGATTGTCTCCTGCACTAGCATGACGTCGACAGTATGGTTACGTAGGAAATCGCGGACTAGATCGATTTGTTGGATAAGACCGTTTGCGTTGAACGATATGATGTTCAGAGCGCGAGGCTTTACCCTAGCGTTGGCCATTTAACTTCGAGATTGCGTTCACCTGGGTAAACAGAGCTGCGTATTTGACCAGCAGGCATACGAAATTGCCTGGGTCTGCCGAGTACTCATCCAAGAACGCTTGGATGCCGTCTAGGTCGATTTTTGTTGTTTCAAATTGTTTCAGGTTCGCTGTGTCCTGTTCTTGAGAACGCGGCTGCCTGAGGGGCTCGCGTGGGTGCGGGAGCCTGAGGGGCTTGAGTGGGTGCCTGAGGGGCTGCGTTGGGCGCCTGAGGGGCTCTGCCCGGCCGTGAGGCGGCCCGTCTAGACCGCTTCTTGGCCTTTGGGTTGCGCTTACGCGGCGTCTTGGGACACCCACGATAATTCGCGGTGTGGCCCTCGGTTTTGCACAAGACGCAACTTGGCTGGACCTCTGGGTCGGGTATCTTACTTCTCCCGCACTCGGATGTCAGGTGGCCTTCTGGGCACTTGACATATCTCGGGTTGTTGTAGCAGTGTCTTGCTGAATGCCCATACAGTTGGCACCGATAGCACTGGCCAGGGGCTGCGGCTGCGGGGAGGTTCTAGCTTGAAATCTGTGAGCCCGCAGATTTGTTTGACGTTGAAGATTTTCTTACCCTCGGGGGTAAGAGGTAAGATAGCTAGCACTAAGTCGTAGCGCTCCTTCGTTCTTGGATGGTACATCCGGTGTACCTCCAATATGGGCAAGTTGGAACTCTCCAAGCTGGCCTTGACTAAACCCTCGGGGGTTTCTTTAGGCACTCCCCTAATGACGACGCGTAGTAAACGCTCGTCTTCAAGTGCGTACGTGTGAAACGGGGTGCCGTCGCGCCTCAGGAACTCAGTCAGTTTCCTGTGGGTGCATGCGTCTTGCACTTACACTCTGATTCCTTGGGTAGTATTTTTCGCGTGCGTATAGTGTATACGCTTGGTCGTTAAGATATCCGAAATAGTAGTCCATCTCGCCTTGTCTTGTATGAAGACAGGCGGTGGGAGTTTCGAGCTCGCTTGCTCGTTCTCCTTAGCTTGGGTGGCCGCTCGGGGCATCGGGGGCGTGGGCGACGCGGGTTGTGGGTATGCCACAATCGGTGCCAGCGGGCTCGCGGCTTTGCAAGCCGGCTTTCGTGATGACGCCTTTGTCG
Organism: Nymphalis urticae; assembly: GCA_905147175.2. Lineage (NCBI taxonomy): Eukaryota > Metazoa > Arthropoda > Insecta > Lepidoptera > Nymphalidae > Nymphalis > Nymphalis urticae. The sequence goes on from LR990009.1 coordinate 2,201,066, forward strand.
GGCGTTTTCTAGGAGGCGGGGCTTGAGGAGCCTTCGCCTTCCTTTTCGTTGACTTAGAGGTGACGGTCTCGAAACCGTCGCTCTCCTCCTCCGTATCTCCCGCCTCGGAGCCACCGGACGTGGATCCGAGAGACCTCTCGCCGTCGCTTTCGGATTCGATCTCCATGGTATCATCGGTGGACGGCGAGGGGTCAGGCGAGTCCAGTCCGCGGACTTCGGCAGGGAGGTGTGTGCCTACAGTGTGATCCCTAAGGAAATCTGCCGTAGGTGGCAGAAGTTAGTGCCTACTCCTAAAGGAGTGTGTACTTATAATTTACAGGTGTACTTACTGACGGGTGTGGCGTGGCGGCTTGCAAAACTTAACACCGAACTCGCGGAGTGCACTACACTACACTTCACGTATTCTGGTCACGAACTGCACTGCACAGCACTTTCACTTAGTGTTTTTCGAGGAAAAACGGTTGAGGACGCGGCCTCGGCGGGCGAGGCGACCCTTCGAAACAAAGGATCGATCGACACTCGACTGAGCGCTTGTTTTTATAGACAGTGGTGAGGATCGATGCTGCCCACAGTATGTTTGGCTTATACGGATAGAACAAAAGAATCAAACTGAACTGAAATATAATTTATGGGATATCCTCCACAACTGAGTCCAAGCAGAAGTGTAAAACTAGCGCCTGACGGTGTCTCCGCTCGCCTGCTTGTTCCCCTCTTCACCTCGAACCGAAATCACGCCACTCTGACGTCACAGTTAAGGACACGCCCCCCTGGGGCCTATCCTTTGCTAACTTTGGATATATGTATATACAAAGTTATGTATATATGTATATACAAAATACTAACACTTCCTATTTATATTCTTTGCAAAATAATCTTTTCAATACTCTCCACTAGGACTCACTACGTTTGTAGCAGTACGTCGCTACATAGCAACAAGAAAACACCCGCCACGCATGCCGCAATACTTGATACTTCTGGCAGGTGATATGCTAGTGAGAGATTGTGGCAGAGCTTGGGCATTCTGGTCGTCCATTGTTGATGTAGGCGAGCAAAGATTCCACAATATTCCATCGTTTGTACTGTACTCAAGAAGTTTTACTACTGCTACAACGTTTCTCCCTTAAAGTGGTGACCCCGACGCCGTCTGAGGAACCCAAGGAACGTCGATGAAATCCTGAGCAAGAACCAACGAAGCCAGTCCATCAGAGCCGAAAAAACCTGTTGAACTGCTCGTAATCTCTGCCAGTCTACACCGTGGAATCTCTTCCCATTTACTCACACAATGGAAGATCAACATACTCAACTTCTTATCAGCGAACTAAAGAAATTATCGCAAGAAATCGCTGAACTAAAAGCAAGACCTCAACACAGCCACCATCGTAAGCAATTTCGATCTCATCAACGAAGCTCGTCACGACATCATTCTCGCACACGTACATCATCATCATCGTCATCATCGGCACTCTGCTGCACCGTAAATTCGGAAGCCAAGCAAGACGCTGTACTACACCGTGCAGTTACAAAAACACAAAGGTCGAGAAACCAGATCGAACCGTGGCTGAGGCTACACCTGGCGCTACATTCAAATCATACCGCCTATTCGTCACTGACAAGAGAACAAGACTATCTTTCTTGGTAGACACAGGGGCTAATATATCCGTCCTACCAAGAAAACTACGTCAACAAGCTACGCCGCTACCATTCAAATTATACGCAGCAAACAATACAACTATATCTACATACGGCGAGAGAACACTCGAACTCGATCTTAACCTACGCCGCCCGTATAAATGGAAGTTCATCGTTGCCGACGTTTCAAAACCTATACTGGGAGCAGATTTTTTAAATCATCATCAACTCATCGTCGACATGAAAATTGAAGGTTAATTGACGCCGTAACAAGCTTAAAAACCAAAGCTTCAATCATGTCAACAAACATACCAACCGTTCGCAGCATCGATATACGCAACTCATATCACGCAATACTAGCGGAATTCCCCGGTATAACAAGACTCACCGCGATGCAACTTCAACCGCAAATCAACGTCGAACATTACATCGAAACTCAAGGGCAACCGATACCCTGCCGCGCTCGATGACCTATACCGTTACATCGATATGAAAAAGTAAAGAAAGAATTTGAAAATTTGATGCAACAAGGACTCTGCAGACCAAGTAAAAGCCCATGGTCATCACCACTACACATTGTACCAAAGAAGAACGGCGATATAAGAGTTTGTGGTGACTATCGACGACTCAACGCTATCACAAAACCCGATCGCTATCCAGTTCCGCGAGTCAAGGACTTTACACATCAATTATCTGGAAAAACTATATTTTCAAATAACGATTTAAACCGAGCATATCAACAATTTAGCGACCGAGTTGAAGACATAGAAAAAACCGCTATAATAACTCCAATGGGTTTATTCGAATTCCCAGGCATGTGTCCCGGTTTAAAAAACGCAGGACAAACATTTCAACGTTTCATACATGAAGTACTCCGAGGGCTAGACTACGTGTTCCCATTCATCGACGATATTCTTATTGCCTCATCCAACGAGACCGAACATCGCGAATACTTCAGAACCGTTTTAAAAAGACTAGAGGACAACGGCATCACTATTAACCCAGACAAATGCAACTTAGGCCAGCCATAAATTAAATTCCTTGTTTATATCGTATCTAAAGAAGGTATTAAGCCACTTGAAGAAAAAAATAAAACTATAATTGAGTATCCACTACCAAAAACCATAGAAGAGTTAAGAAGATTTCTCGATATGTTAAATTTTTACCGCGACCACATACCACACGCCGCAACTATACAAGCTCCATTAAACGCATATCTACATAACGTCAAGAAGCGAGATAAAACAATAATACAGTGGAACAACGAATCACTGCAAGCATTCGAAGCGGGTAAAGCAAGCATCTCTAACGCGACTTTACTCGCTCACCCTTCTCATCAAACTACACTCGCGATATTCAGCGACGCCTCTGACAACTCAGCTGAAGCTGTATTACAACAATACTTACCTATCGGGTAGCGAGGACATGAGGTCATGACCTCAGTTGATCAGCTGTTATTAATCGTTTGGTTACAGTAGTAAGAAACTGAATTCTATGCACCTTTGGTTGTGAAGAAGTCCGAATGTGATACTTACGCTTAGCAAAATGTTCAAGTCTACTAACAGAACGAAATAAAAGTCACTAGTCGATTCGGACACACATAATTCACTACACAATACAGTCAGAAGGAGTAAAGAGAACACTAAAATATATACAAAGTCAGTCACGATAATCAGAACATCACAGAAGGAATACTTGGAATTACATTAAAATGTTTTTGCATGGAAGAGAAAAAACAATTATTTAAGAACGGTCGTAATATATCACCAGTAGAGGGTAGCGCAACTAAACGGTCACCGTACGCTGCGACGATCGTGGACGGCGCGTAGGAATTAATATGAATAAATAATTAATAATTTGTATTAAAAATATTAATACATTTTATTATTATTATTATTATTGATTATGTTTTGATGTTTAATTATTAGAAAGTATATTATGATGTTTTATATTTAATATTAATGTTGTGTGCGTGTGTTCCCCACACACATTTCAAAAGAGCTTTTTTTACAAATTATTTTTTTTTCCTTAGTCAAACGTTCATGCTGTACGTAACATGCTGTAAATAATGTTTTCATAATTATGCCTGGTCTGATCCTAAATGCACCAAGTATGATTGGCAAACGTTTTGATGGCAATGCAATTAGTTGCTCTTGAAGTTTTTAGAACACGGTCACCATTACTGTCTACGATCTGCAATATGTAGACGTCGGCGACTCACCCGAGTTCTCCTCAGGATCCATGATAAAAAAATAAGACACTCAAATAAAACGAACTTAATTACATTTTTAAACAACTTGTACGGTGGTACAAGAATCGTCGAAAGAATGCCAGCAAAACCTTACTTTGCAACTAACTGAACTGCGACATGTGTTTTTTTATCAATTATGATACCGTATGAGGAGCTTCGGAACAAAAACCGATACATAACATTAACCAATCAGTAGCTCCCAAAACTTTCGGAAATCCTGCAATGGAATAAATGTCGTTTCCCAATCTCTGCGTTCTTGGGAATCGGGCATTTTAATGAAATGCCATTTAAGTTTTGCAATTGCAGCTGTAACCGTGTGGTACACGGTGAACAGTAACTTGTTCGACGTAGAATGTTTGACATCTCCCATCACTTTTTGATTGCCAGTAGCGTAATATTGGTGTGTTATCAAAATTTGGTCTCTTGGCTGTAATGCTCGATTTCGTTTCGTCAAAGGCGCGATGTCCTTGCCAAACAATGACTAGGTACAACACGGTGTGTTTAAAAACACGGAACCTACTTACACGGGAACAGTTGTATGTGGGGCTTGCCGATATCCATCAGAATACCCAGTAATAAATCAGCGGTACGGTACCCTTTCCGTCTTAACGAGGAGCGCCACGGGATCGCTTGCGCATACCGCGACGCTCTGACAGACGGCCTGTGGTGTTTAAAGGGTACTTATTTCGAGTCGCTCTCATATTTAAGCGTTCTTTAAAGTTGATGTTGAGTATGCGAAATTTTAAATTAACGGCGTCTTAAATAATTGAGTTGCACTTATATATTTGAGTGACGTTTCAGTATTCAGGACTGATTACTCTTATCGATTAGATTACTTAACTCTAATTATTCCTTTAAATTGAAATCTAGCGTCATATATATTCTGCTTAAATCTAATACCTAAGCCTGTCCTATATTCATCGGAAGAAATCCCGTATTTGGTTCAACATACTGCTCAACGTGCTCGAAACTTCACTGTTGTCCTTGCAATGGTTGTTGTAAAAGAAATTGTCTTCTAGCTTGCGTTTCGTTTACGTTCTTGTAAAATATTTTCATTGTTTGATAAACGGTTAAAACACGGTCACCATTACTGTCTATGCTCTGCAATATGTATACCTGAATGAATCTTTGAAAGAGCGTTTAGTATTCCACTTGAGGATAAAAGTTTTCTACCTGTTCCTCCTCACTGTTGAAGGGATTTTTCTGCAAAGAGCTCTCTTTTAAATTAAATTCTCCACTATATATTTTGTATAAACCCGCATTGGAGCAGCGTGGTGGAATAAGCTCCAAACCTTCTCCTCAAAAAGAGGAGAGGAGGCCTATAGCCCAGCAGTGGGACTTACACAGGCTGTTACAATAAAATAAAAAAGAAATATTTTGTATTCAGGAATCAAGATGGAATTAGGTTTGTTTTAAAAAAGATTTATCAAAACAACTATACAACAATAAAGTAAACGAGTATCGACACGTACAATTTTTGACACAAAAATAGAATCAATGTAACCAATCACTTTACCTACCGACGACTGAGCAACGAATTAATCGACACTCGACTGAGCGCTTGTTTTTATAGACAGTGGTGGGGTTCGATGCTGCCCACAGTATGTTTGGCTTAAACGGATAGAACAAAAGAATCAAACTGAACTGAAATATAATTTATGGGATATCCTCCACAACCGAGAGTCCAAGCAGAAGTGTAAAATTAGCGCCTGACGGTGTCTCCGCTCGCCCGCTTGCGTTCCCCTCTTCACTTCGAACCGAAATCACGCCATTCTGACGTCACAGTTAAGGACACGCCCCCCTGGGGCTTATCCTTCAGCTAACTTTGTATATATGTATATACAAACTACTAACGCATCCTATTTATATTCTTTGCAAAATAATCTTTTCAATACTCTTCACTAGGACTCAATACGTTTGTAGCAGTACGTCGCTACATAGCAACAAGAACACACCCGCCACGCATGCCGCAATACTTGATACTTCTGGCAGGTGATATGCTAGTGAGAGGTTGTGGCAGAGCTTGAGCGTTCTGGTCGTCCATTGTTGATGTAGGCGAGCAGAGATTCCACAATGTTCCATCGTTTCTACTGTACTCAAGAAGTTTTACTACTGCTACAACGTTCCTCTCCTAAACGTTCACGAGCACTAAAAATCTTCTGCATGATTGTAATTGTCTTTGAAAAATAATCTTTTCAATACGCTTGAGTCTCCCATCTTCGGCCTGAAATGGATGGATGAAATGGCCTGTCTGAATCAGGATGGATATAACCATACTAGTCCCACCAATCATAAGCCCTCCAATAATCTGTATGGATTGTCGTTCCAATCTCAATATGCTTTTGGATTAAGTGGAGGATTGTTTCCTCGGGGTCGTAGACACAAGGACTATCTTTGAGTTTGAAGGGGTGAGGTGAGGAATCTGTGAGTTGAAGCGGTGAAGGTACGCCACAAACACTCAATGGTCGGTCAGTATTTTGGTCAGATAGTAGGTCAGTAGTCGGTAGGTGTTAGGCCTCCTACGCATTATGCTGTTAATCGGAACGCTGCGGTTAGCTGTATTACATCATCATAAAAAATAATAGATACATTTCGTCAATCGATCTTCTGTTATAATACAAGTAGAATAGTTATACCGGGTTACTTGTAAAACACCAACAACCTCGCAGGACTAGATAGCTAACACCATAAGCAACAACATTAAATATTATTTTAATTGTCAATTATTTCATTATTGTAAATACGCTGGTTCAACTTTTTTTGTCTATTTGATGAACTCCATGGAAATGCACCTACTTTAGAGTAGGCTTTCATGACATGGGGACATCGTGCCTATTATTGTAGTAAAAATAAATTAAAAAAATATGTTCGAATTAATAGATTTATAAAAAAAGACCCACAGACAAAAATTAATAAAATCAAAAAATATTTGCATAGATTATAATAAGATTTATAAAGAAAGAAATACAAATTTAAAGAAATTAGAATATTAACTGTTGCTTATTAATACATGCGGGCAAATATTAATTTATAGCAACTTGTATGAAGTTTTGAAGAAACAATATATTCTGGACAACTCCCGGAAATATACTTCAATTCTCGTGTTCATATTTTACAACTAAATTGTCACGACTAAACTATGCGGCTCAGTAACACTCGGCACGCCCACCTCGCACGCCGCTTGCAACGAGACTGGTACGCCGACTTCGGCGTAGTATTTGATCTAGTTAGCGCGCGCGGCAACCTATCCATAATCGAAGCTCTTATTATTCACCTAATCACAACCATAATTATAATATAAATTGCTATCAAAAGGAATTGTCACAATCTTTATACAACAATTTTTTGTTATTTAACTGAATGAACAATAACTAAGATAAGTCTTCGACCATTTACATCCACTGAGAGTTGGTGGTGATTCAAAAAATCGGCACCAAGGATCGGCTGTTTTACGTCAGGGAGTACGAAGTTCCAAGCATGATGTCTTCGTAATTTTAAATTTAACACTAAGCGTTTAGTTCCATATGTTCGTATCCCACTCCCATTCGCAGCATATAGTCTATAACTGTCACTTCCACGATGTCCATAATGTTTTTTACGGCTGGCAAAACAGAAACGTTGGCTCCCGTGTCCACCAAAAAATGTAGGTCACTGTTTAAGTCGGTCACGCACAGGCAGTGTGATGGTGAAAGGGTGCAGACACCCGCCGCTGACTGCACCTTCTTTAGTTTTTCTGGTTCTGGGTATTTTGTTTATTCCATGCGCACGGTTCTGTACATTTGTGAGCTCTATGGCTGAATCGCGCATGATTATAGCAAAGATTGTCGGCGCTCTGCGACTTACGCCGTATCTCGTTTTGACGTTGACGTATTTAAGACACGTACGAAACGATTTGCTTCCTCGTTTCTGATACGCACCGCCAAGGTCTGGAATACCCTCCCGACCTCCGTTTTCCCCACCACCTACAATATGGGTACCTTCAAGTCCAGAGTGAATAGGCACCTTCTATGCTAGCGCGCTCCATCTTAGACTGTATCTCACTTTCCATCAGGTGTGATAACAGTCAAGCGCTAGCCTATATATTTAAAAAAAAAAAATCATATTACGGCCACGGGATTTTGATCGATAGCGATTGTGAATATTATAATTTCGTTTTTTTGTGTTGAAATCTTTGAATGTTCTGTAATTCCATCACTTGTAAAGTCAACTGAGCCACTTGTGCAAATGTTATCAGCTGACGTCGACGGTTTGCTACTAACCTCCGCTACTTGAATAGGCCGTGTATTTTCTATAATTTTGTCTACAATAGTAGCCAAATTCTCCAAATCTTTTACATCAGTGACGCCGAGGACGGAGCGTTCTGCGACTGGCAAATGACTTTGCCACATGATACTCAGCGTTTCGTCGGGAATTTTTCCTCTGGCCAAATCTCTAATGCTTCTCAAAAGTTGAGATGGTTTCTCATCGCCAAGGTCGATTTCACTCAAAAGTTTTTGGAGTTGACGATTATCTGATTTTTCGTACACTGCTAATAAACTTGATTTTAGTGTGTCGTATTTCTTCCTAAGGGGCTGTTGAAGTATGTTGCTATGCTGTATGTGCTGACTTGCTGTATTACATATTTTCCCAGCTTCGTGACTACTAAGTTGAACTTCTTTCGTCGCTTAGTTTTTGGGGTGTTAATATGGCTTCACACTGCACAAACCATAAGCGAGCTTGATCGCATCAAAATTCCGGAATTCTTGATGATACTGTGACTGTTGCTAACTCGGATGCTGTGCTGGCTGACGGTGTTCTATTTTCACTGGTCATTTTATAATATCTTTATGACTTCGTGTAAACTGACTGAATCACAAACACGTCAGGATCACGTCGGGGTCACCAATTTGTTTCTAGGTGCCAATATGGACAATGATATTTGCTAACATTAATAAAATATATAATACGTAGGCACAATACATTGTGCCTACGTATTATATTGTTTAGAATATGGAGGTCAATCTCGGTGATGAAGGCGTCGCGCGCTCCCAGGAAGACAGCTGCTACGTTCTCAGTGACGATTTGCGGGTCGTGGATGACCTCCAATCTGTCACCGAAAACCATTATAGCTGCCTTCACGGGTTTATGTCGGTTCAGGGTGCACTGGTTGACTTATGTGCCGGGGTAGTGCTTCATCTCACCTGTCCTTCCTACGGTTATTCCCTTTTCCTGAGCCGTCTGGAGCAGTTCAGCCGTGGCCAGTTTTGAGCGTTGCAGGTTTGCTTGTAAAAACAAGATCCTGCCCGCCCCTCCGTCCGACCCCCGAGGTGAGACCGATGCATCAGTGTAGTGTAGGCCGTATGTGCCAGGTCTGAGGCGTCCCTTTTGGCGCAGGCGCAGTTCGCGCAGCGAGGGGTCTCGGCTTTCCTCTTAGTGGGGCAGTCCTTTCCCGTATGGTCGCCACTGCAGTAGCTGCAGGTGTCATCATTCGCCCTGCATAGTTGTTTAGTGTGCCTGTATCCCAGGCACTTGGCACATTGGATGAGGACTGGTCCTCCACTGAGCACCTTCCGAAACCCACGTATATTTTTCCCGCTTGCGTGAATCGTTTCCACGCCTCCGGGGACAACCCGAGGATGGGGTGGCATTCGTGTGGGGTCCGGGCTCGCTTTCTGTAGCGAACCCTTGTCCTTAGGTCTGCTTCACCAACGCCATGGTGAAGGAGGCAGAAGGTGTTTATTCTGCGATTTGGTGTAGTCAGTTCTGCGATCTCGTCGTTGGTGAAGCAGGCGAGGACGCCCCGCACGCAGACGAGGGGTTCCTGTTTGCTGGCTCCCTGATGTTTAGTTCTTTGTTTGCTTCGACACGACTCTTTACTATCTTCATGTCGTCTTTCGTGGCGCATCTCAGGACCATCTTTTGGTTCCTCGCCTTTCGGACCCTGTCCACTCTCGCCCCGGTAGTTTTTAAGTCCAGGGTGTTCCTAATCTTGGTGATATCGTTTTCGCTCGTCTCTTTTGGATCTTTTTGACGAGATGATTAGGGTGTGGTTTGGCTGCTGGGTGGGTTTCGGCTTTGCTGTTGCGAATGTGAGTGGCCCTGTAGTGGTTTTCTCACTGTTGTTTAATTTATTTACCCTCTGCTTTATTGTATCTAGGGTCTGTTTTACCTCCTTGACAGCCAATTCGGTTTTTAGGGACGGTCTTGGAGGTGAAGCCGCCTTTGGTTTCACGTTGGTTAGAGCGCGCACTTCCGATGATAGTATTTCAAGTTTTTCTGACATTATAAGTTGTTGAGTCGGGTCGTTTGTCTGGTGTTTTTGGGTGTCTTTTCCTGTCTGTATTGCTTGCTTGAGGCTAGAGATTTTTGTCTCGATTTTAGACAGCATCTCTGGGCTTTAAACCTGCCCTCCAATTCCTCCTGCGCCTCTCGGATCACTTTTATGGCTCTGAAGGGCTCCACCGTTTCGTAGCCTAACCAGCTCCGAACCGCCTGGATTTCCTTCAGGGCCCCGTTTATGTCTTTACGGGTCTCCTGCAGTTGTTCCACCACCGTTGTTGGTAAATCTGGTAGTTGTTTAATTCTTTGCTTGTGAGCCCTCTGGACACGCACCAGTTCCTTCGCTTGTCTTGAGTGTTCTTGCTCCAGATTATATTTGTGGCGATTTCTGGAGTCCGAGAGGGTGAGTACCGTTTCGTAAGAGAGTCATGGACGGCAACTGTAGCTTCCCTTTTCATATTTCCTGCTATTTCTAGTGCGTCCTTTCCCTTCTGCAGGAGCTCATTTGCCACTCCCGTGACCAGGTCCATTTCGACTACGGTGCCTCTTGTGGGTATCGTACAGGAGACTTACTCTCCTGTTATACGTTGAGGCACCGGATCTCATTGACGAAGTCTCCAGGTCGTCGATTTCCTCCCTCGACGTGTTACGGAGCTCCAGCCGGTCCTCACTTTTTGATGACATGTTTTAGTATAACATATATGTATAGAGATATTAATTTGAGATTAGTTTACACTGCTTGGGTTTTACGGGCTCACCTGATCTGATCGCTAAAAACTCTTTCAGATCTAACCGAGGTCGCCTTCTTTTTACCTTCTGCGTTTTACAGCGATTCAGAATCAAAGCATCTTATTGTCACCGTTTATTCGAGGGATAAAACGAACTGTGAAAATTCATAATATCTGTCGTTGTCAAACTTGAACATTTTAGATGTTTGTTTTTATGCTCGACGGGAGTTCTCGATGTACATAATAAGCACTATGTCCTAAAGATAGTAAATAGTTTAAAAATGGAATATAATTTATTTATAATATATGAAATAACGAGACAACTCACCTTCATTTACCCAAGTTTCATCCAAGTGTTCTCTTATTAGCTTAGACACACAAACTGAACAATATGAATGAATGAATATGTTATTCCCATTGAGAAAATAAAAAAGGAAGATAGTTTAATCTTAATTTACGTCCGACTTTACAAACCGTCAACTCTAAAGACCAACTAGTAGGGCCAGTAAATTTTCCTTATACTCTCAATCGAAGAGTACAGTACACGCTTCAGGACACAATTAGGTACCAATACGAGACAAACGCTCATTATTCATTGACTTTAAATTTTAGCACGACCTACTTCCTCGCACCAATAATCAATGTCGATGATGTTAGGATCGAAATTAGAAATATAAAAATATTGGTTCGATCTTACTGTAGTATCGATAGATCATATCGCATCAATTATACGATCGGTCGGATAATTTTAGTATTTACAATTGTAATTCATGTTAATATTTATTCGCATTTTAAATCTTTTTTTTTTTATTTGTAGAAGTAATTATTTATTGAATATAAATATGAGTATGTACAGGTATTTTTTATAAAATAAATCTTTTTTTAAATAATGAGAGTATTTTAAGCAGGAGTTTTGCCGTTATGAACAATTTGTTATGCCTTTGTTTTCATGTCATTAGTGAATTCTTAGATGTGGTCAAGTTCTTTAGAAGTTGAATAACTTCTTCGTGTCGATGGTTTTATTTATCTACCTTCTTTAAATAATACAAATTGTATCATCTTTTCTTATAAAAAAATTCATTTAATCAATCTTTTATTTATCTCTTAATCAATATATTTCTTAAATTACAATACACGAACATAAATGTCAAGGATTAATATGGTTAGGTTATATATGATGATGTCACAAATCAGATGGCATGTAATGTATAATACATACATTGATACATACATTTGATATATGCTAGCCTTATCGGCAGTAGCTTTAGGCAATTCAATTCACTTCCTTTATTGGGAATTCTAGTAACAGAAGTACTTCGGTATGAACAAACTCATAACTCATTACAGAAATGAGAATATAAATTATAAGATCTGTTCAGACCTTTGAAGATCATCAGCTCATTTCTTATATGACAAAAGGTTTTGATCAACTTTTACAGGTTCGTTTGTTATGAAATTCCGGCCCTTCGATGTCACAATGTTTGTGTTGTGTATTTGATTTCATACTTTTAGAAGTTTTATTGTGTCGGGTGTTATTTCAATGTTTAATACTATGATTACTGTATCGGCAGGTGGTCTTTCACATTTCAAGGGCAAGACATTTGCAAGAATAAAATTTTTTTGTTAGACATAGTTCTCTTGGTAGACGGTTATTGTGTCCTACGTTGCAAACGTGGCATGACTAAATAAACAAGCAATCAGCAAGATCCTGAAGAAACCGTCCTCTTGTTACATTATTGCATTTCTTGTTAAGGTTATGCATTTACTGCTCATAACCAAAATTCTGAAGAAATAACAAGATGCAGCGAGTATGAAGATTGCAAGAGTAATTGAAAATGAAACAAGTCATAATAATTAAGTGTTTTTAATTTCCTGGTCCAGTACAGCTGTTTGCGTTTGCGAACTGCTTTTGATTTTTGGATAAGATCTTATTTTTTTTAATCAACTTTGATTGATCAAGTTTAAAAAAAGATTTGACACGTTTATTTCTGTGAAGACTAAGGCAGCAGAATATGCACACTATATATGCTTATACATTTTTTAAATCTCGGGATTCGTCTTTAGTAAAATATACCATCGGTTTATAGATATTTTAAGCAGGAGTTTTGCTATTATAATTAAATTTGTTGTGTCTTTTTTTACATGTCATTATTATTATTTTTTGGATTGTGTATTGCTGTTGGCCCTTGTGGCCTCTACAGCGTCACCGGGCCAGATGAGCGAGTTGAACTCAAGCCGGAAGTTGGGAACCCACTTAAGAGGCCCTAAGGAGTAAGGTCCTAAGGGGTGCCTCTTGTGAGGCCGGGCCTCGGATTAGGACGCCGTTGGAGTCATGTCAATAGTGAACTAATTCGTTGATGTGGTCATATTCTTTTAAAGTTGAATAATTCAAATCTTCGTGTCAATTTTTTTCTTTTTCAAACTTCTTCAAATAACATACAAGCATAGTGCACTCTCATTATTTACGAAATTCACTAAACCCACTTAGCCGTCGGTTCCCTTTCCGTCTTAACGGGGAGCGCCACGGGATCGCTTGTGCATGCTATCGTAACGACAAGTACGGCATGTATGTACAATGACCCAAATATATATGTGCTTAATTAATTTAATAACATAAAAATTTAAATATATAATTTTACTCATACATGTTATCCCTTTCAAAAAGTGTTAGTCATTTTTTTAAGGTAGCTATACTTGCACACAATTTTGTACTATGCGGTAAACTATTATATAATTTTCCCCCGTTATATAGAATGCTTCTATGTATTACCGAATTTAGTTCTTGGATTATAGAGATTTATTATGTTTATTTCTTAAACCATGTGTATAGTTTTTTTTATAAATATAGAGATGTTGTTTATACAGAGCTTCGGCTTTTTCTAAATCTCGCTTAACGGCTGCAATATCTGCTTCATGTAGCATTGCCAGTGAGGCCATTTCAGACTGACTGACTTCTCAGAAATATTGGTTTAAAAACACGTATTGCTATGGAAACTAGGAGCTTGAAATATGACATTCACAGCTGTTCCTTCGTTTTATATTGGAGACAGAAACAACAAATTTAATAAACTTGTATCATCATTGTACATGGCAGCAAGCTCCCTTGCCATGTAACACTTTTCTGATGATGTCACCATATTAAAGTGAGTTTAGCTCAAGCCACTGGCTAATGTTTGTATTAGTAGCTGTATAAAACGCCAACCATCTAGTTGCGGATAATTGAGTAAGTTTCAAGGGTTTTTTTTTACCATCATTAATGGTTTCAAAAAAAGTCTGATATATTTTCTTTTGCAATGCGCTGTGGCCAAGCCAATTTCTGGTTTCCCTTAGTAAATATTCCAGACAAGACGTTATGCTATACTGCTTATAAGACTATATACTATTATACTGCTTATAAGAGTGAAAAGGGAGTGATGTTTGCCACAAAGGTTACTTGCTCCATCAGTTCCTATTGCAGATTTTGAAGATTTAAACCCATTTTAGAGAAATTCTCGAATGATGTATAAAGGGCGTTAGATGTTGCTTCGAAAGCCTAAAAAATCAACGAAAATTTTGTCCAGTTTTAAATTGTAGTATCGAATGCAATAAGCCTTGTACTTTTCTCTTGTTACATCGGTGGATCCATCCAGTATAATAGAGTAACTGTGATTACCAATTTCTTCTAAAAGTTCCTTAAGCATTGCTGGTTCTAGAACATTCTTTATAACGGCAGAACACTTTTATCTTTGTAATTAAGTGTTTTCAAGGGGACTTCCTCTCCCACAAGTTTTTAACATTTCTGTCTGATGATCAATGCAATTTGTACGTTTATTATTTTTTCTTTTGATGAACTGTCACTAATTGAGGAGTAGCCAAACGATGCAAGCTTGGGTTGCTTTTTTGAAAAACCTAATTCTTTGTCTTTATGTGTTTTAGTTTGTGCTTTTCTAAATCGGTTTTGTGCACAGGGAGTGGAGTGCACACAGAATTTACAAAATGCCTCACCTTTACCACTATCCGTCAGTTGAACAGGTGCTCGACTAAGCCAATCTGTAAAAGAAATTGAATTCAATTATATGCTAGGCAGTGTAAGGTAACCAGGTATGATATAATACATACATATTAGTGGTTGGTGATAATATTTTTTGCAATTTGAGCATGTTGTAGCCCACCTATTACATCGTTACAGGCTCGACAACATACTATTTATACACAAAAAACAACAAATAATAATTATCTAAAACCTACGTAAACATAGAACGCACACATGCGCAAAAGTGGCCACGCCTACAAGTGACGTAGTCAGTCGTCGTATACAAAAGAGTCACGGGCGACCATCTTGTCTTTCGGCGTTCAAACAAAAGACGTTGTGCGATCATCTCGGTGGGTGTGTGCGTTTCGAGTAGTGGTGCGGTCCTTATCCCTCGATGACTTAGACAATGGCGTGATTTTTAACGCGCATTCAAGTGTGCGAGTATAGGTGCTTGCCAGCTAATTATATTATTTATTTATTTACAAAATATACATAAAAGTTACTGGTTGAACCTAAAGCGTTACTTAATTAATACACTTACTTAATTATTACAATTTGTATGTATTCTGCTGCCGTTTTGCAAAATACAACAGGCGATGAGTTAAACAAGTCTAGGCCTGGATTCCAGGCCAGGACACCAATGAGCAAAGTCAACGCGCGTATCATAGGTGACTCGCTCACCAGTACCAATCGACAGCCGGGCACCGCAAATAGCTTGTGTCGACGAGCGCGAGTGTATTTGTCAGGAACGCTCAACGATATTAGCCTTAACACTGAGGGATTGAAAATGGTACCCCTGAGTAACTGGAAGAAATACTTTAGCAAGGCCATATGTCGTCGCACTTCGAGGGAATCGTATCCTGTCATTCCTTGTACAGTGGTATGAAGGAAGACGACAAATGACGATATATTTTTTTCTGCTACATAATCAACATATGTATTTTATTTTAAATTTTATTTGTCGATTTTGCTTAAAAGTTCAGCTTTTATCCTCGCCTTTCTCAGATCTTATTCCCGTGTTTGATAGCCACGTTTGTTTGTCGTTTTTCTTACAAGACATATTTGGCATTCGCTCCACTTGGTGTGAGTGACTGAACCCGTTTCTATTCTGTCGAGTATGCTTCGGAACCTACATATAAAAATACATATCAGTAGGTATTTTTATTATTATTATTTACTAAAGTATTACGAACATCAAGGTATATGAAAGATACAATTTTTCAAAATATGGGAATGGCATATTATATACAAATTAATAAACAAATAGTTATTTAAAAAAAATCTAAAATTTGTGACAAAACTAAAATGACATATTTTTATCTGGATAAGTTCATTCGTTCTCCATTGGTTTGGTGAACGTGGACGAGTCCTTAATATTAATTGTCAGTTCATCGAAAAATGGCGTCTTGAATGTCGGCAAAACTGTTTTCGTAACTTTGGAAGTCAAATTAAAGCGGATTTTAGTAGTTAAGTGGAATATTGTTGTATTATAAACGAATGCATATTGTTTTACTGTTTGTAGTGCATAATATAGTGAAGTTATCAGCAATTTACTTGGAATATCAGTTGTCATTTCCATAGTAAAAGCACTGCTTAGTTTGGGATCAGATGGCCGTGTGTAAATAGTCTCTTAGTATATTATTATTATTATTATTAATATTTATAAATACGGTTTGTTTTTATGTATTTCTATTGTGATTGGAATAGTTACAGTATAGATGTATTATTGAGTAGTTCAATAGACTACGTTTCAGTACTTACCTATCGGTAGCGAGGACATGTGGTCATGACCTTAGCTGATCAGCTGTTGTTAATCGTTCGGTTACAGTAGTCAGTAGTAAGAAAGTGAATTTTATGCACCTCTGAAAAGAGATTTTTTTATATGTCCGAGTTGTAATCGTGTATCATAAATTAACATATTTTTTTCCTCAGGCAAACGTTCATGCTGTACGTAACATGCTGTAAATTCTGTTTTCATAATTATGCCTGGTCTGATCATAAATGCACCAAGTATGTTTTGCAAACGTTTTTATGGCAATACAATTAGTTGCTCTTGAAGTTTGTATGCTTTTAAACTTTGTTTTAATATACACTTACTAGGGCTTTCGCTTTCTACCAGCGGAATCAAATTTTTAATGAAATCGGATGGAGTTAAAGTTGCAGGGGCTTTCTCTGGAGTGTATATTTTTTGACTCCGTGTAATGTAGTCTTGCTCCCTTAAGAGATCAACTTTCCACTTTGCCAATTCTTGTCTCAGTTTACCCCCTAGGAATATGGCGTCTAACTCTATGGGAGCCATGTAGAGATTGTCATTGATGCCTAGGTTTTCTAATATCATACTTCTCTCCACCAGGAATTTCGTGACTTTCGCTTCCCCATTTGCTTTCTTATTTCTATCCACCCGGTGCCCCTTTGGGTAGCCCACTTTTGCCCGAAGATATATGTGCATATCGCTTCCAGTGTTGTAAGAGTATCTTACCCTAACCAGTTTTTTCTCTTCCAGATCAACCAAATCCCACTGGTAAGGCATCTCACGCATGCTCCACTCTTCACATATTTCCTTTATCGTGGCCTCCTTAAAGGGCATGTGGTTGATCATCTTGAAGCGATATTCTATCAGGTCCAGGTCCCTTTCTCCTCCAAGATCTCCTCAACCTTTGTTGTCAAGGTGCTGGATTTTGAATCCCCTGTACTGGAGTGCCAAAGCGATCTCATTGGTTCCACCGTTCCCTTTATTTCAGGTTAACGTACTTTATTACTAGTATAGAACCTGACAGTTCACTTATACAATGAGCAATACATATTAAGTAATGTACATAGTTAGTTACAGTGGGAAAATCTGTGGCAGTTCAAGTACATGCCTTTTTTAACGCTGGCAAAGCGCATTACGCGTTTTCTCCACGGGAACAGTGGTGGGGGGGTTCGTTGGGCTTGCCGGTGTTCAAAGCACCGAGTACGCCCCGAATGGACACCCACTAAAAACCATCGGTACCCTTTCCGCCTTAACGGGGAGCGCCAGGGGATCGCCACTGATATATTGAGCTAAGTACGCATTTGTTTCAAGGCAATACCGTGCCACTTTTGATAAGTTCATTTTAATAGATAAGCCGTTCCCTACATACGTCCACGGCTGACGCCACTGCGGTCGCAACTAGTCTAGCTGTGGCATACCACCACAAATTGCCCCGCCTGCCGCGTCTTATAATAATAATTATCGTCTCGCATTGCACTTTAATTCGATTAAACCCACCCATCTTCGGGTTCGGACCCATCTTTAATTCCAGCTTGACCGATAACAGCAGTCAAACCCATTATGCCCAATACCCTCTCTTCTGAAGCAATGAGAGTTTGTCTACTGCTTGGACCACCACCGGTACAAAAAGCATCACCACGTATCGCCAAAGCTTTTTTTCTTAGTCTTAGCTTTCCAGTTCTGGACATAACATTATTCGTTAATTTTTGTTGTGAGTAATATTTGTAGTTATTCCCTCGTTATATCTAGAACAGGTTAAAACTATTTTAGAGAAACAAAGGGTCTATTGATTGAGTAAAGAATCAAGCACAATTGTTTATGTTTCAAACTTTCAAGTGCCAGTGTGATAGATTTTCAAATGACAAAAGAAGTTATTTACGAAATAACTAATAATTTACGTACCTTTCCATGAATTACAATAAAGATGCAATCTGTCCTGGGCTTGCTCGAGATTTATATTCAATTCTATGAAAGTTATCACATCATTTAAGGTACCGTTAAACTTGCTGACTGCCACTTTTTTGGGTCTAAAAATTCTGACTCGACTTTTTTATTAAAAAATATAAGAAGATGCTAAGAGTTACTTATTTCTAAATATATTTTATCAAGTGCAAATTCTTACTATTATTAAAAAAATCCTTCATTTAAATCATTTTCATTATTAAAAGCCTAAACAAAAATGTGGCAAAGTCTATGATCACGTCTGCTAAGATTGCCAGCCGAAAATAAAATAATATTTAAAAAGAATTACATTCGAACCAAAATATATAGCAGGACTTGGCCTCTATCCATCAATATGAAAATAATATAATCCCACTATTTAGCACTGGTAATATTTTTTCTAAGAAAGTGGCAAATTCACCAAACTTTTTAAAATTCTTCATACAAAAAGGAGAAAGATATTAGGGTAATCTATTTAAAAAAATCTAAAATTTGTGACAAAACTAAAATGATATATTTTTATCTGGATAAGTTCATTCGTTCTCCATTCGGTTTGTGAACGTAGTTGGACGAGACCTTAATATTAATTGTCAATTCATCGAAAAATGGCGTCTTGAATGTCGGCAAAACTGTTTTCGTAACTTTGGAAGTCAAATTAAAGTGGATTTTAGTAGTTAAGTGGAATATTGTTGTATTATAAATGAATTTATATTGTTTTACTGTTTCTGAGTAGTTCAACGGACTACGTTCAGTAAGTACTTACCTATCGGTAATTACGGGTAAAGAGGACATGAGGTTGACTGACCTTAGCTGATTAGCTGTTGTTAATCGTTCGGTTACAGTAGTAAGAAAGTGAATTTTAAGCACCTCTGAAAAGAGCTTTTTCTTATGTCGCGTTGAAATCGTGTGTCACAAAATAACATTTACATGCTGTACGCAACAAGCTGTAAATACTGTTTTCATAATTATGACTGGTCTGATCCTAAATGATCTTAAATCCTAAACTCTCACCCAACTGCACATTATTACATTTATAGGAAGATGTTTGTTTCTTGGTCGCTTACTTCTTTCATCTATGGGTAAGTCACTTTCATTTAATAGATGTTCCTCATCACTGCATGGTTAGTACTCACTGTACATTTATATTCTAATCCACATTCTCCAACACTACCTGTAGGAGTCACCTCCACTCCATCTAGATTAGTAGTTAGCTCATTCACAGGGTTAGGTTATGTCTCAGGGTTAATATCTACCACAGGTTCTTCTTCCAGGTTTATTGGTGTTATATATTCCTTTTGGCGTTGGCGTTCTATGGGGGAGGCTTTCGTCCAGCAGTGGACGGCAAAAGGCTGATTCCTTTTCTTCGCCTTCCTTACCTTGAAGTTTCTAACCCACCATCAACCCTTTTTTATCCTTCTTGTCCCACTTCCTCCTTTGTTCCTTCGGAATGTGAGCATACACTTCCGTTCCGAAGACTTTTAACTGGTGATTGTCAAACTTTTTGTTTGTTCATACTTCAAATGGTGACCTTCCATTTTCATGATTTTTCCCAGTTCTATTCAAGACAAATACTGCTGTATTAATTGCTTCCGCCCACAGTTTCTTTGGGAAGTTTTCTTCAATTAACATTGTCCATGCTGTTTTCACTAATTTGCTTTTTTCTCTCTCAGCCTTTCCGTTCTGTTCCGGCGTATAAGGTACAGTTGTTTGGTCTGTTTAAAAACTTCTTTGTTTATGAATTCTAAGCCATTATCACTTCTAAGCATTTTCAGTCTGTTTCCTGTTATGTTTTCGGCCTTATTTATGAAGTTCTCAATGCAGTATTTAATTTCATATGTTGTTTTAATAAAGTATACACTTCTGTAATTCAAATAGTCGTCCTTAGTATGACAAAATATCTCGTCACTCCAACAGATTCTTTTTCCATTGGGCCGCAAGTATCCGCATGAATTAGCTCGCAAGTCCTTGTACTCACGTTCTCACTCTTGGTGTACGGTAGTCGATGTATCTTTACAGCTAAACAACTTTCACACTCAGGTTTAGTGGTTTGTTTAACATCAACATTATGTTTTTGCAGAACGTCTTTTACGTGAGTAAAGTTTTGATGCACGAGTTTTCTGTGCCACTCATTTAAGTCATTATTCACAAGTGTTGTAGAACTTGCAGTCTCGTAATTATACTTATATTCCAAATTGGTTATCATATTTTCCCACAAAATAATTAATATTTTTCCGTACATACATAACATAGACGCAACAGTTAATATTTTAATTTGTATAAATTTGCATTTCTTTCTTTATAAATCTTATCATAATTTATGAAAATATTTTATTTGGAATTTATTAATTTTTGTGGTTATTTTTATAAATCTATTAATTCTAAAATATATTTTTTTAATTTATTCCTACTCAATAATAGGAACGATGTCCCCATGTCATCACCAGGCAGATCTATCGTTCAATTGTCATTGTTGTGGGGATCCTAAAGTAGGTGCATTTCCAACGAGTTCATCAAATAGACTAAAAAAGTGGAATCAGCGTATTTACAATAATTAAATAATTGACAATTAAAATAATATTTAAAGTTGTTGCTTATGGTGTTAGCTATCTAGTCCTGCGAGGTTGTTGGTGTTTTACATGCAACCTGTATAAACTTTTGAACAAACAATATAAGCTGAGAAACTCCTGTAAATATACTAAAATTCCCTTGTTCATATTTTACAACAAAAATGTCATGACGACGGCCCAGTATTTTATGGCTGAAATAGAAGCCCCGGTGTCAATAAGCCATGTATGCAAGTCCCCACAAGGATTTATGTTTAAATTAATATGACACTTATTATTACAGGATAAAATTGAATGGTTATTCACGAAAAATACTTATCGGGTTCTGACTCTTTAGACTCTTGGTTTTCTTGCGAATCTGAGTCTGTCAAAATATGTATTTCTGGTTCTTCTCCCTCAGTATATCTAGAGCGAGTGTAAAATATCTTACCTCTGTTGCCTCGAAATGACCTTTGCGCGCCTCGTCCTCTGAATCGACCACCTGCCCAGCTGCTCTCGTCTGATTGCGCCTGAGTACCCTGAACTGGCACCTGTCCTCTTCCTGGTGTATACAGACCTCTATTTCAGAACCGACCTCTAAAATTCCGGTATTGATTATAGTTATTTCTGTTATTGTAACGCATAGAAAATATATAACCTGATGTTGATGGGGTAGTGATTTGTTCATCTATAGCAGCTTGAATAGCATCACTCAAGGACGAATAATTCCTTTCTGCTATTATGCTACTTAATTGCCAATCTCTCAATCCATACGCGAAACTTTTTATGGCTTGTTTTTTCATTTAAAGGCTTCAATACACTAAAACTGGTTTCACTCCCTTCGGATTGAGAGATCGTCAAATCTACAAATAAATCTGAAATTTGTTTCCCATACTCATCTATAGAAAGATCGTATTATCGCAAATTAAATAATTTATATTGAAGTGCTGTTGCTGATTTTTTGGGCAACAGATGAGTTTTCATAGCCTTAATTAAACTATCAACTGATTCATATTTATTTTTAAGTTTTAGTTTAGCCGTTTGTGACAACCGACTTTTCAAAACAAAGTTTACTAATTTATTTTGACCTTCCTGGTCGAGCTCGGATTGATAATACTCTACACCGTCAATGAGCTGTTTTGTACTAGCCTCGTCATCTTTCAAAACTGGTAATAAGTTCAGTGCAACCTTGAGGTCAAACTTGGCCAGGTTTTTAATTTACTAGTGAACTTTTCTACCGATGAATTACTGCATCAGTCTAATATACTGTCATATAAACCAAAAAACTGAAATTTGTTCATCTAATTCTAAAGATTCATTCTCCTTTAATTTAGGTCTCAACGTATTTAACTTTTCCAAACTACAATTAAACTGACTAACTAAATTATCAGCTTCTTTTAATTTTTTCAATACAATTTTACCTTGACGCCTACCTGGGCCGATTTTCACCGATTTTCTTAAATTATTTAAATGTTCATACATTACGGTCCATTATATAACATATTTATATAATTTAAATATGCTTATTCATATATATTACCACGCATACACCAATTCACTATAAAAGCACTATGACATATTTTTAATTTCACTATCACGCAAAATCTTCTTCTGCTACGTCTTAGCACATGTCGCGTTAACTGGTCTCTCATCCAAGATTGATGGCATTACTTATATAACCTGTAGCCAATATATAATAATCCAAGGAAAAATATTGTACATATAATCATCAAGAGTATGCTTATTGCTGACAGATGAAATTTTATTTCTTCCACTGTAGCTGAATTTTTCCTCCACCGGCACTGTTTTGGTTTATAAAGATTTCCTCGTTGTTCACCTTAGATTGGCACATGATGATGATGATTGTCTTTGAATATAATAATATTCGTAACTTTACGATTTTTACAAAGATTGACACAGTCCAAACTAAACGTAAACATGATTAACTTGATCCTCGCTCAAGTGGCAGGGTCGCCATATAAGGATGGGACTTAGACACAATAAAACATCTGTAATGATGATCGAATACTGAGTATATTTAATCCATTAAACATTATTATAAGTACGCATTCAAGCATATAAGCTATTCGATTGGGAGTTTGCTGACTTCTCCCTCAGAAACTCTTAGTAGTGGAGCGCCACAAACATTTATGCCGGTGAATCACACCCTATTTATTCAAGCGAATACGTTTTTATCGCGATCGGCCCGGATTTCGAATATTTACGAATTTTTGACGCGTAGCCGATGTTTTTATGATCATGTATAGGCGAGTACTCTGCAAGTTTATTTACCCCCTCCTTGATTGTGTCTAACTTACCTTTACCTCCTTAACTACCAATTCGGTTTCTAGGGACGGTCTTGGAGGTGAGGCCGCCTTTGGTTTCACGTTTCTGAGAGTGCGCACTTCCGACGACAGTATGTCTAGACTCCATCTTGAGCAAAAACCTTTCCCTCCAACTGTTATTTGTATCGACCCGAACCTTTACTATCTTCATGTCGTCTTTCGTGGTGCATCACCTTTTGGTCCCTGGCCTTTCGAACCCTGTCCACTCTCGCTTCGGTAGTTTTTAGATCCAGGGCGGTCCTGATCGTTGTGATGACATTTTCGCTCGTCTCTCTTGAATCTTTAGATGAGATGATCAGTGTGTGGTTGGGCTGTTGCGGGGGTTTCGGCTTTGCTGTTGCTTGAGCGAATGTGAGTGGGCCTGTGAGTAGGTTTCTCGCTACTATTTAGTTTGCTTACCTCCTGCTTGATTGTGTCTAGGGTCTATTTTACCTTCTTGACTGCCAATTCGGTTTCTAGGGATGGTCTTGGAGGCGAGGCCGCCTTCGGTTTCGAGTTTCTGAGTGCGCGCACTTCCGACGACAGTATGTCTAGTTTTTTTGACATTATTTTAAGTTTTTGAGTCGGATCGTTTGTTTGATGTTTTAGTATGTATTTTTCTATTTGGGTTGCTTGTTCAAGGCTTGAGATTTTTGTCTCAATTTTAGATAGCATCTCCCTGAGATTTTCGACTTTCGCAGAAGGGGGTTGAGGGGCAGTGGCTTCGGGAGGTTTCGGCATCTCGACGACAAGAGTCTTCGTCTTGTCGACCTCTTGTCGAAGGACGTCTATTTGGTTGCCTAGGCTGCTCACTTGTTTTCGTAACTTCGTTCTCGATTCTGTCCCATCTTGTCCCCTCCTTCCCAGTATCAATGGTGTCAGAGGTCTGGGATTTAAGCCTGCCTTCTAACCCCTCCTGCGCCTTCCGAATCTCTTTTATGGCTCTGAAGGGCTCCACCGTTTCGTAGCTTAACCAGCTCCGAACCGCCTGGGTTTTCTCCAGAGCCCCGTTTATTTACATGCGGGTCTCATGCAGTTGTTCTACCACGGTAGTTTTTACAACCTGGTAGTTGTTTAGGTCTTTTTCTTAGATAATTAGCCTTAACACTGAGGGATTGAAAATGGTACCTTAAGAACCCTGAGTAACTTTAAGAAATACTTTAGCAAGGCCATATGTCGTCGCACTTCGAGGGAATCGTATCCTGTCATTCCTTGTACAGTGGTATGAAGGAAGACGACAAATGATATTTTGTTGTGCTACATAATCTATATATGTATTTTATTTTAAATTTTATTTGTCGATTCTTCTTGAAAGTTCAGCTTTTATCCTCGCCTTTCTCAGATCTTATTCCCGTGTTTGTTAGCCACGTTTGTATGTAGTTTTTCTTCCAAGACATATTTGGCAGTCGCTCCACTTGGCGTGAGTGACTGAACACGTTTCTATTCTGTCGAGTATGCTTAGGAACCTAAAATAGGATAGAATAGGATAACCTTAGGAATATAAAAATACATGTCAGTAGGTATTTTTATTATTATAATTTACTAAAGTATTACGAACTTCAAGGTATATGAAAGATGTTATATTTAGGTAAAATACCATTTTTCAAAACTATGGGCGTCCACATCTCGTGGTAATCACCTTCTCTTTTTTTTGCTTCAAAAATTAGCTCACCGCCATCGAGAAAGCCGGTCTCTCTTTGTATGAGCGATTATTAGCCTCTTGCCTTAGACAGGATATTTTGGGCCTATTGTAAGGCCACTCAAGTATGCTCGACGGGAGTTCTCTATGTTATCCACCCATACATTATCAGCAATATGTCCTAAAAATAGTTAACAGTTTAAAAATGGAATATAATTTATTTCTACTATATGAAAAAACAAAACAACTCACCTTCGTTAACCCAAGTTTCATACAAGTAATACATTTTTCACGTCGTTACGACTCCATCTTTCTCGAAATTTGCAAATCTGGCCTATTGACTATATATAATAACATTGTCATCGAATGTTACGTAACTTTCTATATTTTTACAAATATTTCATATTCCATATTGTATACAAATGAATTAACAAAAATCTATTTAAAAAAAAATCTAAAATTTGTGACAAAACTAAAATGATATATTTTTATCTAGCATTCGCTTTGAAGGATTCTTCAAGCATGTAGCCGGGATAATTAAGGTAGCTGGTATCGGCAGGACGGAGTATTTGTGTCTCCGTGAGAAAT
This sequence comes from Nymphalis urticae, assembly GCA_905147175.2. NCBI lineage: Eukaryota > Metazoa > Arthropoda > Insecta > Lepidoptera > Nymphalidae > Nymphalis > Nymphalis urticae. The sequence goes on from LR990009.1 coordinate 2,226,732, forward strand.
AACATTGCTGGCCGTGCTGTCTCGACATGGTGGTGGACGGCGTTGAGGTTAGCGTGGAGTCCACGGATGTCCACGTGGAGAACTCGACCTCAAACAGCGTGGTTATGGTGGGGCTGTGCGCCGCTGTACGACCGTTATTTCTGCTTTGTTGCGGTACCATTTGGGAAAAAAATGGAAAAGAGACATGTAGCGAGCGATGAATTGCCACGATAGGTAATGGCAAAGTGTGGAGGCGTGTTTCCCCAAGTGGTTGCCAAAAGGGAAAGTACACTGACTCGCCGGACGGAAATGCCCGCGAAGCCCCCCGGAAGTGGCCGCCGGGACCCCATCTCCCGGTCACCAACCGGCACGACAGTCCACCCCGAGATTATGCGTGGCCTGGTGGGGCAGCCCGCGAGCTGGTTAGGCACGCTCGGGCCCCTGTACTATGCCAACAAAACAATTAGTTACGGCACGAGATCCCGCAATCATTCAAACCACGCATTGCAATGCTAAATGCACTAAGTACGTTTTGCAGACGTTGCAACGTGGTAATACAAACATTTTGTCTTGAAATAAAAAATTTGACATATAAATTAATATATATATGCCGGGAATCATCGTTCTCGATGACATCTTCATTAGGGCCTGGCCACACTTTCTGGCAGTGCGGCGCGCGGTGCGGCGAAGAGACGCGACAGGCGGCGTGATTTGTGGTGGTATGCCACAACTAGTTTAGTTACGACCGCGGTGGCGTCAGCGGTGGACGTATTTAGAGAACGGCTAAACTGTTAAAATGACCTTATCAAAAGTGGCACGGTATTGCCATGAAACAAGTGCGTACTTAGCCCAAGATATCTGTGACATACTTCATAGGTTGTCTACCATTTGTTTTCGCCGCTCACCGCTTGCCGCGTCTCAATTTGTAGGTAATTTGAAAAATTCATAGCCCACAGCCAAGACCGCTATTACTGCATTAGACATATTATGGAATGATCATTATCTGTTGACGGTGGTGATGATGGTTTCAACTGTGGTAAAATTTCTGTCAAGTTGTTTTTTTATCTATTAGCTAAACGACTTAAAATTTGATTCTGGTTTTCTTCAATTTCAATTCTTCTCGAATCGTAGCCTTTTCCTCTCATGTTTATTTTTTCCGGTCTGCCTAGTTGCAGCCGGCGATTATCAACAGCCACAAACTCGCTTGTGGCTCGTTCGAAGGGTGTTTGAACCCGGCGTGTGCGCGCTTAAAGCAGCCCGCGGCGCCGCGGCGTGGATGTGGCGAGCGACGCTGCAAGCGACGGGCTTGCCCGATGTTGCGTTGCGGAGCTACCCGTGACGTGGACGCGGTAGGCGACGTCGCTGACGGCATCGGCGCGGACGTAGTGTCGGACTGGTGGTGGAGGATGTGGCAGTGAAGAGGGGGCAGTAAATGCTGATGCTGTTGCTGACTGTGCCGTCAGCACATCGCCTTTTTAGTTGTACTCCATATTTGACATGACGAAATCATAACAATTTATTATTAGACTACTATAATACATTAATCAATCAGTCAGTACAGGGTCCTCAAACAATTGTGATGTGTCGTAAATAAAAATATATTATTCCTTCGGTCTTTGAGTATTGGCTAGCCTCATACCTGGATCCGAATATTATATGCCTCAGTATCTCAAGATAGTCTACACGCAAAACTGTCAATAAATAATAATATATAAAATTGAGCCCAAATAATTTGTGATGGACAGACTGTACGATCAGACTCTCCGTTTGTGGATGGTAGAGAGATTCTCTGATGGTGGGGCCTGAAAATCATGAAGAACATTAATACACTTGTTAATGGAAGAAAATACAGTAATAAGCAAAGACTACAAGCAAAAAAATAAACTAGCTGACCGATAACAGCAGTCAAACCCATTATGCCCAACAACACCCTCTCTTCTGCAGCACTGAGAGTTTGCTGCTTGGACTACCACCTGTACAAAAAGCATCACCACGTATCGCCAAAGTTTTTTTTCTTAGTCTTAGCTTTCCAGTTCTGGACATTATTCATTAATTTTTGTTGTAAGTAATATCGTAATTCCCTCGTTATAACTAGAACAAGTTAAAACTATTTCAGAGAAACAAAGGGTCTATTGATTGAGTAAAGAATTAATAGTAATAAAAGTACAATTATTGTTTAGCTTGTTTCGTAGTAGTAATATTAATTCATGTCGCGTATCACTTCATTGTTTATGTTTCAAACTTTCTGGAACGTACATAACGTTGTATATGACCATATCAATCCGTTCGGTCCCGTTCAACACCTGCACCGCTATCTGTCCACAGCCGAGGACACTAATTGTCGCACCATTACCTTCAACAATTGATTGTTCCGTGATATTAGTAAATGATTTAAACAATGCGCGATTTCTACACATATGTTCACTAGCACTGGAGTCCACCAACCACTTTGTTTATGCAGTTCATGTGACGAACTAGAAACTACAAATGCATTACTCTTCGTTTTGTTCTCAGTCTTACTAACTTTTTGTGTACGAAACCTACACTGCGCCTTGAAATGTCCGAACTTTCAACAAAAATAGTTTTTATTATTTACGTTTACTTCACTGCCATTTTTATTTTTTCTGCAATATACTTCGAAAATGTCCAACTTTACTACACGTGTAGCACTTTATTTGTCTTGTATTTTTCAAAACGAACGCAGAGGATGAAGATTGCTGGGACTCTTCAATCTTGCATTTCACCATCTCTTCTTCAATTAATAATCTGGCCACCAAGTTATCAATGGTTTGCTTATCTTGGGGTGCCGACTTCTACGCCGACACAAAACACATGTATTCGTCAGGCAACGCCAATAAAAACTTTTGTGATAACGAACTTATCATCTCATCTCCTCGCCCATCTGTTTTAACACGTTTCTCATCTTAGATTTTGGACAAAAAAACTGACATATTGATACCCTTTTCGTATTTGTACTGAAAATAACCTTGTTGTGTAATGTGTACACTAGTTTCAGTCTTCTGTTCATGCACGCTTTGAAGTTTTCGCCACATTTCAGCAGAACTCGTGCATATGATGATGTGTAACATGGCCTCTTCCGCCATCCGTGTAACTAACAACGCTTGCGCCTTGGCATCTTCAGCTTCTCATTTCGTTATTTTAGCAGGAGCTTCGGGCTAATACATTTTTCCTCCACAACTTCCATTAAACCTTGGCCTCTCAACAGCACCGTAGTCTGAAATTTCCAGATATTCCAATTTCTAGAACCCTCCAGCTTGATCACGTTCACATTATTGTTACTCTCCATGTTCCCACCCTGTTCACAATCCAGAACAAGTTATCCTTAGTTTTGAACACACCGCGCCACACCACGTGCCGCTGTGAAACTTAACCTCACTTTCTTTCCCGCCGACGAGTAACTGCTAACGCCGAACTTTTGATTCTAACTAACTCACGGATTGGATATACTGGATTATGTGCCTGGGCCCATAACCTAAAGGTAATATTCAACACATATAATTTAATCGGCTCAAGTACCTACTGTGTTCATGAAAGCAATTGACAGAAGAAAAAAAAACAAAACAGTATTGCCAACTTAAAATAAATGTATGAACATTGTACACTACATATTTAACAGCTATGCCACCCAGTAGACCACCCGACGATAAATGCAACAATGTTTTATGCTCTTAATGTGAATAATCAATGCGGTACTGGTTGCATAAGCAGCTTCCTCCGTCGTATACACCTATATATAACTAGTTGTGCCCGCAATTCGCTCTGCTCCACGTGTACGAAACTTCACTGTTGTCCTTGCAATGGTTGTTGTAAAAGAAGTTCACACTCGCGAATGCGAGGAAGGGTTTTTTTAAATCCTCTCTCTCCATGATGGTATGGAGTGTAGACTGGTCCAGGGTGACATGTGTTTGGATTCCTAGCGCTAGTCTATCTCGGCCGAATCTTGGACACTCCAAGATAATCGCAATCGGGGTCGTAGACACAGGAAGGACTTTTGTTCTATGAGCTCAGACATAACTCAATACATGAAAAAAAATGATTTTACATGTTTCGTGTCGTAACATTTGTAGGTCTATATTTCATTCATAAACGAAAGGACGACGACACGCTCGCGCGCGCTTGCGTTTGCGGTCGCCCGCCATTGGCTTAGTACGTGTTCACCGACGCTCGCGCATTTTATTGATGACAACGGATAATTAACTATGGATATCGATACAGAAACATGTATAATTGATAAAAAAAAATCTTCTCTGATTTTTCTTTACCTTAATAGCATTACACTTGCTTATTGATATTCAGACCAGAAACTACCACCAGTTCGGAAAAGAAACACCCAGCCCTGAGAAGAACCGGCGAAATAAACTCAGCGGGTTTTGTTTACATGTATCATGTTTCATTTACAAAGAAAAGAGAGAAATAACAATGCGGCGATCGTCTCATTCCCAAGGTGTATTATTGGATGATAGATCCATAAATTCATTAATTGTATAATAACCTTAAGCACACAAGCGTTCCTTTACGATTTTTTTATATTTAGCATCTGAGGCATTATGAACGCTTTCTGGGATCCTGTTTATTTATTTATTTATTTTATTTTGGACAAGCAACAGTAGAGACATTAGATATACAGTTAAATAGAGGTTTAAAAGGATTTTTGACAAATGTTCTACTAATTATAGGTTATCACATCATTCGTAAAAGCATCACATTATACATAGTCATTAAATAAAGTTAATCGTTAACAATTACAAGTCCATAAAAATACAAATACATTAACATCATTAAAATTATTAAAAATATTTTGAAATTATTATTAAATTTACGATTGAATATTTATATACACTTACATATTATTTTAGAGAAAAAAAATTGACAACAAAAGGAAAACAAAAAACAATTTTAGAGAACAAAAAAAGGCATAATTTTATATAAGTTAGTGAATAATTTTTATTTTATTTTATTTATTTATTTTGGGAAACATACAGCATGATATAATACATAAAAATTTAGTAACAAAATAAATTTCACTTAAGCCAACAAAGTTTCCACTTATACAAACAAACATGGAGTGAACCTAACGATAACAAGTTGTTTAACAATTTATTAAAATATATAAATAAAGTATTAAAAATTATTTCAAACAGAAAAAAAAACTATAAGTATATTACTGACAAATACAGTTTTTTAAGAGCTTCTATGAATTTAAATAAGTTTTCGCTAAATATATCTATACTAGTGTAGCGTTTATTATGATTATCACATGCTCTTACTAAAAAGCGATTTTTAGCATAGTTCGTTCTACACATTGGGACATAAAAGGTATGTTTTGAACGGGCAATGGAATGTGAGCACTTGATATAAATGTTGTTGACTAAGTACATTGAATCGACAAAATTATTTACAATTTTGTAAAGAAAAACCTGATCTTTGTATTCCCTGCGTTTCTCAAGCGACAAAATATTAAGCTTATTAATTGAATTGGACCCAAATTTACGCGTTAATCTTCTAATAAATTTATTCTGAACATTTTCAATAGCCATAACATACTTAGAGTATTGTGGATTCCAAACCGTTGAAGCGAATTCCAAATAAAATTGGGTCGATTGAAAGATAGTCCACTGCTGTAGAACCGTATACATTGCCCCACAAAAGAGTTACTGACTCCATGCAGTGGAGTTACTGAAGTAATTAGTTTGTGTTTGTTCTTTGTACCAATGTTATGAGTATCACATTATCTCACAAAAACATTAATATTTTTCCGTACATACAGAATATTTCAAAATATGTATTGAGAAGCAACAGTTAATATTTTAATGTCTTCAAATTTGCATTTCTTTCCTTGTAAATCTTTTCATCGTCCATCACCATCATCATTTATGAATTATTAATATTTGTGGTTATTTTTATAAATCCATTAATTCTAACATATTTTTTAAATTTATTTTTACTAAATTGGTCGATTGAAAGATAGTCCACTGTTGTAGCACCGAATAAATTGCCCCACAAAAGAGTTACTGACTCTATGCAGTCGAGTAACGGGAGTAATTAGTTTGTGTTTGTTCCTTGGTAATGTTATGAGTATCACATTTTCCCACAAAATCATTAATATTTTTCCGTACATACATAACATTCTCAATACATAATATATAATATGTATTGAGAATTTTTGTGTTTTCTTTTTATGAATCTATTAATTCTAACATATACCATAATTCCAAATTGGTTATCATATTTTCCCACAAAATAATTAATATTTTTCCGTATATACATAACATAGAAGCAACAGTTAATATTTTAATTTGTATAAATTTGCATTTCTTTCTTTATAAATCTTATCATAATTTATGAAAATATTTTATTTTGATTTTATTAATTTTTGTGCATCACCAAGTATTGCCAAAGCTTTTTTCTTTCTCTTAGGTTTCTAGCCCTGGACATTATTCGTTAATTTTTGTTGTGAATGTTCTCATCAATAATGTCCTCGTTATAACTAGAAAAAGTTAAAACTAATTCAGCGAAACAAAGGGTCTATTGATTAAGTAAAGAATCAAGCACAATTATTGTTTAGTTTGTTTCGTAAGTAGTAATATTAGTTCATGTCGCGTATCACGTCATTGTTTATGTTTCAAACTTTCAAGTGCCAGAGTATGATAGATTTTCAAATAACAAAGGAAGTTATTTACGAAATAACTAAAAATTTACGTACCTTTCCATGAATTCCAATAAATGTGCAATCTGTCCTGGGCTTGCTCGAGATTAACATTCCATTCTATGAAAGTTATCACATCATTTAAGGTATCTTTTCTGCTTAAGAAGAATAATAACATAAAATTTCGAGTCACAGTAATGTTTTAATTTACATTCCGCACTGTGATAAACAAGAAGAACATATACCTTCCCTATTTCATTTACTTACTTTTTTAACACTTAAAACAAATATTCTTCCAACTTCAATTCATAACAAAGGTTCAACCCGCGCACAAAGTACACAACCGCGACTTTGACGTTAGTTTTACGTGTGTAAGTACGCTCACCATAAACTCAAGTGTTTTTTTCTAAGTACATTGTAGAATAGAATAGAGAGCTATCGACTCGGCTGTGTCAAATTGGCTACCAACTTATCGTTTTCTGAAATCGATATGAAACAAAAATAACTTAGCTGGGGCCTCAGGGCACCGATTTGACTTTAACCGACGACTACACTCAGCGACCCATCTCGATCAGTAGCTATCACTCAAATGTCACATCACTCAAAGGGCTTTAAGTACTTTAACTTTTTGTTTAAAAAAATATATTAAACGCAACGTTATCTAAAATACAAGTCGCGCCATCTAGTTCGTAAACATGTAAACTATTCTTGTTACAGTAGGTATTTATAGGCCTCTGCATCTCTGACAGATGATTCAAGCAGCATCACGAAGGCACTTGCGTGTTATTATTGCAAACCCCAATCCCCAGCACGAAGGAGTTTCAACGGGGTTGCCCGGGCCTCTAGGCCAGGGAGAACATGCTGATTCCTTCAGTCTAGCGCACGTGCGGCCCAGGACATCTAAGGGCATCACAGACCTGTTATTGCTCAATCTCGTGTGGCTCGAAGCCGCCGGTCCCTCTAAGAAGAATTTTAATACGTCGCCAGGGAGTTGCTCGACCGAAATCGGGCACACCTAAATGACGATGCCTATTTAGCAGGCTAGAGTCTCGTTCGTTACCGGAATTAATCAGACAAATCGCTCCACCAACTAAGAACGGCCATGCACCACCACCCATATAGTATATATAGTAATAGTGCGTGCGTACCATCAACCTTTTTCACCTTTCTTTTCCCACTTCCTCCTTCGTTCCTTCGGAACGTGAGCATACACTTCCGTTCCGAAGAGTGTTAACAGGTGAATGTCAAACCTTTTGTTTGTCCATACTTCAAATGGTGATCTTCGATTTTCATGATTTTTCCCAGTTCTATTCAAGACAAATACTGCTGTATTAATTGCTTCCGCCCACAGTTTCTTTGTAAAGTTTTCTTCAATTAACATTGTCCGTGCTGCTTCCACTAATATGCTATTTTCTCTCTCAGCCTTTCCGTTCTGTTTCGGCGTATATGGTACAATTATTTGGTGTGTTGTCCTACGTTTTAAAAAAAGTTCTTTCAATTCTTTATTTATGAATTAACACTTCTGAACATTTTCATTCTATTTTCTGTTATGTTTTCGGCCTTATTTATGAAGTTTTCAATGCAGTATTTAATTTTATATATTGTTTTAATAAAGTATACACTTCTGTAATTCAAATAGTCGTCCTTCAGTATGACAAAATAGATATTTTGACGAGATCGTCACTACAACAGATTCTTCTTCCATTGGGCCGCAAGTATCCGCATGAATTAGCTCGCAAGTCCTTGTACTCACGTTCTCACTTTTGGTGTACGGTAGTCGATGTATCTTTCCAGCTAAACAACTTTCACACTTAGGTTTAGTGGTTTGTTTAACAACAACATTATGTTTTTGTAGAACGTCTTTTACGTGAGTAAAGTCTTGTTGCACGAGTTTTCTGTGCCACTCATTTAAGTCTGCTACTACACTGCTACTATACTGGTGGTAGAGCTTTGTGCAAGCTCGTCTGGGTGGGTACCACCCACTCATCAGATATTCTGCCGCAAAACAGCAGTACTTGGTATTGTTGTGTTCCGGTTTGAAGGGTGAGTGAGCCAGTGTAATTACAGGCACAAGGGACATAAGATCGTAGTTCCCAAGGTTGGTGGCGCATTGGCGATTTAAGCGACGGACAACATTTCTTACAATGCCAATGTCTAAGGGCGTTGGTGTCCACTTACCATCAGGTGGCCCATATGCTCGTCCACCTTCCTTTTCTATATAAAAAAAAAAAAAAAAGTCATTATTCACTAGTGTTGCAGAACTTGCAGTCTCGTAATTATACATATATTCCAAATTGGTTATCATATTTTCCCACAAAATAATTAATATTTTTCCGTACATACATAACATAGAAGCAACAGTTAATATTTTATTTTGTATAAATTTGCATTTCTTTCTTTATAAATCTTATCATAATTTATGAAAATATTTTATTTGGATTTTATTAATTTTTGTGGTTATTTTTATAAAGCTATTAATTCTAAAATATATTTTTTTAATTTATTCTTATTCAATTATAGGAAAGATATCCGCATGTCATCACCAGGCAGATCTATCGTTCAAATGTCATTGTTGTGGGGATCCTAAAGTCGGTGCATTTCCATCAAGTTCATCAAATAGACTAAAAAAGTGGAATCAGCGTATTTACAATAATTAAATAATTGACAATTAAAATAATATTTAAAGTTGTTGCTTATGGTGTTAGCTATCTAGTCCTGCGAGGTTGTTGGTGTTTTACAAGCAACCTGTATAAACATTTGAAGAAACAATATATGCTGGGAAACTCCCGGAAATATACTAAAATTCTCGTGTTCATATTTTACAACAAAAATGTCATGACGAAGGCCCAGTATTTTATGGCTGAAAAAGAAGCCCCGGTGTCAATAAGCCATGCTTGCAAGTCCCCACAAGGATTAATGTTTAAATTAATATGACACTTATTATTACAGGATAAAATTGAATGGTTATTCACGAAAAAAACTTATCGGGTTCTGACTGTTTAGACTTTTGGTTTTCTTGCGAATCTGAGTCTGTCAAAATATGTATTACTGGTTCTTCTCCTTCAGTATATCTAGAGCGACTGTAAAATATCTTACCCCTGTTGCCTCGAAATGACTTTGCGCGCCTCGTCCTCTGAATCGAGCACCTGTCCAGCTGCTCTCGTCTGATTGAGCCTGAGTACCCTGAACTGGCACCTGTCCTCTTCCTGGTGTATACTGACCTCTATTTCTGAACCGACCTCTAAAATTCCGGTATTGATAATAGTTATTTCTGTTATTGTAACGCATAGAAAATATATTACCTGATGTTGATGGGGTAGTAATTTGTTCATCTATAGCAGCTTGAATAGTATCACTCAAGGACGAATAATTCCTTTCTGCTATTATGCTACTTAATCGCCGATCTCTTAATCTATCCGCGAAACTTTTTATGGCCTGTTTTTCATTTAAAGACTTCAATACACTAAAACTGGTTTCACTCCCTTCGGATTGAGAGATAGTCAAATCTACAAATAAATCTGAAATTTGTTTCCCATACTCATCTATAGAAAGATCGTTTTATCGCAAATTAAATAATTTATATTGAAGTGCTGTTGCTGATTTTTTGGGCAACAGATGAGTTTTCATAGCCTTAATTAAACTATCAACTGATTCATATTTATTTTTAAGTTTTAGTTTAGCCTTTTGTGACAACCGACTTTTCAAAACAAAGTTTACTAATTTATTTTGACCTTCCTGGTCTAGCTCGGATTGATAATACTCTACACCGTCAATGAGCTGTTTTGTACTAGCCTCGTCATCTTTCAAAACTGGTAATAAGTTCAGTGCAACCTTGAAGTCAAACTTGGCCATGTTTTTTAATGTACTAGTGAACTTTTCTACCGATGAGTTACTGCATAAGTCTAATATACTGCCATATAAACCAAAAAACTGAAATTTGTTCATTTAATTCTAAAGATTAATTCTCCTTTAATTTAGGTCTCAACGTATTTAACTTTTCCAAACTACAATTAAACTGACTAACTAAATTATCAGCTTCTTTTAATTTATTCAATACAATTTTAGCTTGACGCCTACCTGGGCCGATCTTCACCAAATATGTTCTTATTTTTTTTTAGCTCAATACTTAAATTATTTAAATGTTCATACATTACGGTCCATTATATAACATATTTATACAATTTAAATATGCTTATTCATATATATTACCCCGCATACACCAATTCACTATAAAAGCACTATGACATATTTTTAATTTCACTATCACGCAAAACCTTCTTCTGCTACGTCTTAGCACATGTCGCATTAACTGGTCTCCATTAACATCGCATTAACTGGTTATCCAAGATTGATGGCATTACCTATATAACCTGTAGCCAATATATAATAATCCAAGGAAAAATATTGTACATATAATCATCAAGACTATGCTTATTGCTGACAGACGAAATTTTATTTCTTCCACTGTAGCTGAATTTTTCCTCCACCGGCACTGTTTTGGTTTATAAAGATTTCCTCGTTGTTCACCTTAGATTGGCACATGATGATGATGATTGTCTTTGAATATAATAATATTCGTAACTTTACGATTTTTACAAAGATTGACACAGTCCAAACTAAACGTAAACATGATTAAGTTGATCCCCGCTCAAGTGGCAGGGACGCCATATAAGGATGGGACTTAGACACAATAAAACATCTTTAATGATGATCGAATACTGAGTTTATATAATCCATTAAACATTATTATAAGTACGCATTCAAGCGTACATATCTATCTAATACATCACACCTCCCCTGGCAGCCAGCTCCTGTGTGATGTTTCTGCTTCTCAGATGAGGCGGAGTCTTCAGTTATATCGCGTCCGCAGCAGCGCCCTATGCGATTTACGACGAATACGTGTTTCGCCTTGCGGCGTGCAGACCACGTGGTTTTTAAGGTTAATTTTTTTGTATATGTTCACCTTAATAACTCCGCCGGTTCTTGTCCGATCTCTTCGTGGAGGGTGTCTTCGGATAGGTGTTTTTCCGCTCTTCTCGGATATTTACCAATTTTTCATAGTTGACACACCTCCTAGGAGCTATTCGCTTGGGAGTTTGCTGTTTTCTCCCTCAGAAACTGTTAGTAGTGGAGCGCCACAAACATTTATCCCGGTGAATCACACCCTATTTACTCACGCGAACACGTTTTTATCGCGATCGGCCCGGATTTCGAATATTTACGAATTTTTGACGCGTAGCCGATGTTTTTATGATCATGTATAGGCGAGTACTCTGCAAATGTACATGGAATTAAAAGGAGTAAAGGGGTTAGCAAATAATGTCGATATGGGTAGTAGCCACTACCTCTTAAAGTACAAAATTGGCATAAACACGCTCAAATTGAGCACGCAACGGAGTCATTAAAAATCGGAGTCATCTGTACTGTCATGTACGGAGCCTGGCCATCTTGGTATCATATTCCGAACACATAATTTAGCATCAGACACCATTTGTACATTTAAAAAATTATTTTCTGTTGCGAAATCTTTCAGCTTGATTTCACCCTGCATCCAAGGTATTATTTAATTAAAAATTTGTCCATTTAAGTTACTTTTAGTACTTATGTAAATAAACGTACCCGGTGAATTTATTTTTATGTGTGTACAATCAATAGCTCCCAAAACTCTCGGAAATCCTGCTATGGAATAAAAGTCGTTTGCCAATCTCTGCGTTCTTGGGAATCGGGCATTTTAATTGTTGGCATGCAATGCTTAAATGGCATTTAAGTTTTGTAATTGAAGCTGTAACCTTATATACCACACAGTGAACAGTAACTTGTTCGACATGGAATATATCTCCTATCACTTTTTGATAACTGCCACTAGCGTAATATCGGAATGTTTTCAGAATTTGGTCTTATTAGGAAGAAATAAAACACGTTTCTTCCTAATAAGAAAAAAAACGCCAATTCGGTTTCTAGGGACGGTCTTGGAGGTGAGGCCGCCTTTGGTTTCGCGTTTCTGAGAGCGCGCACTTCCGACGACAGTATGTCTAGTTATTTTGACATTATTTTAAGTTTTTGAGTCGGATCGTTTGTTTGATGTTTTTTTATGTATTTTTCTGTTTGGGTTTGTTGTTCAAGGCTTGAGATTTTTGTCTCAAATTTAGACAGCATCTCCCTGAGATTTTCATTTATCGCAGAACGGGGTTAAGGGGCAGTGGCTTCGGGAGGTTTCGGAATCTCGACGACAAGAGTCTTTGTCTTGTCGACCTCTTGTCGAAGGCGACACGGTCACGTCTTTACGTCTATTTGGTTGCCTAGGCTGCTTACTTGTTTGCGCTCCTTGGTTCTCGATTCTGTCCCATCTTGTCCCCTCCTTCCCAGTATCAATGGTGACGGAGGTCTGGGATTTAAGCCTGCCCTCTAACCCCTCTTGCGCCTCCCGAATCTCTTTTATGGCTCTGAAGGGCTCCACCGTTTCGTAGCCTAAACAGCTCAGAACCGCCTGGGTTTTCTCCAGAGCCCCGTTTATTTACCTGCGGGTCTCATGCAGTTGTTCTACCACCGTAGTAGTTACAACCTAGTGGTTGTTTAGCTCTTTGTTATGAGCCCTCTCGAGATGCACCAGTTCATTTGCGTGTCGTGAACGCTCTTGCTCCAAGTTGTATTTGTGGCGGTTTCTCGAGTCCGAGAGGATGAGTACAGTTTCATATAGCAGAGATTCATGGACGCCAACTTTTTTTCCAGCTATTTCAAGTGCGTCCTTTCCCGTCTGCATTAGCTCGTTTGCCACTCCCGTGACCAGGTCCATTTCAATTCCCGAACCTTTTGTGGGTATGGTATACAATATTTCACATTGTATACGACTTAATCTCCTATTTTACGTTGAGGAACCGGATTCTACGGACGAAGTCTCTAAGTCTTCAATGTCCTCCTTCGACGTGTCAAGGAGCTCCAGACGATCCTCGGGGTGGTCGTGTCTTATGATAATCTCTGCCACGTTTGACTGTGACGGTTGTGGTGTTGTTATAAGTGGGGATGGTGTCATTATTTTCTCCTTTGCTGCATTCTGTTTGAGCACTGCCTGCCTTAAGTTTCACTTTTTGATGACATGATATTATGGTATAATGTATATATAGGGCTCACCTTTCGCTGTATGAAATTTCTTTGGGGGTTGGGAGGGTGGCGTCCGTGAGCCTACCGTCGGGGAGGTTTCCCTGAGTATGTGTCTCAACTTCACGCGGGGGGTGGTGATTTGGGATGGGTTTGTGTGGTGTGGTTTCTGAGACCGTTTTAATGAGCCGTCGCAAGGGTGGTTTATTGAGGGGAAGGTTGGGTAGGTTCCCTGAACCCTCACCTGAAGCCAGCTCCAATATGATATTTCTGCTCCTCAGAGTCTGACGATTGGGGCGGAGTCTTCAGTTGTGTCGCGTCCGCACCGGCGCCCTATGCATTAACCACAAACACGTGTCTCGCGTTGCCGCGTGTAGACCACGTGGTTTTAAAAAAATATATTGTGTTTGTTAACCTTAATAACTCCGCCGGCTCTTGTCCGATCTCTTCTTGGAGGGTGTCTACGGATAGTTGCTTTTCCGCTCTTCTTGGATCTTTAATATTTTTTTATGGTTGACATACCTCCTGGGAGCTATGCTCGCTTGCTTCATCTCATTCTTTTTTTCTTCAGTTTTGAATAAATCTTTAACTATTCTTTGTTTCCTATAATTAATAGATTCTTGCCGTGGACGTGAAGACTTTATCGAGATAGGTTATTACATCATTCGTAAAAGCATCACATTATACATAGTCATTAAATAAAGTTAATCGTTCACAATTACAAGTCCATATAAAAATACAAATAAATTAACATCATCAAAATTATTAAAAATATTTTGAAATTATTATTAAATTTACGATTGAATATTTATATACACTTACATATTAATTTAATGAAAAAAAAATTGACAACAAAAGGAAACTAAAAGCAATTTTAGAGAACAAAAAAACAAAAAAAGGCATAATTTTATATAATTTAGTGAATAATAAGTCAAATTGGGTCGATTGAAAGATAATCCACTGTTGTAGAACCGTATACATTGCCCCACAAAATAGTTACTGAATCTATGCAGTCGAGTAACGGGAATAATCAGTTTGTGTTTGTTCCTTGGTAATGTATCATAGTATAAGTATCATATTTTACCACAAAATCATTAATACTTTTAGTAAATACATAACATTCTCAATACATTTTATGTAATATGAATTGAGATTTTTTTTTTTATAAATCTATTAATTCTAATATATTTTTTTAATTTATTTTTACTCAATAATAGGCACGACGTTCCTATGTCACCAGTCAGATCTATTGTTCAATTGTCATTGTTGTCGATGACCGGGGACCCTAAAGTCGGTGCATTTCCAACGAGTTCATCAAATAGACTAAAAAAGTGGAATCAGCGTATTTACAATAATTAAATAATTGACAATTAAAATATTATTTAAAGTTGTTGCTTATGGTGTTAGCTATCTAGTTCTGCGTGGTTGTTGGTGTTTTACAAGCAACCTGTATAAACTTTTAAAGAAACAATATATGTCGGGAAACTCCCGGAAATATATTAAAATTCTCGTGTTCATATTTTACAATTAAAATGTCACTATGCGGCTCAGTAATACACTCGGCACGCCCACCTTGCACGTTGCTTGCAACGAGAGTGGTACGCCGACTTTAGCGTAGTATTTGATGTCGCATTTCAGAAGTACGTCAGTGGATTCTAGTCAGCGCGATCGTCAATCTGTCCTTAATCGAAGCTCTAAGTATTCACCTAATCACAACCATAGTTATAATACAAATTGTTATCATAAGGAATTGTCACAATCTTTATATAACATTTTTTCGTTATTTAACTCAATCAACAATTACTAAGGTTTTTAACACACGACGACGCGGCAGGCGGTGAAGCAGGTCTTACGTTGCCTTGTCTTATATTTAATCCGTTGATGCATAACTCACGTACAGCGCCTGACGGTACGGATCAGCGGCGCTAGCGCGTTACTACGCGGAACCCTATAAGGGCCTGGCCACCGCTTCTGGCGGTGCTGCGGGAGACGTGGCCTGTGGCGTGGTGTACGGTGGTATGTCACGGCTAGACTAGTCAACCGCGCGGCGTCAGCGGTGGACGTATTTAGAGAACGGCTAAACTATTAAAATGCCCCTTTCAAAAGCGGCACGGTATTGCCTTGAAACAAGTGCGTTCTTAGCTCAAGATGTCATTCAGTCAAGAATAAGAGCGCACCCAGTAACCCGAAAAGGAGAGAACTTGGCGAATTTAACACTCTTTTTTATGAATATAGGAACTATCCCGATATTTTTTTTGAATATACGAGGGCAAGCATAGAAACTTTTGATTATATATTTGGCCACATATACGAAGACTCATATGGTCAGAAGGAACAACAACGGTTGGGTTCGAGCCTTAATATAAATTGTCGTGCGTTTTGTTAAGGAAAAAAAATCTTGGATAATAATCTCTAAATAGATGTACCTCCTAAAAAACTCCCTGGACATCTTGAATCCCCAAATTTGGGGAGGGGAAACCCCCAAGTTGGCATCAATGTGTGATGGAATAAGTTTGTAACATAATTAATTTAAGCGTATATAATACTCGCAAGAAAAACTAATCATCACTTTTATTGAGGAACCGGAAAAGGAAACAATTTATTTATCTACGTACCCCCGAGCACAAGAAAAATTGATTATGAAAACCTTAGTGGAAATGCACTATAACTACGCTATACTAACAGGATTACAACCAAATTCGTCATTTAACTTTGCAAATCTGTTTAGAAATAAGTGTTTAGAAATGCATGTTTCATGGATGAGTGTAGATAACAGACAATCAATTCCAACAATGGAAATTATAATCAGGACGAGTCATGAACACCGAAGTAAGATGTAAAAATCAATTACTGATCTTACTGATCTACTGTCATTTTTATAATATATAAAAATAAAATAATAAAACAAAATTCACATTACAAATTGATAGCAAATACACGCCGTCTAAAAGATTGTCCTGTGTCATTGTACCCAAGACGCTGGCACTATTACCTCTCTACTGATCGAGAATTATACTCTGGGAGCGCAGATTAAGTTGAGCTTATTTGAATGAATTAACCATAATGTAAGACTTACAATCGAGTCGAGTTCAATAACTCGATTTCTCTTTAAGCAAATATAATTAAATAACGAATTTATAACAATTATTATAAATGACGTATTTGTATTTTCTATATAAATAAAAACTATTCTATACGGCTTGTTAACGCCAAGCATTAAAACACGTGCAAGGCGTGGAATGTGGAATTTGCTTGACGTTTGCCATCAGGAGTAACACCTTTTGTATGACATTTTATTATGTATAACTCACTTGACTTTTACTACTCG
Organism: Nymphalis urticae; assembly: GCA_905147175.2. NCBI lineage: Eukaryota > Metazoa > Arthropoda > Insecta > Lepidoptera > Nymphalidae > Nymphalis > Nymphalis urticae. The sequence continues at coordinate 2,243,801 of LR990009.1, forward strand.
TACGATCAACATCAAATTAAACTGACTAAACAATTTTGAAGAGTTTCATTGAAAACCCATTTGTACACGAAGATACATAATTTGGCGACCGTGACAGGACATTGTTGAAGTTATAAACGTTTAATCGGAGCTGAAGTGAACAAAAACCATTGCCGGTCAGTGAAGCACCTAAAGCCTCACCTCGCAGCCTATCATCATTTGAACAGATAAGTGCCCTGTTTATCTATCATAACATTCTAAATCATTACCTAATCCTAAATTTCTGTCTTCCTAATCTAATTATACCTAAATACTATAAATTTTAATTGTGTGAACAAGTTGCATCTACCTACAAAAAAAAATACATTGAAATATTTAAATTACATTAATTTTTAAGCAAATTATTTTATAAAATAAAACATTTAATAAATATAATAACAAAAATTAAAGTCTCGTTATCCTCGCAAGATTTTTTACGCGATATTCAGTTGTTTTGGCCGACGAATTCCAGATATCTACGTACGGCGGCCGGTTGACCTACTTTCGTGATCCGTGACCGTTGCTGATCGCTGGTGGAGATTCTCCTGGTATTGCACGCAGCTACCTAATCAAGTGTCACCTTGTGAGGGACGTAAGACAATTTATTTTTATTTGAGTGGAATTAATTTGAAATTGCCTTGTGATTAATCTATTATTACTGTTTGATAATTTTATTATTTACAATTGTTATTCATGTTAATATTTATTCGCATTTTAAATCTTTTTTTAAATAAAGAGAGTATTTTAAGCAAGAGTTTTGCCGTTATCATCAATTTGTTATGCCTTTGTTTTCATATCATTAGTGAATTCTTAGATGTGGTCAAGTTCTTTAGGAGTTGAATAACTTCTTTGTGTCGATTGTTTTATTTATCTACCTTCTTTAAATAATACAAATTGTATCATCTTTTCATATAAACAATTTTCAATTAATCAATCTTTTATTTATCTCATAATCAGTATTATATATTATCTATTAAAATATAATTTATTTACTATTTCTTAAATTACAATACACGAACATAACTGTCAAGGATTAATATGGTTAGGTTATATGTGATGATGTCACAAATCATCTGGCATGTAATGTATGTATTATTTGATATATCCTAGCCTTACCGACTGTGGTTTTAGGCAATTCAATTCACTTCCTTTATTGGGAATTCCAGTAACAGTAGTACTTCGGTATGAACAAGCTCATAACTCATTCCAGAAATGAGAACATAATTTATAAGATCTGTTCGGACCTTTGAAGATCATCAGCTTATTTTCTATATTGCAAAAGGTTCTAATCAACTCTTACAGGTTCGTTTGTTATGAAATTCCAGCCCTTCGATGTCACAATATTTGTGTTGTGTATTTGATTTCACAGTTTTTTAAATATATTTTTTGTGTCAGGTGTTATGTCATTGTTTAATATTATGGTTACTACTGTATCGGCAGGTAGACCACCTGCTGATACAGTATTCACATTTCAAGGGCAAATCATTTGCAAGAATAACTTTTTTTTGTTAGATATAGTTCTCTTGGTAGACGGTTATTGTGTCCTACGTTTCAAACGTGGCATGACTAAATAAACAAGCAATCAGCAAGATCCTGAAGAAACCGTCTTGTTACATTATTGCATTTCTTGTTAAGGTTATGCATTTACACTCCTCAAAACTAAAATTCTGAAGAAATAGCAAGAGGCTTAAGAGAGAAATTAAGTGTTTTTAATTTCCTGGTCCAGTACAGCTGTTTGCGTTTGCGAACTGCTTTTGACTTTTTGATAAGATCTTATTTTTTTTAATCAACTTTGATTGATCAAGTTTTAAATAAGATTTGACACATTTATTACTGTTAAGACTAAGGCAGGAGAATATGCACATTATATATGCATATAGATTTTTTAAAACTCAGGATTCGACTTTAGTGAAATATTCTATCGGTTTTTAAATATTTTAAGCAGCAGTTTTGCTATTATAATTAAATTTGTTGTCTTTGTTTACATGTCATTATTATTATTTTTTCGGATCGTGTATTGTTGTTGGCCCTAGTGGCCTTTACAGCGTAACCGGGCGAGATGGGCGAGTTGAACTCAAGCCGGAAGTTGGGAACCCACATATGAGGCCCTAAGGGGTAAGGTCCTAAGGGGTGCCTCTTGTGAGGCTGGGCCTCGGATAAGGACGCCGTTGGAGTCATGTCATTAGTGAACTAATTCGTTGATGCGATCTTTTAAAGTTGAATAATTCAAATCTTCGTTCGATTCAAACTTCTTCAAATAACATACAAGTATACACTACAGCTACACTGCTAAAAGCGATGAAATTTGCAAACATTATTTACGAAATTTTTGTTTTGATTACTGTATTGTTCTGCTGCTGAAGCTAGAGTGCTGAAGCTATTTCATTGGTTCCACCGTTCCCTTTATTTCAGGTTAAAGTACTTAATTACTCGTATAGAACCTGACAGGTCACTTATACAATGAGATTATACAATACGCCTCGAATGGAACACCCACTAAAAACCGTCGGTTCCCTTTCCATCTTAACGGGGAGCGCCACGGGATCTCTTGTTGATGCTATTGTGACGACAAGTACATGCCGACACTGGCTCACATATTTATATGTTTTACTACATCAGCGCCTATTGCAATTAGATTTTGAAGATTTTAACCTAGTTTAAAGATAAAACTCTCGAATGATGTATAAATGGCGTTAGATATTGCTTCAAAAGCATAAAAAACTAATAACAACTTTGTCGAGTTTTAAATTGTAGTATCGAATGCAATAAGTCATGTTCTCCTTTCTTGTTACATCGGTGGATCCATCCAGTATAATAGAGTAACTCTGATTACCAATTTCTTCTAAAAGTTCCTTAAGAATTGCTGGTTCTGGAACATTCTTTATAACGGCAGAACATTATCTGTGTAATTGAGTGTTTTCAAGGGGACTTCCTCTCCCACAAGTTTTTAACATTTCTGTCTGATGATCAATGCCGCGGATGGACCTGTGAGCAGCGAGATAAGTTGAAATTTGTACGTCTATTATTTTTTCTTTTGATGAACTGTCACTAATTGAGGAATAACAGCAGGGGAACTAGCTATCAGATCATTCCCACTTAAGCATAGTTCCTTCCAAGGGACTGACGCATAGTAATCGCGCATACCGTCCCAATCTGCCGACTTATAGTGCCAAACGCGACGTTTGCATACGGCTGATGGCGGCAGCTTGGCCTGTGGCAATTTGGTAGATATAAGGCTGTGATCGGAAGAACCAAGTGGAGTTGAAACACAACCTGATATTCCACCGGGTCAGCAGAAGGTCCAGTAGAAAAGGCGCTTGCCCATCAATGTCTGGGATCCTGGTGGGCTGATCAACCAGTTGGGTCAAGTCATGTGTGAGAGCAAAAGCATGAGCAGTCCTTCCAGCATGGTCAGTTTTGAGGGATTTCAACCATGATTCATGGTGAGCATTAAAATCCCCTCAAACACCAATTCCGCGTTAGGAAACTGCTCTTGCGCAGCATCTGCCACCCGACTAAGATGGTCAAATAATCGGCTTGTCTCCAAGTGACCATTGTGGGATCTGTAGAGGCACACGTAGACCCGACTCTGACGAACCAGATCCACACGTACAAACCATCTTCACCAACATGAAGAAGGAGGGTGACAGCAAACATCCGTCCTGACGAACAAGCATACTCCGGCATTCGCTTTGAAGGATTCTTCAAGCATGTAGCCGGGATAATTATGGTAGCTGGTATCGACAGGACGGAGTATTTGTGTCTCCGTGAGAAACAAGATTATTATTTGTGTCTCCGTGAGAAAAGAGACGTGAAGCGAGCGATGTTTTGCCACGATAGGGATGGGCAAAGTGTGGAGGCGTGTTTTCCCAAGTGGTTGCCAAAAAGGAAAGTACACTGACCCGCCAGACGGAAGGGCCCCCGAACCCCCCCGGAAGTGGCCGCCGGGACCCCATCTTCCGATCACCAACCGGCACTACGGTCCACCCCGAGATTATGCGTGGCCTGGTGGGGCAGCCTCGCGAGCTGGTTAGGCACGCTCGGGCCCCTGTACTATGCCATCAATACAATTAGTTCCGGCACGAGATCCCGCAATCATTCAAACCACGCATTGCAATGCTAAATGCTCTAAATACGTTTTGCAGACGTTGCAACGTGGTAATACAAACATTTTGTCTTGAAATAAAAAATTTAACATATAAATTAATAAATATATGTCGGGAATCATCGTTCTCGATGACATCGTCATTAGGGCCTGTACATAAAACATTGTATGCTTAAAAAAGGTACCTTGTATAGAATAAGAAGGAATAAAATCCAAAATATTATTATATTTCATCTGTGGCAGAAATTTGGAATGGATAGATTGTACGTTCAGAATCTTCGTTTGGGAATGGTAGAGATATTCTCTGATGGTGGAGCCTGAAAAACATGAAAAACATTAATACACTTGTTAATAGAAGAAAATACACTAATAAACAAAGACTACAAGCAAAAAAATAAACTAGCATCAAAACTTGTCTTTAATTCCAGCTTGACCAATAACAGCAGTCAAACCCATTATGTCCAACACCCTCTCTTCTTCTTCTTTATCACCACGTATCGCCAAAGCTTTTTTTTCTTAGTCTTAGCTTTCCAGTCCTGGACATTATTCGTTAATTTTTGTTGTGAATAATATTTCCTTGCGATGTGATTTCCTTGTTATAACTAGAACAAGTTAAAACTAATTCAGAGAAACAAAGGATCTATTGATTAAGTAAAGAATAAAGCACAATTATTGTTTAGCTTGTTTCGTAAGTAGTAATATTAGTTCATGTCGCGTATCACGTCATTGTTTATGTTTTAAACTTTCAAGTGTCAGAGTGTGACAGATTTTCAAATAACAATGGAAGTTATCTACGAAATAACTAATAATTTACGTACTTTTCCATGAATTCCAATAAAGCTGCAATCTGTCCTGGGCTTGCTCGAGATTTATATTCCATTTTATGAAAGTTATCACATCATTTAAGGTATCTTTTCTGCTTAAGAAGAATAATAACATAACATTTCGAGTCACAGTAATGTTTAAATTTACATTCCGCACTGTGATAAACAAGAAGAACATATACCTACCCTATTTCGTTTACTTACATTTTTTTTAAAAGTTCAACCCGCGCACAAAGTACACAACCGCGACTTTGACGTTAGTTTGACGTGTGTAAGTACGCTCACCATAAACTCAAGTGTAGGTTTTTTTCTAAGTACATTGTAGAATAGAATAGAGAGCTATCGAATCGGTCGTGTCAAATTGGCTACCAACTTATCGTTTTCTAAAAGCGATATGAAACGAAAATAACTCGGCTGGGGCCTCAGGGCACCTATCTGACTTTAACTGATGACTACACTCAGTGACCCATCTCGATGAGTAGCTATCACTCAAATGTCACATCACTCAAAGGACTTTAAGTACTTTAACTTTTTGTTTAAAAAAAATATTAAACGCAACGTTAACTTAAATACAAGTCGCGCCATCTAGTTCGTAAACATGTAAACTATCCTTGTTACAGTAGGTATTATTATTAATATTTACTCAACTACATCAAGGTATATGAAAGATATAATATAATTTATCTTTAATTTTGCTTTTAAAAATAGTCGCACAACGGAAACAATTACGCCACAAATTCCCCGTTCCGGATTCCCTTTCCTTCTTATTTTTCTCTATAACAAACTATATTCCCTAATACATTATGGTTAAGTTTGTAATAAAAACATCATTGCAAATAAAATACATTTTTACAAAAGAGTGCATTTGGTTTATTTTTGAAATTTGTAACGCTTGTGTGCGTTTCGAGTAGTGGTTGACTGGAATGTTTGACATCTCCTATCATTTTTTGATTGCCAGTAGCATAATATTGGAGTGTTATCAAAATTTGGTCTCTTGGCTGTAATGCTCGATGTCGTTTCGTCAGAGGCACGACGTCCTTGCCAAACAATGACCAGGTACAACACGGTGTCTTTAAAAACACGGAACCGACTTACACGGGAACAGTTGTATGTGGGGCTTGCCGATATCCATCAGAATACCCAGTAATAAATCAGCGGTACGGTACCCTTTCCGTCTTAACGAGGAGCGCCACGGGATCGCTTGCGAATGCTACCGCGATGCTCTGACAGACGGCCTGTGGTGTTTAAAGGCTGCTTATTTCGAGTCGCTCTCATATTTAAGCGTTCGTTAAAGTTGATGTTGAGTATGCGAAATTTTAAATTAATGGCGTCTCAAATAATTGAGTTGCACTTATATATTTGAGTGACGTTTCAGTATTCAGGACTGATTACTCTTATCGATTAGATAACTTAACTCTAATTATTCCTTTAAATTGAAATCTAGCGTCATATATATTCTGCCTAAATCTAATACATAAGCCTGTCCTATATTCATCGGAAGCAATCCCGTATTTGGTTCAACATGCTGCTCAACGTGCTCGAAACTTCACTGTTGTCCTTGCAATGGTTGTTGTAAAAGAAATTGTCTTCTAGCTTGCGTTTCGTTTACGTTCTTGTAAAATATTTTCATTGTTTGATAAACGGTTAAAACACGGTCACCATTACTGTCTATGCTCTGCAATATGTATACCTGAATGAATCTTCGAAAGAGCGTTTAGTATTCCACTTGATGATAAAACTCTTCTACCTGTTCCTCCTCACCGTTGAAGGGATTTTTCTGCAAAGAGGTCTCTATTAAATTTTAAATTGGACTTTCACTATATAATTTGAATTTAGGAATCAAGATGGATATAGGTTTGTTTTAAAAAAGATTAATCAAAACAACTATACAACAATAAATTAAACGTATATCGCGCTTGTTTTTATAGACAGTGGTGGGGATCGATGCTGCCCACAGTATGTTTGGCTTATACGGATAGAACAAAAGAATCAAACTGAACTGAAATATAATGTATGGGATATCCTCCACAACTGAGTCCAAGCAGAAGTGTAAAACTAGCGCCTGCCGGTGTCTCCGCTCGCCCGCTTGCGTTCCCCTCTTCACCTCGAACCGAAATCACGCCACTCTGACGTCACATTTAAGGACACGCCCCCCTGGGGCCTATCCTTCAGCTAACTTTGTATATATGTATATACAAAGTACTAACACGTCCTACTTATATTCTTTGCAAAATAATCTTTTCAATACTCTCCACTAGGACTCAATATGTTTGTAGCAGTACGTCGCTACATAGCAAAAAGAAAACACCCGCCACGCATGCCGCAATACTTGATACTTCTGGCAGGTGATATGCTAGTGAGAGGTTACTAATAATGGAATCGTGAGGTGGCAGACTTTGGGCGTTCTGGTCGTCCATTGTTGATGTAGGCGAGCAAAGATTCCACAATATTCCATCGTTTCTACTGTACTCAAGAAGTTTTACTACTGCTACAACGTTCCTCTCCTAAAGTAGTGACCCCGACGCCGTCTAAGGAACCCAAGGAACGCCGATGAAATCCTGAGCAAGATCCAACGAAGCCAGCCGAACCATCAGAGCCGAAAAAGCTTGTTGAACTGCCCGTAATCTCTGCCAGTCTACACCGTGGAATCTCTTCCCATTTACTCAAACAATGGAATATCAACATACTCAACTTCTTATCAGCAAACTAAAGAAATTATCGCAAGAAATCGCTGAACTAAAAGCAAGACCTCAACACAGCCACCATCGTAAGCAATTTTGATCTCATCAACGAAGCTCGTCACGACATAATTCTCGCACACGTACATCATCATCATCATCATCATCGGCACTCTGCTTCGATCACCGTAAATTCGGAAACCAAGTAAATTTGAGCCATTTTAAGAATAGCTTTAGACTGTGAATTTTAATTGATTATCTGATGAAAATATTTTTTTAATATTTCAATAATTATAGTAATTATGTACTATGATTTCATTTTAATTGTTTTTTAAATAAAAAGAGTATTTTAAGCAGGAGCAGGAGCATATATATAATATGCTTAATTAATTTAGTAACATAAAAAAATAAATATACAATTTTACTCATATACGTTATCTCTTACAAAAAGTTTTAGTCATTTTTTTAAGGTAACTATACTTGCACACAATTTGTACTATTCCGTAACCGTAACCGTAACAGCCTGTGAATGTCCCACTGCTGGGCTAAAGGCCTCCTCTCCTCTTTTTGAGGAGAAGGTTTGGAGCTTATTCCACCACGCTGCTCCAATGCGGTATGCTTGTACTATTCGGTATACTATTATATAATTTTCCCCCGTTATAAAGAATGCTTCTATGAAGCATTCTATAAAACGGGGTATAAACTATTACCGAATTTAGTTCTTGGATTATAGAGATTTATTATGTTCATTTCTTAAACTATGTGTATAGTTTTTTTTATAAATATAGAGATGTTGTTTATACAGACATGCAATATTTGCTTCATGGAGCATTGCCATTGAGCTTGAAATATGACATTCACAGCTGTTCTTGTGTCTTTTTTTACATGTAATTATTATTATTTTTTCGGATTGTGTATTGCTGTTGGCCCTTGTGGCCTCTACAGCGTCCTCGGGCCAGATGGGCGAGTTGAACTCAAGCCGAAACTTTTAGGACGCCGTTGGAGTATGTCATTCTGTCGAGTATGCTTTAGAACCTACATATAAAAATACATATTAGTAGGTATTATTATTATTTACTAAAGTATTACGAACATCAAGGTATATGAAAGATGTAATATTTAGGTAAAATACCATTTTTCAAAACTATGGGCGTCCACATCTCGTGGTAATCGCCTTCTGTTTTCTTTGCTTCAAAAATTACCACTCACCGCCATCGAGAAAGCCGGTCGCTCTCTGTATGAGCGATTATTAGCCTCTTGCTTTCGACAGGATATTTTGGGCCTATTGTAAGGCCACTCAAGTATGCTCGACCGGAGTTCTCTATGTTATCCACCCATACATTATCAGCAATATGTCATTAAAATAGTTAACAGTTTAAAAATGGAATATAATTTATTTCTACTATATGAAAAAACAAGACAACTCACCTTCGTTAACCCAAGTTTCATCCAAGTAATATATTTTTCACGTCGTTACGACTCCATCTTTCTCGAAATTTGCAAATCTGGCCTATTAACTATATATAATAACATCTTTGTAGAATGTTAGGTAACTTTCTATATTTTTACAAATATTTCATATTCCATGTTGTATACAAATGAATAAACAAAAATCTATTTAAAAAAAATCAAAAATTTGTGACAAAACTAAAATGGTATATTATTTATCTGGATTAATTCATTCGTTCTCCACTACTGAAATGTTCGTCTTTGGACGAGATCTTAATATTAATTGTCAGTTCATCGAAAAATGGCGTCTTGAATGTCGGCAAAACTGTTTTCGTAAATTTGGAAGTCAAATTAAAGTGGATTTTAGTAGTTAAGTGGAATATTGTTGTATTATAAACGAATATATATTGTTTTACTGTTTGTAGTGCATAATACAGTGAAGTTATCAGCATTTCACTTGGAATATCAGTTGTCATTTCCATACTAAAAGCACTGCTTAGTTTGGGATCAGATGGCCGTGTGTGAATAGTCTCTTAGTATATTATTATTATTATTAATATTAATAAATACGGTTTGTTTTTATGTATTTCTATTGTGATTGGAATAGTTATAGTATAGATGTATTACTGAGTAGTTCAATAGACTACGTTTAAGTACTTACCTATTGGGTAGCGAGGACATGACGGGTCATGACCTTAGCTGATCAGCTGTTGTTAATCGTTCGGTTACAGTAGTAAGAAAGTGAATTTTATGCACCTCTGAAAAGAGCTTTTTTTATATGTCCGAGTTGTAATCGTGTGTCACAAATTAACATATTTTTTTCCTCAGACAAACGTTCACGCTGTAAGTAACATGCTGTTAATACTGTTTTCATAATAATGCCTGGTCTGATCCTAAATGCAAGTATGTTTTGCAAACGTTTTGATGGCAATACAATTAGTTGCTCTTGAAGTTTGTATGCTTTTAAACTTTGTTTTAAAATACACTCACTAGGGCTTTCGCTTTCTACCAGCGGAATCAAATTCTTAATGAAATCGGATGGAGTTAACGTTGCAGGGGCTGTCTCAGGAGTGTATAACTTTGACTCCGTGTATTGTATGTCTTGGTCCCTTAAGAGATCTACTCCCCACTTTGCCAATTCTTGTCTCAGCCAATCCAGTGGGGATATGGCATCTAACTCTATGGGAGCCATGTAGAGATTGTCATTGATGCCTAGGTTTTCTAATATCATGCTTCTCTCCACCAGGAATTTCGTGACTTTCGCTTTCCCATTTGCTTTCTTATTTCTATCCACCCGGTGCCCCTTTGTGTAGCCCACTTCAATTAGAAACATATCCGAGTTGTTTGGGATTTCAGCTTTTGCCCGAAGATATTTGTGCATATCGTATCATATCTAGTGTTGTAAGAGTATCTTACCCTAACCAGTTTTTTTCTCTTGCAGATCAACCAAATCCCACTGGTAAGGCATCTCACGCATGCTCCACTCTTCACATATTTCCTTTATCGTGGCCTCCTTATAGGGCATGTGGTTGATCATCTTGAAGCGATATTCTGTCAGGTCCAGGTCCCTTTCTCCCTCCAAGATCTCCTCAACCTTTGTTGTCAAGGTGCGTTATCGGTGGTCTGGGTGCCTAAGACCATCTTCCCTTTCGTGATGGGTGGGTTACACTCCCCTGACCCCATCATGTGTCCGAAAGGCCTACCGTCTGGCGTCTGGCGTCTGTGCATACAGCGCAGCGCAATTTTCCGGTGCAGGTAGCTGACTTGTGGCCTTCGACACCACACCGGAAGCAAAGTCCCCCTCGTTCCGCCTTAGATGGGCAGAGCACCTATGTGTGACCAAGGCCTATGCACTTGAATCAGCGCAAAGGGCGCTGTTCCAGCACGCACACCTTGGCCGAGCTCCACCCGACCAGGAGGCGACCGGCTTCGGACAGCATTTTTGCTACTGTAATGGGGCATGTCACCCGGACCGTCTCCGTCTCGGAGTCGGAATTAAAAATTGATAGGCCATAAGGCCGATTTCGTCTAACCAAGACATCGGACGACACCTCAGTGTCGACGTCCATTGCCGAAGACAACAAACAAAAATCGAAAACGAACGACCAAACAAAACAAAAAACAACCAACTATAACAAAAAACAAGGTCTATAAAGACCTAATTCAATACAACTAATCATTACGCGAAACAAAAGTCCATATAGCAAGCAAGAATGTCCAGATGTGTCGCATTAGAGATAACAAAACCAGTTTACAAAGCCAGATGTCGTTTAAATTCCTCAATTCGAACAATCTTATCGCAGTAAGAAACACAACCTCGCTCAACGACGTCCGAACGGCGAATCTTCATAATTTTGCCTGGTCTGATTCTAAATACACCAAGTATTTTTTGCCAACGTCTTGTTGGCAGCACAAACAGTTGCTTTTGAATTTTGTATGCTTTGAAACTTTGTTTTAATATATTCAAGTTCATTATTTTTCGCCAATGATCTTAAAACACAGTCATCGTTACTGTCTACTCTCTGCAGTTTTTATATTTCGACGACTCACCAGAGTTCTCTTAAGGATCCATGATAAAAAAATAAGACACTCAATAGAAACGAACATAATTATATTTTTAAACAACTTGTACAACAAGACTCGTCGAAAGAATGCCAGCATGACCAAGGCCAACTGCGACATGTATTATTTATCAATAATGATACCATATGAGGAGCGTCGGAACAAAAACCGATACATAACATTTGTGTTTTTTGTGGAAAAATGTAAAATTATTGCCAAGTTCATGGTTTTCTAATTTAGAGTTAAACGAAATCTATCAATTTATTGTGTTAGCATTACTGTTTGGAAACTTACATTCTGCATTCGTGACTGTGGTACCTGTAGAATTATAAAAAAAAAGAATATATATCCATTATATATCGGTTAATGACCCTACCAACTGGATATATCCGTATTTGATAAAACGCTGGTAGGAATATGAGAGCTGGATAAAATGCGGCTGAACATGCGTCAGTGTTTCCGAAGCCAGATTAGGCGGTTTCCAATCAAACGACTATTTAAAATGACATCATACTTTAATTAACATATATACATATATATATATACGTAGAAAAAAGTTTTATTTCAGAATAATTTGTATACTGTTTTATTTTTATTTTATTTACGGTCAATACGGCTTGACCTGTCTTTGATGTGCTGCGATCAGAAGTCCCGCTGATGAGTACGCCAAAAGCAATTTCGCCAAAGTCCGCGTGGTACGATGTGTCGTCGGCGGGATTCCTTTGGGGCCAGATGATTCGGCTGCTCTTCCTGATTCAAACGAGCCCAAACTCGGGGTAGTTGCGATGTTCCGTTTCCGAGATGTGGCTCAGGGGGTAAGGTAGTCCAAGTCGGAGGGGGGGGGAAGGTTTAGTGGGGAGTCGATATAGGATATATAGGGATATTCTGTAGGGAGATTTCTGGAAGGATCACCTTGAGACCGTTTTAATGATAAGGATGGTTTTATTAAGGGGAAGGGTAGGTTCCCTGGACCCTCACCTGGCAGCCAGCTCCAAAATGATGTTTTAGCTCCTTAGAGTCTGACGACTGGAGCGGAGCCCTCAGTTGTGTCGCGTCCACAGCGGCGCCCTATGCGATTAACCACGTACACGTGTTTCGCGTTGCCGCGTGCAGACCACGTGGTTTTTAAGGTTATTTCATTGTGATTGTTTACCTTTAATAACTCCGCCGGTTCTTGTACGCGACACGCACCAGACTATTGGTGGCGTCGTCAATGTCCTGCCTGGTTTCCAACATGGCAAATCGGTTCTGTAGTTCCAACTGGAAGCTTTCGCAACCAGCTTGGACCTGGGGCAGAGTTGGTCTAAGAGTCGACTTCATTAACCACGATCGTTCGATTTTAGTGTTAATATTCAGGGTGCCTGTTACCAGGCGGTGATCACTTCCAGTATTTACCCTGTTGATCACGGAGACATCCCTGACTATTTGGCGCTTATTGGATAAAATGAAGTCGATATCATTCATCGCTGTGTTATCGGGGCTTCGCCAGGTCCACTTCCTTTGGGGCTTTTTCTGGAAAAATGAATTCATCAGAAATAATCCCTGAGCCTCAAGGAAGTTTACCAGCATTTGCCCCCGATGATTCCTGCGCCCATAGCCGAATTTTCCTACCCTCGATTCACCATCTTCTTGTACTCTCACTTTGGCATTGAAGTCACCCATAACAATTGTGTAGAAGGTACTGGTACGAGACATAGCTTTCACTATGTCTTCGTACATGGCTTCGACCTCTTCGTCAGTGTATGTAGACGTTGGGGCATACACTTGTATAACCTTCAAGGCATACCTCTCTGTTATCTTTAAGACAAGGTATGCCACCCTTGCCGACACACTGCCAACCTCCACGACATTGCTTCTGAGTGACTTGTGGATAAAAAAGCCGACGCCACCTTGGGATGGTTGGTGTCCTTCTCGGAAGTAGAGTAAGTGACCGGAATCTAGTGTCATCGTGTCCTCGCCCTGTCTTCGGATTTCTGATAGACCTACTATATCCCAGTTAATACGACTTAACTCTACTTCCAATTCTATCAGGTGTTCGTCCAGCCGCAGAGAGCGTCCATTATACGTGGCCAGAAACAGTCGCCGTTTGTTGTACCCTGCCGTAGCCCGGGGATTCTTAGCACCCCCCATCGCACCGTTACCATGGCCGGTACCGTGGCCAGGAATAGTGCGATTACCGGGAATTGGGGGCCGTGAATTTATGTCGTCGTTCATAGGGGGGTTTTTGCCTTAGTCACCGCGCTTGGCAGGCGGGTTGGTGACCGCAGTGGCTGGAATCTTTCACTAATAGCGCTGCTGCCCGCTATCAGGATTAGCATTTTCGGATTCCAGCATTTCTGTGGTTATACCGCCACGATTTCGGTCGCCAGAGCCTCGTTCGTTGATTAGCAGGATGTACCACGAGCAGGTGAGGTTGACGGTAGGGAGCCTAGGTTGTTGTCGACTCCCCTTCCACCCAAATTACGAATACATATTATGAATAATATGATAACAAGTTGAACAAAGGTTCAATGTTTCGTTATGTTAGTTTTGAACTTATTGTTAAATTCCGAGCCATCAGAATATTATTATGTCCTTAATAAACTAACATCATTCACGCCAGGCCCATGAAAAAGGTCCGCCTTCCTTCTTCTCATAAATTTAACCAGCATTACCGAATTTTCCGTTACCTTTAAAATCTTCCCAACATAAAAATTATTCGTTTTATGTCCTCTAAATTTAACGAGAAGGAAACTGTTAATTTGTTTCTCTACCATATTTTCTGAAGAACTTTGTGTTGTTATTTCTAAATTATGCGTTTCTGATTCCTCTACTGTATCGCTTTCTTCTAATGTAGAAATAAAAGTTCCATCATCAGAAGACTCTCTTAATGAATACTCATCATCACTGTATCATATGTATCACCAGTCTCTTCTTCTAATAATCTTTTTTTATTATGAGTAATTTTTTACCAAGTTTTCTCTTTTTGATATTAGATAAAGTCAAATCAACTTTCCCCGTGGAAGTCGATGCTACCGGGTTGACCGGGTTGTAATAGTCAAATAATTTTAAATCAATTTCTGGTTTGAAATAAGACCGTTTCGGTGTGTGTGATAATGATGAATATATATCGTGAGTTTTATTTATTACACGCAATTACAAATTACTTTTTTTCAAATCAGTGTAAGCACGATAATATGGATTGAATTTTATTTCAGATAAAATAGTTGCTTTTTCTCCACCTGACTTAGATGTAGAGTCGAATTCTGATGTTTGATTCCTAATAGGTACTGGTGAAGGGTTATGAAATTCGCATTCTAATCCAGATGTAGTATGATTAAGAGCCTCAGCCTTCAGTTTCTTTTTTAGACCTTTTTTATTCGATTTTCTTTTTTCATTGGTTTCTTTGACATCAAGTTTTCTATTTCTTCAGAAGAAACTGATGCACCGGGTTCAACAAAACTGACTTTTTTATTTACAGTTTTCTTAAGAGGATTTACAGACCGTTTAGCTTTTAGATAATTCAAAAGTGCGGTGTCTACTGTATATTTATTTTCTTCATTACATTCAGGAAGCTTCCTTAAAGATTTTTCAAGGTTAACAGGGACTATCCCTGTAGCCTTAAACCCAGAAATTATATTTTCCTTGCTTGTCACGTTTATTACATCTATGAGAGATTTTAGTAATAATGGGAAATGAGTATTATTTAACTGACTTTCTGATGGATTTTCATATTTGTAGGTAGTTAAAATCTGACGCCATTTTTTTAAGTGGACCAAAAAATGCGACATCTAAAGGTTGTGTAACGTGCGTAGAATTAGGAGGCAGAAATATGAACCTTATATTTTTTTCTTCACATAGGCGTAATATATTCACGCTTAAATGGCTAGAAAGGTTATAACCAATAAATTTGGGGCCTTGTAGCTTTGCAGCCCAAGGTATAACGATTGTCTGGAATCAATCTTCCAAAAAAAAAACACTGACTTTGGCCGGTCTTGCCCTGCCCGCGGGTTTTATCACCCTTCTTAAAGAAAAGCACCACCACACATCTGTGCCTTGCCTTTGGCGTTTGATCTTTGGCTATGACGAAGTTAAATAGCCTCTGAAGGGCCCTGAGGATCGATGTACCACCCGCCTTCAGAAGCTCATCATCATCACCAGATGCCTTGTTGTTTTTGAGTTGCTCGAGAGCCATTCTAATCTCGGAAAGACTGATGTCCTGGAAATCTTCGGTGTAATGTCGGGTTAGTCTTGCTCTGGGATCTGCAGCTTGACTACTGGCAGGTGATGGCGTTGTCGTGTACAGCTGACCGTAGAACTTTTCAACCTCTTTCAGCAGCTCACATCTTGACGTGACTATTCTACCATCTTCAGTCTTCAGCCTCGCGAGTTGACTCTGCCCCACAGAGAGATCTCTGGCGAACACTTTAGAGCCTTTATTCCGCTCAATGGCCTCTTTAATGCAAATTGTATTAAATTGCCGAGTGTCGCGAGTCAGAGACTTTGAAATCTGTCTGTTGAGCAGCCGAAAACTGGCAGCATCAGCTGGGGACGTCAGAAACATTTTCCGTCTTTCCTCCATAAGCCGTAAGGTAGAGGCTGAGATCTTTTTGGTTCCTTTTGTACGGCTGGTTTTGAAGGTCTTAGACCCAGCCGTATGGACAGCTTCCACAAACCTGTCGTATGCGTCCACTTCCTCGCAGTCGGATTTGGAGTTCGAGCTGAAAGGCTTCGGGATTTCGGATTTGGATAGGTGTTGGTCGGAGCGTAGACTTCATTAGTCGGGATCTTTGGAGTTTGACACTGAGATTCAATGAGCCTCTCACTGTGATCGCTCCCGGTTTTGACTGCATTGATCACAGAGACGTCATTGAATATTTGTCTTTTCGTCGACAGGATGAAGTCTATCTTATTCTTAGTTTTCCGTCAGGGCTCAACCAGGTCCATTTACGATGACCTGGCTTTTTGAAGAAGGAGTTTATCATAAAGAGTCCCTCCTTCTCCATAAAGTCGGCCAAAACCTGGCCCCGAGGGTTGCGGTCTCCAATTCCATGTGGTCCCACCTTTAACTCTTCACCGAATCGTTTGCCCAGCTTCGCGTTAAATTCCCCCATTACGACAGTGAAATGAGTCTTATTAGTATGTATGGCTCTAGATAAATCCTCATACATGACCTCGATTTCATCGTCGGAGTATGTCGAAGTCGGCGCGTATACCTGTATGACCTTCAAAGAATACCGTTTGGTAATTCTGAGTATAAGGTACGCCACCTTAGTCGACACGCTCTCGATTTTCACAACGTTGTTAACGAGGGATTTGTGGACTATGAACCCGACACCACATTGGGACAGTTGATCACCCTCCCGGAAATAGAGAAGGTTACCGGATTTTAGGATTATCGTATCCGCCCCCTGTCTTCGGACTTCGGTTAATCCGATGATATCCCAGTGTAACGTGCTCAGTTCTTCCTCCAGTTCGATAATCTTCTCGTCAGTCCGCAGTGTGCGCGTGTTCTTCCAAGTGCTTCCAAGCCCTTAACCACTAACCCCCTGGCCACAGCCAAGAGCGGCGCGGATTGCGGCACCGCAAGCGGTGAGCGGAGAACAAATGGTAGATAGCCCATGAAGTCTGCCATTGAGCATATTGCCGCATATTAAGCTAAGTACGCATTTGTTTCAAGGCAATATCGTGCCACTTTTGATAAGGTCATTTTAATAGATTAGCCGTTCACTACATACGTCCACGGCTGACGCCACCGCGGTCGCAACTAGTCTAGCTGTGGCATACCACCACAAATCACGCCGCCTGCCGCGTCTCCCGCCGCACCCACATAGACTCGAGGTCTCATGGCGGACTTCCGGCGAGCAGGCATGCCTAGGTGTACGACACCGTGCGGTACGCTTGGGCCGCTCTGAGCGCCATCGCTCGCTGCGGACGTCGCAGCGAGGCGACGTTACGAGCACTCAGAGCGTCCGCCCATATCGGCGCACCGTAGAGCGCCATCGAGCGCACGACGCCGGTGTACAGGCGCCTGCAGGAGCCTCCTGGCCCACCCACGTTCGGGAGGATCCTCCCTAGCACTCCGGCTGCAGCCACCAACTTTGGGGCCAAGCGCCGGAAGTGCTCTTCGAACTTCCACCTGCCGTCGAGGACGAGTCCCAGGTACTTCATCGTCGACCCGACGGTGATGGAAGTTCCCCCCACCGTGATGGATGCCTCCGGTAGTGGCGCGTTCCGAGGCCCATGAAAAACGAGGGCCTCGGATTTTTGTAGGGCCACTAATCTAACAAAACTAATCATCACTTTTATTGAGGAACCGGAAAAAGAAACAGTTTATTTATCTACGGACCCCCGAGCACAGGAAAAACTGATTATGAAATCCTTAGTGGAAATGCACTATAACTACGCTATACTGACAGGATTACAAGAAGTAAGATGTAAAAATCAATTACTGATCTATGTACAGTCATTTTTACAATATATACAATAAAAATAATAAAACAAATAACACATTACAAATTGATAGCAAAAACACGCCATCTAAAAGATTGTCCTGTGGCATTGTACCCAAGACGCTGCCACTATTGCCTCTACTCATCGAGAATTGTGTATTATACACAGCAAGCAATTACGAAATAGGGACATAATTGCAGAGCAAAAACACTCATGACGCAATACAAGAAAGAACAATACAATATATTTAAAAATAATATATTTAAAAAAATCACATTACGAATTAAATTCATTCATTTGGGAGGCAGTCTGGGAACAATTCGGTGAAGTGTAAACATCGGATCCGATCGAAGACGATGAAATGTTAGGATATAACGTGTATGTGTCACCTACAGAATGACCCCCTAGGGGACCAACTTCAAATTCCTCATTTATTAACTGTTCTTTCTTCAAATTTAGATTTTCTTAACTTTTCTTGGCATACATTTTTTTGCTTTTTGCTTATATTCTTTTCATACATTATTTTCAGAGCTTTTTGTACTTTTCTTTCGTTATCGTTTTAGTTTGTGATCTCTTCCAGCCAACCCTGCATTAAGATTCTTGCAGGACATAACGGGCTAGTGCATATAAATGTATATATATATATTACAAAAATTAATAATAGGTCACATTTAAAGCATTACAGTGGAAAGAATGAAATTTGAAGGAAGTAAATAGGTAGGATAGAGATAGGTAATAGTATTAAGTACGAAATTTGAAGATTAAAATTGAAGAGGATTGACGGATCTCGGATACTCGATCTCGGCACACTTAACTTGTTATCACTCTGGGAGCGGAGATTAAGTTGAGCTTATTTGAATTAATTAACCATAATGTAAGACAGAGAATATTTTTTTTTAAAGTCGAGTTCTATAACTTTTTCCTTTTTTTTAATTCTGTTATTTTTGAGAGGCTTTTATAGCTATCCTTTATGTTGGCCCCATCGTTACACGCTAGATTAAAACCAAAAAAGGGCTCTAAAACTAAGACTGATTCATTTTAAGAGAATCACTAACAAATTCATATACTTTAATTGCCGAAATACTCGAAGGTTTACTAAGAATAGAATTAAAAACACCAATATTCATAAAATTTAAATTTAGTTCATATTTTAGTGTTTCTCTCAAATTGTGGTTATAAACACATTCCAATAAAAAGTATGAAACATCATCTAATACACCACATACTTGGGACAATTGGGAGTGTCGCTTTTCCTCATTAGATGTTTAAACTTGCCTAGTGGCATGTGTCTGGATCTAAGTCTAAATGCTATAACTAACTCGACTTTTCTTTAAGCAAATATAAATAAATAACGAATTTATAATAATTATTATCAATGACGTATTTGTATTTTCTATATAAATAAAAACCAATATAAGTATAAATAAAATTCCATACGGCTTGTTAACGCCAAGCATCAGAACTCGCGCAAGGCGTGGAATGTGAAATTTGCTTGACGTTTGCTATCAGGCGTAACACCTTTTGTTTGACATTTTATTATGTATAACTCATTTGACTTTTACTACTCGTACGATCAACATCAAATTAAACTGACTAAATAATTTTGAAGAGTTTCGTTGAAATTTGTACACGAAGATACATAATTTGGCGACCGTGACAGGACATTGTTGAAGTTATAAAGGTTTGATCGGAGCTGAAGTGAACAAACACCATTGTCGGTCAGGGAAGCACCTAAAGCCTCACCTTGCAGCATATCATCATTTGAACAGATAAGTGCCCTGTTTATCCATCATAACATCCTAAATCATTACCTAATCCTAAATTTCTGACTTCCCAATCTAATTATACATAAATACTATAAATTTTAATTGTGTGAACAAGTTGCATCTACCTACTAAAAAAATAATATATTGAAATATTTAAATTACATTAATTTTTAAGCAAATTATTTTATAAACTAAAACACTTACTAAATATAATAACAAAAATTAAAGTCTCGTTATCCTTGCAAGATTTTTTTATGCGATATTCAGTTGTTTTGGCCGACGAATTCCAGATATCTACGTACGGCGGCCGGTTGACCTACTTTCGTGATCCGTGACCGTTGCTGATCGTTGGTGGAGATTCTCCTGGTATTGCACGCAGCTACCTAATCAGGTGTCACCTTGTGAGGGACGTAAGACAATTTATTTTTATTTGAGTGGAATTAATTTGAAATTGCCTTGTGATTAATCTATTATTACTGTAAGATAATTTTATTATTTACAATTTTTATTTTTGGTAATATTTATTATAGTACTACCAATATCTAAGAGATCTATTAACGAAACGTAGTTCAATTAAAGGACAAATAACAAAATTTAAAAAATATTCAGATAAAATCACAGGGCAGTCTACAATGACAACGGTTGAGTTTGCTAAGTTATGTTTAAAATTGAGCAGGTTCGAGCGTTTGTCTGACAACTTTGATGAATTGGCGTGTCGTGGCGCTAAATTAGGTAAATGTGTTACTCATGTGTTTTTATTTGTCTACGGTATAAATGCGTACACTTGGAGGACGTGAGCGATTTGTCAAAAGACGCGTTTATGATGACATTGCGTAGGTTCGTTTCACGTCGTTGTAGGCCAGCGGAATTATTTTCCGACAATTGGCGCAACATTGTGGCCGCCTCTAAAGAACTAAATCTATTTCTAAAAAATAATACGAAGTGCCTGGAAGCGTTTGCAATTCATGAAGGTTTTAAATTTAATTTTACTACGTCTTGCGCACCTCACTTCGGTGGTATTTGGGAAGCCAGTGTAAAATCAGCAAAATTTCACATTATGTGCGTAATGGGAAATTCTCATCTTACCTTTGAAGAGTTAAAAACCTTATTCGCACAAGTAGAATCCATACTAAATAGCCGGCCTTTGTGTCCCTTATGATCCTCCCCAGATGATTTCCAATACCTATCACCGGGGCACTTTTTAATCGGAAGACCACTTAATGCAATACCAGCACCTTCTCTCGATATGAGGAACGAATCCAGCCTGACTCGTTACGCCCGATTACAAATCTGGCAGCACTTTTGGCAAAGGTGGCAAAAGGAGTATTTACATGAACTGCAGCTAAGAACAAAATGGAAACAAAACACTGCCAGCCTACAGGTCAGTAACTTAGTCCTGCTATCCGAAGTCACCATTTTCCTTCCTTCCCTCCCTCTGTAGCACTCCGCTGGTGATACAAAGAAAAATCGCAATGCTGGGGATGTACGTTCGCTGCGACCTTAGTCCAAGGGATAACATCGAGGCTGTAGGCATATAAACAACTTCACGGAAAGGTGCGGCGTTTTTTCACGCCACAACAACTGTGCCTGTTGTACAAAACACAGGTACGGTCTTGAGTTGAATATTGCTCGCACCTTTGGGATGGCTCCGCTAAGTACCTACTTGATGCCTTGGATCGGTTGCAGCGACGTGCGGTCCGCATTATTGGCGACGTAAAGGTCACAAACACCCTCGAGCCTTTACAATTGCGTCGAGAGATAGCAGCGCTGAGCGCTTTCTATCGACTATCACGGCGAGTGCTCCGAGGAATTATTCTCTCTAATTCCTGCTTCCCCCTTCCTTCATAAGTCTACGCGTGCTGGCTCTCGATGTCACCGCCTAACTGTGACATCAATTCGGGTTGCACCCGGACTACAATTTAAACCCCGCCCGGACGCTCCCCGGACGTCTTCCAAACTGGGACAAATCCGGGGAAACCCGGACGAACGGCAGTCCTATTTAAGGGTAGTGTTTCTTACCTTTTATATATTAATAATATAAAAAGCGGATCCATGTTAAAAATAATCAATGTCAAAATGCATAAAAATAAGTTTAAACTTGTTTAAAAATATTGGCTGGACTCATTTGTTCCGGCATTGATTGTCTTTATATTTTACAATTATAAAGTAAAAAACATAATATGTTAATTAAATACATAGAAATTGTCTATATAAAGTTATATATGTAATTGAATTGACCGATTTTGTTTGAAATGGTCTTACATTGAATGGGGTTCACTAGAAGCTGAAAAATTAAAGTTTTATGTATTACATGATATATGTACCCTTGGTAAGACACGGTTGTAACTGCACTTATTGTTAGTTTACATAGGAGCCATTTTAAGAATAGCTTTAGACTGTGAATTTTAATTGATTATCTGGTGAAAATATTTTTTAATATTTCAATATTTATTGTTATTATGTACTATGATTTCATTTTAAATCTTTTTTAAATAAAGAGAGTATTTTAAGCAGGAGTTTTGTCGTTATCATCAATTTGTTATGCCTTTGTTTTCATGTCATTAGTGAATTCTTAGATGTGGTCAAGTTCTTTTGAAGTTGAATCACTTCTTTGTGTCGATTGTTTTATTTATCTACCTTCTTTAAATAATACAAATTGTATCATCTTTTCATATAAACACTTTTCAAGTAATTAATCTTTTATTTATCTCATAATCAGTATTATATATTATCTATTAAAATATAATTTATTTACTATTTCTTGAATTACAATACACGAACATAACTGTCAAGGATTAATATGGTTAGGTTATATATGATGATGTCACAAATCAGATGGCATGTAGTGTATGTATTATTTGATATATACTAGCCTTATCGACAGTAGTTTTAGGCAAATGAAATTAGCAAACATACCGCGCCGCTCTTGGCTATGGCTAGGGGGTTAGTGGTTAAGGGCTTAGTAAGCGTCATCGGGGTAAAATGCGAGCAAAAAACACAATTATCACAGTTTCACACTATTTTAATTTTAGATTAGAAAAATTAACAGTTTAACAACACCGAGCAGCAATACGAAATTTGTAGGTAATTTGAAATGTTCATAGCCCACAGCTGAGACCGCTATTACTGCATTAGACATTTTATGGAATATCTGTTGAAGGTGGTGATGATGGTCTCAACTGAGGTAAAATTTTTATGAATTTGTCTATGGTATTAGCTAATCCACTTAAAATTTGATTCTGCTTTTCTTCAATTTCAATACATTTCGATTCCAATCGTAGCCTTTTCCTCTCATGTTTATTTTTTCCGGTCTGCCTAGTTGCAGCCGGCGATTCTCAACAGCCATAAACTCGTTTGTGGCTCGTTCGAAGGGTGTTTGAACCCGGCGTGTGCGCGCTTGAAGCAGCCCGCGGCGCCTCGGCCTGGCTGTGGCGGGCGACGCTGCAAGCGACGGGCTTGCCCGATGTCGCCGCCGTTGCCGAGCCCCCCGTGACGTGGACGCGGTAGGCGACGTCGCTGACGGCATCGGCGCGGACGTAGTGTCGGACTGGTGGTGGAGGATGTGGCAGTGAAGAGGGGGCAGTAAATGCTGATGCTGTTGCTGACTGTGCAGTCAGCACATCGCCTTTTTAGTTGTACTCCATATTTGACATGACGAAATCATAACAATTTATTATTAGACTACTATAATACATTAATCAATCAGTCAGTACAGGGTACTCAAACAATTGTGACGTGTCGTAAATAAAAATATATTATTCCTTCGGTCTTTGAGTATTGGCTAGCCTCATACCTGGATCCGAATATTATATGCCTCAGTATCTCAAGTTAGTCTACACGCAAAACTGTCAATAAATAATAATATATAAAATTGAGCCCAAATAATTTGTGATGGACAGACTGTACGATCAGACTCTCCGTTTGTGGATGGTAGAGAGATTCTCTGATGGTGGGGCCTGAAAATCATGAAGTACATTAATACACTTGTTAATAGAAGAAAATACAGTAATAAGCAAAGACTACAAGCAAAAAAATAAACTAGCTGACCGATAACAGCAGTCAAACCCATTATGCCCAACAACACCCTCTCTTCTGCAGCACTGAGAGTTTGCTGCTTGGACTACCACCAGTACAAAAAGCATCACCACGTATCGCCAAAGTTTTTTTTCTTAGTCTTAGCTTTCCAGTTCTGGACATTATTCGTTAATTTTTGTTGTAAGTAATATCGTAATTCCCTCGTTATAACTAGAACAAGTTAAAACTATTTCAGAGAAACAAAGGGTCTATTGATTGAGTAAAGAATCAAGTACAATTATTGTTTAGCTTGTTTCGTAGTAGTAATATTAATTCATGTCGCGTATCACTTCATTGTTTATGTTTCAAACTTTCTGAAACGTACATAACGTTGTATATGACCATATCAATCCGTTCGGTCCCGTTCGACACCTGCACCGCTATCTGTCCACAGCCGAGGACACTAATTGTCGCACCATTACCTTCAACAATTGATTGTTCCGTGATATTAGTAAATGATTTAAACAATGCGCGATTTCTACACATATGTTCACTAGCACTGGAGTCCACCAACCACTTTGTTTATGCAGTTCATGTGACGAACTGGACGCTACAAATTCATTACTCTTCGTTTTGTTCTCAGTCTTACTAACTTTTTGTGTACGAAACCTACACTGCGCCTTGAAATGTCCGAACTTTCAACAAAAATAGTTTTTATTATTTACGTTTACTTCACTGCCATTTTTATTTTTTCTGCAATATACTTCGAAAATGTACAACTTTACTACACGTGTAGCACTTTATTACTTTATTTGTCTTGTATTTTTCAAAACGAACGCAGAGGATGAAGATTGCTGGGACTCTTCAATCTTGCATTTCACCATCTCTTCTTCAATTAATAATCTGGCCACCAAGTTATCAATGGTTTGCTTATCTTGGGGTGCCGACTTCTACGCCGACACAAAACACATGTATTCGTCAGGCAACGCCATCAAAACTTTTGTGATAACGAACTTATCATCTCATCTCCTCGCCCATCTGTTTTAACACGTTTCTCATCTTAGATTTTGGACAAAAAAACTGACATATTGATACCCTTTTCGTATTTGTACTGAAAATAACCTTGTTGTGTAATGTGTACACTAGTTTCAGTCTTCTGTTCATGCACGCTTTGAAGTTTTCGCCACATTTCAGCAGAACTCGTGCATATGATGATGTGTAACATGGCCTCTTCCGCCATCCGTGTAACTAACAACGCTTGCGCCTTGGCATCTTCAGCTTCTCATTTCGTTATTTTAGCAGGAGCTTCGGGCTAATACATTTTCCCTCCACAACGTCCATTAAACCTTGGCCTCTCAACAGCACCGTAGTCTGAAATTTCCAGATATTCCAATTTCTAGAACCCTCCAGCTTGATCACGTTCACATTATTGTTACTCTCCATGTTCCCACCCTGTTCACAATCCAGAACAAGTTATCCTTAGTTTTGAACACACCGCGCCACACCACGTGCCGCTGTGAAACTTAACCTCACTTTCTTTCCCGCCGACGAGTAACTGCTAACGCCGAACTTTTGATTCTAACTAACTCACGGATTGGATATACTGGATTATGTGCCTGGGCCCATAACCTAAAGGTAATATTCAACACATATAATTTAATCGGCTCAAGTACCTACTGTGTTCATGAAAGCAATTGACAGAAGAAAAAAAAACTAAACAATAATGCCAACTTAAAATAAATGTATGGACATTGTACACTACATATTTAACAGCTATGCCACTCAGTAGTCCACCCGACGATAAATGCAACAATGTTTTATGCTCTTACTGTGAATACTCAATGCGGTACTGGTTGCATAAGCAGCTTCCTCCGTCGTATACACCTATATATAACTAGTTGTGCCCGCAATTCGCTCTGCTCCACGTGTACGAAACTTCACTGTTGTCCTTGCAATGGTTGTTGTAAAAGAAGTTCACACTCGCGAATGCGAGGAAGGGTTTTTTTTAAATCCTCCCTCTCCATGATGGTATGGAGTGTAGACTGGTCCAGGGTGACATGTGTTTGGATTCCTAGCGCTAGTCTATCTCGGCCGAATCTTGGACACTCCAAGATAAGATGGAGGGTTGTTTCCTCGCAATCGGGATCGTAGACACAGGAAGGACTTTTGTTCTATGAGCTCGGACATAACTCAATACATGAAAAAAAATGATTTTACATGTTTCGTTGTACTGTTGTAACATTTGTAGGTCTATATTTCATTCATAAACGAAAGAACGATGACACGCTCGCGCGCGCTTGCGTTTGTGGTCGCCCGCCATTGGCTTAGTACGTGTTCACCGACGCTCGCGCATTTTATTGATGACAACGGATAATTAACTATGGATATCGATACAGAAACATGTATAATTGATAAAAAAAAATCTTCTCTGATTTTTCTTTACCTTAATAGCATTACACTTGCTTATTGATATTCAGACCAGAAACTACCACCAGTTCGGAAAAGAAACACCCAGCCCTGAGAAGAACCGGCGAAATAAACTCAGCGGGTTTTGTTTACATGTATCATGTTTCATTTACAAAAAAAAGAGAGAAATAACAATGCGGCGATCGTCTCATTCCCAAGGTGTGCTATCATCCATAAATTCATTAATTGTATAATAACCTTAAGCACACAAGCGTTCCTTTACGATTTTTTTATATTTAGCATCTGAGGCATTATGAACGCTTTCTGGGATCCTGTTTATTTATTTATTTATTTTATTTTGGACAAGCAACAGTAGAGACATTAGATATACAGTTAAATAGAGGTTGAAAAGGTTTTTTGACAAATGTTCTACTGATTATAGGTTATCACATCATTCGTAAACCATCACATTATACATGGACATTAAATAAAGTTAATCGTTAACAATTACAAGTCCATAAAAATACAAATACATTGAGAAAAAAAATTGACAACAAAAGGAAAATAAAAAACAATTTTAGAGAACAAAAAAACAAACAAAGGCACAATTCTATATAAGTTAGTGAATAATAAGTCAAATTGGGTCGATTGAAAGATAGTCCGCTGTTGTAGAACCGTATACATTGCCCCACAAAATAGTTACTGTTGTTTAATCTATGCAGTCGAGTAAAGGGAATAATTAGTTTGTGTTTGTTCCTTGGTAATGTTATGAGTATCACATTTTCTCACAAAATCATTAATACTTTTCCGTACATACATAACATTCAATTTTTTTTTTTTTTTTTTTATAAATCTAATAATTCTTAATTTATTTTTACTCAATAATAGGAACGACGTCCCCATGTCATCACCAGGCAGATCTATTGTTCAATTGTCATTGTTGTCGATGACCGGGGACCCTAAAGTCGGTGCATTTCCAACGAGTTCATCAAATAGACTAAAAAAGTGGAATCAGCGTATTTACAATATTTAAATAATTGACAATTAAAATAATATTTAAAGTTGTGAAGCGGGTCTTACGTTGCGTTGTCTTATATTTAATCCGTTGATGCATAACTCACGTACAGCGCCTGACGGTACGGATCAGCGGCGCTAGCGCGTTACTACGCGGAACCCTATAAGGGCCTGGCCACCGCTTCTGGCGGTGCTGCGGGAGACGTGGCCGGTGGCGTGGTTTACGGTGGTATGTCACAGCTTGATTAGATTGAACCGCGCGACGTCAGCGGTGGACGTATTTAGAGAACGGCTAAATTATTAAAATGCCCCTTTCAAAAGTGGCACGGTATTGCCTTGAAACAAGTACGTTCTTAGCTCAAGATATCATTTAGTCAAGAATAGGATCGCACCCAGTAAACCAAAAAGGAGGGAATTTGGCGAATTTCACACTTAATTATGAATATAGGAACTACCCTGATAAATTTATTGACTATACGAAGGCATGCATACAAACTTTTGATTATTTACTTGGCCTATATACACGATGACGATACAGGAAGAGACACGGAACAACAACGGTTGGGTTCGAGGCTTAATATAACTTTTCGTGCGTTTTGTTAAGGAAAAAAAAATCTTGGATAATAATCTCTAAATAGATGTACCTTCTAAAAAACTCCCTGGACATCTTGACTCCCCCAAATTTGGGTGGAAAACCCCCAAGCTAGCATCAATGGGTGATGGGATAAATATGTAACATAATTAATATAAGCATATATATACACTCGCAAGAAAAACTAATTATCACTTTTATTGAGGAACCGGAAAAAGAAACAGTTTATTTATCTACGGACCACCGAGCACAGGAAAAACTGATTATGAAATCCTTAGTGGAAATGCACTATAACTACGCTATACTGACAGGATTACAACCAAATCATCATTCGTCTTCGCAAATCTCGTGTTTAGAAATGCATGTTTCGTGGAGTGTAGATAACAGACAATCAATTCCAACAATGGAAATTATAAGCAGGACGAGTCATGAACAACAAAGTAAGATGTAAAAATCAATTACTGATCTATGTATAGTCATTTTTATAATATATACAATAAAAATAATAAAACAAATAACACATTACAAATTGATTGCAAAAACACGCAGTCTAAAAGATTGTCCTGTGGCATTGTACCCAAGACGCTGGCACTATTGCCTCTACTGATCGAGAATTGTGTATTATACACAGCAAGCAATTACGACATAGGGACATACTTGCAGAGCAAAAACACTCATGACGCAATACAAGAAAGAACAATACAATTTATTAAAAAAAAATCACATTACGAATTAAATCCATTCATTTGGGAGGCAGTCTGGGAACAATTCGGTCAAGTGTAAACATCGGAACCGATCGAAGACGATGAAATGTTAGGATATAACGTGTATGTGTAACCTACAGAATGACCCCCTAGGGGACCAACTTCAGTTTCCTCATTTATTAACTTTTCTTTCTTCAAAATTAGATTTTTTTAACTTTTCCTGCCATACATTTTTTTGCTTTTTGCTCATATTCTTATCATACATTATTTTCAAAGCTTTTTGTACTTTTCCTTAGTTATCGTTTCAGTTTGTGATCTCTTCCAGCCAACCCTGCATTAAGATACTTGCAGGTCATAACGGGCTAGTGCATATAAATGAATATATGTATATATATATATGCACTATATAAATATAGTGGATGTGGTGGGCGTCGCTGCAGGCGACCCACACACCTGAACATTATTAGTTAATTTTTGTTATGAATGTTTTAATCAATCATTTCCTAATCTTTGAAGTAAGCTGATTGATAATAATGAAATGAATGAATGATAATAATAGAAAACCATAAAATATTTTTACAGCGGTTTTTGTTAGAATCTTACTTTTTTCCATTGTTCCTTGGCTTTGCTACTCCTCCACCTGGAGTTTAACAATTCTTCTAATTCCCGCCTCTGTTGGTTAGCTTTAATTCGGCTTTGAGGCCCTTGCTGGAGGCTCGTTATAACTAGAACAAGTTAAAACTATTTCAGAGAAACAAAGGGTCTATTGATCAAGTAAAGAATCAAGCACAATTATCGTTTTGTGTGTTTCGTTAGTAGAAATATTAGTTCATGTCGCATATCACGTCATTGTTTATGTTTCAAACTTTCAAGTGCCAGAGTATGATAGACTTTCAAATAACAAAGGAAGTTATTTACGAAATAACTAATAATTTACGTACCTTTCCATGAATTCCAATAAAGCTGCAATCTGTCATGGGCTTGCTCGAGATTTATATTCAATTCTATGAAAGTTATCACATCATTTAAGGTACCGTTAAACTTGCTGACTGCCACTTTTTTGGGTCAAAAAAATTTTGACTCGACTTTTTTAATAAAAAATATAAGAAGATGCTAAGAGCTACTTATTTCTAAATATATTTTATCAAGTGCAAATTCTTACTATTATTAAAAATATCCTTCATTTAAATCATTTTCATTATTAAAAGCCTAAAGAAAAATGTGGCAAAGTCTATGATCACGTCTGCTAAGATTGCCAGACGAAAATAAAATAATATTTAATGGGAATTACATTCGAACCAAAATATATAGCAGGACTTGGCCTCTATCCATCGATATGAAAATAATATAATCCCACTATTTAGCACTGGTAATATTTTTTCTAAGAAAGTGGCAAATTCACCAAACGTTTCAAAATTCTTCATACAAAAAGGAGAAAGATATTAGGGTTGTCAAATGTTTTCGTAGTTTTTATGAACTTGAAATCTTTAAGAAGGTGATTCCTTGGTGGGTATAAAAGTACAAAAATGCAATTTACAAGCGCAGTAGTCTACCTACAGACACTTAAGGATACTGTTTGGAGCGCGTCAACGCACTGACTAACTAACATTTACATTTCAGTAGTATTTCAATTTCATCATCATCATCGCCACCCTTTCCTCGTCCACTGCTGGACATAGGTCTCTCCAATGGCACGCCTTTGGGCCCAATCCTCAGCTCTCAATCTCCAACTGCTACCAGCCACCTTGCGTATATCGTCACTCCACCTAGCTGGAGGGCTTCCTACGCTACGTTTGCCAAGGCGTGGTCTCCACTCCAGAACACGTCTTCTCCAATGGTCTCCAACTTTCCCCGTGGAAGTCGATGCTACCGGGTTGACCGGGTTGTAATAGTCAAATAATTTTAAATCAATTTCTGGTTTGAAATAAGACCGTTTCGGTGTGTGTGATAGTGATGAATATATATCGTGAGTTTTATCTATTACATGCAATTACAAATTACTTTTTCTCAAATCAGTGTAAGCACGATTATATGGATTATATTTTATTTTAGATAAAATAGTTACTTTTTCTCCACCTGACCTAGATGTAGAGTCGATTTCTGGTGTTTGGTGTTTGTTTATTCGATTTTCTTTTTTCATTGGTTTCTTTGATATCAAGTTTTCTATTTCTTCAGAAGAAACTGATGCACCGGGTTCAACAATAGTGACTTTTTTATTTATGGTTTTCTTAAGAGTATGTACAGACCGGTTAGCTCTTAGATAATCCAAAAGTGCGGTGTCTACTTTATATTTATTTTCTTCATCACATTCAGGAAGCTACCTTTAAAAATTTTCAGGGTTAAAAGGGACTATCCCTGTAGCCTTAAGCCCACAAATTATATTTTCCTTGCTTGTCACGTTTATTGCATCTATGAGAGATTTAAGTAATAATAGGAAATGAGTTTTATTTAACTATCTGATGGTGATTCATATTTGTAGGTAGTAAAAATCTGACGCCATTTTTTTTAATGGGACCAAAAAATGCGACATCTAAAGGTTGTGTAACGTGCGTAGAATGAGGAGGCAGAAATGTAAACCTTATATTTTTTTCTTCACATAGGCGTATTATATTCACGCTTAATTGGCTAGAAAGGTTATCACCAATAACCACTTTTGGGGCCTTGTAGCTTTTCAGCCCAAGATATAACGGTTGTCTGGAACCAATCTTCAAAAACAGTGGAATCGAACCAGCCGGATTTAGTTCGATTATATCTGCTACCGTTTGGTCCATTTTGACAGATTCAGTGGCACAGTATTGCCTTGAAACATGTGCGTTCTGCTATGTACCTTAACATTTATTAACTTATTTTTCAAGATTGCATTATTTACACTTGCTACAATTTCGGTTCCTTAACTCGGTTTCTTTCGGATCTTTCCTCCATAAAATTGCGATGAAGACACGATATAAGTCCCGTGTAATTAAAACGATAACAAAAACACAATGTACGGTTGGGGAAGGAGAGGCCCGATTTTTTCGTACGCGAATGGACTTCAGGAACAGCCTTGCCACTGGATATGTGCCGATGAGCAAACCGTTCATGCCCACACGCACATTTTTGTTATTTAGTTGAAAAAAAAAAATTAGTTGGATTTGTTCGTCTGTTCTTTCTGCTCTATTATTACGCATGCTTGATCCTTTATTAGTTCGACGGTCCAAATGCGGTCCTTGCGTCTTGCTGAAATTTTTCACTGTAACACACACGGACAAATAGACCAAATTGTTGTATTTACTGATAAAAACGGTATTCCGATAATTTAATTGATCTTTTGTATTTTAACCAACCTTTTCATTACCATAAAACACGTTTATATTTCTTATCAATGAAATAAATCGTTAAATCTAATTTTTAAATGTCAAAATGACGCGACGCTTGTCGTGAATGACGTGGATGAAAGTTCAATGAGGTTCACTATAAGTAATTATTTTTAAAATACAAAATAAAAAAAATGTCAAAAGAATAGAAAACGCACTTCGGGATAGAGACACCCTTAACACCTAGTGGTATGAAATATACTTTAAGACCGATTCTCATACCTCCCAAATATATATAACAAATTTCATAAAAATCGGTCGAGCCGTTTCGGAGGAGATTTTTATATATTTTTTTTTTTATATATTAGCCGGGAGGGCAAATGACTCTACTCCACCTGATGTTAAGTGGTAGTAGAGTCCAAACGCGAGGACGGCCAGTACAGTCGGGAAGAAGGTTCTGCACTAGCCGCCCTCGCCTTGCCGGCCCGCAAGATGCCTCTTCACGCCTCGTTTGAAGGAACCCGGGTCGTAAGAGGAGGGGAATACATGAGCTGGTAAGGAATTCCATTTCTTGGAAGTGCGACAAAGAAAGGAGTTGCCAAATTTCTTTGTGCGCGATGGAATTGATGTCACAGTTAGTCGGTGACATCGAGAGCCAGCACGCGTAGACTTGTGAAGGAAGGGGGCAGCTGGAATTAAGGGGAATAATTCCTCGGAACACTCGCCGTGATACAGTCGATAGAAAGCGCTCAGCGCTGCTATCTCTCGACGCAATTGTTAAGGCTCGAGGCTGTTAGGGAGTGACCTTTACGTCGCCAATAATGCGGACCGCACGTCGCTGCAACCGATCCAAGGCCTGAAGTAGGTATTTAGCGGAGCCATCCCAAAGGTGCGAGCAATATTCAACGCAAGACCGTACCTGTGTTTTGTACAGCAGGCACAGTTGTTGTGGCGTGAAAAAACGCCGCACCTTGTTCAGAACTCCGAGTTTCCGTGAAGCTGTTTTTATCACAGCCTCGATGTAATCCCTTGGACTAAGGTCGCAGCGAACGTCCATCCCCAGCATGGCGATTTTGCTTTGTATCACCAGCGGAGTGCCACAGAGAGAGGGAAGAGGGGAAAATGGTGACTTTTTTGCTGTGAGAGCGCATACCTGTGTTTTCTTGGCATTAAACTCAACAAGATTATCTGAGCCCCATTTGGCGATAAGCTCTAATGTCCTATTGAGTTCAATGACAAGATCCTCCCGCCACTCCTTAATTTCCGCTCGCCCAGCCACTGCGCGTCCGTGGTATCCACCATGCACTGTACTATCGTCTGCATAGCAATGAATGTAGAAGTAGATATATATGTATATTAGATTTACTCAACTCTATCAAGGTATATGAAAGATATAATGTAATTTCTATTTAATTTTGCATTTTAAAATAGTCGCACAACGGAAACAATTACGCCGTCCGTTTTGTTTCGTTATTTAAGAGAAAATACCTCGTTATCTTTTCGCGTTCCTTCTTATTTTTCTCTATAGTAAACTATATTCCATATTACATTATGGTAAAGTTCATAACAAAAAACATCATTGCAAATAAAATACATTTTTACAGAAGGGTGCATTTGTTTTTTTTAAATTTGTAACGCTTGTGTGCGTTTCGAGTAGTGGTGCGGTTCTTATCCCTCGATGACTCAGAAGATGGCGTGACTTTTAACGCGCATTGTGTTGAATTTGCATTGCATTGTGTGCGTGTTTAGGTGCTTGTATTTCAAAATGTAAATAAACGTTACTGGTTGAAATTAAAGCGTTACTTAATTTATACACCTATTTACCTAATTATTACAGTTTGTATGTATTCCGCTACCGTTTTGCGAAATACAGCTGATAAGTTAAACAAGTCTAGGCCTAGATTCCAGGCCAGGACACCATTGAGAAAAGTCAACGCGCGTATCATAGGTGACTCGCTCACCAGTACCAATCGACAGCCGGGCACCGCAAATAGCTTGTGTCGACGAGCGCGAGTGTATTTGTCAGGAACGCTCAACGATATTAGCGCTAACACTGAGGGATTGAAAATGGTACCCCTGAGTAACTGTAAGAAATACTTTAGCAAGGCCATATGTCGTGGCACTTGGAGGGAATCGTATCCTGTCATTCCTTGTACAGTGGTATGAAGGAAGACGACAAATGATATATTTTTTCTGATATATAATCAACATATGTTCACTTAAGTATGCTCGACAGGAGTTCTCTATGTTATCCACCCATACATTATCAGCAATATGTCCTTAAAATAGTTAACCGTTTAAAAATGGAATATAATTTATTTCTACTATATGAAAAAACAAGACAACTCACCTTCGTTAACCCAAGCTTCATCCAAGTAATATATTTTTCACGTCGTTACGACTCCATCTTTCTCGAAATTTGCAAATCTGGCCTATTGACTATATATAATAACATCTTTGTCGAATGATAGGTAACTTTCTATATTTTTACAAATATTTCATATTCCATATTGTATACAAATAAATAAACAAAAATCTATTTATATTTTAAAAAATAAATAAAATTTGTGACAAAATTAAAATGATATATTTCTATCTGGATAAGTTCATTCATTCTCCAATCGAAGGGCGATCTTGGCTGGACGAGACCTTAATATTAATTGTCAGTTTATCGAAAAATGGCGTCTTGAATGTCGGCAAAACTGTTTTCGTAACTTTGGAAGTCAAATTAAAGCGGATTTTAGTAGTTAAGTGGAATATTGTTGTATGTACACTTTTTTTTATTAATAATATTTGACATTAATTTATTCAATCTTGAACAATTTTTGAATTATTGCTTAAATTTTATTTTACATTTTATAAAGTTTTGGCATCATTATGAGTGAATCTGTAAAATTTTCTCCAAGTATGTTACTTAATATTAACCCATGAAACAAATGAATACTTTTATTGTTGTCAACTGCTTTGCCCCCAGAACTTTCAAAAGACCATCCCAAATGTTGTCCGCATTGAGGACAGGTACAAATATTCCATGTATACCCAGGAAACCATGAGTCGGCTCCTTGTCTTGGGCCTATATTTTTATATCTTCCTTTTTCAGCTGTAACAATATCAAACGTAACACCAAAAGGATTGATTAATGTCTGAATTGTAATATTTTGTTTGCCAAATAAGTTTTGTTTCCGATTTTCTGTGCTCCTGGACTATGTTTATTAATTTTACATTTTCGACATAAAAGTAATTCATGACCATTTTTTTGAAAGTAAGGATTTTGTTCTGCTTTCCTATATCGGTAGTTAAAAGCATATAACAACAATAAATAGAGCAAGTAAATCATGCTTTTATAGCAATTCAAATCTAAATAATAACAATTTTAACTAACTTTATTATTTTATATCCAATTTTTATTTATGTGAAGATTGAGATTAAACTTAATTTGTCATTAACGAAAAAATTAAGTTTATATGCTGAGAAAACTGCGGTAATATGCAGCATAAAATTAAGCAATTGATTAAAGTTAATGTTAGTTTTTAAATGCATACAAATATTGTGAAACCATGTATTGTAAGTTGATATTGTATCGTAGTGTCAAGTTGTATTATAAACGAATATATATTGTTTTACTGTTTGTAGTGCATAATAATACAGTGAAGTTATCAGCAATTCACTTGGAATATCAGTTGACATTTGTGGTTTAAGAATTTATTTTCTCATAAAGAACATACAATGTTCACTTAAATGAGATATTTTACATAATAATTTAACCGACAATTTAGTACAGTAGTAACGACTTATACAATTCAAGAGTAATTTATCTAAGTATTTTTACAATAATATAATATTTTTTTCTTAAAGATCGTAAAGGATTTTTCATTGAAAATTTCATTAGGTAAGCTATTGTATAGTTTTGCTCCCTCAAACTGTAGAGATTTAATTCCATATTTCGTCCTGGTCTTGGGTAATTCAAGTTTGTGTTTATTTCTAGTGTAATGTTTGTAGGTTTTAGTTCTAAACGTTATTTGTGTGTGTATTGTTTTTGTTAGTATTTTTCTAATTAATATGCATGTTTTAAATTTGTATAACTGGTTAATTGATAATACATTAGTACGTTTATACAATTCTTTGGTTGACATGTGGTAATCTAGATGGAATAATGACTTTAGTAATTTATTTTGCGAGATCTGTAGATCCTTTATATTAGTTTTATATGCACTACCCCAAATCTCAACAAGATATTCTAATAATGACTTTACAAGTGAATTATATATTATAATACGGATTTTGTGTGGTATACATCGCGACGATCTACGTATTGCCCCAGTGAGTGAATTTATTTTTTCTTGCAAGTAGTCTAAGTGTGCATGCCATGTTAGCTTAGGGTCTAGGATTAGGCCAAGATACTTTTCTTCATTTGATTGTTTAATAGTCTGATTATTTATCATTATTGGGTTAAATTTTGGAATTTTCTTATTTTTTGCATGAAAAAGCATGAAGGAAGTCTTTTCAATATTTATAGTTAGTAAATTATATTGAAACCATTCATGTAATTTATCTAAATCATTCTGTGCTTTTGCTAATAAAATTTCAATAGAATCTTCAAAGTAAAATAAACACGTGTCATCTGCATAGAGCGATACTTCACCAGATAAATCCAGATGACTGATATCATTTATATATATTAAAAATAACAGAGGCCCTAAAATAGATCCCTGGGGTATTCCACAGGTAATCATTTTTGGTGTACTTTTAATGTTTTTAATCTTAACTATTTGTTGTCTGTTTGTAAGGTATGATGTAAGTAATTTTAAAGCTGACCCATGAATACCAATATTTGTTAACTTATTTATCAAAATATTATGGGACACGGTATCAAACGCTTTCTTTAAATCTATAAATACACCTAAAACTAATTTCTTTTGATCAATATTATTTTTTATTTTATTAACTAAATCTATTGTTGCGGATAGGTTGTTAGAATTTTTTCGGAAACCATATTGTTGTTTGTATAAAAAATCTATATCTTTAAGATAGTTATTTAAACGTACATGTATAATTTTTTCAAAAACCTTCGATAAAGTTGGTAGGACAGATATTGGACGGTAGTTTCCAGGATCAGATTTACCACCTGACTTATGAATAGGGCTAACTTTTGCTATTTTTAGGGAATCTGGAAATACACCTTCCTTTATACATTTATTAATACAATGACTTAAATCTTCACACACTAAATTGTTAATGCATTTTAATGATTTTGTTGTTATATTGTCTATACCTGAGCTTGAATTAACATTTAAATTATTAATTATTGTTTGGATTTCAATTTTCGAAGATAACTTAAATTCATTTAAACTGTAAGGGTGTTGTTGTGTATGTGTTATGAATGATGTTATTTTGTGATATTTCTGTGGTATGTTATTTGCCAAGATTGGACCGATAGAAGAAAAGTATATATTAAAAGACTCACATATGTCCTGGAGTTCATCAATAGTTTTACCATCTATTATGAGTTTTGGGGGAACAACACTACATTTATTCTTATTGGTAGCTAAGTTATGAATTAAATTCCACATTCGCCTTGGTTTGTTGTAAGTTTTCATAAAAGCAGCAAAATAATATCTATCTTTAGTATTTTTATTAGAGTTCCAACATGATTCCTTGTCCAAATAAAATCATTATTTAAATCAGTGTTATTGCGATCATGTTTCAAGTCTCTCCATAACTGATTACGTTTGCTGATTTCTTCAATAATATTTTTATTTATCCAGTCTTCTTGGGGTAAGTTTTGTATTTTATATTTAATTGTTTTATGGTTATCAATTTGAGTTTTAATGTAGTTTTCTAACACGCTAAAATCATGTTCCGCATTTGAAAAATTTGTTACACACATATCTCTGTACAGTAAATTGTAATTGATCGCTTCATAGCTATATTTCTTCTTTGGTTCCTTTTTATATATTTTTAACTCGCAATAAATCTGCTTGTGGTCTGATAGTGGAGAGTCTATTATGGCCAAATGGAAATCCTTTTTAATATTTGTACATACATGATCAATAATTGTTTTAGTAGTTTCTGTTTCTCTAGTGCAGTAGTTAACATCTATTTTATTTAAAATTTCATATCCAGTTTGTTGTAAAATATATTTATATTTTTTTGAGAATTTATCATTGTTCAATAAATTTATGTTGAAACGGCATGTTGAAATGGCAATACAAATAGTTGTTCTTGAAGTTTGTATGCTTTAAACTTTGTTTTAATATACACTCACTAGGGCTTTCGCTTTCTACCACCGGAATCAAATTCTTAATGAAATCGGATGGAGTTAACGTTGCAGGGGCTTTCTCAGGAGTGTATAACTCTGACTCCGTATATTGTATGTCTTGGTCCCTTAAGAGATCCACTCCCCATTTTGTCAATTCTTGTC
This sequence comes from Nymphalis urticae, assembly GCA_905147175.2. Taxonomy (NCBI): domain Eukaryota; kingdom Metazoa; phylum Arthropoda; class Insecta; order Lepidoptera; family Nymphalidae; genus Nymphalis; species Nymphalis urticae. The sequence continues at coordinate 2,282,079 of LR990009.1, forward strand.
TCAGCCAATCCAGTGGGGATATGGCGTCTAACTCTATGGGAGCCATGTAGAGATTTTCATTGATGCCTAGGTTTTCTAATATCATGCTTCTCTCCACCAGGAATTTCGTGACTTTCGCTTCCCCATTTGCTTTCTTATTTCTATCCACCCGGTGCCCCTTTGGGTAGCCCACTTCAGCTTTTGCCCGAAGATATATGTGCATATCGCTTCCAGTGTTGTAAGAGTATCTTACCCTAACCAGTTTTTTCTCTTCCAGATCAACCAAATCCCACTGGTAAGGCATCTCAGGCATGCTCCACTTTTCACATATTTCCTTTATCGTGTCCTCCTTAAAGGGCATGTGGTTGATCATCTTGAAGCGATATTCGGTCAGGTCCAGGTCCCTTTCTCCCTCCAAGATCTCCTCAACCTTTGTTGTCAAGGTGCTGGATGTTGAATCCCCTGTACTGGAGTGCTGAAGCTATCTCATTGGTTCCACCGTTCCCTTTATTTCAGGTTAATGTACTTTATACAGTGGGAAATTCTGTGGCTGTTCAAGTACATGCCTTTTTTAACGCTGGAAAAGCGCATTACGCGTTTTCTCCACGGGAACAGTGGGGGGGGGATTCGTTGGGCTCGCCAGTGTTCAAAGCGCCGATTACGCCCCGAATGGACACCCACTAAAAACCATCGGTACCCTTTCCGCCTTAACGGGGAGCGCCACGGGATCTCTTGTTGATGCTATTGTGACGACAAGTACATGCCTACACTGGCTCACATATTTATATGTTTTACTACATCAGCTCCTATTGCAATTAGATTTTGAAGATTTTAACCCAGTTTAGAGATAAAACTCTCGAATGATGTATAAATGACGTTAGATGTTGCTTCGAAAGCCTAAAAAATTAACAACAATTTTGTCCAGTTTTAAATTATAGTATCGAATGCAATAAGCGATGTACTTTTCTCTTGTTACATCGGTGGATCCATCCAGTATAATAGAGTAGCTCTGATAACCAATTTCTTTTCTAATATGGTTCTAGAACATTATTTGTAACGGGAGAACAATTTTATCTGTGTAATTGAGTGTTTTCAAGGGGACGTCCTCTCCCACAAGTTTTTAACATTTCTGTCTGATGATCAATGCTTTATTTTTTTTTAATTTCCCGGAAGGGCAAATTTCTCTACTCCACCTGATAGTAAATGGTAGTAGAGTCCAAACGCGACGACGGCTAGTACAGATGTGAAGAAGGTTCTGCACTAACCGCCTTCGCCTTGCCGGCCCGCAATTTGCCTCTTCACCCCTCGTTTGAAGGAACCAGGGTTGTAAGAGGAGGGGAACACGTGAGCTGGTAAGGAATTCAATTTTTTGGAAGTGCGACAAAGAAAGGTGTTGCCAAATTTCTTGGTTCACGGTGGAATTGATGTCACAGTTAGGCGATGACATCGAGAGCCAGCACGCGTAGACTTTTAAAGAAAGGGGGAAGCAGGAATTATAGAGAATAATTCCTCAGAGCACTCGCCGTGATACAGTCGATAGAAAGCGCTCAGCGCTGCTATCTCTCGACGCAATTGTAAAGGCTCGAGGGTGTTAGTGACCTGTACGTCGCCAATAATGCGGACCACACGTCACTGCAATCGATCCAAGGCCTCAAGTAGGTACTTAGCGGAGCCATCTTAAAGGTGCGAGCAATATTCAACGCAAGACCGTACCTGTGTTTTGTACAACAGGCACAGTTGTTGTGGCGTGAAAAAACGCCGCACCTTGTACAGAACTCCGAGTTTCCGTAAAGCTGTTTTTATGACAGCCTCGATGTAATTCCTTAGACTTAGGTCGCAGCGAAAGTCCATCCCCAGCATGGCGATTTTGCTTTGTATCACCAGTGGAGTGCTACAGAGGAAGGGAAGAGGGCCTCGCCCAGCCACTGCGCGTTCGTAGTATCCACCATGCACTGTACTATCGTCTGCATAGCAATGAATGTTCCCAAGAGAGAGCATATCATTAGATGTAGATGACTGTCTTATAGGTTTCATATTAATTTGGTTTAACACTTTATACTTCTTGACTATTTTGCCACTTAATACTTTCTAAAACATCTTTTTTTCATTATCATTCTTTGTCAAATTTATATTTTCTTTGAGTTGATTTTGGATCACCTCACTGAATAGTAATTTTTTCTTTACCTCTTCTACATTCTCTTCACTATTATTCATTAAAGGTCGGAGTTACTTTTGAGTTTGAAGTCATTTTCTGTTTTCCGATGCGCCGTAGTTTCTTTTGATACTCAGATAACTTTCGACATTTAGCCACAACACGACGAACTTTTGATGAACACAATTGATGATTTTTCGGCTGCACGAGATCCCGCAATCATTCAAACCACGCATTGCAATGCCTGGATCCTAAATGTAATAAGTACGTTTTGCAGATGTTGCAACGTGGCAATACAAACGTTTTGTCTTGAAATAAAATATTGACATAAATATTAATAAATATATGTCGGGAAACATCGTTCTCGTTGACATCGTCATTAGGGCCTAGCCACACTTTCTGGCGATGCGGCGCATAGCTAGACTAGTTGCGACCGCGGTGGCGTCAGCAGTGGACGTATTTAGAGAACGGCTAAACTATTAATATGACCTTATCAAAAGTGGCACGGTATTGCCTTGAAACAAGTGCGTTCTTAGCTCAAGATATCATTCAGTCAAGAATAGGAGCGCACCCAGTAACCCGAAAAGGAGAGAACTTGGCGAATTTCACACTCTTTATTATGAATATAGGAAAATCGGTGACTTTACATCGACTGGATCGAGGAATTTACATTTTGTATACAATAATTTGAAAAATTATTTGACAATGATATTGGTACAATAATCTATATACACTATGCCTACGTTTTCTATCTATCTCATATATGCATTTAGAATAGAATAGAATATGCTTTATTGTACACCAAAGAGTTACAGAAACCATAGTTTTAAACACAAACAAAAAACGAAGACTATTTATGTACAAAAGGCGGTCTTATCGCTAAAAGAGCGATCTCTTCCAGACAACCTTTGGGTGAAGGATGAAATAAATAAAGCGGTAAGGTATGCTGATCAATTCAACTTTTATTTTTATGTACATTATAAAAAAGTCAATCAGAATCGTATATAAATAATAATTGTGAATTTTTTTTAGATGATAACCGCGTTCTTCTCTCATTTAAAGTAAAGCCTTTGAAAATATCCGTTCACAGGGAACAGATGTTGCCACAAGATTTAAACGCTTTAAAAAATATTAAAACAAATGTGGGTACACGTTTCGTCTTTCGTGCCACCAGATCAGAGGATCTTCGGTTCTCAATAATAATGGCTCTTGAATATATTTATCGACTTCTATTATACCATACCATCCCAATATATTTTTTGAATACACGAAGGCAAGCACAGAAACTTTTGATTATTTACTTGGCCATATACACGATGACTTGATCGTAAATTCAGAAGGAACAACAACGGTTGGGTTCGAGGCTTAATATAAATTGTCGTGCGTTTTTTTAAGGAAAAAAATCTTGGATAATAATCTCTAAATAGATGTACCTCCTAAAAAACTCCCTGGACATCTTGAATCTGGCATCAATGTGTGATGGGATAAGTATGTAACATAATTAATATAAACGTATATAATACTCGCAAGAAAAACTAATCATCACTTTTATTGGGGAACCCAAAAAAGAAACATTTTATTTTTCTACGGACCCCCGAGCACAGGAAAAAGTATGATTATGAAATCCTTAGTGGAAATGCACTATAACTACGCTATACTGACAGGATTAGAACCAAATTCATCATTCAACTTCGCAAATCTCGTATTTAGAATTGCATGTTTCATGGATGAGTGTAGAATAACAGACAATCAATTCCAACAATGGAAATTATAAGCACGACGAGTCATGAACATCGAAGTAAGATGAAAAAATCAATTACTGATCTATGTACAGTCATTTTTATAATATAAAATGAAAATAATAAAACAAAATACACATTACAAATTTATAGCAAAAACACGCAGTCTAAAAGATTGTCCTGTGGCATTGTACCCAAGACGCTGGCACTATTGCCTCTACTGATCGAGAATTGTGTATTATACACAGTAAGCAATTACGAAATAGGGACATAATTGCAGAACAAAAACACTCATGACGCAATACAAGAAAGAACAATACAATATAACTTTAAAAAAAAAAGTCACATTTCGTATGAAATCCATTCATTTGGGAGGCATCCTGGGAACAATTCTGTCAAGTGTAAACATCGGAACCGATCGAAGACGATGAAATGTTAGGATATAATGTGTATGTGTAACCTACAGAATGACCCTTAGGGAATCAACTTCAAATTCCTCATTTATTAACTTTTCTTTCTTCAAAATTAGATTTTCTTAACTTTTCTTGGCATACATTTTTTTTGCTTTTTGCTCATATTCTTTTCATACATTATTTTCAAAGCTTTTTGTACTTTTTTTTTTGTCGAGGAGGAAAGGCTATTACGCCGCCCGGTCCGCGACCGGGACGGTTATGTGGGACTCACGGGACAGAAGGCCACCGTCCTACCCACTAAAACCTCCCCGTTTCCGTCTCACCGCAGGTGGCGGGGTTACGGGAACGCGTTAGCTCACCACCGCGACCCCACCAGCGGCCGTTGCTATGGGTTAGCGACCCACCGGGTGTTTTTTATTGAGGTTGTCTCCTCTTGGCCCAGCCGGTGAAGGCCAGACCCTCGGTCCCACCGCAGGCTGACGCCTGGATGGGGAAACGAGTTTGAGAGGCGGTGACTTTTTACAGTCTTTTTTGAGAAAGTTAGTTTTTTCCATTGTTCCTTGGCTTTGCTACTCCTCCACCTGGAGTTTAACAATTCTTCTAATTCCCGCCACAGTCGGTCAGCTTTCATTCGGCTTTGAGGCCCTTGCTGGAGGCTCGTTATAACTAGAACAAGTTAAAACTATTTCAGAGAAACAAAGGGTCTTGATTTAGTAAAGAATCAAGCACAATTATCGTTTTGTGTGTTTTGTTATCACGTCATTGTACGTCGCATATCACGTCATTGTTTATGTTTCAAACTTTCAAGTGCCAGAGTATGATAGATTTTCAAATAACAAAGGAAGTTATTTACGAAATAACTAATAATTTACGTACCTTTCCATGAATTCCAATAAAGCTGCAATCTGTCCTGGGCTTGCTCGAGATATATATTCCATTCTATGAAAGTTATCACATCATTTAAGGTATCTCTTCTGCTTAAGAAGAATAATAACTTAAAATTTCGAGTCACAGTAATGTTTAAATTTATATTCCGCACTGTGATAAACAAGAAGAACATAACCTACCCTATTTCATTCACTTACATTTTGTTAAAAAGTTCAACCCGCGCACAAAGTACACAACCGCGACTTTGACGTTAGTTTTACGTGTGTAAGTACGCTCACCATAAACTCAAGTGTAGGTTTTTTTCTAAGTACATTGTAGAATAGAATAGAGAGCTATCGACTCGGTCGTGTCAAATTGGCTACCATCTTATCGTTTTCTAAGATCGATATGAAACGAAAATAACTTGGCTGGGGCCTCAGGGCACCTATCTGACTTTAACTGACGACTACACGCAGTGACCCATCTCGATCAGTAATTATTACTCAAATTTCATATCACTCAAAGGGCTTGAAGTACTTATACATTTTGTTTTAAAAAAAAAGTATTAAACGCAACGTTAGCGCGATCTAAAATACAAGTCACGCCATCTAGTTCGTAAACATGTAAACTATTCTTGTTGCAGTAGGTATTATTATAATAATATTAATATTTACTCAACCACATTAAGGTATACGAAAGATATCGTGTAATTTTTCTTTTATTTTGCTTTTAAAAATAGTCACACAACGGAAACAATTACGCCACAAAGTCCCCATTCCGCGATTCCGCGTTCCACCTTAGTTTTGTCTATAATAAACCATATTCATTACATCATTGCAAATAAAATACATTTTTACAGAAGAGTGCATTTGGTTTATTTTTGAAATTTGTAACGCTTGTGTGCGTTTCGAGTAGTGGTGCGGTTCTTGTCCCTCGATGACTTAGAAGGTGGCGTGATTTTTAACGCGCATTCAAGTGTGCGAGTATAAGTGCTTGCCAGCTAATTATATTATTTATTTATTTACAAAATATACATAAAAGGAACCTAAAGCATTACTTAATTAATACACTTATTTACCTAATTATTACAGTTTGTATGTATTCCGCTAACGTTTTGCGAAATACAGGTGATGAGTTAAACAAGTCTAGGCCTGGATTCCAGGCCAGGACACCATTGAGCAAAGTCAACGCGCGTATCATAGGTGACTCGCTCACCAGTACCAATCAACAGCCGGGCACCGCAAACAGCTTGTGTCGACGAGCGCGAGTGTATTTGTCAGGAACGCTCAAGGATATTAGCCTTAACACTGAGGGATTGAAAATGGTACCCCTGAGTAACTGTAAGAAATACTTTAGCAAGGCCATATGTCGTCGCACTTTGAGGGAATCGTATCCTGTCATTCCTTGTACAGTGGTATGAAGGAAGACGACAAATGATATTTTTTTCTGCTACATAATCTATATATGTATTTTATTTTAAATTTTATTTATCGATTCTGCTTAAAACGTCAGCTTTTATCCTCGCCTTTTTCAGATCTTATTCCCGTGTTTGTTAACCACGTTTGTATGTCGTTTTTCTTCCATGACATATTTGGCAGTCGCTCCACTTGGTGTGAGTGACTGAACTCGTTTCTATTCTGTCGAGTATGCTTAGGAACCTTCATATAAAAATACATATTAGTAAGTATTATTATTATTTACTAAAGTACTTTACTTTATACTTTATTGTACACCACCACAAGAGAAAAATAATACAAAAACATGGATACATACATAATAAAAGTAGCATACAAATTTGGCGACCTTATCTCTACATAGCGATCTCTTCCAGGCAACCAACGGATTAAGAGATAACTCATAGGATATGAGGTAGGTAAAGTATTACGAACATCAAGGTATATGAAAATTTTTTTTCAAAATATGGCAATGGCATATTATATACAAATTAATAAACAAATGGTTATTTAAAAATCTAAAATTTGTGACAAAACTAAAATGACATATTTTTATCTGGATTAATTCATTCGTTCTCTATTCGCATGATCTGGGATAGATGATAATTTTTTTTCCACAGGCAAACGTACATCCTGTACGTAACATGCTGTAAACTGTTTTCATAATTATGCCTGGTCTAATCCTAAATGCACCAAGTATGTTTTTCAAACGTTTTGTTGGCATCACAAACAGTTGCTCTTGAAGTTTGTATGCTTTGAAACTTTGTTTTAATATAGACAAGTTCATTATTTTTCGCCAATGATCTTAAAACACAGTCATCGTCACTGTCTACTCTCTGCAGTTTTTATATTTCGACGACTCACCAGACTTCTCCTCAGGATCCATGATAAAAAAATAAGACACTCAATAGAAACGAACATAATTATATTTTTAAACAACATGTACAGCGGTACAAGAAACGTCGAAAGAATGCCAGCAAGACCTTACTTTACAAATAACTGAACTGCGACATGTGTTATTTCTCAATAATGATACCATATGAGGAGCGTCGGAATAAAAACCGATAAATAACATTTGTGTTTTTTGTAGAAAAATGTAAAAAATATGGCCAAGTTCATAGTTTTCTAATTTAGAGTTAAACAAAATCTATCAATTTATTGTTTTATCATTACTGTTTGGAAACTAAAATTCTGCATTCGTGACTGTGTTACCTGTAGAATTATAAAAAATATCCGTTTATTCGAGGGATAAAACGAACTGTGTAATTTCATAATATCAGTCGTTGTCAAACTTGAACATTTTAGATGTTTGTTTTTATGCTCGACGGGAGTTTTCGATGTTCTGATAAGCAGTATGTCCTTAAGGTAGTAAATAGTTTAAAAATGGAATATAATTTATTTCTTCTATATGAAATAACAAGACAACTCACCTTCATATACCCAAGTTTCATCCAAGTAATATATTTTTCACGTCGACACGACCCCATCTTGAGCAAAATAACTTTCCCTCCATATTTGCAAATCTGGTCCATCGACTATATATAATAACATCTTTATCGAATTTTGGGTAACTTTCTATATTTTTACAAATATTTCGTATTCCATATTATATACAAATGAATAAACAAAATTCTATTTAAAAAAAATCTAAAATTTGTGGCAAAACTAAAATGATATATTTTTATCTGGATAAGTTCATTCGTTCTCCATCGGTTTGGTGAACGTGGACGAGACCTGAATATTAATTGTCAGTTCATCGAAAAATGGCGTCTTGAATGTTGGCAAAACTGTTTTCGTAACTTTGAAAGTCAAATTAAAGTGGATTTTAGTAGTTAAGTGGAATATTGTTGTATTATAAATGAATGTGTATTGTTAACTGTTTGCAGTGCATAATAAAGCGAAGTTATCAGCAATTCACTTGGAATATTTAAAATTACGGTTTGTTTTTATCCATTCCTATTGTGGTTGGAATAGTTATGGCATAGATGTTTTACTGAGTAGTTCAATGAACTTTCCACAGTAACAGTTTTTTTATTTACTTTGAAAATGACCAATTTTACCATAAGTATATAACTTTATTTATCTTTTATTTTTCACAACGAACGCAGAGGATGAAGATTGCTGGGACTCTTCAATCTTGCATTTCACCCTCTCTTCTTCAACTAAAAATCTGGCCACCAAGTTATCAATGGTTTGCTTTTCGTGGGGTGCCGACTTCTACGCCGACACAAAACACATGTATTCGTCAGGCAACGACATCAAAACTTTTGTGATAACGAACTTATCATCTCATCTCCTCGCCCATCTGTTTTAATACGTTTCTCATCTTAGATTTTGGACAAAAAACCTGACATATTGATACCCTTTTCGTATTTGTACTGGAAATAACGTTGTTGTATAATGTGTACACTAGTTTCAGTCTTCTGTTCATACACGCTTTGAAGTTTTCGCCACATTTCAGCAGAACTCGTGCATATGATGATGTGTAACATGGCCTCTTCCGCCATCCGTGTAACCAACAACGCTTGCGCCTTGGCATCTTCAGCTTCTCATTTCGTTATTTTAGCAGGAGCTTCGGGCTAATACATTTTCCCTCCACAACGTCCATCAAACATTGGCCTCTCAACAGCACCGTAGTCTGGAATTTCCAGATATTTCAATTTCTGGAACCCTCCAGCTTGATCACGTTCACATTATTGTTACTCTCCATGTTCCGACCCTGTTCACAATCCAGAATAAGTTATCCTTAGTTTTGAACACACCGCGACACACCACATGCCGCTGTGAAACTTAACCGCACTTTCTTTCCCGCCGATGAGTAACTGCTAACGCCGAACTTTTGATTCTAACTAACTCACGGATTGGATATACTGGATTATGTGCCTGGGCCCATAACCTAAAGGTAATATTCAACACATATAATTTAATCGGCTCAAGTACCTACTGGGTTCATGAAAGTAATTGACAGAAGAAAAAAAAAGAAACAGTATTGCCAACTTAAAATAAATGTATGGACATTGTACACTACATATTTAACAGCTATGCCACCCAGTAGTCCACCCGACGATCAATGCAACAATGTTTTATGCTCTTACTGTGAATACTCAATGCGGTACTGGTTGCATAACCAGCTTCCTCCGTCGTATATACCTATATATAACTAGTTGTGCCCGCAAATCGCTCTGCTCCACGCTCTCGAAACTTCATTGTTGTCCTTGCAATGGTTGTTGTAAAAGAAGTTCACACTCGCGAATGCGAGGAAGGGTTTTTTTAAATCCTCTCTCTCCATGATGGTATGGAGTGTAGACTTTTTTTTTATCTATGAAACTACATCCATCCTTTTTTCAATATTTAAATTTAATTTATTTGTATGCGAATTTCTGACGTTTAGGGCGCTACAGTGGTTATTACATAGTTACATTTATTGTTACAACATCCTAACCACTGCACCGCTGCGGCAGCGGCTGGTCTTCTTCTCCTCCGGAGCTCTTCTGTGGAGGGGTTTTACCCGTATTGACCAATTATTATTATTATTTTTTTTTTTATACTTTATAATATTTTTTATTTTTTTTTATTACTCTATACTTTGTTATGTTGTATATTTATATTATTTTCATTTACATTAATTTCATCAACTTATATCTATTTATTTATCTTGTACATTACTTATTTATCTTATTGATTAACTTATTTTCACATACATTATTTATCTTATTATTATATTAATCTGTTACACACTTTTTATTGCATTGTTACAACTTTTACACCATTAATTTAACGTATTATATATATATTGATGGCCCGGCGGTGGGTCCTGCGGACCCTGCACCTTGTTCGATCAGCGAGAGCACAACTTCTGCGGCAGTGCTGTCGCGTTTGTGAATAGCCATTTTTAGACTGTGCTGACTTCATTGAGGTCCCCACCGTTCGGCCGATGAAACCGCCGATTGCATCGTCACCGTCATCCGTGTAGTAGACACAGGTGTTAGTGTGTCTGGTGATAGCTACTACCGCGTGAGGTATGCTTTCATGGACTCGAAGTCTCACGCGTCTGGTCTGGATGATGATGACTTCGCCGAGGTCTGTCCCTGTGATTCATGGATAGTCATGACGCGTGACCCTACGCCTTTGCCATATCCCTGGTCCATCAGGAGTTTCTTTTCTTCCTGCGTGTGGACCAGGTATAGGGTTCCGGCTTGGTTTGATGGTATTTTCGCGCCAGTGAACCTTTCCATCTTTAGGGAGTGGACGATGGGGTTTGCAGAGTATATGGCTCTGTATACGTCGCTGACGGCAAATGCGACGTCCTTGGGGCACCGGTATGTGCATGACAACTCCCTGGTGATGTTTATTGTCAGGTTTGGGCGACAGTGCCTCATTTCGAACAGATTTTCTCTGTCGATATAAGGCAACTGGTTTATATCTCCGACGAGAACCACCTCCTTGGCCCCGGATAATCTGGCCGCCATCACTATGGCTCCGAAATGGTTCATGAGGACAAATGCTTTATGTCCTCATGGATACCATTTACGAGGATGGAAGCCATAGTTCGTACCCTTGATTTGGCTTTTTCGCCAAATCGGTGCGACAGGTGTTCTTTTAGGTCTTTGGCGGCTTCCACTGTATTGGTGGCTACTACTTCATTGTGCACCCCGACATTCTCCCTTTGATGACTTGGGATGTGTCGTTGTTGTATATGGCCGCTTCGGCTTCATTGAGTTCCACCTCCAGCAGCTTTTCGTTGCCTCGCTGGTAGGTTTGCATGATCTTTTTGCATGTGGCTAAGTGAACCTCTCGGGTCGCTGACACTATAGCCTGGAATTCTATAAATGCATTCACTGCGTGGTCTCGTGGGTTTGACGCCGGTCTTCGCTTTGGTGGTATGACTTGTCCCCAGTCGGCCCTCGTTGAACCGGTGCGAGACGTTTTGGGTTTTCCTTTGTCTTCTGACTTTAGGAATTCCCTCATCGCTGTCGCCTGTCGGTCCGCGGAGGCCGACGATTCTGGGGCAAGTTGGAGCGATTTGGACTCTTTGTTTCTCGGGGAGACCAGATCTCGGATCATTCTAGACAGAGCCATTTGTGGTTTTCTGGGGCTAGGCTCCCCACGGGTCTGTGAGGCTTGGGCAGTTCGCCTCGCCGCCATTTTTATTTGCAGACGCTCAGATCCACTTCTGTTGCTGTTCCTTATGGCGGCCACTTGGATGGTTTTTCTTGCGAATGCGAGGAAGGGTTCTCTTAATTCCTCTCTCTCCATGATGGTGTGGAGTGTAGACTGGTCCAGGGTAACGCTTATTTGAGTTTCTAGCGCCTGTCTACCTCGGCCGAATCTTGTGCAGTCCAAAATTAGATGGAGGACTGTCTCCTCGCATTCGGGGTCGCAGACACAAGAAGGACTGTCTTTAAGTTTGAAGCGGTGAAGGTACGCCGCGAATCCCCCGTGACCGGTCAGCAACTGGGTGTCGGTGGGTGTTAGTGCCACCGTTCTTACCACTTTGCTTGCGACCTTGACGTCTGGTAAGAATACCCTGGTTACTGACCCTGTCTCTGAGGAGTCGTAGCGCGCCTGCCACTTCGCGATGGTCTCTTCTCGTATTCGCCTTCTGACATACGATATTGGGACTCTGTCGTAGTCAGGTGCCGTTTTTTTAGTGAGGGTCACTCTTTTGGCTAGCTGGGCTAGGCACAAATGTGAGCTACTTCCTCCAGGTCAGACGCACGATGTTCCGGTCTTTCCTCTGGATGTCCGCGCGTAATACTGACGACTGCCACGTTTGGTGGTGGCGTGCACGGCGGTATTACCTCGGCTGTTTCAGCTGGTGCAATAGTATATTGGGATGATTGGTTGGGTGTTAACTTTTTCAGTACGCGTGTCCTCAAAGATTTATGTTTAAGGGCAGTTTCCGCCGACCCTTGTGATGTGGATGATCTTCCACTAGTAGAAGACATTGTTTTTTTTTTACAATTTACAGTAATTGAATGTTACAATTTTATAGTTTGCTGTGTATATATTATTTATATAGATATTTATATACAGGGTGACTGGTGAATTACTATCAATATTTTAGGAGCATAATCGGTACATGATTCTCATTCGAATTATGTAAAAAAATAGGTACTTAATTTTTGACCAAATTTACAAAAATTTTACTTTAAATAAATAAAGTGTGGACATATTTCCGCGGCGCGTGCGGCGTGGTGTTTGCCACCCGCAACCCCTGCCCCGCGGCTAATTAGTCGGGCGAGCGCCGCCGTAAGGTTCGTCCATCTTCCCGCGCGCGCGCCCCTAGCGATCGATCTTACACGTATACCTAATCATTCGTGTGTGAGTGTGACCCGTCATTAGTAATTAGGTATGGCTTATCAATACACATATGCAGAATACTGTTAAAAGTGACCCTTTAACAAGTAAAGCGTGTGAAAGACAATATGCGTAAACGTGCCGAACTGTGTATCACACGAGCAGGAGCTCACTTTGAATATTTGTTAAGGTTAATGTATTTATGTAGGTAAATAGGTAAATTAATGATTGACAATCGTTGTAAATAAGTATGATTCTATTTTTAAATAGGCCGGAAATACCAAGACATGAAAACAGTTCATGTTAATTTTTGTCCCAAGTTCATATCATTTACCTAGTCAACAAATTTGTTGCTTAAACGAGTGAAATATCTTGGTATTTTTGCCTGTCCTAAGCCAGGTTTAAAGTATGAAGGGGGATTGGATCATGCTTGTTTATCAAAGTTAGCCTGCTACCCTGTTAACACGCGGCGGCGTTTGGACGTAGGTAAAGTACCGCGCGATAACTAAATGTGCCAACCTGTGTTGTGTCGACAGCGCAGCTAGGGTGTCCACATGACACGTAATTAATTACATAATTGTTAGTTAACTTTACTTAGAAGTTTATTAATATTTATGTTATATGTATTTTTTTAGTCATATATGGTCGTCAACTATCACGTCCTTAAGTATTGATAGTATTCAAACAGTCACCCTGTATATAATTTTTTTATTTTTTTTATTAGGTCAATACGGGCTCACCTGTCGCTGGTGTGCTGCGAAGTGCTGTGAAGTCCCGCTGTTGAGTACGCCAGAAATATTTTCGCTGAAGTCCGCGTGGTGCGATGTGACTTCACCGGGATTCCGTTGGGGCCAGATGACTCGGCTGCTCTTCCTGATTCCAACGAGCCCAAACTCGGGGTATTTCCGATGTTCCGTTCCCGAGATATAGCTCGCGGGGGTGAGGTGGTCCAAGTCGGAAGGGGGGGGGGTGTCGAGTTTTCGTGGGGAGTTGATTTAGGGTATCTAAGATTTTAGTGGTGGGGGTAGTTTTTGGGGGGGGGGGGGGGGACACTAAGAGAGGAGGGTTGGGGTGTAGCGTTCGTGAGCACGATACCGGGGGAGTTTCCCTGAGTGGGTGCTTCGACTTCACGCGAGGGGTGGTTTTTTCGGGGGAGGGGGCGGTGTATGGGGTGGTTTTAATGTGGGGTGGTTTTTGGGAGGATCTCCCTGAGACGGTTTAATTGAGCCATCGCAAGGAGGGTTTTGTTTAAGCGAAGGGTGGGTTCCCTGGATCCTCACCTGGCTGTGATGATGATCAGCTTTAATCTGCTCCTCAGAGTATGACTGGGGGCGGAGTCTTCGTTTGAGTCGCGTCCACAGCGGCGCTCTACGTATATAACCTCGAACATGTGTTTTTACGTTGTCGCGTGCAGACCGCGTGATTTTTAAGGTTATTTAGTTGTTTTTTTAACCTTAATAACTCCGCCTGTTCTTATCTGATTTCGTCGTGAAGGGTGTCTGCGGATAGGTCTTCTTCCGCTCTCCTCGAATATTTAAAACTCTTCGATGACACACACACTTCCTGGGAGCTAATTGCTTGGGAGTTTGATGGGTTCTCCCTCAGGAACTGCTTGGAATAGAGCACCACGAACACTTATCCCGGTGAATCACACGTTTATATTTCACGCGAACTTGTTTTTATTATTATCGGCCCGGTTTTCGATTTTTTACGATTATTTTTCGCGGAGCCGATGTTCTTTAGACGTTGTATAGGCGAGTACTCTTGAAGAATACCTTTGTCGTTTTGCCTGTTGTACTGGTTGTGTAAGTGGACTGCCATTTCGCGATGGTATCCTGCCTGATGTGCCATTTCACCGAGGATAAGGGGATGCAATCATAAACCTTTTCCTTCCTTTTGGTGTACAGTGCAGCATGTTTGGCCAGTTCATCCGCTCTTTTATTCCCAGGTATTCCTATATAGGCTCTTACCCAATAGAAATTGACTGCTCCTCCCATTTCCGCCAGTTCTCTCAGGGTGTTGTGTATACAGTTTACTATAGGGTGGAGATTTTCTGGGTCCTAAATTGCGGTCAGGGCCGATTTTGAATCTGATAGAATGTTTACTTCGGTAGCTGGTGTTTTTGGGCTTTTGATTAGTCTAAGGCTTGTTTGTATGGCAATTAGTTCCGCTTGAAGGACCGAGCAGCAGTCTTCCAGTCTTGCGGTAGCGTACGTCCTTTCAATTCCGTTTTGCAACCATGTGACCGCTGCACCAACCTTGCCCTCAATTTTGCTGCCATCTGTATAGATATGAGGCCAGTCATTATCTATTTGTCCCAGGTCTTGCAGGCTATCTATCATTCCAATTTCGATTCTGCGTCTGATTGATTGATGGTGGGGGAAGCTCGAAGGGGGTGATTCTCCTTTCTACTGGTCTACCAGGGTATTTATCGAGTGGCTTCCCTCTTTTATGGCGATAGAGTTCTGCGTTTTCACCTACTCTTAGGTCCAGTGGCAGTATGTTTGCAAGCAGGGTGCTTGCTGTTAAAGATATCGTTCTATGTGTTTTTCCTATTTTTAAAGCAAAAAGTCTGTTTATTTTATTTAGTCTATTGGTTATATAGCGCCTGGTAACCACTGGTTCCCAGACACTACATGCGTATAGTATTGTCGGTTCTATGACAGTGACATATATTTGCCTGATTATGTCGGGGTTTAGGCCACATGTGGCTCTTGCTGCGCGAGACACCCTTTTATAAACTCCGATCGCTTTGGCGGTTACGTTGTCTATATGTTCTCTATAGTTTAGTAGCGGGTCTAATGTGATACCCAATATTTTGAGGCTTTGGGTCGGTTTCAGGTCATCATTATATAGTTTAAATCTGGATTGGTCATATTTCATTTTCTTTGTAACTATTAGTACCTGTGTTTTCTGTGGCGCGAACCTCAATCTGTTTTCGTTACCCCACTCCGCTACTTTTTCCAAGGTGTTATTTATTTTTCGATTTAGCTCTGTCATGGTGTTAGCCACACCTATGACCAAGATGTCATCGGCAAAAGCCTGCACATGGGTTGCGAAGTCCTCAGCGTTCTGCAGCAACGGGTACCATTAAGAGGTTTCAAAGCAGTGATCCACCTGTTGAGCCCTGTATGCACCCTCTATTGGTCGGTTTCTCCACGGTGGCCCCTGCATACTTCAGGGTCACTCTTCTTCGGCTTAGGTAACTGTTAAATAATAGTATTAGGTGAGAGTTACATTTTTTGGCCATAAGTTGCTGGAGTACCTTAGGCCACCATGCATTATCAAATGCCCCTTGTATATCCGAAACTAGCGCCAATAGCTTCTTTTCTCTGACACCGTTTCTAATTAGTTCCAGCGCGTCGTAAAGGTGATGGCTCTGTGGTCGGATGTTGTGACCATGCTCGGGTCCACCTTCAACGCTCCGACTCGATGTAACATATCTTGGGAGCACACCGTTACGTCGACAATGCTTGGACACAGCATATTATTCCTGTAGACCGAGAAGGTTGGCGTGTTTCCCTCGTTAAGTATTTCTAGATTTCTAGTTGCTAGGTAGCTGGCAAATGATGCACCCCCCACCATTGGCTTTTGGCGTTCATGTCTCCACCGATTATTATATTGTCCACTTTTAGATTCTTCATGGCGTTATCAATTTCTGCAATTTGTGTTTCTATGTCCTGTTCTTCTTCAAGGTATACAGATATTAGACCTAATTTGTAATTATTTACATCTAAAACTATTGCTACTATATTTTCCGTTACATTGTTCAAGCTTAAGTTTACTTTAGCATTTGGATCGAAGACTAATTTAAAGGGGTTGGGGAGGGGTAGTTTTGATGGGGGGTCAGAATTTACGTTGGGGGCTGGGAGGGTGGCGTCCGTGAGCTCACCGTCGGGGAGGTTAGGGAAACCTGAGTATGTGTCTCAACTCCACGCGGGGGTTGTGGTTTTTTTTTGGTAGGCTGGTTGATGTGGGATGGGTTTCTGCGGGGAGGTTTCTGGAAGGATCACCTTGAGACCGTTTTAATGAGCCCATCGCAAGGGTGGTTTTATTAAGGGGAAGGGTAAGTTGCCTGGACCCTCACCTGGCAGCCAGCTCCAATACGATGTTTCTGCTCCTCAGTCTGACGACTGGGGCGGAGTCTTCAGTTGTGTCGCGTCCGCAGCGGCGCCTGCGATTAACCACGAACACGTGTTTCGCGTTGCCGCGTGCCGACCACGTTGTTTTTAAGGTTATTTTATTGTGTTTGTTAACCTTCATAACTCAGCCGGCTCTTGTCCGATCTCTTCGTGGAGGGTGTCTGCGGATAGGTGCTTTTCCGCTTTTCTTGGATATTTAATATTTTTTATGGTTGACACACCTCCTGGGAGCTATTTGCTCGGGAGTTTGCTGTCTTCTCCCTCAGGAACTGCTAGTCGTGGAGCGCCACAAACACTTATCCCGGTGAATCACACTTCACTTAATCACGCGAACTCGTTTTTTTTTACTTTCGGCCCGGATTTCGAATATTTACGATTTTTGAACGTGTACCGTGTACCGAGGCGATTACTTTTACTCTGCGTTGTCTTGTAAGTAATCCGTTGATGCCTATCACACGTACACCGCCTGACGGTACGGACCAGCGGCGCTGGTGCATTATACTTGGCCAAAGCGAAACATTAAATGCTCAATATATTTTTATCATTTATAAAAAACTCAACAAACATTTTTTGAACACCATCGTATAACTAAGAATATATTAATGGAAATTATTTAAAAATAGTAGTAATGAGTATTATATTGACATCTAATAACTTTCCAACGCGAACGCTTATAATGAAATTAAAAACTTTTTTTACCTAAAATGGTCTTCTTATGGGTGTCCGTTCTTTGTAAAGCCAAAATGTCCCTAAGAAGGGCAAACTAACAATTATCAATGACTTTTTTATATTATTTATAATAAAATAATAGACACTACAGCCTAAGTACTGTAATTATTACAAACTCATCATGGTTATGAATATATAATATGAATGTTTAAAATCAACGATTCTTATGATTAAAAAACGAAAATAATTAAAACAAAATAAAAATTAAATTCGGAAACAAACTTAGCAACTAAAAAGGATAATAAATTGGATATTTTAATCACAATCTGGGCATATAAATATGAGATCTTTTTTAGTGAGACCCATACTGATGAGTGAGTGAGTGAGTGATACCACTTTTGACATTCGGTACATTGTCTCATGTCTTCCATTCTTCTCTCGCCACATGCGCGACAGTACCATTGCTGTTCTTCACCTTCTGCACTTTCTTCATCTCTAGTTTCGATGTTTCACTGTTTTGTTGTTGTACTGTTCTTTTTAGCCGTTATACAGAATCATTTTTATTTTTGGTTTTCTTTTTTAGGTCGCGTTTATTTGTACTTTCCTTTTTTCTTACTTGTCGCTTGCTTTATCTCATTCTTTTTTCTTCAGTTAATTAACGGCTCGTCATCATCCGAATATCTAGTCTCATGATTCTTTAGTTGAGCTTTTGTTTTGTATTAATCGTTGTTTTTTTGAATGATTTCTCCTTTCTGCTTGGGATCATCATCGAATGACGAAGAAGAAGTGTCTAAATCCGAGACTTGAATTTTAGTCATACATTGACGCCAGAGTCAACACACAGTTTAAGAAATAATAAATCTCTATAATCTAAGAACTAAATTCGGTAATACATAGCTTTCTATATAACTACTATCTTCTATATACTTAACAATCCAAACATAACGGACTTTGTGCTGTAATTTCAGTTGTGCGACTACATTTAGAGACAAAATAAAAGAAAATTTATATCAAATCGCTTGCAGCGTCGCCCACCACATCCATACCGCGACGCCGTGGGCTACTTCGAGCGCGCCGTCGTTCAAACCCCCTTCGAACGAGCCACAAGCGAGTTTGTGGCTATTGAGAATCGCCTGCGCCACCGGCTAATGCGACTAGAGGCAGACTGGGAAAAAAATCATGAGAGGGAGCTGGAAAGGCTACGATTGGAATCGAAAAGAATTGAGATGGAAGAAAACCAGAATCAAATTTTAAGTCGTGTAGCTAATACCATAGACAAATTGATAGAAATTTTACCTCAGTTGAGACAATCATCATCACCTTCAACAAATATTATTCCACATTGATGATTCTATATCTAATGCAGTAATAGCGGTCTCAGCTGTGGGCTATGAACTATTCAAATTAAACTACAAATTTCGTATGGCTTGCTCGGTGTTGTTACTTGTTAAACTGTGATAATTGTGTTTTCTGCTCGCATTTTACCCCGATGACGCCTACTAAGCCCTTAACCACTAACCCCTGGCCACAGCCAAGAGCGGCGCGGCGTGAGGCGCGACAAGCGGTGAGCTGCGAAAACAAATGGTAGACAACCCATGAAGTCTGCCACAGATATATTGAGCTAAGTAGGCACTTGTTTCAAGGCAATACCGTGCCACTTTTGATAAGGTCATTTTAATAGATTAGCCGTCCACTACATACATCCACGGCTGACGCCACCGCGGTCGCAACTAGTCTAGCAGTGGCACACCACCACAAATCACGCCGCGTCTCCCGCGTCTCCCGCCGCACCCACATAGACCCTCGAGTTAGCCTCGGCCTCGAGGTCCCATGGCGGACTTCTGGACGCCGCGGTGAACGACACCGTGCGGTTCGCGCGAGCCGCTCTGAGCGCCATCGCTCGCTGCGGACTTCGCAGCGACGCGACGTTACGAGCACTCAGAGCGTCCGCCCATATCGGCGCCCCGTAGAGCACCATCGAGCGCCTGGAGACTCCTGGCCCACCCACGGTCGGGATCCTCCCTAGCACTACGGCTTCAGCCACCAACTTTGGGGCCAAGCGCCGAAAGTGCTCTTAGAACCTTCACCTGCCGTCGAGGACGAGTACCAGGAACTTCATCGTCGACCTGACGGTGATGGAAGTTCCCCCCACCGTGATGGATGCCTCCGGTGGTGGCGCGTTGCGAGGTCATGAAAAACGAGGGCCTCGGATTTGTGTAGGGCCACCTCTAGGCCCAACGACGGTCCACCAGCATCTGCACGGCGAGACTCCGACTGGGCGAGGCGTAAACGGCGACGACCGCAACAATAAATAAATTACAATAACATTTTGAATAACATAACTGTCGAGTAATTATATGGTTAGGCTATACATGATGACGTCACAATTTAGATGGCTTGTAAATGTATGTATTATTTGATATATCCTAGCCTTATCGGCAGAAGTTTTAGAAATAAATAAAATAAAAATGTTAGAATTAATAGATTTAAAAAAAACACAAAAAATAATCAAAAAAAAATATTTGCTAAAATTATGATAAGATTTATAAGGAAATAAATGCAAATTTGAAGAAATAAATGCAAATTTAAAGAAATTAAAATATTAACTGATGCTTCATGTATGTACGGAAAAATATTAATGATTTTGTGAATAAATGTGATAGAAAAAACCCGCCGAGTTTCTTTCCCCGGTTCTTCTCAGGGCTGGGTGTTTCTCTTCCGAACCGGTGGTAGTTTCTGGTCTGACTATCATTATTATATTTGGGATTAATCATTATATATTTTTTTTAAAGTCGAGTTCTATAACTCGAATTCTCTTTAAGCAAATATAAATAAATAAAGAATTTATAATAATTATTATAAATGACGTATTGGTATTTTCTATATAAATAAAAACTATTCCATACTGCTTGTTAACGCCAAGCATCAAAACTCGCGCAAGGCGTGGAATGTGGAATTTGCTTGACGTTTGCCATCAGGCGTAACACCTTTTGTATGACATTTTATTATGTATAACTCACTTGATTTTTACTACTCGTACGATCAACATCAAATTAAACTGACTAAAGAATTTTGAAGAGTTTCATTGATATTCCATTTGTACACGAAGATACATAATTTGGCGACCGTGACAGGACATTGTTGAAGTTATAAAGGTTTAATCGGAGCTGAAGTGAACAAACACCATTACCGGGCAGTGAAGCACCTAAAGCCTCACCTCGCAGCATATCATCATTTGAACAGATAAGTGCCCTGTTTATCCATCATAACTTCCTAAATCATTACCTAATCCTAAATTTCTGTCTTCCTAATCTAATTATACCTAAATACTATAAATTTTAATTGAGTGAACAAGTTGCATCTACCCACAAAAAAAGAATACATTGAAATATTTAAATTACATTAATTTTTTAACAAATTATTTTATAAACTAAAACATTTCATAAATATAATAACAAAAAATAAAGTCTCGTTATGTTCGCAAGATTTTTTTACGCGATATTCAGTTGTTTTGGCCGACGAATTCCAGATATCTACGTACGGCGGCCGGTTGACCTACTTTCGTGATCCGTGACCGTTGCTGATCGCTGGTGGAGATTCTCCTGGTATTGCACGCAGCTACCTAATCAGGCGTCACCTTGTGAAGGACGTAAGAAAATTTATTTTTATTTGAGTGGAATTAATTTGAAATTGCCTTGTGATTAATCTATTATTACTGTTTGATAATTTTATTATTTACAATTGTTATTTTTGTTAATATTTATTGGCACTTAAAATCTTTTTTTAAATAATGAGAGTATTTTAAGCAGGATTTTTGCCGTTATGATCAATTTGTTATGCCTTTGTTTTCATGTCATTAGTGAATTCTTTGATGTGGTCAAGTTCTTTAGAAGTTGAATAACTTCTTTGTGTCGATTTTTTTATTTATCTACTTTCTTTAAATAATACAAATTGTATCATCTTTCCATATAAACAATTTTCAATTAATTAATTTTTTTTTATCTCATAATCAGTATTATATAATATTATCTGTTAAAATATAATTTATTTACTATTTCTTAAATTACAATACACGAGCATAACTGTTAAGGATTAATATGGTTAGGTTATATATGATGATGTCACAAATCAGATGGCATGTAATGTATGTATTATTTGATATATCCTAGCCTTACCGACTGTAGTTTCAGGCAATTCAATTCACTTCCTTTATTGGGAATTCCAGTAACAGTAGTACTTCGGTAAGAACAAACTCATAACTCATTCCAGAAATGAGAACATAATTTATAAGATCTGTTCAGACCTTTGAAGATCATCAGCTCATTTCCTATATGACAAAAGGTTCTGATCAACTTTTACAGGTCCGTTTGTTATGAAATTCCGGCCCTTCGATGACACAATGTTTGTGTTGTATATTTGATTGCATACTTTTTGAAGTTTTAGTGTGTCGGGTGTTATTTCAATGTTTAATATTATAATTACTACTGTATTGGCAGGTGGTCTTTAACATTTCAAGGACAAATAATTTGCAAAAATAACATTTTTTTTGTTAGACATTGTTCTCTTGGTAGACGATTATTGTGTCCTACGTTTCAAACGTGGCATGACTAAATAAACAAGCAATCAGCAAGATCCTGAAGAAACCGTCCTCTTGTTACATTATTGCATTTCTTGTTAAAGTTATGTATTTACACTGCTCATAACCAAAATTCTGAAGAAATAGCAAGAGGCAGCGAGTATGAAGATTGCAAGAGTAATTGAAAATGAAACAAGTCATAATAATTAAGTGTTTTTAATTTCCTGGTCCAGTACAGCTGTTTGCGTTTGCGAACTGCTTTTGATTTTTTGAAAAGATCTTATTTTTTTTAATCAACTTTGATTGATCAAGTTTTAAAAAGATTTGACACCTTATTTCTGTGAAGACTAAGGCAGTAGAATATGCACACTATATATGCATATACATTTTTTAAATCTCGGGATTCGTTTCGTAAATTTGTTGTGTCTTTTTTTACATGTCATTATTATTATTTTTTCGGATTTGTATTGCTGTTGGCCCTTGTGGCCTCTACAGCGTCCTCGGGCGAGATGGGCGAGTTGAACTCAAGCCGAAACTTTTAGGACGCCGTTGGAGTCATGTCATTAGTTAACTAATTCGTTGGTGATCATGTTTTTTTAAAGTTGAATAATTCAAACCTTCGTGTCGATTGTTTTTTTTTTCAAACTTCCTCAAATAAGATAAAAGTATATTGCACTTTGCTAAAAGCGATGAAATTTGCAAACATTATTTACGAAATTTTTGTTTTGATTACTGTATTGTTCTACTGCTGAAGCTGGAGTGCCGAAGCTAGTTCATTGGTTCCACCGTTGCCTTTATTTCAGGTTAAAGTACTTTATTGTTCATAGAGAACCTGACAGTTCACTTATACAATGAGCAATACATATTAAGTAATATATATATATAGTTAGTTACAGTGGTAAAATCTGTTATTATGTTCATTTCTTAAACTATGTATATAGTTTTTTTTTATAAATATACATATGTTGTTTATACAGAGCTTCGGCTTTTTCTAAAGCTCGCTTAGCGGCTGAAATATTTTAGAGATAAAATTCTCGAATGATGTATAAAGGTCGTTAGATTTTGCTTCGAAAATTTCTTGAAAGCCTAAAAAATCAACAACAATTTTGTCTAGTTTTAAATTGTAGTATCGAATGCAATAAGCGATGTACTTTTCTCTTGTCACATCGGTGCATCCATCCAGTATAATAGAGTAACTCTGATAACCAATTTCTTCTAAAAGTTCCTTAAGCATCGCTGGTTCTAGAACATTCTTTATAACGGTAGAACACTTTTATCTGTGTAATTAAGTGTTGTCAAGGGGACTTCCTCTTCCACAAGTTTTTAACATTTCTGTCTGATGATCAATGCTGCGGATGGAGCTGTGAGCAGCGACATGAGTAGAAATTTGTACGTCTATTATTTTTTCTTTTGATGAACTGTCACTAATTGAAGAGTAGCCAAACGATGCAAGCTTGGGTTGCTTTTTGAAAAACCTAATTCTTTGTCTTTATGTGTTTTTGTTTTCATGTGCTTTTCTAAATCGGTTTTGTGCGCACGGAGTGGAGTGCACACAGAATTTACAAAATGCCTCACCTTTACCACTATCCGTCAGTTGAACAGGTGCTCGACTAAGCCGATCTGTAAAAGAAATCGAATTCAATAATATGCTAGGCAGTGTAAGGTAACCAGGTATGGTATAATACATACATATTCGTGGTTGGTGATCATATTTTTTGCTATTTGAGCAGCTTTTAGCCTATCTATTACATCGTTACAGGCTGGACAACACACTATTTATACACTAAAACAATAAATAATCATTATTTAAAACTTACTTAATTAATACACTTACTTACTTAATTTTTACAATTTGTACGTATTCCGCTGCCGTTTTGCGAAATACAACAGGTGATGAGTTAAACAAATCGAGGCCCGGATTCCAGGTCAGGACACCATTGAGCAAAGTCAACGCGCGTATCAAAGGTGACTCGCTCACCAGTACCAATCGACAGTCGGGCACCGCAAATAGCTTGTGTCGACGAGCGCGAGTGTATTTGTCAGGAACGCTCAACGATATTAGCCTTAACACTGAGAGATTGAAAATGGTACCCCTGAGTAACTGTAAGAAATACTTTAGCAAGGCCATATGTCGTCGCACTTCGAGGGAATCGTTTCCTGTCATTCCTTGTACAGTGGTATGAAGGAAGACGACAAATGATATTTTTTTCTGCTACATAATCTATATATGTATTTTATTTTAAATTTTATTTATTTTATTTATTTTTTATTTTATTTTTTTTTTTTATTTTATTTAGGTTTACCAACAGTTGTTTACACTGAATATAACACATAAAACATTTAAAATATATACATAGAATAGCGTAACAACTAATTATAGGTAAACACCGCTTGTAACAACACATAAAAAGTAAAAAGTAGCTACAGCAAATTCATTTAACACAAAATATAGATAAACTAAAATTTAATTACAAAAGTAGACATGAAGAAAAAAAAAAATGTTTAACAAAAATATGTATACATAAAAGTGTCTTATAAAAGTAGTTATTTTATTAATCAATGTAAGATAAGCCAGTACAAGTTGATTTCAACTTAGTGAGGGAATCATAATGTAGATCGATTTGATCACTGCAAGCATTTATCACTTTACATAATCTAGAACAGGGAGAGTTGGCACCTAACACAGTCTTTCTAAGAGGTGGACAGAGTGGTGTGATCGAGCTGCGAGGGAGCCTAGAGGGTACACGCAGCTTGAATAGGCCAAGAAGCTGGGGACAGTCAATTTTGTGGCAAAAAATTTTACCCGCAAACATTGCATCCAGTATATGCCTACGATTGGCTAGGGACTTCATGTTGAAGTGTTTAAGGCGACATTTATATGAGCGTATTTTTTTAGCTATGCCATTATGAAACGCAAGGTGCCATACAAATCGTTTTTGAATACGCTCAAGTCGCAGTGAGTGTGTAGCATAATGTGGCCTCCAGACCACGCTACAATATTCCAAGACACTACGAATCAAGCTATTATAAATTAATATTTCAGTTTTTTTGTCGCGAAATATCTTACAATTTCTTAGAACAAACCCTAACATGCGAGAACCTTTATTTATTATTGTGTCCATATGAGGTATAAAAGTTAATTTTTTATCATATACCACACCGAGGTCGCGAATTTGATCTACTTCCTTTATTTTATCATTGTTAATGTAGTAATCGAAAGCATTCAATTTCTTTTTCCGCGAGAATTTAATATGATGACACTTTTTAGAGTTTAAGTGCATTCCATTGTATTTGCACCATAGTATGAGCCTATTGATGTCGCTTTGTAAACGTATAGAATCTTCACTTGACTTAATTATACTGACAAACTTTAAATCATCAGCAAACATAAAGACGTTAGAGAAAAGAAAACAGTTTGGAAGATCATTAATAAAGTAATTGAACAACACTGGTCCCAAATGGGAACCTTGAGGAACACCTGAAGATATTTTTTGTATATTTGACTCATAACCATTCACTACCACAAAGAATTGTCTGTTTTGTAGATATGAACTCAACCATTTTAGGAAAGAACCAGAAATCCCGTATGCACGTAGTTTGGAAATTAAAATATTGTGAGGAACTTATTTGTCGATTCTGCTTGAAAGTTCAGCTTTCATCCTCGCCTTTCTCAGATCTTATTCCCGTGTTTGTTAGCCACGTTTGTATGTAGTTTTTCTGCCAAGACATATTGGGCAGTCGCTCCACTTGGCGTGAGTGACTGAACCCGTTTCTATTCTGTCGAGTATGCTTCGGAACCCTCATACAAAAATACATATTAGTAGGTATTATTATTATTATTATTTTCTGAAGTATTTCGAACATTAAGGTATATGAAAGATGTAATATTTAGGTAAAATACCATTTTTCAAAATATGGGCGTCCACGTCTCGTGGTAATCGCCTTCTGTTTTTTTTTGCTTCAAAAATCAGCTCACCGCCATCGAGAAAGCCGGTCGCTCTCTATATGAGCGATTATTAGCCTCTTGCCTTTGACGGGATATTTTGGGCCTATTGTTAGGCCACTCAAGTATGCTCGACGGGATTTCTTTATGTTATTCACCCATATATTATCAGCAATATGTTCTAAAAATAGTTAACAGTTTAAAAATGGAATATAATTTATTTCTACTATATGAAATAACGAGACAACTCACCTTCATTAATCCAAGCTTCATCCAAGTAATAGATTTTTCACGTCGATACGACTCCATCTTTCTCGAAATTAGCAAATCTGGCCTATTGACTATATATAATATAATATAGTCAATAGTCTATAAACAAATCTATTTCAAAAAAATCTAAAATTTGTTACAAAACTAAAATGATATATTGTTATTTGGATAAGTTCGTTCGTTCTCCATTCGTTTGCTGAACGTGCTTGGACGAGACCTTAATATTAATTGTCAGTTCATCGAAAAATGGCGTCTTGAATGCCGGCAAAACTGTATTCGTAACTTTGGAAGTCAAATTAAAGTGGATTTTAGTAATTAAGTGGAATATTGTTGTATTCCACCCAGTAGACCACCCGACGATAAATGCAACAATGCAGTATTAGTCTCTTACTTCTACTCTATGTGGTACTGGTCGCAAAACTAGCTTCCTCCGTCGTATATCCCTACATATAACTAGTTGTGCTCACGACTCGATCTGCTCCACGTGCTCGAAACTTCACTGTTGTCCTTGCAATGGTTGTTGTATAAGAAATTGTCTTCTGGGTTTCGTTTCATTTACGTTCTTATAAAATATTTTCATTGTTTGACAAATGGTTAAAACACGGCCATCATTACTTGAAAGAACGTTTATTATTCCACTTGAAGATAAAACTCTCTTGTACTTGTTCCTCCTCATTGTTTAAGGGATTACTCTGCTAAGAGGTCTCTTTTAAATTTTAAATTGGACCTTCACTATATACTTTGTATTTACGATTCAAGATGGATATAGGTTTGTTTTGAAAAAGATTTATCAAAACAACTATACAACAATAAAGTAAACGTATATCGACACGTACAATTTTGTCACAAAAATAGAATCAGTGTGACCAATCACTTTACCTACTGACGATTGAATAGTGAATCAATCGGCACTCGACTGAGCGCTTGTTTTTATAGAAAGAGGTGAGGATCAATGCTGCCCGCAGTAGGTTTGGCTTATACGGATTGAACAAAAGAATCAAACTAAGGACCTGAAATATTATTTGTGAGATATCCTCCACAACCGAGAGTCCAAGCAGAAGTGCTAGCGAACTAGCGCCTGCCAGTGTCTCCACTCGCCCGCTTGCGTTCCCCTCTTCACCTCGAACCGAAATCACGCCGCTCTGACGTCACAATTAAGGACACGCCCCCCTGGGGCCTATCCTTCAGCTAACTTTGTATATATGTATATACAAAGTACTAACGCATCCTATTTATATACTTTGCAAAATAATCTTTTCAATACTCTTCACTAGGACTTAATACGTTTGTAGCAGTACGTCGCTACATAGCAACAAAAACAAACCCGCCACGCATGCCGCAATACTTGATACTTCTGGTGCAGGTGGTATGCTAGTGAGAGGTTGTGGCAGAGCTTGGGCGTTCTGATCGTCCATTGTTGATGTAGGCGAGCAGAGATTCCACAATATTCCATCGTTTCTACTGTACTCAAGAAGTTTTACTACTGCTACATAGTGTGATGGTGAAAGGGTGCAGACACCCGCCGCTGAAAGCACCTTCTTTAGTTTTCCTGGTTCTGGGTATTTTGTTTATTCCATGCGCACGGTTCTGTACATTTGTGAGCTCTATGACTGAATCGCGCATGATAATAGCAAAGATTGTCGGCGCTCTGCGACTTACGCCGTATCTCGTTTTGACGTTGACGTATTTAAGACACGTACGAAACGATTTGCTTCCTCGTTTCTGATACGCACCGCCAAGGTCTGGAATACCCTCCCGACCTCCGTTTTCCCCACCACCTACAATATGGGTACCTTCAAGTCCAGAGTGAATAGGCACCTTCTAGGCAAGCGCGCTCCATCTTAGACTGTATCTCACTTTCCATCAGGTGTGATAACAGTCAAGCGCTAGCCTATATATTAAAAAAAAATCATATTACGGCCACGGGATTTTGATCGATAGCGATTGTGAATATTATAATTTCGTTTTTTTGTGTTGAAATATTTGAATGTTCTGTAATTCCATCACTTGTAAAGTCAACTGAGCCACTTGTGCAAATGTTATCAGCTGACGTCGACGGTTTGCTACTAACCTCCGCTACTTGAATAGGCCGTGTATTTTCTATAATTTTGTCTACAATAGTAGCCAAATTCTCCAAATCTTTTACATCAGTGACGGCAAGGACGGAGCGTTCTGCGACTGGCAAATGACTTTGCCACATGATACTCAGCGTTTCGTCGGGAATTTTTCCTCTGGCCAAATCTCGCATGCGTCTCAAAAGTTGAGATGGTTTCTCATCGCCAAGGTCGATTTCACTCAAAACTTTTTGGAGTTGACGATTATCTGATTTTTCGTACACTGCTAATAATCTTGATTTTAGTGTGTCGTATTTCTTCCTAAGGGGCTGTTGAAGTATGTTGCTATGCTGTATGTGCTGACTTGCTGTATAACATATTTTCCCAGCTTCGTGACTACTAAGTTGCACTTCGCTTCGTCGCTTAGTTTCCTGCCCGCCCCTCCGTCCGACCCCCGAGGTGGGACCGATTCATCAGTGTAGTTTAGGCCGTATGTGCCAGGTCTGAGGCGTCCCTTTTGGCGCGGGCGCAGTTCGCGCAGCGTGGGGTCACGGCTTTCCTCTTAGTGGGGCAGTCCTTTCCCGTATGGTCGCCACTGCAGTAGCTGCAGGTGTCACCATTCGCCCTGCATAGTTGTTTAGTGTGCCCGTATCCCAGGCACTTGGCCCATTGGATGAGGGGGGACTGGTCCTCCACTGAGCACCTTCCGAAACCCACGTATATTTTTCCCGCTTGCGTGAATCGTTTCCACGCCTCCGGGGATAACCCAAGGATGGGGTGGCATTCGTGCGGAGTCCGGGCTCGCTTTCTGTAGCGAACCCTTATCCTTAGGTCTGCTTCACCAACGCCATGCAGAAGGTATTTATTCTGCGATTTGGTCTAGTCAACGATCTCGTCGTTGGTGAAGCAGGCGAGGACGCCCCGCACGCAGACCTTCCGGTGCCTCCTGCAAGGCTGGACCCCTGCTTAGGACGCCGTTGGAGTCATGTCATTAGTGAACTAATTCGTTGTGATCATATTATCTTAAAGTTGAATAATTCAGATCTTCGTGTCGATTAGTTTTTTTTTCAAACTTCCTCAAATAAGATAAAAGTACAATGCACTTTGCTAAAAGCGATGAAATTTGCAAACATTATTTACGAAATTTTTGTTTTGATTAGGTGTATTGTTCTACTGCCGAAGCTGGAGTGCCAAAGCTATGTCATTGGTTCCACCGTTCCCTTTTTTCAGGTTAAAGTACTTTATTACTCATAGAGAACCTGACAGTTCTAGCAATACATATTAAGTAATATAGTATATATATAGTAACAGAGGTAAAATCTGTCGCATTCACAGTTCTCCCATGGGAACAGTGGAGGGGAGGAGGTAAGTGGGGCTCGCCGGTGTCTAAGGTGCCAAGTACGCCCCGACTAGAACACCCAATAAAAACCGTCGGTTCCCTTTCCCCTCAACGGGGAGCGCCACGGGATCGCTTGTGCATGCTATCGTGACGACAAGTACGGCATGTATGTACAATGACCCAAATATATATGTGCTTAATTAATTTAGTAACATAAAAATTTAAATATACAATTTTACTCATACATGTTATCCCTTACAAAAAGTGTTAGTCATTTTTTTAAGGTAGCTATACTTGCACACAATTTT
Organism: Nymphalis urticae; assembly: GCA_905147175.2. NCBI lineage: Eukaryota > Metazoa > Arthropoda > Insecta > Lepidoptera > Nymphalidae > Nymphalis > Nymphalis urticae. The sequence goes on from LR990009.1 coordinate 2,312,284, forward strand.
GTACTATTCGGTAAACTATTATATAATTTTCCCCCGTTATATAGAATGCTTCTATGTATTACCGAATTTAGTTCTTGGATTCTTCTTCTTCTTCCTAGCGTTTTCCCGGCCTAGAAATGCCAGGGTCCGCTTTCCTACATCTTTGCCTCCACTTTACCCGATCGAAAGCGTCGTCTTTAGTGAGATCGTGCTCTCTCATATCGTCCCTCACAACATCGAGCCAGCGCTTCTTGGGCCTGCCGCGGGATCTAGGGCCTTCGACAACAAAGTCCAGGCATCGGTTCCCAACGTAGTCTGGCGGTCTGCGGCTAATGTGACCAAACCAACGGAGACGGCTTTCCTGCAACTTATCCGCTACATTGCAAACGCCAAGGCTACCACGGATGTGCTCGTTACGAATACGATCTAATCGCGTAACGCCACACATCCACCGCAGCATCTTCATTTCCGCGACGTGAAGTTGCTGAACATGTCTCGCGAGAGCTGGCCACGTCTCGCTGCCGTACAATAAGACCGGTCGGATGATGCACTTGTACACAAGGCCCTTTAATTTCACCGGTATCCTGCGATCACCGATTACCCCGGTGACTTCCCGCCATTTGGCCCAAGCTGCGTTTATTCGAGCTCTGACGTCGTGGTCGATCGTACCAGACTCGTGCAGTACGGACCCGAGGTATTTAAATTTTTCCGTCTTGATAACGGATTCTCCGGCTATCTTTATGGGTTCGGGGTCCGTACTGATTCCGAATTATGGTACATGTCTCGGATAATGTCAATATAGATTTGTGGCACATTCTTCATCTCCAAAGCCCACCAGATTATTTGGCGTGGGACGCAGTCAAATGCCTTCTGCAGGTCTAGAAACGCCATGTACAGCGGCTTCTTCTTTTCTCTATGGGCCTCGGTTAGTATTCTTAGGGCGAAGATGGGGTCTATGGTTCCACAGCCTGGGCGAAACCCATACTGACATTCCGAGACGGTACATTCTTGCCGAAGCCTTGAATCGATTACGCGTTCGAAGAGTTTCATGGTGTGGCACATAACCTTAATACCGCGGTAGCTTTCGCAGTCCTGTACACTACCTTTGCCTTTATAAACTGGAGTAATGATACTCAATCTCCAAGAGTTGGGTATCTTCCGGCTAGTAAGTATTCGGTTAAAAAGGTCAGTAAGTAGGTTCACACCATGAGAACCCATCGCTTTCCACGCTTCAATCGGAAGGTCGTCAGGGCCTACGGCTTTTCGGTTCTTCATTGTACGAAGACATTTGAGTACCTCGTCAGGTGTTACCGGTGCAACAAGTCCGAGATTAAGAGGCAGTTCTGGAGGAGACACATTAGCGTGTTGTGTGTTAAGCAACACGTTAAAGTAGCTGCGCCACCTCTCCTTCACCTTAATTGCATCGCAAACCAAAGTGCCATTAGAGTCTTTGACACAAAGACATTTTGTTATGTCTTGTGTCGCTTTCTCCCGAGCCTTTGCCAAACGGAAGATAGTCTTTTGACCCTCGTTTGTCTGGAGCGTGTCATACAAAGGTGACAGCGTCTGGTAACGGGCTTTGGCAACTGCTCGTTTGGTGGCACATTTAGCTGCTTTATACGCGTCTCGGTCTTCAGGAGATTTGGTCTCTTGCCACTTCTTAAACTGTGTCTTTTTCTCTCGAACTGCCTCCTGTACTGAGCCATTCCACCACCACGTCTCCTTGTCGATGACCCGGCCTCCCTTCGAAGTGCCAAGCACCTGTTTTCCAATGGTATTCACTGTTGACTGGATCCTAGACCATTGACTATCTACTGATTCTTCTGTGTCTGTGCTTAACTTGGAGCTAGCTACGAATTTACAGAATTCATGCTGTTTTGTCCATTCAACAGCCACCATTTAGTTTTAGGTCTGCTTCGTTCAGGCACTTTTTTACTTGGTACTACCAGCATGTCCATGACAAGGATGCGGTGTTGTGTTGTGAGGCATTCCCCAGGAATCACTTTGCAGTTAGTTACTCTACCAATTTGGCTTCTTCTTATGAGCAAGTAGTCGATCTGGGTGGAGTGCGGCCTGGAAGAAAGTGTTAACAATGGCAAGGTCTGATAATAAGCAGGTGCTGAGAATTGACTCCCCCTCTGCATTCTCACGACCATAGCCGAAGCCGCCATGTACACGTCCATATTCACGTGACTCCTCACCAACATGGCCGTTCAAATCTCCACCAATCACGATGCTCTCGGTGTTCGGAATGCAGCGGAGCATGTCTTCCAAGTCATTCCAGAAGGCTTCTTTCTCCGATGCAGAGCCACCGACCTGTGGAGTGTAGGCGCTGATAAGATGAGTAATTACTCCTTCTATCAGCAGCTTCACCCGAAGAAGTCGGTCGCTCAGTCTATCGACTTCTAGAATACCGTTCTGGAGTGCCTCAGATAGTACTACGGCCACACCGTTCTTCCCTGAGGGGGAGCCGGAGTAGATCAACTTGTAACCCAGTCCAATATCACGGGACTTGTTGCCCTTCCAACGAGTTTCTTGCAAGAATGCAACGTGAACCCTGCGCTTCGTCAGTACGTCAGCCAGTTCAAGGGAGCGACCTGTGAGAGAGCCGATGTTCCAGGTGGCAAAGCGGAGCTTCTTTTTAGGTACTTGCTTCTTTAGCCGTGCCCGTACTTGACACGGTAGCCCTTTCCCACTTGTCGCAGGTTTAGGGCGATGTGCCTGCGCGTCGTTTTGCGGCGACGCCCTAGCCATTGTACCTAAAATTCTTTTTTCCACTTCCATAGTAAATGGCGGGTACTGGTTTTATAAGGAGCGACTGCCGTCTGACCTCCCAAACCTATAGTAGGGAACCAGTTCAGGATAGAGGGATATTGAGGAAATTTGGTGGGAATTTAAGGTATAAGGATACTTATGCCACGGAAAACACAGGGTGTAGCATAAGTAGCTCGGAGAAGGCGGGGTCGCGTGCCCGTATGCTTATATCACTAATACCGGACAGGTACAAAGATACAAACACCTCCTGCCTGGATTATAGAGATTTATTATGTTCATTTCTTAAACTATGTGTATAGTTTTTTTATAAATATAGAGATGTTGTTTATACAGAGCTTCGGCTTTTTCTAAAGCTCGCCTAACCGCTGCAATATTTGCTTCATGCAGCATTGCACGTGAGGCAATTTCAGACTGGCTGACTTCTCAGAAATATTGGTTTGAAAACACGTATTGCTATGGAAACTAGGAGCTTGAAATATGACATTCACAGCTGTTCCTTCTTTTAATATCGGAGACAGAAACAACAAATATAATAAACTTGTGTCATCGTTGTAAATGGCAGCAAGCTGTTTTCTCCCTTGCAGTTTTCTCATCTCGATTTGGTTTTAAAAAGGATGTCAAACTTGTCTTGTGTCATTCGTCATTCATTCGTCACTCATGTGCCAAAAAAAAATAGTATTGCTGATGACTAGCTTACATCACGACGACGCCATTGATGAAACAACAAGAGAACAGCGCAAGCCTGAAATAAATACATGTTATAACACGACAAAACGTGGTGTGGATTTGGTGGTGGTTTATGCCTCATTGAATATAGCTGCCATTAATGGCCTAATAATAAACCATATTAATAATAATTGCTTAAAAACAAAATGAAGGCGATTTATAAAAAACCTAGGCCTCAGACTTGTCATGGAACACCTAAATCTTCGCCGAAGTGCTTCCAAGTGAGTTGCGACAAAAAATTGGAAAATTTGTTGGTGAATCTTCTAGGGAACCTCCGGCACAAAAGGCTAATGTTCGCAAAAGACGCAAAAGTGTGTCCAGAGGAGAGAGACCGTAAAACACATTACACCTGCGAGAGTTGTAACAAATCGTATTCTGTCATTCCTTGTACAGTGGTATGGAGGAAGACGACAAATGATATTTTTTTCTGCTACATAATCTATATATGTATTTTATTTTAAATTTTATTTGTTGATTCTGCTTGAAAGTTCAGCTTTAGTCCTCGTCTTTCTCAGATCTTATTCCCGTGTTTGTTAGCCACGTTTGTATGTAGTTTTTCTTCCAAGACATATTTGGCAGTCGCTCCACTTGGCGTGAGTGACTGAACCCGTTTCACGGGAGTTTTCGATGTACATAATTAGCAGTATGTCCTAAGCCGAGATGGCCCAGTGGTAAGAACGCGTGAATCTTAACCGATGATCGTGGGTTCAAACCCGGGCAAGCATCACTGAATTTTCATGTGCTTAATTTGTGATTATAATTCATCTCGTGCTTTACGGTGAAGGAAAACATCGTGAGGAAACCTGCATGTGTCTAATTTCACTGAAATTCTGCCACATGTGAATTCCACCAACCCGCATTGGAGCAGCGTGGTGGAATAAGCTCCAAACCTTCTCCTCAAAAAAAAAAGGAGAGGAGGCCTATAGCCCAGCAGTGGGACTTACACAGGCTGTTACATTACATTATGTCCTAAAGGTAGAAAATAGTTTAAAAATGGAATATAATTTATTTCTACTATATGAGATAACAAGATAACTTACCTTCATTGACCCAAGTTTCATCCAAGTAATATATTTTTCACTCCATCTTGAGCAAATACCTGTCCCTCCAAATTTGCAAATCTGGCCTATTGACTATATATAATAACATCTTTATCGAATGTTAGGTAACTTTCTATATTTTTACAAATATTTCATATCCCATATTATATACAAATGAATAAACAAATATCTATTTAAAAGAAATCTAAAATTTGAGACAAAACTAAAATGATAATTTTTTTTCTGGATAAGTTCTCGTTCTCCAATCGTATGGAGATCTCGAAGGACGAGACCTTAATATTAATTGTCAGTTCATCGAAAAATGGCGTCTTGAATGTCGGCAAAACTGTTTTCGTAATTTTGGAAGTTAATTAAAGTGGATTTTAGTAGTTAAGTGGAATATTGTTGTATTATAAATGAATATATATTGTTTTACTGTTGGTAGTGCATAATAAAGTGAAGTTATCAGCAATTCACTTGGAATATTAAAGAGAACACTAAAATACATACAAAGTCAGTCACAATAATCAGAACATCACAGAAGGAATACTTGGAAACACATTAAAATATATTTGCATGGAAGATAAAAAACAATTATTTAAGAACGGTCGTAATATATCACCAGTAGAGGGTAGCGCAACTAAACGGTCACCGTACGCTGCGACGATCGTGGACGGCGCGTAGTAATTAATATGAATAAATAATGAATAATTTGTATTAAAAATATTAATACATTTTATTATTATTGATTATAATAATAATATATAATAATAATATTTATTTATTTCAAGTATCATCGACTCATTTTGTTAGTAATACAAAAAAATTAAATGTCTATGTTAGTACTTAACCTAAGGCTATCTTAAAAAAAAAAAATATATGAATCTAAGATATGTGAGTTACCTCTGCGCCATTCCATTAGAAATAGCGCAGCAGTGACCCACATATGTGCAGTCCAGCCTGCTCGCGATTAGTTTCAAGATTATGTTGGTAGTGCCCCGCACTCTGCGCACCAGGGCTCCACATCTTTTACGCATAGTAGTATAAAAACAGTCCACGTGTGCCTCCGCGAACATCCCTGATGCGCTACAAAAACGGGGCAGCCCCATCAGCACCCTGAGAGCATTATTATATTGAACACTATGTTTTGATGTTTAATTATTAGAAACTGTATTATGTTGTTTGTGTTTAATATTAATGTTGTGTGCTTGTGTTCCCCACACACATCTCAAAAGAGCTTTTTTACAATTTTTATTTCCTTAGTCAAACGTTCATGCTGTACGTAACATGCTGTAAATACTGTTTTCATAATTATGCTTGGTCTGATCCTAATTGCACCAAGTATGTTGGGCAAACGTTTTGATGGCAATACAATTAGTTGCTCTTGAAGTTTGTAGAACACGGTCACCATTACTGTCTACGCTCTGCAGTATGTATACGTCGGCGACTCACCACAGTTCTCCTCAGGATCCATGATAAAAAAATAAGGCACTCAATAGAAACGAACATAATTATATTTTTAAACAACTTGTACAGCGGTACAAGAATCGTCAAAATAATTCCAGAAAGTCCTTACTTTGCAACTAACTGAACTGCGACATGTGTTGTTTATCAATAATGATACCATATGAGGAGCGTCGGTAACTAAAACCGATAAATAACGTTTGTGTTTTTTGTGGAAAAATAAAAAATATGGCCAAGTTCATGGTTTTCTAATTTAGACTTAAACGAAATCTATCAATTTATTGTGTTAGAATTACTGTTTGGAAACTTAAATTCTGCATTTGTGACTGTGGTACCTATTCAATTATAAAAAAAGAATATATATCCATTATATATCGGTTAATGACCAAACCAACTGGATATATCCGTATTTGATAAAACGCTGGTAGGAATATGAGAGCTGGATAAAATGCGGCTGAACATGCGTCAGTGTTTCTAAAGCCAGATTAGGTGGTTGCCATTCGAACGACTATTTAAAATGGCATCATACTTTAATTAATATATATATATATATCAAGATTTTAATTCAGAATAATTTGTGTACTGGTTTTTTTTATTTTTATTTATTTATTTACGGTCATTACGGGCTAAACTCTCTTTGATGTGCTGCGATAAGAAGTCCCGCTGATGAGTAGGCCAAAAGTAATTTCGCCAAAGTCCGTGTGGTACGATGTGTCATCGGCGGGATTCCTTTGGGGCCAGATGATTCGGGTGCTCTTCCTGATTCAAACGAGCCCAAACTCGGGGTAGTTGCGATAGTCCGTTCCCGAGATATGGCTCACGGGGGTAAGGTAGTCCAAGTCGGAGGGGGGGGGGTAAGGTTTAGTGGGGAGTCGATATAGGATATATAAATTTGGAGGGGTATTTTTTTTTCCTTATAACTATGCCACACTGTTGCTATTATAGTGCAACAACCTTGTTTCCGATTTCTTTTGTACTGTCTTGTTTTGCTATGTCTTACATACTATTTTTTTTTGTAGCGAACAGGTGGCACACAATATATTAATTTCATTACAATAAGAAGCAATTAAGTTCTATGTAAGCACTCGATTTACAAGATAAGCAATTTGTTTGTATATAAGCCAACTATCTAATATAAAAGCGATCTATTTACAGGTGGCTTACAATATAATAATTACAATATATTTTAAAGCGATCGATATTCTATATGAGCAAAATACGCAATTTGTTTTTATCTACTCTTACACATTCTATGTATTTCTTTATATACAATTTCTACTATTACTATTCCAATTGTTACAGGCAAACAACTAGAATAGTAGTAGTACAGTTTCTACTATAACTATTCTAACTATAATAATACTACAAGCAATCTATTTTCAAATTATTCCTACTAACTAATTACCACTATTACTACTACTACTATTATTATTCTAATTTGATTTATTTCTAGCATTTATTATATTGATTATATTTATGGCGTATTCCATAAACCGTGCTCTAGTCTCATCATTGTACATGATTGTTTTTAAATTATCTATCTCTACTTTTAGTCCTAACTTACATTCTAACTTGTATCTACTGTACATAAATTTCGGACAGTGGCAAACGAGATGTACCACCGTCTCAGGGGTGGCGTCACAATCGCAGTTTGGGTTTGTTTTTAGCTTATATTTGTAAAGGTAGTGTGCGAATCCACCATGCCCTGTGAACAGTTGGGCCACCTTGTTGTCCAGTTTTATCTTTTTCATAATTTTGAATGCGTCCCTTACATCATCGAAGAATACCTTATGTGAATGGACTGCCAGTTCGCGATGGTATCCTGCCTGATGTGCCATTTCACCGAGGATAAGGGGATGCAATCATAAACCGTCCTCCTTTTGGTGTACAGTGCAGCATGTTTGGCCAGTTCATCCGCTCTTTCATTCCCAGGTATTCCTATATGGGCTCTTACCCAATAGAAATTGACTGCTCCTCCTATTTCCGCCAGTTCTCTCAGGGTGTTGTGTATACAGTTTACTATAGGGTGGAGATTTTCTGGGTCCGAAATTGCGGTCAGGGCCGATTTTGAATCTGATAGAATGTTTACTTTGGTAGCTGGTGTTTTAGGGCTTTTGATTAGTCTAAGGCTTGTTTGTATGGCAATTAGTTCTGCTTGAAAGACCGAGCAGCAGTCTTCCAGTCTTGCGGTAGCGTACGTCCTTTCAGTTCCGTTTTGTAACCATGTGACCGCTGCACCAACCTTGCCCTCAATTTTGCTGCCATCTGTATAGATATGAGGCCAGTCATTATCTATTTGTTCCAGGTCTTGCAGGCTATCTATCATTCCAATTTCGATTCTGCGTCTGTTTGATGGTGGGGGAAGCTCGAAGGAGGTGATTCTCCTTTCTACTGGTCTACCAGGGTATTTATCGAGTGGCTTCCCTCTTTTATGGCGATAGAGTTTTGCGTTTTCACCTACTCTTAGGTCCAGTGGCAGTATGTTTGCAAGGAGGGTGCTTGCTGTTAAAGATACCGTTCTATGTGTTTTTCCTATTTTTATAGCAAAAAGTCTGTTTATTTTATTTAGTCTATTGGTTATATAGCGCCTGGTAACCACTGGTTCCCAGACACTACATGCGTATAGTATTGTCGGTTCTATGACAGTGACATATATTTGCCTGATTATGTCGGGGTTTAGGCCACATGTGGCTCTTGCTGCGCGAGACACCCTTTTATAAACTCCGATCGCTTTGGCGGTTACGTTGTCTATATCTTCTCTATAGTTTAGTAGCGGGTCTAATGTGATACCCAATATTTTGAGGCTTTGGGTCGGTTTCAGGTAATCATTATATAGTTTAAATCTGGATTGGTCATATTTTATTTTCTTTGTAACTATTAGTACCTGTGTTTTCTGTGGCGCGAACCTCAATCTGTTTTCTTTACCCCACTCCGCTACTTTTTCCAAGGTGTTATTTATTTTTCGATTTCGCTCTGTCATGGTGTTAGCCACACCTATGACCAAGATGTCATCGGCAAAAGCCTGTACATGGGTTGCAAAGTCCTCAGCGTTCTGCAGCAACGGGTACAATTAAGAGGCTCTATTGGTCGGTTTCTCCACGGTGGCCCCTGCATACTTCAGGGTCACTCTTCTTCGGCTTAGGTAACTGTTAAATAATAGTATTAGGTGAGAGTTACATTTTTTGGCCATAAGTTGCTGGAGTACCTTAGGCCACCATGCATTATCAAATGCCCCTTGTATATCCGAAACTAGCGCCAATAGCTTCTTTTCTCTGACACCGTTTCTAATTAGTTCCAGCGCGTCGTAAAGGTGATGGCTCTGTGGTCGGATGTTGTGACCATGCTCGGGTCCACCTTCAACGCTCCGACTAGATGTAACATATCTTGGGAGCACACCGTTACGTCGACAATGCTTTGACACAGCACATTATTCCTGTAGACCGAGAAGGTTGGCGTGTTTCCCTCGTTAAGTATTTCTAGATTTCTAGTTGCTAGGTAGCTGGCAAATGATGCACCCCGCTCATCCTCAGCACCATGGCCCCACCATTGGCTTTTGGCGATTATGTCTCCACCGATTATTATATTGTCCACTTTTAGAATCTTCATGGCGTTATCAATTTCTGCAATTTGTATTTCTATGTCCTGTTCTTCTTCAAGGTATACAGATATTAGACCTAATTTGTAATTATTTACATCTAAAACTATTGCTACTATATTTTCCGTTACATTGTTCAAGCTTAAGTTTACTTTAACATTTGGATCGAGGACTAATTTAAAGGGGTTGGGGAGGGGTAGTTTTGATGGGGGGTCAGAATTTACGCTGGGGGCTGGGAGGGTGGCGTCCGTGAGCTCACCGTCGGGGAGGTTAGGGAAACCTGAGTATGTGTCTCAACTCCACGCGGGGGTTGTGGTTTTTTTTTTGGTGGGCTGGTTGATGTGGGATGGGTTTCTGCGGGGAAATTTCTGCGTTTAATGAGCCCGTCGCAAGGGTGGTTTTATTAAGGGGAAGGGTAGGTTCCCTGGACCCTCTCCTGGCAGCCAGCTCCAATACGATGTTTCTGCTCCTCAGTCTGACGACTGGGGCGGAGTCTTCAGTTGTGTCCCGTCCGCAGCGGCGCCTGCGATTACGCGAACTGCGAACACTTGTTTCGCGTTGCCGCGTGCCGACCACGTTGTTTTTAAGGTTATTTTAATGTGTTTGTCAACCTTAATAACTCCGCCGGTTCTTGTCCGATCTCTTCGTGGAGGGTGTTTACGAATAGGTGGTTTTCCGCTTTTCTTGGATATTTAATATTTTTTATGTTTGACACACCTCCTGGGAGCTATTTGCTCGGGAGTTTGCTGTCTTCTCCCTCAGAAACTGTTAGTCGTGGAGCGCCACAAACACTTATCCCGGTGAATCACACTTCACTTAATCACGCGAACTCGTTTTTTTTTCTTTCGGCCCGGATTTCTAATATTTACGATTTTTTTACACGGAGCCGGTGTTTATATGACCGTGTACCGTGTACCGAGGCGATTACTTTTACTCTGCGTTGTCTTGTAAGTAATCCGTTGATACCTATCACACGTACACTGCCTGACGGTACGGACCAGCGGCGCTGGCGCGTTATACTTGGCCAAAGGGAAACATTAAACGCTCAATATATTTTTATCATTTATAAAAAACTCAACAAACGTTACTTGAACACCTTAGTATAACTAAGAATATATTAATGGAAATTATTTAAAAATAGTAGTAATGAGTATTATATTGACATCAAATAACTTTCCAACGCGAACGCTTATAATGAAATTAAAAACTTTTTTTTACCTAAAATGGCCTTCTTATCGGTGTCCGTTCTTTGTAAAGCCAAAATGTCCCTAAGAAGGGCAAACTAACCATTATCAATGACTTTTTATATTATTTATAATAAAATAATAGACACTGCAGCCTAAGTACTAATTATTACAAACTTATCATGGCACATAGTCAGTTCTGAAGTCAGGAATGTTTAAAATCAACGATTCTTATGATTAAAAAACGAAAATAATTAAAACAAAATAAAAACTAAATTCGAAAACAAACTTAGAAACTAAAAAGGATAATAAATTTGGATATTTTAATTACAATCTGGGCATACAAATATGAGATCTTTTTTAGTGAGACCCACCCATACACTCCTCGTGATAACACTTTTGACATTCGGTACATTGTCTCATGTCTTCCATTCTTCTCTCGCCACATGCGTGACAGTACCATTGCTGTTCTTCACCTTCTGCACTTTTCTTCATCTCTAGTTTCGATGTTTCACTGTTTTGTTGTTGTACTGTTCTGTTTAGCCGTTATACAGAATCATTTTTATTTTTGGTTTACTTTTTTTGGTCGCGTTTATTTGTACTTTCCTTTTTTCTACTTGTCGCTTGCTTCATCTCATTCTTTTTTTCTTCAATTTTCAATAAATCTATAACTATTCTTTGTCCCTTATAATTAATAGCTTTTTGCCGTGGACGTGAAAACTATCGTAGCGTAGTTTAGAGTTTGCAAAAAAGCATGAAACGATTCTTTTTTATCCTTTATTTGGTTAATTAAGGGCTCGTCATCATCCGAAGATCTAGTCTCATGATTCTTTAGTTGAGCTTTTGTTTTAATTGAGCTTTTGTTTTGTATTTATCGTTTTTTTTTAATGATTTCTCCTTTCTGCTTGGGATCATCATCGAATGACGAAGAAGAAGTGTCTAAATCCGAGACTTGAAGATTAGTCATACATTGAAGCCAGAGTCAACACACAGTTTAAGAAATAATAAACCTCTATAATCCAAGAACTAAATTCGGTAATACATAGCTTTCTATATAACTACTATCTTCTTTATACTTAACAATCGAAATATAACGGACTTTGTGCTGGAATTGTTTTAGTTGTGCGACTACATTTAAAGACAAAATAAAAGAAAATTTATATTAAATCTTTCATATACCTGATGTAGTTGAGTAAATATTAATAATAATACCTACTGTAACAAGATGCATCTAGTTATAACGAGGCCCCAGCAAGGGCATCAAGGCCAAATTAAAGCTGACTGACAGTGGAGGGAATTACAAGAATTATTGAACTCCAGATGGAGCAGTAGTATAGCCAAGGGACAATAGATAAAAGTAAGATTCTAACAAAAGCCGCTGTAAAAATATTTTATGGTTTTCTATTATTATTATTCGTTCATTTCATTATTATTAATCAGCTTACTTCAAAGACTAGGAAATGATTGATGAAAACATTCATAACAAAAATTAACTAATAACCCTGAACCACCCCACCCACACCTGAACATTTCGTATTGCTGCTCGGTGTTGTTACTTGTGAAACTTTGATAATTGTGTTTTCTGCTCGCATTTTACCCCGATGACGCCTTCCAAGCCCTTAACCACTAACCCCCTGGCCACAGCCAAGAGCAGCGCGGATTGCGGCGCCGCAAGCGGTGAGCGGAGAACAAATGGAAGACAACCCATGAAGTCTGCCAAGTCTCATGACAGATATCTTGAGCTAAGTACGCATTTGTTTCAAGGCAATACCGTGCCACTTTTGATAAGGTTATTTTAATAGATTAGCCGTTCACTACATACGTCCACGGCTGACGCCACCGCGGTCGCAACTAGTCTAGCTGGGGCACACCACCACAAATCACGCCGCCTGCCGCGTCTCCCACCGCACCCACATAGACCCTCGAGTTAGCCTCGGTCTCGAGGTCTCATGGCGGACTTCCGGCGAGCAGGCACGCCGCGGTGACACCGTGCGGTACGCTCGAGCCGCTCTGAGCGCCATCGCTCGCTGCGGACGTCACAGCGACGCAACGTTACGAGCACTCAGAGCGTCCGCCCATATCGGCGCACCGTAGAGCGCCATCGAGCACACGACGCCGGTGTACAGGCGCCTGCAGGAGCCTCCTGGCCCACCCACGTTCGGGAGGATCCTCCCTAGCACTCCGGCTGCAGCCACCAACTTTGGGGCCAAGCGCCGGAAGTGCTCCTCAAACTACCACCTGCCGTCGAGGACGAGTCCGGGTCATCGTCGACCCGACGGTGATGGAAGTTCCCCCCACCGAGATGGATGCCTCCGGTGGTGGCGCGTTCCGAGGCCGGCTCCGCGGACGGCTAAGGAGCCGTCCTGGCTGCCGCCTCTTGGGCAGCCATACTCCTCTTAGGCCGCTTCGGCCGGACGGCGGACTGGACAGCGTCGGCCTCGACGTCTTCAGCTGCACAGAAGGTGGCTGGAGCATCCTTGCTCACAGGCCGCGGCTACGGCCGCTGAATTCGCTGCCCTACGGTCAGCGGCCAGTGGAGGCCTCAGCCGAGGCTCCGGAAGGAGGCGGCCCTCGATGCGTTCAGCATGATGACGAACTGCTCGCGGTTCGCGCGTAGGGCCTCTTTCATAATGCTCAGGAGGTTCGCCTCGGCGCATTTCGGCGACTTCCCGGCACAACTCAGTCAGTTGGCCGGAAAGTTGCGCGTTAGCCGACTCCAGGCGCGCCACCTCCTCCGTAACGGTGAGGGCATTTAGATCCGCCCACGCACCTTTAATGGTGTCGGCGGAAGTCTTCAGAGCCCGAACAAACGTGCCCTTCAGGTTGCCCGACTTATCGGCAACCTGTAGGACTACGTCGAACACCTCCTGCACTGCCGCAGATGTCTGTGGCACGTCTTCGGTCCCGCCGGGTTGGCGTTTCCAAACACGGGCCGCCCTCTCTTCCGTGGCCACCTTAGCCGCGGCACTGTACGCGGCCAGCGCATCCTCCGCCTCGTATCGCCGCTCTTTTGCCTTAGCGGCCTTCAGCTCGTCCCGGAAGCGCCCGAGGCCGATGTATTCGCCCGTCGTGGGCGTTCGGCCACGCCCCCATTTGTGGGAGGGCTTCAGCCATCTGCTGATGGCCGACTCCGAGTCTCCGCTTTGCTGCGCGTCGCTCCCGGAGCCCGAGCAGCTCTCCCCAAGACGGGGACGCTTCTCCACCTTCCGCCGTCGACAGGCGCAGTCTCGAGTTGAAACCGCCAGCATGCTGGTGGCCGACGAGTCCGACTCTGAGAGCCGTTCCAGCCGGACCACCAACTCCTTTTTCGGGCCAGGTTAATTGGCTTCAGCGCGCGCCATCGGGGCGCCCGCCTCCACCGCCATGTTATCTTTAACCAAATGTTCGCTAAGTTCGTTTTTCGAAGCAATTGTTTTGTTGAGTCTGTTCATAAGTAATCCCACGAGTATGGGGGAAATAAACAGTCCACCAAGGCAGTGCCCCCTGTACCTTGGTAACCCTATATACACCATGAGGTCGGGTGGTATCACGGGAACTAAAACAAATGTTGTTTATTGAGGTGGTCTCCTTTTGACCCAGCCGGTAAAGGCAAGGCCCTCGGTCCCATCACAGGCTGCGAGACATGTCCACAACACCCGGATGGGGAAACGAGTTTGAGAGGCGGTGACCATAGTCTGTCCACCCAGCATTGATACCGACACTGAGCGAATCCGCCTCTCCAACCTCTTTTCTCCGACAGCCTGCACCCCGGAGACCTGGCAACTACTGGCGACCACCGCGTGACCCCAGAATCGGGAGGTCCGCCAATAAATCAAAATAAAATAAAACAAAACCAAAACAAGGACAGATATAACAAAAGCATAATAAATAAAAAGAAAAGAAATCAAAACAAAATAAAAGGAAACAAAACAAAATAAAACAAAAACAAAGGAAAAGAACAAACGTCTTCCCTCCAGCTACTACTTGCCACAAAGCCGCTCCACAGTCCACTCTGCTAAACAGAGAAGTACCAGGAGCGGCCGCGTCAGTCTCAGCCGCGGTCGACAAGCATTCCGGGAAAAACATCGAATTGCTTGTCGACCCTGTTGCTGGGGCCTCGTTATATCGCCATAGCTGTGACAAAGCTCAAAGTCAGTGTTATATATTATCTGTTGAATTTAGTTTTTTGTTTTTTTCTTAAATTACAATAACATTTTGAATAACATAACTGTCGAGTAATTTTATGGTTAGGCTATATATGATGATGTCACAATTTAGATGGCTTGTAATGTATGTATTATTTGATATATCCTAGCCTTACCGACTGTAGTTTCAGGCAATTCAATTCACTTCCTTTATTGGGAATTCGAGTAACAGTAGTACTTCGGTATGAACAAACCATAACTCATTACAGAAATGAGAATATAAATTATAAGATCTGTTCAGACATTTGAAGATCATCAGCTCATTTCCTATATGACAAAAGGTTTTGATCAACTTTTACAGGTTCGTTCGTTATGAAATTCCGGCCCTTCGATGTCACAATGTTTATGTTGTGTATTTGATTGCATACTCTTTGAAGTTTTATTGTGTCGGGTTTTATTTCAATGTTTAATATTATGATTACTACTGTTTCTGCAGGTGGTCTTTCACATTTCAAGGGCAAATCATTAGCAAGAATAACATTTTTTTGTTAGACATAGTTTTCTTGGTTAGATATAAACAGTTATTGTGTCCTATGGTTTATAAGTGGCATGACTAAATAAACAGGCAATCAGCAAGATCCTGAAGAAACCGTCCTCTTGTTACATTATTGCATTTCTTGTTAAGGTTATGCATTTACACTGCTCATAACCAAAATTCTGAAGAAATAGCAAGAGGCAGCGAGTATGAAGATTGCAAGAGGAATTGAAAATGAAACAAGTCATAATAATTAAATGTTTTTTATTTCCTGGTCCAGTAAAGCTGTTTGCGTTTGCGAACTGCTTTTGACTTTTTGATGAGATCTTATTTTTTTAATCAACTTTGATTGATCAAGTTTTAAAGAAGATTTGACACGTTTATTTCTGTGAAGACTAAGGCAGCAGAATATGCACACTATATATGCATATACATTTTTTAAATCTCGGGATTCGACTTTAGTGAAATATTCTATCGGTTTTATTGTATACGGTATTGCTATTATAATTAAATTTGTTGTGTCTTTTCTTACATGTCTTTTTTTCGGATTGTGTATTGCTGTTGGCCCTAGTGACCTCTACAGCGTCCCCGGGCCAGATGGGCGAGTTGAACTCAAGCCGGAAGTTGGGAACCCACATAAGAGGCCCTAAGGGGTAAGTAAGGTCCTAAGGGGTGCCTCCTGCAAGGCTGGACCCCTGCTTAGGACGCCGTTGGAGTCATGTCATTAGTGAACTAATTCGTTGTGATCATATTCTCTTAAAGTTGAATAATTCAGATCTCCGTATCGATTAGTTTTTTTTTTCAAACTTCCTTAAATAAGTTACTTTTTTTGAGGGTAGGTGCTTAAATAGTAAACACACATTATTTTATGCTCTTGCAATTTTTATTAATTTTAAATATATTTATGACTATATAATATATATGGAATTGATTTAAAAGTCCTTCAACCTACCAGCTTTAATTCCTTATAAGAAAATCCACACACATTGAGCAAAATTTTTATTCACTATTTATAATGGACGCACTTAAAGTTACTATTTGTGAACTAAGAGAACATTTTGACACAAAAATGGCTGATTTTCAAAGGAGTCTCCAAGCTTCTGCTAACCCAGCTTCAAGTCCCACATCCAATATCGCAGCTCAATTCAATGTATTCCGAACCTTCATAATCAGTGCTCTGGAAGGTCTTCAAGCTCAACTCGGACTTTTGGCTTGTAAACAAGAAGAATTGGAGATGAGGACACGAAGAAAAATCCTCTTGGTTCATGGCATCCAAGAGAGCAAGAATGAAAAGGTTGCCTCAGTTGTTGTTGAAGCTCTCTCGGAACGTCTTAAGATCCCCGACTTAAAGACAGAAAGTATTAGCCGTTGTCACCGTCTGGGGCGGGCTAAAACTAACTAGCCACGGGCTATTCTTATAAAGTTTCGCGATCTTGGACTCAGAAATAAGATCTGGTATGCAAAAACCGGTCTTAAGAACTCTGGCATAACTTTGTCAGAATTCCTCACCAAGGATCGGCATGGCGTCTTTACAGCTGCACGACAGCGATTTGGTGTCGATAAATGCTGGACAAGGAATGGGTATGTGATTGTTATGGGCTCTGATGGTGCTCATAATAGGATTACTACTTTAACCGAGTTAAATTCCTTGCCCTCTTCTTCCGGTCAAATTCCTTCAACAAACAACGTTACTGGTGCTAGTGCAACAACCTCTGCTAATACACCCGTGCATAAGGAAGGTAAATCTTCTTATATTAGACCCAAAAGAGTAGTTAAAAAGTAATTGTGTGTGCTGGTTAAGTAAATTTTGTGTTTCTAGCTTCTCTTAATAATCCTTTCCTTTTATATGCCTAAATGCATGTTACGTATACGCCGTTTTGCCTTTTACTTTTACGTTGTAGTTTTTTGTATTAAATACCCACTTCTTACTTTTTTTTAATAGCATAATTTTACTAACTACACCTTACTTTTTAATATTTCTTTAATAAACAATTATTGTGATTTGTGCTTATGTGACAATATGTCAGCTGACATTGTCAAAGTCGACTAATGTCACAGACAGCATCTGCTGACCATAGACTATAACTGTGTATTAAGTCAGTTCCACACTATCAATTAAATTAAATTATTAGATAGATATCTACTTGTTTACGTCTTGTATATTAAATCGTTTTTTTTTTGGCTTCTGTATACTAAGGTGGAACTTGTTTTTTTTTTTTTTGCTTGTTGTGGTAGTTACATTTTTGATTCTTTTGTTTTTCTTGTTACAATAGCTTTATTTTATTTTAGACTTTTAGTATATTTTAAATTTGTAAGTGCTTTTGGTACCGCTTTTAGTACTGCCACTGCTTTTCTTTCTGTATTATTTGATATTATTTTATTTATTATTGTTATTATTAGTTAGTTAGCTTGAATATTGTTTTTAATATGCTCGTATGTCTTACTCTCTTAACTTGTTATTATTAGATGGTTAGCTTGCATATTGTTTTTAATATGCTCGTATGTTTTTCTCTCTTACCCTTCTGTTTTATGTATATTTTAACAATTATCTCGAGTGATCTCTCTCATGATTCTGGTGGGTGAAAGGACTTTGTGTATTATTATTATTATTATTTTATTATTAGTATTTTATTTTGTCTTTTATTATATATAGTATACAATTATGAGTATTGAATGTAATATTTTTTCAGACGACGACAGCAATAGTTTCACCACAGCTTGTTCCTCGGATGATAGTTTTCACAGTTCTTATTCTCCTCTCTCCTTGTTACTTGATAATACCTTCTCGTCTTTTCCTAAAAACTTTAATGTAGTTCACATAAACGCTCAAAGCATCCCTGCTCATTATTCCGACCTTTCCTTTTACAATACTTGATATGTCTGACCCGCAATACTCTGAATCTGCAGAGCACATTTTCATTGAAGTTCTGTTTGGCCGTGTTAAGTTACTATTAGGTGTTTTTTACTGTCCGTCTCTTCACATTGATTACTTTAATTCCTTCGAACAATTATTAGAGCTTCATACGGCTAATATAGAACATTCAATTATTATGGGTGACTTTAACACATGTCTCATTAGAAATGATGCACGTGCAAAACTTTTGTTAAATATTGTCAACAGTTCTAATCTTAACGTTCTCCCTTCGAGAGCAACTCATTATTTCCCCGGCTGTTCACCATTTCAGTTGGATCTTAGCATTGTTGCATCCTTGGAGCATGTAGAATGTCATGGACAATTTCCCGCAGAGGCCTTTTCTTACCATGATCTAATACATTTATCTACTGTGGTAATGCGTCGCAGTTTTAAGGATTTTAACAATGATGCGTTTATGAGTGAGCTTAGCTTAGCCAAATTGACTGGGATTCTGTATTTAGAGCTGAAACGACTGACGACAAGTTAGACATCTTTAATTCGCTCCTAACTCAACTTTTTGATAAATACGCTCCTTTACGTCCCATCAAATTGAAAAATCTTCCTGCTCCTTGGCTAACCAATGAAATTAGAACGTTGATGACTAAGCGTAATAGAGCCAAATTTAAATACAAACATAACCCCAGTACTGAAAATTTAATTAAATACAAGCGCTTGCGTAACCGTTGCAGCAGGATTTGCCGGGATGCGCAACGACTTTATTACAATTAAGAACAGTAATTCTTCTCAGACATGGAAATTTCTACAGTCGCTCGGTATCGGACGTCAA
This sequence comes from Nymphalis urticae, assembly GCA_905147175.2. NCBI lineage: Eukaryota > Metazoa > Arthropoda > Insecta > Lepidoptera > Nymphalidae > Nymphalis > Nymphalis urticae. Next base: position 2,331,407 of record LR990009.1, read on the forward strand.
CCTTGCCCTATCAATCCAAACCTTGATCTCAATGCTCTGAACGGATTTTTTGCTACTACTATCCCAATGGATATCAAGGAAAAAATAAAAACGCTTAGTATTCTTCGCTCTCTACCTATTCCTAACAACCCTCCTTTTCAGTTTTCGACAATGGCGCTAAGTGATATTAGGGCTCATATTCTGGCTATCAAGTCTAACGCAATGGGTAGTGACGGAATCAACCGCAGAATGCTTCTCCTAATTCTTGATCAAATCTTACCTGTCATTTCTCACATCTTTAACTCCTCCCTCTCTTCCGGTCAGTTCCCAAGAGCATGGCGTATTGCTCACATCCTTCCAATTCCTAAAAATAAAAATCCAGTATCCTTTTCCCATTATCGTCCTATATCGATCCTTCCCTTCTTGTCGAAAGTATTGGAACGTATTGTGCACCGCCAGCTAAACGACTACATTTTAAAGTACAACATCCTCTCCAAATATCAATCTGGCTTTCGTATGGGCCACAGCACAGTTACCGCTCTGGTAAAAGTATGTGATGACTTACGTTCCAATATGGACAACAAGCAGCTGAGCATCCTTACATTGCTCGACTTTAGCAATGCATTCAATGCGGTTGATTTCGAGCTCCTGCTGGCTGTCCTCCAGTCCATCAATGTTGCTACGGACGTTTCTGACTGGTTTCGTAGTTACTTGTTTGGTCGTCGGCAAAGTGTACACATTAACAACCAATCTTCTTCCTATCTCCCTCTCACAACTGGTGTACCGCAAGGTAGTGTCCTTTCACCTCTCCTGTTTTCTATTTTCATTAATACCATCCCAAAAATCCTTTCATCCTCTTTCCATCTCTATGCCGACGATCTGCAGGTCTATGTTACTTGTACAGCACATGATATTGATGATGCCATCGCAAGACTCAATCAGGACCTGCTTAATATCTCCAATTGGTGCAAGGCGTATGGACTCCATGTTAATCCTGCCAAGTCCCAAGCCATTATAATCGGTAGCACCTTTCAACTCTCCAAACTTAATCGTAGTAAATTACCTGCTATTCTTTATGACAATGTTTCCTTAACCCTCTGTTCCCATGTAAAAAACCTTGGTCTCCTTATAGATAGTAACCTTTCCTGGTCCGTGCAAGTTGCAGAAGTGAGTAGAAAGATTTTTGCCACTATTAGCTCTTTTAAACGTTTGAAGCACCTATTACCGGTTAAAACTAAAATTTGCCTGGCTCAATCACTACTGCTCCCAATACTGGACTACGCTGATTGTAGTTATACAGACCTAACAGAAGAACAGCTAAACAAGCTTGAACGACTACAAAACGTCTGTATCAAATTTATTTTTGCGCTACGTAAATTCGATCATGTCAGCGAATACCGTGACCAACTGAAGTGGCTTACAATTAGACATCGCCGCAACTTGCCCTTCTCTATTCTATCATTTATAATCCTTACTCTCCTAATTACCTAAAAACTCGTTTCTCTTTCTTAGGCACTGACACTGATTGTCATCTTGATCTGCGGTCAAGAAGTGACAATCGCTTAAAGATGCCAACAGCTCATACTCGCTTTTACAGTGAATCTTTTACTGTTAAAGCTGTGAAGCTATGGAATATGCTTCCCCCGGAAATTCGTCGCTCTGATTCTATTTATATATTTAAACGTCGTGTGAATACTCACTATCTTTCCTTACAATAAGTAATGTATGTACGTTTATTGAATATGTATTATATATAAAAATGTTATACGTGTGTATGTATTTATATTTATATGTATCTATGTATGTACGTATATACATATATATTTATATGTAACGTATGTAGGTTATATATATTTTACATTAGTATGTATATTATAAGTCATTATTTTCTTTTATCTTGAATATTATTTTATTTTTATTTTTTGCACTATCCTGTTTCTGCTTTTGCAAATCCTTTCACCAAAGGTTGTCTGTTAGAGATTGCTTTAGCAATAAGACCGCCTTTGCACGCTCTTATTTTCTTGTCTTTGTTGTAATTGTTCTCTTTATTTGTATGTCCTTTCACTGTGTGTGCAATAAAGTATTAAATAAATAAATAAATAAATAAGATAAAAGTACAATGCACTTTGCTAAAAGCGATGAAATTTGCAAACATTATTTACGAAATTTTTGTTTTGATTAGGTGTATTGTTCTGCTGCCGAAGCTGGAGTGCCAAAGCTATGTCATTGGTTCCACCGTTCCCTTTTTTCAGGTTAAAGTAGTTTATTGCTCATAGAGAACCTGACAGTTCTAGCAATACATATTAAGTAATATATATATATAGTAACAGAGGTAAAATCTGTCGCATTCACAGTTCTCCTACGGGAACAGTGGAGGGGAGGAGGTAAGTGGGGCTCGCCGGTGTCTAAGGTGCCAAGTACGCCCCGACTGGAACACCCACTAAAAACCGTCGGTTCCCTTTCCCCTTAACGGGGAGCGCCACGGGATCGCTTGTGCATGCTATCGTGACGACAAGTACGACATGTATGTACAATGACCCAAATATATATGTGCTTAATTAATTTAGTAACATAAAAATTTAAATATACAATTTTACTCATATATGTTATCCCTTACAAAAAGTGTTAGTCAATTTTTTAAGGTATACTTGCACACAATTTTGTACTATTCGGTAAACTATTATATAATTTTCCCCCGATATATAGAATGCTACTATGTATTACCGAATTTAGTTCTTGGATTATAGAGATTTATTATGTTCATTTCTTAAACTATGTGTATAGTTTTTTTATAAATATACAGATGTTGTTTATACAGAGCTCGCCTAACCGCTGCAATATTTGCTTCATGCAGCATTGCCAGTGAGGCATTTTCAGACTGACTGACTTCTCAGAAATATTGGTTTGAAAACACGTATTGCTATGGAAACTAGGAGCTTGAAATATGACATTCACAGCTGTTCCTTCTTTTAATATCGGAGACAGAAACAACAAATATAATAAACTTGTGTCATCATTGTACACGGCACCAAGCTCCCTCGCTGTGTAAGACTTTTCTGATGATGTCACCATATTAAAGTGAGTTTTTAGCTCAAGCCACTGGCTAATGTTTGTATTAGTAGCTGTATTAAACGCCAACCATCCAGTTGCGAATAGTTGAGTAAGTTTCAAGGGTTTTTTTTACCATCATTAATGGTTTCAAATAAGGTCTGAAATATTTTCATTCGCAGTGGGCTGGCCAAACCAATTTCTGGTTTCCCTAAGTAAATATTCCAGACAAGACGTTGAGGAGTGACACACACTTGAATAGCTGTAAATGGGGAACATCTGTTTATAAGAGAGTGAAAATGGAGTGATGTTTGCCACAAAGGTTACTTGGAGCAAGTAGCCTTCATCAACAGTTCCTATTGCAATTAGATTTTAAAGATTTAAACCCATTTTAGAGATAAAACTCTCGAATGATGTAAAAATGTCGTTAGCGGTTGCTTCGACAATTTCTCGAAAGCCTAATAAATCAAATCAATTTTGTCCAGTTTTAAATTGCAGTATTGAATGCAATAAGCGATGTACTTTTCTCTTATTACATCGGTGGATCCATCCAGTATAATAGAGTAACTCTTATTACCAATTTCTTCTAAAAGTTCCTTAAGCATTGCTGGTTCTAGAACATTCTTTATCAGTCGGGAGAACACTTTTATCAGTGTAATTGAGTGTTTTCAAGGGGACTTCCTCTCCCACCAGTTTTTAACATTTCTGTCTGATAATCAATGCCGCGGATGGAGCTGTGAGCAGCGACATAAGTAGAAATTTGTACGTCTATTACTTTTTCTTTATATGAACTGTCACTAATTGAGGAGTAGCCAAACGATGCAAGCTTGGGTTGCTTTTTTGAAAAATCTTATTCTTTGTCTTTATGTGATTTCGTTTTCATGTGCTTTATATTGTGCTATTATATGAAAGTTATCACATCATTTAAGGTATCTTTTCTGCTTAAGAAGAATAATAACATAAAATTTCGAGTCACAGTAATGTTTAAATTTACATTCCGCACTGTGATAAACAAGAAGAACATATACCTACCCTATTTCATTTACTTACTTTTTTAACACTTAAAACAAATATTCTTCCAACTTCAATTCATAACAAAAGTTCAACCCGCGCACAAAGTACACAACCGCGACTTTGACGTTCTAAGTACGCTCACCATAAACTCAAGTGTAGGTTTTTTTCTAAGTACATTGTGTCAAATTGGCTACCAACTTATCGTTTTCTAAAATCTCAACCTCAAAAGACTTAGGGCACCGATCTGACTTTAACCGACGACTACACCCAGCGACCCATCTCGATCAGTAGCTATCACTCAAATGTCACATCACTCAAAGGGCTTTAAGTACTTTAACTTTTTGTTCAAAAAAAAAGTATTAAACGCAACGTTAGCGCGATCTAAAATACAAGTTACGCCATCTAGTTCGTAAACATGTAAACTATTCTTGTTTCAGTAGGTATTATTACACATGACACGACAGGTTGAGTCTGTCGGGGAGGAGCAGCCCGGGTAAAGGGGGATACCCCGAGGCCCGTACCCAGACTGGCCTAGGCCAGCCAGGAGGAACCAGGATGATGATGTATTATTATTATTATTAATATTTACTCAACTTTATCAAGGTATATGAAAGGTATAATATATTTTTTCTTCAATTTTTCTTTTAAAAATAGTCGCACAACGGAAACAATTACGCCACAAAGTCCGTTTTGTTTCGATATTTAAGAGAAAATACCTCGGATTTCGCGTTCCTTCTAATTTTTCTCTATAATAAACGATATTCCCTAATACATTATGGTAAAGTTTGTAATAAAGACATCATTGCAAATAAAATACATTTTTACAGAAGAGTGCATTTGGTTAATTTTTAAATTTCTAACGCTTGTATGCGTTTCGATTAGTGGTGCGGTTCTTATCCCTCGATGACTTAGCAATGTATAGTAGTAGTAGTAGTGCTTGCCAGCTAATTATATTATTTATTTATTTACAAAATATACATAAAATGTACTGGTTGAACCTAAAGCGTTACTTAATTAATACACTTACTTACTTAATTATTACAATTTGTATGTATTCCGCTGCCGATTGCGAAATACAGCAGGTGATGAGTTAAACAACTCGTGGCCTGGATTCCAGGCCAGGACACCATTGAGCAAAGTCAACGCGCGTATCAAAGGTGACTCGCTCACCGAATTTTATTTGTCGATTCTGCTTGAAAGTTCAGCTTTTATCCTCGCCTTTCTCAGATCTTATTCCCGTGTTTGTTAGCCACGTTTGTATGTAGTTTTTCTTCCAAGACATATTTGGCAGTCGCTCCACTTGGCGTGAGTGACTGAACCCGTTTCTATTCTGTCGAGTATGCTTCGGAACCTACATATAAAATACATATTAGTAGGTATTATTATTATTTACTAAAGTATTTCGAACATTAAGGTATATGAAAGATGTAATATTTAGATAAAATACCATTTTTCAAAACTATGGGTGTCCACATCTCATGGTAATCGCCTTCTGTTTTTTTTTGCTTCAAAAAATTAGCTCACCGCCATCGAGAAAGCCGTCGTCGCTCTCTGTATGAGCGATTATTAGCCTCTTGCCTTTGACGGGATATTTTGGGCCTATTGTTAGGCCACTCAAGCATGCTCGACGGGAGTTCTCTATGTTATCCACCCATCCATTATCAGCAATATGTCCTAAAAATAGTTAACAGTTTAAAAATGGAATATACTTTATTTCTACTATATGAAATAACGAGACAACTCACCTTCATTAACCCAAGCTTCATCCAAGTAATATATTTTTCACGTCGATACGACTCCATCTTTCTCGAAATTTGCAAATCTGGCCTATTGACTATATATAATAACATCTTTGTCGAATGTTAGGTAACTTTCTATATTTTTACAATTATTTCATATTCCATATTGTATAGAAATTAATAAACAAATGGTTATTTAAAAAAATCTATAATTTGTGACAAAACTAAAATGATATATTTTTATCTGGATTAATTCATTCGTTCTCCACTATTGAGCTGTTCGTCATCGGACGAGACCTTAATATTAATTATCAGTTCATCGAAAAATTGCGTCTTGAATGTCGGCAAAACTGTTTTCGTAACTTTGGAAGTCAAATTAAAGTGGATTTTAGTAGTTAAGTGGAGTATTGTTGTATTATAAATGAATGTATATTGTTAACTGTTTGCAGTGCATAATAAAGCGAAGTTATTAGCAATTTACTTGGAATATTTAAAATTACGGTTTGTTTTTATCTATTGCTATAGTGATTGGAATAGGTATAGTATAGAAGTTTTTCTGAGTATTTCAATAGACTACGGATAGGTAAGTACTTACCTATCGGGTAGCGAGGACATAACGTCTTGACCTTAGCTCATCAGCTGTTGTTAATCGTTCGGTTACAGTAGTAAGAAAGTGAATTTTATGCACCTTTGAAAAGAGCTTTTTTTATATGTCCGAGTTGTAATCGTGTGTCACAAATTATCATATTTTTTTCCTCAGGCAAACGTTCATGCTGTACGTAACATGCTGTGAATACTGTTTTCATAATTATGCCTGGTCTGATCCTAAATGCACCAAGTATGTTTTGCAAACGTTTTGATGGCAACACAAACAGTTGCTCTTGAAGTTTGTATTCTTTATTTGCATCTAAACTTTGTTTTAATATAGACAAGTCCATTATTGTTTCGTCAATGATATATCTTAAACCATGGTCACCATTACTGTCTACTCTCTGCAGTATGTATCCGTCGGTGACTCACCTGAGTTCTCCTCACTACCATGATAAAAAAATAAGACAAACAATAGAAACGAACGTACGAGTTTTTTTTTCTGTACTGTAGTGAATTCTACTACAATATTACTAGTTGAACCAGGCTTTTAGGTCCACGATGTATGTCTCGGAAGTCTGTTGATTGCAGGTTGCTACTTACAGTTGTCCCAATATTTTTAACAATGTAGATGAGATCCGAGGTAGTTTCATTTTCTCTTTGAAGAATGTTGCGAATTTCAATAATCGCAGGACGTGTCAAACGATTGAATTCGTTAATTTTTGCCTGTAATAACAACAAGTAGTCCCTATTTTCCTTGTTCTCTGTTTCCAATATCTTTATTTTCGCCTATAAATTATAGGGATCGCTCAAGTTCTAGGTTTGATTTCTCAATGTTTATACATTTTATCTTAACTTCCGAGATGTCGGATACAAGTTTCTTAAGGACTGAATCTTGATCCGATTTCCATGAGGCAAGGACTGAGTTCTGTTCAGTTTTCCAATTACAGAGCATATTTTTTATTTCATTTTTTATTCATATTCTGTGAACCGGTCTGAGTCCTTTGGAGAGTCCGTACGCAAACGTTTATGCCTTATAGACACGAAGGAGTTTTCGAATTCCTCACCTACTTTGGCGGGTATATCAGGTTCCGATTGTACTTGGGTACTATTGTCTATTGTCGATGTCTAATACATTTTTATGGTTTACACACCTCCTGGGAGCTATTCGCTTGGGAGTTTGCTGTCTTCTTCCTCAGGAACTTTTAGTAGTGGAGCTCCACAAACACTTATCCCGGGGAATCACACCTCACTTAATTTAATTTACCTAGTCAGCTATGCCACCCAGTAGACCACCCGACGATAAATGCAACAATGTTTTATGCTCTTACTGTGAATACTCAATGCGGTACTGGTTGCATAACCAGCTTCCTCCGTCGTATATACCTATATATAACTAGTTGTGCCCGCAACTCGCTGTGCTCCACATGCTCGAAACTTCACTGTTGTGCTTGCAAGGGTTGTTTTAAAAGAAAGTCACACTCATGAATGCGAGGAAGAGTGTTCTCAAATCCTCCCTCTCCATGATGGCATGGAGTGTAGACTGGTCCAGGGTGACATGTGTTTGGATTTCTAGTTTGGATGTCAGTCTTTCTCGGCCGAATCTTGGACATTCCAAGATAAGATGGAGGGTTGTTTCCTCGCATTCCGGGTCGCAGACAAGGAAGGGCTTTTGTTCTATGTTATATTTAGTTCTATATATCGTCAACAATTTTGTCTGATTACACAATATGGATATTAGTCACAGTGCGACTGTCTCTGACAACGATAGTTACTACTCTTTTTCTTTGTCTTCAGACGATAGTTTCCATAGTACTACATTGCCCTTAAACAGTCTCCTTGGTACAAAATTTGCCCCTTTCTGCAAAAACTTTAATGTCATACACATAAATGCACAAAGCGTCCCTGCACATTACAGTGATATGTTAGCCTCCTTCGATGTTGCGAATATACATGCGATTTTGGTATCGGAGACGTTTCTAAAACCATCTCTTCCTTCGACATCTTTCTCAATCCCAGGGTTTCACTTAATTCGCAATGATCGTACAGGCAAAGGTGGCGGTGGGGTTGGTATCTATTTACGTAGTCATATTCCTTTTTCGATTCTTAGCAAATCGCCATCTGCTTACTCTGAGTCATCGGAACATATCCTTCTGGAAGTTTTATTTGTTAGCCTAAAAGTTTTTTTAGGAGTCTTCTACTCTCCATCACTCCTTATAAATTACTTCCAGGAGTTTGAGCAATTGTTGGAGTCTTACGTTCCTAGCGCTGATCACACTATAATCATGGGTGACTTCAACACTTGTTTAATCAAAAATTATTCACGTGCTAAACGGTTACATCAAATAATCAACAGCTCTAATTTAAATCTGCTTAATACGAGTGCTAGACACTATTTCCCTAATTGCGCACCTTCTTTGCTGGATTTAACGATCGTCTCCTCACCGGAACTTGTCAGTGTACATGGACAGATTCCAGCCGACGCCTTTTCCTATCATGACTTGGTCTATTTGTCATATAAAGTCCGCCCACCCAAGGCTAAGCCAACCATCGTTATGCGCCGCAGTTTCAAAAACTTTAATAATGACGACTTCATGCGGGACTTGAACTCGATTGACTGGAATTCAGTTTTCTACGCTCTCACGATAAATGATAAACTAAGCATTTTTAATTCCATATATCCCACGATAAATGATAAACTAAGCAATTTTAAGCATCGTGGAACTAGCTTCCAGTTCCAGTTCCAGTTTAGTGTTGCTACGGTAGTAGTTTTACGAAAACCGGGCAAGGAAGATTACTCCTCGCCCAAATCGTACAGACCGATTGGCCTACTACCCGTAATGGGCAAGATATTGGAGAAGATGATAGTCAAAAGAATCAGATGGCATCTGTTGCCAAAATATAGCCCCAGGCAGTATGGCTTCATGCCACAGCGAAGTACGGAAAACGCCCTCTATGATCTAGTGCAGCATATTAGAGGCATTGTTAAAAGGAAACAAATTTGCTTAATGGTGTCAGTAGATATAGAGGGTGCTTTCGATAGCGCATGGTGGCCAGCCATTCTATGCGGAATTATAAGCAGCTACCTGGAAGGCAAGACGGTTAGGGTGCGGTTTGCCGGAGAAGAGGCCCAAATCCCGACAACGAAGGGATGTATCCAAGGGTCGATCAGTGGACCTACATTGTATAATCTGTTGCTGAATCCACTCTTGGAAAACGTGGATAAAAAAGACGCTCATATACAAGCCTTCGCTGACGATATTGTTCTAGTGTTCTCAGGGAACATGGGCCAGGAACTCGAAACCAAGGCCAATGAGGTGTTGGACCGTGTGTATGCGTGGGGTGTCGAAAATAAACTAAAGTTCGCGCCACACAAGACCTCGGCCATGATTATAACAAAAAAACTGAAATTCGACACACCACGCATGCACATGGGGGGAACTGGAATTGAGATGTTGGACAGTATAAAACTATTGGGTGTCACGATCGACTCAAAACTAACCTTCAATACGCACATCTCGAATATCTGCAGGAAAACAACAACCCTATACAAAATGCTAGCAAGGACAGCCAAAATAGAATGGGGATTACGTGCCGAGATAATCCGTACAATGTACCTTGCAGTAATAGAGCCAATAATACTGTATGCTGCGAGTGTATGGGCACCAGCTGTGGAGAAGATCACGCCGAAAAAGAGCTTAAATAGCGTTCAGAGAGGATTTGCGCAAAAAATATGCAAAGCATATCGAAATGTATCGCTTAACGCTGCGCTAATCCTCTCGGGTCTTCTCCCGCTCGATTTACGAATACAGGAAGCAGGGGCTCTGTATGAGGCAAAGCAAGGTAAGCCGCAGGAAGTATTGAAGGGAAGGAAAGTCGAGAACAAGGCAAGTCACCTCGAAGCCCCGCATCTGGCGGAGGAACGGAGGATCGTCTTCTCAGAGTTCAGGGGTTGGCCCGGCGGAATTTGATGGAACTGACGAGGGGGAAATTATGATCTTCACGGATGGCAGCAAAATAGAGGGACGAGTAGGAGCGGCGCTAACGTCTTGGTGCGGAAGTAGGGAGGTGACGACCAAAAAATACACTTTGGCTCCCTACTGCTCAGTGTACCAGGCGGAGATGTACGCCTTGTACCAAGCCACGAACCTAGCGGCCAAACTGAGAAAAAAATCGTAGCCAAATAGCGTGCCACTTCTGATAAGGTCATTTTAATAGATTAGCCGTTCACTACATACGTCCACGGCTAACGCCACCGGGGTCGCAACTAGTCTAGCTGTGGCATACCACCACAAATAACCCCGCCTGCCGCGTCTCCCGCCGCACCCACATAGACCTTCGAGTTAGCCTCGGCCTCGAGGTCCCATGGCGGACTTCTGGCGAGCAGGCACGCCGCGGTGTACGACACCGTGCGGTACGTTCGAGCCGCTCTGAGCGCCATCGCTCGCTGCGGACGCCGCAGCGACGCGACGTTACGAGCACTCAGAGCGTCCGCCCATATTGGCGCCCCGTAGAGCACCATCGAGCGCCTAGAGCCTCCTGGCCCACCCACGTTCGGGAGGATCCTCCCTAACACTCCGGCTGCAGCCACCAACTTTGGGGCCAAGCGCCGGAAGTGCTCTTCGAACCTTCACCTGCCGTCGAGGACGAGTCTCAGGTACTTCATCGTCGACCCTACGGTGATGGAAATTCCCCACACTCACAATACATATTATGAAATGTTATGTATGTACGGAAAAATATTAATGATTTTGTGAATAAATGTGATAGAAAAAACCCGCTGAGTTTCTTTCCCCGGTTCTTCTCAGGGCTGGGTATTTCTCTTCCGAACCGGTGGTAGTTTCTGGTCTGACTATCATCATTATATTTGGGATTAATCATTATATATATATTTTTAAAGGCGAGTTTGTATAACTCGACTTCTCTTTAAGCAAATATAAATAAATAACGAATTTATAATAATTATTATAAATGACGTATTTGTATTTTCTATATAAATAAAAACTATTCCATGCGTCTTGTTAACGCTAAGCATTAAAACTCGCGCAAGGCGTGGAATGTGAAATTTGCCTGACGTTTGCCATCAGGCGTAACACCTTTTGTATGACATTTTATTATGTATAACTCACTTGACTTTTACTACTCGTACGATCAACATCAAATTAAACTGACTAAAGAATTTTGAAGATTTTCATTAACAAATTCCATTCGTATACCAAGATACATAATTTGGCGACCGTGACAGGACATTGTTGACGTTATAAAGGTTTAATCGGAGCTGAAGTGAACAAAAACCATTGCCGGGCAGTGAAGCGCCTAAAGCCTCACCTCGCAGCATATCTTCATTTGAACAGATAAGTGCCCTGTTTATCCATCATAACTTCCTAAATCATTACCTAATCCTAAATTTCTGTCTTCCTAATCTAATTATACCTAAATACTATAAATTATATTTGTGTGAACAAGTTGCATCTACCCACAAAAAAAAAGAATGCATTGAAATATTTAAATTACATTAATTTTTTAACAAATTATTTTATAAACTAAAACATTTCATAAATATAATAACAAAAATTAAAGTCTCGTTATCCTCGCAAGATTTTTTTACGCGATATTCAGTTGTTTTGGCCGACGAATTCCAGATATCTACGTACGGCGGCCGGTTGACCTACTTTCGTGATCCGTGACCGTTGCTGATCGCTGGTGGAGATTCTCCTGGTATTGCACGCAGCTACCTTATCAGGTGTCACCTTGTGAGGGACGTAAGACAATTTATTTTTATTTGAGTGGAATTAATTTGAAATGGCCTTGTGATTAATCTATTATTACTGTTTGATAATTTTATTATTTACAATTGTTATTCTTGTTAATATTTATTCGCATTTTAAATCTTTTTTTAAATAATGAGAGTATTTTAAGCAGGAGTTTTGCCGTTATCATCAATTTGTTATGCCTTTATTTTCATATCATTAGTGAATTCTTAGATGTGGTCAAGTTCTTTTGAAGTTGAATCACTTCTTTGTGTCGATTGTTTTATTTATCTACCTTCTTTAAATAATACAAATTGTATCATCTTTTCATATAAACAATTTTCAATCAATTAATCTTTTATTTATCTCATATTCAGTATTATATATTACCTATTAAAATAAAATTTATATACTATTTCTTAAATTACAATACACAAACAGAACTGTCAAGGATTAATATGGTTAGGCTATATATGATGATGTCACAAATCAGATGGCTTGTAATGTATGTATTATTTGATAAATGCTAGCCTTATCGGCAGTAGTTTTAGGCAATTCAATTCACTTCCTTTATTGGGAATTCCAGTAACAGTAGTACTTCGGTATGAACACTCATAACTCATTCCAGAAATGAGAATATAAATTATAAGATCTGTTCAGACCTTTGAAAATCATCAGCTCATTTCCTATATAAAAAAAGATTTTGATCAACTTTTACAGGTTCGTTTGTAATGAAATTCCGGCCCTTCGATGACACAATGTTTGTGTTGTATATTTGATTTTATACTTTTTGAAGTTTTATTGTGTCGGGTTTATTTCAATGTTTAATATTATGATTACTACTGTTTCTGCAGGTGGTCTTTCACATTTCAAGGGCAAATCATTAGCAAGAATAACATTTTTTTGTTAGACTTAGTTCTCTTGGTAGACGGTTATTGTGTCCTACGTTTCAAACGTGGCATGACTAAATAAACAAGCAATCAGCAAGATCCTGAAGAAACCGTCCTCTTGTTACATTATTGCATCTCTTGTTAAGGTTATGCATTTACACTGCTCATAACTAAAATTCTGAAGAAATAGCGAGAGGCAGCTAGTATGAAGATTGCAAGAGTAATTGAAAATGAAACAAGTCATAATAATTAAGTGTTTTTATTTTCCTGGTCCAGTACAGCTGTTTGCGTTTGCGAACTGCTTTTGATTTTTGAAAAGATCTTATTTTTTTTAATCAACTTTGATTAATCAAGTTCTACAAAAGATTTGACACCTTTATTTCTGGGAAGACTAAGGCAGCAGAATATGCACACTATATATGCTTATACATTTTTTAAATCTCGGGATTCGTCTTTAGTGAAATATACCATCGGTTTATAGATATTTTAAGCAGGAGTTTTGCTATTATAATTAAATTTGTTGTCTTTATTTTACATGTAATTATTATTATTTTTTAGGATTGTGTATTGCTGTTGGCCCTTGTGGCCTCTACAGCGTCCTCGGGCCAGATGGGCGAGTTGAATTCAAGCCGAAACTTTTAGGACGCCGTTGGAGTCATGTCATTGGTGAACTAATTCATTGATGTGATCATGTTCTTTTAAAGTTTTATAATTCAAACCTTCGTGTCGATTGTTTTTTTTCAAACTTCCTCAAATAAGATAAAAGTATAATTCACTCTCTCATTATTCACGAAATTCACTAAACCCACTTAACCGTCGGTTTCCTTTCCGTCATAACGGGGAGCGCCAGGGGATCGCTTGTGCATGCTATCGTGACGACTAGTACGGCATGTATGTTCAATGACCCAAATATCGTATCAGTCGTTCGCTCTTGACAGAGTGGTCGTGGTTGACGATGATGCATCGTTTTTGCTAATGTAGCCCCCGGTATGTGTCTCCATTTGATGCGGTCTTCAGCATCTCTAAAACATTGGACTATGGAGGTCTGTGTTGTAGCTTTTATAATGTCTGTCCAACGCTTGGGTACTCGACCGCGCGACCGCTTGCCTTCTACTTGCCCTTGGACAACGAGTCGTTCCATGGAGTGTTCATTTCGAACAATGTGTCCGAAGTATTTGAGAATTCGTGTTTGCACAGTCGACGATAGTCTTTTTTTGATTTTTAGTTCCTCCAAGATCGAGATGTTAGTCCGAAATGCTGTCCAAGGGATCCGCAGCAGTCGCCGCCAACACCACATTTCGAGTGCGTCAATTTTGCGTCGGCCTTTCTGTCGAACCGTCCATGTTTCTGCGCCGTAAAGAAATATAGGGAAGACTAGGCTTCTCATCAGGCGGACTTTGGTGGCTTTTGTTATATTGCGGTTGCACCAGACTTTTTTTAGCTTATCAACAGCAGACCTTGTGATAGCACATCTCCTCCGAATCTCGTCCTCACATCCACCCGTGTTCGTGATTGTGGAGCCGAGGTACACGTAGCTTTGGACTACTTCACAGTTGCCAATCATAGATTTATCTGGGCGATTCAGTTCAGCACGGTCCACGATCATCATCTTGACCTTGTGATAGCACATCTCCTCCGAATCTCGTCCTCACATCCACCCGTGTTCGTGATTGTGGAGCCGAGGTACACGTAGCTTTGGACTACTTCACAGTTGCCAATCATAGATTTATCTGGGCGATTCAGTTCAGCACGGTCCACGATCATCATCTTGACCTTGTGATAGCACATCTCCTCCGAATCTCGTCCTCACATCCACCCGTGTTCGTGATTGTGGAGCCGAGGTACACGTAGCTTTGGACTACTTCACAGTTGCCAATCATAGATTTATCTGGGCGATTCAGTTCAGCACGGTCCACGATCATCATCTTGGTTTTGACTCTATTGATCGCAAGTCCGGCTTATTGTCTCCAGGCGTGTCAGCAAGTGTTCCATGTCTTCTTTTGTTTGAGCGAGAAGAGTAGTGTCATCGGCGTATCTTAAATTGGATATCTTACGACCTCCTACTGAAACCCCCTTGTCCCCTTGCTCCAAAAATATTCTCATAATACACTCCGTATATACGTTGAATAGGAGTGGAGAGAGTATGCACCCTTGCCGAACACCAGCATGTGTCTGAAAGCTTTTTGAGTCAATGTCGTCTATTCGAACAGTCGCAGTCCCGTCCTCGTATAGTCGGCAAATGAGACGAACTAGGTGGTTAGGTACTCCCATTTGTATGAGTACGTCCCATAACTTGTGCCATTTCACGGTGTCGAAGGCCTTGCGAAAGTCGACGAAGCAGATATAGAGCGGGCTGTTAAACTCTCTAGACTTTTCGATTATTTGTCGAAGAATTAAAATCTGCTCCCTTGTCCCTCGACCCTTGATGAATCCTGCTTGCTCCATAGCTATTTCAGGTTTCAGAAAAGCTTGCAGTCTGGGGTTGATGATATGAAGGATTACTGTCCTGGCATGTGATATCAAGGCTATTAGTCTGTAGTTGTTGCATTTCTTTGTTGATCCCTTCTTATGCAGTGTTATAAAATCGTGTATAAACACGGAGTGTGCCCAGTCTTTTAGCCACGTTTCTGTTTCCCAGACACGATTACAGATAGTGTGTAGCATATCAACTCCGTATTCACCCATTGCTTTGAAGATTTCTATTGGGATTTCGTCAGCTTCTAAAGCTTTATTCCTCTTCAGGTGATCGATTGCGACCCAAATATATATGTGCTTAATTAATTTAGGAACATAAAAATTTAAATATACAATTTCACTCATATACGTTATCCCTTACAAAAAGTGTTAGTCATATTTTTAAGGTATACTTGCACACAATTTTGTTCTATTCGGTAAACTATTATATAATTTTCCCCCGTTATATAGAATGCTTCTATGTATTACCGAATTTATAAGCTATATTAAATATTAAACTAATGGACGTTGTGGAGAGAAAATGTCTAATACATCCACCCGAAGCTCCTGCTGAAATAACCAAATGGGAAGCTTAAGATGCCAAGACGCAAGCGTTGTTAGTCATACGGATGGCGGAAGAGGCCATGTTAAACATCATCACTCAAATGTAGCGAAAACCTCAAAGCCTGTTTGAACAGAAGACTGAAACTAGTGTACAAATTATACAATGTTTTTTTCAGTACAAATATGAAAAGAGTATCGATATGCCAGTTTTTTTGTCCAAAATCCAAAAGATGAGAAACATGTTAAAACAGATGGGCGAGGAGATGAGATAATAAGTTCGTTATCATAAAAGTGTTGATGTCGTTGCCTGACGAATACAAGTATTTTGTGTTGGCGTGGGAGTCGGCACCCGACGATAAGCAAACCATTGATAACTTGGTGGCCATATTATTAATTGAAGAAGAGAGGGTGAAATGCAAGATTGAAGAACCCCAGCAATCTTCATCCTCTGCGTTCGTTGTGAAAAATACAGGACAAATAAAGTACTACACGTGTGGTAAAATTGGACATTTTCGAAGTGATTGCAGACAAAATAAAAATGGCAGTGAAGTAAACGTAAATAATAAAAACTAGTTTTATTGTGGAAAGTTGGGACATTTCAAAGCGCAGTGTAGGTTTCGTAAACAAAAAGTTAGTAAGACTGAGAACAAAACGAAGAGTAATGCATTTGTAGTGTCTAGTTCGTCACATGAACTGCATAAATCAAAGTGGTTGGTGGACTCCAGTGCTATATGTACATATGTGTAGAAATCGCGCATTGTTCAATCATTTACTAGTACCACAGAACTATCAGTTGCTGTAGGTAATGGTGCGACAATAAGTGTGACAAAAGTGAGAACGTGAGTACAAGGACTTGCGAGCTAATTCATGCGGATACTTGCGGCCCAATGGAAGAAGCATCTGTTGGAGGGGCGAGATATTTTGTCATACTGAAGGACGACTATTTGAATTACAGAAGTGTATACTTTATTAAAACAAAATATGAAATTAAATACTGCATTGAGAACTTCATTAAAAGGCCGAAAACATAACAGGAAACAGAGTGAAAATGTTTAGAAGTGATAATGGCTTAGAATTCATAAATAAAGAAGTGAAAGAACTGTTTTTAAAACGTGGTACAACACACCAAACAACTGTACCGTATACGCCGGAACAGAACGGAAAGGCTGAGAGAGAAAATAGCACATTAGTGAAAGCAGCACGAACAATGTTAATTGAAGAAAACTTTCCAAAAAAGGCGGAAGCAATCAATACAGCAGTATTTCTCTTGAATAGAACTGGCAAAAGTCATGAAAATTGAAGGTCACTATTTGAAGTATGAACAAACTAAAGGTTTGACATTCACCAGTTAAAAGTCTTCGGAACGGAAGTGAATGCGCGCGTTCCGGAGGAAGTGGGACAAGAAAGGTAACAAAGGTTGATGGTGGGTTATAAATAAAATGTGAAGGAGTATAGAATTTATTTTCCAGAAACAAACACTGTGGAGACAAAGAGATATGTTCCTAAACCAAGATCGTAAGGAGGAGAAACTTCAAGTGAAGGAAGGCGAAGAAAAGGAATCTATAACACCTATAAACCTGGAAGAAGAACCTGTGGTAGATATTAACCCTGACACAGAACCTAACCCTGTGAATGAGCTAACTACTAATCTAGATGAAACAATGGAGGTGACTCCTACAGGTAGTGTTGGAGAAGGTGGATTAAAATATAAATGTACAGTGTACATTACGTGTATTGACTGAGGCAGCAGAATATGCACACTATATATGCATATACATTTTTTAAATCTCGGGATTCGACTTTAGTGAAATATACTATCGGTTTTCAATAATTTTAAGCAGCGGTTTTGTTATTATAATGAAATGAGTCTTTTTTACATGTCATTATTATTATTTTTTCGGATTGTGTATTGCTATTGCTCTACAGCGACCCCGGGCCAGATGGGCGAGTTGAACTCAAGCCGGAAGTTGGGAAACCACATAAGAGGCCCTAAGGTGTAAAGTCTTAAGGGATGCCTCTTGTGAGGCCAGACCTCGGATTAGGACGCCGTTGGAGTCATGTCATTAGTGAACTAATTCGTTGATGTAGTCATATTCTTTTAAAGTTGAATAATTTAAATCTTCGTGTCGATTGTTTTTTTTTTTTAAACTTAAACCATTTAAAAACCATTTAAACCATTTATTTTGCTACACACATACATTACATAGATTATACAGAAGAAAAAAAATTAAATTTAAAGAATACAGTGTAGGTAGCAAGGGGTTCAACTTCTTTAAATAACATACAAGTATAATGCTACACTGCTAAAAGCGATGAAATTTGCAAACATTATTTAAACTAAACTATGTATATAGTTTTTTTATAAATATACATATGTTGTTTATACAGAGCTTCGGCTTTTTCTAAAGCTCGCTTAGCGGTTGCAATATTTGCTTCATGCGGCATTGCCAGTGAGGCATTTTCAGACTGACTTTGACTTCTCAGAAATAGTGGTTTGAAAACACGTATTGCTATGGAAACTAGGAGCTTGAAATATGACATTCACAGCTGTTCCTTCTTTTAATATCGGAGACAGAAACAACAAATATAATAAACTTGTGTCATCATTGTACATGGCAGCAAGCTCCCTTGCTGTGTAAGACTTTTCTGATGATGTCACCATATTAAAGTGAGTTTTTAGCTCAAGCCACTGGCTAATGTTTGTATTAGTAGCTGTATACAATACCAACCATCTAGTTGTGGATAGTTGAGTAAGTTTCAAGGTTTTTTTTACCATCATTAATGGTTTCAAATAAGGTCTGATATATTTTCATTCGCAATGGGCTGTGGCCAAACCAATTTCTGGTTTCCCTAAGTAAATATTCCAGACAAGACGTTAAGGAGTGACACACACACTTGAATAGCTGTAAATGGGGAACGTCTGCTTATAATAGTAAAAAAGGGAGTGATGTTTGCCACAAAGGTTACTTGCTCCACCAGTTTCTATTGCAATTAGATTTTGAAGTGTAAAACCCATTTTAGAGATAAAACTCTCGAATGATGTAGAAAGGTCGTTAGCGGTTGCTTCGACAGTTTCTTGAAAGCCTAAACAATCTACAACAATTTTGTCCAGTTTTAAATTGTAGTATCAAATGCAATAAGCGATGTACTTTTCTTTTGTTACATCGGTGGATCCATCCAGTATAATAGAGTAGCTCTGATTACCAATTTCTTCTAAAAGTTCCTTAAGCATTGCTGGTTCTAGAACATTCTTTATAACGGCAGAACACTTTTATCTGTGCAATTGAGTATTTTCAAGGGGACTTCCTCTCCCACAAGTTTTTAACATTATTGTCTGATGATCAATGCTGCGGATGGAGCTGTGAGCAGCGACATAAGTAGAAATTTTTTGATGAACTGTCACTAATTGAGGAGTAGCCAAACGAGGCAAGCTTGGGTTGCTTTTTGAAAAACCTAATTCTTTGTCTTTATTTGTTTTCGTTTTCATGTGCTTTTCTAAATCGGCTTTGTGCGCACGGAGTGGAGTGCACATAGAATTTACAAAATGCCTCACCTTTACCACTATCCGTCAGTTGAACAGGTGCTTGACTAAGCCGATCTGTAAAAGAAATTGAATTCAATAATATGCTAGGCAGTGTATGATAACCAGGTATGGTATAATACATACATATTAGTGGTTGGTGATCATATTTTTTGCTATTTGAGCAGGTTTTAGCCTATCTATTACATCGTAACAGGCTGGACAACACACTAATTATACACAAAAAACAATAAATATTAATTATCTAAAACATATAACGCACACCGTCGTCGTAGACAAAAGACTCACGGGCGACCATCTTGTCTTTCGGCGTTCAAACAAAAGACGTTGTGCGATCATCTCGGTGGGTGTGTTTCGAGTAGTGGTGCGGTTCTTATCCCTCGACGACTTAGAAGGTGGCGTGCTCTTTTAACGCGCATTCAAGTGTGCGAGTATAGGTGCTTGCCAGTTAATTATTTATTTATTTATTTACAAAATATACATAAAATGTACTGGTTGAACCTAAAGCGTTACTTAATTAATACACTTACTTACTTAATTATTAAAATTTGTATTCCGCTGCCGATTGCGAAATACAACAGGTGAAGACGTAAACAAGTCTAGGCCTGGATTCCAGGCCAGGACACCATAGAGCAAAGTCAACGCGCGTATCATAGGTGACTCGCTCACCAGTATCAATCGACAGCCGGGCACCGCAAATATCTTGTGTCGACGAGCGCGAGTGTATTTATCAGGAACGCTCAACGATATTAGCCTTAACACTGAGGGATTGAAAATGGTACCCCTGAGTTACTGGAAGAAATACTTTAGCAAGGCCACATGTCGTCGCACTTCGAGGGAATCGTATCCTGTCATTCCTTGTACAGTGGTATGAAGGAAGACGACAAATGATATTTTTTTCTGCTACATAATCTATATATATATTTTATTTTAAATTTTATTTGTCGAATCTGCTTGAAAGTTCAGCTTTTATCCTCGCCTTTCTCAGATCTTATTCCCGTGTTTGTTAGCCACGTTTGTATGTAGTTTTTCTTCCAAGACATATTTGGCAGTCGCTCCACTTGGCGTGAGTGACTGAACCCGTTTCTATTCTGTCGAGTATGCTTCGGAACCTATATATAAAAATACATATTAGTATGTATTTTTATTATTTACTAAAGTATTACGATCATCAAGGTTTATGAAAGATACAATTTTTCAAAATATGGGAATGGCATATTATATACAAATTAATAAACAAATGGTTATTTAAAAAAAATCTAAAATTTGTGACAAAACTAAAATGACATATTTTTATCTGGATAAGTTCATTCGTTCTCCATCGGTTTGGTGAACGTGGACGAGACCTTAATATTAATTGTCAGTTCATCGAAAACTGGCGTCTTGAATGTCGGCAAAACTGTTTTCGTAACTTTGAAAGTCAATGTAAGTGGATTTTAGTAGTTAACTGTTTGCAGTGCATAATAAAGCGAAGTTATCAGCAATTCACTTGGAATATTTAAAATTACGGTTTGTTTTTATCCATTCCTATTGTGGTTGGAATAGTGAATGGTATAGATGTTTTACTGAGTAGTTCAATGGACTTCGTTCAGTAAGTACTTACCTATCGGGTAAGGAGGACATGGGGTCATGACCTTAGCTGATCAGCTGTTGTTAATCGTTTGGTTACAGTAGTAAGAAAGTGAATTTTATGCACCTCTGAAAAGAGCTTTTTTTATATGTCCGAGTTATCGTATATCATAAATTAACACATTTATTTTTATTTTTTTTATTTATTTAGGATTTAAGATCATTTAGGGTCAGACCAGACATAATTATGAAAACAGTAACAATATGTTACTGTTTTCATAATCAGGCAAACGTATATGCTGTACGTAACAGCATTTTATGTAACAATATGTTACTGTTTTCATAATTATGTCTGGTCTGATCCTAAATGATCTTAAATCCTTAAATCTCACCCAACTGCACATTATTACATTTATAGGAAGATGTTTGTTTCTTCGTCGTTTACTTCTTTCATCTATGGGTAAGTCACTTTCATTTAATAGATGTTCCTCATCACTGCATGGTTAGTACTCACTGTATATTTATATTCTAATCCACCTTCTCCAACTCTACCTGTAGGAGTCACCTCCACTGTTTCATCTAGATTAGTAGTTAGCTCATTCACAGGGTTAGGTTCTGTCTCAAGGTTAATATCTACCAATAGTTCTTCTTCAAGGTTTATTGGTGTTATAGGTTCTTTTTCTTCGCCTTCCATCACTTGAAGTTTCTCCTCCTTACCATCTCAATTAAGGAATACAACATCTCCCTTTGTCTCGACTGTGTTTGTTTTTGGAAAATTAATTCTATACCCCTTCTTATTTTCTTCATAACCCACCATCAACCTTTTTCACCTTTCTTTTCCCACTTCCTCCTTCGTTCCTTCGGAATGTGAGCATACACTTCCGTTCCGAAGAGTTTTAACAGGTGAATGTCAAACCTTTTGTTTGTCCGTACTTCAAATGGTGATCTTCGATTTTCATGATTTTTCCCAGTTCTATTCAAGACAAATACTGCTGTATTAATTGCTTCCGCCTACAGTTTCTTTGGAAAGTTTTCTTCAATTAACATTGTCCGTGCTGTTTCCACAAATTTGCTATTTTCTCTCTCAGCCTTTCCGTTCTGTTCCGGCTTATAAGGTACAGTTATTTGGTGTGTTGTCCCACGTTTTAAAAACGGTTCTTTCACTTCTTTATTTATAAATTCTAAGCCATTATCACTTCTAAGCATTTTCAGTCTGTTTCCTGTTATGTTTTCGGCCTTATTTAAGAAGTTCTCAATGCAGTATTTAATTTCATATGTTGTTTTAATAAAGTATACACTTCTGTAATTCAAATAGTCGTCCTTCAGTATGACAAAATATCTCGTCACTACAACAGATTCTTCTTCCATTGGGCCGCAAGTATCCGCATGAATTAGCTCGCAAGTCCTTGCACTCACGTTCTCACTCTTGGTGAACGGTAGTCGATGTATCTTTCCAGCTAAACAATTTTCACGCTCAGGTTTAGTGGTTTGTTAAACATCAACATTATGTTTTTGCAGAACGTCTTTTACGTGAGTAAAGTCTTGTTGCACGAGTTTTCTGTGCCACTCATTTAAGTCATTATTCACTAGTGTTGCAGAACTTGCAGTCTCGTAATTATACTTATATTCCAAATTGGTTATCATATTTTCCCACAAAATAATTAATATTTTTCCGTACATACATAACATAGAAGCAACAGTTAATATTTTATTTTGTATAAATTGGCATTTCTTTCTTTATAAATCTTATCATAATTTATGAAAATATTTTATTTGGATTTTATTAATTTTTGTGGTTATTTTTATAAATCTATTAATTCTAAAATATATTTTTTTAATTTATTCTTACTCAATAATAGGAACGATGTCCCCATGTCATCACCAGGCAGATCTATCGTTCAATTGTCATTGTTGTGGGGATCCTAAAGTCGGTGCATTTCCATCGAGTTCATCAAATAGACTAAAAAAGTGGAATCAGCGTATTTATAATAATTAAATAATTGACAATTAAAATAATATTTAAAGTTGTTGCTTATGGTGTTAGCTAACACACCAACAACCTCGCAGGACTAGATAGTCCTGCGAGGTTGTTGGTGTTTTAGAAGCAACCTGTATAAACATTTGAAGAAACAATATATGCTGGGAAACTCCCGGAAATATACTAAAATTCTCGTGTTCATATTTTACAACAAAAATGTCATGACGCCGGCCCAGTATTTTATGGCTGAAAAAGAAGCCCCGGTGTCAATAAGCCATGCATGCAAGTCCCCACAAGGATTAATGTTTAAATTAATATGACACTTATTATTACATGATAAAATTGAATGGTTATTCACGAAAAAAACTTATCGGGTTCTACTGTTTAGACTTTTGGTTTTCTTGCGAATCTGAGTCTGTCAAAATATGTATTACTGGTTCTTCTCCTTCAGTATATCTAGAGCGACTGTAAAATATCTTACCTCTGTTGCCTCGAAATGACTTTGCGCGCCTCGTCCTCTGAATCGAGCACCTATCCAGCTGCTCTCGTCTGATTGAGCCTGAGTACCCTGAACTGGCACCTGTCCACTTCCTGGTGTATACTGACCTCTATTTCTGAACCGACCTCTAAAATTCCGGTATTGATAATAGTTATTTCTGTTATTGTAACGCATAGAAAATATATCACCTGATGTTGATGCGTTAGTGATTTGTTCATCTATAGCAGCTTGAATAGCATCACTCAAGGACGAATAATTCCTTTCTGCTATTATGCTACTTAATCGCCGATCTCTTAATCCATCCGCGAAACTTTTTATGGCCTGTTTTTCATTTAAAGACTTCAATACACTTAAACTGGTTTCAATCCCTTCGGATTGAGAGATAGTCAAATGTACAAATAAATCTGTGAAATTTGTTTCCCATACTCATCTCAACCATAGAAAGATCGTTTTATCGCAAATTAAATAATTTATATTGAAGTGCTGTTGCTGATTTTTAGGGCAACAGATGAGTTTTCATAGCCTTAATTAAACTATCAACTGATTCATATTTATTTTCAAGTTTAAGTTTAGCCGTTTGTGACAACCGACTTTTCAAAACAAAGTTTACTAATTTATTTTGACCTTCCTGGTCGAGCTCGGATTGATAATACTCTACACCGTCAATGAGCTGTTTTGTACTAGCCTCGTCATCTTTCAAAACTGGTAATAAGTTCAGTGCAACCTTGAGGTCAAACTTGGCCATGTTTTTTAATTTACTAGTGAAATTTTCTACCGATGAATTACTGCATAAGTCTAATATACTGTCATATAAACCAAAAATCTGTTAAATTTGTGACAAAACTAAAATGATATATTTTTATCTGGATTAATTCATTCGTTCTCCACTATTGAGCTGTTCGTCATCGGACGAGACCTTAATATTAATTGTCAGTTCATCGAAAAATGCCGTCTTGAATGTCGGCAAAACTGTTTTCGTAACTTTGGAAGTCAAATTAAAGCGGATTTTAGTAGTTAAGTGGAATATTGTTGTATTATAAACGAATGCATATTGTTTTACTGTTTGTAGTGCATAATATAGTGAAGTTATCAGCAATTCACTTGGAATATCAGTTGTCATTTCCATAGTAAAAGCACTGCTTAGTTTGGGATCAGATGGCCGTGTGTAAATAGTCTCTTAGTATATTATTATTATTATTAATATTTATAAATACGGTTTGTTTTTATGTATTTCTATTGTGATTGGAATAGTTACAGTATAGATGTATTATTGAGTAGTTCAATAGACTACGTTTCAGTACTTACCTATCGGGTAGCGAGGACATGAGGTCATGACCTTAGCTGATCAGCTGTTGTTAATCGTTCGGTTACAGTAGTCAGTAGTAAGAAAGTGAATTTTATGCACCTCTGAAAAGAGATTTTTTTATATGTCCGAGTTGTAATCGTGTATCATAAATTAACATTTTTTTTTCCTCAGGCAAACGTTCATGCTGTACTAAGTACGTAACATGCTGTAAATTCTGTTTTTTTTTTTTTTTATATTTGCCTGGTAGGCAAATGACTCTACTCCACCTGATGTTAAGTGGTAGTAGAGTCCAAACGCGTGGACGGCCAGTACAGTCGGGAAGAAGGTTCTGCACTAGCCGTCCTCGCCTTGCCGGCCCGCAAGATGCCTCTTCACGCCTCGTAAAGAGACGTGAAGCGAGCGACGTATTGCCACGATAGGGATGGGCAAAGTGTGGAGGCGTGTTTCTCCAGGTGGTTGCCAAAAGGGAAACTACACTGACCCGCCGGAAGGAAGGGCCCCCGAACCCCCCCGGAAGTGGCCGCCGGGACCCCACCTTCCGGTCACCAACCGGCACGACGGTCCACCCAAGATTATGCGTGGCCTGGTGGGGCAGCCTCGCGTGCTGGTTAGGCACGCTCGGGCCCCTGTACTATGCCACGGGCGGCCAGCGGAATAGCCGTTTCTTCGGGTCTCCCTGTCCGGCAGGGCAATACAGTTTCCCCCGGCATTGGTTCAGCAGCCGTCTCCACTGGACCAACACCCATCGCGGCAATGCTCGCTCGGGCACTGGCTGTACGCTGGCTGACCTCGAAACGCGACTGCAAGCCACTTTACGAGATTTTCACCATGCGTACGGTGGTAACAAGCCAGGCGGATGTTTATCATCCTACCACCAGATGATATCCCTTAGTCGCCTCTTACGACACCCATGGGAAAGGGGCAGTGAAATGTATTCTTTCTCCGTCACTGCACGGATAAGTTTTCATAATTATGCCTGGTCTGATCCTAAATGCACTAAGTATGTTTTACAAACGTTTTTATGGCAATACAATTAGTTGCTCTTGAAGTTTGTATGCTTTTAAACTTTGTTTTAATATACACTCACTAGGGCTTTCGCTTTCTACCAGCGGTTAAAGTTGCAGGGGCTTTCTCTGGAGTGTATATTTTTTGACTCCGTGTAATGTAGTCTTGCTCCCTTAAGAGATCAACTTCCCACTTTGCCAATTCTTGTCTCAGCTTACCCCCTAGGAATATGGCGTCTAACTCTATGGGAGCCATGTAGAGATTGTCATTGATGCCTAGGTTTTCTAATATCATACTTCTCTCCACCAGGAATTTCGTGACTTTCGCTTCCCCATTTGCTTTCTTATTTCTATCCACCCGGTGCCCCTTTGGGTAGCCCACTTTTGCCCGAAGATATATGTGCATATCGCTTCCAGTGTTGTAAGAGTATCTTACCCTAACCAGTTTTTTCTCTTTCAGATCAACCAAATCCCACTGGTAAGGCATCTCACGCATGCTCCACTCTTCACATATTTCCTTTATCGTGGCCTCCTTAAAGGACATGTGGTTGATCATCTTGAAGCGATATTCTATCAGGTCCAGGTCCCTTTCTCCTCCAAGATCTCCTCAACCTTTGTTGTCAAGGTGCTGGATTTTGAATCCCCTGTACTGGAGTGCCAAAGCGATCTCATTGGTTCCACCGTTCCCTTTATTTCAGGTTAACGTACTTTATTACTAGTATAGAACCTGACAGTTCACTTATACAATGAGCAATACATATTAAGTAATGTACATAGCTAGTTACAGTGGGAAAATCTGTGGCAGTTCAAGTACATGCCTTTTTTAACGCTGGCGAAGCGCATTACGCGTTTTCTCCACGGGAACAATGGTGGGGGTGTTCGTTGGGCTTGCCGGTGTTCAAAGCGCCGAGTACGCCCTGAATGGACACCCACTAAAAACCATGGGTACCCTTTCCGCCTTAATGGGGAGCGCCAGGGGATCGCCACAGATATATTGAGCTAAGTACGCATTTGTTTCAAGGCAATACCGTGCCACTTTTGATAAGTTCATTTTAATAGATAAGCCGTTCCCTACATACGTCCACGGCTGACGCCACTGCGGTCGCAACTAGTCTAGCTGTGGCATACCACCCCAAATTGCCCCGCCTGCCGCGTCTTATAATAATAATTATCGTCTCGCATTGCACTTTAATTCGATTAAACCCACCCATCTTCGGGTTCGGACCCATCTTTAATTCCAGCTTGACCGATAACAGCAGTCAAACCCATTATGCCCAATACCCTCTCTTCTGAAGCTATGAGAGTTTGTCTACGGCTTGGACCACCACCGGTACAAAAAGCATCACCACGTATCGCCAAAGCTTTTTTTCTTAGTCTTAGCTTTCCAGTTCTGGACATAACATTATTCGTTAATTTTTGTTGTGAGTAATATTTGTAGTTATTCCCTCGTTATATCTAGAACAGGTTAAAACTATTTTAGAGAAACAAAGGGTCTATTGATTGAGTAAAGAATCAAGCACAATTGTTTATGTTTCAAACTTTCAAGTGCCAGTGTGATAGATTTTCAAATGAAAAAAGAAGTTATTTACGAAATAACTAATAATTTACGTACCTTTCCATGAATTACAATAAAGATGCAATCTGTCCTGGGCTTGCTCGAGATTTATATTCAATTCTATGAAAGTTATCACATCATTTAAGGTACCGTTAAACTTGCTGACTGCCACTTTTTTGGGTCTAAAAATTCTGACTCGACTTTTTTATTAAAAAATATAAGAAGATGCTAAGAGTTACTTATTTCTAAATATATTTTATCAAGTGCAAATTCTTACTATTATTAAAAAAAACCTTCATTTAAATCATTTTCATTATTAAAAGCCTAAAGAAAAATGTGGCAAAGTCTATGATCACGTCTGCTAAGATTGCCAGACGAAAATAAAATAATATTTAAAAAGAATTACATTCGAACCAAAATATATAGCAGGACTTGGCCTCTATCCATCAATACGAAAATAATATAATCCCACTATTTAGCACTGGTAATATATTTTCTAAAAAAGTGGCAAATTCACCAAACTTTTTAAAATTCTTCATACAAAAAGGAGAAAGATATTAGGGTTGTAAAATGTTTTCATAGTTTTTATGAACTTGAAATCTTCTTTAAGATAGTGATTCCTTAGTGGGTATAAAAGTACATAAATGCAATTTACAAGCGCAGTAGTCTACATACAGAAACTTAAGGATACTGTTTGGAGCGCGTCAATGCACTGACTAACATTTAGATTTCAGTAGTATTTCAATTTCATCATCATCATCATCACCACCCTTTTCTCGTCCACTGCTGGACATAGGTCTCCCCAATGGCACGTCTTTGGGCTCGATCCCCAGCTCTCAATTTCCAACTGCTACTAGCCACCTTGCGTATATCGTCACTCCACCTAGCTGGAGGGCGTCCTACGCTACGTTTGCCAAGGCGTGGTCTCCACTCCAGAACACGTCTTCTCTAACGGTCGTCGGTTCTGCGACATATGTGTCCAGCCCACTGCCACTTCAGCTTACTAATTCTTTGGTATTTCAATTTATGTTCTTGGATTTTGCTTTTATGTATTGCGTTCATAGGCACCACGAAAGAATTAAACGTGTTTATTGCGGGTTGCATATCAGTTTAATTTATTAATACAAACCTAAAATACAGTGTAAGTATTACAACAACAGTAGCTTATGAACTTATAGCAAGATTAATTAGATGATTATTCAAGATGTTTCCTGGTACTAAAGTATATAGTACTTATTATACCTATATTTTTAAACAAAAATGAAATTCTTATATTTTCTTTTGCAATAAAGAAGAACTACGCTGAATTGGTATCGGCAAGAAATAATTTCAGATTTCTGTGTAGTGGAAAGATACGTATAAGTACAATATAAGATATCCTAAGTACAATCCAAGATATTTAAGTTATGTAAAAGCAAAACCAGCAACATCCACCTGAATTTTTTTTCTTGAGAATTTGAAAAAAAATTGTGAATACGTAATTACGAATACATATTATGAATAATATGATAACAAGTTGAACAAAGGTTCAATGTTTGTTATGTTAGTTTTGAACTTATTGTTAAATTCCGAAGCCAGCAATATTCATAAGGACATTCTGTCCTTATGAATATTGCTTCTATATGACTCATTTATTGGACATTGTACTTTGAGTAATCAATATCAATCTCAAACTTAAATGTTCCCCGGCGACCCTCTCGGGGGTTTGTTAAGACCAATTCCACATCGGATTCCAGAATAAAACTAACATCATTCACGTCAGGCCAATAAAAAAGGTCCACCTCCCTTCTTCTCATAAATTTAATCAGCATTCCCGAATTTTCCGTTAACTCTAAAATCTTCCCAACATAAAACTTATTCGTTTTATGTCCTCTAAATCTAACGAGAAGGAAACTGTTAATTTGTTTCTCTACCATATTCTCTGAAGAACTTTGTGTTGTTATTTCTAAATTATGCGTTTCTAATTCCTCTACTGTATCGCTTTCTTCTAATGAAGAAATAAAAAATACCATTCCCTCGAAATTTGCAAATCTGGTCCATCGACTATATATAATAACATCTTTATCGAATGTTAGGTAACTTTCTATATTTTTACAAATATTTCATATTCCATATTAAATACAAATGAATAAACAAATATCTATTTAAAAAAAATCTAAAATTTGTGACAACTAAAATGATATATTTTTATCTGGATAAGTTCATTCGTTCTCCATTGTTAGGACGTTCGTCATCGGACGAGACCTTAATATTAATTGTCAATTCATCGAAAAATGGCGTCTTGAATGTCGGAAAAACTGTTTTCGTAAGTTTGGAAGTCAAATTAAAGTGGATTTTAGTAGTTAAGTGGAATATTGTTGTATTATAAATGAACGTATATTGTTAACTGTTTGCAGTGCATAATAAAGCGAAGTTATCAGCAATTTACTTGGAATATTTAAAATTACGGTTTGTTTTTATCTATTTATATTGTGATTAGAATAGTTATAGTATAAATGTTTTACTGAGTAGTTCAATAGACTACGGATAGGTAAATACTTACCTATCGGGTAGCGTGGACATGAGGTCGTGACCTTAGCTGATCAGCTGTTGTTAATCGTTCGGTTACAGTAGTAAGAAAGTGAAGTTTAAGCACCTCTGAAAAGAGCTTTTTCTTATTTCGCGTTGAAATCGTGTGTCACAAAATAACATTTTTTTTCCACAGGCAAACGTACATGCTGTACGTAACATGCTGTAAATATTGTTTTTATAATTATACCTGATCTGATCCTAAATGCACCAAGTATGTTTTGCAAACGTTTTGTTGGCATCACAAACAGTTGCTCTTGAAGTTTGTATGCTTTGAAAATTTGTTTTCATATAGACAAGTTCATTATTTTCCGCCAATGATCTTAAAACACAGTCATCGTTACTGTCTACTCTCTGCAGTTTTTATATTTCGACGACTCACCAGAGTTCTCCTCAGGATCCATGATAAAAAAAATAAGACACTCAATAGAAACGAACATAATTATATTTTTAAACAACATGTACAGCGGTACAAGAATCTTCGAAAGAATGCCAGCAAGACCTTACTTTACAACTAACTGAACTGCGACATGTGTTATTTCTCAATAATGATACCATATGAGGAGCGTCGGAATAAAAACCGATAAATAACATTTGTGTTTTTTGTAGAAAAATGTAAAAATATGGCCAAGTTCATGGTTTTCTAATTTAGACTTAAATGAAATCTATCAATTTATTGTGTTAGCATTACTGTTTGGAAACTTAAGTTCTGCATTCGTGACTGTGGTATCTGTAGAATTATAAAAAAAAAGAAGATATATCCATTATATATCGGTTAATGACCCTACCAACTGGATATATCCGTATTTGATAAAACGCTGGTAGGAATATGAGAGCTGGATAAAATGCGGCTGAACATGCGTCAGTGTTTCTAAAGCCAGATTAGGTGGTTGCCAATCAAACGACTATTTAAAATGACATCATACTTTAATTAATATATATATATATCAAGGTTTTATTTCAGAATAATTTGTGTACTGGTTTTTTTTTATTTTTATTTATTTATTTACGGTCAATACGGGCTAAACTGTCTTTGATGTGCTGCGATGAGAAGTCCCGCTGATGAGTACGCCAAAAGCAATTTCGCCAAAGTCCGCGAGGTACGATGTGTCGTCGGCGGGATTTCTTTGGGGCCAGATGATTAGGCTGCTGTTCCTGATTCAAACGAGTCCAAACTCGGGGTAGTTGCGATAGTCCGTTCCCGAGATATGGCTCACGAGGGTAAGGTAGTCAAGTCGGATCGGGGGGAAGGTTTAGTGGGGAGTCGATATAGGATATATAAATTTGGAGGAGTTGGGGAGGGGTAGTTTTGGTGGGGGGTCAGGATTTACGTTGGGGGCTGGGAGGGTGGCGTCCGTGAGCTCACCGTCGGGGAGGTTTCCTTGAGTAAGTGTCTCAACTCCACGCGGGCGGTGGTGGTTTTTTTTGTTCGGGGGGGGGGTGTTTGGTTTTGAGTGGAATGGGTTGGGTGGGATGGGTTTCTGTGGGGAGGTTTCTGGAACGATCATCTCGAGACCGTTTTAATGAGCCCGTCGCAAGGGTGGTTTTATTAAGGGGAAGGGTAGGTTCCCTGGACCCTCACCTGGTAACCAGCTCTAATACGATGTTTCTGTTCCTCAGGGTCTGACAACTGGGGCGGAGTCTTCAGTTGTGTCACGTCCACAGCGGCGCTTGCCACCTTGATTAACCACGAACACGTGTTTCGCGTTGCCGCGTGCCGACCACGTTGTTTTTAAGGTTATTTTATTGTGTTTTTTAACCTTATTAACGGCTCTTGTCGGGCTCTTGTACGATCTCTTCGTGGAGGGTGTCTGCGGATAGATGCTTTTCCGCTCTTCTTGGATATTTAATATTTTTTTATGGTTGACACACCTCCTGGGAGCTATTCGCTTGGGAGTTTGCTGTCTTCTCCCTCAGGAACTGTTAGTCGTGGAGCGCCACAAACACTTATCCCGGTGAATCACACCTCACTTAATCACGCGAACTCGTTTTTTTTATTTTCGGCCCGTATTTCGAAATTATATATATATATATATATATATATATATATATATATATATATATATATATATATTTTTTACGTGGAGCCGGTGTTTATATGACCGTATAGGCGAGTACTCTTACCCTGCGTTGTCTTGTAAGTAATCCGTTGATGCCTATCACACGTACACCGCCTGACGGTACGAACCAGCGGCGCTGGCGCGTTATACTTGGCCAAAGCGAAACATTAAATGCTCAATATATTTTTATCATTTATAAAAAACACAACAAACATTACTTGAACACCATCGTATAACTAAGAATATATGAATGCAAATTATTTAAAAATAGTAGTAATGAGTATTATATTGACACCAAATAACTTGCCAATGCGCTTATAATGAAATTAAAAACTTTTTTTTACGTAAAATCACCTTCTTATGGGTGTCCGTTCTTTGTAAAGCCAAAATGTCCCTAAGAAGGGCAAACTAACAATTATCAATGACTCTTTAATATTATTTATAATAATTATTTTATTAGACACTACAGCCTAAGTACTGTAATTATTACAAACTTATCATGGCACATAGTCAGTTCTGAAGTCAGGAATGTTTAAAATCAACGATTCTTAATATTAAAAAACGAAAATAATTAAAACAAAATAAAAATTAAATTCGATAATAATTATAACATTATTTTGTTATAATTATTATCACATTATTTTGTTATAAAATTAAATTTGGAAACAAACTTAGCAACTAAAAAGGATAATAATTTGGATATTTTAATCAAAATCTGGGCATATAAATGTGAGATCTTTTTTAGTGAGACCCATACACTCCTCGTGATACCACTTTTGACATTCGGTACATTGTCTCATGTCTTCCATTCTTCTCTCGCCACATGCGTGACAGTACCATTGCTTTTCTTCACCTTCTGCACTTTTCTTCATCTCTAGTTTCGATGTTTAACTGTTTTGTTGTTGTACTGTTCTTTTTAGCCGTTATACAGAATCATTTTTATTTTTGGTTTTCTTTTTTTGGTCGCGTTTATTTGTACTTTACTTTTTTCTTACTCGTCGCTTGCTTCATCTCATTCTTTTTTTCTTCAATTTCAATAAATCTATAACTATTCTTTGTCCCTTATAATTAATAGCTTTTTGCCGTGGACGTGAAAAGTATCGTAGCGTAGTTTTGAGTTTGCAAAAAAGTATGAAACGATTCTTCTTTATCCTTTATTTGGTTAATTAACGGCTCGTCATTATCCGAAGATCTAGTCTCATGACTCTTTAGTTGAGCTTTTGTTTTAATTGAGCTTTTGTTTTGTATTAATCGTTTTTTTTTTTGGAATGATTTCTCCTTTCTGCTTGGGATCATCATCGAATGACGAAGAAGAAGTGTCTAAATCCAAGACTTGAAGTTTAGTCATACATTGACGCCAGAGTCAACACACAGTTTAAGAAATAATAAATCTCGATAATCTAAGAACTAAATTCGGTAACACATAGCTTTCTATATAACTACTATCTTCTATATACTTAACAATCGAAACATAACGGACTTTGTGCTGTAATTGTTTCAGTTGTGCGACTACATTTAAAGACAAAATAAAAGAAAATTTATATTAAATCTTTCATATACCTGATGTAGTTGAGTAAATATTAATAATAATACCTACTGTAACAAGATACATCTAGTTATAACGAGGCCCCAGCAAGGGCATCAAGGCCAAATTAAAGCTGACCGACTGTGGAGGGAATTAGAAGAATTGTTGAACCCCTTGTTGGAGCAGTAGTAAGCCCAAGGGACAATAGATAAAAGTAAGATTCTAACAAAAACCGCTGTAAAAATATTTTATGGTTTTCTATTATTATCATTCATTCATTTCATTATTATCAATCAGCTTACTACAAAGACTAGGAAATGATTGATGAAAACATTCATAACAAAAATTAACTAATAATGTTCAGGTGTGGGCGTCGCCTGCACCGTCGCCCACCACATCCACGCCGCGACGCCGCGGGCTACTTCGAACGAGCCACAAGCGGCTATTGATAATCGCCAGCTGCAACTAGAGAAACACTGGGAAAAAAATCATGAGAGGTAGCTGGAAAGGCTACGATTGGAATCGAGATCAATTGAAATGGAATGAAAACCAGAATCAAATTTTAAGCGGAGAACAAATGGTAGACAACCCACAGACTGGTAGTCTGCCACAGATATAGTGAGCTAAGTACGCATTTGTTTTAAGGCAATAGCGTGCCACTTTTGATAAGGTCATTTTAATGGATTAGCGTTCACTACATACGTCCACGGCTGACGCCACCGCGGTCGCAACTAGTCTAGCTGTGACATACCACCACAAATCACGCTGCTTGCCGCGTCTCCCGCCGCACCCACATAGACCCTCGAGTTAGCCTCGGTCTCGAGGTCCCATGGCGGACTTCCGGCGAGCAGGCATGCCGAAGTGTACGACACCGTGCGGTACGCTCGAGCCGCTTTGAGCGCCATCGCTAGCTGCGAACGTCGCAGCGACGCGACGTTACGAGCACTCAGAGCGTCCGCCCATATCGGCGCCCCGTAGAGCGCCATCGAGCGCACGACGCTGGTGTACAGGCGCCTGCAGGAGCCTCCTGGCCCACCCACGTTCGGGAGGATCCTCCCTAGCACTCCGACTGCAGCCACCAACGTTGAGGCCAAGCGCCGGAAGTGCTCTTCGAACTTCCACCTGCCGTCGAGGACGAGTCCCAGGTACTTCATCGTCGACCCGACGGTGATGGAAGTTCCCCCCACCGTGATGGATGCCTCCGGTGGTGGCGCGTTCCGAGGCCCATGAAAAACGAGAGCATCGGATTTGTAGGGCCACCTCTAGGCCCAATGCACGGATGCGGTGGACCACGTGCGCCACCCCAGCCGTGGCGCGATAGGCCGCCTCCCGGTAGGAGCTGCCACAGGCCGACACGAGGTTGTCGTCAGCGTAGAACGTGGCGCTGAAACCCGTAACGTAGCCCCGCGCAGCACCAGTTCGTAGCCGGTGCTCCACTGGAGCGGTCCTAGTACTGACCCCTGCGAAACACCGCACGACAGCGACTTGACGCCCCAGCTCTCCCGAGTCGGGTAGGCTACCGCTCCGCCAGCGAAATAATCCGCAACGGTTCGCCTTAAGTAGCCCGGCACGTTGTGGAACCGCAGGGCCTCCATAACTGTTTCCCAGGGCAGGGTGTTGAAGACATTGGAAATGTTCAAATGAGATTGCCAACACAACCCTACCCCGAGACACCTCCTCCTCAGCCGGGGCCCTCACTCTGGCGATCGCGTCGAGCGTCGAGCGGCCGGGGCGGAACCCGTACTGCCGCTCGTCGAGTCCCGGCTCCATGCTGCCGACGAGACGGGCAGCGAGCACCCGCTCGAAGAGCTTGCTCACCTTGTCGAACAGCACGATCGGGCGGTAGGTCGACGGCTGGTCGGGCGGACTCTCGTCCTTGCGGATCAAGACGAGTGTGCCCGTTTTCCACCGTCGCGGGAACCTACCTTGAGCCAGACATGCGGTAAAAAGGCGCCGCATGCTCTCGCCCAGCTCCTCCGACGCGATCTTCAGGGCGCGACCAGGGATTCCGTCCGGCCCAGGGGCTGTCTTTTTCGACCCTAGTCTGATGACAGCCGCCTGTAGTTCCGCCTCGGTAATCAGAATCACCGGTCCCCCAACCTCGTGACGCCTGCTCGCGAGAACCATGGTCGGTGGCACGAACGCTCCCCGCTCGTGAAAGAGCGTGTCCACCACCCTCAGTAAACTAGAAACTTTTGATTATATAATTGGCCATATACACGAAAACTTGATCGTACGGTCAGGGGGAACAACAACGGTTGGGTTCGAGGCTTAATATAAATTATCGTGCGTTTTATTAAGGAAAATAAAATCTTGAATAATAATCTCTAAATAGATGTACCTCCTAAAAAACTCCCTGGACATCTTGACTCCCCCAAATTTGGGGGGAAAATCCCCAAGTTGGCATCAATGGGTGATGGGTTAAGTATGTAACATCATTGATATAAACGTATATAATACTCGCAAGAAAAACTAATCATCACTTTTATTGAGGAACCGGAAAAAGAAACAGTTTATTTATCTACGGACCCCCGAGCACAGGAAAAACTAATTATGAAATCCTTAGTGGAAATGCACTATAACAACGCTATACTGACAGGATTAGAACCAAATTCATCATTCAACTTCGCAAATCCCGTATTTAGAAATGCATGTTTCATGGATGAGTGTAGAATAACAGACAATCAATTCCAACAATGGAAATTATAAGCAGGACGAGTCATGAACACCAAAGTAAGATGTAAAAATCAATTACTGATCTATGTACAGTCATTTTTATAATATATAAAATGAAAATAATAAAACAAAATACACATTACAAATTTATAGCAAAAACACGCAGTCTAAAAGATTGTCCTGTGGCATTGTACCCAAGACGCTGGCACTATTGCCTCTACTGATCGAGAATTGTGTATTATACTCAGCAAGCATTTACGACATAGGGACATCATGACGCAATACAAGAAAGAACAATACAATATAACTTTTTTTTAAAGTCACATTTCGAATTAAATCCATTCATTTGGGAGGCAGTCTGGGAACAATTCGGTCAAGTGTAAACATCGGAACCGATCGAAGACGATGAAATGTTAGGATATAACGTGTGGAACAACCTAAAGAATGATCCCCTAGGGGACCAACTTCAAATTCCTCATTTATTAACTTTTCTTTCTTCAAAATTAGATTTTCTTAACTTTTCTTGGCATACATTTTTTTTGCTTTTTGCTCATATTCTTTTCATACATTATTTTCAAAGCTTTTTGTATTTTTCCTTTTTTTTTTTGTCGAGGAGGAAAGGCTATTACGCCGCCCGGTCCGCGACCGGGACGGTTATGTGGGACTCACGGGACAGAAGGCCACCGTCCTACCCACTAAAACCTCCCCGTTTCCGTCTCACCGCAGGTGGCGGGGTTACGGGAACGCGTTAGCTCACCACCGCGACCCCACCAGCGGCCGTTGCTATGGGTTAGCGACCCACCGGGTGTTTTTTATTGAGGTTGTCTCCTCTTGGCCCAGCCGGTGAAGGCCAGACCCTCGGTCCCACCGCAGGCTGACGCCTGGATGGGGAAACGAGTTTGAGAGGCGGTGACTTTTTACAGTCTTTTTTGAGACAGTTACTTTTTTCCATTGTTCCTTGGCTTTGCTACTCCTCCACCTGGAGTTTAACAATTCTTCTAATTCCCGCCACAGTCGGTCAGCTTTAATTCGGCTTTGAGGCCCTTGCTGGAGGCTCGTTATAACTAGAACAAGTTAAAACTATTTCAGAGAAACAAAGGGTCTATTGATTAAGTAAAGAATCAAGCACAATTATCGTTTTGTGTGTTTCGTTATCACGTCATAGTACGTCGCATATCACGTCATTGTTTATGTTTCAAACTTTCAAGTGCCAGAGTATGATAGATTTTCAAATAACAAAGGAAGTTATTTACGAAATAACTAATAATTTACGTACCTTTCGCGGCGGCCGCTGCAGCACCAGCGTCGCCCAGGAGCCGGGCCCCCACCAACACCAGCGCCAGCCATTTACTGCCAGCATTTGCTAGCGCCAGGTTATCTACCTGTCGCAGTTTTCTGTCCTGGGCTTGCTCGAGATTTATATTGAATTCTATGAAAGTTATCACATCATTTAAGGTACCGTTAAACTTGCTGACTGCCACTTTTTTGGGTCTAAAAAATTTTGACTCGACTTTTTTATTAAAAAATATAAGAAGATGCTAAGAGTTACTTATTTCTAAATATATTTTATCAAGTGCAAATTCTTACTATTATTAAAAATATCCTTCATTTAAATCATTTTCATTATTAAAATTAAAGCCTAAAGAAAAATGTGGCAAAGTCTATGATCACGTCTGCTAAGATTGCCAGACGAAAATAAAATAATATTTAATAGGAATTACATTCGAACCAAAATATATAGCAGAACTTGGCCCCTATCCATCAATATGAAAATAATATAATCCCACTATTTAGCACTGGTAATATTTTTTCTAAGAAAGTGGCAAATTCACCAACCTTTTTAAAATTCTTCATACAAAAAGGAGAAAGTTATTAGGGTTGTCAAATTTTCTCGTAGTTTTTATGAACTTGAAATCTTTAAGAAGGTGATTCCTTGGTGGGTATAAAAGTACATAAATGCAATTTACAAGCGCAGAAGTCTACCTACAGAAACTTAAGGATACTGTTTGGAGCGCGTCAATGCACTGACTTACATTTACATTTCAGTAGTATTTCAATTTAATCATCATCATCATCATCACCACCCTTTTCTCGTCCACTGCTGGACATAGGTCTCTCCAATGGCACGCCTTTGATTTTGATTTGATTGCGTTATATGAATAATAATTGTGTACGCGATCCGCGCATATTGCACTTTCAGTAAGGCACGGGCATAATTGGCAAAAAAAATTAAAATAGGTATGCCAAAGAGACAAAGACGCATAACAAGTTAAAAGTACAAAGGTGCGATATGTTTTGGTATAGTTCGTCTAAGAAATTAAAGATTTTAATTCTGAATTAACATATTTCAGGTTCAACTTTACTTTTACATAAAGATTCGCAGAATAATCGAATGTATAAAAATAATAAAACTGATCTATTTATTTTTAAAATGTGGCAGCCCTAACCTCTCACTAAATATGTCAAAGTTAACATCACGATCTGGTTTACACTGGATGTTGAATTTGCCAACACTAATTGCGAATTTCTTGTAGCTTGCAGCACTGCAAATTAATATGATTTAAATAAAAGAACCTTAGTTTAATGTAATATTAAGTTCCAAAGTTTATCCCAATTATTTTAATAAAAGTTTGGGAGCACTTGATTGTAGATCACTCACGCACGAAAAATTAACTGACAAATTATATGTGATATAATTAACTGACAAAAATGACATCGAAATGACGTATAGGGTTTCCATAAATAATTTGGTGTTGTCATTTATAAATTCAATTTTGACATCAAGACATCCATACCCTTAAAAAAACTATAATGAAGTCATTCTAAGGTGTTTTTGGTTATGGCATTTTTTTTACAGTTAATAGGCAAGCGCCTTACCGTTGAGTTGCCTGATCTTAAGCATAGTTACGGTCTAGGATGGAGCGCGCCTGCCCAGGAGGAACCCGTTTACCCTGGATTTGAAAACACCTACATTATAACTATCAGGAAATATGGACTCGGGCGAAGAATTCCACAGTTTCGCAGTGCGAATAATAAATGTAGATTAAAAGCGCTTTGTACGTTCGGGAAGTTCCACTGTGTACCTATGGCGCTATAGTCGCGTTTGCCTGGCCGTCCGATAGTGAAAGGGGGCGGAAGGAATTAGATAATGTAATTCCTGCGCACATTCTTCGAAATGTATCCGATAGAAGACAGAAAGCGATGGAACCACACGTCGATGTTCGAGACTGGAGTCTTGACTCGACCAATGTGTCGTCTCCTATCAGCCTCCTGGCACATTTCTCAATCAACTCTAGAGCCCGAAGGTGGTGCTTAGCAGAGCCGTTTCAAAGGTGAGAGCACTACTCCATACAAGACCTCACTTGTGCTTTGTATAAGCTGAGCAGGTACGTCAGGAGCCTAGTATTAAGGATACGTTCCATTGCCTTACACAGAATGGACGTAACCGAGATGGGCCTGTAATTGGCACGGTCAGCACAAATACCCTTCTTAGGCAGGGACTGCACGTTAGGTAGCTTCCAGGACTTAGGCACTTTACCAGTCTCAAGAGAGAGGTGAAACAGATGTGTCAGGATAGGAGACAGTTCAGGCGCACAGTTCCTCAGGACAATTGCTGGAATGCCATCAGGTCCGCTAGCCTTGTTCACGTACAGACTGCGTAGCATTTTGCGAACTTTCTTTTGCCGAAAGTGTGGAGTAGACAGATACAGATTTCACCAGACAGTGGTCGGACTTACCTAACGGTAAGGAGATCATTACTGAGTAACGGTCCGGATCAGTTGTCAGCAGAAGGTCCAAGCAATAGGCTTTATGCGAGTCAACGTCAAGTACCCGTGTAGCACCATGGACCAGCTGGGTAAGACCTAACGCTAAGTCTAGCCTTCGTGTCTCTAACCCAGCATGGTCAGTGTCCTGGTATGGAAATAGCCACTCCTTGTGGTGGGCATTAAAAGCCCCCAGAAACACTAATTGGGCAGTGGGGTACATCTGTTGAGCCACGTCAGCCGCCTCACTGAGGTATTCTGTGAGTCTTGTTGTCTCCTGATTCCCGCTGTGCGATCGGTAGACACAGGCATACAGGATTTTCTCCATACCCGTGTCCACCAAACCCCGAAGTACCGACAATGTGGTGTCTTCAAATCGTCGGAGACGCCGAAAGCAGATGTAATTCCGGGTGTAAACGCATACGCTGCGACTAGGCTGGAGACAGCGGGGATGCCCGAGCCCCCCCCCCCAAGGATATCCATCGGGCCCTCTCATCCGGTCGCCGACCGGCACGATGGCGCAACCTCGGGATTTTTTGACAGTTGGCGGGGCAGCCTTTTGTGAGTGGCTAGCTCACTACTAGCCCCGCGAATTACACGCGAGAATATACTATTGTTTGCGCTTTACACATTTAAATAACTCTTATATAACATTTTTTTTAATTCTTTTTCATTAATTCAAAGCGCTTTAATATTATGAGATTAAAAATAGCATTTATAGAAAAGTAATCATAATTATAAAATGTATACTGATTTAATATCAAAATGAGGGAATGATAAGTATTTTTTTATATTAATCGATATTTTAAGCTTTTTAAACAAAACAATGTTACAAAGAGCTTTGGGCGCGGTAGGTTTAAGCTTTCAAGGTCACTGTGAATGCGACTTTAATGTATGTACGATAACGATTCTAGGAATATTAATTAAAGATTAATAAAATTATTAACGTTTTTAAACAACGTATTTTAAGCATTATTTGTATCAAACATAAGGGAGCGGCTAATATTATTTACGGTACGTCAAAAAAACTTTTGAAAGCCGAGATGGCCCAGTGGTAAGAAAGCGTGAATCTTAACCGATGATCGTGGGTTCAAACCCGGCAAACACCACTGAATTTCCATGTGCTTAATTTGTGATTATAATTCATCTCGTGCTTAACAGTGAAGGAAAACATCGTGAGGAAACCTGTCTAAATTCACTGAAATTCTGCCACTGCTGTGTATTCCACCAACCCGCAATAGAGCAGCGTGGTGAAATAAGCTCCAAACCTTCTCCTCAAAAAGGGAGAGGAGCCCTTTAGCCCAGCAGTGGGACATTCAGAGGCTGTTACGGTAAAAAAACTTTTAAGGAAATACTAATTAGTTTTTGTATGAGGTGAGTATGAATATTGAGCCATCTATCTGCGGTCGGCAAGCAGTGCACCGTGCCTCGGATCCCGCTACCCTCCGCGACTAGCATTTGACATGGATCGCATATCACAACTCGTGGAATCCGATAATTACTTAAAAGAGGCAGGGTCTTGACAATAGCACTCCAACTGGAGTTGAGTTTCGAAGGTAATGGTTCGCCCCATGATATTTTATCTAACCACATTCTTTGCAATAATATTTTCATGGAGACTACGAAGGGTGATAAAAGACCTAAAGGATCAAAAATACGTGCAATTACTGTTTAGTACTGTTATGAGAAGGAATCTTAGAGCCAATAGTAAAACCTAATTCGTCGGAAGTAGCGAACCAGTCAGTCCTAATAATTTATTATGTTTACGGGATCCCATATTTATGTCTAATGATAATTTAGAATCCCCTAATTAAGTATAATGAGGTGAATTAGATTTTCATTTCCTAAGTGACATACAAGCTGATGCAAGTATATTGGTGGTTTCATTACGAATATAAATTATTTCATTATATCATTTAGTAGAACATAAAATGAAATACATTGAAAAGCTTAACCTGTAATACATTAATTTCCGTAGAAGAACAAATTACCCTCCTCAACTTCAAAATCACATTTCTCCTACATGCCCTCGGCATTCTTAGTCACCCACTTATTTGTGGCAGCCTTCAACAATTTCTCTTTCTCCTAGCAATTCATCCTTGAGCTTCTTCATAGCATACTGCAATTGTGTAGGCTCACTAGTAAAATTTAAGGCACTTTTACCTTTTGTGATGTATGTTAAAAACTCTTGTGTGAAATGGCGTTTCCTAAACCCAGTGAATGAAGGCCTACTAACAGCCATTGGGTCAAAATCCCCTTATGATTTTGTTAGTAGCTGTAGCTTGTGCCATTTTCGAAACATATTAAAAAGTAATTGGACTGAATATGACTTGTTCTTTCTCTCCTCTCTTTAGGAATACATTGTTCAACTCCTTTCTTGTATGCCATTTCTGTTTATTAGTAATTTCCTCAAGCACATTCAGATTTTCCAAATAAGTCCCAAAAATAACATGGAAGACAACTTCAGATGTTTTTAACGGATCAGCGCCACTCTTCATAACCATCTTTACATTCCTAGTTTTGCAAAAATCAGTTAATATTTGATGGCGCTAGAACCAGAAAAGCTCCATTGAACTGTTCCTTTATTTCTCCACATACTTATGAACAATAATAGAGGGTATTTCCCTTCTTCAGCTTTCTGTGTAGATCTGGCTGTAGTCAACAAAAGCATGTCTCCTAGCTCCTTCAGAACTCCTGAAACATTTCCAGGAAGTGTTGCCTCCTTTAATGCCATTATTATTTCTGTAGCCATTGGTAACATTTGGAGGCTGTTGCTTAAAGCTGATTTCAACTTATCAAAGAATTTATCTTCCATCACCAACAACAATGCTTGGGTCATTGGTCCTTAACTTCTCAAAATCCCAGTTCTTCGCTCAGGAGCCAATGTCACTCTTTGCAACAATGCAATATGCTGATTGGTAAGCCCATATTGAGATATGTTTTGTGTATTTTCCAACTTCTGAGACACAGCCATAAGCTTGCCATTTCTAGTCCTCTTAACCCCTTTCTTAGCCACAGAGCTTCGTACCCTGAATCTAGTAACTCCAGTCCTTACTTCGTCGAAGAAGGCTCTAAACAATGTTATAATTTTAACAATGGGTGTAGCAACGAAGAAGTCAATTTTAATTTTGTCCTACCTAATCTTTTCTACGACAGA
Source organism: Nymphalis urticae (assembly GCA_905147175.2). Classification (NCBI taxonomy): domain Eukaryota; kingdom Metazoa; phylum Arthropoda; class Insecta; order Lepidoptera; family Nymphalidae; genus Nymphalis; species Nymphalis urticae. The sequence continues at coordinate 2,374,635 of LR990009.1, forward strand.
CTTAACTGTAACATCAACGCCATCTATCTCAGCTGTGTATTCCAAAAATCTCAAATGTCCAGGCTTGTCATTTTCTTCTTTTCTGAGGCACGTAAAGACTGTCATTAAAAATCCAGAAATCTCGTCTGAAATGTCCAAATGAATCATATTTCTTCTTCATCATAAATATCTATCATCATAAATTCTAAATCATATTCTTTCTATATTATTAACAAGTGTTTTCGTCTTAGCATGTCCTAATTCTTTCTTTAAAATCTCCACTGTTTGTATTATCTTTTCTATTTCTATATCCCTCTCCTTCACAACATTTTCCTCTGTATCCATTCGTGATGTTGTAGCTGACTCTATTTTACTTTTGGTTGAACACAAAGTTATAATTTATAATATTATAATCTCTGTTATTGCAGTGACTGTCCCGATATTATTTACTAAAGTATTACTAGTATGTACTATTTACTTAATATTATTTACTAAAGTATTTCGAACATCAAGATATATGAAAGATGTAATATTCAGATAAAATACAATTTTTAAAAAATATAGCCGTCCACATCTCGTAGTAATCGCATTCTGTTTTCTTTGCTTTAAAAATTAGCTCACCACCACCGAGAAAGCCGTCGTCGCTCTCTATTTAGACGACTATTAGCCTCTTGCCTTTGTCGGGATTTTTAGGTCTATAAGGCCACTCAAGTATGCTCGACGGGAGTTCTCGGTATACATAATTAGCAGTATGACCTAATCGTAGTAAATAGTTTAAAATTTGAATATAATTTATTACTACTATATGAAAAAACAAGACAACTCACATTCATTTACTCAAGTTGCATCCAAGCAATATATTTTTCACGTCGACACGACCCCATCTTGAGCAAAATAACTTTCCCTCCATATTTGCAAATCTGGTCCATCGACTATATATAATAACATCTTTATCGAATGTTGGGTAACTTTCTATATTTTTACAAATATTTCGTATTCCATATTTTATACAAATGAATAAACAAAAATCTATTTAAAAAAAAATTAAAATTTGTGACAAAACTAAAATGATATATTTTTATCTGGATAAGTTCATTCGTTCTCCATTGGTTTGGTGAACGTGGACGAGACCTTAATATTAATTGTCAGTTCATCGGAAAATGGCGTCTTCAATTTTGGCAAAACTGTTTTCGTAACTTTGGAAGTCAAATTAAAGCGGATTTTAGTAGTTAAGTGGAATATTGTTGTATTATAAATGAACATATATTGTTAACTGTTTGCAGTGCATAATAAAGCGAAGTTATCAGCAATTCACTTGGAATATTTAAAATTAAGGTTTGTATTTATCCATTCCTATTGTGATTGGAATAGTTATAGTATAGATGTTTTACAGAGTAGTTGGACTACGTTCAGTAAGTACTTACCTATCGGTAATTACGGGTGAGGAGGACATGGGGTCATGACCTTAGCTGATCAGCTGTTGTTAATCGTTCGGTTACAGTAGTAAGAAAGTGAATTTTATGCACCTCTGAAAAGAGCTTTTATTTATATTATATATCCGAGTTATCGTTATCATAAATTAACACACTTTTTTTTCCTGATTTTGAAAACAGTAACATATTGTTACTGTTTTCATAATTATGTCTGGCCTGATCCTAAATGATCCTAAATCCTAAACTCTTATCCAACAGCACATTATTACATTTATAGGAAGATGTTTGTTTCTTGGTCGCTTACTTCTTTCATCTATGGGTAAGTCACTTTTATTTAATAGGTGTTCCTCATCACTGCATGGTTAGTACTCACTGTACATTTATATTCTAATCCACCTTCTCCAACACTACCTGTAGGAGTCACCTCCACTGTTTCATCTAGATTAGTAGTTAGCTCATTCACAGGGTTAGGTTCTGTCTCAAGGTTAATATCTACCACAGGTTCTTCTTCCAGGTTTATTGGTGTTATAGATTCCTTTTCTTCGCCTTCCTTAACTTGAAGTTTCTCCTCCTTACCATCTCGGTTAAGGAATACAACATCTCTCTTTGTCTCCACTGTGTTTGTTTTTGGAAAATTAAATCTATACTCCTTCTTATTTTCTTCATAACCCACCATCAACCTTTTTCACCTGTCTTGTCCCACTTCCTCCTTCGTTCCTTCGGAATGTGACCATACACTTCCGTTCCAAAGACTTTTAACTGGTGAATGTCAAACCTTTTGTTTGTCCATACTTCAAATGGTGATCTTCGATTTTCATGATTTTTCCTAGTTCTATTTAAGACAAATACTGCTGTATTAGTTGCTTCCGCCCACAGTTTCTTTGTAAAGTTTTCTTCAATTAAGATTGTCCGTGCTGCTTCCACTAATATGCTATTTTCTCTCTCAGCCTTTCCGTTCTATTTCGGCGTATATGGTACAATTATTTGGTGTGTTGTCCTACGTTTTAAAAACAGTTCTTTCACTTCTTTATTTATGAATTCTAAGCCATTGTCACTTCTAAACATTTTCATTCTGTTTCCTGTTATGTTTTCGGCCTTATTTATGAAGTTCTCAATGCAGTTTGTAATTTCTTAATTTGTTTTAACAAAATTTACACTTCTGTAATTTAAATAGTCGTCCTTCAGTATGACAAAATATCTCGCCCCTCCATCAGATGCTTCTTCCATTGGGCCGCAAGTATCCGCATGAATTAGCTCGCAAGTCCTTGTACTCACGTTCTCAATTTTGGTGTACGGTAATCGATGTATCTTTCCAGCTAAACAACTTTCAAACTCAGGTTTAATGGTTTGTTTAACATCAACATTATGTTTTTGCAGAATATCTTTTATCTGAGTAAAGTTTTGATGCACGAGTTTTCTGTGCCACTCATTTAAGTCATTATTCACTAGTGTTACAGAACTTGCAGTCTCGTAATTATACTTATACCGTAATTCCAAATAATGAGAATTGCCAATTCTTTCCGCCACCGCACCAACTTGGTTATCTTTGTAAAGTTTGCATGACCTGTCATCTGTCATCATGACGTAACCTTTATCTGTGGCGAATGACTGAAAACAGGTTGTTATTTAGTTCTGGAACGTACAAAACGTTCGGTCCCGTTCGACACCTGCACCGCCATATTTCCGCAGCCGAGGACACAAATTGTCGCACCGTTACCTACAACAACTGATTGTTCTGTGGTACTAGTAAATGACTTAAACAATGCTCGATTTCTACACATATGTTCACTAGCAATAGAGTCCAACCACTTTGATTTATGCAGTTCATGTGACGAACTAGACACAACAGTTGTTTGTTTGTTTGTTCTCAGTCTTACTAGCTTTTTGAACTTTTGACTACGATACCTACACTGCGCTTTGAAATGTCCGAACTTTCCACAGTAAAACAGGTTTTTATTAATTACTTTGAAAATGACCAATTTTATCACACGTATATAACTTTATTTGTCTTGTATTTTTCAAAACGAACTCAGAGGATGAAGATTGCTGGGACTCTTCAATCTTGCATTTTACCCTTTCTTCCTTAATTAAAAATCTGGCCACCAAGTTATCAATGGTTTGCTTATCTTGGGGTGCCGACTTCTACGCCGACACAAAACACATGTATTCGTCAGGCAACGACATCAACACTTTTGTGATAACGAACTTATCATCTCATCTCCTCGCCCATCTGTTTTAACACGTTTCTCATCTTAGATTTTGGACAAAAAAACTGACATATTGATACCCTTTTCGTATTTGTACTGGAAATAACGTTGTTGTATAATGTGTACACTAGTTTCAGTCTTCTGTTCATGAACGCTTTGAAGTTTTCGTCACATTTCAGCAAAACTGGTACATATGATGATGTGTAACGTGTCATTTTTGTCAATGACCGGGGACCCTAAAGTAGGTGCATTTCCAACGAGTTCATCAAATAGACTAAAAAAGTGGAATCAGCGTATTTACAATATTTAAATAATTGACAATTAAAATAATATTTAAAGTTGTTGCTTATGGTGTTAGATATCTAGTCCTGCGAGGTTGTTGGTGTTTTACAAGCAACCTGTATAAACTTTTGAAGAAACAATATAAGCTGGGAAACTCCCGGAAATATACTAAAATTCTCATGTTCATATTTTACAACAAAAATGTCATGACGACGGCGCAGTATTTTATGGCTGAAATAGAAGCCCCGGTGTCATTGAGCCATGTATGCAAGTCCCCACAAGGATTGATGTTTAAATTAATATGACACTTATTATTACAGGATAAAATTGAATGTTCATTAACGAAAAAAACTTATCGGGTTCTGACTCTTTAGACTCTTGGTTTTCTTGCGAATCTGAGTCTGTCAAAATATGTATTTCTGGTTCTTCTCCTTCAGTATATCTAGAGCGACTGTAAGTGTGGTGTGGTCGGCCACCTGTCCAGCTGCTCTAGTCTGATTGAGCCTGAGTACCCTGAACTGGCACCTGTCCTCTTCCTGGTGTATACTGACCTCTATTTCTGAACCGACCTCTAAAATTCCGGTATTGATAATAGTTATTTCTGTTATTGTAACGCATAGAAAATATATCACCTGATGTTGATGGGTTAGTGATTTGATCATCTATAGCAGCTTGAATAGCATCACTCAAGGACGAATAATTCCTTTCTGCTATTATGCTACTTAATCGCCGATCTCTTAATCCATCCGCGAAACTTTTTATGGCCTGTTTTTCATTTAAAGACTTCAATACACTTAAACTGGTTTCAATCCCTTCGGATTGAGAGATAGTCAAATGTACAAATAAATCTGTGAAATTTGTTTCCCATACTCATCTCAACCATAGAAAGATCGTTTTATCGCAAATTAAATAATTTATATTGAAGTGCTGTTGCTGATTTTTAGGGCAACAGATGAGTTTTCATAGCCTTAATTAAACTATCAACTGATTCATATTTATTTTCAAGTTTTAGTTTAGCCGTTTGTGACAACCGACTTTTCAAAACAAAGTTTACTAATTTATTTTGACCTTCCTGGTCGAGCTCGGATTGATAATACTCTACACCGTCAATGAGCTGTTTTGTACTAGCCTCGTCATCTTTCAAAACTAGTAATAAGTTCAGTGCAACGTTGAGGTCAAACTTGGCCATGTTTTTTAATTTACTAGTGAACTTTTCTACCGATGAATTACTGCATAAGTCTAATATACTGTCATATAAACCAAAAAATCTGTTAAATTTGTGACAAAACTAAAATGATATATTTTTATCTGGATTAATTCATTCGTTCTCCACTATTGAGCTGTTCGTCATCGGACGAGACCTTAATATTAATTGTCAGTTCATCGAAAAATGGCGTCTTGAATATCGGCAAAACTGTTTTCGTAACTTTGGAAGTCAAATTAAAGCGGATTTTAGTAGTTAAGTGGAATATTGTTGTATTATAAACGAATGCATATTGTTTTACTGTTTGTAGTGCATAATATAGTGAAGTTATCAGCAATTCACTTGGAATATCAGTTGTCATTTCCATAGTAAAAGCACTGCTTAGTTTGGGATCAGATGGCCGTGTGTAAATAGTCTCTTAGTATATTATTATTATTATTTATAAATACGGTTTGTTTTTATGTATGTGATTGGAATAGTTATAGTATAGATGTATTATTGAGTAGTTCAATAGACTACGTTTAAGTACTTACCTATCGGGTAGCGAGGACATGAGGTCACCTTAGCTGATCAGCTGCTGTTAATCGTTCGGTTACAGTAGTCAGTAGTAAGAAAGTGAATTTTATGCAACTCTGAAAAGAGAATTTTTTATATGTCCGAGTTGTAATCGTGTGTCACAAATTAACATATTTTTTTCCTCAGGCAAACGTACATGCTGTACGTAACTTGCTGTAAATTCTGTTTTCATAATTATGCCTGGTCTGATCCTAAATGCACCAAGTATGTTTGGCAAACGTTTTGATGGCAGTTTGTATTCGCTATTTGCTTGTACTGTACTTATGAGTACAAGTATGTATATACCTGTATATGTTGGATTGATGACTATTGCAATAAAACACTATTCGGTATACACGTCCGTTTATTAGTAAGATCGTTACAATAGTAATGTGTCGCCGGCACATTACATCCCGCTTAATAAAAACTAACATAAAATATAGTTAGGTAAATACATAATTATTGATACAAAAATTTATAAAACTAAACTTACTCTAACAAATTACTTTTTCGTCATACAGATAGCTAATGATATCGATTACACATTGGTACTTGTTACACATTAATTACGTAAAGTAGCCACTTGTACTCACTATATACTTAAACATTTTTTAATCTAAATAATCACTCGCGTAGACTGTGGAGACGACCCGCTGGTCAAGCGTTAATCACCTCCCCGGAACTACCTAAGGGCAGCTAGCGTAACTCGCGCTGCTCGTTCTCAGATGCTGCCACGCTATTGCCAGCACCAATCTGTGCAATAATTATTTGTTCCTCTTGGGGCTTGCTTTGCTGTTTACCCATCTTCACAGAGATTAATAGTGCAATAATTGAAAGCTGTTTACGCTTCTTTCTAGCCCCATATTCCATATTATACGCAAATTCATAAACAAATAAAATTCGGTAATACATAGAAGCTTTCTATATAACTACTATCTTCTATATACTTAACAATCGAAACATAACGGACTTTGTGCCGTAATTGTTTCAGTTGTGCGACTACATTTAAAAACAAAATAAAAGAAAATTTATATTAAATCTTTCATATACCTGATGTAGTTTAGTAAATATTAATAATAATACCTACTGTAACAAGATGCATCTAGTTATAAGGAGGCTCCAGCAAGAAATCGAGAAGAATTGAAATGGAAGAAAACCAGAATCATATTTTAAGTCGTGTAGCTAATACTATAGACAAATTGATAGAAATTTTACCTCAGTTGAGACAATCATCATCACCTTCAACAAATATTATTCCATGAAATTTCTAATGCAGTAATGGCGGTCTCAGCCTACAAATTTCGTATTGCTGCTCGTTGTTGTTACTTGTGAAACTGTGATAATTGTGTTTTCTGCTCGCATTTTACCCCGATGACGCCTTCCAAGCCCTTAACCACTAACCCCCGGCCACAGCCAAGAGCGGCGCGGATTGCGGCGCCGCAAGCGGTGAGCGGAGAACAAATGGTAGACAACCCATGAAGTCTGCCACAGATATATTGAGCTAAGTACGCATTTGTTTCAAGGCAATACCGTGCCGCTTTTGATAAGGTCATTTTAATAGATTAGCCGTTCACTACATACGTATACGAATCCGAATTCTCCTCAGTATCTTAAACACCGTTTTGAATTCCTTAAGGACTCGCACGGTCGCACTATGATCTGAAGATAATTTAATTCTTAAAATTCCTTTTCACTCCTCTTCTTTTTATACTAATTCCTTCTCTGTCCAAGCAGTTCGACTATGGAATTCTTTACTACACCACTTTAGACGATCTCAAACTATTAATACATTTAAAATCCGACTCAAGGCGTATATTTGTCATTGTAATGTATTGTAATTATCGGGGGTGTGTTGTTTTGTTGTCTGCTGCACTTTGTTGTTATTTTTTATTATAATTTATCATAATATATACATATATATATATATATATATATATATATATATATATATATATATATGTATATGTATGTTTACGTATATTTTATATATTTATAGGTATGTTTATGTATATATTATTTGTTTATATGTATATATATATATTTATTTAAGAGATAAAAGATAAAATTGAGATGATCAGTACACCTCCTTACCGCTTTATTTATGTATTTCTTGTCCTTTAACCAAAGGTTGTCTGGAAAAGATCGCTCTTTTAGCGATAAGACCGCCTTTTGTTCAAAATAGTTTTCGTTTTTCTTTTATGTTTGTGTTTGTAATGGTTATGTAACTATTTTGTTACAATAAAGCATATTATTATTATTATTATTACGTCCACGGCTGACGCCACCGCGGTCGCAACTAGTCTAGCAGTGGCATACCACCACAAATCACGCCGCCTGTCGCACCCACATAGACCCTCGAGTTAGCCTCAGCTTCGAGGTCCCATGGCGGACTTCCGGCGAGCAGGCAAGCCTAGGTGTACGACACCGTGCGGTACGCTCGAGCCGCTCTGAGCGCCATCGCTCGCTGCGAACGTCGCAGCGACGCGACGTTACGAGCACTCAGAGCGTCCGCCCATATCGGCGCACCGTAGAGCGTCATCGAGCGCACGACGCCGGTGTACAGGCGCCTGCAGGAGCCTCCTGGCCCACCCACGTTCGGGAGGATCCTCCCTAACACTCCGGCTGCAGCCACCAACTTTGGGGCCAAGCGCCGGAAGTGCTCCTCGATCTTCCACCTGCCATCGAGGACGAGTCCCAGGTACTTCATTGTCGATCCGACGGTGATGGAAGTTCCCCCCACCGTGATGGATGCCTCCGGCGGTGGCGCGTTCCGAGGCCCATGAAAAACGAGGGCCTCGGATTTGTGTAGGGCCGCCTCTAGGCCCAACGCGCGGATGCGGTGGACCACGTGCGCTATCCCAAGCCGTGGCGCGATAAGCCGCCTCCCGGTAGGAGCTGCCGCGGGCCGACACGAGGGTGTCGTCAGCGTAGCACGTAACGCTGACCCCCCGTAACGTGGCCCCACGCAGCACCAGTTCGTAGCCGATGCTCCACTGGAGCGGTCCTAATACCGATGCCTGCGAAACACCGCACGACAGCGACTTGACGCCCCAACCCTCCCGAGTCGGGTAGGCTACCGCTCGGCCAGCGAAATAATCCGCAACGGTTCGCCTTAAGTAGCCCGGCGCGTTGTTGAACCGCAGGGCCTCCATAACGGTTTCCCAGGGCAGGGTGTTGAAGGCATTGGAAATTGATCAAATCAATTACACATTGATAGCAAAAACACGCCGTCTAAAAGATTGTCCTGTGTCCTTGTACCCAAGACGCTGGCACTATTGCCTCGCTATTATACACACCAAGCAATTACGACATAAGGACATACTTGCAGAGCAAAAACACTCATGACGCAATACAAGAAAGATTAATACAATATATTTTAAAAAAAATCACATTTCGAATTAAATCCATTCATTTGGGAGGCAGTCTGGGAACAATTCGGTCAAGTGTTAACATCGGAACCGATCGAAGACGATGAAATGTTAGGATATAACGGTTTTTTTTTTTTTTTCGGGGAGGAAAGGCATTTACGCCTGCCGCCCGGTCGGGGGACCGGGACGGGTATGTGGGACTCACGGGGCAGAAGGCCCCGTCCTACCCACTAAAACCTCCCCGGAATTCCGCCTCTCCGCAAGGCGGCGGGGTCACGGGAATGCTGTCGCTTACAACCGCAACCCCGCCAGCGGTCGTCGCTATTCGAGCGACCCACCTAGAGAGCGCGCCATGATGTTAGGGCGCGCCTCCCTCCTCTCTGCCTCCGTCCCGTACTCCCCCGGCGGACTCCCCCGAGTCCGCCACTGGAGGCTGGGCGTCAGGGCTCGACGCCCCGCGGCGCATCAAGATTTTACTGGCTCCGCCGCCAACCACAACTTAGCTCTGCGGCAGCGTCCGGCCTACGAAGGCACGTCGCCGCCGACCCGGTCTCCTTCTTCTTTGCGGGAGCGAGTCCACGTCGTCCTCCCGCTCCCGCTCCGCCGCCTCCTTTTGCGACATGACGCATACGCTGAACCGGGACACTGCCGCCCAGATCTCTTCGCTTCCGGCCATCTTTTCGACGAGGGCCGGAAGCGACAGATTCCCTCCTACAGCCGTGGATAGGACTGCGCGAGGCTCCGCCCAAGCCGGGCACTCTGCGCGCGTGTGTTCGGCCGTATCCACGGCTCCTCCGCCACAATGGTGGCAAACCGCCGAAGGCTCCCTTTCGACCACCTCACACAGGTACCGGCCAAAGCAACCGTGGCCGGTCAAAAGCTGTGTGAGGTAAAACGTGGGTGGGCCGTGCTTGCGCTAGACCCACTCCTTCAACACCGGTCGAATGGCCGCAGCGAGGTCTCGGCTAGCCCCCCCCCCGGAACACCTAGTCTCTCAGGTAGGAAGCACAGACGACTTCGGTCGACGCCCCGGTAACATTTCGCACCCATGTGCCCCCGCTCGAGGCACTTGAAGCAGTGCAGTGGTCTGGGGTCGAGCAGCATCACTCGTGCCGAAACCCACCCGACCCTTATGCGGCCTGCCTCGACGACCTTCTTCGCGGCCGGTACAGGGCAGCTCAGCCTGAGCGAGAGCCACTCGAGCCCCGAGCGATGACTCCGGACTTTATTTTTTTTTTTTTTTTTTTTTTTTTTTTTTTTTTTTTTTTTTTTTTTTATATTTGCCGGGAGGGCAAATGACTCTACTCCACCTGATGTTAAGTGGTAGTAGAGTCCAAACGCTCCGGCCGAGCACTCTCCCTGCTCCGCGACCGCCGCCACGGCTTCCTCCGCCGTCACAGAGTCGTCCAGGCCTAACAGCCTCAACTCCACGCACTTCGTGGGTCGATGGACCTGGACGATCTCCGGGCTCAGTACCTCGCGGAGCTTGTCCGCCAGGGCATCCGCCGCCTTCTCGGCCTCGTTGGTGCCCGGCGGCACCTCGAGCATCCTCGCGCCCGTGGCCGCGGTCCGGAACCGCACCGTCGTTAAGCCGACCTCCCTCAGGCTGATCCGGCTCTTGGCCAGGGCCAGAGCCTTTTCGTAGCTCCACCCTTTTTCCTCGGCACCGGGTTTCAGCGTTATTGTTAACGCTGCGGTGCGAGGGGGGCGGAGTTTCCTCGTAGCCGGGGCCTTCTTGGGCGCCCCGGAGGAAGTCGGCTTCGCCGCCGCCGGCTTGGCGCTCGGCTTCTCGGTCTTCTTCGGTTTCGGCTTTCTTCCGACCACGGCGCTCCAGGTGGTCGGAGTGGCGGCCGGCTCCGCGGACGGTTGAGGAGCCTCCCTCCTGGCTGCCGCCTCTTGAGCAGCCATACTTTTCTTCGGCCGTTTCGTGGTTTTCGGGGGTGCAAGAGGGGCGGCAGGAGCCTCCGCTGCCTGCGCAGTCCTACGGTCAGCGGCCAGTGGAGGCCGCAGCCGAGGCTCCGGAAGGAGGCGGCCCTCGATTCCCTCGAGGCGAGCGTTCAGCATCGTGCTGAACTGCTCGCGGTTCGCGCGCAGCGCCTCCTCCATTATGTGCTGGAGGTTCGCCTCCGTCGCCGCCACTGGCTGCTTGCGCATTTCCGCGACTTCCCGGCGCAACTCAGCCAATTGGCCGGAAAGTTGCGCGTTAGCCGCCTCCAAACGCGCCACCTCCTCCGTCACTGTGAGGGCCCTTAGATCCGCCACCGCACCTTTGATGGTGTCGGCGGCAGTCTTCAGGGCCCGAACGAACGTGCCCTTCAGGTTGCCCGACTTATCGGCAACCTGCAGGACCACGTCGAGCGCCTCCTGCACCGCCGCGTCCAGTGCGGCAGACGTCTGCGGTACGTCCTCGGTCCCGCCGGGTTGGCGCTTCCGAACACGGGCCGCCCTCTCTTCAGTGGCCACCTTGGCCGCCGCACTGTACGCGGCCAGTGCATCTTCCGCCTCGAAGCGCCGCTCTTTCGCCTTAGCGGCCTTCAGCTCCTCCCGGGAGCGCCCGAGGCCGACATACTGGCCCGTCGTGGGCGGTCGGCCACGCCCCCTTTTTGGGGAAGGCTTAAGCCATTTAGCGACGGCCGACTCAGAGTCTCCGCTTTGCGCGTCGCTCTCGGAGCCCGAGCAGCTCTCCCCAGGACGGGGCCGCTTCTCCACTTTCCGCCGTAGTCCGGCAGATTCTCTCGACGAGACCGTCACCATGCTGGTGACCGACGAGTCCGACTCTGAGAGCCGTTCCAGCCGGACCACCAACTCCTTTTTCGCGCCAAGGTCGTAGGTTTCAGCGCGCGCCATCGGGGCGCCCGCCTCCACCGCCATTTCGTCACTTTCCTTTCGATCGCCTGTAGTCGGTATGGTAGTTTTATTTATATTCTTTTTCATGTTAGTTCCCACGAGTATGGGGGAAATAAACAGTCCACCAAGGCAGTGCCCCCTGTACCTTGGTAACCCTATATACACCGTGAGGTCGGGTGGTATCACGGGATCTAATACTATTGTTTTTTATTGAGGTTCTCTTGACTCGGCCGGTTAAGGCAAGGCCCTCGGTCCCACCACGGGCTGCGAGACGTGTCCACAACACCCGGATGGGGAAACGAGTTTGAGAGGCGGTGACTTTTTACGGTCTATCCACCCAGCATCGATACCGACACTGAGCGAACCCGCCTCTCCCACCTCTTTTCTCCGGCAGCCCAAAAAGGCCCCGGAGACCTGGCAACTACTGTCGCCGAAATCATCACGAGACCTCAGAGTCGGGAGGCCCGCCCATAAAATGAAAGAAAAACAAAAATCAAAGCAAAACAAAACAAAATAAAACGAGAACAGATGTTACACATGGCCAGTAGATCGCTGCATCAGCATGCTTGCCTAATGCACACGGCACCTACGACCTACATAGGCTCCACGTTTTACAAGCGCAGCAACTACAAGCAGCATTGACGTCAATCATTGACGTCAATCGAAGATTTCCTTCGAAGCCTAAAATGTGGAACCGCCACTCTTGGTACAAACATCGACCAATTGGCATTAATTAAATTTAGTCATAGTCAATATATTAATTTTAAATTTAATTTGCATTTTCTTTGGATCCTCCGGTTGCACCCAACGTAATTGGCGCAGTCGGTAGGATAGTCCAGTAAATTCAGTGAATCGATCACCGAGAAGGGCTATTCTACGAACCTACGGGTGTGCGGCTAAGGAGGAGTATCCGAATATCGATACACAGAGAAATGCAGATTTGGTGAGTACCTAGATCTTACTAGAGTTGCTCTCCTTCCTATACTTTAATTATCCTTTATTTTAATTTTCCTTAGTGTATTTTTCTAGTGTTAATTTCCTCAGTGGTTCTATTAATTTTTCAAAATTTTTCACCCACGTAAATCGCAGACCTCTGGGTCAAATAATATTAACAGAATCTCGCAAATCGATGCGAATAGGAATTTAGAGAGTATTTTAGAAAATAGTGATAGTGTAGAATCTAGTAATTTAATTTTTGAGTGTAATTTATTTTCAAAAATGAGCGTTGATTTGGTAGATCAAGTCTATAAGGCCTTACGCCTTTTACCCGAGTTCGACGGGAACCCGAATGTGCTCACGCGTTTTGTTCATTTATCGGACCAACTGGTTACGCAATTTGTTCGGGCAGAGCCAGGTTTTGAGCTTAGCAACTTAGCCTTATTAAACGGCATTTTAAATAAAATTACCGGACATGCTGCTCGCACAATTAATTCAAATGGCATCCCTGAAACCTGGCAGGGTATAAGAAATGCTTTAATCAATAATTTCTCGGACCAACGAGATGAGACCGCTTTATACAACGATTTGGCTTTGCTTACTCAGAAACATTTAACACCGCAAGAGTTCTATGAGAAGTGTCAAAGTTTATTCAGTACGATAATGACGTATGTGACTTTACACGAGTCTATACCTACCACTATCGAGGCAAAACGCGCTCTATACAAAAAGTTAACCCTACAAGCATATGTTCGGGGTCTTAAAGAACCATTAGGCTCACGTATTAGGTGTATGCGACCCGAGACAATTGAAAAGGCTCTTGAGTTTGTTCATGAGGAAGTTAACACCTTGTACCTACAGCAGCGTAACGACCAGTTACCGGAACGCAGAGCTATGCAGTCCACGTCTTCCTTTAACCCTAATAATATTCAAGGTAAGTTATTTAATTTGCCTGCGCAGCGACCTTTTACTTTTTCAAATCTATTAAATCAGCCCGGTCAATCGAAACCTTTTTATCAGCCACAACCGCCAAGGCCAATGCAAGCTTGGAGACCCCAAGTGCCTTTTAACCGCGGTCCCTCGCGAACCCAACAAATGTTCAGCGCACCCCCGCCTAACTATAGGCCACAGAGTAACGTGTTCCGAGTGCCTCAACAAAAGCCAGGTTACACGCCCCTTAATAACGGCTCTAAGCCTATGAGTGGTGTAAGCCATTTTGTTCCTAAACCTATGCCTAGGCCCCTGACAGAACATGACTGGACGAAACACGGAAATCCGCCCCCGTCTAATTACTTCAATTCTAGAGAGATGAATGTGAACGAAGTAGATTGCTATGACTATTATGAATACCCCAACTATGCCTATGACAGTTATTACGATCAGTCGTACCCCGAACCTTGCATCTACGAGCCTGTATATGAGCCCTCAGCTCATTACACCGATATTGTCCCCGCGTACGTAGAGGAACATCAGGACGCGCCCGAAGGTACATCCGCTGTAGATCAGGATTTTCAGTTAGCCCCGAAGTCAGACAAGCCAAAATAGAGATTAACTTACAAACTCAGAGACAACTTCCTTATATTCAGATTAGTAATCCACCTATTAAATTATTAGTAGATACCGGCGCGAATCAGTCGTTTATTAGCCCCGAAATAGTAGACAGATTTTACCCTCATATTCACTGTAACTATGACCCCTTTGAAGTAACTAACATCCACGCAACAACCCGTAATGACTACTCCATAACCTTACCCTGCTTCCCCGAGTTTAACGAAACTTGTGACATCACTCTTTTCATTTATAAATTCCATAATTATTTTGACGGTTTAATTGGTTTGGACTTGCTAGAAAAGTTAGAGTCAAATATAGATTTAAAAAATAAAGTTCTCGTTACACGTCATTCGTCTAACCCTTTGAACATGTATGATTCGCGGAATTGCAATTTATATGAGGATATAATAGCCGCTAATAGTTCCAAATTAGCCCGAGTACCTATTAACTTTCATGACGGCGATGTAATAATTTCGGAACAAATAATATCTAATTGCACTATTCGCGACTGCGTTACCTCCGTTAAGAATAACCGCGGCATTATAGAAATTACTAACCCTACAAAACATGATGTAGTATTCTCAATGGATAGACCAGTTTGTGCCGAACTTTTTAATGAGCAGTGCATGCGTACCAATCAACTTAGCGATCGCGTATCAAAAGTACTCTCGAAATTACGTACTGACCACCTGAATCCTGAAGAACGAGCTAACTTAGAGTCTCTTTGTGCACAATATGCGGACGTTTTCTATATAGACGGTGAACCTCTAACCTTCACCAATCAAATTAAACATAGTATTCGTACCACGGATGAATCACCTGTTTATACTAAGACCTATAGATACCCTTTCGTTCACAGACAGGAGGTTCAAGATCAAATAACCAAAATGTTAGATCAAGGGATAATCCGCCCTTCACAATCAGCCTGGAGCTCCCCCATCTGGGTAGTTCCCAAGAAAGCTGACGCATCTGGTAAAGTCAAATGGCGCATAGTCATTGACTTTCGTAAAGTTAATGAAAAGACGATCGACGATAAGTACCCGATCCCTAATATCAATGACATCTTAGATAAGCTCGGTAACTGCCATTATTTTACAACGTTAGACCTTGCCAGCGGATTTTATCAAGTTGAAATGGACCCAGCCGATATTCACAAAACGGCTTTTAATGTAAATCATGGACACTTTGAATTTTTACGTATGCCCATGGGTCTTAAGAATTCACCATCCACGTTCCAACGTGTGATGGATAACGTCCTTAGAGACCTTCAAAATGTCATTTGTCTCGTTTATCTTGATGATATAATCGTTTTTAGTGTGTCCTTGCAGGAACATATGGTAAATTTAGAGAGAGTCTTCAAAAGACTTAGGGAATCGAACTTTAAGATTCAGATGGATAAGTCTGAGTTTTTGAAGCTAGAAACCTCGTACTTAGGCCACGTAATAAGTAAGGACGGCATTAAGCCTAACCCTGACAAGATCGCCGCCATCCAGAAATTTCCCATTCCTAAGACAGCCACCGAGATAAAACGTTTTCTTGGATTATTAGGGTATTATAGAAAGTTTATTCCAGACTTTGCGCGCATTGTAAAACCTATGACGCAATGTCTTAAAAAAGGTTCTAAGATCACCTTTAATGACCCTAAGTACATTGACTGTTTTGAAAAGTGTAAATCACTACTGACTAATGACCCTATCTTGCAGTACCCAGACTTTTCTAAGGACTTTGTACTAACGACTGACGCATCTAACTTTGCCATAGGTGCTGTCCTTTCCCAAGGACCCATAGGACACGACAAGCCCATTGCCTACGCCTCTAGGACCTTAAATTCTACTGAAATTAATTATAGTGTAATTGAGAAAGAGTTATTAGCTATGGTGTGGGCTACTAAATACTTTCGTCCATACTTATTTGGGAGAAAGTTCAAAATAGTTACAGATCATAAACCCCTGCAATGGGTTATGAGCCTTAAAGAGCCAGGTTCCAGACTCACCCGATGGAGACTTAAGTTGAGCGAATATAACTTTACTACAGTATACAAGCAAGGCAAACAGAACACCAACGCCGACGCTTTGTCCCGCATTGAAATTAACAACGAGGACGCTATGTCTATTGCAGTAAATGTATCTGAAAAGTCTCACTCAGCAGTAGGTTCCGAAACCCTAACAGCCCCTACTGACAACTCTGACACAGAGACTATACATACTAGTAAGGAATCCCCTATTCTGGAAGTCCCAATAACCGATGACCCCTTAAATAGGTTCAGTAGACAAATCTGTTTTGTACTTGTAGGTGACATTAAGAAACGACCGACAGTAACTAAGCCCTTTGAAACACATACCCGAACGACCATTCAACTCTCTGAATCTAACTTGACCAATGACGTAATAAATGCAGTAAAAGAATATGTGAACCCTAAAGTAAAAACCGGTATAATAATTCATCCCCCTCTTGCCATGTACAATATCATTCCCATAATTCAGGATAACTTTAAGAGCTCTTCCTTGAACATAGTCTTAACTAAAGTAGAATTAGAGAACGTAAAAGATTACTTACGTCAACAAGATATTATCAAAAAATATCACGAAGGTAAAACCAACCATCGTGGTATTACCGAGTGCTATTTAGCCTTATCATCTAAATACTACTGGCCTAAGATGAAAGAACACATCTCTAAGTACATAAATGAATGTACTATCTGTGGCCAGGCTAAATACGACCGTCAGCCTATCAAGCAGAGATTTAATATAGTTCCACCCCCTAGTAAACCCTTCGAAATTGTTCACTTAGACCTTTTTACAGCTCAAACTGAGAAATTCGTAACCATCGTAGACGCTTTCTCAAAGTACGCTCAAGCATATCATCTCAGAGATAGCACCGCTCTAAGTGTAGTACAAGCCCTACTCGTATTTTGTACCCACCACGGGGTCCCATTAACGATTGTTACGGACGGAGGCCCTGAATTCTCTAATCAGATTTTCTTAGAATTTTGTCGAGTTCATAAAGTAATGCACCATAAAATATTTGCACATTCCCCTAATGACAATGGCATTGTAGAGAGATTTCATTCTACAATCCTTGAACATCTTAGAATACTAAAGTTAGAGAAACGAAATGAACCGGTAGTTAATCTCATGCCTTATGCTATCCTAGCGTATAATAGTTCTATCCATAGTTTTACCAGATGTAGACCTTTAGACTTGATAACTGGACATTTTGACCCTCGAGACCCAATAGACATTGACTTAACCGAACACTTATTTCAACAATACTCTCAAGACCATAGGAAACGCATGAGTCAGGTATACGACCTTATCAACCAGACCTCCCTACATGACCGGACACAACTGATTGAAAATCGTAATAAAGATAGAGAACCCGAGAAAAGCTACACCCCTGACCAACAAGTCTTTGTACGCAATCCCATGGCATCCCGACAGAAGTTAGCCCCGCGATATACACAGGACACTGTACTCGCAGATCTTCCAATCCACATCTATACGAAGAAAAAACGCGGTCCTGTAGCTAAATCTCGCCTTAAGCGAAGTCCTAAGAATTCTACCTTGTTACAGGATGATACTTTGGCTGACGACTCTACATCTGACCCGAGGACAGGAGATAACAATTGACTCACTTGACAATGGACCCGGACTACTTCCTTTTAAATTAGGGACAGCTAAGATTGTCTCTCATTACCACTCTTTCCTGAGTCACATAGATTTAGAAAAAATTAGTTTCCAAATTGACTTAGTAAAAACCCAGATGGCTGAATCACGATCCTTGCTTAATAATAAAACATTATCTCTCTTTGACCCTCACCTAGAACATCTCGATAGTAAAATCACCTTAATCAGTAATAAAATTAGTATGTTTGAATCATCTCGTAGTAAAAGAGGTCTCATTGACGGCTTAGGCTCCGTAATAAAATCAATTTCCGGTAATTTAGATTACACTGACGCACTTAAATATGAAAACGCTATAAAAACCTTGCGTAATAATGAGCACAAGCTAGAATTAGAGATCAATAATCATGTTAGTTTAAATAGAAAATTCATTTCACAAAGCTCTAAGATAATAAGTAATATAATCTCGAATCAGGATAAGATGAACAAAGCCTTGAATTTAATCTTAGACATTAACGCTGCCAGAGATAGAGATTTAATTAGGTACGCTCACATAGCACAACATTTATTAATCCTAGGAGATAATATAGGAGATCTTTATGAAGAGTTACAGAATTTAGAGAACACCTTAACTTTTATTCGTGCATCGAGCACCCCGTACTCTTTATTTAGTTTAGATGAAATTAAGGATATGTTAAGTAAATTAAGGATTTTATATTCTAATAATGAGATCCTTAACATAGAAAGTAAGTACTTTTATGAAGTAATTAAATTAGGTTATTTCTATTTAGGCAAACAAATAGTACTAGTTATAAAGATTCCAATTATCGTTTCTTCCACATATGATTTCTATAAGCTCTCCCTAGTTCCCAATAGATACCATGAAACCCTTATACCACCCTCTCCTTTCGTAGCACTCTCTAGCGCAGATTCTAGGTACATAGAGGCAGAATGCCCGAAGATAAATTCTTTATATCTCTGTGAGTCGACACCCAGCCTGCATACTCAGAGCCAGGGAGATTGTATCCAGCATCTCATAGCCCACCAAGAACTTCAGCCCAACTGTAAACTAACACCCGTAACTCTCACTACCGAAGCCCTGGAAGAACTGGACGACAAGCACTACACCCTGAGCTTTCCCGTCCCAACCAAGGTGAAGATATCCTGCGGTCAAGAACAATACCAGACTCTACACGGCAGCTACTTGGCAGTTATCCCACTAAACTGCAACCTGAGAACACCCGCCTTCACTATCTCCAACTCCAACGACCAAATCAAAGGACATGTCATAAAGATCATCGAGATGCCCCTATACAACGAGTCAAGACATCAAAATCACCCGAAGCTCATCTTGAATTCCCCGAATCTACAAAAACTTCACGCCCTGAGCAACGAGATAGCGACGCAATCGCCCATACATCTAGATAACGTCACTGACCCAGTCATATATCACACGACTATACCCATGTACCTCACACTCTTCGGTACATGCGCGCTCATCACTACTCTACTCTACCGCCGGCTACGCACAAGAAAAGTATCCAAAGTCGTCACGGAAAACTACAGCAGCAACCCTGAAATCGTTTGTGCAGTCCCAGCCCCACGCACTATCAACCCCAGTCAAATAAGGGTTGATCCTGGATGCCTAGCAGCGACCATCTCGCACAAGTCCATCGATACTCGCTGTTCTTCGGGGGGAGGTGTTACACATGGCCAGTAGATCGCTGCATCAGCATGCTTGCCTAATGCACACGGCACCTACGACCTACATAGGCTCCACGTTTTACAAGCGCAGCAACTACAAGCAGCATTGACGTCAATCATTGACGTCAATCGAAGATTTCCTTCGAAGCCTAAAATGTGGAACCGCCACTCTTGGTACAAACATCGACCAATTGGCATTAATTAAATTTAGTCATAGTCAATATATTAATTTTAAATTTAATTTGCATTTTCTTTGGATCCTCCGGTTGCACCCAACGTAATTCAGAATAAAACAATAACAACATTTAAAAAGAATAAACCAAAAGAAAACAAAACAAAATAAAACGAAACAGAACGAAATAAAACAAAAGGAAGAAAGCAAACGAAGACACTTTCTTCTTCCCACCTACTACTTGCCACGAAGCCGCTCCACAGTCCACTCTGCTGATCAGAGAAGTACCCGGAACGGCCCGTGGCACTACCGTCGCGTCAGTCTCAGCCGCGGTCGACAGGCACTCCGAGAAAACGTCGGATTGCTTGTCGACCCCGTTGCCCAGGGTGCACCACGTGGAGGTGACTGACATGCACCCCAGGATATAACGTCTGAAACAACCTACAGAATGACCCCCTAGAGGACCAAATTCAAATTCCTCATTTATTAAGTTTTCTTTCTTCAAATTTAGATTTTCTTAAATTTTCTTGGCATACATTTTTTTACTTGTTGCTTATATTCTTTTAATACATTATTTTCAGAGCTTTTTGTACTTTTCTTTTGTTATCTGTTCTATTGCAGTTAATAATTTTAAAATTAAAAACAAATTGCTTTAATGTCTCCTTTATTCCCTTGAACACAATGTTATTAAATATTATTGGGATAAGTTTTTAATATTTCGTCGAAGGCATCGGCCTGGCTATCGCGCTGCGTTTTGCTGTTAGTTTTGAAATTATACATGTTGACGTTAAGGACCTGGTCACAATTTCTGGCGGTGCGGCGCGCGGTGCGGTGGGAGACGCGGCAGGCGGCGTGATTTGTTGTTGTATGCCACAGCTAGACTAATTGCGACCGCGGTGGTGTTAGCAGTGGGCGTATTTAGTAAACGGCTAATCTATTAAAACGCCCCTATCAAAGGTGGCACAGTATTGCCTTGAAACATGTGGGTTCTGCCATGTACTTCCTAAAAATCCCCTGGACATTTTGACTCCCCAAATATTGAGTGGGAAAACCCCCACGTAGGCATCGATGGGTAATGGCATATAAAAGTTATTTTAAGTTAAAAATAAAACACAATTCGAAAAATTATGTAATCATTAGCATAAGCATATACTGAAACGAGCTTATTATTATTAAATAACTTAATTGCGCACTTACAAGGAAAAAAAAAGACAATACAAGTAAAAAAGAAACAAAAGCTAACGAATAGTCATGCTATATGAACATACTAGCGGTCTGTAATATGATGCTGCAAGGGGCGGTCTTATCACTCAAGTTGTGATCTCTTCCAGACAACCTTGCAGTAAGATAGGTACTACTTGCAGGACATAACGGGCTAGTGCATATAAATGTATATATATGTATGTATGTACCTACTTGCAATTTCTACGACGTGATCTCGGCGTCTTATTAGAAGAGGTAGACCTGTTAACTCGAAGAAATATGATTTTTCAAAACGACGGTGCTCCATGTCACTATGCTAGAAATGTTAGACAACATTTGTCTGAAACGTTTCCAGGCAGATGGATCGGCCGTGGAGGGCCCATTGCGTGGCCACCACGGTCCCCAGACTTGAACCCCATAGATTTTTTCGTCTGGGGTTACTACAAAGAATTAGTGTACGCCAAGGACATTACAAACGTCACAGTGTTAAGAACGAAATTAAGACAAGCAGAAGAAACAATAAAAAACAACAGAACTGCATTTATAAATTTAAAAGACAACTTTTTTAGGCGATGTAGAATATGTATTGAGCACGAAGGTCGGCATTTTGAAAACTTTCTTTAAATGGTTGAATAATAAATACTTTAAAAATAACTTTTTCTTTCATTTATCAAGTAAGAATAAACCATCAAATGTTATTAAAGATGGATGGATTTTTTAGCTTTTCTGTAATAATTTTTGGTTGATTAATAAGCGATTCCCATTATCAACTTAAAATTTTTTATTATTATTTAGATGTCGAATTTATTGAAATTTTCACCCCTCTGTCCTTGATGGCCGATTTATGCCAAAGTAGCCCCATTAAGTACTTCTTGTTTTAAATTATTATGAAAGCGGATAGTCTAGAGAAGTTTTTAGACATACTTAGACACCATAAATTCCCCTGTTTAGATTTTTTATTTTAAGTTGAATTTTTAACAAATTATTCACTAACGGTAAAATTTTGATTTTACACTAATATTTTCTTAACTGCCACTAAAGTTTCGAAGCTGATTATTATGGACATTAAAGTACCTTTTATGATGATTCAGTAGCAAAAAGAAAAACACTAAAATGTGTTCTACTTTTTTTTATTTGAATTTTTGAGATATTTAGACCGACATCTTTAAAAAAATCAGAAAAAAAATTATAACTCGAAAACTACGCATAATCGCAGAACATACATGGGGGTGATTCGGATACTCCAATAGGTGCTCTAGCTCTGGACTTTCGCTTGACACAATTTTTTGGGACATCCTGTATATGCACTATATAAATATTACAAAAATTAATAAGTCATATTTATAGCATTACAGTGGAAAGAATGAAATTTGACGGAAGTAAATAGGTAGGAGAGAGATAGGTAATGGTTTTAAGTACGAAATTTGAAGACGGAAATTGAAGAGGATTGACGGATCTCGGATGGAAGTACATTCCACAGTCTCCCTGCCTTTGCCGTGAAGGAGTTCGCATATAGTTTGGAATGACATATGGGCACACTTAACTTGTTATCACTCTGGGAGCGAGGATTAAGTTCAGCTTATTTGAATGAATTAACCATAAAATGTAAGACTTTCAATCAGTATATTATATTTTTTTTTAAAGTTGAGTTCTATAACTCGACTTCTCTTTAAGCAAATATAAATAAATAACGAATTTATAATAATTATTATAGATGACGTATTTGTATTTTCTATATAAATAAAAACTATTCCATACGGCTTTTTAACGCTAAGCATTAAAACTCGCGCAAGGCGTGGAATGTGAAATTTGCTTGACGTTTGCCATCAGGCGTAACACCTTTTGTATGACATTTTATTATGTATAGCTCACTTGACTTTTACCACTCGTACGATCAACATCAAATTAAACTGACTAAAGAATTTTAAAGAGTTTCATTGAAATTCCATTTGTACACGAAGATACATAATTTGGCGACCGTGACAGGACATTGTTGAAGTTATAAAGATTTAATCGGAGCTGAAGTGAACAAAAACCATTGCCGGGCAGTGAAGCACCTAAAGCCTCACCTCGCAGCATATCATCATTTGAACAGATAAGTGCCCAGTTTATCCATCATAACTTCCTAAATCATTACTTAATCCTAAATTTCTGTCTTCCTAATCTAATTATACATAAATACTATAAATTTTAATTGTGTGAACAAGTTGCATCTACCTACAAAAAAAAGAATACATTGAAATTTTTAAATTACATTAATTTTTAAGCAAATTATTTTATAAACTAAAACATTTTATAAATATAATAACAAAAATTAAAGTCTCGTTATCCTCGCAAGATTTTTTTACGCGATATTCAGTTGTTTTGGCCGACGAATTCCAGATATCTACGTACGGCGGCTAGCTGACCTACTTTCGTGATCCGTGACCGTTGCTGATCGCTGGTGGAGATTCACCTGGTATTGCACGCAGCTACCTTATCAGGTGTCACCTTGTGAGGGAAGTAAGACAATTTATTTTTATTTGATTGGAATTAATTTGAAATTGCCTTGTGATTAATCAATTATTACTGTTTGATAAGTTTATTATTTACAATTGTTATTCTTATTAATATTTATTGGCATTTTGAATCTTGTTTTAAATAAAGAGAGTATTTAAGCAGGAGTTTTGCCGTTATCATCAATTTGTTATGCCTTCGTTTTCATGTCATTAGTAAATTCTTAGATGTGGTCAAGTTCTTTAGAAGTTGAATAACTTCTTTGTGTCGATTGTTTTATTTATCTACCTTCTTTAAATAATACAAATTGTATCATCTTTTCATATAAACAATTTTCAATTAATTAATCTTTTATTTATCTCATAATCAGTATTATATATTATCTATTAAAATAAAATATATTTACTATTTCTTAAATTACAATACACGAACATAACTGTCAAGGATTAATATGGTTAGGTTATATATGATGATGTCACAAATCAAATGGCATGTAATGTATGTATTATTTGATATATGCTAGCCTTATCGGCAGTAGTTTCAGGCAATTCAATTCACTTCCTTTATTGGGAATTCCAGTAACAGAATTACTACGGTGAGAACAAACTCAAAACTCATTCCAGAAATGAGAATATAAATTATAAGATCTGTTCTGACATTTGAAGATCATCAGCTCATTTCCTATATAACAAAAGGTACTGATCAACTTTTACAGGTTCGTTTGTTATGAAATTCCGGCCCTTCGATGACACAATGTTTATGTTGTGTATTTGATTTCATACTTTTTGAAGTTTTATTGTGTCGGGTTTATTTCAATGTTTAATATTATGATTACTACTGTTTCTGCAGGTGGTCTTTGACGTTACAAGGACAAATCATTTGCAAGAATAACATTTTTTTGTTAGACATAGTTCT
Source organism: Nymphalis urticae (assembly GCA_905147175.2). Lineage (NCBI taxonomy): Eukaryota > Metazoa > Arthropoda > Insecta > Lepidoptera > Nymphalidae > Nymphalis > Nymphalis urticae. The sequence continues at coordinate 2,399,110 of LR990009.1, forward strand.
CTTGGTAGACGGTTATTGTGTCCTACGTTGCAAACGTGGCATGACTAAATAAACAAGCAATCAGCAATATCCTGAAGAAACCGTCCTCTTGTTACATTATTGCATCTCTTGTTAAGGTTATGCATTTACTCTGCTGATAACTAAAATTCTGAAGAAATAGCAAGAGGCAGCGAGTATTAAGATTGCAAGAGTAATTGAAAATGAAACAAGTCATAATAATTGAGTGTTTTTAATTTCCTGGTCCAGTACAGCTGTTTGCGTTTGCGAAGTGCTTTTGACTTTTTGATAAGATCTTATTTTTTTAAATCAACTTTGATTGATCAAGTTTTAAAAAATATTTGACACCTTTATTTCTGTGAAGACTAGGACAGACTATATGTACACACTATATATGCATATACATTTTTAAATTTCGGGATTCGACTAGTGAAATATTCTATAGGTTTTTATATATTTTAAGCATCAGTTTTTCTATTATAATTGAATTTGTTGTCTTTTTTTGCATGTTATTATTATTATTTTTTCGTATTGTATATTGCTGTTGGCCCTTGTGGCCTCTACAGCGTCACCGGGCGAGATGGACGAACTCAAGCCGGAACTTGGAACCCACATACGAGGTCCTCAGGGGTGCCTCTTGTGAGGCCGGACCTCGGATTAGCCGTTGGAGTCATGTCATTAGTGAACTAATTCGTTGATGCGATCATGTCCTTTTAAAGTTGAATAATTCAAACCTTCGTGTCGATTGTTTTTTTTTTTCAAACTTCCTCAAATATGATAAAAGTATAATGCACTCTCTCATTATTTACGAAATTCACTAAACCCACTTAACCGTCGGTTTCCTTTCCGTCTTAACGGGGAGCGCCACGGGATCGCTTGTGCATGCTATCGTGACGAAAAGTACGTTATGTATGTACAATGGCCCAAATATATATGTGCTTATATACGTTATATACTCATATACGTTATCCCTTACGAAAAGGTTTAGTCATTTTTTTAACCTATACTTGCACACAATTTGTACAATTCGGTAAACTATTATATAATTTTCCCCCGTTATATAGAATGCTTCTATGTATTACCAAATTTAGTTCTTGGATTATAGAGATTTATAATGTTCATTTCTTAAACTATGTGTTTAGTTTTTTTTATAAATATAGAGATGTTGTTTATACAGAGCTTCGGCTTTTTCTAAGGCTCGCTTAACGGCTGCAATATTTGCTTCATGCAGCATTGCCAGTGAGTCATTTTCAGACTGACTGGCTTCTCAGAAAGATTGGTTTAAAAAAAACACGTATTGCTATCGAAACTAGGAGCTTGAAATATGACATTCACAGCTGTTCCTCCTTTTAATATCGCAGACAGAAACAACAAATATAATAAACTTGTGTCATCATTGTACACGGCAGCAAGCTCCCTTGCTGTGTAAGACTTTTCTGATGATGTCACCATATTAAAGTGAGTTTTTAGCTCAAGCCACTAGCTAATGTTTGTTTTAGTAGCTGTACAAAACGCCAACCATCTAGTTGCGGATAGTTGAGTAAGTTTCAAAGGTTTTTTTACCATCATTAATGGTTTCAAATAAGGTCTGATATATTTTCATTCGAAGCGGGCTGTAGCCAAACCAATTTCTGGTTTCCCTAAGTAAATATTCCAGACAAGACGTTAAGGAGTGACACACACACTTGAATAGCTGTAAATGGGGAATATCTGCTTGTAAGAGAGTGAAAAGGGAATGATGTTTGCCACAAAGGTTACTTGCTCCATCAGTTCCTATTGCAATTAGATTTTGAAGATTGAAACCCATTTTAGAGATAAAACTCTCGAATGATGTATAAAGGTCGTTAGATTTTGCTTCGAAAATTTCTTGAAAGCCTAAAAAATCAACAACAATTTTGTCCAGTTTTAAATTGTAGTATCAAATGCAATAAGCGATGTACTTTTCTCTTGTTACATCGGTTGATCCATCCAGTATAATAGAGTGACTCTGATTACCAATTTCTTCTAAAAGTTCCTTAAGCATTGCTGGTTCTAGAAGATTCTTTATAACGGCAGAACACTTTTATCTGTGTAATTGAGTGTTTTCAAGGGGACTTCCCCTCCCGCAAGTTTTTAACATTTCTGTATGATGATCAATGCTGTAGATGGAGCTGTGAGCAGCGACATAAGTAGAAATTTGTACGTCTATTATTTTTTCTTTTGATGAACTAACACTAATTGAGGAGTAGGCAAACGTGCATCGTTTGCTTGCTTGGGTTGCTTTTTTGAAAAACCTAATTCTTTGTCTTTATGTGTTTTTGTTTTCATGTGCTTTTCTAAATCGGCTTTGTGCGCACGGAATGGAGTGCACACAAAAGCATATGGCATAGGTAGTTGATCATATTTTTTGCTATTTGAACAGCTTTTAGCTTACCTACTTCACCGTTATAGGCTGGACAACACACTAATTATACTCTAAAACAATAAATAATAATTATTTAAAACCTATGTAAACATATAACGCACACATGCGCAAGAGTGGCCACGCCTACAAGTGACGAAGTCAGTCGTCGTAGACAAAAAACCACCGGCGACCATCTTGTCTTTAGGAGTTGAAACAAAAGACCTTGTACGATCATCTAGGTGGGTGTGTGCGTTTCGAGTAGTGGTGCGGTTCTTATCCCTCGATGACTTAGACAATGGCGTAATTTTTACCGCGCAATTAATTGTGCGAGTATAGGTACTTGCCAGCTAATTATATTATTTATTTATTAAATATAAATAAACGTTACTGGTTGGACCTAAAACGTTACTTAATTAATACACTTACTTAATTATTACAATTTGTATGTATTCCGCTGCCGTTTTGCGAAATACAACAGGTGATGAATTAAACAAGTCTAGGCCTAGATTCCAGGCCAGGACACCATTGAGCAACGTCAACGCGCGTATCAAAGGTGACTCGCTCACCAGTACCAATCGACAGCCGGGCACCGCAAATAGCTTGTGTCGACGAGCGCAGGTGTATTTTTCAGAAACGCTCAACGATATTAGCGCTAACACTGAGGGATTGAAAATGGTACCCCTGAGTAACTGGAAGAAATTGTTTAGCAAGGCCACATGTCGTCACACTTCGAGGGAATCGTGTCCTGTCATTCCTTGTACAGTGGTACGGAGGAAGACGACAAATGATGATATATTTTTTTCTGCTACATAATCAACATATGTATTTTATTTTAAATTTTATTTATCGATTCTGCTTAAAACGTCAGCTTTTATCCTCGCCTTTCTCAGATCTTATTCCCGTGTTTGTTAACCACGTTTGTATGTCGTTTTTCTTCCAAGACATATTTGGCAGTCGCTCCATTTGGCGTGAGTGACTGAACTCGTTTCTTTTCTGTCGAGTATGCTTAGGAACCTTCATATAAAAATACATATTAGAAGGTATTATTATTATTTACTAAAGTATTACGAACATCAAGGTATATGAAAGATACAATTTTTCAAAATATGGGAATGGCATATTATATACAAATTAATAAACAAATGGTTATTTTAAAATTTGTGACAAAACTAAAATGACATATTTTTATCTGGATTAATTCATTCGTTCTCAATTCGTATGGTGATCTGGGATAGATGATAATTTTTTTTCCACAGGCAAACGTACATCCTGTACGTAACATGCTGTAAATACTGTTTTCATAATTATGCCTGGTCTGATCCTAAATGCACCACGTATGTTTTGCAAACGTTTTGTTGGCATCACAAACAGTTGCTCTTGAAGTTTGTATGCTTTGAAACTTTGTTTTAGACAAGTTCATTATTTTTTGCCAATGATCTTAAAACACAGTCATCGTTACTGTCTACTCTCTGCAGTTTTTATATTTCGACGACTCACCAGAGTTCTCCTCAGGATCCATGATAAAAAAATAAGACACTCAATAGAAACGAACATAATTATATTTTTAAACAACATGTACAGCGGTACAAGAATCGTCGAAAGAATGCCAGCAAGACCTTACTTTACAACTAACTGAACTGTGACATGTGTTATTTCTCAATAATGATACCATATGGGGAGCGCTGGAATAAAAACCGATAAATAACATTTGTGTTTTTTGTGAAAAAATGAAAAAATATGGCCAAGTTCATGGTTTTCTAATTTAGAGTTAAACGAAATCTATCAATTTATTGTTTTATCATTACTGTTTGGAAACTAAAATTCTGCATTCGTGACTGTGTTACCTGTAGAATTATAAAAAATATCCGTTTATTCGAGGGATAAAACGAACTGTGTAATTTCATAATATCAGTCGTTGTCAAACTTGAACATTTTAGATGTTTGTTTTAATGCTCGACGGGAGTTTTCGATGTTCTTATAAGCAGTATGTCCTTAAGGTAGTAAATAGTTTAAAAATGGAATATAATTTATTTCTACTATATGAAATAACAAGACAACTCACCTTCATATAGCCAAGTTTCATCCAAGTAATATATTTTTTCACGTCGACACGACCCCATCTTCAGCAAAATAACTTTCCCTCCATATTTGCAAATCTGGTCCATCGACTGTATATAATAACATCTTTATCGAATGTTAGGTAACTTTCTATATTTTTACACATATTTCGTATTCCATATTATATACAAATGAATAAACAAAAATCTATTTAAAAAAAATCTAAAATTTGTGGCAAAACTAAAATATTAAACATTTACTATTTTTTATTAAATATTTACTATTTTTATCTGGATAAGTTCATTCGTTCTCCATCGGTTTGGTGAACGTGGACGAGACCTTAATATTAATTGTCAGTTCATCGAAAAATGGCGTCTTGAATGTTGGCAAAACTGTTTTCGTAACTTTGGAAGTCAAATTAAAGTGGATTTTAGTAGTTAAGTGGAATATTGTTGTATTATAAATGAATATATATTGTTAACTGTTTGCAGTGCATAATAAAGCGAAGTTATCAGCAATTCACTTGGAATATTTAAAATTACGGTTTGTTTTTATCCATTCCTATTGTGGTTGGAATAGTTATGGTATACATGTTTTACTGAGTAGTTTAATGGACTACGTTCAGTAAGTACTTGCCTATCGGTAGCTTAGCTGATCAGCTGTTGTTAATCGTTCGGTTACAGTAGTAAGAAAGTGAATTTTATGCACCTCTGAAAAGAGCTTTTATTTATATTATATGTCCGAGTTATCGTGTATCATAAATTAACACATTTTATTTTCCTCAGGCAAACGTACATGCTGTAAATACTGTTTTCATAATTATGTCTGGTCTGATCCTATATGATCCTAAATCCTAAACTCTCATCCAACTGCACATTATTACATTTATAGGAAGATGTTTGTTTCTTGGTCGCTTACTTCTTTCATCTATGGGTAAATCACTTTCATTTAATAGATGTTCCTCATCACTGCATGGTCAGTACTCACTGTATATTTATATTCTAATCCACCTTCTCCAACACTACCTGTAGGAGTCACCTCCACTGTTTCATCTAGATTAGTAGTTAGCTCATTCACAGGGTTAGGTTCTGTCTCAAGGTTAATATCTACCACAGGTTCTTCTTCCAGGTTTATTGGTGTTAAAGATTCCTTTTCTTCGCCTTCCTTCACTTGAAGTTTCTCCTGCTTATTATGCCATCTCGGTTAAGGAATACAACATCTCCCTTTGTCTCCACTGTGTTTGTTTTTGGAAAATTAATTCTATACCCCTTCTTATTTTCTTCATAACCCACCATCAACCTTTTTCACATTTCTTGTCCCACTTCCTCCTTCGTTCCTTCGGAATGTGACCATACACTTCCGTTCCGAAGACTTTTAAATGGTGAATGTCAAACCTTTTGTTTGTCCATACTTCAAATGGTGATTTTCGATTTTCATGATTTTTCCTAGTTCTATTTAAGATAAATACTGCTGTATTAATTGCTTCCGCCCACAGTTTCTTTGTAAAGTTTTCTTCAATTAACATTGTCCGTGCTGCTTCCAATAATATGCTATTTTCTCTCTCAGCCTTTCCGTTCTGTTTCGGCGTATATGGTACAATTATTTGGTGTGTTGTCCTACGTTTTAAAAACAGTTCTTGTACTTCTTTACTTATGAATTCTAAGCCATTGTCACTTCTAAATATTTTCATTCTGTTTCCTGTTATGTTTTCGGCCTTATTTATGAAGTTCTCAATGCAGTTTGTAATTTCTTAATTTGTTTTAACAAAGTTTACACTTCTGTAATTTAAATAGTCGTCCTTCAGTATGACAAAATATCTCGCCCCTCCATCAGATGCTTCTTCCATTGGGCCGCAAGTATCCGCATGAATTAGCTCGCAAGTTCTTGTACTCACGTTCTCACTTTTGTCACACTAACGGCCGAATACTGAAACGTCACTCAAATATTTAAGTGCAACTCAATTATTTGAGACGCCGTTAACTTAAAATTTCGCATACTCAACATCAATTTTAACTAACGCTTAAATTTGAGAGCGACTCAAAATAAGTAACCTTTAAACACCACTCAAAGCTAAAATCGTATACTGAAACGTCACTTAACGAATGACAAGTGTCAAATATACCGCTCAAATTATTTAGGACGCCGTTAAATTTGAGAGTGGTCGCTAGCTATCTTAAATCTTTTTTCGTTGTATTATAAACTTTAAAAATGTCGTTATCTTCACTTTCTTCACTTTCCGACGATGAAACGACACCTCGTAGCAGTCGCAGGAATGAAGAAAAGTTAAACGCTTTTGAAAAATATGATGATAACCAATTTCAAAGTCGGTTCCGTGTTTCGAAAGATACCGTGTTGTACCTAGAGTCATTGTTTGGCAAGGACATCGCGCCTTTGACGAAACGAAATCGAGCATTACAGCCAAGAGACCAAATTTTAATAGCACTTCGATATTACGCTACTGGCAGTTATCAAAAAGTGATAGGAGATATATTCCATGTCGAACAAGTTACTGTTCACCGTGTGGTACATAAGGTTACAGCTGCAATTGCAAAACTAAAATGGCATTTCATTAAAATGCCCGATTCCCAAGAACGCATAGAAGTAGCAAACGACTTTTATTCCATAGCAGGATTTCCGAGAGTTTTGGGAGCTATTGATTGTACACACATAAAAATTAATTCACCAGGTATGTTTATTTACATTAGTACTAAAAGTAACTTAAATGGAACTCAATTATTATTTTTTAATTAAATATTAACTTGGTTGCAGGGGGAAATCAAGCTGAAAGGTTTCGGAACAGAAAAGGGTTTTTTTCATTGAATGTACAAATGGTGTGTGATGCAAAATTACGTATCCGCAATGTGATAGCAAGATGGCCAGGCTCCGTACATGATAGTACAATTTTTAATGACTCTCCATTGTGTGCTCAATTTGAGCGTAGTGATTTTGTACTTTTAGGATATAGTGGATACCCATGTCGACATTATTTGCTAACCCCTGTATTAAATCCATCTACACTAGCTGAAGAAGCATACAATAAAGCTCAAATTTTATCAAGAAACCCTATTGAACGGCTTTTTGGTGTGCTTAAACGTAGATTTCCTTGCCTACATGTCGGGCTAGGGTTAAATATTCAAAATATTCCACCAATTATTGTGGCATGTGCAGTGCTTCACAACATAGCACTTTCTAGGCAAGACAATATGTTTGAAGAGGACACTGCCTTAAATAGTGTCGAGGATCTACAAAATCCTGAAATAATTAATGAAGGAAATGAGAATTTTATTGTGAGATCAGCCATAATTAATACACATTTTGCTTAGTAACAATTATTTTATTTTAGTATTAATTTTTATTACCTTTGTTGAGCATATCTAATAATTCAGTCCCTTTTTGTAAAATTAACAACATAAGCTATTATTAATATTTCTTATCTTAACAAATCAATAAATATTTTTATAGTTTTTTATAAAATTAAAAAACAGTCCACCTATAATAACAATAATAATTAGAACATAAAAAATATTTTGACTAACAACATTATATTTATGTTGTTGTTAGTAGTAGTTAACAAAAAGTAATTATATTGAAACAGATTAAAGTCGACCAAGCAAATTTTTCCTCCTCAAATGTAGTATTTCTAATTCAATTTTATATTTGTTTTGTTCCCTTTTTTCCCTATTTATTATATATTTTTTTTCCATTTTAGCACATTGCAACTTTGTTTTGAAATATTGGTCTTTTATAGACCCTCGGGCAATGCATTTCTTTTTTCTATTTTTTTGTTCTGCCTGATCTGAAACTATAAATATATATTTTACAACATTTACAATTATCACCAGTATCAGGCACGAAATAATTTATGTGAAATAAGGATTTATTAAACACATATTATTCATATAATGGAATAAATACCATTGCTTGGATCATGTTCTTGCCTATCCAGTACAATTTCTTTTTGCTTTTGAGTTTTATTTTTGTCTAAAAAGAGAATTACTTTAATGTAAATATAACATCATACAACATAAAAAAAAACTAATAGTTATTTACCATTTACTTGTGAAGTTGATGGAACAGCTTCTGTAGTATTGCAATTAAGAACACTTTCATCTAAAACAATTTTGTTATTCAATTTCATTTTACATATTAATTTAAATATACATTATTCCAGAAGATCAAAAACAAGCTAATTTTAATCAGTTTATATGATATTTATTTATTTTATAATATTATAAAGATTAACTACTAATTTAAAAATAACATAGTCATCAGTTCATACCGTCACAAAATACAGTTTCTCTATAAGTACTGTCATGGATTCCTTCTTCACCCTCTTTTTGTGTATCTCCTAAAGTTGTACAACAATAAATTATTTATTTTGACCAACATGATCTTATCATATACAATCATAATATGTTATAATAACGGTTATTTTTTTCTATATTATTTATGTATTATGTTTATAATATTTAGTAAATATTACCAAAATAAAAAGCAGCGTCATCATAAGGGTTGTGCAATGGTTGTAGCTGTGGAGCAACCATTGCCAAAATTTGAGCATCCAAATCAGTTATACTGCTGCTAAATGGTCCACCACCAGTCCTTGTTAATTCTCTCTATAAAATTAAGTAATATTGTGTAAAACTTAAATCTGGTCAAGTACTTAATAGATATTTATTTCATTTTGTTACCTTATCATCCAATGCTTTTTTTTAATATTTTTTAATACTTCACTATCATACTGTTTTCTCTGAAATTCAAAAAATATATTTAGATAAAATGAGAGGTATTGAATTATAAACAAAAACTTATAATAAAAATTTAACAAATCAATATTACGTGTTCTTGTGCCAATTTCTTTTTTGACCTTTGCTTGATATTCTCATATAAGTGGCGGAGTTGCTGCCACGTCCTGGTACCACTAGTGGCAACAGCATTATATTGCCTGGTCAAAGAGTCCCAAGCCTCTCGTTTTTTTAATAGATTGCGAGAATTTGTTTGCTTATTCTCAATCTCTTGATATCTTAAATGTTAATATTGAGTGTAGTGATAAAAAGCAATGCAAAGTATCATATTACAGATATAGTTTAATACTTACTTATTTATCAGACCCAATAGAATTTCTTTTTCGGATTGGGTGTAATTGCACCCACGCTTAATTTTATTTTCCATTTTTTTAAATAGAATATCGACGTACCAAACAATTATACTTACAAATATAATGGGTAAAAACTTAAACGCGCGAAATGTTTTTGAATAAGCCAAACATGTTTGCTTTCATTTTACGTACTGTTGTTTATAACGCTAGGTTTTTTTTTCACAATATTACTCATTTTCATTAAGTAGTAGTTGAATAACATGAAAAAAAAAACAATAATATTTTATCTGAATCTTAAAATTTAGTTCTGCTATCTTCATTTGTATAACAATTTAGTATTAAAATATTATTGCAACTATATTGTTCTGCGTAAACCGAACTTAAAATAAAACGATCATCGAAAACAGACTGTTTTAATTTAATGTTACCATAAACACATATTTGAGGGACACTCAGCTAATCACGCCCTCAAAACTTATGAGTGACGTTTGAGAATTCCATTTAAATATAGGAGCTGCTCAAAGTTAAGTAGCGCTCAACTAAGTGTTTGATTTGAGGGACGTTTCAGTATTCGGCCGTAATTGTCGCACCATTACCTACAGCAACTGATAGTTCTGTGGTACTAGTAAATGATTTAAACAATGCGCGATTTCGACACATATGTTCACTAGCACTGGAGTCCACCAACTACTTTGATTTATGCATTTCATGTGACGAACTAGACGCTACAAATGCATTACCATTCGTTTTGTTCTCAGTCTTACTAACTTTTTGTTTACGAAACCTACACTGCGCCTTGAAATGTCCCAACTTTCCACAATAAAAACAGTTTTTATTATTTACGTTTACTTCACTGCCATTTTTATTTTGTCCATTTTGTATAAATGGATGTAATGGATATAATGGATTATATAAAATTGGATTTTACCACACGTGTAGCACTTTATATATTTTGCTCTTACTTCGAATACTCTATGTGATACTGGTTGCAAAACTAGCTTCCTCCGTCGTATATACCTACATATAACTAGTTGTACCCACAACTCGCTCTGCTCCACGTGCTTGAAACTTCACTGTTGTCCTTGCAATGGTTGTTGTATAAGAAATTGTCTTCTGGGTTTCGTTTCATTTACGTTCTTATAAAATATTTTCATTGTTTGACGAACGGTTAAAACACGGTCATCATTACTTGAAAGAACGTTTATTATTCCACTTGAAGATAAAACTCTCTTGTACTTGTTCCTCGTCATTGTTTAAGGGATTATTCTGCAAAGAGGTCTCTTTTAAATTTTAAATTGGACCTTCACTATATACTTTGTATTTACGAATCAAGATGGATATAGGTTTGTTTTAAAAAAGATTTATCAAAACAACTATACAACAATAAAGTAAACGTATATCGACAATAATACAATTTTTGACACAAAAATAGAATCAATGTAACCAATCACTTTATCTACCGACGACTGAGCAACGAATTAATCGACACTCGACTGAGCGCTTGTTTTTATAGACAGTGGTGACAAAAGAATTAAACTGAACTGAAATATAATTTATGGTATATTCTCCACAACTGAGTCCAAGCAGAAGTATAAACTAGCGCCTGCCGGTGTCTCCGTTCGCCCGCTTGCGTTCCCCTCTTCACCTCGAACCGAAATCACGCCACTCTGACGTCACAGTTAAGGACACGCCCCCTGGGGCCTATCCTTCAGCTAACTTTGTATATATGTATATACAAAGTACTAACACGTCCTATTTATATTCTTTGCAAAATAATCTTTTCAATATTCTCCACTAGGACTCAATACGTTTGTAGCAGTACTTCGCTACATAGCAAAAAGAACACACCCGCCACGCATGCCGCAATACTTGATACTTCTGGTGCAGATGGTATGCTAGAGGTTGTGGCAGAGTTTGGGCGTTCTGGTCGTCCATTGTTGATGTAGGAGAGCAGTTTCGCGTTGCCGCGTGCAGACCACGTGGTTTTTAAGGTTATTTTATTCTCCACGATCTCTTCGTGGAGGTCGTCTGCTTATAGGTGCTTTTCCGCTCTTCTTGGATATTTAATAATATTTTTATGGTTAACCTCCTGGGAACTATTCGCTCGGAAGTTTGCTATCTTCTCCCTCAGGAACTGTTAGTCGTGGAGCGCCACAAATACTTATCCCGGTGAATCACACCTCACTTAATCACGAGTACTTGAAAAATCACGATCGGCTCGGATTTCGAATACTTAAGATTTTTTTTACTCGAAGCCGGTGTTTATATGACCGTGTATAGGCGAGCACTCTTACCCTGCGTTGTCTTGTAAGTAATCTGTTGATGCCTATCACACGTACACCGCCTGACGGTACGGACTAGCGGCGCTGGCGCGTTATACTTGGCTAATACCCTTCTTTGTAAGGCCAAAAAGTTTCTAAGAAGGTCAAACTAACAATTATCAATGACTTTTTATATTAATTACTATAAATTAATAGACACTACAGCCTAAGTACTGTAATTATTACAAACTCATCATGGTACATAGTTAGTCCTGAAGTCAGGAATGTTTAAAATCAACGATTCTTGTGATTAAAAAACGAAAATAATTAAAACAAAGTAAAAATTAAATTCGAAAACAAACTTAGAAACTAAAAAGGATAATAAATTTGGATATTTTAATAACAATCTGGGCATACAAATATGAGATCTTTTTTATTGAGACCCATACACTCCTCGTGATTTTGACCACTTTTGACCACTTTTGACATTCGGTACATTGTCTCATGTCTTCCATTCTTCTCTCGCCATATGCGTGACAGTACCATTGCTGTTCTTCACCTTCTGCACTTTTCTTCATCTCTAGTTTCGATGTTTCACTGTTTTGTTGTTGTACTGTTCTTTTTAGCCGTTATACAGAATCATTTTTATTTTTGATTTTCTTTTTTTGTTTTCGTTTAATTGTAGATTTTCCTTTTTTCTTACTTGTCGCTTGCTTTATCTCATCCTTTTTTTTCATGTTTCAATAAATCTAATTATTCTTTGTCCCTTATAATTAATAGCTTTTTGCCGTGGACGTGAAAACTATCGTAGCGTAGTTTTGAGTTTGCAAAAAAGCATGAAACGATTCTTCTTTATCCTTTATTTGGTTAATTAACGGCTCGTCATCATCCGAAGATCTAGTCTCATGATTGTTTAGTTGAGCTTTTCTTTTAATTGAGCTTTTGTTTTGTATTAATCGTTTTTTTTGGAATGATTTCTCCTTTCTGCTTGGGATCATCATCGAGTGACGAAGAAGAAGTGTCTAAATCCGAGACTTGAAGTTTAGTCATACATTGACGCCAGAGTCAACACACACAGTTGAAGAAATAATAAATCTTTATAATCTAAGAACTAAATTCGGTAATACATAGCTTTCTATATAACTACTATCTTCTATATACTTAACAATCGAAACATAACGGACTTTGTGCTGTAATTGTTTCAGTTGTGCGACTACATTTAAAGATAAAATATAAGAAAATTTATATTAAATCGCTTGCAGCGTCGCCCACCACATCCATGCCGCGACGCCGTGGGCTACTTCGAGCGCGCCGTCGTTCAAACCCTGATTGAGAATCGCCGGCGCCGCCGGCTAATGCGACTAGAGGCAGACTGGGAAAAAAATCATGAGAGGGTGCTGGAAAGGCTACGATTGGAATCGAGAAGAATTGAAATACAAGAAATATAGAATCAAATTTTAAGTCGTGTAGCTAATACCATAGACAATTGATAGAAATTTTACCTCAGTTGAGACCATCAACATCACCTTCAACAAATATCATTCCATATTGATGATTCCATATCTAATGTAGTATGTAGTAATAGCGGTCTCAGCTGTGGGCTATGAACAATTCAAATTACCTACAATTTTCGTATTGCTGCTCGGTATTATTACTAGTGAAACTGTGATAATTGTGTTTTCTACTCGCATTTTGCCCCGATGAGGCCTTGCAAGCCCGCAACCACTAACCCCTGGCCACAATCAAGAGCGGCGCGGATTGCGGCGCCGCAAGCGGTGAGCGGAGAACAAATGGTAGACAACCCATTAAGTCTGCCACAGATATATTGAGCTAAGTACGCATTTGTTTCAAAGCAATAGCGTGCCACTTTTGATAAGGTCATTTTAATAGATTAGCCGTTCACTACATACGTCCACGGCTGACGCCACCGCGGTCGCAACTAGTCTAGCTGTGACATACCACCACAAATCACGCTGCCTGCCGCGTCTCCCGCCGCATCCTTATAGACCCTCGAGTTAGTGTCGGCCCAACGCGTGGATGCGGTGGACCACGTGCGCCACCCCAGCCGTGGCGCGATAGGCCGCCTCCCGGTAGGAACTGCCGCGGCACGTTATGGATCCGCAGGGCCTCTATAACGGTTTCCCAGGGCAGGGTGTTGAAAGCATTGGAAATGTTCAAATGAGACTGCTAACACAACCCCACCCCGAGACACCTCCTCCTCAGCTGGGGCCCTCACTCTGGCGATCGCGTCGAGCGTCGAGCGGCCGGGGCGGAACCCGTACTGCCGCTCGTCGAGTCCCGGCTCCATGCTGCCGACGAGACGGGCAGCGAGCACCCGCTCGAAGAGCTTGCTCACCTCGTCGAGCAGCACGATCGGGCGGTAGGTCGACGGCTTATCGGGCGGACTCCCGTCCTTGCGGATCATGACGAGTGTGCCCGTTTTCCACAGTCGCGGGAACCTACCCTGAGCCAGGCATGCGGTAAAAAGGCGCCGCATGCTCTCGCCTAGCTCCTCCAACGCGATCTTCAGGGCGCGACCAGGGATTCCGTCCGGCCCAGGGGCTGTCTTTTTCGACCTTAGTCTGATGACAGCCGCCTGTAGTTCCGCCTCGGTACTCGGAATCACCGGTCCCCCATCCTCGTGACAACTGCTCGCGTGAACCATGGTCGGTGGCACGAACTCTCCCCGCTCGTAAAAGAGCGTGTCCACTACCCTCAGATAACTAGAAACTTTTGATTATATACACGAAAACTTGATCGTACGGTCAGGGCGAACAACAACGGTTGGGTTCGAGGCTTAATATAAATCGTTGTGCGTTTTGTTAAGGAAAAAAAATCTGGAATAATAATCTCTAAATAGATGTACCTCCTAAATTTGGGGTTACATGCAAGATTAAAACAAAAAAAGGCTCTAAAACTAAGACTTATTCTCATGTGTCTGGATCTAAATCTAAATGCTATAACTAACTCGACTTTTCTTTAAGCAAATATAAATAAATAACGAATTTATAATAATTATTATCAATGACGTATTTGTATTTTCTATATAAATAAAAACCAATATAAGTATAAATAAAATTCCATACGGCTTATTAACGCCAAGCATCAGAACTCGCGCAAGGCGTGGATTGTGAAATTTGCCTGACGTTTGCCATCAGGCGTAACACCTTTTGTATGACATTTTATTATATATAACTCACTTGACTTTTACTACTCCTACGATCAACATCAAATTAAACTGACTAAAGAATTTTAAAGAGTTTCAATGAAATTCCATTTGTACACGAAGAATCATAATTTGGCGAGCGTGACAGGACATTGTTGAAGTTATAAAGATTTAATCGGAGCTGAAGTGAACAAAAACCATTGCCGGGCAGTGAAGCACCTAAAGCCTCACCTCGCAGCATATCATCATTTGAACAGATAAGTGCGCTGTTTATCCATCATAACTTCCTAAATCATTACTTAATCCTAAATTTCTGTCTTCCTAATCTAATTATACCTAAATACTATAAATTTTATTTGTGTGAACAAGTTGCATCTACCCACAAAAAAAAGAATACATTGAATATTTAAATTACATTAATTTTTTAACAAATTATTTTATAAACTAAAAAATTTCATAAATTTAATAACAAAAATTAAAGTGTCGTTATCCTCGCAACATTTTTTACGCGATATTCATGTGTTTTGGCCGACGAATTCCAGATATCTACGTTCGGCGGCCGGCTGACCTACTTTCGTGATCCGTGACCGTTGCTGATCGCTGGTGGAGATTCTCCTGGTATTGCACGCAGCTACCTAATCAGGTGTCACCTTGTGAGGGACGTAAGACAATTTATTTTTATTTGAGTGGAATTAATTTGAAATTGCCTTGTGATTAATCTATTGTTACTGATTGATAATTTTATTATTTACAATTGTTATTCTCGTTAATATTTATTCGCATTTTAAATCTTTTTTATATAAAGAGAGTATTTTAAGCAGGAGTTTTGCCGTTATCATCAATTTGTTACGCCTTTGTTTTCATGTCATTAGTGAATTCTTTGATGTGGTCAAGTTCTTTTGAGGTTGAATAACTTCTTTGTGTCGATTGTTTTATTTATCTACCTTCTTTAAATAATACAAATTGTATCATCTTTTCATATAAATAATTTTCAAGTAATTAATCTTTTATTTATCTCATAATCAGTATTATATATTATCTGAAAAAATATAATTTATTTACTATTTCTTAAACAGTTATGTTCGTGTATTATAATACACGAACATAACTGTCAAGGATTAATATAGTTAGGTTATATATGATGATGTCACAAATCAGATGGCTTGTAATGTATGTATTATTTGATATATCCTAGCCTTACCGACTGTAGTTTCAGGCAATTCAATTCACTTCCTTTATTGGGAATTCGAGTAACAAAAGTACTTCGGTATGAACAAACTCATCTCATTTCAGAAATGAGAACATAATTTATAAGATCTGTTCAGACCTCTAAAGATCATCAGCTCATTTTCTATATGACAAAAGGTTCTGATCGACTTTTACAGGTCCATTTGTTATAAAATTCCGGCCCTTGATGCCACAATATTTGTGTTGTATATTTGATTTCATACTTTTTGAAGTCTTATTGTGTCGGGTGTTATTTCAATGTTTAATATTATAATTACTACTGTATTGGCAGGTGGTCTTTAACATTTCAAGGGCAAATAATTTGCAAATAACATTTTTTTTTGTTAGACATCGTTCTATTGGTTAGACATGTGTCCAGTGTCCTACGTTTCAAACGTGGCATGACTAAATAAACAAGCAATCAGCAAGATCCTGAAGAAACCGTCATCTTGTTACATTATTGCATTTCTTGTTTAGGTTATGCATTTACACTGCTCATAACTAAAATTCTGAAGAAATAGCAAGAGGCAGCGAGTATGAAGATTGCAAGAGTAATTGAAAATGAAACAAGTCATAATAATTAAGTGTTTTTAATTTCCTGGTCTTGCTTGATGCTTTTGATTTTTTGATAAGATCTTATTTTTTTTAATCAACTTTGATTGATCAAGTTTTAAAAAAGATTTGACACGTTTATTTCTGTGAAGACTAAGGCAGCAGAATATGCACATTATAAATGGATATAGATTTTTTAAATCTCAGGATTCGACTTTAGTGAAATATTCTATCGGTTTTTAAATATTTTAAGCAGCAGTTTTGCTATTATAATTAAATTTGTTGTTTTTGTTTACATGTCATTATTATTATTTTTTCGGATCGTGTATTGTTGTTGGCCCTAGTGGCCTTTACAGCGTCACCGGGCGAGATGGGCGAGTTGAACTCAAGCCGGAAGTTGGGAACCCACATAAGAGGCCCTAAGGTCCTAAGAGGTGCCTCTTGCGAGGCCGGACCTCG
Organism: Nymphalis urticae; assembly: GCA_905147175.2. Lineage (NCBI taxonomy): Eukaryota > Metazoa > Arthropoda > Insecta > Lepidoptera > Nymphalidae > Nymphalis > Nymphalis urticae. The sequence goes on from LR990009.1 coordinate 2,416,311, forward strand.
GATTAGGACGCCGTTGGAGTCATGTCATTAGTGAACTAATTCGTTGATGTGATCATGTTCTTTTAAAGTTGAATAATTCAAATCTTAGTGTCGATTGTTTTTTTTTTTAAACTTCTTCAAATAACATACAAGTATAATGCTACACTGCTAAAAGCGATGAAATTTGCAAACATTATTTACGAAATTTTTGTTTTGATTACTGTGTTATTCTGCTGCTGAAGCTGGAGTGCCGAAGCTATCTCATTGGTCCCTTATTTCAGGTTAAAGTACTTTATTACTCATAGAAAACCTGACATTTCACTAATATAATGAGCAATACATATATATAAGTAATATATATATATATATATATAGTTAGTTACAGTGATAAAATCTGTCGCATTCACAGTTCCCCCACGGGAACAGTGGAGGGGGTATGTGGGGCTCGCCGGTGTCCAAGGTGCCGAGTATGCCCCGACTGGAACACCCACTAAAAACCGTCGGTTCCCTTTCCGTCTTAACGGGGAGCGCCACGGGATCGCTTGTGCATGCTATCGTGACGAAAAGTACGTTATGTATGTACAATGGCCCAAATATATATGTGCTTATATACGTTATATACTCATATACGTTATCCCTTACAAAAAGGTTTAGTCATTTTTTTAAGCTATACTTGCACACAATTCGGTAAACTATTATATAATTTTCCCGCGTTATATAGAATGCTTCTATGTATTACCGAATTTAGTTCTTGGATTATAGAGATTTATAATGTTCATTTCTTAAACTATGTGTATAGTTTTTTTTATAAATATAGAGATGTTGTTTATACAGAGCTTCGGCTTTTTCTAAAGCTCGCTTAAGGGCTGCAATATTTGCTTCATGCAGCATTGCCAGTGAGGCATTTTCAGACTGATTTTGACTTCTCAGAAATATTGGTTTGAAAACACGTATTGCTATGGAAACTAGGAGCTTGAAATATGACATTCACAGCTGTTTCTTCTTTTAATATCGGAGACAGAAACAACAAATATAATAAACTTGTGTCATCATTGTACATGGCAGCAAGCTCCCTTGCTGTGTAACACTTTTCTGATGATGTCACCATATTTAAGTGAGTTTTTAGCTCAAGCCACTGGCTAATGTTTGTATTAGTAGCTGTATAAAACGCCAACCATCTAGTTGCGGATAGTTGAGTAAGTTTCAAGGGTTTTTTTACCGTCATTAATGGTTTCAAATAAGGTCTGATATATTTTCATTCGCAGTGGCCTGCGGCCAAACCAATTTCTGGTTTCCCTAAGTAAATATTCCAGACAAAACGTTACCTCAGTACACGCTTTGGATGCACATAAACTAAGGGAGTGACACACTCACACTGAATAGCTGTAAATGGGGAACATCTGCTTATAAGAGAGTGAAAAGGGAGTGATTTTTGTCACAAAGGTTACTTGCTCCATCAGTTCCTATTGCAATTAGATTTTGAAGATTTAAACCCATTGTAGAAATAAAACTCGAGATGTTGCTTCGAAAGCCTAAAAAATCAACAAAAATTTTGTCCAGTTTTAAATTGTAGTATAGAATGCAATAAGTCATGTACTTTTCTCTTGTTACATCGGTGGACTCGTTGGGTTCGCCGGTGTTCAATGCGCCGAGTACGCCCCGAATTGACATGTCCCTGACAATAAGTCATGTTCTCTTTTCTTGTTACATCGGTGGATCCATCCAGTATAATAGAGTAGCTCTGATTACCAATTTCTAAAAGTTCCTTAAGCATTGCTGGTTCTAGAACATTCTTTATAACGGCAGAACATTATCTGTGTAATTGAGTGTTTTCAAGGGGACTTCCTCTCCCACAAGTTTTTAACATTTCTGTCTGATGATCAATGCCGCGGATGGAGCTGTGAGCAGCGAGATAAGTAGAAATTTGTTCGTCTATTATTTTTTCTTTTGATGAACTGTCACTAATTGAGGAATAACAGCAGGGAAACTAGCTCTCAGGTCATTCCCACAGAAAGCAACGTTCCTTCCAAGGGACTGACGCATAGTAATCGCGCATACCGTCCCAATCTGCCGACTTATATTGCACTAATTGAGGAGTAGCCAAGCGATGCAAGCTTGGGTTGCTTTTTTGAAAAACCTAATTCTTTGTCTTTATGTGTTTTTGCTTTTCTAAATCAGTTTTGTGCGCACGGAGTGGAGTGCACACAGAATTTACAAAATGCCTCACCTTTACCACTATCCGTCAGTTGAACAGGTGCTCGACTAAGCCAATCTGTAAAAGAAATTGAATTCAATATATGCTAGGCAGTGTATGGTAACCAGGTATGGTATAATACATACATATTCGTGGTTGGTGATCATATTTTTTGCTATTTGAGCAGGTTTTAGCCTATCTATTACATCGTAAAAGGCTGGACAACACACTAATTATACACAAAAAGCAATAAATAATAATTATCTAAAACATATAACGCACCCCGTCGTCGTAGACAAAAGACTCACGGGCGACCATCTTGTCTTTCGGCGTTCAAACAAAAGACGTTGTACGATCATCTCGGTGGGTGTGTTTCGAGTAGTGGTGCGGTTCTTATCCTCGACGACTTAGAAGGTGGCGTGCTCTTTTAACGCGCATTCAAGTGTGCGAGTATAGGTGCTTGCCAGCTAATTATTTATTTGATTACAAAATATATACAAAAGTTACTGGTTGAACCTAAAGCGTTACTTAATTAATACACTTACTTACTTAATTATTACAATTTGTATTCCGCTGCCGATTGCGAAATACAACAGGTGAAGACTTAAACAAGTCTAGGCCTGGATTCCAGGCCAGGACACCATTGAGCAAAGTCAACGCGCGTATCATAGGTGACTCGCTCACCAGTATCAACCGACAGTCGGGCACCGCAAATATCTTGTGTCGACGAGCGCGAGTACAGGAACGCTCAGCGATATTAGCCTTAACACTGAGGGATTGAAAATGGTACCCCTGAGTAACTGTAAGAAATACTTTAGCAAGGTCATAAGTCGTCGCACTTCGAGGGAATCGTATCCTGTCATTCCTTGTACAGTGGTATGAAGGAAGACGACAAATGATATTTTTTTCTGCTACATAATCTATATATGCATTTAATTTTAAATTTTATTTGTCGATTCTGCTTGAAAGTTCAGCTTTTATCCTCGCCTTTTTCAGATCTTATTCCCTTGTATGTAGTTTTTCTTCCAAGACATATTTGGCAGTCGCTCCACTTGGCGTGAGTGTCTGAACCCGTTTCTATTCTGTCGAGTATGCTTCGAAACCTACATATAACAATACATATTAGTAGGTATTATTATTATTATTATTTACTAAAGTATTACCAACATCAAGGTATATGAAAGATACAATTTTTCAAAATATGGGAATGGCATATTATATACAAATTCATAAACAAATTGTTATTTAAAAGAAATCTAAAATTTGAGACAAAACTAAAATGATATATTTTTATGTCGATAAGTTCATTCGTTCTCCAGTCGTATGGTGATCTCGAAGGACGAGACCTTAATATTAATTGTCAGTTCATCGAAAAATGGCGTCTCGAATGTCGGCAAAACTGTTTTCGTAATTTTGGAAGTCAAATTAAAGTGGATTTTAGTAGTTAAGTGGAATATTGTTGTATTATAAATAAATATATATCTTTTTACTGTTTGTAGTGCATAATAAAGTGAAGTTATCAGCAATTCACTTGGAATATCAGTTGTCATTTCCATAGTAAAAGAACTACTTAGTTTGGGATCAGATGACCGTTTGTGAATAGTGTCCCAGGATATTATTATTATTAATATTTAAAATTACGGTTTGTTTTATCTATACCTATTTTGATTGGAATAGTTATAGATGTATTACTGAGTAGTTCAATAGACTACGTTTAAGTACTTACCTATCGGGTAGCGAGGACATGAGGTCATGACCTTAGCTGATCAGCTGTTGTTAATCGTTCGGTTACAGTAGTAAGAAAGTGAATTTTATGCACCTCTGAAAAGAGCTTTTTTTATATGTCCGAGTTGTAATCGTGTGTCACAAATTAACATATTTTTTTCCTCAGGCAAACGTTCATGCTGTACGTAACATGCTGTGAATACTGTTTTCATAATTATGCCTGGTCTGATCCTAAATGCACCAAGTATGTTTTGCAAACGTTTTGATGGCAACACAAACAGTAGCCCTTAGTAGTTTTAATATAGACAAGTCCATTATTTTTTTCGTCAATGATATATCTTAGAACACGGTCACCATTACTGTCTACGCTCTGCAGTATGTATACGTCGGCGACTCACCAGAGTTCTCCTCAGGATCCATGATAAAAAAATAAGACACTCAACAGAAACGAACTACGTTAAATTTTTAAACAACTTGTACAGTGGTACAAAAATCGTCGAAAGAATGCCAGCAAGACCTTACTTTGCAACTAACTAAACTGCGACATGTGTTTTTTTATCAATTACGATACCATATGAGGAGCTTTGGAACAAAAACCGTTACATAACATTAATCAATCAGTAGCTCCCAAAACTCTCGGAAATCCTACAATGGAATAAATGTCGTTTGCCAATCTCTGCGTTCTTGGGAATCGGGCATTTTAATGAAATGCCATTTAAGTTTTGCAATTGCAGCTGTAACCGTGTGGTACACGGTGAACAGTAGCTTGTTCGACATAGAATGTTTGACATCTATCACTTTTTGATTGCCAGTAGCGTAATATTGGAGTGTTATCAAAATTTGGTCTCTTGGCTGTAACGCTCGATTTCGTTTCGTCAAAGGCGCGATGTCCTTGCCAAACAATGACTAGGTACAACACGGTGTCTTTAAAAACACGGAACCTACTTACACGGGAACAGTTGTATGTGGGGCTTGCCGATATCCATCAGAATACCCAGTAATAAATCAGCGGTACGGTACCCTTTCCGTCTTAACGAGGAGCGCCACGGGATCGCTTGCGCATGCTACCGCGACGCTCTGACAGACGGCCTGTGGTGTTTAAAGGGTACTTATTTCGAGTCGCTCTCATATTTAAGCGTTCGTTAAAGTTGATGTTGAGTATGCGAAATTTTAAATTAATTAATTTTAAAAGTGCATCTCAAATAATTGAGATGCACTTATATATTTGAGTGACTTTTCAGTATTCGGCCGTTAGCGTGTCTTTTGTTATACTAAGTAAATACTCTACATGTTTCCTTAATCCTAAAAGTTCAATCGAGGACTGATTACTCTTATCGATTAGATTACTTAACTCTAATTATTTATTTAAATTGAAATCTAGCGTCATATATATTCTGCTTAAATCTAATACCTAAGCCTGTCCTATATTCATCGAAAGCAATCCCGTATTTGGTTCAACATGCTGCTCAACGTGCTCGAAAATTCACTGTTGTCCTTGCAATGGTTGTTGTAAAAGAAATTGTCTTCTAGCTTGCGTTTCGTTTACGTTCTTGTAAAATATTTTCATTGTTTGATAAACGGTTAAAACACGGTCACCATTACTGTCTATGCTCTGCAATATGTATACCTGAATGAATCTTCGAAAGAGCGTTTAGTATTCCACTTGATGATAAAACTCTTCTACCTGTTTCTCCTCACCGTTGAAGGGATTTTTCTGCAAAGAGGTCTCTATTAAATTTTAAATTGGACTCACTATATACTTTGTATTTAGGAATCAAGATGGATATAGGTTTGTTTTAAAAAAGATTTATCAAACCAACTATACAACAATAAATTAAACGTATATCGCGCTTGTTTTTATAGACAGTGGTGGGGATCGATGCTGCCCACAGTATGTTTGGCTTATACGGATAGAACAAAAGAATTAAACTGAACTGAAATATAATTTATGGGATATCCTCCACAACTGAGTCCAAGCAGAAGTGTAAAACTAGCGCCTGCCGGTATCTCCGCTCGCCCGCTTGCGTTCCCCTCTTCACCTCGAACCGAAATCACGCCACTCTGACGTCACATTTAAGGACTCGCCCCCTGGGGCCTATCATTCAGCTAATATGTATATATGTATATACAAAGTACTAACGCGTCCTATTTATATTCTTTGCAAAATAATCTTTTCAATACTCTCCACTAGGACTCAATACGTTTGTAGCAGTACGTCGCTACATAGAAACAAGAACACACCCGCCACGCATGCCGCAATACTTGATACTTCTGGTGCAGATGGTATGCTAGTGAGAAGTTGTGGCAGATTTTGGGCGTTCTGGTCGTCCATTGTTGATGTAGGCGAGCAGAGATTCCACAAAATTCCTTCGTTTCTACTGTACTCAAGAAGTTTTACTACTGCTACAACGTTCCTCTCCTAAAGTGGTGACCCCGACGCCGTCTGAGGAAGCCAAGGAACGCCGATGAAATCCTGAGCAAGAACCAACGAAGCCAGCCGAACCATCAGAGCCGAAAAAGCCTGTTGAACTGCCCGTAATCTCTGCCAGTCTACACCGTGGAATCTCTTCCCATTTACTCACACAATGGAAGATCAATATACTCAACTTCTTATCAGCGAACTAAAGAAATTATCGCAAGAAATCGCTGAACTAAAAGCAAGACTTCAACAGAGCAACCATTGTAAGCAATTTCGATCTCATCAACGAAGCTCGTCACGACATCATTCTCGCACACGTACATCATCATCATCGTCATCATCGGCACTTTGCTGCACCGTAAATTCGCAAGCCAAGCAAGACGCTGTACTTCACCGTGCAGTTACAAAAATACAAACGTCGAGAAACCAGATCGACTACATTCAAATCATACCGCCTATTCGTCACTGACAAGAGAATAAGACTATCTTTCTTGGTGGACACAGGGGCTAATATATCCGTCCTACCAAGAAAACCAGGTCAACAAGCTACGCCGCTACCATTCAAATTATACGCAGCAAACAATACAACTATATCTACATACGACGAGAGAACACTCGAACTCGATCTTAACCTACGCCGCCCGTATGAATGGAAGTTCATCGTTGCCGACGTTTCAAAACCTATACTGGGAGCAGATTTTTTAAATCATCATCAACTCATCGTCGACATGAAAAATAGAAAGTTAATTGACGCCGTAACAAGCTTAAAAACCAAAGCTTCAATCATGTCAACAAACATACCAACCGTTCGCAGTATCGATATACACAATTCATATCACGCAATACTAGCGGAATTCCCCGGTATAACAAGACTCACCGCGATGCAACTTCAACCGCAAATCAACGTCGAACATTACATCGAAACTCAAGGGCAACCGATACACTGCCGCGCTCGACCTATACCGCCACATCGTTATGAAAACGTAAAGAAAGAATTTGAAAATTTGATGCAACAAGGACTCTGCAGACCAAGTAAAAGCCCATGGTCATCACCACTACACATTGTACCAAAGAAGAACGGCGATATAAGAGTTTGTGGTGACTATCGACGACTCAACGCTATCACAAAACACGATCGCTATCCAGTTCCGCAAGTCAAGGACTTTATACATCAATTATCTGGAAAAACTATATTTTCAAATAACGATTTAAACCGAGCATATCAACAACTTAGCGACCGAGTTGAAGACATAGAAAAAACCGGTATAATAACTCCAATGGGTTTATTCGAATTCCCAGGCATGTGTCCCGGTTTAAAATACGCAGAACAAACATTTCAACGTTTCATACATGAAGTACTCCGAGTACTAGACTACGTGTTCCCATTCATCGACGTTGTTCTTATTGCCTCATCCAACGAGACCGAACATCGCGAACACTTAAGAACCGTTTTAAAAAGACTAAAGGACAACGGCATCACTACTAACCCAGCCAAATGCAACTTAATCCAGCCTGCATTGCAATGCCTGGATCCTAAATGTAATAAGTACGTTTCGCAGACGTTACAACGTGGCAATAAAAACATTTTGTCTTGAAATAAAATATTAACATATAAATTAATAAATATGTCGGAAAACATCGTTCTCATTCACATCGTCATTAGGGCCTGGCCACACTTTCTGGCGGTGCGGCGCGCAGTGGGGCGGGAGACGCGGCAGGCGGCGTGATTTGTGGTGGTATGCCACAGCTAGACTAGTTACGACCGCGGTGGCGTCAGCAGTGGACGTATTTAGTGAACGGCTAATCTGCGTACAACAAATGCGTACTTATCTCAAGATATCTGTGGCATACTTCATAGGTTGTCTACCATTTGATTTTGCCACACAATTTCACAAAACTCAATTATCACAGTTTCACACTATTTTAGATTTTAGATTAGAAAAATTAACAGTTAAACAAGTAACAACACCGAGCAGCAATACGAAATTTGTAGGTAATTTGAAATGTTCATAGCTCACTGCTGAGACCGCTATTACGGCATTAAACATTTTATGGAATAATAATTATCTGTTGGTGGTAGTGATGATGGTCTCAACTATGGTAAAATTTCTATCAATTTGTCTACAGTATTAGCTAAACAACTTAAATTTTGATTCTGATTTTCTTCAATTTCAATACTTCTTGATTCCAATCGTAGCTTTTCTCCTCCCTCTCATGATTTTGTTTTCCCGGTAAGCCTCTAGTCGCAGCCGGCGATTCTCAACAGCCACAAACTCGCTTGTGGCTCGTTCGAAGGGACGTGGACGCGTTAAGAGTTGTCGCTGACGGCATCGGCGCGGACGTAGTGCCGGGCGGCGGCGTTAGCACTGGTGGTGGAGGATGTGGCGGTGAAGTACGGGCCGTAAATGCTGATGCTGTTGCTGACAATATACATATAATTATATATCAAATTGAGCCCAAATAAATTTGTTTTGGCAAAACATTGTATCCTTAAAAAAGGTACCTTGTATAGAATAAGAAGGAATAAAATCCAACATAATTTCATCTGTAGCAGAAATTTCGGATAGACAGATTGTATGTTCAGAATCTCCGTTTGGGGATGATAGAGAGATTCTCTGATTGTGGAGCCTGAAAAACATGAAGAACATTAATACACTTGTTAATAGAAGAAAATACACTAATAAGCAAAGACTACAAGCAAAAAAATAAAACAAAACCTGTCTTTAATTCCAGATTGACCGATTTTTCTCGGTCGTTTACTTCATTGCTGGAGGTCGTGTCCACTCTGATCTAGGGTCTGGGTCACGATCTCTGTGAATTTTCTCCAGTCCTTCCTGTCCTCAGCTTTTCTCAGGGCTGTGGTCACTTGGAGACCAGTGAGGTTGGTAACTTGATCCGACCATCGTGTGGGGCAGCGGCCACTTGGTCGTTTCCTCTCTATTTTGCCAAGCATCATCAGCTTGTCAAGGCTGCCAGGATGCCTTGGCGCTATATGACCAAAGTAACGAAGGATACGCTGGTAGCAAATACTTAACAATCTCGTTTTTATGTGCAGTTGTTGCAGGATCGACATTGGTTCTCTTGGCTTTCCACGGTATGCGCAGCATTCTTCGCCAGCACCCCATCTCGAACGCGTCGATCTTCTTCCTCTCCAGTGAGCGAATTGTCCAGGATTCCAAGCCATAAAGAAAGACGGAAAATTTCGAGTGAACGAGCCGTTATTTCGTTTTATTCGTTATTTTGATTGACCGATAACAGCAGTCGAACCCATTATGCCCAATACCCTCTCTTCTGAGCATTGAGAGTTTGTCTACTGCTTGAACCACCACCAGTTCAAAAAGCATCACCACGTATCGCCAAAGCTTTTTTTCTTAGTCTTAGCTTTCCAGTCCTGGACATTATTCGTAAATTTTTGTTGTGAGTTATATCGTTATTCCCTCGTTATAACTAGAACAAGTTAAAACTATTTCAGAGAAACAAAGTGTCTATTGATTGAGTAAAGAATCAAGCACAATTATTGTTTAGCTTGTTTCGTAAGTTGTAATATTAGTTCATGTCGCGTATCACGTCATTGTTTATATTTCAAACTTTCAAGTGCCAGTGTGATAGATTTTCAAATAACAAAGGAAGATATTTACTAAAAAGAAATAACTAATAATTTACGTACCTTTCCATGAATTCCAATAAAGCTGCAATCTGTCCTGGGCTTGCTCGAGATTTATATTCAATTCTATGAAAGTTATTACATCATTTAAGGTATCTTTTCTGCTTAAGAAGAATAATAACATAAATTTTCGAGTCACAGTAATGTTTAAATTTACATTCCACACTGTGATAAACAAGTAGGACATATACCTACCCTATTTCATGTACTTCCATTTTTTAAAAAGTTCAACCCGCGCACAAAGTACACAACCGCGACTTTGACGTTAGTTTTACGTGTGTAAGTACGCTCACCATAAACTCAAGTGTAGGTTTTTTTCTAATTACATTGTAGAATAGAATAGAGAGCTATCGACTCGGTCGTGTCAAATTGGCTACCAACTTATCGTTTTCGAAAATCGATATGAAACGAAAATAACCTGGCTGAGGCCTCAGGGCACCTATCTGACTTTAACCGACGACCTACATTCAGTGACCCATCTCGATCAGTAGCTATCACTCAAATTTCATATTACTCAAAGGGCTTGAAGTACTTTTACATTTTGTTAAAAAAAAAAGTATTAAACGCAACGTTAGCGCGATCTAAAATACAAGTCACGCCATCTACTTCGTAAACATGTAAACTATTCTTGTTGCAGTAGGTATATTCTTTAATTCGCCACTGGGTCACTGTGACCCTGGCCCCTTGGGCCAAAAACTACGTGACACGACAGGCTGAGCTTGTCGGTGAGGAATAGCCCGGGTAAAGGGGGTAACCCCGAGGCCCGTACCCAGACTGGCCTAGGCCAGCCAGGAGGAACCAGTGTGTGTGTATTATTATAATAATATTAATATTTACTCAACCACATCAAGGTATATGAAAGATTTCGTGTAATTTTTCTTTTATTTTGCTTTAAAATATAGTCGCACAACGGAAACAATTACGCCACAAAGTCCCCGAGTCCGCATTCCACCTTATTTTTCTCTTTAATAAAATATAATAGGGATTACATCGAGGCTGTGATAAAAACAGCTTCACGGAAACTCGGAGTTCTGAACAAGGTGCGGCGTTTTTTCACGCCACAACAACTGTGCCTGCTGTACAAAACACAGGTACGGTCTTGCGTTGAATATTGCTCGCACCTTTGGGATGGCTCCGCTAAGTACCTACTTGAGGCCTTGGACCGGTTGCAGCGACGTGCGGTCCGCATTATTGGCGACGTAAAGGTCACTAACACCCTCGAGCCTTTACAATTGCGTCGAGAGATAGCAGCGCTGAGCGCTTTCTATCGACTGTATCACGGCGAGTGTTCCGAGGAATTATTCTCCCTTATTCCTACTTCCCCCTTCCTTCACAAGTCTACGCGTGCTGGCTCTAGATGTCACCGACTAACAGTGACATCAATTCCATCGCGCACAAAGAAATTTGGTAACTCCTTTCTTTGTCGCACTTCAAAAAAATGGAATTCCTTACCAGCTCACGTATTCCCCTCCTCTTACGACCCGGGTTCCTTCAAACGAGGCGTGAAGAGGCATCTTGCGGGCCGGCAAGGCGAGGGCGGCTAGTGCAGAACGTTCTTCCTGACTGTATTGGCCGTCCTCGCGTTTGGACTCTACTACCACTTAACATCAGGTGGAGTAGAGTCATTTGCCCTCCCGGCAAATATAAAAAAAAAAAAAAAAAAAAATATATTCCCTCATACATTATGGTAAAGTTTGTAATAAAAAACATCATTGTAAATAAAATATATTTTTACAGAAGAGTGCATTTGGTTTAGAACGATGACTTAGAAGGTGGCGTGATTTTTAACGCGCATTGTGTTGAATTTGCATTGCATTGTGTGCGTGTATAGGTGCTTGTATTTCAAAATATAAATAAACGTTACTGGTTGAACCTAAAGCGTTACTTACTTACTTAATTATTACAATTTGTATATATTCTGCTGCCGTTTTGCGAAATACAACAGGTGATGAGTTAAACAAGTCTAGGCCTGGATTCCAGGCCAGAACACCATTGAGCACAGTCAACGCGCGTATCAAAGGTGACTCGCTCACCAGTACCAATCGACAGCCGGGCACCGCAAATAGCTTGTGTCGACGAGCGCGAGTGTATTTGTTAGAAACGCTCAACGATATTAGCCTTAACACTGAGGGATTGAAAATGGTACCCCTGAGTAACTGTAAGAAATACTTTAGCAAGGCCATATGTCGTCGCACTTCGAGGGAATCGTATCCTGTCATTCCTTGTACAGTGGTATGAAGGAAGACGACAAATGATATATTTTTCTGATATATAACCAACATATGTTCACTCAAGTATGCTCGACGGGAGTTCTCTATGTTATCCACCCATACATTATCAGCTATATGTCCTTAAAATAGTTAACCGGTTAAAAATGGAATACAATTTATTTCTACTATATGAAAAAACAAGACAACTCACATTCGTTAACCCAAGTTTCATTCAAGTAATATATTTTTCACGTCGATACGACTCCATCTTTCTCGAAATTTGCAAATCTGGCCTATTGACTATATATAATAACGTCTTTATCGAATATTAGGTAACTTTCTATATTTTTTACAAATATTTCATATTCCATATTGTATACAAATAAATAAACAAAAATCTATTTAAAAAAAAATTAAAATTTGTGACAAAATTAAAATGATATATTTTTATCTGGATTAATTCATTCGTTCTCCATTGTTAAGACGTTCGTCATCGGACGAGACCTTAATATTAATTGTCAGTTCATCGAAAAATGGTGTCTTGAATGTCGGCAAAACTGTTTTTGTAACTTTGGAAGTCAAATTAAAGCGGATTTTAGTATTTAAGTGGAATATTGTTGTATGTACACTTTTTTTTATTAATAATATTTGACATTAATTTATTTAATCTTTGTTTAATATTGCTTAAATTTTATTATACATTTTATAAAGTTTTGGCATCATTATGAGTGAATCTGTAAAATTTTCTCCAAGTATGTTACTTAATATTAACCCATGAAACAAATGATTACTTTTATTGTTGTCAACTGCTTTGCCCCCAGAACTTTCAAAAGACCATCCCAAATGTTGTCCGCATTGAGGACAGGTACAAATATTCCATGTATACCCAGGAAACTATGAGTCGGCTCCTTGTCTTGGGCCTATATTTTTACATCTTGCTTTTTCAGCTGTAGCAATATCAAACTTAACACCAAAAGGATTGATTAATATCTAAATTGTAATATTTTGTTTGCCAAATAAGTTTTGTTTTCCGATTTTCTGTGCTTCTGGACTATGTTTATTAATTAAATAGTTCGAATCGGCCACGTCGGCGCCGCATTTTCGATATAAAAGTAATTCTTGACCATTTTTTTGAAAGTAAGGATTTTGTTCTGCTTTCGTATATCGGTAGTTAAAAGCATATAACAACAATAAATAGAGCACGTAAATCATGCTTTTATAGCAATTCAAATCTAAATAATAACAATTTTAACTAACTTTATTGTTTTATATCCAATTTTTATTTATGTGAAGATTGAGATTAAACTTAATTTGTCATTAACGAAAAAATTAAGTTTATATGCTGAGAAAACTGCGGTAATATGCAGCATAAAATTAAGCAATTGATTAAAATTAATGTTAGTTTTTAAATACATACAAATATTGTGAAACCATGTATTGTAAGTTGATATTGTATCGTAGTGTCAAGTTGTATTATAAACGAATATATATTGTTTTACTGTTTGTAGTGCATAATACAGTGAAGTTATCAGCAATTCACTTGGAATATCAGTTGTCATTTCCATACTAAAAGCACTGCTTAGTTTGGGATCAGATGGGCGTGTGTGAATAGTCTCTTAGTATATTATTCAGTATAGTATATTATTATTATTATGAAACTTTTATTTTACATTTTCCCTCGTATGAGGTAATAAAAACCTAAACACACGGGCCGTAGCCAAGCGCGAGTGGGGTCTAGGTGATCGTATAAGAAGATGAGATGGATGAAGTCGTAAGGAACTTGCGAGTGAGGCGGCATGTGTTCAGGATGATTGCCTTTTGGAGTAAATTATGAGTGTGTTGAGGAACCTGTAACATATCAAGGCTACGTTGTAGGCTTTTAGGTACGACTCCAGTTGATGATATGACAATGGGAATAATATGGATGGTGAACACGTATTAGACTCATTTCGAATTTTACAGATTAATCTCTGTCTGGATGCCTGCATCTGTGGGAATTTATTTGAAAATTCGTGGTGTAAATGATCAAGGTATATTTTGCTTGTAGATAATTTTGTGGCTATAAGGTACGTGCGCCAGATAAACTCATTCATCTCTTTCGACCATCTTTTGCGCGCACGGCTTGTGTCTGTGGCGGGTGCAGGTTCAATGGCAAGTGCCTCCTGCACAACATCCAAAGACGTAGGTGAAATGGTGTTTGGCGAAATATGGCATGAGAGTGGAGATGAAATGGGTGATTCATATGAATTCAATGGTGACGATGTCGATGAAATTATTTCACTAAGCAAATCGGAGTCCTTTTTATCTTCTGCTAGGGTCAAATTGTGGGAGCAAGTCGTAGGGGTAGATAAAATTACTAAATTTGTATCATCGCCCAAGGGGTCGGCTGTATCTTCTACGTTGTGAGTCCGCCTGTTCAGCTCACAACGACCGGCTGTAACATTTTTACTGGTGAGTGCCCGCCTGCTCAGCTCCTCACCACCGATGGTTCGCATGCTGTAGCATCCAGCATCAGCTCCAGATGCGCCCCGGCGCACCCCGGGAAGCGGCCGTAAATTGTATCTTCTTTTATTCATCTCCATTTGGGTTTGGGACCGTTAGTTGAGAATGACGTAACCAAGGTTTAAGTGGCTATTAAATTTTGTGTATCTCCTGTTCTGCTTATTTAACAGGGTAAAGTCAAGTCCAAGAGACCTTTCATGTCTTCTCATAAGCCCCCCCACCACGGCAAGGTGGTCCCCTGGGGGGGTTATTATTATTATTATTAATATTTATAAATACGGTTTGTTTTTATGTATTTCTATTGTGATTGGAATAGTTATAGTATAGATGTATTACTGAGTAGTTCAATAGACTACGTTTAAGTACTTACCTATTGGGTAGCGAGGACATGAGGTCATGACCTTAGCTGATCAGCTGTTGTTAATCGTTCGGTTACAGTAGTAAGAAAGTGAATTTTATGCTCCTCTGAAAAGAGCTTTTTTTATATGTCCGAGTTGTACTCGTGTGTCACAAATTAACATAGTTTTTTTCCTCCGGCAAACGTTCATGCTATACGTAACATGCTGTAAATACTGTTTTCATAATTATGCCTGGTCTGATCCTAAATGCACCAAGTATGTTTTGCAAACGTTTTGATGGCAATACAATTAGTTGCTCTTGAAGTTTGTATGCTTTTAAACTTTGTTTTAATATACACTCACTAGGGCTTTCGCTTTCTACCAGCGGAATCAAATTCTTAATGAAATCGGATGGAGTTAACGTTGCAGGGGCTGTCTCAGGAGTGTATAACTCTGACTCCGTGTATTGCATGTCTTGGTCCCTTAAGAGATCCACTCCCCACTTTGCCAATTCTTGTCTCAGCCAATCCAGTGGGGATATGGCATCTAACTCTATAGGAGCCATGTAGAGATTGTCATTGATGCCTAGGTTTTCTAATATCATGCTTCTCTCCACCAGGAATTTCGTGACTTTCGCTTCCCCATTTGCTTTCTTATTTCTATCCACCCGGTGCCCCTTTGGGTAGCCCACTTCAGCTTTTTCCCGAAGATTTATGTGCATATCGTGCAGTGTTGTAAGAGTATCTTACCCTAACCAGTTTTTTCTCTTCCAGATCAACCAAATCCCACTGGTAAGGCATCTCAGGCATGCTCCACTCTTCACATATTTCCTTTATCGTGTCCTCCTTAAAATGCATGTGGTTGATCATCTTGAAGTGATATTCTGTCAGGGCCAGGTACCTTTCTCCCTCCAAGATCTCCTCAACCTTTGTTGTCAAGGTGCTGGATATTGAATTCCCTGTACTGGAGTGCTGAAGCTATCTTATTGGTTCCACCGTTCCCTTTATTTCAGGTTAATGTACTTTATTACTCGTATAGAACCTGACAATTCACTTATACAATAAGCAATAAATATTAAGTAATATACATAGATAGTTACAGTGGGAAATTCTGTGGCTGTTCAAGTACATGCCTTTTTTTAACGCTGGAAAAGCGCATTACGCGTTTTCTCCACGGGAACAGTGGGGGGGGATTCGTTGGGCTCGCCAGTGTTTAAAGCGCCGAGTACGCCCCGAATGGACACCCACTAAAAACCATCGGTACCCTTTCCGCCTTAACGGGGAGCGCCACGGGATCTCTTGTTGATGCTATTGTGACGACAAGTACATGCCTACACTGGCTCACATATTCATATGTTTTACTACATCAGCTCCTATTGCAATTACATTTTGAAGATTTTAACCTAGTTTAGAGATAAAACTCTCGAATGATGTATAAATGGCGTTAGATATTGCTTCGAAAGCATAAAAAACTAATAACAACTTTGTCGAGTTTTAAATTGTAGTATCGAATGCAATAAGTCATGTTCTCTTTTCTTGTTACATCGGTGGATCCATCCAGTATAATAGAGTAACTCTGAATACCAATTTCTTCTAAAAGTTCCTTAAGCATTGCTGGCTCTAGAACATTCTTTATAATGGCAGAACACTTTTATCTGTGTAATTGAGTGTTTTCAAGGGACTTCCTCTCCCACAAGTTTTTAACATTTCTGTCTGATGATCAATGCTGCGGATGGAGCTGTGAGCAGTGACATAAGTAGAAATTTGTACGTCTATTATTTTTTCTTTTGATGAACTGTCACTAATTGAGGAATAACACAGGGGAACTAGCTGTCAGGTCATTCCCACTGAAGCAAAGTTCCTTCCAAGAGCAGCTTGGCCTGTGGCAATTTGGTAGATATAAGATCGGAAGAACCAAGTGGAGCTTGAAACACAACCTGATATTCCACCGGGTGAAAAGTCAGCAGAAGGTCCAGTAGAAAAGGCGCTTGCCCATCAATGTCTGGGATCCTGGTGGGCTGATCAACCAGTTGGGTCAAGTCATGTGTGAGAGCAAAAGCATGAGCAGTCCTTCCAGCATGGTCAGTTTTGAGGGATTTCAACCATGATTCATGGTGAGCATTAAAATCTCGTCTCTCGTCGTTCGAGGTGTTGGTCGGAGTGTAGACTTCATTAGTCGGGATCTTTGGAGTTTGACATTGAGATTCAATGAACCTCAATTTTGTCTACCTGATCGGTAAAAACCAGTCAGATAAAGAAGGCCTACAAACAGCTTTCAATCATAGTGCATTATTTTACATGGGTGTACTTAGATAAATAAGTACATAGTCTTTTTTTTTAAATAATATCTAAAATAAAATAAAATTGTATTTTATAATAATATAATCAAATTATCCATATAAATTATATCAACACAATTATAGTTGTCACATATAGGCCTCTGCATCTATGACAGATGATTCAAGCAGCACGAAGGCACTTGCGTTTATGACTAAAGAGTCCAATGCGAGAGAGGATCCTTCGGCCGCACTCCCGACAAGTGTATGCGCCCCCAGGTGGGCGGGGGTTTGAAGCCCGCTCATGACGCCTAACGCGTTTTTCCCTTAGTACTTTAAACCAGGCATCGTCATGCTTTAATTGACCTTCGTGAATAAGGCGTCGCCACTTGGCACGTCCTCGGCCAGTTCCTTCCATCGGCTGCTAGGGTTGTTAAACGCAACCATATCACGCTTAGCGCAATCTTTGTAACGGAGCATAGGCCGCCCAACAGACCTTTTCGCATCCGCAATCTGTCCCAGCAGTATTTGCCTTGGCAGGCGAGTCTGCTCCATTCGATGCACGTGTCCCAGCCACCGTAACCGTTTTTTTTTAGAATGGCCGTGATGCTAGGCAGTTGTGCCTCGCCTAGAACAGACTCGTTTGTCACTCGATCCTTCCACGTGATGCCCAGAATGTTTCGAAGACAGCGCAAGTGAAATGTGTTCAGTCGGCGTTCTTGTTTTGCGTACGTTGTCCACGTTTCTGCTCCATACAAGAGTGTGCTTAGGACACATGATTGGTAAACAAGCACTTTCGTTTTTACCGTAAGGTGTCTGTTGTCCCAAGCCCTTGAACGGAGCCTCCCGAACGTGGAGGCTGCTTTGCCGATGCGGGAGTCGATCTCTGCATCAAGCGAGAGATTGCCCGACAATTGCGACCCAAGGTAGCAAAATTTGTTAACCACCTGCAAAGGCTCGCCGTTAAGCAAGATGACTGGTTGTTCTAAACATCCTTGCGCTAAAATAACGGTCTTCTTGCAATTTATGGACATTGAAAAAAGGTGGCAAGCTCTGGCAAATTTGTCTATTAGATTCTGGAGTTGAGTCTGGTCATAAGCAACAAAGGCAGCGTCGTCAGCGAAGAGAAGACTATCTACAAATAGGTCCTCCCTGTAGCATTTGGACTTGAGCATTGAGATGTTGTACAGCTTACCATCAGTTCGCGTCTGTAAGTGAACGCCCTGCTGTTCATCCCCAAAAGCAACCTTCAGAAGCACCGAGAAGAATATTCCGAACAAGGTAGGGGCCAGTACACAACCTTGACGAACACCACGGCGTACGTCAAATGGCGTAGATGTGTTGCCATTGTGCAGGACTGTGACTTCCATACCTTCGTGGAACGATTGCACTATCCTTAGGGGTTTCGGGGGGCATCCAATTCTGACAAGAACCGAGTATAACCCCTCTCTGCTCACGGAGTCAAAAGCCTTATTTAGGTCTACAAATGCAACGACTAGGGGGGTATGTTGCTCCCTACACTTTTCATGTAGCTGTCTGAGTGAAAATATCATGTCGATAGTTGACCGTTGGTACCTAAAACCACATTGTGCCTCAGGGTATACGCGATCGGCGAGCCTTTGTAGTTTGCCTAAAATGGCCCTAGCAAAGGCCTTACCGACGATGCTAAGAAGAGATATTCCGCGGTAACAGTTGCAGTCGCCGCGGTCGCCTTTCCCTTTATAAAGAGTGACAATGTTAGCATCTCGCATATCCTGAGGGACGTAGCTTTCTTCCCAACACTTAGCCAAGTGGTTGTGGAGGATGGGCAAGAGGCACTCAAGCTTGACGACTTCGGTGACAACATCGTCTTTACCAGGACTCTTTCCGCATTTGAGCTGTTCGACGGCCAGATAAAGTTCCTCTACGGTGGGTGCGGCGTCTAGCTCGTGCCAAGTTGCCAGTTTCGGGACAAGCTCTACTGCATCTGGCTTAATATCCACTGGGCACGAGTAGAGCCCCTTGTAGTGTTCTACCCATCTTGCCATCTGACGGGTGCTGTTTGTTATAACAGAACCGTCGATTTCTTTGAGAGGTGCCGTCTTTTTTGGAGTAGGTCCAAGAGCTCTTTTGATGCCTGCGTAAACCCCGCCAATATGCCCCGCGCTTGCGCACGCTTGGATGCTTTGGCAAAGCTCCGTCCAATACGCATTTGCAAAAAAGCGCGTGCTGCGCTGGAGTGAGGCTTTTGCCTTCGTGAGATCTTCACGCGTCGCGTCGCAAGGGTGAAGTCGTGAGGCGACAATTTTAAGCGGCTTGGCGTTTTGAGTCAATCAAGGGAAGTAAGTGCTCTTCGTTTTCTAGAAACCAGTCGTAAGATTTTATCTTTTGATACCCAAACACTTTTCCTGCAGTGTCAGTCAGAAGAGACTTCACTTTTTCCCATTCGACTTGCACTGATGCCGTACTGTCCCAAGTTGCAACTTCTTCACGGACAAGTTCCCCAAAAGACTCCACTACCTCTATGTCACGAGTCTTAAAAAGATTTATCTTTTTTCCACCGAGTGGCTTGGAAGAATGGACTCTCCTGGGGACAAGTCGAACTTTAGTAGCAACGAGACTGTGATCGGTGTCGCAATCGGCACTGTGAAACGCCCGCGTGTGGAGCGTTTCCCGCAGGTCCCTCCTTCTTGCCAGAGCAAGGTCTAATTGGTGCCAGTGTTTAGATCGAGGATGCATCCACGAGACTTTCCGCATCATTTTGCCTTTAAAAGGGGTTTTGGTAACACACAGCTGGTGCTTTGAGCAAAACTCCAACAATCGTTGTCCGTTGTCGTTTAGCTTACCTATGCCGTGTGCACCGAGGCATTCAGGCCAGGCTGATGTGTCCTGACCGACGCGAGCATTAAAATCACCCAAAATGTGCAGTCTGTCAGTTGGATTTACCCTACGTACTGTCTCTTCGAGCTGGTCATAGAATTGGTCCTTGGTCTCTGGTTTTGAATTAAGCGTTGATGCGTAAGCGGAAATTAGAGTGACAAAGCAGCTTTTTGTGTTTAGACGCAAGAACATAATCCGCGCGGAAACGCCTACAGGTGTCTCTATGGCGTTGATGAGTTGGTTTCGAACCGCGAAACCTACACCATGCTCTCGTGTTTCTGAGGGACTCTTGCCCTTCCAGTGACTTGCCCGTCCAGAAAGTGTAGTTAGCTTTACGCAAAGACCCTTCGTCTTTGGTTCTGGTCTCTTGTAAGGCTACAATATCAATATTGAGCCTTTTGAGCTCCACGTCGATACTGTAAGTTTTGCGCAGTTCTTGGGCGCAATCGGAGCTTCCGTAGGTGTTCAGGAAGCCTGTCCTCATAGTTCGGACATTCCATGTCGCAAAGCGCATGTAAGCAGCGTTGGTATGGGTTTTGGGATTTTTCCTTTGAGGGGGTGGTTAATGTCACAGCGTCAACGTCCAGCTGTAAGGCTTGTGTTCCGTTCACCCAGGCGGGACGAGTTAACGCAGAGGCGGATCACCTCTGCGTTCACACATCAATAGGAACCTTATTGATCGGGGGCTGCCCGACTTAGAGCAGGCGGTAGCTGATCAATGGATCTACGATGGATCCTCCTACTGTCAAGAGTGGCCCCTGGCGCCCGCACATACGCCTATTCGTGCCGACTTATAACCGGTGACTGCCTCTCTCCGTTGTTGTCACATAACAAAGACAATAATAAAACATTAACAACTTCGTATTGCACTTTTTATAAAATATACAAGCAATCGAAACTATTCTTCTTGCTAATGTAACGTTAGGCCTTAATGTATGCGTGTTCAATGTCTGTAGGGTTGGAAATCATAAATTGTGAACCGAATTTATTTGCGCGGAAGATGATCAGATACACAAGTTGATTCGAACCTTGGAGAGAAGTGACCGGTGAGTCGCGCTGAGCGTCGATTGCTTAAAGTGCTATGTGTATATATAGTTGCGTCATGCTTTGTGTGTCCCCACACTAATATTAATCAACGCAAATATTAACTTCGATATTAACCAACACAATAGTTGTACCAAATGAACTGATAATAAAAAATAATATTATCGAACAATGATAGCAGCCATCTACTTTCAATAAAAAAACCTAGTCCTTTAACAACCACTGATTTTGGTTCATAAAGCAAAGCTTGTCGACAGCCTCAGCTTTTAGTGAACTACGCCTATCATTTGAATATAACCAGTGGCTGAGAAAACTCTTTCAGATCTAACCGAGATCGCCTTCTTTTTATCTTCTGCGTTTTACAGCGATTCAGTATCAAAGCATCTTGTTCTCTCCGTTTATTCGAGGGATAAAACGAATTGTGAAATTTCATAATATCAGTCGTTGTCGAACTTGAACATTTTAGATGTTTGTTTTTCTGCTCGACGGGAGTTCTCGATGTACATAATTAGCACTATGTCCTAAAGATAGTAAATAGTTTAAAAAATGGAATAAAATTTATTTATACTATATGAAATAACGAGACAACTCACCTTCATTTACCCAAGTTTCATCCAAGTATATATTTCTAAGTATATTTTTCACGTCGACACGACTCCATCTTGAGCAAAATACCTTTCCCTCGAAATTTACAAACCTGGTCCATCGAATATATATAATAACATCTTTATCGAATGTTAGGTAACTTTCTATATTTTTACAAATATTTCGTATTCCATATTATATACAAATGAATAAACAAGTTCATTCGTTCTCCATTCGGTTTGTGAACGTAGTTGGACGAGACCTTAATATTAATTGTCTATTCATCGAAAAATGGCGTCTTGAATGTCGGCAAAACTGTTTTCGTAACTTTGGAAGTCAAATTAAAGTGGATTTTAGTAGTTAAGTGGAATATTGTTGTATTATAAATGAATTTATATTGTTTTACTGTTTCTGAGTAGTTCAATGGACTACGTTCAGTAAGTACTTACCTATCGGTAATTACGGGTAAAGAGGACATGGGGTTGACTGACCTTAGCTGATTAGCTGTTGTTAATCGTTCGGTTACAGTAGTAAGAAAGTGAATTTTAGTGCTTAAAATTCACTTTCTTAGAAAACTCTCTTCTCTGAAAAGAGCTTTTTCTTATGTCGCGTTGAAATCGTGTGTCACAAAATAACATTTACATGCTGTACGCAACAAGCTGTAAATACTGTTTTCATAATTATGACTGGTCTGATCCTAAATGATCTTAAATCCTAAACTCTCACCCAACTGCACATTATTACATTTATAGGAAGATGTTTGTTTCTTGGTCGCTTACTTCTTTCATCTATGGGTAAATCACTTTCATTTAATAGATGTTCCTCATCACTGCATGGTTAGTACTCACTGTACATTTATATTCTAATCCACATTCTCCAACACTACCTGTAGGAGTCACCTCCACTCCATCTAGATTAGTAGTTAGCTCATTCACAGGGTTAGGTTATGTCTCAGGGTTAATATCTACCACAGGTTCTTCTTCCAGGTTTATTGGTGTTATATATTCCTTTTGGCGTTGGCGTTCTATGGGGGAGGCTTTCGTCCAGCAGTAGACGGCAAAAGGCTGAAAAAAAAAAGATTCCTTTTCTTCGCCTTCCTTATCTTGAAGTTTCTAACCCACCATCAACCCTTTTTTATCCTTCTTGTCCCACTTCCTCCTTTGTTCCTTCGGAATGTGAGCATACACTTCCGTTCCGAAGACTTTTAACTGGTGATTGTCAAACTTTTTGTTTGTTCATACTTCAAATGGTGACCTTCCATTTTCATGATTTTTCCCAGTTCTATTCAAGACAAATACTGCTGTATTAATTGCTTCCGCCCACAGTTTCTTTGGGAAGTTTTCTTCAATTAACATTGTCCATGCTGTTTTCACTAATTTGCTTTTTCTCTCTCAGCCTTTCCGTTCTGTTCCGGCGTATAAGGTACAGTTGTTTGGTGTGTTTAAAAACTTCTTTGTTTATGAATTCTAAGCCATTATCACTTCTAAGCATTTTCAGTCTGTTTCCTGTTATGTTTTCGGCCTTATTTATGAAGTTCTCAATGCAGTATTTAATTTCATATGTTGTTTTAATAAAGTATACACTTCTGTAATTCAAATAGTCGTCCTTAGTATGACAAAATATCTCGTCACTCCAACAGATTCTTCTTCCATTGGGCCGCAAGTATCCGCATGAATTAGCTCGCAAGTCCTTGTACTCACGTTCTCACTCTTGGTGTACGGTAGTCGATGTATCTTTCCAGCTAAACAACTTTCACACTCAGGTTTAGTGGTTTGTTTAACATCAACATTATGTTTTTGCAGAACGTCTTTTACGTGAGTAAAGTTTTGATGCACGAGTTTTCTGTGCCACTCATTTAAGTCATTATTCACTAGTGTTGTAGAACTTGCAGTCTCGTAATTGTACTTATATTTTTCCGTACATACATAACATAGATGCAACAGTTAATATTTTAATTTGTATAAATTTGCATTTCTTTCTTTATAAATCTTATCATAATTTATGAAAATATTTTATTTGGAATTTATTAATTTTTGTGGTTATTTTTATAAATCTATTAATTCTAAAATATATTTTTTTTAATTTATTCCTACTCAATAATAGGAACGATGTCCCCATGTCATCACCAGGCAGATCTATCGTTCAATTGTCATTGTTGTGGGGATCCTAAAGTAGGTGCATTTCCAACGAGTTCATCAAATAGACTAAAAAAGTGGAATCAGCGTATTTACAATAATTAAATAATTGACAATTAAAATAATATTTAAAGTTGTTGCTTATGGTGTTAGCTATCTAGTCCTGCGAGGTTGTTGGTGTTTTACACCTGTATAAACTTTTGAACAAACAATATAAGCTGAGAAACTCCTGTAAATATACTAAAATTCTCTTGTTCATATTTTACAACAAAAATGTCATGACGACGGCCCAGTATTTTATGGCTGAAATAGAAGCCCCGGTGTCAATAAGCCATGTATGCAAGTCCCCACAAGGATTAATGTTTAAATTAATATGACACTTATTATTACAGGATAAAATTGAATGGTTATTCACGAAAAATACTTATCGGGTTCTGACTCTTTAGACTCTTGGTTTTCTTGCGAATCTGAGTCTGTCAAAATATGTATTTCTGGTTCTTCTCCCTCAGTATATCTAGAGCGAGTGTAAAATATCTTACCTCTGTTGCCTCGAAATGACCTTTGCGCGCCTCGTCCTCTGAATCGACCACCTGCCCAGCTGCTCTCGTCTGATTGCGCCTGAGTACCCTGAACTGGCACCTGTCCTCTTCCTGGTGTATACAGACCTCTATTTCAGAACCGACCTCTAAAATTCCGGTATTGATTATAGTTATTTCTGTTATTGTAACGCATAGAAAATATATAACCTGATGTTGATGGGGTAGTGATTTGTTCATCTATAGCAGCTTGAATAGCATCACTCAAGGACGAATAATTCCTTTCTGCTATTATGCTACTTAATTGCCAATCTCTCAATCCATCCGCGAAACTTTTATGGCCTGTTTTTTCATTTAAAAGCTTCAATACACTAAAACTGGTTTCACTCCCTTCGGATTGAGAGATCGTCAAATCTACAAATAAATCTGAAATTTATTTCCCATACTCATCTATAGAAAGATCGTATTATCGCAAATTAAATAATTTATATTGGTGTGCTGTTGCTGATTTTTTGGGCAACAGATGAGTTTTCATAGCCTTAATTAAACTATCAACTGATTCATATTTATTTTTAAGTTTTAGTTTAGCCGTTTGTGACAACCGACTATTCAAAACAAAGTTTACTAATTTATTTTGACCTTCCTGGTCGAGCTCGGATTGATAATACTCTACACCGTCAATGAGCTGTTTTGTACTAGCCTCGTCATCTTTCAAAACTGGTAATAAGTTCAGTGCAACCTTGAGGTCAAACTTGGCCATGTTTTTTAATTTACTAGTGAACTTTTCTACCGATGAATTACTGCATAAGTCTAATATACTGTCATATAAACCAAAAAACTGAAATTTGTTCATCTAATTCTAAAGATTCATTCTCCTTTAATTTAGGTCTCAACGTATTTAACTTTTCCAAACTACAATTAAACTGACTAACTAAATTATCAGCTTCTTTTAATTTTTTCAATACAATTTTACCTTGAACGCCTACCTGGGCCGATTTTCACCGATTTTCTTAAATTATTTAAATGTTCATACATTACGGTCCATTATATAACATATTTATATAATTTAAATATGCTTATTCATATATATTACCACGCATACACCAATTCACTATAAAAGCACTATGACATATTTTTAATTTCACTATCACGCAAAATCTTCTTCTGCTACGTCTTAGCACATGTCGCGTTAACTGGTCTCTCATCCAAGATTGATGGCATTACTTATATAACCTGTAGCCAATATATAATAATCCAAGGAAAAATATTGTACATATAATCATCAAGACTATGCTTACTGCTCACAGATGAAATTTTATTTCTTCCACTGTAGCTGAATTTTTCCTCCACCGGCACTGTTTTGGTTTATAAAGATTTCCTCGTTGTTCACCTTAGATTGGCACATGATGATGATGATTGTCTTTGAATATAATAATATTCGTAACTTTACGATTTTTACAAAGATTGACACAGTCCAAACTAAACGTAAACATGATTAACTTGATCCTCGCTCAAGTGGCAGGGTCGCCATATAAGGATGGGACTTAGACACAATAAAACATCTGTAATGATGATCGAATACTGAGTATATTTAATCCATTAAACATTATTATAAGTACGCATTCAAGCATATAAGCTATTCGATTGGGAGTTTGCTGACTTCTCCCTCAGAAACTGTTAGTAGTGGAGCGCCACAAACATTTATGCCGGTGAATCACACCCTATTTATTCAAGCGAATACGTTTTTATCGCGATCGGCCCGGATTTCGAATATTTACGAATTTTTGACGCGTAGCCGATGTTTTTATGATCATGTATAGGCGAGTACTCTGCAAGTTTATTTACCCCCTCCTTGATTGTGTCTAACTTACCTTTACCTCCTTAACTACCAATTCGGTTTCTAGGGACGGTCTTGGAGGTGAGGCCGCCTTTGGTTTCACGTTTCTGAGAGCGCGCACTTCCGACGACAGTATGTCTAGACTCCATCTTGAGCAAAAACCTTTCCCTCCAAATGTTATTTGTATCGACCCGAACCTTTACTATCTTCATGTCGTCTTTCGTGGTGCATCACCTTTTGGTCCCTGGCCTTTCGAACCCTGTCAACTCTCGCTTCGGTAGTTTTTAGATCCAGGGCGGTCCTGATCGTTGTGATGACATTTTCGCTCGTCTCTCTTGAATCTTTAGATGAGATGATCAGTGTGTGGTTGGGCTGTTGCGGGGGTTTCGGCTTTGCTGTTGCTTGAGCGAATGTGAGTGGGCCTGTGAGTAGGTTTCTCGCTACTATTTAGTTTGCTTACCTCCTGCTTGATTGTGTCTAGGGTCTATTTTACCTTCTTGACTGCCAATTCGGTTTCTAGGGATGGTCTTGGAGGCGAGGCCGCCTTCGGTTTCGAGTTTCTGAGTGCGCGCACTTCCGACGACAGTATGTCTAGTTTTTTTTGACATTATTTTAAGTTTTTGAGTCGGATCGTTTGTTTGATGTTTTAGTATGTATTTTTCTATTTGGGTTGCTTGTTCAAGGCTTGAGATTTTTGTCTCAATTTTAGATAGCATCTCCCTGAGATTTTCGACTATCGCAGAAGGGGGTTGAGGGGCAGTGGCTTCGGGAGGTTTCGGCATCTCGACGACAAGAGTCTTGGTCTTGTCGACCTCTTGTCGAAGGACGTCTATTTGGTTGCCTAGGCTGCTCACTTGTTTTCGTAACTTCGTTCTCGATTCTGTCCCATCTTGTCCCCTCCTTCCCAGTATCAATGGTGTCAGAGGTCTGGGATTTAAGCCTGCCTTCTAACCCCTCCTGCGCCTCCCGAATCTCTTTTATGGCTCTGAAGGGCTCCACCGTTTCGTAGCTTAACCAGCTCCGAACCGCCTGGGTTTTCTCCAGAGCCCCGTTTATTTACATGCGGGTCTCATGCAGTTGTTCTACCACGGTAGTTTTTACAACCTGGTAGTTGTTTAGCTCTTTTTCTTAGATAATTAGCCTTAACACTGAGGGATTGAAAATGGTACCTTAAGTACCCTGAGTAACTTTAAGAAATACTTTAGCAAGGCCATATGTCGTCGCACTTCGAGGGAATCGTATCCTGTCATTCCTTGTACAGTGGTATGAAGGAAGACGACAAATGATATTTTTTTGTGCTACATAATCTATATATGTATTTTATTTTAAATTTTATTTGTCGATTCTTCTTGAAAGTTCAGCTTTTATCCTCGCCTTTCTCAGATCTTATTCCCGTGTTTGTTAGCCACGTTTGTATGTAGTTTTTCTTCCAAGACATATTTGGCAGTCGCTCCACTTAGCGTGAGTGACTGAACACGTTTCTATTCTGTCGAGTATGCTTAGGAACCTACATATAAAAATACATGTCAGTAGGTATTTTTATTATTATAATTTACTAAAGTATTACGAACATCAAGGTATATGAAAGATGTTATATTTAGGTAAAATACCATTTTTCAAAACTATGGGCGTCCACATCTCGTGGTAATCACCTTCTCTTTTTTTTGCTTCAAAAATTAGCTCACCGCCATCGAGAAAGCCGGTCTCTCTTTGTATGAGCGATTATTAGCCTCTTGCCTTAGACAGGATATTTTGGGCCTATTGTAAGGCCACTCAAGTATGCTCGACGGGAGTTCTCTATGTTATCCACCCATACATTATCAGCAATATGTCCTAAAAATAGTTAACCGTTTAAAAATGGAATATAATTTATTTCTACTATATGAAAAAACAAGACAACTCACCTTCGTTAACCCAAGTTTCATACAAGTAATACATTTTTCACGTCGTTACGACTCCATCTTTCTCGAAATTTGCAAATCTGGCCTATTGACTATATATAATAACATTGTCATCGAATGTTACGTAACTTTCTATATTTTTACAAATATTTCATATTCCATATTGTATACAAATGAATTAACAAAAATCTATTTAAAAAAAATCTAAAATTTGTGACAAAACTAAAATGATATATTTTTATCTGGCATTCGCTTTGAAGGATTCTTCAAGCATGTAGCCGGGATAATTAAGGTAGCTGGTATCGGCAGGACGGAGTATTTGTGTCTCCGTGAGAAATAACATTGCTGGCCGTGCTGTCTCGACATGGTGGTGGACGGCGTTGAGGTTAGTGTGGAGTCCACGGATGTTAGAGAACTCGACCTCAAACAGCGTGGTTATGGTGGGGCTGTGCGCCGCTGTACGACCGTTATTTCTGCTTTGTTGCGGTACCATTTGGGAAAAAAATGGAAAAGAGACATGTAGCGAGCGATGTATTGCCACGATAGGGAATGGCAAAGTGTGGAGGCGTGTTTCCCCAAGTGGTTGCCAAAAGGGAAAGTACACTGACTCGCCGGACGGAAATGCCCGCGAAGCCCCCGGAAGTGGCCGCCGGGACCCCATCTCCCGGTCACCAACCGGCACGACAGTCCACCCCGAGATTATGCGTGGCCTGGTGGGGCAGCCCGCGAGCTGGTTAGGCACGCTCGGGCCCCTGTACTATGCCAACAAAACAATTAGTTACGGCACGAGATCCCGCAATCATTCAAACCACGCATTGCAATGCTAAATGCACTAAGTACGTTTTGCAGACGTTGCAACGTGGTAATACAAACATTTTGTCTTGAAATAAAAAATTTGACATATAAATTAATAAATATATGCCGGGAATCATCGTTCTCGATGACATCTTCATTAGGGCCTGGCCACACTTTCT
Organism: Nymphalis urticae; assembly: GCA_905147175.2. Lineage (NCBI taxonomy): Eukaryota > Metazoa > Arthropoda > Insecta > Lepidoptera > Nymphalidae > Nymphalis > Nymphalis urticae. The sequence goes on from LR990009.1 coordinate 2,445,488, forward strand.
GGCAGTGCGGCGCGCGGTGCGGCGGGAGACGCGACAGGCGGCGTGATTTGTGGTGGTATGCCACAACTAGTTTAGTTACGACCGCGGTGGCGTCAGCAGTGGACGTACTTAGAGAACGGTTAAACTATTAAAATGACCTTATCAAAAGTGGCACGGTATTGCCATGAAACAAGTGCGTACTTAGCCCAAGATATCTGTGACATACTTCATAGGTTGTCTACCATTTGTTTTCGCCTTACCGCTTGACGCGCCTCACGCCGCGCCGCTCTTGGCTGTGGCCAGAGGTTAGTGGTTAAGTGAAGACGTTATGTGCTAAAGTATTACGAACATCAAGGTATATGAAAGATGTTATATTTAGGTAAAATACCATTTTTCAAAACTATGGGCGTCCACATCTCGTGGTAATCGCCTTCTCTTTTTTTTTACTTCAAAAATTAGCTCACCGCCATCGAGAAAACCGGTCTCTCTCTGTATGAGCGATTATTAGCCTCTTGCCTTTGACAGGCAAGAGGCTAATAAAGGCCCGAAATCACTGACTGAGTGATTTCGGGCTTAGTAGACGTCATCGGGGTAAAATGCGAGCAGAAAACACAATTATCACAGTTTCACTAGTATTCAATAGTTTCATTACAACACCTAGCAGCAATACGAAATTTGTAGGTAATTTGAAAAATTCATAGCCCACAGCCAAGACCGCTATTACTGCATTAGACATATTATGGAATGATCATTATCTGTTGACGGTGGTGATGATGGTTTCAACTGTGGTAAAATTTCTGTCAAGTTGTTTTTTTATCTATTAGCTAAACGACTTAAAATTTGATTCTGGTTTTCTTCAATTTCAATTCTTCTCGATTCCAATCGTAGCCTTTTCCTCTCATGTTTATTTTTTCCGGTCTGCCTAGTTGCAGCCGGCGATTATCAACAGCCACAAACTCGCTTGTGGCTCGTTCGAAGGGTGTTTGAACCCGGCGTTTGCGCGCTTAAAGCAGCCCGCGGCGCCGCGGCGTGGATGTGGCGAGCGACGCTGCAAGCGACGGGCTTGCCCGATGTTGCGTGTAGGAGCTACCCGTGACGTGGACGCGGTAGGCGACGTCGCTGACGGCATCGGCGCGGACGTAGTGTCGGACTGGTGGTGGAGGATGTGGCAGTGAAGAGGGGGCAGTAAATGCTGATGCTGTTGCTGACTGTGCCGTCAGCACATCGCCTTTTTAGTTGTACTCCATATTTGACATGACGAAATCATATATTATTCCTTCGGTCTTTGAGTATTGGCTAGCCTCATACCTGGATCCGAATATTATATGCCTCAGTATCTCAAGATAGTCTACACGCAAAACTGTCAATAAATAATAATATATAAAATTGAGCCCAAATAATTTGTGATGGACAGACTGTACGATCAGACTCTCCGTTTGTGGATGGTAGAGAGATTCTCTGATGGTGGGGCCTGAAAATCATGAAGAACATTAATACACTTGTTAATAGAAGAAAATACAGTAATAAGCAAAGACTACAAGCAAAAAAATAAACTAGCTGACCGATAACAGCAGTCAAACCCATTATGCCCAACAACACCCTCTCTTCTGCAGCACTGAGAGTTTGCTGCTTGGACCACCACCAGTACAAAAAGCATCACCACGTATCGCCAAAGTTTTTTTTCTTAGTCTTAGCTTTCCAGTTCTGGACATTATTCGTTAATTTTTGTTGTAAGTAATATCGTAATTCCCTCGTTATAACTAGAACAAGTTAAAACTATTTCAGAGAAACAAAGGGTCTATTGATTGAGTAAAGAATCAAGTACAATTATTGTTTAGCTTGTTTCGTAGTAGTAATATTAATTCATGTCGCGTATCACTTCATTGTTTATGTTTCAAACTTTCTGGAACGTACATAACGTTGTATATGACCATATCAATCCGTTCGGTCCCGTTCGACACCTGCACCGCTATCTGTCCACAGCCGAGGACACTAATTGTCGCACCATTACCTTCAACAATTGATTGTTCCGTGATATTAGTAAATGATTTAAACAATGCGCGATTTCTACACATATGTTCACTAGCACTGGAGTCCACCAACCACTTTGTTTATGCAGTTCATGTGACGAACTGGATACTACAAATTCATTACTCTTCGTTTTGTTCTCAGTCTTACTAACTTTTTGTGTACGAAACCTACACTGCGCCTTGAAATGTCCGAACTTTCAACAAAAATAGTTTTTATTATTTACGTTTACTTCACTGCCATTTTTATTTTTTCTGCAATATACTTCGAAAATGTCCAACTTTACTACACGTGTAGCACTTTATTACTTTATTTGTCTTGTATTTTTCAAAACGAACGCAGAGGATGAAGATTGCTGGGACTCTTCAATCTTGCATTTCACCATCTCTTCTTCAATTAATAATCTGGCCACCAAGTTATCAATGGTTTGCTTATCTTGGGGTGCCGACTTCTACGCCGACACAAAACACATGTATTCGTCAGGCAACGCCATCAAAACTTTTGTGATAACGAACTTATCATCTCATCTCCTCGCCCATCTGTTTTAACACGTTTCTCATCTTAGATTTTGGACAAAAAAACTGACATATTGATACCCTTTTCGTATTTGTACTGAAAATAACCTTGTTGTGTAATGTGTACACTAGTTTCAGTCTTCTGTTCATGCACGCTTTGAAGTTTTCGCCACATTTCAGCAGAACTCGTGCATATGATGATGTGTAACATGGCCTCTTCCGCCATCCGTGTAACTAACAACGCTTGCGCCTTGGCATCTTCAGCTTCTCATTTCGTTATTTTAGCAGGAGCTTCGGGCTAATACATTTTCCCTCCACAACGTCCATTAAACCTTGGCCTCTCAACAGCACCGTAGTCTGAAATTTCCAGATATTCCAATTTCTAGAACCCTCCAGCTTGATCACGTTCACATTATTGTTACTCTCCATGTTCCCACCCTGTTCACAATCCAGAACAAGTTATCCTTAGTTTTGAACACACCGCGCCACACCACGTGCCGCTGTGAAACTTAACCTCACTTTCTTTCCCGCCGACGAGTAACTGCTAACGCCGAACTTTTGATTCTAACTAACTCACGGATTGGATATACTGGATTATGTGCCTGGGCCCATAACCTAAAGGTAATATTCAACACATATAATTTAATCGGCTCAAGTACCTACTGTGTTCATGAAAGCAATTGACAGAAGAAAAAAAAACTAAACAATAATGCCAACTTAAAATAAATGTATGGACATTGTACACTACATATTTAACAGCTATGCCACTCAGTAGTCCACCCGACGATAAATGCAACAATGTTTTATGCTCTTACTGTGAATACTCAATGCGGTACTGGTTGCATAAGCAGCTTCCTCCGTCGTATACACCTATATATAACTAGTTGTGCCCGCAATTCGCTCTGCTCCACGTGTACGAAACTTCACTGTTGTCCTTGCAATGGTTGTTGTAAAAGAAGTTCACACTCGCGAATGCGAGGAAGGGTTTTTTTTAAATCCTCCCTCTCCATGATGGTATGGAGTGTAGACTGGTCCAGGGTGACATGTGTTTGGATTCCTAGCGCTAGTCTATCTCGGCCGAATCTTGGACACTCCAAGATAAGATGGAGGGTTGTTTCCTCGCAATCGGGATCGTAGACACAGGAAGGACTTTTGTTCTATGAGCTCGGACATAACTCAATACATGAAAAAAAATGATTTTACATGTTTCGTTGTACTGTTGTAACATTTGTAGGTCTATATTTCATTCATAAACGAAAGAACGATGACACGCTCGCGCGCGCTTGCGTTTGTGGTCGCCCGCCATTGGCTTAGTACGTGTTCACCGACGCTCGCGCATTTTATTGATGACAACGGATAATTAACTATGGATATCGATACAGAAACATGTATAATTGATAAAAAAAAATCTTCTCTGATTTTTCTTTACCTTAATAGCATTACACTTGCTTATTGATATTCAGACCAGAAACTACCACCAGTTCGGAAAAGAAACACCCAGCCCTGAGAAGAACCGGCGAAATAAACTCAGCGGGTTTTGTTTACATGTATCATGTTTCATTTACAAAAAAAAGAGAGAAATAACAATGCGGCGATCGTCTCATTCCCAAGGTGTGCTATCATCCATAAATTCATTAATTGTATAATAACCTTAAGCACACAAGCGTTCCTTTACGATTTTTTTATATTTAGCATCTGAGGCATTATGAACGCTTTCTGGGATCCTGTTTATTTATTTTATTTTGGACAAGCAACAGTAGAGACATTAGATATACAGTTAAATAGAGGTTGAAAAGGTTTTTTGACAAATGTTCTACTGATTATAGGTTATCACATCATTCGTAAACCATCACATTATACATGGACATTAAATAAAGTTAATCGTTAACAATTACAAGTCCATAAAATACAAATACATTAACATCATTAACAAATATTTTGAAATTATTATTAAATTTACGATTGAATATTTATATAAACTTATATATTAATTTAGTGAAAAAAAAATTGACAACAAAAGGAAATTAAAAACAATTTTAGAGAAAAAAAAAAACAAAAAAGGCCCAATTTTATATAAGTTAGTGAATAATAAGTCAAATTGGGTCGATTGAAAAATAGTCCACTGTTATATGGTTTTACATACATTGCCCACAAAAGAGTTACTGACTCTATGCAGTCGAGTAACGGGAGTAATTAGTTTGTGTTTGTTCCTTGGTAATGTTATCAGTATCACATTTTCCCACAAAATCATTAATACTTTAAGGAAATACATAACATTCTCAATACATATTATATAATATATATGTGTTTTCTTTTTATAAATCAATTAATTCTTACATAATTTTTAAATTTATTTTTACTCAATAATAGGAACGATGTCCCCATGCCATCACCAGGCAGATCTATTGTTCAATTGTCATTGTTGTCAATGACCGGGGACCCTAAAGTCGGTGCATTTCCAACGAGTTCATCAAATAGAGTAAAAATGTGGAATCAGCGTATTTACAATAATTAAATAATTGACAATTAAAATAATATTTAAAGTTGTTGCTTATGGTGTTAGCTATCTAGTCCTGCGAGGTTGTTGGTGTTTTACAAGCAACCTGTATAAACTTTTGAAGAAACAATATAAGTTGGGAAACTCCCGGAAATATACTAAAATTCTCGTGTTCATATTTTACAACTAAATTGTCTAGACTAAACTATGCGGCTCAGTAACACTCGCCACGTCCACCTTGCACGTCGCTTGCAACGAGACTGGTACGCCGACTTTAGCGTAGTATTTGATGTCGCATTTCAGAAGTACGTCAGTGGATTCTAGTCAGCGCGATCGTCAATCTGTCCATAGTCGAAGCTCTAAGTATTCACCTAATCACAACCATAATTATAATATAAATTGTTATCAAAAGGAATTGTCACAATCTTTATACAACATTTTTTTGTTATTTAACTGAAATAATAATTACTAAGGCGTTCAACACACGACGACGCGGCAGGCGGTGAAGCGGGTCTTACGTTGCGTTGTCTTGTAAGTAATCCGTTGATGCCTAACACACGTACACCGCCTGACGGTACGGATCAGCGGCGCTAGCGCGTTACTACGCGGAACCCTATAAGGGCCTGGCCACCGCTTCTGGCGGTGCTGCGGGAGACGTGGCCGGTGGCGTGGTTTACGGTGGTATGTCACGGCTAGACTAGTCAACCGCGCGGCGTCAGCGGTGGACGTATCGACGTTGAATATACGAAGGCAAGCATAGAAACTTTTGATTATATACTTGGCCACATACATGAAGACCTCACCTCTAGAACAGCTGTTTCTAACTTTAAGCTGTTTTTAACCTATGCAGATAATTAAAAGTTTAAACTTGTTTATAACTAGGTATTTATTTATTTATTTATGTACCATAGTCAAATTAGTAATCACCCATTTTGTGTGTCACCCAAAGTGCACGTCGCCGGTAGCTGTGCCGTACTTCGTAGGTAGTACCATTTGTTTTCGCCGCTCACCGCTTGCCGCGCCTCACGCCGCGCCGCCCTTGTTTGTGGACAGCGGTTAGTGGTTAAGGGCTTAGTAGGCCTCATCGGGGCAAAATGCGAGCAGAAAACACAATTATCACAGTTTCACAAGTAACAACACCGAGCAGCAATACGAAATTTGTAGGTAATTTGAATTGTTCATAGCCCACAGCTGAGACCGCTATTACTGCATTAGACATTTTATGGAATAATAATTATCTGTTGAAGGTGGTGATGATGGTTTCGACTATTGTAAAATTTCTATTAATTTGTCTATAACTTGTCGCACTTCGAGGGAATCGTATCCTGTCATTCCTTGTACAGTGGTATGGAGGAAGACGACAAATGATGATATATTTTTTTCTGCTACATAATCAACATATGTATTTTATTTTAAATTTTATTTATCGATTCTGCTTAAAACGTCAGCTTTTATATTCGCCTTTTTCAGATCTTATACCCGTGTTTGTTAACCACGTTTGTATGTCGTTTTTCTTCCAAGACATATTTGGCAGTCGCTCCACTTGGTGTGAGTGACTGAACTCGTTTCTATTCTGTCGAGTATGCTTAGGAACCTTCATATAAAAATACATATTAGTAGGTATTATTATTATTTACTAAAGCATTACGAACATCAAGGTATATGAAATTTTTTTTTTCAAAATATGGGAATGGCATATTATATACAAATTAATAAACAAATGGTTATTTAAAAAAATCTAAAATTTGTGACAAAACTAAAATGACATATTTTTATCTGGATTAATTCATTCGTTCTCTATTCGCATGATCTGGGATAGATGATAATTTTTTTTCCACAGGCAAACGTACATCCTTTACGTAACATGTTGTAAACTGTTTTCATAATTGTGCCTGGTCTGATCCTAAATGCACCAAGTATGTTTTTCAAACGTTTTGTTGGCATCACCAACAGTTGCTCTTGAAGTTTGTATGCTTTGAAACTTTGTTTTAATATAGACAAGTTCATTATTTTTCGCCAATGATCTTAAAACACAGTCATCGTCACTGTCTACTCTCTGCAGTTTTTATATTTCGACGACTCACCAGACTTCTCCTCAGGATCCATGATAAAAAAATAAGACACTCAATAGAAACGAACATAATTATATTTTTAAACAACATGTACAGCGGTACAAGAAACGTCGAAAGAATGCCAGCAAGACCTTACTTTACAACTAACTGAACTGCGACATGTGTTATTTCTCAATAATGATACCATATGAGGAGCGTCGGAATACAAACCGATAAATAACATTTGTGTTTTTTGTGGAAAAATGTAAAAATATGGCCAAGTTCATGGTTTTCTAATTTAGAGTTAAACAAAATCTATCAATTTATTGTTTTATCATTACTGTTTGGAAACTAAAATTCTGCATTCGTGACTGTGTTACCTGTAGAATTATAAAAAATATACGTTTATTCGAGGGATAAAACGAACTGTGTAATTTCATAATATCAGTCGTTGTCAAACTTGAACATTTTAGATGTTTGTTTTAATGCTCGACGGGAGTTCTCGATGTTCTTATAAGCAGTATGTCCTTAAGGTAGTAAATAGTTTAAAAATGGAATATAATTTATTTCTACTATATGAAATAACAAGACAACTCACCTTCATATACCCAAGTTTCATCCAAGTAATATATTTTTCACTTCGCCACGACCCCATCTTGAGCAAAATAACTTTCCCTCCATATTTGCAAATCTGGTCCATCGACTGTATATAATAACATCTTTATCGAATGTTAGGTAACTTTCTATATTTTTACAAATATTTCGTATTCCATATTATAAACAAATGAATAAAAAAAAATCTATTTAAAAAAAATCTAAAATTTGTGGCAAAACTAAAATATTAAACATTTACTATTTTTTATTAAATATTTACTATTTTTATCTGGATAAGTTCATTCGTTCTCCATCGGTTTGGTGAACGTGGACGAGACCTTAATATTAATTGTCAGTTCATCGAAAAATGGCGTCTTGAATGTCGGCAAAACTGTTTTCGTAACTTTGGAAGTCAAATTAAAGTGGATTTTAGTAGTTAAGCGGAATATTGTTGTATTATAAATTAATGTGTATTGTTAACTGTTTGCAGTGCATAATAAAGCGAAGTTATCAGCAATTCACTTTTAATATTTAAAATTACGGTTTGTTTTTATCCATTCAGATCAGATGGCCGTGTGTGAATAGTCTTTTAGTATATTATTATTATTATTATTAATATTTATAAATACGGTTTGTTTTTATGTATTTCTATTGTGATTGAAATAGTTATAGTATAGATGTATTACTGAGTAGTTTAATAGACTATGTTTAAGTACTTACCTATCGGGTAGCGAAGACATGAGGTCATGACCTCAGTTGATCAGCTGTTATTAATCGTTTGGATACAGTAGTATGAAACTGAATTCTATGCACCTTTGGTTGTGAAGAAGTCCGAATGTGATACTAACGCTTAGCAGAATGTTCGATAGTCTACTAACAGAACGAAAAAAAGTCACTAATCGATTCGGACACACATATAATTTACTACACAATACAGTCAGAAGGAGTAAAGAGAACATTAAAATATAAACAAAGTCAGTCACGATAATTAGAACATCACAGAAGGAATACTTGGAATCACAATAAAATATATTTGCATAGAAGAGAAAAAACTATTATTTAAGAACGGTCGTAATATATCACCAGTAGAGGGTAGCGCAACTAAACGGTCACCGTACGCTGCGACGATCGTGGGCGGCGCGTAGTAATTAATATGATAAATAATTAATAATTTGTATTAAAAATATTAATACATTTTATTATTATTGTTATTGATTATGTTTTGATGTTTAATTATTAGAAAGTGTATTATGTTGTTTGTAATTAATATTAATGTTCTGTGCGTGTGTTCCCCACACACATCTCAAAAGAGCTTTTTTTACAGTTTTTTTTTCCTTAGTCAAACGTTCATGCTGTACGTAACATGCTGTAAATACTGTTTTCATAATTATGCCTGATCTGATCCTAAATGCACCAAGTATGTTTGGCAAAGGTTTTGATGGCAATACAATTAGTTGCTCTTGAAGTTTGTAGAACACGGTCACCATTACTGTCTACGATCTGCAGTATGTATACGTTGGCGACTCACCAGAGTTCTCCTCAGGATCCATGATAAAAAAATAAGACACTCAATAGAAACGAACGAAGAGGTCTCTATTAAATTTTAATTTTTTTTTTTATATTTGCCGGGAGGGTAAATGACTCTACTCCACCTGATGTTAAGTGGTAGTAGAGTCCAAACGCGAGGACGGCCAGTACAGTCGGGAAGAAGGTTCTGCACTAGCCGCCCTCGCCTTGCAAGATGCCTCTTCACGCCTCGTTTGAAGGAACCCGGGTCGTAAGAGGAGGGGAATACGTGAGCTGGTAAGGAATTCCATTTTTTGGAAGTGTGACAAAGAAAGGAGTTGCCAAATTTCTTTGTGCGCGATGGAATTGATGTCACTGTTAGTCGGTGACATCGAGAGCCAGCACGCGTAAACTTGTGAAGGAAGGGGGAAGCAGGAATTAGGGAGAATAATTCCTCGGAACACTCGTCGTGATACAGTCGATAGAAAGCGCTAAGCGCTGCTATCTCTCGACGCAATTGTAAAGGCTCGAGGGTGTTAGTGACCTTTACGTCGCCAATAATGCGGACAGCACGTCGCTGCAACCGATCCAAGTCCTCAAGTAGGTACTTAGCGGAGCCATCCCAAAGGTGCGAGCAATATTCAACGCAAGACCGTACCTGTGTTTTGTACAGCAGTTTGAGTTGGACCTTCACTATATACATTGTATTTACGAATCAAGATGGAATTAGGTTTGTTTTAAAAAAGATTTATCAAAACAACTATACAAAAATAAAGTAAACGTATATCGACACGTACAATTTTTCACAAAAATAGAATAAGTGTAACCAATCACTTTACCTACCGACGACTGAGCAGCGAATTAATCGGCACTCGACTGAGCGCTTGTTTTTATAGACAGTGGTGGGGATCGATGCTGCCCACAGTATGTTTGGCTAATACGGATAGAACAAAAGAATCAAACTGAACTGAAATATAATTTATGGGATATCCTCCACAACTGAGTCCAAGCAGAAGTGTAAAACTAGCGCCTGCCGGTGTCTCCGCTCGCCCGCTTGCGTTCCCCTCTTCACCTCGAACCGAAATCACGCCACTCTGACGTCACATTTAAGGACACGCCCCCCTGGGGCCTATCCTTCAGCTAACTTTGTATATATGTATATACAAAGTACTAACACGTCCTACTTATATTCTTTGCAAAATAATCTTTTCAATACTCTCCACTAGGATTCAATATGTTTGTAGCAGTACGTCGCTACATAGAAAAAAGAAAACACCCGCCACGCATGCCGCAATACTTGATACTTCTGGCAGATGATATGCAAGTGAGAGGTTACTAATAATGGAGTCGTGAGGTGGCAGAGTTTGGGCGTTCTGGTCGTCCATTGTTGATGTAGGCGAGCAAAGATTCCACAATATTCCATCGTTTATACTGTACTCAAGAAGTTTTACTACTGCTACAACGTTCCTCTCCTAAAGTGGTGACCCCGACGCCGTCTAAGGAACCCAAAGAACGCCGATGAAATCCTGAACAAGAACCAACGAAGCCAGCCGAACCATCAGAGCCGAAAGAGCTTATTGAACTGCCCGTAATCTCTGCCAGTCTACACCGTGGAATCTCTTCCCATTTACTCACACAATGGAATATCAACATACTCAACTTCATATCAGCAAACTAAAGAAATTATCGCAAGAAATCGCTGAACTAAAAGCAAGACCTCAACACAGCCACCATCGTAAACAATTTCGATCTCATCAACGAAGCTCGTCACGACATAATTCTCGCACACGTACATCATCATCATCATCATCATCGGCACTTTGCTTCGATCACCGTTAATTCGGAAACCAAGTAAATTGGAGTCATTTTAAGAATAGCTTTAGACTGTGAATTTTAATTGATTATCTGATGAAAATATTTTTTTAATATTTCAATAATTATAGTAATTATGTACTATGATTTCATTTTAATTGTTTTTTTAAATAAAAAGAGTATTTTAAGCAGGAGTTTTGCCGTTATCATCAATTTGTTATGCCTTTGTTTTCATATCATTAGTGAATTCTTACATGTGGTCAAGTTCTTTTGAAGTTGAATAACTTCTTTGTGTCGATTGTTTTATTTATCTACCTTCTTAAAATAATACAAATTGTATCATCTTTTCATATAAACAAATTTCAATTAATGAATCTTTTATTGATCTCATAATCAGTATTATTTTTTTTCTATTAAAATAAAATTTATTTACTATTTCTTAAATTACAATACACGAACATAACTGTCAAGGATTAATATGGTTAGGTTATATATGATGATGTCACAAATCAGATGGCTTGTAATGTATGTATTATTTGATATATCCTAGCCTTACCGACTGTAGTTTTAGGCAATTCAATTCACTTCCTTTATTGGGAATTCCAGTAACAGAAGTACTTCGGTATGAACAAACTCATAACTCATTCCAGAAATGAGAATATAATTTATAAGATCTGTTCAGACCTTTGAAGATCATCAGCTGATTTCCTATATGACAAAAGGTTTTGATCAACTTTTACAGGTTCGTTTGTTATGAAATTCCGGCCCTTCGATGTCACAATGTTTATGTTGTGTATTTGATTTTATATTTTTGAAGTTTTATTGTGTTGGCTGTTATTTCAATGTTTAATATTATAATTACTACTGTATTGGCAGGTGGTCTTTAACATTTCAAGGGCAAATAATTTGAAAAAATAATTTTTTTTTTTAGACATAGTTCTCTTGGTTAGATATGTGTCCAGGGTCCTAAGTTTCAAACGTGTCATGACTAAATAAACAAGCAATCAGTAAGATGCTGAAGAAACCGTCCTTTTGTTACATTATTGCATTTCTTGTTAAGGTTATGCATTTACACTGCTCATAACCAAAATTCTGAAGAAATACCAAGAGGCAGCGAGTTTGAAGATTGCAAGAGTAATTGAAAATGAAACAAGTCATAATAATTAAGTGTTTTTAATTTCCTGATCCAGTACAGCTGTTTGCGTTTGCGAACTGCTTTTGACTTTTTGATAAGATCTTATTTTTTTTAATCAACTTTGATGATCAAGTTGTAAAAAATATTTGACACCATTATTTCTGTGTAGACTAAGGCAGCAGAATATGCACACTATATATGCATATACATTTTTTAAATCTCGGGATTCGTCTCGTAAATTTGTTGTGTCCTTTTTACATGTCATTATTATTATTTTTTTGGATTGTGTATTGCTGTTGGCCTTTGTGGCCTTTACAACGTCCTCGGGCCAGATGGGCGAGTTGAACTCAAGCCGGAAGTTGGGAACCCACATAAGAGGTCCTAAGGGGTGCTTGTAAGGCCGGACCTCGGATTAGGACGCCGTTGGAGTCATGTCATTAGTGAACTAATTCGTTGATGTGGTCATTTTTTTTAAAGTTGAATAATTCAAACCTTCGTGTCGATTGTTTTTTTTTTCAAACTTCCTCAAATAAGATAAAAGTATATTGCACTTTGCTAAAAGCGATGAAATTTGTAAACATTATTAACGAAATTCACTAAACCCACTTAACCGTTGGTTTCCTTTCCGTCTTAACGGGGAGCGCCGCGGGATCGCTTGTGCATGCTATCGTGACGACAAGTACGGCATGTATGTACAATGACCCAAATATATATGTGCTTAATTAATTTAGTAACATAAAAATATAAATATACAATTTCCCTCATATACGTTATCCCTTACAAAAAGATTGTCAATTTTTTAAGGTAGCTATACTTGCACACAGTTTGTACTATTCGGTAAACTATTATATAATTTTCCCCCGTTATATAGAATGCCTCTATGTATTACCGAATTTAGTTCTTGGATTATAGAGATTTATAATGTTCATTTCTTAAACTATGTGTATAGTTTTTTTTATAAATATAGAGATGTTGTTTATACAGAGCTTCGGCTTTTTCTAAAGCTCGCTTAACGACTGCAATATTTGCTTCATGCAGCATTGCCAGTGAGGCATTTTCAGACTGACTGCCTTCTTAGAAATATTGATTTAAAAACACGTACTGCTATGGAAACTAGGAGCTTGAAATATGACATTCACAGCTGTTCCTTCTTTTAATATCGGAGACAGAAACAACAAATATGATAAACTTGTGTCATCATTGTACATGGCAGCAAGCTCCCTTGCTGTGTAACACTTTTCTGATGATGTCACCATATTAAAGTGAGTTTTTAGCTCAAGCCACTTGCAAATGATTGTATTAGTAGCTGTATAAAACGCCAACCATCTAGTTGCGGATAGTTGAGTAAGTTTCAAGGGTTTCTTTTACCATCATTAATGGTTTCAAATAAGGCCTGATATATTTTCATTCGCAGTCGGCTGTGGCCAAACCAATTTCTGGTTTCCCTAAGTAAATATTCCAAAAAAGACGTTACCTCAGTACACGCTTTTGGATGCACATAAACTAAGGGAGTGACACACACACACACTGAATAGCTGTAAATGGGGAACATCTGCTTATAAGAGAGTGAAAAGGGAGTGATTTTTGCCACGAAGGTTACTTGCTCCATCAGTTCCTATTGCAATTAGATTTTGAAGATTTAAACCCATTGTAGAGATAAAACTCGAGATGTTGCTTCGAAAGTCTAAAAAATCAACAAAAATTTTGTCCAGTTTTAAATTGTAGTATAGAATGCAATAAGTCATGTACTTTTCTCTTGTTACATCGGTGGACTCGTTGGGCTCGCCGGTGTTCAATGCGCCGAGTACGCCCCGAATGGACTTGTCCCTGACAATAAGTCATGTTCTCTTTTCTTGTTACATCGTTGGATCCATCCAGTATAATAGAGTAGCTCTGATTACCAATTTCTAAAAGTTCCTTAAGCATTGCTGGTTCTAGAACATTCTTTATAACGGCAGAACATTATCTGTGTAATTGAGTGTTTTCAAGGGGACTTCCTCTCCCACAAGTTTTTAACATTTCTGTCTGATGATCAATGCCGCGGATGGAGCTGTGAGCAGCGACATAAGTAGAAATTTGTTCGTCAATAATATTTTCTTTTGATGAACTGTCACTAATTGAGGAATAACAGCAGGGAAACTAGCTCTCAGGTCATTCCCACAGAAAGCAACGTTCCTTCCAAGGAACTGACGCATAGTAATCGCGCATACCGTCCCAATCTGCCGACTTATATTGCACTAATTGAGGAGTAGCCAAACGATGCAAGCTTGGGTTGCTTTTTTGAAAAACCTAATTCTTTGTCTTTATCTGTTTTTGCTTTTCTAAATTAGTTTTGTGCGCACGGAGTGGAGTGCACACAGAATTTACAAAATGCCTCACCTTTACCACTATCCGTCAGTTGAACAGGTGCTCGACTAAGCCAATCTGTAAAAGAAATTGAATTCAATATATGCTAGGCAGTGTATGGTAACCAGGTATGGTATAATACATACATATTCGTGGTTGGTGATTATATTTTTTGCTATTTGAGCAGGTTTTAGCCTATCTATTACATCGTAACAGGCTGGACAACACATTAATTATACACAAAAAGCAATAAATAATAATTATCTAAAACATATAACGCACACCGTCGTCGTAACAAAAGACAAGACAAAAGACAAAAGACTCACGGGCGACCATCTTGTCTTTCGGCGTTCAAACAAAAGACGTTGTACGATCATCTCGGTGGGTGTGTTTCGAGTAGTGGTGCGGTTCTTCCCTCGACGACTTAGAAGGTGGCGTGCTCTTTTAACGCGCATTCAAGTGTGTGAGTATAGGTGCTTGCCAGCTAATTATTTATTTGATTACAAAATATATATAAAAGTTACTGGTTGAACCTAAAGCGTTACTTAATTAATACACTTACTTACTTAATTATTACAATTTGTATTCCGCTGCCGATTGCGAAATACAACAGGTGAAGACTTAAACAAGTCTAGGCCTGGATTCCAGGCCAGAACACCATTGAGCAAAGTCAACGCGCGTATCAAAGGTGACTCGCTCACCAGTACCAATCGACAGACGGGCACCGCAAATAGCTTGTGTCGACGAGCGCGAGTGTATTTGTCATTAACGCTCAACGATATTAGCCTTAACACTGAGGGATTGAAAATGGTACCCCTGAGTAACTGTAAGAAATACTTTAGCAAGGCCATATGTCGTCGCACTTCGAGGGAATCGTATCCTATCATTCCTTGTACAGTGGTATGAAGGAAGACGACAAATGATATATTTTTTCTGATATATAACCAACATATGTTCACTCAAGTGTGCTCGACGGGAGTTCTCTATGTTATCCACCCATACATTATCAGCAATATGTCCTTAAAATAGTTAACCGTTTAAAAATGGAATATAATTTATTTCTACCATATGAAAAAACAAGACAACTCACCTTCGTTAACCCAAGTTTCATCCAAGTAATACATTTTTCACGTCGTTACGACTCCATCTTTCTCGAAATTTGCAAATCTGGCCTATTGACTATATGAAATAACATCTTTATCGAATGTTAGGTAACTTTCTATATTTTTACAAATATTTCATATTCCATATTGTATACAAATAAATAAACAAAAATCTATTTAAAAAAAATTAAAATTGTGACGAAATTAAAATGATATATTTTTATCTGGATAAGTTCATTCATTCTCCAATCGAAGGGCGATCTTGGCTGGACGAGACCTTAATATTAATTGTCAGTTCATCGAAAAATGGCGTCTTGAATGTCGGCAAAACTGTTTTCGTAACTTTGGAAGTCAAATTAAAGCGGATTTTAGTAGTTAAGTGGAATATTGTTGTATGTACACTTTTTTTTATTAATAATATTTGACATTAATTTATTTAATTTTGAACAATTTTTGAATGATTGCTTAAATTTTATTTTACATTTTATAAAGTTTTGGCATCATTATGAGTGAATCTGTAAAATTTTCTCCAAGTATGTTACTTAATATTAACCCATGAAACAAATGAATACTTTCATTGTTGTCAACTGCTTGCACCCAGAACTTTCAAAAGACCATCCCAAATGTTGTCCGCATTGAGGACAGGTACAAATATTCCATGTATACCCAGGAAACCATGAGTCGGCTCCTTGTCTTGGGTCTATATTTTTACATCTTGCTTTTTCAGCTGTAACAATATCTTCAATAACTTAACACCAAAAGGATTGATTAATGTCTGAATTGTAATATTTTGTTTTCCGATTTTCTGTGCTCCTGGACTATCTTTATTAATTAAATAGTTTGAATCGGCCACGTCGGCGCCGCGTTTTCGACATAAAAGTAATTCTTGACCATTTTTTTGAAAGTAAGGATTTTGTTCTGCTTTCGTATATCGGTAGTTGAAAGCATATAACAACAATAAATAGAGCACGTAAATCATGCTTTTATAGAAATTCAAATCTAAATAATAACAATTTTAACTAACTTTATTGTTTTATATGCAATTTTTATTTAGGTGAAGATTGAGATTAAACTTAATTTGTCATTAACGAAAAAAATAAGTTTATATGCTGAGAAAACTGCGGTAATGTGCAGCATAAAATTAAGCAATTGATTAAAATTAATGTTAGTTTTTAAATACATACAAATATTGTGAAACCATGTATTGTAAGTTGATATTGTATCGTAGTATCAATTTGTATTATAAACGAATATACAGGGTGACTGGTGAATTAGTATCAATACTTAAGGACGTGATATTTGACGACCATATATGACCAAAAAAAAATACATATAACATAAATATTAATAAACTTCTAAGTAAAGTTAACCAAAAGTTATGTAATTAATTACGCGTCATGTGGACGCCCTAGCTGCGCTGACGACACAACACCGTTAGGTACATTTAGTTATCGCGCGGTACTTTCCCTACGTCCAAACGCCGCCGCGTGTTAACAGGGTAGCAGGCTACCTTTGATAAACAAGCATGATCCAATCCCCCTTCATACTTTAAACCTGGCTTAGAACAGGCAAAAATACCAAAATATTTCACTCGTTTAAGCAACAAATTTGTTGACTAGGTAAATGATATGAACTTGGGACAAAAATTAACTGTTTACCTATCTTGGTATTTCCGGCGTATTTAAAAATTGAATCATACTTATTTACAACGATTGTCAATCATTTAACTACCTATTTACCTACATAACTACACTAACCTTAATAAATGTTCAAAGTGAGCTCCTGCTCGTGTGATACACAGTTCGGCACGTTTACGCATATTGTCTTTCACACGCTTTAACACGAATGGGTCACTTTACTACTCACAGTACTCACATTATTCTGCATTTGTGTATTGATAAGCCATACCTAATTACTAATTACGGGTCACACTCACACACGAAACATTAGGTATACGCGTAAGATCGATCGCTAGGGGCGCGCGCGCGGGAAGATGGACGAACCTTACGGCGGCGCTCGCCCGACTAACCTACTAACCTACTAATACTAATAAGCCGCGGGGCAGGGGTTGCGGGGGGGCAAACACCACGCCGCACGCGCCGCGGAAATATGTCCACACTTTATTTATTTAAAGTAAATTTTTTGTAAATTTGGTCAAAAATTAAGTACCTATTTTTTTTACATAATTCGAATGAGAATCATGTACCGATTATGCTCCTAAAATATTGATCCTAATTCACCAGTCACCCTGTATATTGTTTTACTGTTTGTAGTGCATAATACAGTGAAGTTATCAGCAATTCACTTGTAATATCAGTTGTCATTTCCATACTAAAAGCACTGCTTAGTTTGGGATCAGATGGGCGTGTGTGAATAGTCTCTTAGTATATTATTATTATTATTAATATTTATATTTATAAATACGGTTTGTTTTTATGTATTTCTATTGTGATTGGAATAGTTATAGTATATGTAGATGTATTACTGAGTAGTTCAATAGACTACGTTTAAGTACTTACCTATCGGGTAGCGAGGACATGAGGTCATGACCTTAGCTGATCAGCTGTTGTTAATCGTTCGGTTACAGTAGTAAGAAAGTGAATTTTATGCTCCTCTGAAAAGAGCTTTTTTTATATGTCCGAGTTGTAATCGTGTGTCACAAATTAACATATTTTTTTCCTCAGGCAAACGTTCATGCTGTACGTAACACGCTGTAAATACTGTTTTCATAATTATGCCTGGTCTGATCCTAAATGCACCAAGTATGTTTTGCAAACGTTTTGATGGCAATACAAATAGTTGCTCTTGAAGTTTGTATGCTTTTAAACTTTGTTTTAATATACACTCGCTAGGGCTTTCGCTTTCTACCAGCGGAATCAAATTCTTAATGAAATCGGATGGACATAACGTTGCAGTGGCTTTTTCAGGAGTGTATATTTTTTGACTCCGTGTAATGTAGTCTTGGTCCCTTAAGAGATCAACTTCCCACTTTGCCAATTCTTGTCTCAGCTAACCCCCTAGGAATATGGCGTCTAACTCTATGGGTGCCATGTAGAGATTGTCATTGATTCCTAGGTTTTCTAATATCATGCTCCTCTCCACCAGGAACTTCGTTACTTTCGCTTCCCCATTTGCTTTCTTATTTCTATCCACCCGGTGCCCCTTTGTGTAGCCCGCTTCAATTAGAAACATATCCGAGTTGTGTGGGATTTCAGCTTTTGCCTGAAGATATATGTGCATTTCGCTTCCAGTGTTGTAAGAGTATCTTACCCTAACCAGTTTTTTCTCTTCCAGATCAACCAAATCCCACTGGTAAGGCATCTCAGGCATGCTCCACTCTTCACATATTTCCTTTATTGTGGCCTCCTTAAAGGGCATGTGGTTGATCATCTTGAAGCGATATTCTGTCAGGTCCAGGTCCCTTTCTCACTCCAGGATCTCCTCAACTTTTGTTGTCAAGGTGCTGGATTTTGAATCTCATGTACTGGAGTGCCAAAGCTATCTCATTGGTTCCACCGTTCCCTTTATTACAGGTTAATGTACTTTATTACTCGTATAGAACCTGACAGTTCACTTATACATTTAGTAATACATATTAAGTAATATACATAGTTAGTTACAGTGGGAAAATCTCTGGCAGTTCAAGTACATGCCTTTTTTTAACGCTGGAAAAGCATTACGCGTTTTCTCCACGGGAACAGTGGGGGGGGGGGGGTTTCGATGGGGTCGCCGGTTTCAAAGCGCCGAGTACGCCCCAAATGGACACCCACTAAAAACCATTGGTACCCTTTCCGCCTTAACGGGGTGCGCCACGGGATCGCTTGTGCATGCTATCGTGACGACAAGTACATGCCTACACTGACTCAAATATATATATATGTTTTACTCCACCAGCTCCTATTGCAATTAGATTTTAAAGATTTTAACCCAGTTTAGAGATAAGCCGAGATGGCCCAGTGGTCAGAACGCGTGAATCTTAACCGATGATCGTGGGTTCAAACCCGGGCAAGCACTACTGAATTTTCATGTGCTTAATTTGTGATTATAATTCATCTCGTGCTTTACGGTGAAGGAAAACATCGTGAGGAAACCTGCATGTGTCAAATTTCACAGAAATTCTGCCACATGTGTATTCCACCAACCCGCATTGGAGCAGCGTGGTGGAATAAGCTCCAAACCTTCTCCTCAAAAAGAGGAGAGGAGGCCTTTAGCCCAGCAGTGGGAAATTCACAGGCTGTTACGGTTACGGTTAGAGATAAAACTCGAATGATGTATAAAGGGCGTTAGATGTTGCTTCGAAAGCCTAAAAAATTAACAACAATTTTGTCCAGTTTTTTCCACCTGATGGTAAGTGGTAGTAGAGTCCAAACGCGACGACGGCTGGTACAGTCGTAAAGAAGGTTCTGCACTAGCCGCCTTCGCCTTCGCCTTGCCGGCCCGCAATTTGCCTCTTCATGCCTCGTTTGAAGGAACCAGGGTTGTAGGAGGAGGGGAACACGTGAGCTGCTAAGGAATTCAATTTTTTGGAAGTGCGACAAAGAAAGGTGTTGCCAAATTTCTTGGTTCACGATGGAATTGATGACACAGTTACGCGGTGAGATCGAGAGCCAGCACGCGTAGACTTTTGAAGGATGGGGGAAGCAGGAATTAGAGAAAATAATCCCTCAGAGCACTCGCCGTGATACAGTCGATAGAAAGCGCTGCTATCTCTCGACGCAATTGTAAAGGCTCGAGGGTGTTAGTGACCTTTACGTCGCCAATAATGCGGACTACGCGTCACTGCAACCGATCCAAGGCCTCAAGTAGGTACTTAGCGGAGCCATCCCAAAGGTGCGAGCAATATTCAACGCAAGACCGTACCTGTGTTTTGTACAACAGGCACAGTTGTTGTGGCGTGAAAAAACGCCGCACCTTGTTCAGAACTCCGAGTTTCCGTGAAGCTGTTTTTATGACAGCCTCGATGTAATCCCTTGGACTTAGGTCGCAGCGAAAGTCCATCCCCAGCATGGTGATTTTTCTTTGTATCGAAGGCATCGGCCTGGGTATCGCGCTGCGTTTTGCTGTTGCTGATAGTTTTGAAATTGTATAAGAAACACAAAAGCTTACGAATAGTCATGCTATATGAACATAATAGCGGTCTGTAATATGACGCTGCAAGGGCCGGTCTTATCACTCAAGTGGTGATCTCTTCCAGACAACCCTGCATTAAGATACTTGCAGGACATAACGGGCGAGTGAATATAAATTTATGACGAAGAAGGCGATATATCAGCGGCACGCCCGTCATCGGTAGGAGCTTCTGGTATAGGGTTTATGGCGTAGGTCTCAGGCAATTAACCACAAAGATACAGTTTGATAATTCTTGTATTTTATGTAGGTAATCAGCAATCACAAATTACAAAGTAGGTATATTATAACTATCGGAGTTGCGTGAACCAACGGTCCCGTTTGGAAGGTCCGAACTGTATGGCTCTCTGTTATCAATTGAGCTTCCGACTCACCGCTCTTAAAACATTAAAATGTGACAGTTGCCCCTCCAAACGATTCCGTTCGGCGTTCACACCCCACCGTTACAATAAAATCAACTGAGTTACTAATTATTCGTAATCGACGACATGTATATATATGTATGTATGTATATATACACTACATAAATATTACAAAAATTAATAATAGGTCACATTTATAGCATTACAGTGGAGATAATTAAATTTGAAGGAAGTAAATAGGTAGGATAGAAATATATGTAATAGTTTTAAGTACGAAATTTGAAGATGGAAATTGAAGAGGATTGACGGATCTCGGATGGAAGTACATTCCACAGTCTCACTGCTTTTGCCGTGAAGGAGTTCGCATGTACTTTGGAATGACATACGGGCACACTTAACTTGTTATCACTCTGGGAGCGAAGATTAAGTTGAGCTTATTTAAATAAAATTAACCATAAAATGTAAGACAATCATTTATTTATATTATTTTTAAATAACTTTTCTTTAAACAAATATAAATCAATAACAATTTTATAATATTAATTATAAATGACGTATTTGTATTTTCTATATAAATAAAAACTATTCCATTCGGCTAACTATAACAAATGCAAAAATTCTTTTGTACCATCTTAAATATTTTCGTGGAAGCGAGTAATGGCGCATTGGCGATCGACAATGTCTATGGGTGGTGTGGTATGTCATTTGCTCGTCTGCTTAAATATAATTTAAAAAAAAATGTTAACCATTTTTGGATGATCCCTTGTAAGAATGATTGTTATAATCCGCTTATCAACCCATTTTGAAACACAGACATCTTTTTTCATCCATACGTGTTCACCTTTTAATTTTGTTTCTCATAACCTTAAGGTTTTCAAAGGGCTCCATTTGTATGCGTTCTAATATCAAGTAATTTTAGAGACGAACCATATGAATTGTAATAATTATCCATGAATAAACAAGGACCTTTCAGGACATATGCTTTCATTAGTTGTAATACAGTCTTTTCAGATTTTTTAACTTTTACCATAGTCATTTTACCACTATACATTAATATATACCTGCATACTTCAGGGTCACTCTTCTTCGGCTTAGGTAACTGTTAAGTAATAGTATTAGGTAAGAGTTACATTTTTTGGTCATTAGTTGCTGGAGTACCTTAGGCCACCATGCGTTATCAAATGCCCCTGGTATATCCGAAACCAGCGCCAATAGCTTCTTTTCTCTGACACCGTTTCTAATTAGTTCCAGCGCGTCGTAAAGGTGATGGCTCTGTGGTCGGATGTTGTGACCATGCTCGGGTCCACCTTCAACGCTCCGACTCGATGTAACATATCTTGGGAGCACACCGTTACGTCGACAATGCTTTGACACAGCACATTATTCCTGTAGACCGAGAAGGTTGGCGTGTTTCCCTCGTTAAGTATTTCTAGATTTCTAGTTGCTAGGTAGCTGGCAAATGATGCACCCCGCTCATCCTCAGCACCATGGCCCCACCATTGGCTTTTGGCGTTCATGTCTCCACCGATTATTATATTGTCCACTTTTAGATTCTTCATGGCGTTATCAATTTCTGCAATTTGTGTTTCTATGTCCTGTTCTTCTTCAAGGTATACAGATATTAGACCTAATTTGTAATTATTTACATCTAAAACTATAGCTACTATATTTTCCGTTACATTGTTCAAGCTTAAGTTTACTTTAGCATTTGGATCGAAGACTAATTTAAAGGGGTTGGGGAGGGGTAGTTTTAATGGGGGGTCAGAATTTACGTTGGGGGCTGGGAGGGTGGCGTCCGTGAGCTCACCGTCGGGGAGGTTAGGGAAACCTGAGTATGTGTCTCAACTCCACGCGGGGGTTGTGGTTTTTTTTTGGTGGGCTGGTTGATGTGGGATGGGTTTCTGCGGGGAGGTTTCTGGAAGGATCACCTTGAGACCGTTTTAATGAGCCCGTCGCAAGGGTGGTTTTATTAAGGGGAAGGGTAGGTTTCCTGGACCCTCACCTGGCAGCCAGCTCCAATACGATGTTTCTGCTCCTCAGTCTGACGACTGGGGCGGAGTCTTCAGTTGTGTCGCGTCCACAGCGGCGCCTGCGATTAACCACGAACACGTGTTTCGCGTTGCCGCGTACCGACCACGTTGTTTTTAAGGTTATTTTATTGTGTTTGTCAACCTTAATAACTCCGCCGGTTCTTGTCCGATCTCTTCGTGGAGGGTGTCTGCGGATAGGTGCTTTTCCGCTCTTCTTGGATATTTAATATTTTTTATGGTTGACACACCTCCTGGGAACTATTTGCTCGGGAGTTTGCTGTCTTCTCCCTCAGGATCTGTTAGTCGTGGAGCGCCACAAACACTTATCCCGGTGAATCACACCTCACTTAATCACGCGAACTTTTCACGTTTTTTTTTACTTTCGGCCCGGATTTCGAATATTTACGATTTTTTTACGCGGAACCGGTGTTTATATGACCGTGTACCGTGTACCGAGGCGATTACTCTTACTCTGCGTTGTCTTGTAAGTAATCCGTTGATGCCTATCACACGTACACCACCTGACGGTACGGACCAGCGGCGCTGGCGCGTTATACTTGGCCAAAGCGAAACATTAAATGCTCAATATATTTTTATCATTTATAAAAATCTCAACAAACATTACTTGAACACCATCGTATAACTAAGAATAAATTAATGGAAATTATTTAAAAATAGTAGTAATGAGTATTATATTGACATCAAATAACTTTCCGACGCGAACGCTTATAATGAAATTAAAAACTTTTTTTACCTAAAATGGCCTTCTTATGGGTGTCCGTTCTTTGTAAAGCCAAAATGTCCCTAAGAAGGGCAAACTAACAATTATCAATGACTTTTTAATATTATTTATAATAAAATAATAGACACTACAGCCTAAGTACTGTAATTATTACAAACTTATCATGGCACATAGTCAGTTCTGAAGTCAGAAATGTTTAAAATCAACGATTCTTAAGATTAAAAAACGATAATAATTATAACAAAATAAAAATTAAATTTGGAAACAAACTTAGCAACTAAAAAGGATAATAAATTGGATATTTTAATCACAATCTGGGCATATAAATATGAGATATTTTTTAGTGAGACCCATACACTCCTCGTGATACCACTTTTGACATTCGGTACATTGTCTCATGTCTTCCATTCTTCTCTCGCCACATGCGTGACTGTACCATTGCTGTTCTTCACATTCTGCACTTTTCTTCATCTCTAGTTTCGATGTTTCACTGTTTTGTTGTTGTACTGTTCTTTTTAGCCGTTATACAGAATCATTTTTATTTTTGGTTTTCTTTTTTTGGTCGCGTTTATTTGTACTTTCCTTTTTTTCTTACTTGTCGCTTGCTTCATCTCATTCTTTTTTTCTTCAATTTTCAATAAATCTTTAACAATTCTTTGTCCCTTATAATTAATAGCTTTTTGCCGTGGACGCGAAAACTATCGTAGCGTAGTTTGGAGTTGGCAAAAAAGCATAAAATGATTTTTCTTTATCGTTTATTTGGTCGCCCTGCAGCCCACGCCCTGCAGCGTCGCCCACCACATCCACGCCGCGACGCCGTGGGCTACTTCGAGCGCGCCGTCGTTCAAACACCCTTCGAACGAGCCACAAGCCTAACCTAGCCCCTGGCCACAGCCAAGAGCGGCGTGGATTGCGGCGCCGCAAGCGGTGAGCGGAGAACAAATGGTAGACAACACATGAAGTCTGCCACAGATATATTGAGCTAAGTAAGCATTTGTTTCAAGGCAATACCGTGCCACTTTTGATAAGTTCATTTTAATAGATTAGCCGTTCACTACATACGTCCACGGCTGACGCCACCGCGGTCGCAACTAGTCTAGCTGTGGCACACCACCACAAATCACGCCGCCTGCCGCGTCTCCCGCCGCACATAGACCCTCGAGTTAGCCTCGGCCTCGAGGTCCCATGGCGGACTTCCGGCGAGCAGGCATGTCTAGGTGTACGACACCGTGCGGTACGCTGGAGCCGCTCTGAGCGCCATCGCTAGCTGCGGACGTCGCAGCGACACGACGTTAGGAGCACTCAGAGCGTCCGCCCATATCGGCGCACCGTAGAGCGCCATCGAGCGCACGACGCCGGTGTACAGGCGCCTGCAGGAGCCTCCCTAGCACTCCGGCTGCAGCCACCAACTTTGGGGACAAGCGCCGGAAGTGCTCTTCGAACTTCCACCTGCCGTCGAGGACGAGTCCCAGGTACTTCATCGTCGACCCGACGGTGATGGAAGTTCCCCCCACCGTGATGGATGCCTCCGGTGGTGTCGCGTGATAAACGAGGGCCTCGGATTTGTGTAAGGCCACCTCAAGGCCCAACGCGCGGATGCAGTGCATCACGTGCGCCACCCCAGCCGTGGCGCGATAGGCCGCCTCCCGGTAGGAGCTCCCGCGGGCCGACACGAGGGTGGCGTCAGCGTAGCACGTGACGCTGACCCCCCGTAACGTGGCCCCGCGCAGCCCCAGTTCGTAGCCGAAGCTCAACTGGATTGGTCCTAGTACCGACCCCTGCGAAACACCGCACGACAGCGACTTGACACTCCAGCCTTCCCGAGTCGGGTAGGCTACCGCTCGGCCAGCGAAATAATCCACAACGGTTCGCCTTAAGTAGCCCGGCACGTTGTGGAACCGCAGGGCCTCCATAACGGTTTCCCGCTCGAAGAGCTTGCTCACCTCGAGCAGCACAATCGGGCGGTAGGTCGACGGCTGATCGGGCGGACTCCCGTCCTTGCGGATCAGGACAAGTGTGCCCGTTTTCCACCGTCGCGGGAACCTACCCTGAGCCAGGCATGCGGTAAAAAAGTGCCGTATGCTCTCGCTCAGCTCCTCCGACGCGATCTTTAGGGCGCGACCAGGGATTCCGTCCGGCCCAGGGGCTGTCTTTTTCAACCCTAGTCTGATGACAGCCGTCTGTAGTTCCGCCTCGGTAATCGGAATCACCGGTCCCCCATCCTCGTGACGCCTGCTCGCGGGCACCATGGTCGGTGGCACGAACTCTCCTCGCTCGTGAAAGAGCGTGTCCACCACCCTCAGAAAACTAGAAACTTTTGATTATATACTTGGCTACTTTTTTACTTTTACTTATATGCTTTACTATACACGAAACCTTGATCGTACGGTCAGGGGGAACAACAACGGTTGGGTTCGAGACTTAATATAAATTGTCATGCGTTTTGTTACGGAAAAAAATCTTGAATAATAATCTCTAAATAGATGTACCTCCTAAAAACTCCCTGGACATCTTGACTCCCAAAAATTTGGGGTTACACGCTAGATTAAAACAAAAAAAAAGGCTCTAAAAATAAGACCAGTTCAGTTCGAGAGAATCACTAACAAATTCATATACTTTAATTGCCGAAATACTCGAAGGTTTACTAAGAATAGAATTAAAAACACCAATATTCATTAAATTTAAATTTAGTTCATATTTTAGTGTTTCTCTCAAATTGTGGTTACGAACACATTCCAATAACAAGTCATCTAATACACCACATACTTGACAATTGGGAGTGTCGCTTTTCCTCATTAGGTGTTTAAGCTTGCCTAGTGGCATGTGTCCGGATCTAACTCTAAATGCTATAACTAACTCGACTTTTCTTTAAGCAAATATAAATAAATAACAAATTTATAATAATTATTATAAATGACGTATTTGTATTTTCTATATAAATAAAAACCAATATAAATATAAATAAAATTCCATACGGCTTGTTAACGCCAAGCATTAAAACTCGCGCAAGGCGTGGAATGTCAAATTTGCCTGACGTTTGCCATCAGGCGTAACACCTTTTGTATGACATTTTATTATATATAACTCACTTGACTTTTACTACTCGTACGATCAACATCAAATTAAACTGACTAAAGAATTTTGAAGTTTCATTGAAATTCCATTTGTACACGAAGAATCATAATTTGGCGACCGTGACAGGACATTGTTGAAGTTATAAAGGTTTAATCGGAGCTGAAGTGAACAAAAACCATTGCCGGGCAGTGAAGCACCTAAAGCCTCACCTCGCAGCATATCATCATTTGAACAGATAAGTGGCCTGTTTATCTATCATAACATCCTAAATCATTACCTAATCCTAAATTTCTGCCTTCCTAATCTAATTATACCTAAATACTATAAATTTGAATTGTGCGAACAAGTTGCATCTACCTACAAAAAAAAATAATACATTGAAATATTTAAATTACATTAATTTTTAAGCAAATTATTTTATAAACTAAAACATTTAATAAATATAATAACAAGAATTAGTCTCGTTATCCTCGCAAGATTTTTTACGCGATATTCAGTTGTTTTGGCCGACGAATTCCAGATATCTACGTACGGCGGCCGGTTGACCTACTTTCGTGATCCGTGACCGTTGCTGATCGCTGGTGGAGATTCTCCTGGTATTGCACGCAGCTACCTAATCAGGTGTCACCTTGTGAGGGACGTAAGACATTTTATTTTTATTTGAGTGGAATTAATTTGAAATTGCCTTGTGATTAATCTATTGTTACTGTTTGATAATTTTATTATTTACAATTGTTATTCTTGTTAATATTTATTCGCATTTTAAATCTTTTTTTAAATAAAGAGAGTATTTTAATCAGGAGTTTTGCCGTTATCATCAATTTGTTATGCCTTCGTTTTCATGTCATTAGTGAATTCTTAGATGTGGTCAAGTTCTTTTGAAGTTGAATCACTTCTTCGTGTTGATTGTTTTATTTATCTACCTTCTTTCAATAATACAAATTGTATCATCTTTTCATATAAACAATTTTCAAGTAATTAATCTTTTATTCATCTCATAATCAGTATTATATATTATCTATAAAAATAAAATTTATTAACTATTTCTTAAATTACAATACACGAACATAACTGTCAAGGATTAATATGGTTAGGTTCTATATGATGATGTCACAAATCAGATGGCATGTAATGTATGTATTATTTGATATATGCTAGCCTTATCGGCAGTAGTTTTAGGCAATTCAATTCACTTCCTTTATTGGGAATTCCAGTAACAGTAGTACTTCGGTAAGAACAAACTCATAACTCATTCCAGAAATGAGAACATAAATTATAAGATCTGTTCAGACCTTTGAAGATCATCAGCTCATTTCCTATATGACAAACGGTTTTGATCAACTTTTGCAGGTTCGTTTGTTATGAAATTCCGGCCCTTCGATGACACAATGATTATGTTGTGTATTTGATTTCATACTTTTTAAGTTTTATTATGTCGGGAGTTATTTCAATGTTTAATATTATGGTTACTATTGTATCGGCAGGTAGACCACCTGCAATATTCACATTTCAAGGGCAAATTATTTACAAGAATAACATTTTTTTTTGTTAGACATAGTTCTCTTGGTAGACGGTTATTGTGTCCTACGTTGCAAACGTGGCATGACTAAATAAACAAGCAATCAGCAAGATCCTGAAGAAACCGTCCTCTTGTTACATTATTGCATTTCTTGTTAAGGTTATGCATTTACACTGCTCATAACTAAAATTCTGAAGAAATAGCAAGAGGCAGCGAGTATGAAGATTGCAAGAGTAATTGAAAATGAAACAGTCATAATAATTAAGTGTTTTTAATTTCCTGGTCCAGTACAGCTGTTTGCGTTTGCGAACTGCTTTTGACTTTTTGATAAGATCTTATTTTTTTCAATCAACTTTGATTGATCAAGTTTTAAAAAAGATTCGACACGTTTATTTCTGTGAAGACTAAGGCAGCAGAATATGCACATTATATATGCATATAGATTTTTTAAATCTCAGGATTCGACTTTAGTGAAATATTCTATCGGTTTTTAAATATTTTAAGCAGCAGTTTTGCTATTATAATTAAATTTGTTGCCTTTGTTTACATGTCATTATTATTATTTTTTCGGATTGCGTATTGCTGTTGGCCCTAGTGGCCTCTACAGCGTCACCGGGCGAGATGGGCGAGTTGAACTAAAGCCGGAAGTTGGGAACCCACATAAGAGGCCCTAAGGGGTAAGGTCCTAAGGAGTGCCTCCTGTAAGGCTGGACCTCGGATTAGGACGCCGTTGGAGTCATGTCATTAGTGAACTAATTCGTTGATGTGATCATGTTCTTTTAAAGTTGAATAATTCAAATCTTAGTGTCGATTGTTTTTTTTTTTTACTCCTTCAAATAACATACAAGTATAATGCTACACTGCTAAAAGCGATGAAATTTGCAAATTTGCAACATTATTTACGAAATTTTTGTTTTGATTACTATGT
Source organism: Nymphalis urticae (assembly GCA_905147175.2). Taxonomy (NCBI): domain Eukaryota; kingdom Metazoa; phylum Arthropoda; class Insecta; order Lepidoptera; family Nymphalidae; genus Nymphalis; species Nymphalis urticae. The sequence goes on from LR990009.1 coordinate 2,474,837, forward strand.
TATTCTGCTGCTGAAGCTGGAGTGCCGAAGCTATCTCATTGGTCCCTTTATTTCAGGTTAAAGTATTTTATTACTTATAGAAAACCTGACATTTCACTAATATAATGAGCAATACATATATATAAGTAATATATATATAGTTAGTTACAGTGGTAAAATCTGTCGCATTCACAGTTCCCCCACGGGAATAGTGGAGGGGGTATGTGGGGCTCGCCGGTGTCCAAGGTGCCGAGTATGCCCCGACTGGAACACCCACTAAAAACCGTCGGTTCCCTTTCCGTCTTAACGGGGAGCGCCACGGGATCGCTTGTGCATGCTATCGTGTCGAAAAGTACGTTATGTATGTACAATGGCCCAAATATATATGTGCTTATATACGTTATATACTCATATACGTTATCCCTTACAAAAAGGTTTAGTCATTTTTTTAAGCTATACTTGCACACAATTTGTACAATTCGGTAAACAATTATATAATTTTGCCCCGTTATATACAATGCTTCTATGTATTACCGAATTTAGTTCTTGCGCAGTGGGCTGTGGCTAAACCAATTTCTGGTTTCCCTAAGTAAATATTCCAGACAAGACGTTAAGGAGTGACACACACACTTGAATAGCTGTAAATGGGGAACATCTGCTTATAAGAGTGAAAAAGGAGTGATGTTTGCCACAAAGGTTACTTGCTCCATCAGTTCCTATTGCAATTAGATTTTGAAGATTTAAACCCATTTTAGAGATAAAACTCTCGAATGATGTATAAAGGTCGTTAGCGGTTCCTTCGAAAATTTCTTGATAGCCTAAAAAATCAACATCAATTTTGTCCAGCTTAAAACTGTAGTATCGAATGCAATAAGCGATGTACTTTTCTCTTGTTACATCGGTGGATCCATCCAGTATAATAAAGTAGCTCTGATTACCAATTTCTTCTAAAAGTTCCTTAAGCATTGCTGGTTCTAGAACATTCTTATAACGGCAGAACACTTTTATCTGTGTATTTGAGTGTTTTCAAGGGGACTTCCTCTCCCACAAGTTTTTAACATTTCTGTCTGATGATCAATGCTGCGGATGGAGCTGTGAGCAGCGACATAAGTAGAAATTTGTACGTCTATTATTTTTTCTTTTGATGAACTGTCATTAATTGAGGAGTAGCCAAATGAGACGAGCTTGGGTAGTTTTTTGAAAAACCTAATTCTTTGTCTTTATGTGTTTTCGTTTTCATGTGTTTTTCTAAGCCGGCTTTGTGCGCACGGAGTGGAGTGCACACAGAATTTACAAAATGCCTCACCTTTACCACTATCCGTCAGTTGAACAGGTGCTCGACTAAGCCGATCTGTAAAAGAAATTGAATTCAATAATATGCTAGGCAGTGTATGATAACCAGGTATGGTATAATACATACATATTCGTGGTTGGTGATCATATTTTTTGCTATTTGAGCAGGTTTTAACCTACCTATTACATCGTAACAGGCTGGACAACACACTAATTATACACAAAAAACAATAAATAATAATTATCCAAAACATATAACGCACCCCGTCGTCGTAGACAAAAGACTTACGGGCGACCATCTTGTCTTTCGGCGTTCAAACAAAAGACGTTGTACGATCATCTCGGTGGGTGTGTTTCGAGTAGTGGTGCGGTTCTTCCCTCGACGACTTAGAAGGTGGCGTGCTCTTTTAACGCGCATTCAAGCGTGTGAGTATAGGTGCTTGCCAGCTAATTATTTATTTGATTACAAAATATATACAAAAGTTACTGGTTGAACCTAAAGCGTTACTTAATTAATACACTTACTTACTTAATTATTACAATTTGTATTCCGCTGCCGATTGCGAAATACAACAGGTGAAGACTTAAACAAGTCTAGGCCTGGATTCCAGGCCAGGACACCATTGAGCAAAGTCAACGCGCGTATCATAGGTGACTCGCTCACCAGTATCAACCGACAGTCGGGCACCGCAAATAGCTTGTGTCGACGAGCGCGAGTACAGGAATGCTCAACGATATTAGCCTTAACACTGAGGGATTGAAAATGGTACCCCTGAGTAACTGTAAGAAATACTTTAGCAAGGCCATAAGTCGTCGCACTTCGAGGGAATCGTATCCTGTCATTCCTTGTACAGTGGTATGAAGGAAGACGACAAATGATATTTTTTTCTGCTACATAATCTATATATGCATTTAATTTTAAATTTTATTGGTCGATTCTGCTTGAAAGTTCAGCTTTTATCCTCGCCTTTTTCAGATCTTATTCCCTTGTATGTAGTTTTTCTTCCAAGACATATTTGGCAGTCGCTCCACTTGGCGTGAGTGTCTGAACCCGTTTCTATTCTGTCGAGTATGCTTCGAAACCTACATATAACAATACATATTAGTAGGTATTTTTATTATTATTATTTACTAAAGTATTACGAACATCAAGGTATATGAAAGATACAATTTTTCAAAATATGGGAATGGCATATTATATACAAATTAATAAACAAATTGTTATTTAAAAGAAATCTAAAATTTGAGACAAAACTAAAATGATATATTTTTATGTCGATAAGTTCATTCGTTCTCCAGTCGTATGGTGATCTCGAAGGACGAGACCTTAATATTAATTGTCAGTTCATCGAAAAATGGCGTCTTGAATGTCGGCAAAACTGTTTTCGTAACTTTGGAAGTCAAATTAAAGCGGATTTTAGTAGTTAAGTGGAATATTGTTGTATTATAAACGAATGCATATTGTTTTACTGTTTGTAGTGCATAATATAGTGAAGTTATCAGCAATTCACTTGGAATATCAGTTGTCATTTCCATAGTAAAAGCACTGCTTAGTTTGGGATCAGATGGCCGTGTGTAAATAGTCTCTTAGTATATTATTATTATTATTAATATTTATAAATACGGTTTGTTTTTATGTATTTCTATTGTGATTGGAATAGTTACAGTATAGATGTATTATTGAGTAGTTCAATAGACTACGTTTCAGTACTTACCTATCGGTAGCGAGGACATGTGGTCATGACCTTAGCTGATCAGCTGTTGTTAATCGTTCGGTTACAGTAGTCAGTAGTAAGAAAGTGAATTTTATGCACCTCTGAAAAGAGATTTTTTTATATGTCCGAGTTGTAATCGTGTATCATAAATTAACATGTTTTTTTCCTCAGGCAAACGTTCATGCTGTACGTAACATGCTGTAAATTCTGTTTTCATAATTATGCCTGGTCTGATCATAAATGCACCAAGTATGTTTTGCAAACGTTTTTATGGCAATACAATTAGTTGCTCTTGAAGTTTGTATGCTTTTAAACTTTGTTTTAATATACACTTACTAGGTCTTTCGCTTTCTACCAGCGGAATCAAATTTTTAATGAAATCGGATGGAGTTAAAGTTGCAGGGGCTTTCTCAGGAGTGTATATTTTTTGACTCCGTGTAATGTAGTCTTGCTCCCTTAAGAGATCAACTTCCCACTTTGCCAATTCTTGTCTCAGCTTACCCCCTAGGAATATGGCGTCTAACTCTATGGGAGCCATGTAGAGATTGTCATTGATGCCTAGGTTTTCTAATATCATACTTCTCTCCACCAGGAATTTCGTGACTTTCGCTTCCCCATTTGCTTTCTTATTTCTATCCACCCGGTGCCCCTTTGGGTAGCCCACTTTTGCCCGAAGATATATGTGCATATCGCTTCCAGTGTTGTAAGAGTATCTTACCCTAACCAGTTTTTTCTCTTCCAGATCAACCAAATCCCACTGGTAAGGCATCTCACGCATGCTCCACTCTTCACATATTTCCTTTATCGTGGCCTCCTTAAAGGGCATGTGGTTGATCATCTTGAAGCGATATTCTATCAGGTCCAGGTCCCTTTCTCCTCCAAGATCTCCTCAACCTTTGTTGTCAAGGTGCTGGATTTTGAATCCCCTGTACTGGAGTGCCAAAGCGATCTCATTGGTTCCACCGTTCCCTTTATTTCAGGTTAACGTACTTTATTACTAGTATAGAACCTGACAGTTCACTTATACAATGAGCAATACATATTAAGTAATGTACATAGTTAGTTACAGTGGGAAAATCTGTGGCAGTTCAAGTACATGCCTTTTTTAACGCTGGCAAAGCGCATTACGCGTTTTCTCCACGGGAACAGTGGTGGGGGGGTTCGTTGGGCTTGCCGGTGTTCAAAGCGCCGAGTACGCCCCGAATGGACACCCACTAAAAACCATCGGTACCCTTTCCGCCTTAACGGGGAGCGCCAGGGGATCGCCACTGATATATTGAGCTAAGTACGCATTTGTTTCAAGGCAATACCGTGCCACTTTTGATAAGTTCATTTTAATAGATAAGCCGTTCCCTACATACGTCCACGGCTGACGCCACTGCGGTCGCAACTAGTCTAGCTGTGGCATACCACCCCAAATTGCCCCGCCTGCCGCGTCTTATAATAATAATTATCGTCTCGCATTGCACTTTAATTCGATTAAACCCACCCATCTTCGGGTTCGGACCCATCTTTAATTCCAGCTTGACCGATAACAGCAGTCAAACCCATTATGCCCAATACCCTCTCTTCTGAAGCAATGAGAGTTTGTCTACTGCTTGGACCACCACCGGTACAAAAAGCATCACCACGTATCGCCAAAGCTTTTTTTCTTAGTCTTAGCTTTCCAGTTCTGGACATAACATTATTCGTTAATTTTTGTTGTGAGTAATATTTGTAGTTATTCCCTCGTTATATCTAGAACAGGTTAAAACTATTTTAGAGAAACAAAGGGTCTATTGATTGAGTAAAGAATCAAGCACAATTGTTTATGTTTCAAACTTTCAAGTGCCAGTGTGATAGATTTTCAAATGACAAAAGAAGTTATTTACGAAATAACTAATAATTTACGTACCTTTCCATGAATTACAATAAAGATGCAATCTGTCCTGGGCTTGCTCGAGATTTATATTCAATTCTATGAAAGTTATCACATCATTTAAGGTACCGTTAAACTTGCTGTCTGCCACTTTTTTGGGTCTAAAAATTCTGACTCGACTTTTTTATTAAAAAATATAAGAAGATGCTAAGAGTTACTTATTTCTAAATATATTTTATCAAGTGCAAATTCTTACTATTATTAAAAAAATCCTTCATTTAAATCATTTTCATTATTAAAAGCCTAAAGAAAAATGTGGCAAAGTCTATGATCACGTCTGCTAAGATTGCCAGACGAAAATAAAATAATATTTAAAAAGAATTACATTCGAACCAAAATATATAGCAGGACTTGGCCTCTATCCATCAATATGAAAATAATATAATCCCACTATTTAGCACTGGTAATATTTTTTCTAAGAAAGTGGCAAATTCACCAAACTTTTTAAAATTCTTCATACAAAAGGAGAAAGATATTAGGGTTGTAAAATGTTTTCATAGTTTTTATGAACTTGAAATCTTTAAGATAGTGATTCCTTAGTGGGTATAAAAGTACATAAATGCAATTTACAAGCGCAGTAGTCTACATACAGAAACTTAAGGATACTGTTTGGAGCGCGTCAATGCACTGACTAACATTTAGATTTCAGTAGTATTTCAATTTCATCATCATCATCATCACCACCCTTTTCTCGTCCACTGCTGGACATAGGTCTCCCCAATGGCACGTCTTTGGGCTCGATCCCCAGCTCTCAATTTCCAACTGCTACTAGCCACCTTGCGTATATCGTCACTCCACCTGGCTAGCTGGAGGGCGTCCTACGCTACGTTTGCCAAGGCGTGGTCTCCACTCCAGAACACGTCTTCTCTAACGGTCGTCGGTTCTGCGACATATGTGTCCAGCCCACTGCCACTTCAGCTTACAAATTCTTTGGTATTTCAATTTATGTTCTTGAATTTTGCTTTTATGTATTGCGTTCATAGGCACCACGAAAGAATTAAACGTGTTTATTGCGGGTTGCATATCAGTTTAATTTATTAATACAAACCTAAAATACAGTGTAAGTATTACAACAACAGTAGCTTATGAACTTATAGCAAGATTAATTAGATGATTATTCAAGATGTTTCCTGGTACTAAAGTATATAGTACTTATTATACCTATATTTTTAAACAAAAATGAAATTCTTATATTTTCTTTTGCAATAAAGAAGAACTACGCTGAATTGGTATCGGCAAGAAATAATTTCAGATTTCTGTGTAGTGGAAAGATACGTATAAGTACAATATAAGATATCCTAAGTACAATCCAAGATATTTAAGTTATGTAAAAGCAAAACCAGCAACATCCACCTTAATTTTTTTTCTTGAGAATTTGAAAAAAAATTGTGAATACGTAATTACGAATACATATTATGAATAATATGATAACAAGTTGAACAAAGGTTCAATGTTTGTTATGTTAGTTTTGAACTTATTGTTAAATTCCGAGCCAGCAACATTCATAAGGACATTCTGTCCTTATGAATATTGCTTCTATATGACTCATTTATTGGACATTGTACTTTGAGTAATCAATATCAATCTCAAACTTAAATGTTCCCCGGCGTCCCTCTCGGGGGTTTGTTAAGACCAATTCCACATCGGATTCCAGAATAAAACTAACATCATTCACGTCAGGCCAATAAAAAAGGTCCGCCTCCCTTCTTCTCATAAATTTAATCAGCATTCCCGAATTTTCCGTTAACTCTAAAATCTTCCCAACATAAAACTTATTCGTTTTATGTCCTCTAAATCTAACGAGAAGGAAACTGTTAATTTGTTTCTCTACCATATTTTCTGAAGAACTTTGTGTTGTTATTTCTAAATTATGCGTTTCTAATTCCTCTACTGTATCGCTTTCTTCTAATGAAGAAATAAAAAATACCATTCCCTCGAAATTTGCAAATCTGGTCCATCGACTATATATAATAACATCTTTATCGAATGTTAGGTAACTTTCTATATTTTTACAAATATTTCATATTCCATATTAAATACAAATGAATAAACAAATATCTATTTAAAAAAAATCTAAAATTTGTGACAAAACTAAAATGATATATTTTTATCTGGATAAGTTCATTCGTTCTCCATTGTTAGGACGTTCGTCATCGGACGAGACCTTAATATTAATTGTCAATTCATCGAAAAATGGCGTCTTGAATGTCGGAAAAACTGTTTTCGTAACTTTGGAAGTCAAATTAAAGTGGATTTTAGTAGTTAAGTGGAATATTGTTGTATTATAAATGAACGTATATTGTTAACTGTTTGCAGTGCATAATAAAGCGAAGTTATCAGCAATTTACTTGGAATATTTAAAATTACGGTTTGTTTTTATCTATTTCTATTGTGATTGGAATTTGGTAAATACTTACCTATCGGGTAAGGAGGACATGAGGTCGTGACCTTAGCTGATCAGCTGTTGTTAATCGTTCGGTTACAGTAGTAAGAAAGTGAAGTTTAAGCACCTCTGAAAAGAGCTTTTTCTTATTTCGCGTTGAAATCGTGTGTCACAAAATAACATTTTTTTTCCACAGGCAAACGTACATGCTGTACGTAACATGCTGTAAATATTGTTTTTATAATTATACCTGATCTGATCCTAAATGCACCAAGTATGTTTTGCAAACGTTTTGTTGGCATCACAAACAGTTGCTCTTGAAGTTTGTATGCTTTGAAAATTTGTTTTCATATAGACAAGTTCATTATTTTCCGCCAATGATCTTAAAACACAGTCATCGTTACTGTCTACTCTCTGCAGTTTTTATATTTCGACGACTCACCAGAGTTCTCCTCAGGATCCATGATAAAAAAATAAGACACTCAATAGAAACGAACATAATTATATTTTTAAACAACATGTACAGCGGTACAAGAATCTTCGAAAGAATGCCAGCAAGACCTTACTTTACAACTAACTGAACTGCGACATGTGTTATTTCTCAATAATGATACCATATGAGGAGCGTCGGAATAAAAACCGATAAATAACATTTGTGTTTTTTGTGGAAAAATGTAAAAATATGGCCAAGTTCATGGTTTTCTAATTTGGACTTAAATGAAATCTATCAATTTATTGTGTTAGCATTACTGTTTGGAAACTTAAGTTCTGCATTCGTGACTGTGGTACCTGTAGAATTATAAAAAAAAAGAAGATATATCCATTATATATCGGTTAATGACCCTACCAACTGGATATATCCGTATTTGATAAAACGCTGGTAGGAATATGAGAGCTGGATAAAATGCGGCTAAACATGCGTCAGTGTTTCTAAAGCCAGATTAGGTGGTTGCCAATCAAACGACTATTTAAAATGACATCATACTTTAATTAATATATATATATCAAGGTTTTATTTCAGAATAATTTGTGTACTGGTTTTTTTTTTTATTTTTATTTATTTATTTACGGTCAATACGGGCTAAACTGTCTTTGATGTGCTGCGATGAGAAGTCCCACTGATGAGTACGCCAAAAGCAATTTCGCCAAAGTCCGCGAGGTACGATGTGTCGTCGGCGGGATTTCTTTGGGGCCAGATGATTAGGCTGCTGTTCCTGATTCAAACGAGTCCAAACTCGGGGTAGTTGCGATAGTCCGTTCCCGAGATATGGCTCACGAGGGTAAGGTAGTCAAGTCGGATCGGGGGGAAGGTTTAGTGGGGAGTCGATATAGGATATATAAATTTGGAGGAGTTGGGGAGGGGTCAGGATTTACGTTGGGGGCTGGGAGGGTGGCGTCCGTGAGCTCACCGTCGGGGAGGTTTCCTTGAGTAAGTGTCTCAACTCCACGCGGGCGGTGGTGGTTTTTTTTGTTGGGGGGGGGGGGTTGATGTGGGATGGGTTTCTGTGGGGAGGTTTCTGGAACGATCATCTCGAGATCGTTTTAATGAGCCCGTCGCAAGGGTGGTTTTATTAAGGGGAAGGGTAGGTTCCCTGGACCCTCACCTGGTAACCAGCTCTAATACGATGTTTCTGTTCCTCAGGGTCTGACAACTGGGGCGGAGTCTTCAGTTGTGTCACGTCCACAGCGGCGCTTGCCACCTTGATTAACCACGAACACGTGTTTCGCGTTGCCGCGTGCCGACCACGTTGTTTTTAAGGTTATTTTATTGTGTTTTTTAACCTTATTAACGGCTCTTGTCGGGCTCTTGTCCGATCTCTTCGTGGAGGGTGTCTGCGGATAGATGCTTTTCCGCTCTTCTTGGATATTTAATATTTTTTTATGGTTGACATACCTCCTGGGAGCTATTCGCTTGGGAGTTTGCTGTCTTCTCCCTCAGGAACTGTTAGTCGTGGAGCGCCACAAACACTTATCCCGGTGAATCACACCTCACTTAATCACGCGAAGTCGTTTTTTTTATTTTCGGCCCGTATTTCGAAATACTAATTTAATAATAATTCGAAATACTAATCTAATTTAAATATATATATATATATATATATATATATATATATATATATATATATATATATATATATATATATATATATATATATTTTACGTGGAGCCGGTGTTTATATGACCGTATAGGCGAGTACTCTTACCCTGCGTTGTCTTGTAAGTAATCCGTTGATGCCTATCACACGTACACCGCCTGACGGTACGAACCAGCGGCGCTGGCGCGTTATACTTGGCCAAAGCGAAACATTAAATGCTCAATATATTTTTATCATTTATAAAAAACACAACAAACATTACATGAACACCATCGTATAACTAAGAATATATGAATGCAAATTATTTAAAAATAGTAGTAATGAGTATTATATTGACATCAAATAACTTGCCAATGCGCTTATAATGAAATTAAAAACTTTTTTTTACGTAAAATCACCTTCTTATGGGTGTCCGTTCTTTGTAAAGCCAAAATGTCCCTAAGAAGGGCAAACTAACAATTATCAATGACTTTTTAATATTATTTATAATAATTATTTTATTAGACACTACAGCCTAAGTACTGTAATTATTACAAACTTATCATGGCACATAGTCAGTTCTGAAGTCAGGAATGTTTAAAATCAACGATTCTTAAGATTAAAAAACGAAAATAATTAAAACAAAATAAAAATTAAATTCGATAATAATTATAACATTATTTTGTTATAATTATTATCACATTATTTTGTTATAAAATTAAATTTGGAAACAAACTTAGCAACTAAAAAGGATAATAATTTGGATATTTTAATCACAATCTGGGCATATAAATGTGAGATCTTTTTTAGTGAGACCCATACACTCCTCGTGATACCACTTTTGACATTCGGTACATTGTCTCATGTCTTCCATTCTTCTCTCGCCACATGCGTGACAGTACCATTGCTTCTCTTCACCTTCTGCACTTTTCTTCATATCTAGTTTCGATGTTTAACTGTTTTGTTGTTGTACTGTTCTTTTTAGCCGTTATACAGAATCATTTTTATTTTTGGTTTTCTTTTTTTGGTCGCGTTTATTTGTACTTTACTTTTTTCTTACTCGTCGCTTGCTTCATCTCATTCTTTTTTTCTTCAATTTCAATAAATCTATAACTATTCTTTGTCCCTTATAATTAATAGCTTTTTGCCGTGGACGTGAAAAGTATCGTAGCGTAGTTTTGAGTTTGCAAAAAAGTATGAAACGATTCTTCTTTATCCTTTATTTGGTTAATTAACGGCTCGTCATTATCCGAAGATCTAGTCTCATGACTCTTTAGTTGAGCTTTTGTTTTAATTGAGCTTTTGTTTTAATTGAGCTTTTGTTTTGTATTAATCGTTTTTTTTTGGAATGATTTCTCCTTTCTGCTTGGGATCATCATCGAATGACGAAGAAGAAGTGTCTAAATCCAAGACTTGAAGTTTAGTCATACATTGACGCCAGAGTCAACACACAGTTTAAGAAATAATAAATCTCGATAATCTAAGAACTAAATTCGGTAACACATAGCTTTCTATATAACTACTATCTTCTATATACTTAACAATCGAAACATAACGGACTTTGTGCTGTAATTGTTTCAGTTGTGCGACTACATTTAAAGACAAAATAAAAGAAAATTTATATTAAATCTTTCATATACCTGATGTAGTTGAGTAAATATTAATAATAATACCTACTGTAACAAGATACATCTAGTTATAACGAGGCCCCAGCAAGGGCATCAAGGCCAAATTAAAGCTGACCGACTGTGGAGGGAATTAGAAGAATTGTTGAACCCCTTGTTGGAGCAGTAGTAAGCCCAAGGGACAATAGATAAAAGTAAGATTCTAACAAAAACCGCTGTAAAAATATTTTATAGTTTTCTATTATTATTATTCATTCATTTCATTATTATCAATCAGCTTACTACAAAGACTAGGAAATGATCGATGAAAACATTCATAACAAAAATTAACTAATAATGTTCAGGTGTGGGCGTCGCCTGCACCGTCGCCCACCACATCCACGCCGCGACGCCGCGGGCTACTTCGAACGAGCCACAAGCGGCTATTGATAATCGCCAGCTGCAACTAGAGAAACACTGGGAAAAAAATCATGAGAGGTAGCCGGAAAGGCTACGATTGGAATCGAGATCAATTGAAATGGAAGACAACCAGAATCAAATTTTAAGCGGAGAACAAATGGTAGACAACCCATGAAGTCTGCCACAGATATATTGAGCTAAGTACGCATTTGTTTCAAGGCAATAGCGTGCCACTTTTGATAAGGTCATTTTAATGGATTAGCGTTCACTACATACGTCCACGGCTGACGCCACCGCGGTCGCAACTAGTCTAGCTGTGACATACCACCACAAATCACGCTGCTTGCCGCGTCTCCCGCCGCACCCACATAGACCCTCGAGTTAGCCTCGGTCTCGAGGTCCCATGGCGGACTTCCGGCGAGCAGGCATGCCGAAGTGTACGACACCGTGCGGTACGCTCGAGCCGCTTTGAGCGCCATCGCTAGCTGCGAACGTCGCAGCGACGCGACGTTACGAGCACTCAGAGCGTCCGCCCATATCGGCGCCCCGTAGAGCGCCATCGAGCGCACGACGCTGGTGTACAGGCGCCTGCAGGAGCCTCCTGGCCCACCCACGTTCGGGAGGATCCTCCCTAGCACTCCGACTGCAGCCACCAACGTTGAGGCCAAGCGCCGGAAGTGCTCTTCGAACTTCCACCTGCCGTCGAGGACGAGTCCCAGGTACTTCATCGTCGACCCGACGGTGATGGAAGTTCCCCCCACCGTGATGGATGCCTCCGGTGGTGGCGCGTTCCGAGGCCCATGAAAAACGAGAGCATCGGATTTGTAGGGCCACCTCTAGGCCCAATGCACGGATGCGGTGGACCACGTGCGCCACCCCAGCCGTGGCGCGATAGGCCGCCTCCCGGTAGGAGCTGCCACAGGCCGACACGAGGTTGTCGTCAGCGTAGAACGTGGCGCTGAAACCCGTAACGTAGCCCCGCGCAGCACCAGTTCGTAGCCGGTGCTCCACTGGAGCGGTCCTAGTACTGACCCCTGCGAAACACCGCACGACAGCGACTTGACGCCCCAGCTCTCCCGAGTCGGGTAGGCTACCGCTCCGCCAGCGAAATAATCCGCAACGGTTCGCCTTAAGTAGCCCGGCACGTTGTGGAACCGCAGGGCCTCCATAACTGTTTCCCAGGGCAGGGTGTTGAAGACATTGGAAATGTTCAAATGAGATTGCCAACACAACCCTACCCCGAGACACCTCCTCCTCAGCCGGGGCCCTCACTCTGGCGATCGCGTCGAGCGTCGAGCGGCCGGGGCGGAACCCGTACTGCCGCTCGTCGAGTCCCGGCTCCATGCTGCCGACGAGACGGGCAGCGAGCACCCGCTCGAAGAGCTTGCTCACCTTGTCGAACAGCACGATCGGGCGGTAGGTCGACGGCTGGTCGGGCGGACTCTCGTCCTTGCGGATCAAGACGAGTGTGCCCGTTTTCCACCGTCGCGGGAACCTACCTTGAGCCAGACATGCGGTAAAAAGGCGCCGCATGCTCTCGCCCAGCTCCTCCGACGCGATCTTCAGGGCGCGACCAGGGATTCCGTCCGGCCCAGGGGCTGTCTTTTTCGACCCTAGTCTGATGACAGCCGCCTGTAGTTCCGCCTCGGTAATCAGAATCACCGGTCCCCCAACCTCGTGACGCCTGCTCGCGAGAAACATGGTCGGTGGCACGAACGCTCCCCGCTCGTGAAAGAGCGTGTCCACCACCCTCAGTAAACTAGAAACTTTTGATTATATAATTGGCCATATACACGAAAACTTGATCGTACGGTCAGGGGGAACAACAACGGTTGGGTTCGAGGCTTAATATAAATTATCGTGCGTTTTATTAAGGAAAATAAAATCTTGAATAATAATCTCTAAATAGATGTACCTCCTAAAAAACTCCCTGGACATCTTGACTCCCCCAAATTTGGGGGGAAAATCCCCAAGTTGGCATCAATGGGTGATGGGTTAAGTATGTAACATCATTGATATAAACGTATATAATACTCGCAAGAAAAACTAATCATCACTTTTATTGAGGAACCGGAAAAAGAAACAGTTTATTTATCTACGGACCCCCGAGCACAGGAAAAACTGATTATGAAATCCTTAGTGGAAATGCACTATAACTACGCTATACTGACAGGATTACAACCAAATTCATCATTCAACTTCGCAAATCCCGTATTTAGAAATGCATGTTTCATGGATGAGTGTAGAATAACAGACAATCAATTCCAACAATGGAAATTATAAGCAGGACGAGTCATGAACACCAAAGTAAGATGTAAAAATCAATTACTGATCTATGTACAGTCATTTTTATAATATATAAAATGAAAATAATAAAACAAAATACACATTACAAATTTATAGCAAAAACACGCAGTCTAAAAGATTGTCCTGTGGCATTGTACCCAAGACGCTGGCACTATTGCCTCTACTGATCGAGAATTGTGTATTATACTCAGCAAGCATTTACGACATAGGGACATCATGACGCAATACAAGAAAGAACAATACAATATAACTTTTTTTTAAAGTCACATTTCGAATTAAATCCATTCATTTGGGAGGCAGTCTGGGAACAATTCGGTCAAGTGTAAACATCGGAACCGATCGAAGACGATGAAATGTTAGGATATAACGTGTGGAACAACCTAAAGAATGATCCCCTAGGGGACCAACTTCAAATTCCTCATTTATTAACTTTTCTTTCTTCAAAATTAGATTTTCTTAACTTTTCTTGGCATACATTTTTTTTTGCTTTTTGCTCATATTCTTTTCATACATTATTTTCAAAGCTTTTTGTATTTTTCCTTTTTTTTTTTGTCGAGGAGGAAAGGCTATTACGCCGCCCGGTCCGCGACCGGGACGGTTATGTGGGACTCACGGGACAGAAGGCCACCGTCCTACCCACTAAAACCTCCCCGTTTCCGTCTCACCGCAGGTGGCGGGGTTACGGGAACGCGTTAGCTCACCACCGCGACCCCACCAGCGGCCGTTGCTATGGGTTAGCGACCCACCGGGTGTTTTTTATTGAGGTTGTCTCCTCTTGGCCCAGCCGGTGAAGGCCAGACCCTCGGTCCCACCGCAGGCTGACGCCTGGATGGGGAAACGAGTTTGAGAGGCGGTGACTTTTTACAGTCTTTTTTGAGACAGTTACTTTTTTCCATTGTTCCTTGGCTTTGCTACTCCTCCACCTGGAGTTTAACAATTCTTCTAATTCCCGCCACAGTCGGTCAGCTTTAATTCGGCTTTGAGGCCCTTGCTGGAGGCTCGTTATAACTAGAACAAGTTAAAACTATTTCAGAGAAACAAAGGGTCTATTGATTAAGTAAAGAATCAAGCACAATTATCGTTTTGTGTGTTTCGTTATCACGTCATAGTACGTCGCATATCACGTCATTGTTTATGTTTCAAACTTTCAAGTGCCAGAGTATGATAGATTTTCAAATAACAAAGGAAGTTATTTACGAAATAACTAATAATTTACGTACCTTTCGCGGCGGCCGCTGCAGCACCAGCGTCGCCCAGGAGCCGGGCCCCCACCAACACCAGCGCCAGCCATTTACTGCCAGCATTTGCTAGCGCCAGGTTATCTACCTGTCGCAGTTTTCTGTCCTGGGCTTGCTCGAGATTTATATTGAATTCTATGAAAGTTATCACATCATTTAAGGTACCGTTAAACTTGCTGACTGCCACTTTTTTGGGTCTAAAAAATTTTGACTCGACTTTTTTATTAAAAAATATAAGAAGATGCTAAGAGTTACTTATTTCTAAATATATTTTATCAAGTGCAAATTCTTACTATTATTAAAAATATCCTTCATTTAAATCATTTTCATTATTAAAAGCCTAAAGAAAAATGTGGCAAAGTCTATGATCACGTCTGCTAAGATTGCCAGACGAAAATAAAATAATATTTAATAGGAATTACATTCGAACCAAAATATATAGCAGGACTTGGCCCCTATCCATCAATATGAAAATAATATAATCCCACTATTTAGCACTGGTAATATTTTTTCTAAGAAAGTGGCAAATTCACCAACCTTTTTAAAATTCTTCATACAAAAAGGAGAAAGTTATTAGGGTTGTCAAATGTTCTCGTAGTTTTTATGAACTTGAAATCTTTAAGAAGGTGATTCCTTGGTGGGTATAAAAGTACATAAATGCAATTTACAAGCGCAGAAGTCTACCTACAGAAACTTAAGGATACTGTTTGGAGCGCGTCAATGCACTGACTTACATTTACATTTCAGTAGTATTTCAATTTAATCATCATCATCATCATCACCACCCTTTTCTCGTCCACTGCTGGACATAGGTCTCTCCAATGGCACGCCTTTGATTTTGATTTGATTGCGTTATATGAATAATAATTGTGTACGCGATCCGCGCATATTGCACTTTCAGTAAGGCACGGGCATAATTGGCAAAAAAATTTAAAATAGGTATGCCAAAGAGACAAAGACGCATAACAAGTTAAAAGTACAAAGGTGCGATATGTTTTGGTATAGTTCGTCTAAAAAATTAAAGATTTTAATTCTGAATTAACATATTTCAGGTTCAACTTTACTTTTACATAAAGATTCGCAAAATATTCGAATGTATAAAAATAATAAAACTGATCTATTTATTTTTAAAATGTGGCAGCCCTAACCTCTCACTAAATATGTCAAAGTTAACATCACGATCTGGTTTACACTGGATGTTGAATTTGCCAACACTAATTGCGAATTTCTTGTAGCTTGCAGCACTGCAAATTAATATGATTTAAATAAAAGAACCTTAGTTTAATGTAATATTAAGTTCCAAAGTTTATCCCAATTATTTTAATAAAAGTTTGGGAGCACTTGATTGTAGATCACTCACGCACGAAAAATTAACTGACAAATTATATGTGATATAATTAACTGACAAAAATGACATCGAAATGACGTATAGGGTTTCCATAAATAATTTGGTGTTGTCATTTATAAATTCAATTTTGACATCAAGACATCCATACCCTTAAAAAAACTATAATGAAGTCATTCTAAGGTGTTTTTGGTTATGGCATTTTTTTTACAGTTAATAGGCAAGCGCCTTACCGTTGAGTTGCCTGATCTTAAGCATAGTTACGGTCTAGGATGGAGCGCGCCTGCCCAGGAGGAACCCGTTTACCCTGGATTTGAAAACACCTACATTATAACTATCAGGAAATATGGACTCGGGCGAAGAATTCCACAGTTTCGCAGTGCGAATAATAAATGTAGATTCAAAGCGCTTTGTACGTTCGGGAAGTTCCACTGTGTACCTATGGCGCTATAGTCGCGTTTGCCTGGCCGTCCGATAGTGAAAGGGGGCGGAAGGAATTAGATAATGTAATTCCTGCGCACATTCTTCGAAATGTATCCGATAGAAGACAGAAAGCGATGGAACCACACGTCGATGTTCGAGACTGGAGTCTTGACTCGACCAATGTGTCGTCTCCTATCAGCCTCCTGGCACATTTCTCAATCAACTCTAGAGCCCGAAGGTGGTGCTTAGCAGAGCCGTTTCAAAGGTGAGAGCACTACTCCATACAAGACCTCACTTGTGCTTTGTATAAGCTGAGCAGGTACGTCAGGAGCCTAGTATTAAGGATACGTTCCATTGCCTTGCACAGAATGGACGTAACCGAGATGGGCCTGTAATTGGCACGGTCAGCACAAATACCCTTCTTAGGCAGGGACTGCACGTTAGGTAGCTTCCAGGACTTAGGCACTTTACCAGTCTCAAGAGAGAGGTGAAACAGATGTGTCAGGATAGGAGACAGTTCAGGCGCACAGTTCCTCAGGACAATTGCTGGAATGCCATCAGGTCCGCTAGCCTTGTTCACGTACAGACTGCGTAGCATTTTGCGAACTTTCTTTTGCCGAAAGTGTGGAGTAGACAGATACAGATTTCACCAGACAGTGGTCGGACTTACCTAACGGTAAGGAGATCATTACTGAGTAACGGTCCGGATCAGTTGTCAGCAGAAGGTCCAAGCAATAGGCTTTATGCGAGTCAACGTCAAGTACCCGTGTAGCACCATGGACCAGCTGGGTAAGACCTAACGCTAAGGCTAGCCTTCGTGTCTCTAACCCAGCATGGTCAGTGTCCTGGTATGGAAATAGCCACTCCTTGTGGTGGGCATTAAAAGCCCCCAGAAACACTAATTGGGCAGTGGGGTACATCTGTTGAGCCACGTCAGCCGCCTCACTGAGGTATTCTGTGAGTCTTGTTGTCTCCTGATTCCCGCTGTGCGATCGGTAGACACAGGCATACAGGATTTTCTCCATACCCGTGTCCACCAAACCCCGAAGTACCGACAATGTGGTGTCTTCAAATCGTCGGAGACGCCGAAAGCAGATGTAATTCCGGGTGTAAACGCATACGCTGCGACTAGGCTGGAGACAGCGGGGATGCCCGAGCCCCCCCCCCCCCCAGGATATCCATCGGGCCCTCTCATCCGGTCGCCGACCGGCACGATGGCGCAACCTCGGGATTTTTTGACAGTTGGCGGGGCAGCCTTTTGTGAGTGGCTAGCTCACTACTAGCCCCGCGAATTACACGCGAGAATATACTATTGTTTGCGCTTTACACATTTAAATAACTCTTATATAACATTTTTTTTAATTCTTTTTCATTAATTCAAAGCGCTTTAATATTATGAGATTAAAAATAGCATTTATAGAAAAGTAATCATAATTATAAAATGTATACTGATTTAATATCAAAATGAGGGAATGATAAGTATTTTTTTATATTAATCGATATTTTAAGCTTTTTAAACAAAACAATGTTACAAAGAGCTTTGGGCGCGGTAGGTTTAAGCTTTCAAGGTCACTGTGAATGCGACTTTAATGTGTGTACGATAACGATTCTAGGAATATTAATTAAAGATTAATAAAATTATTAACGTTTTTAAACAACGTATTTTAAGCATTATTTGTATCAAACATAAGGGAGCGGCTAATATTATTTACGGTACGTCAAAAAAACTTTTGAAAGCCGAGATGGCCCAGTGGTAAGAAAGCGTGAATCTTAACCGATGATCGTGGGTTCAAACCCGGCAAACACCACTGAATTTCCATGTGCTTAATTTGTGATTATAATTCATCTCGTGCTTAACAGTGAAGGAAAACATCGTGAGGAAACCTGTCTAATTTCACTGAAATTCTGCCACTGCTGTGTATTCCACCAACCCGCAATAGAGCAGCGTGGTGAAATAAGCTCCAAACCTTCTCCTCAAAAAGGGAGAGGAGCCCTTTAGCCCAGCAGTGGGACATTCAGAGGCTGTTACGGTAAAAAAACTTTTAAGGAAATACTAATTAGTTTTTGTATGAGGTGAGTATGAATATTGAGCCATCTATCTGCGGTCGGCAAGCAGTGCACCGTGCCTCGGATCCCGCTACCCTCCGCGACTAGCATTTGACATGGATCGCATATCACAACTCGTGGAATCCGATAATTACTTAAAAGAGGCAGGGTCTTGACAATAGCACTCCAACTGGAGTTGAGATTCGAAGGTAATGGTTCGCCCCATGATATTTTATCTAACCACATTCTTTGCAATAATATTTTCATGGAGACTACGAAGGGTGATAAAAGATCTAAAGGATCAAAAATACGTGCAATTACTGTTTAGTACTGTTATGAGAAGGAATCTTAGAGCCAATAGTAAAACCTAATTCGTCGGAAGTAGCGAACCAGTCAGTCCTAATAATTTATTATGTTTACGGGATCCCATATTTATGTCTAATGATAATTTAGAATCCCCTAATTAAGTATAATGAGGTGAATTAGATTTTCATTTCCTAAGTGACATACAAGCTGATGCAAGTATATTGGTGGTTTCATTACGAATATAAATTATTTCATTATATCATTTAGTAGAACATAAAATGAAATACATTGAAAAGCTTAACCTGTAATACATTAATTTCCGTAGAAGAACAAATTACCCTCCTCAACTTCAAAATCACATTTCTCCTACATGCCCTCGGCATTCTTAGTCACCCACTTATTTGTGGCAGCCTTCAACAATTTCTCTTTCTCCTAGCAATTCATCCTTGAGCTTCTTCATAGCATACTGCAATTGTGTAGGCTCACTAGTAAAATTTAAGGCACTTTTACCTTTTGTGATGTATGTTAAAAACTCTTGTGTTAAATGGCGTTTCCTAAACCCAGTGAATGAAGGCCTACTAACAGCCATTGGGTCAAAATCCCCTTATGATTTTGTTAGTAGCTGTAGCTTGTGCCATTTTCGAAACATATTAAAAAGTAATTGGACTGAATATGACTTGTTCTTTCTCTCCTCTCTTTAGGAATACATTGTTCAACTCCTTTCTTGTATGCCATTTCTGTTTATTAGTAATTTCCTCAAGCACATTCAGATTTTCCAAATAAGTCCCAAAAATAACATGGAAGACAACTTCAGATGTTTTTAACGGATCAGCGCCACTCTTCATAACCATCTTTACATTCCTAGTGTTGCAAAAATCAGTTAATATTTGATGGCGCTAGAACCAGAAAAGCTCCATTGAACTGTTCCTTTATTTCTCCACATACTTATGAACAATAATAGAGGATATTTCCCTTCTTCAGCTTTCTGTGTAGACCTGGCTGTAGTCAACAAAAGCATGTCTCCTAGCTCCTTCAGAACTCCTGAAACATTTCCAGGAAGTGTTGCCTCCTTTAATGCCATTATTATTTCTGTAGCTATTGGTAACATTTGGAGGCTGTTGCTTAAAGCTGATTTCAACTTATCAAAGAATTTATCTTCCATCACCAACAACAATGCTTGGGTCATTGGTCCTTAACTTCTCAAAATCCCAGTTCTTCGCTCAGGAGCCAATGTCACTCTTTGCAACAATACAATATGCTGATTGGTAAGCCCATATTTAGATATGTTTTGTGTATTTGGCAACTTCTAAGACACAGCCATAAGCTTGCCATCTCTAGTCCTCTTAACCCCTTTCTTAGCCACAGAGCTTCGTACCCTGAATCTAGTCACTCCTTGCAACAATGCAATATGCTGATTGGTAAGCCCATATTGAGATATGTTTTGTGTATTTTCCAACTTCTGAGACACAGCCATAAGCTTGCCATTTCTAGTCCTCTTAACCCCTTTCTTAGCCACAGAGCTTCGTACCCTGAATCTAGTAACTCCAGTCCTTACTTCGTCGAAGAAGGCTCTAAACAATGTTATAATTTTAACAATGGGTGTAGCAACGAAGAAGTCAATTTTAATTTTGTCCTACCTAATCTTTTCTACGACAGACTTAACTGTAACATCAACGCCATCTATCTCAGCTGTGTATTCCAAAAATCTCAAATGTCCAGGCTTGTCATTTTCTTCTTTTCTGAGGCACGTAAAGACTGTCATTAAATATCCAGAAATCTCGTCTGAAATGTCCAAATGAATCATATTTCTTCTTCATCATAAATATCTATCATCATAAATTCTAAATCATATTCTTTCTATATTATTAACAAGTGTTTTCGTCTTAGCATGCCCTAATTCTTTCATTAAAATCTCCACTGTTTGTATTATCTTTTCTATTTCTATATCCCTCTCCTTTACAACATTTTCCTCTGTATCCATTCGTGATGTTGTAGCTGACTCTATTTTACTTTTGGTTGAACACAAAGTTATAATTTATAATATTATAATCTCTGTTATTGCAGTGACTGTCCCGATATTATTTACTAAAGTATTACTAGTATGTACTATTTACTTAATATTATTTACTAAAGTATTTCGAACATCAAGATATATGAAAGATGTAATATTCAGATAAAATACAATTTTTAAAAAATATAGCCGTCCACATCTCGTAGTAATCGCATTCTGTTTTCTTTGCTTTAAAAATTAGCTCACCACCACCGAGAAAGCCGTCGTCGCTCTCTATTTAGACGACTATTAGCCTCTTGCCTTTGTCGGGATTTTTACGTCTATAAGGCCACTCAAGTATGCTCGACGGGAGTTCTCGGTATACATAATTAGCAGTATGACCTAATCGTAGTAAATAGTTTAAAAATTGAATATAATTTATTACTACTATATGAAAAAACAAGACAACTCACATTCATTTACTCAAGTTGCATCCAAGCAATATATTTTTCACGTCGACACGACCCCATCTTGAGCAAAATAACTTTCCCTCCATATTTGCAAATCTGGTCCATCGACTATATATAATAACATCTTTATCGAATGTTGGGTAACTTTCTATATTTTTACAAATATTTCGTATTCCATATTTTATACAAATGAATAAACAAAAATCTATTTAAAAAAAAATTAAAATTTGTGACAAAACTAAAATGATATATTTTTATCTGGATAAGTTCATTCGTTCTCCATTGGTTTGGTGAACGTGGACGAGACCTTAATATTAATTGTCAGTTCATCGGAAAATGGCGTCTTGAATTTTGGCAAAACTGTTTTCGTAACTTTGGAAGTCAAATTAAAGCGGATTTTAGTAGTTAAGTGGAATATTGTTGTATTATAAATGAACATATATTGTTAACTGTTTGCAGTGCATAATAAAGCGAAGTTATCAGCAATTCACTTGGAATATTTAAAATTAAGGTTTGTATTTATCCATTCCTATTGTGATTGGAATAGTTATAGTATAGATGTTTTACAGAGTAGTTGGACTACGTTCAGTAAGTACTTACCTATCGGTAATTACGGGTGAGGAGAACATGGGGTCATGACCTTAGCTGATCAGCTGTTGTTAATCGTTCGGTTACAGTAGTAAGAAAGTGAATTTTATGCACCTCTGAAAAGAGCTTTTATTTATATTATATATCCGAGTTATCGTTATCATAAATTAACACACATTTTTTTCCTGATTTTGAAAACAGTAACATATTGTTACTGTTTTCATAATTATGTCTGGCCTGATCCTAAATGATCCTAAATCCTAAACTCTTATCCAACAGCACATTATTACATTTATAGGAAGATGTTTGTTTCTTGGTCGCTTACTTCTTTCATCTATGGGTAAGTCACTTTTATTTAATAGGTGTTCCTC
This sequence comes from Nymphalis urticae, assembly GCA_905147175.2. Taxonomy (NCBI): domain Eukaryota; kingdom Metazoa; phylum Arthropoda; class Insecta; order Lepidoptera; family Nymphalidae; genus Nymphalis; species Nymphalis urticae. Next base: position 2,497,308 of record LR990009.1, read on the forward strand.
ATCACTGCATGGTTAGTACTCACTGTACATTTATATTCTAATCCACCTTCTCCAACACTACCTGTAGGAGTCACCTCCACTGTTTCATCTAGATTAGTAGTTAGCTCATTCACAGGGTTAGGTTCTGTCTCAAGGTTAATATCTACCACAGGTTCTTCTTCCAGGTTTATTGGTGTTATAGATTCCTTTTCTTCGCCTTCCTTCACTTGAAGTTTCTCCTCCTTACCATCTCGGTTAAGGAATACAACATCTCTCTTTGTCTCCACTGTGTTTGTTTTTGGAAAATTAAATCTATACTCCTTCTTATTTTCTTCATAACCCACCATCAACCTTTTTCACCTTTCTTGTCCCACTTCCTCCTTCGTTCCTTCGGAATGTGACCATACACTTCCGTTCCAAAGACTTTTAACTGGTGAATGTCAAACCTTTTGTTTGTCCATACTTCAAATGGTGATCTTCGATTTTCATGATTTTTCCTAGTTCTATTTAAGACAAATACTGCTGTATTAGTTGCTTCCGCCCACAGTTTCTTTGTAAAGTTTTCTTCAATTAAGATTGTCCGTGCTGCTTCCACTAATATGCTATTTTCTCTCTCAGCCTTTCCGTTCTATTTCGGCGTATATGGTACAATTATTTGGTGTGTTGTCCTACGTTTTAAAAACAGTTCTTTCACTTCTTTATTTATGAATTCTAAGCCATTGTCACTTCTAAACATTTTCATTCTGTTTCCTGTTATGTTTTCGGCCTTATTTATGAAGTTCTCAATGCAGTTTGTAATTTCTTAATTTGTTTTAACAAAGTTTACACTTCTGTAATTTAAATAGTCGTCCTTCAGTATGACAAAATATCTCGCCCCTCCATCAGATGCTTCTTCCATTGGGCCGCAAGTATCCGCATGAATTAGCTCGCAAGTCCTTGTACTCACGTTCTCAATTTTGGTGTACGGTAATCGATGTATCTTTCCAGCTAAACAACTTTCAAACTCAGGTTTAATGGTTTGTTTAACATCAACATTATGTTTTTGCAGAATATCTTTTAGGTGAGTAAAGTTTTGATGGACGAGTTTTCTGTGCCACTCATTTAAGTCATTATTCACTAGTGTTACAGAACTTGCAGTCTCGTAATTATACTTATACCGTAATTCCAAATAATGAGAATTGCCAATTCTTTCCGCCACCGCACCAACTTGGTTATCTTTGTAAAGTTTGCATGACCTGTCATCTGTCATCATGACGTAACCTTTATCTGTGGCGAATGACTGAAAACAGGTTGTTATTTAGTTCTGGAACGTACAAAACGTTCGATCCCGTTCGACACCTGCACCGCCATATTTCCGCAGCCGAGGACACAAATTGTCGCACCGTTACCTACAACAACTGATTGTTCTGTGGTACTAGTAAATGACTTAAACAATGCTCGATTTCTACACATATGTTCACTAGCAATAGAGTCCAACCACTTTGATTTATGCAGTTCATGTGACGAACTAGACACAACAGTTGTTTGTTTGTTTGTTCTCAGTCTTACTAGCTTTTTGAACTTTTGACTACGATACCTACACTGCGCTTTGAAATGTCCGAACTTTCCACAGTAAAACAGGTTTTTATTAATTACTTTGAAAATGACCAATTTTATCACACGTATATAACTTTATTTGTCTTGTATTTTTCAAAACGAACTCAGAGGATGAAGATTGCTGGGACTCTTCAATCTTGCATTTTACCCTCTCTTCTTCAATTAAAAATCTGGCCACCAAGTTATCAATGGTTATGGTTTGCTTATCTTGGGGTGCCGACTTCTACGCCGACACAAAACACATGTATTCGTCAGGCAACGACATCAACACTTTTGTGATAACGAACTTATCATCTCATCTCCTCGCCTATCTGTTTTCACACGTTTCTCCTCTTAGATTTTGGACAAAAAAACTGACATATTGATACCCGTTTCGTATATTTACTGGAAATAACGTTGTTGTATAATGTGTACACTAGTTTCAGTCTTCTGTTCATACACGCTTTGAAGTTTTCGCCACATTTCAGCAGAACTCGTGCATATGATGATGTGTAACATGGCCTCTTCCGCCATCCGTGTAATTAACAACGCTTGCGCCTTGGTATCTTCAGCTTCTCATTTCGTTATTTTAGCAGGAGCTTCGGGCTAATACATTACACGTTGGCCTCTCAACAGCACCGTAGTCTGAAATTTCCACATAATCCGATTTCTGGAATCCTCCAGCTTGATCACGTTCACATTATTGTTACTCTCCATGTTCCGACCCTGTTCACAATCCAGAACAAGTTATCCTTAGTTTTACCTAATCTAATTATACATAAGTACTTAAAATTTTAATTGTGTGAACAAGTTGCATCTACCTACAAAAAAAAAAGAATACATTGAAATATTTAAATTACATTAATTTTTAAGCAAATTATTTTATAAACTAAAACATTTAATAAATATAATAACAAAAATTAAAGTGTCGTTATCCTCGCAACATTTTTTACGCGATATTCAGTTGTTTTGGCCGACGATTTCCAGATATATACGTACGGTGGCCGGTTGACCTATGTACTTTCGTGATCCGTGACCGTTGCTGATCGCTGGTGGAGATTCTCCTGGTATTGCACGCAGCTACCTAATCGGGTGTCACCTTGTGAGGGACGTAAGACAATTTATTTTTATTTGAGTGGAATTAATTTGAAATTGCCTTGTGATTAATCTATTATTACTGTTTGATAATTTTATTATTTACAATTGTTATTCATGTTAATATTTATTCGCATTTTAAATCATTTTTTAAATAAAGAGAGTATTTTAAGCAGGAGTTTTGCCGTTATCATCAATTTGTTATGCCTTTGTTTTCATATCATTAGTGAATTCTTAGATGTGGTCAAGTACTTTAAAAGTTGAATAACTTCTTTGTGTCGATTGTTTTATTTATCTACCTTCTTTAAATAATACAAATTGTATCATCTTTTCATATAAACAATTTTCAATTAATTAATCTTTTATTTATCTCATAATCAGTATTATATATTATCTATTAAAATAAAATATATTTACTATTTCTTAAATTACAATACATAAACATAACTGTCAAGGATTAATATGGTTAGGTTATATATGATGATGTCACAAATCAAATGGCATGTAATGTATGTATTATTTGATATATGCTAGCCTTATCGGCAGTAGTTTCAGGCAATTCAATTCACTTCCTTTATTGGGAATTCCAGTAACAGAATTACTTCGGTGAGAACAAACTCAAAACTCATTCCAGAAATGAGAATATAAATTATAAGATCTGTTCTGACATTTGAAGATCATCAGCTCATTTCCTATATAACAAAAGGTTCTGATCAACTTTTACAGGTTCGTTTGTTATGAAATTCCGGCCCTTCGATGACACAATGTTTATGTTGTGTATTTGATTTCATACTTTTTGAAGTTTTATTGTGTCGGGTTTATTTCAATGTTTAATATTATGATTACTACTGTTTCTGCAGGTGGTCTTTGACGTTACAAGGACAAATCATTTGCAAGAATAACATTTTTTTGTTAGACATAGTTCTCTTGGTAGACGGTTATTGTGTCCTACGTTGCAAACGTGGCATGACTAAATAAACAAGCAATCAGCAAGATCCTGAAGAAACCGTCCTCTTGTTACATTATTGCATCTCTTGTTAAGGTTATGCATTTACTCTGCTCATAACTAAAATTCTGAAGAAATAGCAAGAGGCAGCGAGTATTAAGATTGCAAGAGTAATTGAAAATGAAACAAGTCATAATAATTGAGTGTTTTTAATTTCCTGGTCCAGTACAGCTGTTTGCGTTTGCGAACTGCTTTTGACTTTTTGATAAGATCTTATTTTTTTAAATCAACTTTGATTGATCAAGTTTTAAAAAATATTTGACACCTTTATTTCTGTGAAGACTAGGACAGCGGAATGTACACACTATATATGCATATACATTTTTTAAATTTCGGGATTCGACTAGTGAAATATTCTATAGGTTTTTATATATTTTAAGCATCAATTTTTCTATTATAATTGAATTTGTTGTCTTTTTTTGCATGTCATTATTATTATTTTTTCGTATTGTATATTGCTGTTGGCCCTTGTGGCCTCTACAGCGTCACCGGGCGAGATGGACGAACTCAAGCCGGAAGTTGGAACCCACATACGAGGTCCTAAGGGGTGCCTCTTGTGAGGCCGGACCTCGGATTAGGACGCCGTTGGAGTCATGTCATTAGTGAACTAATTCGTTGATGCGATCATGTTGCAAACGTGGTTCGTGTCTATTATTTTTTTTTTCAATCTTCCTCAAATAAGATAAAAGTATAATGCACTCTCTCATTATTTACGAAATTCACTAAACCTACTTAACCGTCGGTTTCCTTTCCGTCTTAACGGGGAGCGCCACGGGATCGCTTGTGCATGCTATCGTGACGACAAGTACGGCATGTATGTACAATGACCCAAATATATATGTGCTTAATTAATTTAGTAACATAAAAATTTAAATATACAATTTTACTCATATACGTTATCCCTTACAAAAAGTTTTAGTCATTTTTTTAAGGTAGCTATACTTGCACACAATTTGTACTATTCACTCTCAGAAATATTGGTTTGAAAACACGTATTGCTATGGAAACTAGGAGCTTGAAATATGACATTCACAGCTGTTCCTTCTTTTAATATCGGAGACAGAAACAACAAATATAATTGTGTCATAATTGTACATGGCAGTAAGCTCCCTTGCTGTGTAACGTTTTTCTGATGATGTCACCATATTAAAGTGAGTTTTTAGCTCAAGCCACTGGCTAATGTTTGTATTAGTAGCTGTATAAAACGCCAACCATCCAGTTGCGAATAGTTGAGTAAGTTTCAAGGGTTTCTTTTACCATCATTAATAGTTTCAAATAAGGTCTGATATATTTTCATCCGCAGTCGGCTGTGGCCAATCCAATTTTTGGTGTCCTTAAGTATATATTCCAGATAAGACCTTAACTCAGTACACGCTTTGGATGCACATAAAGTAAGGGAGTGATACACACACACACACTTGAATTGCTGTAAATGGGGAACATCTGCTTATAAGAGTGATAAAGGGAGTGATGTTTGCCACAAAGGTTACTTGCTCCATCAGTTCCTATTGCAATTTGGTTTTGAAGATTTAGACCCATTTTAGAGATAAAACTCGAATGATGTATAAAGGTCGTTAGCGGTTGCTTCAAAAATTTCTTGATAGCCTAAAAGTTCAACATCAATTTTGTCCAGTTTTAAATTGTAGTATCGAATGCAATAAGCGATGTACTTTTCTCTTGTTACATCGGTGGATCCATCCAGTATAATAGAGTAGCTCTGATTACCAATTTCTTCTAAAAGTTCCCTAAGCATTGCTGGTTCTAGAACATTCTTTATAACGGCAGAACACTTTTATCTGTGTAATTGAGTGTTTTCAAGGGGACTTCCTCTCCCACAAGTTTTTAACATTTCTGTCTGATGATCAATGCTGCGGATGGAACTGTGAGCAGCGACATGAGTAGAAATTTGTACGTCTATTATTTTTTCTTTTGATGAACTGTCACTAATTGAGGAGTAGCCAAACGAGGTAAGCTTGGGTTGCTTTTTGAAAAACCAAATTCTTTGTCTTTATTTGTTTTTGTTTTCATGTGCTTTTCTAAATCGGTTTTGTGCGCACGGAGTGGAGTGCACACAGAATTTACAAAATGCCTCACCTTTACCACTATCCGTCTGTTGAACAGGTGCTCGACTAAGCCAATCTGTAAAAGAAATTGAATTCAATTATATGCTAGGCAGTGTAAGGTAACCAGGTATGGTATAATACATACATATTAGTGGTTGGTGATCATATTTTTTGCAATTTGAGCATGTTGTAGCCCACCTATTACATCGTTACAGGCTGGACAACATACTATTTATACACAAAAAACAACAAATAATAATTATCTAAAACCTACGTAAACATAGAACGCACACATGCGCAAAAGTGGCCACGCCTACAAGTGACGTAGTCAGTCGTCGTAGACAAAAGACTCACGGGCGACCATCTTGTCTTTCGGCGTTCTAACAAAAGACGTTGTGCGATCATCTCGGTGGGTGTGTTTCGAGTAGTGGTGCGGTTCTTATCCCTCGATGACTTAGACAATGGCGTGATTTTTAACGCGCAATTAAGTGTGCGAGTATATTTGCTAGCGAGCGAACTAAATTAGATATTCGCTACAAAATTATTGAATACAAAATATTTTTTTAATCAAATAGACTTTTACAAGTACTTATGAATCGTCAAGCGCTACCACCGGATCGGAATGTGGATTCTACCGAGAAGAACCGGCAAGAAACTCAGTAGTTACTCTTTTTTTTACAAAAATATTTGTATCAATTACATACAATTAGTTCCGGCACGAGATCCCGCAATCATTCAAACCACGCATTGCAATGCCTGGATCCTAAATGTAATTAGTACGTTTTGCAGACGTTGCAACGTGGCAATACAAACATTTTGTCTTGAAATAAAATATTAACATATAAATCAATAAATATGTCGGGAAATATGTTCTCATTCACATCGTCATTAGGGCCTGGCCACACTTTCTGGCGGTGCGGCGCGCAGTGGGGCGGGAGACGCGGCAGGCGGCGTGATTTGTGGTGGTATGCCACAGCTAGACTAGTTGCGACCGCGGTGGCGTCAGCAGTGGACGTATTTAGTGAACGGCTAATCTGCGTACAACAAATGCGTACTTAGCTCAAGATATCTGTGGCATACTTCACAGGTTGTCTACCATTTGATTTCTCCACACAATTTCACAAAACACAATTATTACAGTTTCACACTATTTTAATTTTAGATTAGAAAAATTAACAGTTTAACAACACCGAGCAGCAATACGAAATTTGTAGGTAATTTGAAATGTTCATAGCTCACTGCTGAGACCGCTATTACGGCATTAAACAATTTTATGGAATAATAATTATCTGTTGGTGGTAGTGATGATGGTCTCAACTGTGGTAATATTTCTATCAATTTGTCTACAGTATTAGCTAAACAACTTAAATTTTGATTTTGGTTTTCTTCAATTTCAATACTTCTTGATTTCAATCGTAGCTTTTCCAGCTCCCTCTTATGATTATTTTTTCCCGGTAAGCCTCTAGTCGCAGCCGGCGATTCTCAACAGCCACAAAGCTCGCTTGTGGCTCGTTCAAAGGGACATGGACGCGGTAGGCGACGTCGCTGACGGCATCGCCGCGGACATAGTGCCGGGCAGCGGCGTTAGCACTGGTGGTGGAAGTTGAGTCCATATAAATATGTTTAACCAAAACATTGTATCCTTAAAAAAGGTACCTTGTATAGAATAAGAAGGAATAAAATCCAACATAATTTCATCTGTGGTAGAAATTTCGGATAGACAGATTGTATGTTCAGAATCTCCGTTTGGGGATGATAGAGAGATTCTCTGATTGTGGAGCCTGAAAAACATGAAGAACATTAATACACTTGTTAATAGAAGAAAATACACTAATAAGCAAAGACAACAAGCAAAAAAAATAAAACAGAACCTGTCTTTAATTCCAGATTGACCGATTTTTCTCGGTCGTTTACTTCATTGCTGAAGGTCGTGTCCACTCTGATCTAGGGTCTGGGTCACGATCTCTGTGAATTTTCTCCAGTCCTTCCTGTCTTCAGCTTTCCTCAGGGCTGTGGTCACTTGGAGACCAGTGAGGTTGGTAACTTGATCCGACCATCGTGTGGGGCAGCGGCCACTTGGTCGTGTCCCCTCTATTTTGCCAAGCATCATCAGCTTGTCAAGGCTGCCAGGATGCCTTCGCGCTATATGACCAAAATAACGAAGGATACGCTGGTAGCAAATACTTGACAATCTCGTTTTTATGTGCAGTTGTTGCAGGATTGGTTCTCTTGGCTTTCCACGGTATGCGCAGCATTCTTCGCCAGCACCCCATCTCGAATGCGTCGATCTTCTTCCTCTCCAGTGAGCGAATTGTCCAGGATTCCGAGCCATAAAGAACGACGGAGAATTTCGAGTGAACCAGCCGTTTTTTCGGTTTATTTTTGTTGTGAGTAATATCGTTATTCCCTCGTTATAACTAGAACAAGTTAAAACTATTTCAGAGAAACAAAGGGTCTATTGATTGAGTAAAGAATCAAGCACAATTATTGTTTAGCTTGTTTCGTAGTAGTAATAAAATGTAGGTCTTACTTTAAGTACATTGTAGAATAGAATAGAGAGCGATCGACTCGGTCGTGTCAAATTGGCTGTGGGCTGTGGCCAAACCAATTTCTGGTTTCCCTAAGTAAATATTCCAGACAAGACGTTAAGGAGTGACACACACACTTGAATGCTGTAAATGGGGAACATCTGCTTATAAAGAGAGTGAAAAGGGAGTGATGTTTGCCTAATTTAGGGTCCCCGGTCATCGACAACAATGACAATTGAACAATAGATCTGACTGGTGATGACATGGAGACATCGTGCCTATCATTGAGTAAAAATAAATAAAATAAAAATGTTAGAATTAATAGATTTAAAAAAAAAACACAAAAAAAAAAAATAAAAAAAAAATATTTGCCTAAATTATGATAAGATTTATAAAGAAATAAATGCAAATTTAAAGAAATTAAAATATAAACTGATGCTTCATGTATGTACGGAAAAATATTAATGATTTTGTGAATAAATGTGATAGAAAAAACCCGCTGAGTTTCTTTCCCCGGTTCTTCTCAGGGCTGGATGTTTCTCTTCCGAACCGGTGGTAGTTTCTGGTCTGACTATCATCATTATATTTGGGATTAATCATTATATTATATATTTTTTTTAAAGGCGAGTTCTATAACTCGACTTCTCTTTAAGCAATTATAAATAAATAACGAATTTATAATAATTATTATAAATGACGTATTTGTATTTTCTATATAAATAAAAACTATTCCATACGGCTTGTTAACGCCAAGCATTAAAACTCGCGCAAGGAATGGAATGTGAAATTTGCTTGACGTTTGCCATCAGGCGTAACACCTTTTGTATGACATTTTATTATATATAACTCACTTGACTTTTACTACTCGTACGATCAACATCAAATTAAAGTGTCTAAAGAATTTTGAAGAGTTTCATTGAAATTCCATTTGTACACGAAGATACATAATTTGGCGACCGTGACAGGACATTGTTGAAGTTATAAAGGTTTAATCGGAGCTGAAGTGAACGAAAACCATTGCCGGGCAGTGAAGCACCTAAAGCCTCACCTCGCAGCATATCATCATTTGAACAGATAAGTGCCCTGTTTATCCTTCATAACTATATAAATCATTACCTAATCCTAAATTTCTGTCTTCCTAATCTAATTATACCTAAATACTATAAATTTTAATTGTGTGAACAAGTTGCATCTACCTACAAAAAAAAAAAGAATAAATTGAAATATTTAAATTACATTAATTTTAAGCAAATTGTTTTATAAACTAAAACATTTTATAAATATAATAACAAAAATTAAAGTCTCGTTATCCTCGCAAGATTTTTTACGCGATATTCAGTTGTTTTGGCCGACGAATTCCAGATATCTACGTACGGCGGCTAGCTGACCTACTTTCGTGATCCGTGACCGTTGCTAATCGCTGGTGGAGATTCTCCTGGTATTGCACGCAGCTACCTAATCAGGTGTCACCTTGTGAGGGACGTAAGACAATTTATTTTTATTTGAGTGGAATTAATTTGAAATTGCCTTGTGATTAATCTATTATTACTGTTTGATAATTTTATTATTTACAATTTTTATTCTTGTTAATATTTATTATCTTGTCAATAGTACAACCAATATTAAGAGATCTATTAACGAAACGTAGTTCAATTAAAGGACAAATTACAAAATTTAAAAATGAGAAATCACAGGGCAGTCTACAATGACAACGGTTGAGTTTGCTAAGTTATGTTTAAAGTTGAGCAGGTTCGAGCGTTTGTCTGACAACTTTGATGAATTGGCGTGCCGTGGCGCTAAATTAGGTAAATGCTACTCATGTGTTTTTATTTGTCCACGGTATAAATGCGTACACTTGGAGGCCGTGAGCGATCTGTCAGAAGACGCGTTTATGCTGACATTGCGTAGATTCGTTTCACGTCGTGGTAGGCCAGCGGAATTATTTTCCGAACATGTGCGCAACTTTGTGGCCACATCTAAAGAACTAAACCTATTTCTAAAAAATAATACTAAGAGCCTGGAAGAGTTTGCAATTCATGAAGGTTTTAAATTTAATTTTACTCCGTCTTGCGCACCTCACTTCGGTGGCATTTGGGAAGCCAGTGTAAAATCAGCAAAATTTCACATTAAGCGCGTAATGGGAAATTCTCATCTTACCTTTGAAGAGTTAAAAACCTTATTCGCACAAGTCGAATCCATACTAACTAGCCGGCCCTTATCATCCTCCCCAGATGATTTCCAATACCTATCACCGGGGCACTTTTTAATCGGAAGACCACTTAATGCACTACCAGCACGTATCACGTACCAGCAATGAGGAACGAATCCAGCCTGACTCGTTACGCCCGATTACAAATCTGGCAGCACTTTTGGCAAAGATGGCAATACTCCTTGTATTTACTTGAACTGCAGCTAAGAACAAAATGGAAACAAAACACTGCCAGCCTACAGGTCGACAACTTAGTCCTGCTATCCGAAGTCACCATTTTCATTCCTTCCCTCCCTCTGTAGCACTCCGCTGGTGATACAAAGCAAAATCGCCATGCTGGGGATGTACGTTCGCTGCGACCTTAGTCCAAGGCATAACATCGAGGCTGTTATATAAACAACTTAAGGAAAGGTGCGGCGTTTATTCACGCCACAACAACTGTGCCTGTTGTACAAAACACAGGTACGGTCTTGAGTTGAATATTGCTCGCACCTTGGGGATGGCTCCGCTAAGTACCTACTTGATGCCTTGGATCGGTTGCAGCGACGTGCGGTCCGCATTATTGGCGACGTAAAGGTCACTAGCACCCTCGAGCCTTTACAATTGCGTCGAGAGATAGCAGCGCTGAGCGCTTTCTATCGACTATCACGGCGAGTGCTCCGAGGAATTATTCTCTCTAATTCCTGCTTCCCCCTTCCTTCATAAGTCTACGCGTGCTGGCTCTCGATATCACCGCCTAACTGTGACATCAATTCGGGTTGCACCCGGACTACAATTTAAACCCCGCCCGGACGCTCCCCGGACGTCTTCCAAACTGGGACAAATCCGGGGAAACCCGGACGGACGGCAGTCCTATCTAAGGGTAGCGTTTCTTACCTTTTAAATATAAATAATATAAAAAGCGAATCCATGTTAAAAATAATCATGTATAAAAATAAGTTTAAACTTGTTTAAAAATATTGGCTGGACTCATTTGTTCCGGCATTGATTGTCTTTGTATTTCACAATTATAAAAAAAAACATAATATGTTAATTAAATACATAGAAATTGTCTATATATATAAAGTTATATATGTAATTGATTTAACTGGTTTTGTTTGAAATGGTCTTACATTGGATGTGGTTCACTAGAAGCTGCATGATTAAAGTTTTATGTATTACATGATATATGTACCCTTGGTAAGACACGGTTGTAACTGCACGTATTGTTAGTTTACATAGGAGCCATTGTAAGAATAGCTTAAGACTGTGAATTTTAATTGATTATCAGATTAAAATATTTTTTAATATTTCAATAATTATTGTAATTATGTACTATGATTTTATTTTAATTATTTTTTAAATTACGAGAGTATTTTAAGCAGTAGTAGCAGAGTATTTTTTTTAAGTTGAATAACTTCTTTGTGTCGATTGTTTTATTAATCTACCTTCTTTAAATAATACAAATTGTATCATCTTTTCATATAAACAATTTTCAATTAATCAATCTTTTATTTATCTCATAATCAGAATTATATATTATCTATTAAAATATAATTTATTTACTATTTCTTAAATTACAATACACGAACATAACTGTCGAGTAATAATATGGTTAGGCTATATATGATGATGTCACAATTTAGATGGCTTGTAGTGTATGTAATATTTGATATATCCTAGCCTTATCGGCAGTAGTTTCAGGCAATTCAATTCACTTCCTTTATTGGGAATTCGAGTAACAGAAGTACTTCGGTATGAACAAACTCATAACTCATTCCAGAAATGAGAATATAAATTATAAGATCTGTTCAGACCTTTGATGATCATTAGCTCATTTCCTATATGACAAAAGGTTTTGATCAACTTTTACAGGTTCGTTTGTTATAAAATTCCGGCCCTTCGATGTCACAATGATTATGTTGTGTATTTGATTTCATACTTTTTGAAGTTTTATTGTGTCGGGTGTTATTTCATTGTTTAATATTATGGTTACTATTGTATCGGCAGGTAGACCACCTGCAATATTCACATTTGAAGGGCAAATTATTTACAAGAATAACATTTTTTTGTTAGACATAGTTCTCTTGGTAGACGGTTATAGTGTCCTACGTTGCAAACATGGCATGACTAAATAAACAAGCAATCAGCAAGATCCTGAAGAAACCGTCCTCTTGTTACATTATTGCATTTCTTGTTAAGGTTATGCATTTACACTCCTCATAACTAAAATTCTGAAGAAATAGCAAGAGGCTTAAGAGAGAAATTAAGTGTTTTTAATTTCCTGGTCCAGTACAGCTGTTTGCGTTTGCGAACTGCTCTTGACTTTTTGATAAGATCTTATTTTTTTTAATCAACTTTGATTGATCAAGTTTAAAAAAAGATTCGACACGTTTATTTCTGTGAAGACTAAGGCAGCAGAATATGCACATTATATATGCATATCCGTAACCGTAACAGCCTGTGAATGTCCCACTGCTGGGCTAAAGGCCTCCTCTCCCATTTGAGGAGAAGGTTTGGAGCTTATTCCACCACGCTGCTGCGGGTTGGTGGAATACACATGTGGCAGAATTCCAGTGAAATTAGACACATGCAGGTTTCCTCACGATGTTTTCCTTCACCGTAAAGCACAAGATGAATTATAATCACAAATTAAGCACATGAAAATTCAGTGGTGCTTGCCCGGGTTTGAACTCAAGATCGTCGATTAAGATTCACGCGTTCTTACCACTGGGCCATCTCGGCTTTTTTATGCATGTAGATTTTTTAAATCTCAGGATTCGACTTTAGTGAAATATTCTATCGGTTTTTAAATATTTTAAGCAGCAGTTTTGCTATTATAATTAAATTTGTTGTCTTTGTTTACATGTCATTATTATTATTTTTTCGGATCGTGTATTGTTGTTGGCCCTATTGGCCTTTACAGCGTCCCCGGGCGAGATGGGCGAGTTGAACTCAAGCCGGAAGTTGGGAACCCACATAAAAGGCCCTAAGGTCCTAAGAGTTGCCTCTTGCGAGGCCGGACCTCGGATTAGGACGCCGTTGGAGTCATGTCATTAGTGAACTAATTCGTTGATGTGATCATGTTCTTTTAAAGTTGAATAATTCAAATCTTAGTGTCGATTGTTTTTTTTTTTTAAACTTCTTCAAATAACATACAAGTATAATGCTACACTGCTAAAAGCGATGAAATTTGCAAACATTATTTACGAAATTTTTGTTTTGATTACTGTGTTATTCTGCTGCTGAAGCTGGAGTGCCGAAGCTATCTCATTGGTCCCTTTATTTCAGGTTAAAGTACTTTATTACTCATAGAGAACCTGACATTTCACTAATATAATGAGCAATACATATTAAGTAATATATATATATAGTTAGTTACAGTGGTAAAATCTGTCGCATTCACAGTTCCCCCACGGGAACAGTGGAGGGGGTATGTGGGGCTCGCCGGTGTCCAAGGTGCCGAGTATGCCCCGACTGGAACACCCACTAAAAACCGTCGGTTCCCTTTCCGTCTTAACGGGGAGCGCCACGGGATCGCTTGTGCATGCTATCGTGACGAAAAGTACGTTATGTATGTACAATGGCCCAAATATATATGTGCTTATATACGTTATATACTCATATACGTTATCCCTTACAAAAAGGTTTAGTCATTTTTTTAAGCTATACTTGCACACAATTTGTACAATTCGGTAAACTATTATATAATTTTCCCGCGTTATATAGAATGCTTCTATGTATTACAGAATTTAGTTCTTGGATTATAGATATTTATAATGTTCATTTCTTAAACTATGTGTATAGTTTTTTTTATAAATATAGAGATGTTATTTATACAGAGCTTCGGCTTTTTCTACAGCTCGCTTAACGACTGCAATATTTGCTTCATGCAGCATTGCCAGTGAGGCATTTTCAGACTGACTGACTTCTTAGAAATATTGATTTAAAACACGTACTGCTATGGAAACTAGGAGCTTGAAATATGACATTCACAGCTGTTTCTTCTTTTAATATCGGAGACAGAAACAACAAATATAATAAACTTGTGTCATCATTGTACATGGCAGCAAGCTCCCTTGCTGTGTAACACTTTTCTGATGATGTCACCATATTAAAGTGAGTTTAGCTCAAGCCGCTGGCTAATGTTTGTATTAGTAGCTGTATTAAACGCCAACCATCTAGTTGCGGATAGTTGAGTAAGTTCAAGGGTTTTTTTACCATCATTAATGGTTTCAAATAAGGTCTGATATATTTTCATTCACAGTGGGCTGTGGCCAAACCAATTTCTGGTTTCCCTAAGTAAATATTCAAGACAAGACTTTACCTCATTACACGCTTTGGATGCACATAAACTAAGGGAGTGACACACACACACACACACTTAAATAGCTGTAAATGGAGAACATCTGCTTATAAGAGAGTGAAAAGGGAGTGATGTTTGCCACAAAGGTTACTTGCTCCATCAGTTCCTATTGCAGATTTTGAAGATTTAAACCCATTTTAGAGAAACTCTCGAATGATGTAACTCGAATGTACGTAAAGGGCGTTAGATGTTGCTTCGAAAGCCTAAAAAATCAACAAAAATTTTGTCCAGTTTTAAATTGTAGTATCGACTGCAATAAGCGATGTACTTTTCTCTTGTTACATCGGTGGATCCATCCCGTATAATAGAGTAACTCTGGTTACCAATTTCTTTTAAAAGTTCTTTAAGCATTGCTGTTTCTAGAACATTCTTTATAACGGAAGAACACTTTTATCTGTGTAATTGAGTGTTTTCAAGGGGACTTCCTCTCCCACAAGTTTTTAACATTTCTGTCTGATGATCAATGCTGCGGATGGAGCTGTGAACAGCGACATAAGTAGAATTTTGTACGTCAATTATTTTTTCTTTTGATGAACTGTCACTAATTGAGGAGTAGCCAAACGATGCAAGCTTGGGTTGCTTTTTGAGAAACCTAATTCTTTGTCTTTATGTGTTTTCGTTTTCATGTGCTTTTTTAAATCGGCTTTGTGCGCACGGAGTGGAGTGCACACAGAATTTACAAAATGCCTCACCTTTACCACTATCCGTCAGTTGAACAGGTGCTCGACTAAGCCGATCTGTAAAAGAAATTGAATTCAATAATATGCTAGGCAGTGTATGGTAACTAGGTATGGTATAATACATACATATTCGTAATTTGTGATCAAATTTTTTGCTATTTGAGCAGGTTTTAGCCTATCTATTACATCGTTACAGGCTGGACAACACACTAATTATACAAAAAAAAACAATAAATAACAATTATCTAAAACATATAACGCACACCGTCGTCGTAGACAAAAGACTCACGGGCGACCATCTTGTCTTTTGGCGTTCAAACAAAAGACGTTGTACGATCATCTCGGTGGGTGTGTTTCGAGTAGTGGTGCGGTTGTTTAACCCTCGACGACTTAGAAGGTGGCGTGCTCTTTTAACGCGCATTCAAGTGTGCGAGTATAGGTGCTTGCCAGCTAATTATTTATTTGATTACAAAATATATTTAAAAGTTACTGGTTGAACCTAAAGCGTTACTTAACTAAATTCGGAAATACATAGAAGCATTCTATATAACGGGGGAAAATTATATAATAGTTTACCGAATAGTACAAAATTGTGTGCAAGTATAGCTACCTTAAAAAAATGACTAAAACTTTTTGTAAGGGATAACGTATATGAGTAAAATTGTATATTTAAATTTTTATGTTACTAAATTAATTAAGCACATATATATTTGGGTCATTGTACATACATGCCGTACTTGTCGTCACGATAGCATGCACAAGCGATCCCGTGGCGCTCCCCGTTAAGACGGAAAGGAAACCGACGGTTAAGTGGGTTTAGTGAATTTCGTAAATAATGTTAACAAATTTCATCGCTTTTAGCAAAGTGCATTATACTTTTATCTTATTTGAGGAAGTTTGAAACTGAAAATTAGACAATGGCGTGATTGAACCTAAAGCTTTACTTAATTAATACACTTACTTACTTAATTATTACAATTTGTATTCCGCTGCCGATTGCGAAATACAACAGGTGAAGACTTAAACAAGTCGAGGCCTGGATTCCAGGCCAGGACACCATTGAGCAAACTCAACGCGCGTATCAAAGGTGACTCGCTCACCAGTATTAACCGACAGCCGGGCACCGCAAATAGCTTGTGTCGACGAGCGCGAGTGTATTTGTCAGGAACGCTCAACGATATTAGCCTTAACACTGGGGGATAGAAAATGGTACCCCTGAGTAACTGTAAGAAATACTTTAGCAAGGCCATATGTCGTCGCACTTCGAGGGAATCGTATCCTGTCATTCCTTGTACAGTGGTATGAAGGAAGACGACAAATGATATATTTTTTCTGATATATAATCAACATATGTTCACTCAAGTATGCTCGACGGGAGTTCTCTATGTTATCCACCCATACATTATCAGCAATTTGTCCTTAAAGTAGTTAACCGTTTAAAAACGGAATATAATTTATTTCTACTATATGAAAAAACAAGACAACTCACCTTCGTTAACCCTAGTTTCATCTAAGTAATATATTTTTCACGTCGTTACGACTCCATCTTTCTCGAAATTTGCAAATCTGGCCTATTTACTATATATAATAACGTCTTTATCGAATGTTAGGTAACTTTCTATATTTTTACAAATATTTCATATTCCATATTGTATACAAATAAATAAACAAAAATCTATTTAAAAAAAATTAAAATTTGTGACAAAATTAAATGATATATTTTTATCTGGATAAGTTCATTCATTCTCCAATCGAAGGGCGATCTTGGCTGGACGAGACCTTAATATTAATTGTCAGTTCATCGAAAAATGGCGTCTTGAATGTCGGCAAAACTGTTTTCGTAACTTTGGAAGTCAAATTAAAGCGGATTTTAGTAGATAAGTGGAATATTGTTGTATGTACACTTTTTTTTATTAATAATATTTGACATTAATTTATTTAATCTTGAACAATTTTTGAATTATTGCTTAAATTTTATTTTACATTTTATAAAGTTTTGGCATCATTATGAGTGAATCTATAAAATTTTCTCCAAGTATGTTACTTAATATTAACCCATGAAACAATATTTAGATTAGAATTGCTATAAAAGCATGATTTACGTGCTCTATTTATTGTTGTTATATGCTTTTAACTACCGATATACGAAAGCAGAACAAAATCCTTACTTTCAAAAAAATGGTCAAGAATTACTTTTATGTCGAAAAAGCGGCGCCGACGTGGCCGATTCAAACTATTTAATTAATAAACATAGTCCAGGAGCACAGAAAATCGGAAAACAAAACTTGCTGAAAAAGCAAGATGTAAAAATATAGGCCCAAGACAAGGAGCCGACTCATGGTTTCCTGGATATACATGGAATATTTGTACCTGTCCTCAATGCGGACAACATTTGGGATGAATTGGTTATTATGGTCTTTTGAAAGTTCTATAATAGAGTAACTCTGATTACCAATTTCTTCTAAAAGTTCCTTAAGCATATATAGAAGCTGCATCTAGAACATTCTTTATAATGGCAGAACACTTTTATCTGTGTAATTGAGTGTTTTCAAGGGGACTTCCTCTCCCACAAGTTTTTAACATTTCTGTCTGATGATCAATGCTGCGGATGAAGCTGTGAGCAGCGACATAAGTAGAAATTTGTACGTCTATTATTTTTTCTTTTGATGAACTGTCACTAATTCAGGAATAACAGCAGGGGAACTAGCTGTCAGGTTATTCCCACTGAAGCAACGTTCCTTCCAAGGGACTGACGCATAGTAATCGCGCACGCAAATGTATTCAACCGTGTAGCTACAAGAAGATGGGAAACGCTCAAGGCAGCCAGTAGTGTCCGAGATGCGTTCTAGGGTAATTCCACTGTCGGCGAGGTTGGTCTATAATTTGGTGGAGAAGTCCGACCATTTACCTTCTTGGTGTTGTATTTGCGCGTTGAGATAGGTCGAAGGGTTCTAGGGCCTCCTCTAGGCGCAGGACGAAGGTAATGGCGTTATGATCTGATGTTGTGAGACTTCTATTTATTTATTTATTTGGGAAACAAACAATTATAATTACACTTAATAGTAAAAAACAAATATAAGAAAAACATAAATCAATCAAGTTTCCACTTAAAATTAATACAAACAAATGACATATTATATTAAAAATAAAAACACAAACAGAAAGCACAAAATGCAAGTGAAACTGCCATAATTTAATTATATGACGTAAACTAAATTTAAATTCGCTAATTTTTGAGTTAAATATATCTAATTCTGTACAATGTTTGTTATAAATTTTATTATTTCTATCCACTCTCCAGTCTTCCATTCTGCCTAACAGGGATTGGCTGCGTCAGCGTCACGTCCACGCAGCTGGTGTACAACCTCCCTCCTCGATAGGTTTCGAAGGTCGGTACGTTGCCAGTGTTTAGAATGTGGAGGTCCATCTCGGTGATATACCACCTGGGAGCTATGCTCGCTTGCTTCATCTCATTCTTTTTTTCTTCCGTTTTGAATAAATCTTTAAATATTTTTTGTCCCCTATAATTAATAGCTTTTTGCCGTGGACGTGAAGACTTTATCGTAGCGTAGTTTGGAGCTGGCAAAAAACATAAAACGATTCTTCTTTATCCTCTATTTGGTTAATTAACGGCTCGTCATCATCCGAAGATTTTGTCTCATGACTCTTTAGTTGAGCTTTTGTTTTGTATTAATCATTTTTTCGGAATGTTTTTACCTTTCTGCTTGGGATCATCATCAAATGACGAAGAAGAAGTGTATAAATCCGAGACTTGAAATTTAGTCATGTAGTTATTTTTGATGAAGGATTCACTAAGATTCAAATCAAGATCAGATTCAGAGCTAGAACAGACGATATTTTATTGCAGACCGGACGAACTCGGTTGAGGATAATCGTACAGAGATGGTTGAGGGTCATGTTTCGTAACTGCGACCTTGAAACGGTGTACTGAACTTAGCAGCATGGGGCAGCACTGATCATTGGCCGTAGAATCTAATTCTTATGGATGCCTCCGGTAGTGGCGCGTTCCGAGGCCGATGAAAAACGAGGGCCTCGGATTTGTGTAGGGCCACCTCTAGGCCCAACGCGCGGATGCGGTGGACCACGTGCGCCACCCCAAGCCGTGGCGCGATAGGCCGCCTCCCGGTAGGAGCTGCCGCGGGCCGACACGAGGGTGTCGTCAGCGTAGCACGTGACGCTGACCCCCGTAACGTGGCCCCGCGCAGCACCAGTTCTTAGCCGATGCTCCACTGGAGCGGTCCTAGTACCGACCCCTGCGAAACACCGCACGACAGCGACTTGACGCCCCAACCCTCCCGAGTCGGGTAGGCTACCGCTCGGCCAGCGAAATAATCCGCAACGGTTCGCCTTAAGTAGCCCGGCACGTTGTTGAACCGCAGGGCCTCCATAACGGTTTCCCAGGACAGGGTGTTGAAGGCATTGAAATTGATAGCAAAAACACGCCGTCTAAAAGATTGTTCTATGTCATTGTACCCAAGACGCTGGCACTATTGCCTCTACTGATCGAGAATTGTGTATTATACACAGCAAACAATTACGACATAGGGACATACTTGCAGAGCGGAAACACTCATGACGCAATACAAGAAAGAACAATACAATATATTTTTAAAAAAAATCACATTTCGAATTAAATCCATTCATTTGGGAGGCAGTCTGGGAACAATTCGGTCAAGTGTAAACATCGGAACCGATCGAAGACGATGAAATGTTAGGATATAACGTGTGAAACAACCTACAGAATGATCCCCTAGAGGACTAAATTGAAATTCCTCATTTATTAAATTTACTTTCTTCAAATTTAGATTTTCTTAAATTTTCTTGGCATACATTTTTTTACTTGTTGCTTATATTCTTTTAATATATTATTTTCAGAGCTTTTTGTACTTTTCTTTTGTTATCTGTTCTGTTGCAGTTTATAATTTTAAAATTAAAAACAAATTGCTTTAATGTCTCCCTTATTCCCTTGAACACAATGTTATTAAATATTATCGGCCTGGCTATCGCGCTGCTTTTTACTGTTGCTGATAGTTTTGAAATTATACATGTTGACGTTAAGGGCCGGGCCACATTTTCTGGCGATGCAGCGCGCGGTGCGGCGGGAGATAGGCAAACGTACATGCTGTACATAACATGCTGTAAATAATGTTGTCATAATTATGCCTGGTCTGATCCTAAATGCACCAAGTATGTTTTGCAAACATTTTGATGGCAACACAAACAGTTGCTCTTGCAGTTTGTATGCTTCTAAACTTTGTTTTAATATAGACAAGTCCATTATTTTTTTCGTCAATAATATATCTTAGAACACGGTCACCATTACTGTCTACGCTCTGCAGTATGTATACGTCGGCGACTCACCAGAGTTCTCCTCAGGATCCATGATAAAAAAATAAGACACTCAATAGAAACGAAATAAATTACATTTTTAAACAACTTGTACAGCGGTACAAGAATCGTCGAAAGAATGCCAGCAAAACCATACTTTGCAACTAACTGAACTGCGACATGTGTTTTCTTTATCAATAAAAATACCGTATGAGGAACGTCGGAACTAAAACCGATAAATAACATTTGTGTTTTTTTGTGTAAGAATGTAAAAATATGGCCAAGTTCATGGTTTTTGTACTGTACTTATGAGTACACGTATGTATATACCTGTATAGGTTAGATTGATGAGTATTTCAATAAAACACTATTCGGTTGAAACGTCCGTTTATTAGTAAGATCGTTACAATACTAATGTGTCT
Organism: Nymphalis urticae; assembly: GCA_905147175.2. NCBI lineage: Eukaryota > Metazoa > Arthropoda > Insecta > Lepidoptera > Nymphalidae > Nymphalis > Nymphalis urticae. Next base: position 2,518,559 of record LR990009.1, read on the forward strand.
CCGGCACAGTACATCCCGCTTAATAAAAAATAACACAAAATATAGTTAGGTAAATACATAATTATTGATACATAAATTTATAAAACGAAACTTACTCTAACAAAAAGCTACGATTGGAATCGAGAAGCATTGAAATGGAAGAAAACCAGAATCAGACTCTAAGTCGTGTAGCTAATACTATAGACAAATTGATAGAAATTTTACCTCAGTTGAGACAATCATCATCACCTTCAACAAATATTATTCCATAATATTTCCAATGCAGTAATGGCGGTCTCAGTCTACAAATTTCGTATTGCTGCTCGGTGTTGTTACTTGTGAAACTGTGATAATTGTGTTTTCTGCTCGCATTTTACCCCGATGACGTCTACTAAGCCCTTAACCACTAACCCCCTGGCCACAGGCAAGAGTGGCGCGGATTGTGGCGCCGCAAGCGGAGAGCGAAGAATAAATGGTAGACAACCCATGAAGTCTGCCACAGATATATTGAGCTAAGTACGCATTTGTTTTAAGGCAATACCGTGCCACTTTTGATAAGGTCATTTTAATAGATTAGCCGTTCACTACATACCTTCACGGCTGACGCCACTGCGGTCGCAACTAGTCTAGCAGTGGCACACCACCACAAATCACGCCGCCTGCCGCGTCTCCCGCCGCACCCACATAGACCCTCGAGTTAGCCTCGGCCTCGAGGTCCCATGGCGGACTTCCGGCGAGCAGTCACGCCGCAGTGTATGACACCCTGCGGTACGCTCGAGCCGCTCTGAGCGCCATCCCTCGCTGCGGACGTCGCAGCAACGCGACGTTACGAGAACTCAGAGCGTCCGCCCATATCGGCGCCCCGTAGAGCGCCATCGAGTGCATGACGCCGGTGTACAGGCGCCTGCAGGAGCCTCCTGGCCCACCCACGTTCGGGAGGATCCTCCCTAGCACTCCGGCTGCAGCCACCAACTTTGGGGCCAAGCGCCGGAAGTGCTCCTCGAACTTCCACCTGCCGTCGAGGATGAGTCCCGGGTACTTCATCGTCGACCCGACGGTGATGGAAGTTCCCCCCACCGAGATGGATGCCTCCGGTGGTGGCGCGTTCCGAGGCCCATGAAAAACGAGGGCCTCGGATTTGTGTAGGGCCACCTCTAGGCCCAACGACGGTCCACCAGCATCTGCTCGGCGAGACTCCGACTGGGTGAGGCGTAGACGGCGACGACCGCAACACTGCCGACGACGGCCAGCACGCAACCCCTGCCCCTGGCCACACCCTCGATGGCTGGAGCGCCAGCGACCGCAGGGCCACGACCCGATCGTGGTTCAGACCCAGTCGTCCCGCTTGGGAACGAAGTAGGGCTCCGATACCACCGCCACGTTGATCTGCCACTCTGCCATGCTTTGGACTAGGAGCGACGCGGCTACCGGGCCTTTAGTCACTTTTCCTTTATTCTTGGGTGTGGCGCCCTTCCCACCCTGGCACGACTTGCTGCAGGCGGCATGGGCAGCTGGCTTGCCGCCGTGCAGACCACACAGCTCGCTTCGGTGGCGGAGCACTCCCGAGCCTTGTGACCGGGCTGACCGCAGCAGAAACACAGACGGCTTCGGTCGACACTCCGGTCACAATTCGCCCCCACGTGACCCCGCTCGAGGCACCTGAAGCAGTGCAGTGGTCTGGGGTCGAGCAGCATAACTCGCGCCGACACCCACCCGACGCTTATGCGGCCTGCCTCCTCGACCTTCTTCGCGGCCGCTACAGGGCAGCTTAACCAGAGCGAGCCTCAAGCGAGCCTGAGCCACTCGAGCCTCGAGTGGTTTTCTTGCGGCCGTGGTGGCCGGCTCTGCGGACGGCTGAGGAGCCTCCATCCTGGCTGCCGCCTCTTGGGCAGCCATACTCCTCTTAGGCCGCTTCGGCCGGACGGCGGACTGGACAGTGCCGGCCTCGACGTCCTCAGCTGCACAGGAGACGGCTGGAGCATCCTTGCTCACAGGCCGCGGCTACGGCCGCTGAATGCGCTGCCCTGCGGTCAGCAGCCAGTGGAGGCCTCAGCCGAGGTTCCGGAAGGAGGCGGCCCTCGATGCGTTCAGCATCATGCCGAACTGCTCGCAGTTCGCGCGCAGCGCCTCTTTCATTATGCTCAGGAGGTTCGTCTCCGTCGCCGCCGCTGGCCGCTGGCGCATTTCGGCGACTTCCCGGCACAACTCAGCCAGTTGGCCGGAAAGTTGCGCGTTAGCCGCCTCCAGGCGCGCCACCTCCTCCGTCACGGTGAGGGCCCTTAGATCCGCCACCGCACCTGTAATGGTGTCGGCTGCAGTCTTCAGAGCCCGAACAAACGTGTCCTTCAGGTTGCCCGACTTATCGGCAACCTGTAGGACTACGTCGAGCACCTCCTGCACTGCCGCAGATGTCTGTGGCACGTCCTCGGTCCCACCGGGTTGGCGTTTCCGAACACGGGCCGCCCTCTCTTCCGTGGCCACCTTAGCCGCGGCACTGTACGCGGCCAGCGCATCCTCCGCCTCGTATCGCCGCTCTTTAGCTTTTAGTGGCCTTCAGCTCCTCCCGGGAGCGCCCGAGGCCGATGTATTCGCCCGTCGTGGGCGGTCAGCCACGCCCCCATTTGGGAGAGGGCTTCAGCTATCTGCTGTTGGCCGACTCCGAGTCTCCGCTTTCTTGCGCGTCGCTCCCGGAGCCCGAGCAGCTCTCCCCAGGACGGGGACGCTTCTCCACCTTCCGCCGTCGACAGGCGCAGTCTCGAGTTGAGACCGCCAGCATGCTGGTGGCCGACGAGTCCGACTCTGAGAGCCGTTCCAGCCGGACCACCAACTCCTTTTTCGAGCCAGGGTCATTGGCTTCAGCGCGCGCCATCGAGGCGCCCGCCTCCACCGCCATGTTATCTTTAACCAAATGTTCGCTAAGTTCGTTTTTCGAAGCAATTGTTTTGTTGAGTCAAAATAAAATAAAACAAAACCAAAACAAGGACAGACATAACAAAAGCATAATCAATAAAAAGAAAAGAAATCAAAACAAAATAAAAGGAAACAAAACAAAATTAAACAAAAACAAAGGAAAAGAACAAACGTCTTCCCTCCAGCTACTACTTGCCACAAAGCCGCTCCACAGTCCACTCTGCTAAACAGAGAAGTACCAGGAGCGGCCGCGTCAGTCTCAGCCGCGGTCGACAAGCATTCCGGGAAAAACATCGAATTGCTTGTCGACCCCGTTGCTGGGGCCTCGTTATATCGCCATAGCTGGTACAAAGCTCAAAGTCAGTGTTATATATTATCTGTTGAATTTTGTTTTTTGTTTTTTTCTTAAATTACAATAACATTTTGAATAAAATGTCGAGTAATTATATGGTTAGGCTATATATGATGATGTCACAATTTAGATGGCTTGTAATGTATGTATTATTTGATATATCCTAGCACTGTAATTTCAGGCAATTCAATTCACTTCCTTTATTGGGAATTCCAGTAACAGTAGTACTTCGGTATGAACAAACTCATAACTCATTCCAGAAATGAGAATATAAATTATAAGATCTGTTCAGACCTTTGATGATCATCAGCTCATTTCCTATATGACAAAAGATTTTGATCAACTTTTACAGGTTCGTTCGTTATGAAATTCCGGCCCTTCGATGTTACAATATTTATGTCGTGTATTTGATTTCATACTTTTTGAAGTTTTATTGTGTCGGGTTTTATTTCAATGTTTAATATTATGATTTCTAATGTTTCTGCAGGTGGTCTTTCTCATTTCAAGGGCAAATCAAAGAAACGAACGAAAGAGTTTTTTTTCTGTACTGTAGTGAATTCTACTACAATATTACTAGTTGAACCAGGCTTTTAGGTCCACGATGTATGTCTCGGAAGTCTGTTGGTTGCAGGTTGCTACTTACAGTTGTCCCAATATTTTTAACAATGTAAATGAGATCCGAGGTAGTTTCATTTACTTTTTGAGGAATGTTGCGAATTTCAATAATCGCAGGACGTGTCAAACGATTGAATACGTTAATTTTTGCCTCTAACAACAACAAGACGTCCCTATTTTCCTTGTTCTCTGTTTCCAATATCTTTATTTTTACCTGCAGGTCTTCATATTGCTTGTTAATAAATTCTAGGGATCGCTCAAGTTGTAGGTTTGATTTCTCAATGTTTATACATTTTATCTTAACTTCCGAGATGTCGGATACAAGTTTCTTAAGGACTGAATCTTGATCCGATTTCCATGAGGCAAGGACTGAGTTCTGTTCAGTTTTCCAATTACAGAGCATATTTTTTATTTCATTTTTAAATTCTGTAAACCGTTCTGAGTCCTTCGGAGAGTCCGTACGCAAACGTTTATTACGCCTTATAGACACGAAGGAGTTTTCGAATTCCTCACCTACTTTGGCGGGTATATCAGGTTCCGATTGTACTTGGGTACTATTGTCTATTGTCGATGTCTAATAAATTTTTATGGTTTACACAGCTCCTGGGAGCTATTCGCTTGGGAGTTTGTTGTCTTCTTCCTCAGGAACTTTTAGTAGTGGAGCTCCACAATCACTTATCCCGGGGAATCACACCTCACTTAATTTAATTTACCTAGTCAGCTACGCCATCCAGTAGACCACCCGACGATAAATGCAAAATGTTGCAGAACCAGCTTCCTCCGTCGTATACACCTATATATAACTAGTTATTCCCGCAACTCGCTCTGCTCCACGTGCTCGAAACATCACTGTTGTGCTTGCAAGGGTTGTTGTAAAAGAAAGTCACACTCACGAATGCGAGGAAGAGTGTTCTTAAATCCTCTCTCTCCATGATGGCATGGAGTGTAGACTGGTACAGGCAGACATGTGTTTGGATTTCTAGTTTGGATGTCAGTCTTTCTCGGCCGAATCTTGGACATTCCAAGATGAGATGGAGGGTTGTTTCATCGCATTCGCGGTCGCAGACACAGGAAGGGCTTTTGTTCTATGAGTTCGGACATAACTCAATACATGAAAAAAAATGATTTTACAAGTTTTGTTTTACAGTCGTAACATTTGTAGGTCTATATTTCATTCATAAACGAAAGGACGACGACACGCTCGCGCGCGCTTGCGTTTGCGGTCGCCCGCCGTAGTACGTGTTCACCGACGCTCGCGCATTTTATTGATGACAACAGACAATTAACTATGGATTTCGATACAGAAAACGTATAATTGATATACAAAAAATCTTCTCTGATCTTCGAAAAATAATTCAAAATACTTTTATATATCGCGAGTAAATATAATAAAAAGCTGCGACTTCTTCGACGTCCATCTTGGAAATGAGTCGATCCAACCGCAAACTACGACGGTTTCTTAACCGCACGTTCCGGTTGCGATTGCGGCTACCCGCTTAACCGTAAGCGCAACCGCATCCTGCGGTTAGCCGGACGGTTGACCGCGTTCCGGTTAACCGCATAATGCGTAGGAGGCCTTATAGTAATAACACTAATATATACAACCTGTATATACCTACACTGAGTCCACAATCCCCTCACACTTTACCCGGCTTAGGACTGGCTATGTTAAACCATTAAAAACAATTTTTTTTTTTTTTATATTTACCGGGTCGGCAAATGACTCTACTCCACCTGATGTTAAGTGGTAGTAGAGTCCAAACGCGAGGACGGCCAGTACAGTCTGGAAGAAGATTCTGCACTAGCCGCCCTCGCCTTGCCGGCCCGCAAGATGCCTCTTCACGCCTCGTAAAGAGACGTGAAGCGAGCGACGTATTGCCACGATAGGGATGGGCAAAGTGTGAAGGCGTGTTTCCCCCGGCATTGGTTCAGCCATCGTCTCCACTGGACCAACACCCATCGCGGCAATGCTCGCTCGGGCACTGGCTGTACGCTGGCTGACCTCGAAACGCGGCTGCAAGCCACTTCACGAGATTTTCACCATGCGTACGGTGGTAACAAGCCAGGCGGATGTGTATCATCCTACCACCAGATGATATCCCTTAGTCGCCTCTTACGACACCCATGGGAAAGGGGCAGTGAAATGTATTCTTTCTCCGTCACTGCACGGATGAAATAAAGTGTGTATGTAGATTAGGTATATAAAATATTTGAGATTCGTAACAAAATCATTTTTTATCGTTTCCTAAAGTTTACAACAAAAGGCTTAATTCTATATTAGTTAGTGAATAATACGTTAAATTGGGTCGATTGAGAGATAGTCCACTGTTGTAGAACCGTATACATTGCCCCACAAAAGAGTTACTGACTCCATGCAGTGGAGTAACTGAAGTAATTAGTTTGTGTGTGTTTTTTGTACCAATGTTATGAGTATCACATTTTCTCACAAAAACATTAATATTTTTCCGTACATACAGAATATTTCAAAATATGTATTGAGAAGCAACAGATTTTAATGACTTCAAATTTGCATTTCTTTTTTTATAATTTTTTCATCGTCCATCACCATCATCATTTATGAATTATTAATTTTTGTGGTTATTTTTATAAATCCATTAATTCTAACATATTTTTTTAATTTATTTTTACTCTGACTCGTCACCAGTCAGATCTATTGTTCAATTGTCATTGTTGTCAATGACCGGGGACCCTAAAGTAGGAGTGTAGGAGTTCATCAAATAGACTAAAAAAGTGGAATCAGCGTATTTACAATAATTAAATCATTGACAATTATATATATATATATATATATATATATATATATATATATATATATATATATATATATATATATATATATATATATATATAGTTTCCTTATATATATATATATATATATATATATATATATATAAATATAGCAGCATTATAGGCTTTTATTAGACTCCGTCTTTATTTGTTTACATTGTCGAGTCAATTTTTTTCATCGAAAATCGGGGTATTTTTTCACTGACACTGGTAACATTTACCTGATAAACAATTATAGGTTATGAATTATAAAAACTCGACAAAACCTATTATTTCCAGGATTTTAAGACGACATAACCTTCCATCATGCTATAGCATACATAATTATCACTGGGAAACTATATTTAGGGACAAAACAGTCGTACCTACGCGTGAATACACACGTCGGCAATTTTCTTCTTGCTATCGCTTTAACATGAAATAATACGACAATGCACCATTGTATAACCTTCGATATGATAAAAGGATTGTTTCTCGGCCTTTTCACTGGATCGGAATAGTTTTTTAACATAAAAATAAGCGAAAATTGAACAAACAACACAATTAACGCACCAACTGTCAAGTTTGTTTCGCTACTCAGTAGCGTTTTCACACCAACGTTTTCGGTTACGCGATAAGGGACAAAAGATTTGATAATTCTATCTCTGTCTAAACCATAGGTAACGTAATTTTCGTTCTCTTTCTTGTGTAAGTGAGAAGAAAACCGTCATTGCGTCTATTAGTTTCTCTGTCTACGGTTATATATGATGATGTCACAAATCAGATGGCATGTAATGTATGAATTATTTGATATATGCTAGCCTTATCGGCAGTAGTTTTAGGCAATTCAATTCACTTCCTTTATTGGGAATTCGAGTAACAATAGTACTTCGGTAAGAACAAACTCATAACTCATTCCAGAAATGAGAATATAAATTATAAGATCTGTTCAGACCTTTGAGGATCATCAGCTCATTTCTTATATGACAAAAGGTTTTGATCAACTTTTACAGGTTCGTTTGTTATGAAATTCCGGCCCTTCGATGTCACAATGTTTATGTTGTATATTTGATTTCATACTTTTAGAAGTTTTATTGTGTCGGGTGTTATTTCAATGTTTTATACTATGATTACTGTATCGGCAGGTGGTCTTTCACATTTCAAGGGCAAAACATTTGCAAGAATAACATTTTTTTGGTAGACATAGTTCTCTTGGTAGACGGTTATTGTGTCCTACGTTGCAAACGTGGCATGACTAAATAAACAAGCAATCAGCAAGATCCTGAAGAAACCGTCCTCTTGTTATATTATTGCATCTCTTGTAAGGTTATGCATTTACACTGCTCATAACTAAAATTCTGAAGAAATAGCAAGAGGCAGCGAGTATGAAGATTGCAAGAGTAATTGAAAATGAAACAAGTCATAATAATTAAGTGTTTTTAATTTCCTGGTCCAGTACAGCTGTTTGCGTTTGCGAACTGATTTTGACTTTTTGATGAGATCTTATTTTTTTTAATCAACTTTGATTGATCAAGTTTTAAAAAAGATTTAACACCATTTCTGTGAAGACTAAGGCAGCAGAATATGCACACTATATATGCATATACATTTTTTAAATCTCGGGATTCGACTCGACTTTAGTGAAATATACTATCGGTTTTTATATATGTTAAGCATCAGTTTTGCTATTATAATTAAATTTGTTGTCTTTTTTTGCATGTCATTATTATTATTTTTTCGTATTGTATATTGCTGTTGGCCCTTGTGGCCTCTACAGCGTCCACGGGCCAGATGGGCGAGTTGAACTCAAGCCGAAAGTTGGGAACCCACATAAGAGTCCCTAAGGGGTAAGGTCCTAAGGGGTGCCTCTTGTGAGCCGGACCTCGGCTTAGGACGCCGTTGGAGTCATGTCATTAGTGAACTAATTCGGTGATGTGGTCATATTCTTTTAAAGTTGAATAATTCAAATCTTTGTGTCGATTGTTTTTTTTTTTAAACTTCTTCAAATAACATACAAGTATAATGCTACACTGCTAAAAGCGATGAAATTTGCAAACATTATTTACGAAATTTTTGTTTTGATTACTGTGTTATTCTGCTGCTGAAGCTGGAGTGCCGAAGCTATCTCATTGATCCCTTTATTTCAGATTAAAGTACTTTATTACTCATAGGGAACCTAACAGTTCACTTATACAATGAGAAATACATATTAAGTAATATTTATATAGTTAGTTACAGTGGTAAAATCTGTCGCATTCACATTTCCCCCACGGCAACAGTGGGGGGGAATGTGGGGGCGCCCAGTACGCCCCTAATGGAACATCCACTAAAAACCGTCGGTTCCCTTTCCGTCTTAACGGGAAGCGCCACGGGATCGCTTGTGTATGCTATCGTGACGACAAGTACGGCATGTATGTACAATGACCCAAATATATATGTGCTTAATTAATTAAGTAACATAAAAATTTAAATATACAATTTCACTCATATACGTTATCCTTTACAAAAAGTGTTAGTCATTTTTTTAAGGTAGCTATACTTGTACACAATTTTGTACTATTCGGTAAACTATTATATAATTTACCCCCGTTATATAGAATGCTTCTATGTATTACCGAATTTAGTTCTTGGATTATAGAGATTTATTATGTTCATTTCTTAAACTATGTGTATAGTTTTTTTTATAAATATAGAGATTTGTTTATACAGAGCTTCGGCTTTTTCTAAAGCCCGCTTAGCGGCTGCAATATTTGCTTCATGCAGCATTGCCAGTGAGGGACTGGTTCAGACTGACTGACTTCTCAGAAATATTGGTTTGAAAACACGTATTGCTATGGAAACTAGGAGCTTGAAATATGACATTCACAGCTGTTCCTTCTTTTAATATCGGAGACAGAAACAACAAATATAATAAACTTGTGTCATCATCGTACACGGCAGCAAGCTCCCTTGCTGTGTAACACTTTTCTGATGATGTCACAATATTAAAGTGAGTTTTTAGCTCAAGCCACTGGCTAATGTTTGTATTAGTAGCTGTATAAAACGCCAACTATCTAGTTGCGGATAGTTGAACAAGTTTCAAGGGTTTTTTTTACCATCATTAATGGTTTCAAATAAGGTCTGATATATTTTCATTCGCAGTGGCCTGTGGCCAAACCAATTTCTGGTTTCCCTAAGTAAATATTCCAGTCAAGACGTTACCTCAGTACACGCTTTGGATGCATATACTAAGGGAGTGAAACATAATATAAACTATGGGAGTGACACACACACATACACATACTTGAATAGCTGTAAATGGGGAACATCCTCTTGTAAGAGAGTGAAAAGGGAGTGATGTTTGCCACAAAGGTTACTTGCTCCATCAGTTCCTATTGCAAATAGATTTTGAAGATTTAAATACATTTTAGAGATAAAACTATCGAATGATGTATTAAGGACGGTAGATCTTGCTTCGAATATTTCTTGATAGCCTAAAAAATCAACTGCAATAATACTTTTCTCTTGTTACATCGATGGATCCATCCAGTATAATAGAGTAACTCTGATTACCAATTTCTTCTAAAAGTTCCTTTAGCATTAGTGGTTCTAGAACATTCTTTATACCGGCAGAACACTTTTATTTGTGTAATTGAGTGTTTTCAAGGGGACTTCCTCTCCCACAAGTTTTTAACATTTCTGTTTGATGATCAATGCTGCGGATGGAGCTGTGAGCAGCGACATAAGTAGAAATTTGTAGGTCTATTATTTTCTCTTTTGATGAACTGTCACTAATTGAGGAGTACAAACGACGCAAGCTTGGGTTACTTTTTTGAAAAACCTAATTCTTTGTCCTTATGTGTTTTAGTTTTCATGTGCTTTTCTAAATCGGCTTTGTGCGCACGGAGTTGAGTGCACACAGAATTTACAAAATGCCTCACCTTTACCACTGTCCGTCAGTTGAACAGGTGCTCGACTAAGCCGATCTGTAAAAGAAATTGAATTCAATAATATGCTAGGCAGTGTATGATATCCAGGTATGGTATAATACATACATATTCGTGGTTGGTGATTACACTTTTTGCTATTTGAGCAAGTTTTAGCCTATCTATTACATCGTAACAGGCTGGATAACGCACACCGTCGTCGTAGACAAAAGCTCTTATTATTCACCTAATCACAACCATAATTATAATATAAATTGCTATCAAAAGGAATTGTCACAATCTTTATACAACAATTTTTTGTTATTTAACTGAATGAACAATAACTAAGATAAGTCTTCGACCATTTACATCCACTAAGAGTTTGTGGTGATTCAAAAAATCGGCACCAAAGATCGGCTGTTTTACGTCAGCGAGTACGAAGTTCCAAGCATGATGTCTTCGTAATTTTAAATTTACACTAAGCGTTTAGTTCTATACGTTCGTATCCCACTCCCATTCGCAGCATATAGTTTAATAACTGTCACTTCCACTATGTCCATAATGTTTTTGTACGGCTGGCAAAACAGAAACGTTGGCTCCCGTGTCCACCAAATAACGTAGGCCACTGTTTAAGTCGGTCACGCACAGGCGGTGTGATGGTGAAAGGGTGCAGACACCCGCCGCTGACTGCACCTTCTTTAGTTTTTCTGGTTCTGGGTATTTTGTTTATTAAATGCGCACGGTTCTGTACATTTGTGAGCTCTATGGCTGAATCGCGCATGATAATAGCAAAGATTGTCGGCGCTCTGCGACTTACGCCGTATCTCGTTTTGACGTTGACGTATTTAAGACACGTACGAAACGATTTGCTTCCTCGTTTCTGATACGCACCGCCAAGGTCTGGAATACCCTCCCGACCTCCGTTTTCCCCACCACCTACAATATGGGTACCTTCAAGTCCAGAGTGAATAGGCACCTTCTAGGCTAGCGCGCTCCATCTTAGACTGTATCTCACTTTCCATCAGGTGTGATAACAGTCAAGCGCTAGCCTATATATTTAAAAAAAAAAAATCATATTACGGCCACGGGATTTTGATCGATAGCGATTGTGAATATTATAATTTCGTTTTTTTGTGTTGAAATCTTTGAGTGTTCTGTAATTCCATCACTTGTAAAGTCAACTGAGCCACTTGTGCAAATGTTATCAGCTGACGTCGACGGTTTGCTACTAACCTCCGCTACTTGAATAGGCCGTGTATTTTCTATAATTTTGTCTACAATAGTAGCCAAATTCTCCAAATCTTTTACATCAGTGACCGCAAGGACGGAGCGTTCTGCGACTGGCAAATGACTTTGCCACATGATACTCAGCGTTTCGTCGGGAATTTTTCCTCTGGCCAAATCTCGCATGCGTCTCAAAAGTTGAGATGGTTTCTCATCGCCAAGGTCGATTTCACTCAAAAGTTTTTGGAGTTGACGATTATCTGATTTTTCGTACACTGATAATAATCTTGATTTTAGTGTGTCGTATTTCTTCCTAAGGGGCTGTTGAAGTATGTTGCTATGCTGTATGTGCTGACTTGCTGTATTACATATTTTCCCAGCTTCGTGACTACTAAGTTGCACTCCGCTTCGTCGCTTAGTTTCCTGCCCGCCCCTCCGTCCGACCCCCGAGGTGGGACCGATGCATCAGTGTAGTTTAGGCCGTATGTGCCAGGTCTGAAGCGTCCCTTTTGGCGCGGGCGCAGTTCGAGCAGCGAGGAGTCACGGCTTTCCTCTTAGTGGGGCAGTCCTTTCCCGTATGGTCGCCACTGCAGTAGCTGCAGGTGTCACCATTCGCCCTGCATAGTTGTTTAGTGTGCCCGTATCCCAGGCACTTGGCCCATTGGATGAGGGGAGACTGGTCCTCCACTGAGCACCTTCCGAAACCCACGTATATTTTTCCCGCTTGCGTGAATCGTTTCCACGCTTCCGGGGACAACCCAAGGATGGGGTGGCATTCGTGCGGGGTCCGGGCTCACTTTCTGTAGCGAACCCTTATCCTTAGGTCTGCTTCACCAACGCCATGCAGAAGGTGTTTATTCTGCGATTTGATGTAGTCATCGATCTCGTCGTTGGTGAAGCAGGCGAGGACGCCCCGCACGCAGACGAGGGGTTTATTTATTTATTTATTTGGGAAACAAACAATTATAATTACACTTAATAGTAAAAAAACAAATATAAGAAAAACATAAATCAATCAAGTTTCCACTTAAAATTAATACAAACAAATGACATATTATATTAAAAATAAAAACAAAAACAGAAAGCACAAAATGCAAGTAAAACTGCTATAATTTAATTATGTGACGTAAACTAAATTTAAATTCGCTAATTTTTTAGTTAAATATATCTAATTCTGTACAATGTTTGTTATAACTTTTACATGCACGTAACAAGAACATATTCTTTGAATAGTCACAGTTACAAGGGGGTACAAAAAATAAAGTTTGGTTTCTCGAGTTAAGGCGAGGACATTTAAAAAGTATATTATTAAAAAGACTAAGAATCAACAATGTTATGAACAATTTTATATAAAAATATTTGGTCTCTTATACTTCTACGCATATTTAAGGGAATGATACCCGAGATATTATTATTGTCAGTATTATCAGAAAGGCCACCTCTAAATCGCAAATGTTTCAAAAATTTTGACTGAATTTTTTCTATTTTGTTTACATACGTTTTATAATAAGGGTTCCAAACTGTAGAGCAATATTCCAAGATAGATCTAACATAAGCATTGAAAAGTAGAATTAAGGTAAAGCTATTTTTAAATTCCTTAATCAATCTAAGAATAAATCCCAGCATTTGATACGCTTTAGCTGTTATATAATTCATATGATAGGTAAAAGTTAGCTTCTGGTCTAAGTAAACACCCAAATCTCTAATCTCGGAAACTCTAACCAGACAGGTATTCTGCAATTTATAATCAAATAATATTGGCCTCAGTTTCCTAGTAAATGTTAGAATGTTACATTTTTTTATATTTAAGCGTAAGAGGTTTTTATCACAGTAATTATCTAAGCTATTGAGATCAGTTTGAAGTTTTAAACAATATTGAGGCGACTTAACTATTTTGAAAATTTTCATGTCATCCGCATAAAGTAATATGTTACAATTATGAATAGATCGACTAATGTCGTTAATAAAAATATTAAATAATAATGGCCCGAGATGAGAACCCTGAGGAATACCAGAGGTAACGGGCACAAAGTAACCTGTATCACATCTGCCACAGCACCAGGGAATGCAATGGGCTTAGATTCAATTACTACCAAACCACGTCTAACTGCTACAAGCACGCCTCCACCCATCCGATCCCCTCTTAATGCATAGTCATGGTCGTATCTGTATACATTGTAACGATTATCGAATAGTTCAGCGTCAAAGATTCCAGGAGTCAACCATGTTTCACTTAAACAAATAATATCATAATCATCACTCAATAAGCTCCTGAAAAATGTATTAGTTTTAGTACGTAGACCTCGGACATTTTGGTAATAAATAGAAAGGTTATTCGTACCCGTATACGAGGAAATTTTTAAAATACACATATTACTATACAATAAAGAGGAGTGGCGATTCCGATAACACTTACAGTAGACAATATGATATAAAAATAATAAATAAATATACCAGACGTGCAAAAAATGGAATGTATAACATGAATAAGAAAGACAATATTTAAAATTATACTCAAACATATTACAAAAACTTAAATAAATATAACAATAAGAAGAAAAAAAACAAATTAAACAATCTCTGATAGCAAACATTTTGTGATATAACATAATATAAATTAAGATAATTCCTACTTTATTTTGTTTAAATCAGAGATGCTAGAAATATGTAGAATGGGACTTGAATCTGATCGACGTACCATAATAGCACAATTCTTAACCCATGTATAAAGATATTTGTTCTCCTTCGCTTTCACTTTAACCCGCTGTAAAAGAGATTTATTAGCACTAGTTAAGTGATCGTTAAAGTATATTTGCGATTTATTGTCATTAAAACCAAGATCTCTAGCGCCCAATTTAAATTTCCTCGCTTTACTTAAGAAATCTTCTTTTTTATAGCGAGCCAGAAAACGTACTACAATGGGTTTGGTCCTTTTTGAGTTATGATCCTTAGGGGCTACGCGAGTTATAAAGTCCAAATCATTGTTTACATCAAGAGGAAAATCTATTCGTTTCGATATACATTTAATAAGATCCATTAAGTTTTCGCCTTTTTTTTCCGGTATGCCGTATATTTCAACATTAGACCGTCTAGCCCATTGTTCACGACTGTTCAGTTTAGACTCAATTTGATCCACATTATTTTTAATTTCTCCAACGTCCTTTTTTGTAGCCTTAAGTGTGTTTATTTCCTTTTCAATCAAGTCAACCTTTTTGTTTAAGCTCTCATACTGGTTATTCATGAATGCTAAACTATCTTGAAAACAGTCTATTTCGTTTTTAATGGGTGAGAGTTCAGTGGATATAATATCTGCAATATTTGTTTTTATTTTGGGCCAAAAATTTTCGAATTCTATAGAAACAATCCTACGAACTTGATCACATGAAACAAACAATTCCGATGACTCTTCGGGAGATTTACAAGACGCACCTCGCCTAGTTGAGATGTTTTCTGGTGATCCACGGTCAATGCATCTCAATGGAGTGTTGTCGCTGTTATGTTGTCTTGGTTGACTAAGAGAGCACACTCAGGACAAACCCATTTTTTTTATGTCAGATAATACATGTTTTTTCTTATCATTCGGGTATAGACAGGCGACGTGATAATTATGTTTACAGATCGAGCATACTCTCGTACCAGCAGCTCCCTCTGCAGTAGATTTACAACAAGCGAATTTCATTATGATAGAAAAATTATTTTAAAAATTATTGTTTTTTAAATAATATTTGCAACAACGTGAAGCTTGTAGTCTATTTTTCCTCAGGATCGAACTCACGACTTCTAACTACAAATAGTCAATTATGCACCTCAGGACCAGAAACTATCTTGTACAATTCGTTGAAATTGTCATATATGTCTTACAGCAGTGTGAACGTTAGATTGTCACTATAGAATCGACCAATCAAAATCAATATAGAAGACGCTTGAAATTTCAAATAGAATAACCGGTTTTGCAATGTTAAATTCAAGAAATTACTTCACTTAAATCACTTAGCACACACTTTTTGAAATTGGATAAGCACAGTTAACGTTAATAGTAAATACACAATTAAAGACTGTTCACAATCTGTTTAAAAATTTTTCGTATAGACCATACATAACACAATATTTTCTTAAGTATAAAACGATCGGTCCAATATAGTCACAAACGATAGAAGACAGCTATTGGCCCAAAACTTTAAAAAATAATACGATTTCACTTTACTAAATTAAGCCTTATTATTTCTATTTTCATTTTCAATACGGAGTCACTATAAGAGCAATTAACAGGACAACTACCCACTTTTAAGTGTTCCTGTTTGCTGGCTCCCTGATGTTTAGTTCTTTGTTGATTCGACCCGACTCTTTACTATCTTCACGTCGTCTTTCGTGGCGCATCTCAGGACCATCTTTTGGTCCCTGGCCTTTCGGACCCTGTCCACTTTCGCCCCGGTAGTTTTTAAGTCCAGGGCGGTCCTAATCTTGGTGATGACGTTTTCGCTCGTCTCTTTTGGATCTTTTTGACGAGATGATTAGGGTGTGGTTTGGCTGCTGGGTGGGTTTCGGCTTTACTGTTGCGAATGTGAGTGGCCCTGTAGCGGTTTTCTCACTGTTGTTTAATTTATTTACCCCTTGCTTTATTGTATCTAGGGTCTGTTTTACCTCCTTGACAGCCAATTCGGTTTTGGACGGACGGTCTTGGAGGTGAAGCCGCCTTTGGTTTCACGTTGGTGAGAGCGCGCAATTCCGAGGATAGTATTTCAAGTTTTTCTGACATTATTATAAGTTGTTGAGTCGGGTCGTTTGTCTGGTGTTTTTGGATGTCTTTTCCTGTCTGTATTGCTTGCTTGAGGCTAGAGATTTTTGTCTCGATTTTAGACAGCATCTCTGGGCTTTAAACCTGCCCTCCAATCCCTCCTGCGCCTCTCGGATCACTTTTATGGCTCTGAAGGGCTCCACCGTTTCGTAGCCTAACCAGCTTCGAACCGCCTGGGTTTCATTCAGGGCCCCGTTTATGTCTTTACGGGTCTCCTGCAGTTGTTCCACCACCGTTGTTGTTAAATCTGGTAGTTGTTTAATCCTTTGCTTGTGAGCCCTCTGGATACGCAACAGCTCCTTCGCTTGTCTTGAGTGCTCTTGCTCCAGATTATATTTGTGGCGATTTCTGGAGTCCGAGAGGGTGAGTACCGTTTCGTAAGAGAGTCATGGACGGCAACTGTAGCTCCCCTTTTCATATTTCCTGCTATTTCTAGTGCGTCCTTTCCCTTCTGCAGGAGCTCATTTGCCACTCCCGTGACCAGGTCCATTTCGACTACGGTGCCTCTTGTGGGTATCGTATACAGGAGACTTAGTCTCCTATTATATGTTGAGGCACCGGATCCCATTGACAAAGTCTCCAGGTCGTCGATTTCCTCCCTCGACGTGTTACGGAGCTCCAGCCGGTTCTCGATGTGGTCGTGTCTTATTGTAATTTCTGCCACGTTCGACAGTGACGGTTGTGGTATTTTTTTAAGTGGAGATGGTGTTGTTGGTATCTCCGTTGCTGTTGCGTTCTTTTTAAGCACTGCCTGCCTAAAAGATTTTGGTTTCGCAGGGTCCGCAGCCTTGCGTGTTTTACAAGCTTTACTTTTTGATGACATGTTTTAGTATAACATATATGTATAGAGATATTAATTTGAGATTAGTTTACACTGCTTGGGTTTTACGGGCTCACCTGATCTGATCGCTGTTGAGTACGACAAAAACAAATTCGCTGATGTCCGGGTGATATGATGTGTCGTCACCGGTTAATAACTCTGCCGGTTCTTGTCCGATCTCTTTGTGGAGGGTGTCTGCGGATAGGTGCTTTTCCGCTTTCTTGGATATTTAATAATTTTTTTATGATTGACTTCCTGGGAGCTATATGCTTGAGAGTTTGCTGTCAAGCGAATAGCTCTAAGGAGCCAAAAATCTTGAATAATAATCTCTAAATAGATGTACATTCTTTAAATCGGATAAGTATGTAACATAATTAATATAAACGTATATAATACTCGCAAGTAAAACTAATCATCTCTTTTATTGAGGAACCGGAAAAAGAAACAGTTTATTTTTCTACGGACCCCCGAGCACAGGAAAAATTATGATTATGAAATCCTTCGTGGAAATGCACTATAACTACGCTATACTGACAGGATTTGAACCAAATTCATCATTCAACTTCGAAAATCTCGTATTTAGAAATGCATGTTTCATGGATGAGTGTAGAATAACAGACAATCAATTCCAACAATGCAAATTATAAATAGGACGAGTCATGAACACCGAAGTAAGATGTAAAAATCAATTACTGATCTATGTACAGTCATTTTTATAATATATAAAATTAAAATAACAAAATACACATTACAAATTGATAGCAAAAACACGCCGTCTAAAAGATTGTCCTGTGTCATTGTACCCAAGACGCTGGCACTATTGCTTCTCTACTGATCGAGAATTGTGTATTATACACAGCAAACAATTACAACATAGGGACATACTTGCAGAGCAGAAACACTCATGACGCAATACAAGAAAGAACAATACAATATATTAAAAAAAAATCACATTTCCAATTAAATCCATTCAGTTGGGTGGCATTCTGGGAACAATTCGTGTGTAACGTGTGTAACGAAGTGTAAACATCGGAACCGATCGAAGACGATGAAATGTTAGGACCCCCTAGGGGACCAACTTCAAATTCCTCATTTATTAACTTTTCTTTCTTCAAATTTAGATTTTCTTAAATTTTCTTGGCATACATTTTTTTACTTTTTGTACTTTTCTTTTGTTATCTGTTCTGTTGCAATTAATAATTTTAAAATTAAAAACAAATTGCTTTAATGTCTCCCTTATTCCCTTGAACACAATGTTATTAAATATTATCGGGATAAGTTTTTAATATTTCGCCGAAGGCATCTGCTTGGCTACCGCGCTGCTTTTTGCTGTTGCTGATAGTTTTGAAATTATACATGTTGACGTTAAGGGCCGGGCCACATTTTCTGGCGATGCAGCGCGCGGTGCGGCGGGAGATAGGCAAACGGCAAATAGGCAAACAGTATTTACAGCATGTTACGTACAGCATGTACGTAACATGCTGTAAATACTGTTTTCATAATTATGCCTGGTCTGATCCTAAATGCACCAAGTATGTTTTTCAAACGTTTTGATGGCAATACAAATAGTTGCTCTTGAATTTTGTATGCTTTTAAACTTTACAAATGGTAGACAACCCATGAAGTATGCCACAGATATCTACAGCTAAATACGCATTTGTTTCAAGGCAATACCGATATATATATATATATATATATATATATATATACTTTTGAAAAGGTCATTTTAATAGATTAACCGTTCACTACATACGTCCACGGCTGACGCCACCGCGGTCGCAACTAGTCTAGCTGTGGCATACCACCACAAAAATAATAATGTCTAATAATAATAATTATTGTCTCGCATTGCACTTTAATTCGATTATACCCACCCATCTTCGGATTCGGACCCATCTTTAATTCCAGCTTGTCCGATAACAGCAGTCAAACCCATTATGTCCAACACCCTCTCTTCTGAAGCACTGAGAGTTTGTCTACTGCTTGGACCACCACCAGTACAAAAAGCATCACCACGTATCGCCAAACCTTTTTCTTTTAATCTTACATTTCTAGTTCTGGACATTATTCGTTAATTTTTGTTGTGAGTAATTCGTTATTCCTTCGTTATAACTGGAACAAGTTAAAACTATTTCAGAGAAACAAATGGTCTATTGATTGAGTAAAGAATCAAGCACAATTGTTTATGTTTCAAACTTTCAAGTGCCAGAGTGTGATAGATTGTCAAATAACAAAGGAAGTTATTTACGAAATAACTAATAATTTACGTACCTTTCCATGAATTCCAATAAAGCTGCAATCTGTCCTGGGCTTGCTCGAGATTTATATTCAATTCTATGAAAGTTATCACATCATTTAAGGTACCGTTAAACTTGCTGACTGCCACTTTTTTGGGTCTAAAAAATTTTGACTCGACCTTTTTATTAAAAAATATAAAAAAATGCTAAGAGTTACTTATTTCTAAATATATTTTATCAAGTGCAAATTCTTACTATTATTAGAAAAATCCTTCATTTAAATCATTTTCATTATTAAAGGCCTAAAGAAAAATGTGGCAAAGTCTATGATCACATTTGCTAAGATTGCCAGACGAAAATAAATAATATAGCAGGACTTGGCCTCTATCCATCAATATGAAAATAATATAATCCCACTATTTAGCACTAGTAATATTTTTTCTAAGAAAGTGGCAAATTCACCAAACTTTTTAAAATTCTTCATACAAAAAGGAGAAAGTTATTAGGGTTGTCAAATGTTTTCGTAGTTTTTATGAACTTGAAATCTTTAAGATAGTGATTCCTTGGTGGGTATAAAAGTACATAAATGCAATTTACAAGCGCAGAAGTCTACCTACAAAAACTTAAGGATACTGTTTGGAGCGCGTCAATGCACTGACTAACATTTACATTTCAGTAGTATTTCAATTTCATCATCATCATCGCCACCCTTTTCTCGTCCACTGCTGGACATAGGTCTCTCCAATGGCACGTCTTTGGGCTCAATCCTCAGCTCTCAATCTCCAACTGCTAGCAGCCACCTTGCGTATATCGTCACTCCAACTAGCTGGAGGGCGTCCTACGCTACGTTTGCCAAGGCGTGGTCTCCACTCCAGAACACGTCTTCTCCAATGGTCGTCGGTTCTGCGACATGTGTGTCCAGCCCACTGCCACTTCAGCTTACTAATTCTTTGGTATTTCAATTTATGTTCTTGAATTTTGCTTTTATGTATTGCGTGTTTGTCGTCTGTTTGCCACGAAAGAATTAAACGTGTTTATTGCGGGTTGCATATCAGCTTAATTAATTAATACAAACCTAAAATACAGTGTAAGTATTACAACCACAGTAGCTTATGAACTTATAGCAAGATTAATTAGATGATTATTCAAGATGTTTCCTGGTACTAAAGTATATTGTACTTATACCTATATTTTTAAATAAAAATGAAATTCTTATATTTTCTTTGGCAATAAAGAAGAACTACGCGGAATTGGTATTGGCAAGAAATAATTTCAGATTTCTGTGTAGTGGAAAGATACGTATGAGTAAAATCCAAGATATTTAAGTTATGTAAAAGCAAAACCAGCAACATCCACCTGAATTATTTTTCTTGAGAATTTGAAAAAAAATTGTGAATACGTAATTACGAATACATATTATGAATAATATGATAACAAGTTGAACAAAGGTTCAATGATTCGTTATGTTCGTTTTGAACTTATTGTTAAATTCCGAGCCATCAGAATGTCCTTATGAATATTGCTTCTATATGACTCATTTATTGGACATTATACTTTGAGTAATCAATATCCTCAAACTTAAATGTTCCCCGGCGACCCTCTCGGGGGTTTGTTAAGAACAATTCCATATCGGATTCCAGAATAAAACTAAAATCATTTACGTCAGGCAAATAAAAAAGGTCCGCCTTCCTTCTTCTCATAAATTTAATCAGCATTCCCGAATTTTCAGTTAACTCTAAAATCTTCCCTACTTAATACTTATTCGTTTTATGTCCTCTAAATCTAACGAGACGGAAACAGTTAATTTGTTTCTCTGCCATATTTTCTGAAGAACTTTGTATTGTTTTCTAAATTATGCGTTTCTAATTCCTCTATTGTATCGCTTTCTTCTAATGAAGAAATAAAAGTTCCATCATCAGAAGACTCTTTTAATGAACACTCATCATCACTGTCACTCATCAGTCTCTTCTTCTCATAATCTTTTTTTTTATTGTGAGTAATTTTTTACCAAGTTTTCTCTTTCTGAAATTAGATAAAGTCAAATCAACTTTCCCCGTGGAAGTCGATGCTACCGGGTTGACCGGGTTGTAATAGTCAAATAATTTTAAATCAATTTCTGATTTGAAATAAGACCGTTTCGGTGTGTGTGATAGTGATGAATATCACTGATGTATATGAGTGTTATGAATATGAGTGATGAATATATATCGTGAGTTTTATCTATTACATGCAATTACAAATTACTTTTTTTCAAATCAGTGTAAGCACGATTATATGGATTGAATTTTATTTTAGATAAAATAGTTACTTTTTCTCCACCTGATTTAGATGTAGAGAGAATTCTGGTGTTTGATTTATAATAGGTTCTGGTGAAGGTACTGGGTTATGAAATTCGCATTCTAATCCAGATGTATTATGATTCAGAGCCTCAGCCCTCAGTTTCTTTATGAGACCTTTTTTATTCGATTTTCTTTTTTCATTGGTTTCTGTGACATCAAATTTTCACGCTTAAATGGCTAGAAAGGTTATCACAAATAACCACTTTGGGGCCTTGTAGCTTTTCAGCCCAAGGTATAACGATTGTCTGGAACCAATCTTCAAAAACAGTGGAATCGAATCAGCCGGATTTAGTTCGATTATATCTGCTACCGTTTGGTCCATTTTGACACCATGACGTCCACAAATGCTCTGCTTTATAAACAGTATAAGTTGGCAAGAGTATTCCATCTGCTGCCGCTGCAAACATAATCGTGTGATTGATGTGATTGCGAACTCTTTCAGGATATTTTATTTCGCGCTTAAAAATTTATTTTGACGATCCGGTATTATCTGATTACTTGCAGGTATATATTTAATGATCTTTTATATTTGCGAAATAAATAGTAAATTCATCGACAGTTTTTGCAGCACGAACTTTTTTAATATTTCGTGCCGCTCGGGTTGTTAGTTTATCCTTATGGCGAGCCACAAAATTACTTATCCACCATTTACCTGGCGGTTTGTTTTTAAAAATGTGTTGTTTATTGTTTCCTTTCCAGTAATTAAATACAACAAAACTTAAATCTAATCGTGAGAGGGGAGCGCCAAAATCACCTGCTGCTATTAAAACATTTACTATCTGTTTTCTTCAGAATAGGTAGTCTTTAAACTTTTTCTCTAAACTTTTCAAAATTTTTCATACAAAAAGGAGAAAGATATTAAGAACTTGAAATCTTTAAGATAGTGATTCCTTGGTGGGTATAAAAGTACATAAATGCAATTTACAAGCGCAGAAGTCTACCTACAGAAACTTAAGGATACTGTTTGGAGCGCGTCAATGCACTGACTTTCTTTGCCTTTAAAAAATTGCCTGAGTTCATCGTTTACCTCCAGGTCTATAAATCCTGGAGAGGCAATGTGCATTTTTAAAGGGTCAGCATAACGTACATCTTTCCATGAAAGATCTCCGAATCTTTGTAAATTTTGAAGTATTATTATATGCTCAGGATCGGCCCGAGGCACCTTTGGCTCTTTAACTGATGTATTAATTAACCCTAAATTCAAAAGAGTATTGTTCGTGCTATTTGTGCCAGTTGTGACAGTAGGCCGTTTCAAACAAAAGGATGTCGTTGCAGAATCTAGACTTGCTTGACATGCTTGGTTGTTATCCGGAGGAAGCGAACTCAATAAACTATTCGAAGTCATTTGCGGGTAAGATGAGGGTTGATAAATATTTTGTAATAAAATATTGGTTAACTCACCGATCCTGTTTGTCAAAACCTCGAGTTGATTTGAAGTCTTTATTCGTTTCCTTTGTCTACCCTCTGACTCGCTATCAGAGGAATTTGAAGAAGACGAATTTGAATCGCTTCGTTGTATTCTTTTCTTAGACGTCGGGCTCAATACCGGCGAATGTGTAGACCGGTAACTACAACCGACGCCTTGCTCTATCCCAATATGGTCCGCGTGCACATTTTCTACTTCACTTTCACTACTCATAATTAGAATGGGTCACACACTTGTTAACACATAACTCTTTTTTAACAAATGAAATATCCACTAAACTCAAAATACTGAACAAAAATAGGTGTTTACACTAAGAGAAGTAACGACGCTATGAAAGCAAAACGGCAAGCTGCCACCCTGGGACCAATCAAATCCCCACACTAAATTCAAGAAAGAGGAAAGGGAAGTATACAACGCACTCTCACGGATGCTGTGCATCGTCAAATGCCAAATAATAAATATTTTAATCTAAACGGAAAGAATCAATTGAGATACTAAAATATTTGTAGGATATATTTTTGTGATTTATTAAAATGTTGTATACTTCCGCTTTATTAAAACAATGATATATATAAAGTCAGTAACACAAGTAATATATTTTTCACGTCGACACGACTCTATCTTGAGCAAAATACCTTTCCCTCGAAATTTACAAATCTGGTCCATCGACTAAATATAATAACATATTTATCGAATGTAAGGTAACTTTCTATATTTTTACAAATATTTCGTATTCCATATTATATACAAATGTATACAATATATACAATATGTATTTCTAACTTAAAATAAATGTATGAACATTGTTCACTACATATTTAACAACTATGCCACCCAGTAGATAGCCCGACGATAAATGCTACGATGTTTTATGCTCTTACTGTGAATATTGTACATGGTACTGATTGCAATACCAGCTTCGTCCGTCGTATACCCCTATATATAACTAGTTGTGCCCGCAACTCGCTCTGCTCCACCTGCACGAAACTTCACTGTTGTCCTTGCAATGGTTGTTGTAAAAGAAATTCACACTCCCGAATGCGAGGAACGGTTTTCTTAAATCCTCTCTCTCCATGATGATATGGAGTGTAGATTGGTCCAGGGTGACATGTGTTTTGTTTTCTAATTTGGATGTCAGTCTTTCTCTGCCGAATCTTGGACATTCCAAGATAAGACGGAGGGTTGTTTCATCGCATTCGCGGTCGCAGAACTCAATACATGAATAAAAAATGATTTTACAAGTTTTGTTGTACTTTCGTAACATTTGTAGGTCTATATTTCATTCATAAACGAAAGAACGACGACAGAACAGATAATTAACTATGGATTTCGGCACAGAAAAATGTTTAATTGATATATAAAATTTTATCGTTTTCTAAAGTTTAATTCGACCAATTTAATATTGGTAGTTAGGTTTTCTTAACCTTCAAAGCATTACACTTGCTTATTGATAGTCAGATCAGAAACTACCACCGGTTCGTAAAAGAAAAACCCTACCCTGAACCGGCGAAAGAAACTCGGTGGGTTTTTATTGCATGTATCATGTTTGATTTACAAAAATAAAAAAAGGAGAGCGAAATAACCATGCGGCGATCGTCTCATTCCCAAGGTGTGCTATCATCCATAAATTCATTTATAGTATAATAACCTTTAGCACACAAGCGTTCCTTTATTTCTTTATATTTAGCAACTGAGGAATTTTGAACGCTTTCTGGGATCCTGTTTATTTATTTTATTTTGGACAACCAACAGTGGATACATTAGATATACAGTTAAATAGAGGTTTAAAAAGTTTTTTGACAAAAGTTCTACTAATTATAGGTTATCACATCATTCGTAAAACCATCACATTATACATAGTCATTGAATAAAGTTAATCGTTAACAATTACAAGTCTATATAAATACAAATACATTAACATCATTATTAAAAATAGTTTGAAATTATTATTAAATTTACTATTGTATATTTATATAAAGTTACATATTAATTTAGAGAAAAAAAAAATTACAACAAATAACAATTTTAGAGAACAAAAAAACAAAAAAAAGGCACAATTCTATATAAGTTAGTGAATAATAAGTCAAATTGTGTCGATTGAAAGATAGTCCACTGTTGTAGAACCGTATACATTGCCCCACAAAATAGTTACTGAATCTATGCAGTCGAGTAACGGGAATAATTAATTTGTTTAAATATATAACATTCTCAATACATATTATATAATATATATATATATATATATATATATATGTTTTCTTTTTATAAATCTATTAATTCTAACGGCACGACGTCCCCATGTCATCACCAGGCAGATCTATTGTTCAATTGTCATTGTTGTCGATGACCGGGGACCCTAAAGTCGGTGCATTTCCAACGAGTTCATCAAATAGACTAAAAAAGTGGAATCAGCGTATTTACAATAATTAAATAATTGACAATTAAAATTATATTTAAAATTGTTGCTTATGGTGTTAGCTATCTAGTCCTGCGAGGTTGTTGGTGTTTTACAAGCAACCTGTATAAACTATTGAACAAACAATATATGCTGGGAAACTCCCGGAAATATACTAAAATTCTCTTGTTCATATTTTACAACAAAAATGTCATGACTGCGGCTCAGTAACACTCGGCACGCCCAACTCGCACGTTGCTTGCAACGAGACTGGTACGCCGACTAGCGTATTATTTGTTGTTGTATTTCAGAAGTACGTTTCTAGTCAGCGCGCGCGGAAACCCATCCACAACCGAAGCTCTAATTATTCACTTAATCACAACCATAAATATAATATCAATTGCTATCAAAAGGAATTGTCACAATCTTCATATAACATTTTTTTGTTATTTAACTGAATTAACAATTACTAAGGCGTTTAACACACGACGCCGCGCACCGCCGCGGCAGGCGGTGAAGCGGGTCTTACGTTGCGTTGTCTTGTAAGTTATCCGTTGATGCCTAACACACGTACACCACCTGACGGTACGGATCAGCGGCGCTGGCGCGTTACTGCGCGGAACCCTATATGGGCCTGGTCACAGTTTCTGGCGGGGCGGCGGGAGACGCGGCAGGCGGTGTTATTTGCGGTAGTATGCCACAGCTAGACTAGTTGCGACCGCGGCGGCGTTAGCGGTGGACGTATTTAGAGAACGGCCAAACTATTAAAATTCTCCTATCAAAAGTGGCACGGTATTGCCTTGGAACAAGTGCGTTCTTAGCTCAAGATATCACTCTGTCAAGAATCGGAGCGCACCCAGTAACCCGAAAAGGAGAGAACTTGGCGAACTTCACACTCTAAATTATGAATATAGGAACTACTAAATTTTTTGAATACACGAAGGCAAGCATACAAACTTTTGATTATTTACTTGGCCTATATTCACGATGACGATACAGGAAGAGACACGGAACAACAACGGTTGGGTTCGAGGCTTAATATAACTTGTCGTGCGTTTTGTTAAGGAAACAAAATCTTGGATAATAATCTCTAAATAGATGTACCTTCTAAAAAACTCCCTGGACATCTTGACTCCCCCCAAATTTGTGTGGAAAACCCCCAAGCTAGCATCAATGGGTGATGGGATAAATATGTAACATAATTAATATAAACGTATATATACACTCGCAAGAAAAACTAATCATCACTTTTATTGAGGAACCGGAAAAAGAAACAGTTTATTTATCTACGGACCACCGAGCACAGGAAAAACTGATTATGAAATCCTTAGTGGAAATGCACTATAACTACGCTATACTGACAGGATTACAACCAAATCATCATTCGTCTTCGCAAATCTCGTGTTTAGAAATGCATGTTTCGTGGAGTGTAGATAACAGACAATCAATTCCAACAATGGAAATTATTAGCAGGACGCGTCATGAACACCAAAGTAAGATGTAAAAATTAATTACTAATCTATGTACAGTCATTTTTATAATATATACAATAAAAATAATAAAACAAATAACACATTACAAATTGATTGCAAAAACACGCCGTCTAAAAGATTGTCCTGTGGCATTGTAGCCCAGACGCTGGCACTGTTGTCTCTCTACTGATCGAGAATTGTGTATTATACACAGCAAGCAATTACGACATAGGGACATACTTGCAGAGCAAAAACACTCATGACCCAATACAAGAAAGAAGAATACAATATAACTTTTGAAAAAAAAGTCACATTTCTTATGAAATCCATTCATTTGGGAGGCATTCTGGGAACAATTCGGTCAAGTGTAAACATCGGAACCGATCGAAGACGATGAAATGTTAGGATATAATGTGTATGTGTAACCTACAGAATGACCCCTAGGGTATCAACTTCAAATTCCTCATTTATTAACTTTTCTTTCTTCAAATTTAGATTTTCTTAACTTTTCTTGGCATACATTTTTTTTTTGCTTTTTGCTTATATTCTTTTCATACATTATTTTCAAAGCTTTTTGTACTTTTTTTTTTGTCGAGGAGGAAAGGCTATTACGCCGCCCGGTCCGCGACCGGGACGGTTATGTGGGACTCACGGGACAGAAGGCCACCGTCCTACCCACTAAAACCTCCCCGTTTCCGTCTCACCGCAGGTGGCGGGGTTACGGGAACGCGTTAGCTCACCACCGCGACCCCACCAGCGGCCGTCGCTATGGGTTAGCGACCCACCGGGTGTTTTTTATTGAGGTTGTCTCCTCATGGCCCAGCCGGTGAAGGCCAGACCCTCGGTCCCACCCCATGCTGACGCCTGGATGGGGAAACGAGTTTGAGAGGCGGTGACTTTTTAAGGTCTTAGCTTAGAAACTTCCTTTTTTCCATTGTTCCTTGGCTTTGCTACTCCTCCACCTGGAGTTTAACAATTCTTCTAATTCCCGCCACAGTCTGTCAGCTTTAATTCGGCTTTGAGGCCCTTGCTGGAGGCTCGTTATAACTAGAACAAGTTAAAACTATTTCAAAGAAACAAAGGGTCTATTGATTTAGTAAAGTATCAAGCACAATTATCGTTTTGTGTATTTTGTTATCACGTCATAGTACGTCGCATATCACGTCATTGTTTATGTTTCAAACTTTCAAGTGCCAGAGTATGATAGATTTTCAAGTAACAAAGGAAGTTATTTACGAAATAACTAATAATTTACGTACCTTTCCATGAATTCCAATAAATCTGCAATCTGTCCTGGGCTGGCTCGAGATATATATTCCATTCTATGAAAGTTATCACATCATTTAAGGTATCTCTTCTGCTTAAGAAGAATAATAACTTAAAATTTCGAGTCACAGTAATGTTTAAATTTATATTCCGCACTGTGATAAACAAGAAGAACATATACCTACCTTATTTCATTTACTTCCATTTTTTTAAAAAGTTCAACCCGCGCACAAAGTACACAACCGCGACTTTGACGTTAGTTTTACGTGTGTAAGTACGCTCACCATAAACTCAAGTGTAGGTTTTTTTCTAAGTACATTGTAGAATAGAATAGAGAGCTATCGACTCGGTCGTGTCAAATTGGCTACCAACTTATCGTTTTCTAAAACCGATATGAAACGAAAATAACTTGGCTGGGGCCTCAGGGCACCTATCTGACTTTAACTGACGACTACACGCAGTGACCCATCTCGATCAGTAATTATTACTCAAATTTCATATCACTCAAAGGGCTTGAAGTACTTATACATTTTGTTTTAAAAAAAAAGTATTAAACGCAACGTTAGCGCGATCTAAAATACAAGTCACGCCATCTAGTTCGTAAACATGTAAACTATTCTTGTTGCAGTAGGTATTATTATAATAATATTAATATTTACTCAACCACATCAAGGTATACGAAAGATATCGTGTAATTTTTCTTTTATTTTGCTTTTAAAAATAGTCACACAACGGAAACAATTACGCCACAAAGTCCCCATTCCGCGATTCCGCGTTCCACCTTAGTTTTGTCTATAATAAACCATATTCATTACATCATTGCAAATAAAATACATTTTTACAGAAGAGTGCATTTGGTTTATTTTTGAAATTTGTAACGCTTGTATGCGTTTCGAGTAGTGGTGCGGTTCTTGTCCCTCGATGACTTAGAAGGTGGCGTGATTTTTAACGCGCATTCAAGTGTGCGAGTATAGGTGCTTGCCAGCTAATTATATTATTTATTTATTTACAAAATAAACATAAAACCATTTGCCAAGGCGTGGTCGCCACTCCAGAACATGTCTTCTCGAACGGTCGTCGGTTCTGCGATATATGTGTCCAGCCCACTGCCACTTATGCTTACTAATTCTTTGGTATTTCAATTAATGTTCTTGAATTTTGCTTTTATGTATTGCGTTCATAGGCACCACGAAATAATTAAATTAAATTGTTTATTGTGGGTTGCATATCAGTTTAATTAATTAATACAAACCTAAAATACAGTGTAAGTATTACAACAACAGTAGCTTATGAACTTATAGCAAGATTAATTAGATGATTATTCAAGATGTTTCCTGGTACTAAAGTATATTGTACTTATACCTATATTTTTAAACAAAAATGAAATTCTTATATTTTCTTTTGCAATAAAGAAGAACTACGCTGAATTGGTATCGGCAAGAAATAATTTCAGATTTCTGTGTAGTGGAAAGATACGTATAAGTAAAATCTAAGATATCCTAAGTACAATCCAAGATATTTAAGTTATGTAAAAGCAAAACCAGCAACATCCACCTGAATTTTTTTTCTTGAAAATTTGAAAAAAAATTGTGAATATGTAATTACGAATACATATTATGAATAATATGATAACAAGTTAAACAAAGGTTCAATGTTTCGTCATGTTAGTTTTGAAGTTATTGTTAAATTCCGAGCCATCAGAATGTCCTTATGAATATTGCTTCTACATGACTCATTTTTTGGACTTTGTACTTTGACTAATCAATATCCTCAAACTTAAATGTTCCCCGGCGACGCTTTCGGGGGTTTGTTAAGACCAATTCTATATCGGATTCCAAAATAAAACTAACATCATTCACGCCAGGCCAATAAAAAATGTCCGCCTTCCTTCTTCTCATAAATTTAACCAGCATTTCCGAATTTTCCGTTAACTTTAAAATCTCCCAACATAAAACTTATTCGTTTTATGTCCTCTAAATCTAACGAGAAGGAAACTGTTAATTTGTTTCTCTACCACATTTTCTGAAGAACTTTGTATTGTTATTTCTAAATTATGCGTTTCTGATTCCTCTACTGTATCGCTTTCTTCTAATGAGGAAATAGAAGTTCCATCATCAGAAGACTCTCTTAATGAATACTCATCATCACTGTTACTCATCAGTCTCTTCTTCTCATAATCTTTTTTTATTATGAGTAATTTTTTACCAAGTTTTCTCTTCCTGATATTAGATAAAGTCAAATCAACTTTCCCCGTGTGTGATAATGATGATTATATATCGTGAGTTTTATCTATTACATGCAATAGCAAATTACTTTTTTTTTAAATCAGTGTAAGCATATAATCGTATTTGGACTGAATTTAATTTCAGATAAAATAGTTTCCCTTTTCTTCACCTGACTTAGATGTAGAGTCGAATTCTGGTGTTTGATTCATAATAGGTTCTGGGTTTTGAAATTCGAATTCTAATCCAGATGTAGTATGATTCAGAGCCTCAGCATTCAGTTTCTTTATTGGACTTCCTCTCCCACAAGTTTTTAACATTTTTGTCTGATGATCAATGCTGCGGATGGAGCTGTGAGCAGCGACATAAGTAGAAATTTTTTGATGAACTGTCACTAATTGAGGAGTAGCCAAACGAGGCAAGCTTGGGTTGCTTTTTGAAAAACCTAATTCTTTGTCTTTATTTGTTTTCGTTTTCATGTGCTTTTCCAAATCGGCTTTGTGCGCAGGGAGTGGAGTGCACATAGAATTTACAAAATGCCTCACCTTTACCACTATCCGTCAGTTGAACAGGTGCTCGCCTAAGCCGAGCTGTAAAAGAAATTGAATTCAATAATATGCTAGGCAGTGTAAGGTAACCAGGTATGGTATAATACATACATATTAGTGGTTGGTGATCATATTTTTTGCTATTTGAGCAGGTTTTAGCCTATCTATTATATCGTAACAGGCTGGACAACAAACTAATTATACACAAAAAACAATCAATAATAATTATCTAAAACATATAACGCACACCGTCGTCGTAGACAAAAGACTCACGGGCGACCATCTTGTCTTTCGGCGTTCAAACAAAAGACGTTGTGCGATCATCTCGGTGGGTGTGTTTCGAGTAGTGGTGCGGTTCTTATCCCTCGACGACTTAGAAGGTGGCGTGCTCTTTTAACGCGCATTCAAGTGTGCGAGTATAGGTGCTTGCCAGCTAATTATTTATTTGATTACAAAATATATATAAAAGTTACTGGTTGAACCTAAAGCGTTACTTAATTAATACACTTACTTACTTAATTATTACAATTTGTATTCCGCTGCCGATTGCGAAATACAACAGGTGAAGACTTAAACAAGTCTAGGCCTGGATTCCAGGCCAGGACCCCATTGAGAAAAGTCAACGCGCGTATCATAGGTGACTCGCTCACCAGTACCAACCGACAGCCGGGCACCGCAAATAGCTTGTGTCGACGAGCGCGAGTGTATTTGTCAGGAACGCTCAACGATATTAGCCTTAACACTGAGGGATTGAAAATGGTACCCCTGAGTAACTGGAAGAAATAGTTTAGCAAGGGCGTATGTCGTCTATTATAAATAAATATATATTGTTTTACTGTTTGTAGTGCATAATACAGTGAAGTTATCAGCAATTCACTTGGAATATCAGTTGTCATTTCCATACTAAAATCACTGCTTAGTTTGGGATCAGATGGCCGTGTGTGAATAGTCTCTTAGTATATTATTATTATTAATATTTATAAATACGGTTTGTTTTGATGTATTTATATTGTGATTGGAATAGTTATAGTATAGATGTATTACTGAGTAGTTCAATAGACTACGTTTAAGTACTTACCTATTGGGTAGCGAGGACATGAGGTCATGACCTTAGCTGATCAGCTGTTGTTAATCGTTCGGTTACAGTAGTAAGAAAGTGAATTTTATGCTCCTCTGAAAAGAGCTTTTTTTATATGTCCAAGTTGTAATCGTGTGTCACAAATTAACACATTTTTTTTTCCTCAGGCAAACGTACATACTGAATGTAACATGCTGTAAATACTGTTTTCATAATAATGCCTGGTCTGATCCTAAATGCACCAAGTATGTTTTGCAAACGTTTTAATGGCAATACAAATAGTTGCTCTTGAAGTTTGTATGCTTTTAAACTTTACAAATGGTAGACAACCCATGAAGTATGCCACAGATATCTACAGCTAAATACGCATTTGTTTCAAGGCAATACCGATATAGATATATATATATACTTTTGATAAGGTCATTTTAATAGATTAACCGTTCACTACATACGTCCATGGCTGACGCCACCGCGGTCGCAACTAGTCTATCTATGGCACACCACCACAAATTACCCCGCTTGCCGCGTCTAATAATAATAATTATTGTCTCGCATTGCACTTTAATTCGATTATACCCACCCATCTTCGGGTTCGCACCCACCTTTAATTCCAGCTTGACCGATAACAGCAGTCAAAACCATTAAGTCCAACACCCTCTCTTCTGAAGCACTGAGAGGTTTTTCTACTGCTTGGATCACCACCAGTACAAAAAGCATCGCCAAAGATTTTTTCTTAATCTTAGTTTTCTAGTTTTGGACATTATTCGTTAATTTTTTAGTTGTGAGTAATATCGTTATTCCCTCGTTATAACTAGAACAAGTTAAAACTATTTCAGAGAAACAAGGGTCTATTGATTGAGTAAAGAATCAAGCAAAATTGTTTGTTTCAAACTTTGAAGTGCCAGATTGTGATAGATTTTCAAATGACAAAGGAAGTTATTTACGAAATAACTAATAATTTACGTACCTTTCCATGAATTCCAATAAAGCTGCAATCTGTCCTGGGCTTGCTCGAGATTTATATTTAATTCTATGAAAGTTATCATATCATTTACGGTACCGTTACACTTGCTAACTGCCACTTTTTTGGGTCTAAAAAATTTTGACTCGACTTTTTTATTAAAAAATATAAGAAGATGCTAAGAGTTACATATTTCTAAATATATTTTATCAAGTGCAAATTCTTACTATTATTAAAAAAATCCTTCATTTTAATCATTTTCATTATTAAAAGCCTAAAGAAAAATGTGGCAAAGTCTTTGATCACGTCTGCTAAGATTGCCAGACGAAAATAAAATAATATTTAATAGGAATTACATTCGAACCAAAATATATAGCAGGAGTTGGCCTCTATCCATCAATATGAAAATAATATAATCCCATTATTTAGCACTGCACTTTCCACCAACCCGCATTGGAACAGCGTGGTATAATAAGCTCCAAACCTTCTCAAAAAAGGAGAGGAGGCCTTTAGTCCAGCAGTGGGACATTCAGAGGCTGTTACGGATTTAGCACTGGTAATATTTTTTCTAAGAAAGTGGCAAATTCACCATTTACAAGCGCAGAAGTCTACCTACAGAAACTTAAGGATACTGTTTGGAGCGCGTCAATGCACTGACTAACATTTACATTTCAGTAGTATTTCAATTTAATCATCATCATCATCACCACCCTTTTCTCGTCCACTGCTGGACAAAGGGTCTCTCCAATGGCACGCCTTTGGGCTCAATCCTCAGCTCTCAATCTCCAACTGCTACCACCTTGCGTATATCGTCACTCCACCTAGCTGGAGGGCGTCCTACGCTACGTTTGCCAAGGCGTGGTCTCCACTCCAGAACACGTCTTCTCCAATGGTCGTCGGTTCTGCGACATATGTCTCCAGCCCACTGCCACTTCAGCTTACTAATTCTTTGGTATTTCAATTTATGTTCTTGAATTTTGCTTTTATGTATTGCGTTCATAGGCACCACGAAAGAATTAAACGTGTTTATTGCGGGTTGCATATCAGTTTAATTAATTAATACAAACCTAAAATACAGTGTAAGTATTACAACAACAGTAGCTTATGAACTTATAGCAAGATTAATTAAATGATTATTCAAGATGTTTCCTGGTACTAAAGTATATTGTACTTATACCTATATTTTTAAATAAAAATGAAATTCTTATATTTTCTTTGGCAATAAAGAAGAACTACGCTGAATTGGTATCGACAAGAAATAATTTCAGATTTCTGTGTAGTGGAAAGATACGTATAAGTACAATCTAAGATATCCTAAGTACAATCCAAGATATTTAAGTTATGTAAAAGCAAAACCAGCAACATCCACCTGAATTCTTTTTCTTGAGAATTTGAAAAAAAATGTGAATACGTAATTACGAATACATATTATGAATAATATGATAACAAGTTGAACAAAGGTTCAATGTTTCGTTATGTTAGTTTTGAACTTATTGTTAAATTCCGAGCCATCAGAATGCCCTTATGAATATTGCTTCTATATGACTCATTTATTGGACATTGTATTTTGAGTAATCAATATCCTCAAACTTAAATGTTCCCCGGCGACCCTCTCGGGGGTTTGTTAAGAGCAATTCCAAATCGGATTCCAGAATAAAACTAACATCATTCACGTCACGCCAATAAAAAAGGCCCGCCTTCCTTCTTCTCATAAATTTAATCAGCATTCCCGAATTTTCAGTTAATTCTAAAATCTTCCCAACATAAAACTTATTCGTTTTATGTCCCCTAAATCTAACGAGAAGGAAATTGTTAATTTGTTTCTCTACCATATTTTCTGAAAAACTTAGTGTTGTTATTTCTAAATTATGCGTTTCTAATTCCTGTACTGTATCGCTTTCTTCTAATGTAGAAATAAAAGTTCCATCATCAGAAGTCTCTCTTAATGAATACTCATCATCAATGCCCTCATCAGTATCTTCTTCTCATAATCTTTTTTTATTATGAGTAATTTTTTTACCAAGTTTTCTCTTTCTGATATTAGATAAAGTCAAATCAACTTTCCCCGTGGAAGTCGATGCTACCGGGTTGACCGGGTTGTAATAGTCAAATAATTGTAAATCAATTTCTGGTTTGAAATAAGACCGTTTCGGTGTGTGTGATAGTGATGAATATCACTGATGTATATGAGTGATATGAATATGAGTGATATGAATATGAGTGATGAATATATATCGTGAGTTTTATCTATTACATGCAATTACAAATTACTTTTTTTCAAATCAGTGTAAGCACGATTATATGGATTGAATTTTATTTTAGATAAAATAGTTATTTTTTCTCCACCTGATTTAGATGTAGAGAGAATTCTGGCGTTTGATTTATAATAGGTTCTGGTGAAGGTACTAGGTTATGAAATTCGCATTCTAATCCAGATGTAGTATGATTCAGAGCCTCAGCCCTCAGTTTCTTTATGAGACCTTTTTTATTCGATTTTCTTTTTTCATTGGTTTCTTTGATATCAAATTTTCACGCTTAAATGGCTAGAAAGGTTATCACACCTGGTTATCACAAGGTAACCACTTTGGGGCCTTGTAGCTTTTCAGCCCAAGGTATAACGATTGTCTGGAACCAATCATCAAAAACAGTGAAATCGAATCAGCCGGATTTAGTTCGATTATATCTGCTACCGTTTGGTTCATTTTGACACCATGACGTCCACAAATGCTCTGCTTTATAAACAGTATAAGTTGGCAAGAGTATTCCATCTGCTGCCGCTGCAAACATAATCGTGTGATTGATGTGATTGCGAACTCTTTCAGGATATTTTATTTCGCGCTTAAAAATTTATTTTGACGATCCGGGATTATCTGAGAGATTTGTTTCATCGTAATTTAATATATTACTTGCAGGTATATATTTATAGATCTTTTATATTTGCGAAATAAATAGTAAATTCATCGACAGTTTTTGCAGCGCGAACTTTTTTAATATTTTGTGCCGCTCGGGTTTTTAGTTTATCCTTATGGCGAGCCAGAAAATTACTTATCCACCATTTACCTGGAGGTTTGTTTTTAAAAATGTGTTGTTTATTGTTTCCTTTCAAGTAATTAAATACAACAAAACTTAAATCTAATCGTGAGAGGGGAGCGCCGAAATCACCTGCTGCTATTAAAACATTTAATATCTGTTTTTCTTCAGAATAGGTAGTCTTTAAACTTTTTCTCTAAAACTTTTCAAAATTTTTCATACAAAAAGGAGAAAGATATTAAGAACTTGAAATCTTTAAGATAGTGATTCCTTGGTGGGTATAAAAGTACATAAATGCAATTTACATGCGCAGAAGTCTACCTACAGAAACTTAAGGATACTGTTTGGAGCGCGTCAATGCACTGACTTTCTTTGCCTTTAAAAATTGCCTGAGTTCATCATTTACCTCCAGGTCTATAAATCCTGGAGAGGCAATGTGCGTTTTTAAAGGGTCAGCATAACGTACATCTTTCCGTGAAAGATCTCCGAATCTTTGTAAATTTTGAAGTATTCTTATATGCTCAGGATCGGCCCGAGGCACCCTTGGCTCTTTAACTGATGTATTAATTAACCCTAAATTCAAAAGAGTATTGTTCGTGCTATTTGTGCCAGTTGTGACAGTAGGCCGTTTCAAACAAAAGGATGTCGTT
Source organism: Nymphalis urticae (assembly GCA_905147175.2). Taxonomy (NCBI): domain Eukaryota; kingdom Metazoa; phylum Arthropoda; class Insecta; order Lepidoptera; family Nymphalidae; genus Nymphalis; species Nymphalis urticae. Next base: position 2,555,570 of record LR990009.1, read on the forward strand.
GCAGAATCTAGACTTGCTTGACATGCTTGGTTGTTATCCTGAGGAAGCGAACTCAATAAACTATTCGAAGTCATTTGCGTGTAAGATGAGGGTTGATAAATATTTTGTAATAAAATATTGGTTAACTCACCGATCCTGTTTGTCAAAACCTCGAGTTGATTTGAAGTCTTTATCCGTTTCCTTTGTCTACCCTCTGACTCGCTATCAGAGGAATTTGAAGAAGACGAATTTGAATCGCTTCGTTGTATTATTTTCTTAGACGCCGGGCTCAATACCGGCGAATGTGTAGACCGGTAACTACAACCGGCGCCTTGCTCTATCCCAATATGGTCCGGGTGTACATTTTCTACTTCACTTTCACTACTCATAATTAGAATGGGTCACACACTTGTTGACACAAAACTCTTTTTTAACAAATGAAATATTCACTAAACTCAAAATACTGAACAAAATAGGTGTTTACACTAAGAGAAGTAACGACGCTATGAAAGCAAAACGGCAAGCTGCCACCCTGGGACCAATCAAATGGTGGGGAGCGGACGTGACGTCACATCCCCACACTAAATTCAAGAAAGAGGAAAGGGAAGTATACAACGCACTCTCACGGATGCTGTGCATCGTCAAATGCCAAATAATAAATATTTTAATCTAAACGGAAATAATCAATTGAGATACTAAAATATTTGTAGGATATATTTTTGATTTATTAAAATGTTGTATACTTCCGCTTTATTAAAACAATGATATATATAAAGTCAGTAACACAAGTAATATATTTTTCACGTCGACACGACTCTATCTTGAGCAAAATACCTTTCCCTCGAAATTTACAAATCTGGTCCATCGACTAAATATAATAACATATTTATCGAATGTAAGGTAACTTTCTATATTTTTACAAATATTTCGTATTCCATATTATATACAAATGAATAAACAAAATTCTATTTAAAAAAATCTAAAATTTGTGAGTATCAAGTATCGGCATGAATTAGCTCGCAAGTCCTTGTACTCACGTTCTCAATTTTGGTGTGCGGTAATCGATGTATCTTTCCAGCTAAACAACTTTCAAACTCAGGTTTAATGGTTTGTTTAACATCAACATTATGTTTTTGCAGAATATCTTTTACGTGAGTAAAGTCTTGATGCACTAGTTTTCTGTGCCACTCATTTAAGTCATTATTCACTAGTGTTGTAGAACTTGCAGTCTCGTAATTATACTTATACCGTAATTCCAAATAATAAGAATTGCCAATTATTTCCACCACCGCACCAACTTGGTTATCTTTGTAAAGTTTGCATGACCGGTCATCTGTCATCATGACGTAACCTTTATCTGTGGCGCGAATGACTGAAAACAGGTTGTTATTTAGTTCTGGAACCTACAAAACGTTGTCTATGACCGTATCAATCCGTTCGGTCCCGTTCGACACCTGCACCGCCATATTTCTGCAGCCGAGGACACTAATTGTCGCACCGTTACCTACAACAACTGATTGTTCTGTGGTACTAGTAAATGATTTAAACAATGCGCCATTTCTACACATATGTTCACTAGCACCAGAGTCCACCAACCACTTTGATTTATGCATTTCATGTGACGAACTAGAAACTACAAATTCATTACTTTTCGTTTTGTTCTCAGTCTTACTAACTTTTTGTTTACGAAACCTACTGTTTACGCCGAACTGATATCGGGGGATCAAACGGTAAATGAAACTAGGGAAGAGCTTTCCACTGTTCACACTATAACTTATTTTGTCTGATCAACTTAACAAAATCACTTTTACACTATGTATATTCAGTAGCGAGTCTAGACAGCGCGATTCAGGAAACTGACAGATTTTATTACTGCCGTCTATCGCTACCGAGTAGTAACACATGCCATTATACATGCCGCCCACCAAGGATATTATTGCAAATAATGTCCTTTACAAACCGCCCACCATGATACATGTGAGCTAAATGTAACAATATATGACAAGTATAATAATGGCCTTATAGTCTAATCTTATTTTATATTCATTTGTTACACTTGGTTACATACCTGTACTATTTTAAAACTATATTATTTTTATTACTTCTATGGCTTTTAACATTTATATCAGTTTCTTTACACTTAGTTTTTGTATGTAACAAAATTTGATGTCTACGTTTACAAATTCTACACCTCGCTGAATTACGACAATATTTGGCAATGTGATTTTGAGCTAAGCAATTAAAACATAATTTATTACTTTCAAGGAATTTACGACACGTATCTACATTTTGTTTTGAAAACTGCTTACATTTTCCCAGTTTATGATATTCATTACAATACAAACATGAAATAGTAGTTACATGCATTGCTTTAGGCTCAATAATAGATTTATTGCTTATATAACTAAGTTAGGTTCTAAAAATTCCAATGCTCTAAAACGACTCGTCAAGAATTGTTGAAACTGTTCAAACGATGGCAATTATTCCGTGTCAACACTACCAGTTACATTCATTTCCCACGCTTTTCTACTATCAATATCCAATTTCAAAGAGAGAATATGAACAACTATAACATCCCACGAACTAATATCTATACCTAAGTTAGTCAATGCAGTTAAGCAATCTGTAGAAGTGTCTAGCAATTCTCTTAATGCGCTAGCTGATTCCGATTGTATGTTATTTTGATTTAATAATTTAATTGCAATTTGACAAATATTTCTTATTATTGTATCGCGATTCAAGCTGTGACCAATATCTATCGTAATTAACCTCAGATATCGGAACGTGTCTAAGTAATTGCTCAGCCTCGCCAGTGAGACAGCTTTTGAGGTAGTGTTATTTCTGAACCTTATCTAAAGAATCGTTTTTATCTACCAGCGACAAAAATAAATCCCGAAAGGTCGGCCACTCTGTATATATACCTGAAAACGTAGGTATCGTTATTTTTGGTAACTTAACATTATTTCCATTACTAATCGACTCAGAAGTAGACGTATTCAACCTTTCATCTTCATACTTTAACAAATCAAATTTTAATTGACATTTCATATCTATATATACATTTTCAGCATTATCATAAATTTTATTTTTTACATACAAAGTTGAATCTACATCTATGTCATCATAATCTTTTATAATATCGGTATGTGTTGAAGTAAATTGTGACCACAAAGCTTCGAAATGTTCTAACATTACTTCCACATACTGTTGAGTAATCTTGTCCTTAGAAATATTTTTATAATTATTTTGAGCATTTAATAGTCTTTTATAAACATCTGTTTGAACTCTAATAAGCGATGCTAACGACATTTTTTACAACAAAATTGAACTTAACAAAATCACTTTTACACTATGTATATTCAGTAGCGAGTCTAGACAGCGCGATTCAGGAAACTGACAGATTTTATTACTGCCATCTATCGCTACCGAGTAGTAACAGATGCCATTATACACCTACACTGCGCCTTGAAATGTCCGAAATTTCCACAATAAAAACAGGTTTTTATTATTTACGTTTACTTCACTGCAATTTTTATTTTTTCTGCAATCACTTTGAAAATGTCCAACTTTACTACACGTGTAGCACTTTATTTGTCTTGTATTTTTCAAAACGAACGCAGAGGATGAAGATTGCTGGGACTCTTCAATCTTGCATTTCAGCATCTCTTCTTCAATTAAAAATCTGGCCACCAAGTTATCAATGGTTTGCTTATCTTGGGGTGCCGACTTCTACGCCGACACAAAACACATGTATTCGTCAGGCAACGACATCAACACTTTTGTGATAACGAACTTATCATCTCATCTCCTCGCCCATCTGTTTTAACACGTTTCTCATCTTAGATTTTGGACAAAAAAACTGACATATTGATACCCTTTTCATATTTGTACTGGAAATAACGTTGTTGTATAATGTGTACACTAGTTTTAGTCTTCTGTTCATGAACGCTTTGAAGTTTTCGCCACATTTCAGCAGAACTCGTGCATATGATGATGTGTAACATGGCCTCTTCCGCCATGCATTGCCACGCCATGCTTGCGCCTTGGCATCTTCAGCTTCTCATTTCGTTATTTTAGCAGGAGCTTCGGGCTAATAAATTTTCCCTCCACAACGTCCATTAAACCTTGGCCTCTCAACAGCACCGTAGTCTGAAATTTCCAGATATTCCAATTTCTGGAACCCTCCAGCTTGATCACGTTCACGTTATTGTTACTCTCCATGTTCCAACCCTGTTCACAATCCAGAACAAGTTATCCTTAGTTTGAATACACCGCGCCACACCACGTGCCGCTGTGAAACTTAACCTCACTTTCTTTCCCGCCGACGAGTAACTGCTAACGCCGAACTTTTGATTCTAACTAACTCACGGATTGGATATACTGAATTATGTGCCTGGGCCCATAACCTAAAGGTAATATTCAACACATATAATTTAATCGGCTCAAGTACCTACTTGGGTTCATGAAAGCAATTGACAGAAGAAAAAAAAACAAAACAGTATTGCCAACTTAAAATAAATGTATGAACAATGTACACTACATATTTAACAGCTATGCCACCCAGTAGATAACCCGACGATAAATGCTACGATGTTTTATGCTCTTGCGGGGAAACACCCCGCATTCGGGGTCGCAGACACAGGAAGGGCTTTTGTTCTATGAGTTCGGACAGAACTCAATACATGAATAAAAAATGATTTGACAAGTTTTGTTGTACTTTCGTAACATTTGTAGGTCTATATTTCATTCATAAACGAAAGAACGACGACAGAACAGATAATTAACTATGGATTTCAGCACAGAAAAATGTTTAATTGATATATAAAATTTTATCGTTTTCCAAAGTTTAATTCGACTAATTTAATATTGGTAGTTAGGTTTTCTTTACTTTCAAAGCATTACACTTGCTCATTGATAGTCAGATCAGAAACTACCACCGGTTCGGAAAAGAAAAACCCAACCCTGAACCGGCGAAAGAAATTCAGCGGGTTTTTTTTTGCATGTATCATGTTTGATTTACAAAAATAAAAATAGGACAGAGAAATAACCATGCGGCGATTGTCTCATTCCCAAGGTGTGCTATCATCCATAAATTCATCAATTGTATAATAACCTTTAGCACACAAGCGTTCCTTTACAATTTCTTTATATTTAGCAACTGAGGCATTATGAACGCTTTCTGGGATCCTGTTTATTTATTAATTTATTTTGTTTTGGACAACCAACAGTGGATACATTAGATATACAGTTAAATAGAGGTTTAAGAGGTTTTTTGACAAATGTTCTACTAATTATAGGTTATCACATCATTCGTAAAAGCATCGCATTATACATAGACATTAAATAAAGTTAATCGTTAACAATTACAAGTACATATAAATACATCATTATTAAAAATATTTTGAAATTATTATTAAATTTACTATTGTATATTTATATAAACTTACATATTAATTTAGAGAAAAAAAAAATTACAACAAAAGGAAAACAAAAAACTATTTGTGAGAACAAAAAAAAACAAAAAAAGGCATAATTCTATATAAATTATTGAATAATAAGTCAAATTGGGTCGATTGAAAGATAGTCCACTGTTGTAGAACCGTATACATTGCCCCACAAAATAGTCACTGAATCTATGCAGTCGAGTAACGGGAATAATTAATTAGTGTTTGTTCCTTGGTAATGTTATGAGTATCACATTTTCCCACAAAATCATTAATACTTTTAGTAAATACATAACATTCTCAATACATACTATTATTATTATATAATATGTCGATACGATATCCCCATGTCGTCACCAGTCAGATCTATTGTTCAATTGTCATTGTTGTCAATGACCGGGGACCCTAAAGTCGGTGCATTTCCAACGAGTTCATCAAATAGACTAAAAAAGTGGAATCAGCGTATTTACAATAATTAAATAATTGACAATTAAAGTAATATTTAAAGTTGTTGCTTATGGTGTTAGCTATCTAGTCCTGCGTGGTTGTTGGTGTTTTACAAGCAACCTGTATAAACTTTTAAAGAAACAATATATGTCGGGAAACTCCCGGAAATATATTAAAATTCTCGTGTTCATATTTTACAACAAAATTGTCACGACTAAACTATGCGGTGTTCATATTTTACAATTAAAATGTCACTATGCGGCTCAGTAACACACTCGGCACGCCCACCTTGCACGTTGCTTGCAACGAGAGTGGTTCGCCGACTTTAGCGTAGTATTTGATGTCGCATTTCAGAAGTACGTCAGTGGATTCTAGTCAGCGCGATCGTCAATCTGTCCTTAATCGAAGCTCTAAGTATTCACCTAATCACAACTATAGTTATAATACAAATTGTTATCATAAGGAATTGTCACAATCTTTATATAACATTTTTTCGTTATTTAACTCAATCAACAATTACTAAGGTTTTTAACACACGACGACGCGGCAGGCGGTGAAGCGGGTCTTACGTTGCGTTGTCCTATATTTAATCCGTTGATGCATAACTCACGTACAGCGCCTGACGGTACGGATCAGCGGCGCTAGCGCGTTACTACGCGGAACCCTATAAGGGCCTGGCCACCGCTTCTGGCGGTGCTGCGGGAGACGTGGCCGGTGGCGTGGTTTACGGTGGTATGTCACGGCTAGACTAGTCAACCGCGCGGCGTCAGCGGTGGACGTATTTAGAGAACGGCTAAACTATTAAAATGCCCCTTTCAAAAGTGGCACGGTATTGCCTTGAAACAAGTGCGTTCTTAGCTCAAGATGTCATTCAGTCAAGAATAAGAGCGCACCCAGTAACCCGAAAAGGAGAGAACTTGGCGAATTTAACACTCTTTGTTATGAATGTAGGAACTATCCCGATATTTTTTTTGAATATATGAGGGCAAGCATAGAAACTTTTGATTATATATTTGGCCACATATACGAAGACTCATTTGGTCAGAAGGAACAACAACGGTTGGGTTCGAGCCTTAATATAAATTGTCGTGCGTTTTGTTAAGGAAAAAAATTCTTGGATAATAATCTCTAAATAGATGTACCTCCTAAAAAACTGCCTGGACATCTTGAATCCCCAAATTTGGGGAGGGGAAACCCCCAAGTTGGCATCAATGTGTGATGGAATAAGTATGTAACATAATTAATTTAAACGTATATAATACTCGCAAGAAAAACTAATCATCACTTTTATTGAGGAACCGGAAAAGGAAACAATTTATTTATCTACCCCCCAGCACAAGAAAAATTGATTATGAAAACCTTAGTGGAAATGCAGTATAACTACGCTATACTAACAGGATTACACCCAAATTCGTCATTTAACTTTATAATAAAACAAAATTCACATTACAAATTGATAGCAAATACACGCCGTCTAAAAGATTGTCCTGTGTCATTGTACCCAAGACGCTGGCACTATTACCTCTCTACTGATCGAGAATTATACTCTGGGAGCGCAGATTAAGTTGAGCTTATTTGAATGAATTAACCATAATGTAAGACTTACAATCAGTATATTATATATTTTTTAAAAGTCGAGTTCCATAACTCGATTTCTCTTTAAGCAAATATAAATAAATAACGAATTTATAACAATTATTATAAATGACGTATTTGTATTTTCTATATAAATAAAAACTATTCTATACGGCTTGTTAACGCCAAGCATTAAAACTCGTGCAAAGCGTGGAATGTGGAATTTGCTTGACGTTTGCCATCAGGCGTAACACCTTTTGTATGACATTTTATTATGTATAACTCACACGACTTTTACTACTCGTACGATCAACATCAAATTAAACTGACTAAAGAATTTTGAAGAGTTTCATTGAAATTCCATTTGTACACGAAGATACATAATTTGGCGACCGCGTCAGGACATTGTTGAAGTTATAAAGATTTAATCGGAGCTGAAGTGAACAAAAACCATTGCCGGGCAGTGAAGCACCTAAAGCCTCACCTCGCAGCATATCATCATTTGAACAGATAAGTGCCCAGTTTATCCATCATAACTTCCTAAATCATTACTTAATCCTAAATTTCTGTCTTCCTAATCTAATTATAACTAAATACTATAAATTTTAATTGTGTGAACAAGTTGCATCTACCTACAAAAAAAAAAGAATACATTGAAATTTTTAAATTACATAAGTTTTTAAACAAATTATTTTATAAACTAAAACATTTTATAAATATAATAACAAAAATTAAAGTCTCGTTATGTTCGCAAGATTTTTTTACGCGATATTCAGTTGTTTTGGCCGACGAATTCTAGATATCTACGTACGGCGGCCGGTTGACCTACTTTCGTAATCCGTGACCGTTGCTGATCGCTGGTGGAGATTCTCCTGGTATTGCACGCAGCTACCTTATCAGGTGTCACCTTGTGAGGGACGTAAGACAATTTATTTTTATTTGAGTGGAATTAATTTGAAATTGCCTTGTGATTAATCTATTATTACTGTATGATAATTTTATTATTTACAATTGTTATTCATGTTAATATTTATTCGCATTTTAATCTTTTTTTAAATAAAGAGAGTATTTTAAGCAGGATTATTGCCGTTATCATCAATGTGTTATGCCTTCGTTTTCATGTCATTAGTGAATTCTTAGATGTGGTCAAGTTCTTTTGAAGTTGAATAACTTCTTTGTGTCGATTGTTTTATTTATCTACCTTCTTTAAATAATACAAATTGTATCATCTTTTCATATAAACAATTTTCAATTAATTAATCTTTTATTTATCTCATAATCAGTATTATATATTATCTATTAAAATAAAATTTATTTACTATTTCTTACTTACAATAACATTTTGAATAACATAACTGTCGAGTAATAATATGGTTAGGCTATATACATATGATGATGTCACAAATCAGATGGCTTGTAATGTATGTATTATTTGATATATCCTAGCCTTACCGACTGTAGTTTCAGGCAATTCAATTCACTTCCTTTATTGGGAATTCCAGTAACAGTAGTACTTCGGTATGAACAAACTCATAACTCATTCCAGAAATGAGAACATAATTTATAAGATCTGTTCGGGCCTTTGAAGATCATCAGCTTATTTTCTATATTGCAAAAGGTTCTAATCAACTCTTACAGGTTCGTTTGTTATGAGATTCCAGCCCTTCGATGTCACAATATTTGTGTTGTGTATTTGATTTCACAGTTTTTTAAATATATTTTTTGTGTCGGGTGTTATGTCATTGTTTAATATTATGGTTACTACTGCATCGGCAGGTAGACCACCTGCTGATACAGTATTCACATTTCAAGGGCAAATCATTTGAAAAAATAACTTTTTTTTTGATAGGTATAGTTCTCTTGGTAGACGGTTATTGTGTCCTACGTTGCAAACGTGGCATGACTAAATAAACAAGCAATCAGCAAGATCCTGAAGAAACCGTCCTCTTGTTACATTATTGCATTTCTTGTTAAGGTTATGCATTTACACTCCTCATAACTAAAATTCTGAAGAAATAGCAAGAGGCTTAAGAGAGAAATTAAGTGTTTTTAATTTCCTGGTCCAGTACAGCTGTTTGCGTTTGCGAACTGCTTTTGACTTTTTGATAAGATCTTATTTTTTTTAATCATTTTTGATTGATCAAGTTTTAAAAAAGATTTGACACGTTTATTTCTATGAAGACTAAGGCAGCAGAATATGCACATTATATATGCATATAGATTTTTTGAATCTCAGGATTCGACTTTAGTGAAATATTCTATCGGTTTTTAAATATTTTAAGCAGCAGTTTTGCTATTATAATTAAATTTGTTGCCTTTGTTTACATGTCATTATTATTATTTTTTCGGATTGCGTATTGCTGTTGGCCCTAGTGGCCTCTACAGCGTCACCGGGCGAGATGGGCGAGTGATTGCTTAGTGGGTATAAAAGTACATAAATGCAATTTACAAGCGCAGCAACATACAGAAACTTAAGGATACTGTTTGGAGCGCGTCAATGCACTGACTAACATTTAGATTTCAGTAGTATTTCAATTTCATCATCATCATCATCACCACCCTTTTCTCGTCCACTGCTGGACATAGGTCTCCCCAATGGCACGTCTTTGGGCTCGATCCCCAGCTCTCAATTTCCAACTGCTACTAGCCACCTTGCGTATATCGTCACTCCACCTAGCTGGAGGGCGTCCTACGCTACGTTTGCCAAGGCGTGGTCTCCACTCCAGAACACGTCTTCTCTAACGGTCGTCGGTTCTGCGACATATGTGTCCAGCCCACTGCCACTTCAGCTTACTAATTCTTTGGTATTTCAATTTATGTTCTTGGATTTTGCTTTTATGCATTGCGTTCATAGGCACCACGAAAGAATTAAACGTGTTTATTGCTGGTTGCATATCACTTTAATTTATTAATACAAACCTAAAATACAGTGTAAGTATTACAACAACAGTAGCTTATGAACTTATAGCAAGATTAATTAGATGATTATTCAAGATGTTTCCTGGTACTAAAGTATATTGTACTTATACCTATATTTTTAAACAAAAATGAAATTCTTATATTTTCTTTTGCAATAAAGAAGAACTATGCTGAATTGGTATCGGCAAGAAATAATTTCAGATTTCTGTGTAGTGGAAAGATACGTATAAGTACAATCTAAGATATCCTAAGTACAATCCAAGATATTTAAGTTATGTAAAAGCAAAACCAGCAACATCCACCTGAATTTTTTTTCTTGAGAATTTGAAAAAAAAATGTGCATACGTAATTACGAATACATATCATGAATAATATGATAACAAGTTGAACAAAGGTTCAATGTTTCGTTATGTTAGTTTTGAACTTATTGTTAAATTCCGAGCCATCAGAATGTCCTTATGAATATTGCTTCTATATGACTCATTTATTGGACATTGTACTTTGAGTAATCAATATCAATCTCAAACTTAAATGTTCCCCGGCGACCCTCTCGGGGGTTTGTTAAGACCAATTCCACATTGGATTCCAGAATAAAACTAACATCATTCACGTCAGGCCAATAAAAAAGGTCCGCCTCCCTTCTTCTCATAAATTTAACCAGCATTTCCGAATTTTCCGTTAACTTTAAAATCTTCCCTACATAAAACTTATTCGTTTTATGTCCTCTAAATCTAACAAGAAGGAAACTGTTAATTTGTTTCTCTACCATATTTTCTGAAGAACATTGTGTTGTTATTTCTAAATTATGCGTTTCTAATTCCTCTACTGTATCGCTTTCTTCTTATGTAGAAATAAAAGTTCCATCATCAGAAGTCTCTCTTAATGAATACTCATCATCACTGCCCTCATCAGTATCTTCTTCTGAAGGTACTGATGAGGGCAGTGATGATGAGTAGGTTATGAAATTCGCATTCTAATCCAGATGTAGTATGATTCAGAGCCTCAGCCTTCAGTTTCTTTATGAGACCTTTTTTATTCGATTTTCTTTTTTCATTGGTTTCTTTGACATCAAATTTTCACGCTTAAATGGCTAGAAAGGTTATCACCAATAACCACTTTGGGGCCTTGTAGCTTTTCAGCCCAAGGTATATCGATTGTCTGGAACCAATCTTCAAAAACAGTGGAATCGAATCAGCCGGATTTACTTCGATTATATCTGCTACCGTTTGGTCCATTTTGACACCATGACGTCCATAAATGCTCTGCTTTATAAACAGTATAAGTTGGCAAGAGTATTCCATCTGCTGCCGCTGCAAACATAATCGTGTGATTGATGTGATTGCGAACTCTTTCAGGATATTTTATTTCGCGCTTAAAAATGTATTTTGACGATCCGGGATTATCTGAGTGTTATTGTTTCCTTTCAAGTAATTAAATACAACAAAACTTAAATCTAATCGTGAGAGGGGAGCGCCAAAATCACCTGCTGCTATTAAAACATTTACTATCTGCTTTTCTTCAGAATAGATAGTCTTTAAACTTTTTCTCTAAACTTTTCAAAATTTTTCATACAAAAAGGAGAAAGATATTAAGAACTTGAAATCTTTAAGATAGTGATTCCTTGGTGGGTATAAAAGTACATAAATGCAATTTACAAGCGCAGAAGTCGACCTACAGAAACTTAAGGATACTGTTTGGAGCGCGTCAATGCACTGACTAACATTTACATTTCAGTAGTATTTCAATTTCATCATTATCATCCTCATCACCACCCTTTTCTTGTCCACTGCTGGACATAGGTCTCCCCAATAGCACGCTTAAGAAAAATAACAACATAAAATTTTGAGTCACAGTAATGTTTAAATTTACATTCCGCTCTGTGATAAACAAGAAGAACATATACCTACCCTATTTCATTTACTTACATTTTTTTTTAAAGTTCAACCCGCGCACAAAGTACACTACCGCGACTTTGACGTTAGTTTTACGTGTGTAAGTACGCTCACCATAAACTCAAGTGTAGGTTTTACTTTAAGTACATTGTAGAATAGAATAGAGAGCGAATGCACGGTCGTGTCAAATTGGCTACCAACTTATCTAACTAACTTGGCTGGGGCCTCAGGGCACCGATCGGACTTTAACCGACGACTACACTCAGCGACCCATCTCGATCAGTAGCTATCACTCAAATGTCATATCACTCAAAGGGCATTAAGTACTTAAAATGTAATGTGGCTTTAAGTAATTAAAGTGCAATGTGTATATATTGTTGCTTCATGCTTTGTGTGTCCCCACACTAATATTAATGAATACAAATATTAACTTCGATATTAACCAACAAAATAGTTGTAGCGAATGAACCGATAATAAAAACTAATATTATTGAACAATGATAGCAGCCATCTACTTTCAATAAAAAACCTAGTCCTTTAACAACCACTGATTTTGTTTCATAAAGCAAAGCATGTCGACAGCCTCAGCTTTTAGTGAACTTGGCCTATCATTTGAATATAACCAGTGGCTGACAAAACTCTTTCAGATCTAACCGAGGTCGCCTTCTTTTTACCTTCTGCGTTTAACAGCGATTCAGTATCAAAGCATCTTATTGTCACCGTTTATTCGAGGGATAAAACGAACTGTGAAAATTCATAATATCTGTCGTTGTCAAACTTGAACATTTTAGATGTTTGTTTTTATGCTCGACGGGAGCTCTCGATGTACATAATTAGCACTATGTCCTAAAGATAGTAAATAGTTTCAAAATGGAATATAATTTATTTATACTATATGAAATAACGAGACAACTCACCTTCATTTACCCAAGTTTCATCCAAGTAATATATTTTTCACGTCGACACGACTTCATCTTGAGCAAAATACCTTTCCCTCGAAATTTGCAAATCTGGTCCATCGACTATATATAATAACATCTTCATCGAATGTTAGGTAACTTTCTATATTTTTACAAATATTTCGTATTCCATATTATATACAAATGAATAAACAAAAATCTATTTAAAAAAATCTAAAATTTGTGACAAAACTAAAATGACATATTTTTATCTGGATTAATTCATTCGTTCTCCAGTCGTATGGTGATCTCGAAGGACGAGACCTTAATATTAATTGTCAGTTCATCGAAAAATGGCGTCTTGAATGTCGGCAAAACTGTTTTCGTAACTTTGGGAGTCAAATTAAAGTGGATTTTAGTAGTTAAGTGGAATATTGTTGTATTATAAATGAATTTATATTGTTTTACTGTTTCTGAGTAGTTCAATGGACTACGTTCATCACCTATCGGTAATTACGGGTAAAGAGGACATGAGGTTGACTGACCTTAGCTGAGCAGCTGTTGTTAATCGTTCGGTTACAGTAGTAAGAAAGTGAAATTTATGCACCTCTGAAAAGAGCTTTTTTTATATGTCCGAGTTATCGTGTATCATAAATTAACATATTTTTTTTCCTCAGGCAAACGTACATGCTGTATATACTGTTTTCATAATTATGTCTGGTCTGATCCTGTATGATCCTAAATCCTAAATTCTCATCCAACTGCACATAATTACATTTATAGGAAGATGTTTGTTTCTTGGTCGCTTACTTCTTCCATCTATCTGACTCATTTTCATTTAATAGATGTTCCTCATCACTGCATGGTTAGTACTCACTGTACATTTATATTCTAATCCACCTTCTCCAACACTACCTGTAGGAGTCACCTCCACCGTTTCATCTAGATTAGTAGTTAGCTCATTCACATGTATCTAACACAGGTTCTTCTTCCAGGTTTATTGGTGTTATAGATTCCTTTTCTTCGCCTTCCTTCACTTGAAGTTTCTTCTCCTTACGATCTTGGTTTAGGAATACAACATATCTCTTTGTCTCCACTGTGTTTGTTTCTGGAAAATAAATTCTATACCCCTTCACATTTTCTTTATTACCCCCCCCCCCATCAACCCTTTTTTACCTTTCTTGTCCCACTTCCTCCTTCGTTCCTTCGGAATGTGAGCATACACTTCCGTTCGAAGAGTTTTAACTGGTGAATGTCGAACCTTTTGTTTGACCATACTTCAAATGGTGACCTGCCATTTTCATGACTTTTCCCAGTTGTATTCAAGACAAATACTGCTGTATTCATTGCTTCCGCCCACAGTTTCTTTGGAAAGTTTTCTCCGGCGTATATGGTACAGTTGTTTGGTGTGTTGTCCAACGTTTTAAAAACTTCTTTGTTTATGAATTCTAAGCCATTATCACTTGTAAGCATTTTCACTCTGTTTCCTATTATGTTTTCGGCCTTATTAATGAAGTTCTCAAGGCAGTATTTAATTTCATATGTTGTTTTAATAAAGTATACACTTCTGTAATTCAAATAGTCGTTCTTCTCGCTTCTTCAAATATCTCGCCCCTCCATCAGATGCTTCTTCCATTGGGCCGCAAGTATCCGCATGAATTTGCTCGCAGGTCCTTGTACTCACGTTCTCACTCTTGGTGTACGGTAGTCGATGTATCTTTCCAGCTAAACAACTTTCACATTCAGGTTTAGTGGTTTGTTTAACATCAACGTTATGTTTTTGCAGAACGTCTTGAGTAAAGTCTTGATGCACGAGTTTTCTGTGCCACTCATTTAAGTCATTATTCACTAGTGTTGCAGAACTTGCAGTCTCGTAATTATACTTATATTCCAAATTGGTTATCATATTTTCCCACAAAATAATTAATATATATATTTTTTAATTTGTATAAATTTGAATTTCTTTCTTTATAAATCTTATCATAATTTATAAAAATATTTTATTTGGATTTTATTAATTTTTTTTTAATTTATTCTTACTCAATAATAGGCACGATGTCCCCATGTCACTTATTATTACAGGATAAAATTAAATGGTTATTCACGAAAAAACTTATCGGGTTCTGACTCTTTAGACTCTTGGTTTTCTTGCGAATCTGAGTCTGTCAAAATATGTATGTCTGGTTCTTCTCCTTCAGTATATCTAGAGCGAATGTAAAATATCTTACCTCTGTTGCCTCGAAATGACCTTTGTGCACCTCGTCCTCTGAATCGACCACCTGTCCAGCTGCTCTAGTCTGATGTGCACATGTCGCGTTAACTGGTCTCTCATACAAGATTGATGGCATTTCTTATATAACCTGAAGCCAATATATAATAATCCAAGGAAAAATATTGTACATATAATCATCAAGACTATGCTTATTGCTGACAGATCAAATTTTATTTCTTCCACTGTAGCTGAACTTTTCCTCCACCGGCACTGTTTTGGTTTATAAAGATTTCCTCGTTGTTCACCTTAGATTGGCACATGATGACGATGATTGTCTTTGAATATAATAATATTCGTAACTTTTTACTTTTTACAAAGATTGACACAGTCCAAACTAAACGTAAACATGATTAACTTGATCCCCGCTCAAGTGGCAGGGTCGCCATATAAGGATGGGACTTAGACACAATATACATCTGTAATGATGATCGAATACTGAGTATATTTAATCCATTAAACATTATTATAAGTACGCATTCAAGCATACATATGTATCTACTACATCACACCTCACCTGGCAGCCAGCTCCTGTGTGATGTTTCTGCTTCTCAGATGAGGCGGAGTCTTCAGTTATATCGCGTCCGCAGCAGCGCCCTATGCGATTTACGACGAATACGTGTTTCGCCTTGCGGCGTGCAGATCACGTGGTTTTTAAGGTTAATTTTTTTGTATATGTTCACCTTAATAACTCCGCCGGTTCTTGTCCGATCTCTTCGTGGAGGGTGTCTTCGGATAGGTGTTTTTCCGCTCTTCTCGGATATTTACCAATTTTTCATAGTTGACACACCTCCTAGGAGCTATTCGCTTGGGAGTTTGCTGTTTTCTCCCTCAGAAACTGTTAGTAGTGGAGCGCCACAAACATTTATCCCGGTGAATCACACCCTATTTACTCACGCGAACACGTTTTTATCGCGATCGGCTCGGATTTCGAATATTTACGAATTTTTGACGCGTAGCCGATGTTTTTATGATCATGTATAGGCGAGTACTCTGCAAATGTACATGGAATTAAAAGGAGTAAAGGGGTTAGCAAATTATGTCGATATGGGTAGTAGCCACTACCTCTTAAAGTACAAAATTGGCATAAACACGCTCAAATTGAGCACGCAACGGAGTCATTAAAAATCGGAGTCATCTGTACTGTCATGTACGGAGCCTGGCCATCTTGGTATCACATTCCGAACACATAATTTAGCATCAGACACCATTTGTACATTTAAAAATTTATTTTCTGTTGCGAAATCTTTCAGCTTGATTTCACCCTGCATCCAAGGTATTATTTAATTAAAAATTTGTCCATTTAAGTTACTTTTAGTACTTATGTAAATAAACGTACCCGGTGAATTTATTTTTATGTGTGTACAATCAATAGCTCCCAAAACTCTCGGAAATCCTGCTATGGAATAAAAGTCGTTTGCCAATCTCTGCGTTCTTGGGAATCGGGCATTTTAATTGTTGGCATGCAATGCTTAAATGGCATTTAAGTTTTGTAATTGAAGCTGTAACCTTATATACCACACAGTGAACAGTAACTTGTTCGACATGGAATATATCTCCTATCACTTTTTGATAACTGCCACTAGCGTAATATCGGAATGTTTTCAGAATTTGGTCTTATTAGGAAGAAATAAAACACGTTTCTTCCTAATAAGAAAAAAACGCCAATTTGGTTTCTAGGGACGGTCTTGGAGGTGAGGCCGCCTTTGGTTTCGCGTTTCTGAGAGCGCGCACTTCCGACGACAGTATGTCTAGTTTTTTTGACATTATTTTAAGTTTTTGAGTCGGATCGTTTGTTTGATGTTTTTTTATGTATTTTTCTGTTTGGGTTTCTTGTTCAAGGCTTGAGATTTTTGTCTCAAATTAAGACAGCATCTCCCTGAGATTTTCATTTATCGCAGAACGGGGTTAAGGGGCAGTGGCTTCGGGAGGTTTCGGAATCTCGACGACAAGAGTCTTTGTCTTGTCGACCTCTTGTCGAAGGCGACACGGTCACGTCTTTACGTCTATTTGGTTGCCTAGGCTGCTTACTTGTTTGCGCTCCTTGGTTCTCGATTCTGTCCCATCTTGTCCCCTCCTTCCCAGTGTCAATGGTGACGGAGGTCTGGGATTTAAGCCTGCCCTCTAACCCCTCTTGCGCCTCCCGAATCTCTTTTATGGCTCTGAAGGGCTCCACCGTTTCGTACCCTAAACAGCTCAGAACCGCCTGGGTTTTCTCCAGAGCCCCGTTTATTTACCTGCGGGTCTCATGCAGTTGTTCTACCACCGTAGTAGTTACAACCTGGTGGTTGTTTAGCTCTTTGTTATGAGCCCTCTCGAGATGCACCAGTTCATTTGCGTGTCGTGAACGCTCTTGCTCCAAGTTGTATTTGTGGCGGTTTCTCGAGTCCGAGAGGATGAGTACAGTTTCATATAGCAGAGATTCATGGACGCCAACTTTTTTTCCAGCTATTTCAAGTGCGTCCTTTCCCGTCTGCATTAGCTCGTTTGCCACTCCCGTGACCAGGTCCATTTCAATTCCCGAACCTTTTGTGGGTATGGTATACAATATTTCATATTGTATACGACTTAATCTCCTATTTTACGTTGAGGAACCGGATCCTACGGACGAAGTCTCTAAGTCTTCAATGTCCTCCTTCGACGTGTCAAGGAGCTCCAGACGATCCTCGGGGTGGTCGTGTCTTATGATAATCTCTGCCACGTTTGACTGTGACGGTTGTGGTGTTGTTATAAGTGGGGATGGTGTCATTATTTTCTCCTTTGCTGCATTCTGTTTGAGCACTGCCTGCCTTAAGTTTCACTTTTTGATGACATGATATTATGGTATAATGTATATATATAGGGCTCACCTTTCGCTGTATGAAATTTCTTTGGGGGTTGGGAGGGTGGCGTCCGTGAGCCTACCGTCGGGGAGGTTTCCCTAAGTATGTGTCTCAACTTCACGCGGGGGATGGTGATTTGGGATGGGTTTGTGTGGTGTGGTTTCTGAGACCGTTTTAATGAGCCGTCGCAAGGGTGGTTTATTGAGAGGAAGGGTAGGTTCCCTGAACCCTCACCTGAAGCCAGCTCCAATATGATGTTTCTGCTCCTCAGAGTCTGACGATTGGGGCGGAGTCTTCAGTTGTGTCGCGTCCGCACCGGCGCCCTATGCAATTAACCACAAACACGTGTCTCGCGTTGCCGCGTGCAGACCACGTGGTTTTAAAAAAATATATTGTGTTTATTAACCTTAATAACTCCGCCGGCTCTTGTCCGATCTCTTCTTGGAGGGTGCCTACGGATAGTTGCTTTTCCGCTCTTCTTGGATATTTAATATTTTTTTATGGTTGACATACCTCCTGGAAGCTATGCTCGCTTACTTCATCTTATTCTTTTTTTCTTCAGTTTTGAATAAATCTTTAACTATTCTATGTTTCCTATAATTAATAGATTTTTGCCGTGGACGTGAAGACTTTATCGAGATAGGTTATTACATCATTCGTAAAAGCATCACATTATACATAGTCATTAAATAAAGTTAATCGTTCACAATTACAAGTCCATATAAAAATACAAATAAATTAACATCATTAAAATTATTTTGAAATTATTATTAAATTTACGATTGAATATTTATATACACTTACATATTAATTTAGTGAAAAAAAAAATTGACAACAAAAGGAAACTAAAAACAATTTTAGAGAACAAAAAAACAAAAAAAGGCATAATTTTATATAATTTAGTGAATAATAAGTCAAATTGGGTCGATTGAAAGATAGTCCACTATTGTAGAACCGTATACATTGCCCCACAAAAGAGTTACTGACTCTATGCAGTCGAGTAACGGGAATAATCAGTTTGTGTTTGTTCCTTGGTAATGTTAAGAGTATCATATTTTACCACAAAATCATTAATACTTTTAGTAATAATTCTACTGTAGCTGAATTTTTCCTCCACCGGCACTGTTTTGGTTTATAAAGATTTCCTCGTTGTTCACCTTAGATTGGCACATGATGACGATGATTGTCTTTGAATATAATAATATTCGTAACTTTTTACTTTTTACAAAGATTGACACAGTCCAAACTAAACGTAAACATGATTAACTTGATCCCCGCTCAAGTGGCAGGGTCGCCATATAAGGATGGGACTTAGACACAATAAAACATCTGTAATGATGATCGAATACTGAGTTTATTTAATCCATTAAACATTATTATAAGTACGCATTCAAGCATACATATGTATCTACTATATCACACCTCACCTGGCAGCCAGCTCCTGTGTGATGTTTCTGCTTCTCAGATGAGGCGGAGTCTTCAGTTATATCGCGTCCGCAGCAGCGCCCTATGCGATTTACGACGAATACGTGTTTCGCCTTGCGGCGTGCAGACCACGTGGTTTTTAAGGTTAATTTTTTTGTATATGTTCACCTTAATAACTCCGCCGGTTCTTGTCCGATCTCTTCGTGGAGGGTGTCTTCGGATAGGTGTTTTTCCGCTCTTCTCGGATATTTACCAATTTTTCATAGTTGACACACCTCCTAGGAGCTATTCGCTTGGGAGTTTGCTGTTTTCTCCCTCAGAAACTGTTAGTAGTGGAGCGCCACAAACATTTATCCCGGTGAATCACACCCTATTTACTCACGCGAACACGTTTTTATCGCGATCGGCTCGGATTTCGAATATTTACGAATTTTTGACGCGTAGCCGATGTTTTTATGATCATGTATAGGCGAGTACTCTGCAAATGTACATGGAATTAAAAGGAGTAAAGGGGTTAGCAAATTATGTCGATATGGGTAGTAGCCACTACCTCTTAAAGTACAAAATTGGCATAAACACGCTCAAATTGAGCACGCAACGGAGTCATTAAAAATCGGAGTCATCTGTACTGTCATGTACGGAGCCTGGCCATCTTGGTATCACATTCCGAACACATAATTTAGCATCAGACACCATTTGTACATTTAAAAATTTATTTTCTGTTGCGAAATCTTTCAGCTTGATTTCACCCTGCATCCAAGGTATTATTTAATTAAAAATTTGTCCATTTAAGTTACTTTTAGTACTTATGTAAATAAACGTACCCGGTGAATTTATTTTTATGTGTGTACAATCAATAGCTCCCAAAACTCTCGGAAATCCTGCTATGGAATAAAAGTCGTTTGCCAATCTCTGCGTTCTTGGGAATCGGGCATTTTAATTGTTGGCATGCAATGCTTAAATGGCATTTAAGTTTTGTAATTGAAGCTGTAACCTTATATACCACACAGTGAACAGTAACTTGTTCGACATGGAATATATCTCCTATCACTTTTTGATAACTGCCACTAGCGTAATATCGGAATGTTTTCAGAATTTGGTCTTATTAGGAAGAAATAAAACACGTTTCTTCCTAATAAGAAAAAAACGCCAATTCGGTTTCTAGGGACGGTCTTGGAGGTGAGGCCGCCTTTGGTTTCGCGTTTCTGAGAGCGCGCACTTCCGACGACAGTATGTCTAGTTTTTTTGACATTATTTTAAGTTTTTGAGTCGGATCGTTTGTTTGATGTTTTTTTATGTATTTTTCTGTTTGGGTTTCTTGTTCAAGGCTTGAGATTTTTGTCTCAAATTAAGACAGCATCTCCCTGAGATTTTCATTTATCGCAGAACGGGGTTAAGGGGCAGTGGCTTCGGGAGGTTTCGGAATCTCGACGACAAGAGTCTTTGTCTTGTCGACCTCTTGTCGAAGGCGACACGGTCACGTCTTTACGTCTATTTGGTTGCCTAGGCTGCTTACTTGTTTGCGCTCCTTGGTTCTCGATTCTGTCCCATCTTGTCCCCTCCTTCCCAGTGTCAATGGTGACGGAGGTCTGGGATTTAAGCCTGCCCTCTAACCCCTCTTGCGCCTCCCGAATCTCTTTTATGGCTCTGAAGGGCTCCACCGTTTCGTACCCTAAACAGCTCAGAACCGCCTGGGTTTTCTCCAGAGCCCCGTTTATTTACCTGCGGGTCTCATGCAGTTGTTCTACCACCGTAGTAGTTACAACCTGGTGGTTGTTTAGCTCTTTGTTATGAGCCCTCTCGAGATGCACCAGTTCATTTGCGTGTCGTGAACGCTCTTGCTCCAAGTTGTATTTGTGGCGGTTTCTCGAGTCCGAGAGGATGAGTACAGTTTCATATAGCAGAGATTCATGGACGCCAACTTTTTTTCCAGCTATTTCAAGTGCGTCCTTTCCCGTCTGCATTAGCTCGTTTGCCACTCCCGTGACCAGGTCCATTTCAATTCCCGAACCTTTTGTGGGTATGGTATACAATATTTCATATTGTATACGACTTAATCTCCTATTTTACGTTGAGGAACCGGATCCTACGGACGAAGTCTCTAAGTCTTCAATGTCCTCCTTCGACGTGTCAAGGAGCTCCAGACGATCCTCGGGGTGGTCGTGTCTTATGATAATCTCTGCCACGTTTGACTGTGACGGTTGTGGTGTTGTTATAAGTGGGGATGGTGTCATTATTTTCTCCTTTGCTGCATTCTGTTTGAGCACTGCCTGCCTTAAGTTTCACTTTTTGATGACATGATATTATGGTATAATGTATATATATAGGGCTCACCTTTCGCTGTATGAAATTTCTTTGGGGGTTGGGAGGGTGGCGTCCGTGAGCCTACCGTCGGGGAGGTTTCCCTAAGTATGTGTCTCAACTTCACGCGGGGGATGGTGATTTGGGATGGGTTTGTGTGGTGTGGTTTCTGAGACCGTTTTAATGAGCCGTCGCAAGGGTGGTTTATTGAGAGGAAGGGTAGGTTCCCTGAACCCTCACCTGAAGCCAGCTCCAATATGATGTTTCTGCTCCTCAGAGTCTGACGATTGGGGCGGAGTCTTCAGTTGTGTCGCGTCCGCACCGGCGCCCTATGCAATTAACCACAAACACGTGTCTCGCGTTGCCGCGTGCAGACCACGTGGTTTTAAAAAAATATATTGTGTTTATTAACCTTAATAACTCCGCCGGCTCTTGTCCGATCTCTTCTTGGAGGGTGCCTACGGATAGTTGCTTTTCCGCTCTTCTTGGATATTTAATATTTTTTTATGGTTGACATACCTCCTGGAAGCTATGCTCGCTTACTTCATCTTATTCTTTTTTTCTTCAGTTTTGAATAAATCTTTAACTATTCTATGTTTCCTATAATTAATAGATTTTTGCCGTGGACGTGAAGACTTTATCGAGATAGGTTATTACATCATTCGTAAAAGCATCACATTATACATAGTCATTAAATAAAGTTAATCGTTCACAATTACAAGTCCATATAAAAATACAAATAAATTAACATCATTAAAATTATTTTGAAATTATTATTAAATTTACGATTGAATATTTATATACACTTACATATTAATTTAGTGAAAAAAAAAATTGACAACAAAAGGAAACTAAAAACAATTTTAGAGAACAAAAAAACAAAAAAAGGCATAATTTTATATAATTTAGTGAATAATAAGTCAAATTGGGTCGATTGAAAGATAGTCCACTATTGTAGAACCGTATACATTGCCCCACAAAAGAGTTACTGACTCTATGCAGTCGAGTAACGGGAATAATCAGTTTGTGTTTGTTCCTTGGTAATGTTAAGAGTATCATATTTTACCACAAAATCATTAATACTTTTAGTAATAATTCTACTGTAGCTGAATTTTTCCTCCACCGGCACTGTTTTGGTTTATAAAGATTTCCTCGTTGTTCACCTTAGATTGGCACATGATGACGATGATTGTCTTTGAATATAATAATATTCGTAACTTTTTACTTTTTACAAAGATTGACACAGTCCAAACTAAACGTAAACATGATTAACTTGATCCCCGCTCAAGTGGCAGGGTCGCCATATAAGGATGGGACTTAGACACAATAAAACATCTGTAATGATGATCGAATACTGAGTTTATTTAATCCATTAAACATTATTATAAGTACGCATTCAAGCATACATATGTATCTACTATATCACACCTCACCTGGCAGCCAGCTCCTGTGTGATGTTTCTGCTTCTCAGATGAGGCGGAGTCTTCAGTTATATCGCGTCCGCAGCAGCGCCCTATGCGATTTACGACGAATACGTGTTTCGCCTTGCGGCGTGCAGACCACGTGGTTTTTAAGGTTAATTTTTTTGTATATGTTCACCTTAATAACTCCGCCGGTTCTTGTCCGATCTCTTCGTGGAGGGTGTCTTCGGATAGGTGTTTTTCCGCTCTTCTCGGATATTTACCAATTTTTCATAGTTGACACACCTCCTAGGAGCTATTCGCTTGGGAGTTTGCTGTTTTCTCCCTCAGAAACTGTTAGTAGTGGAGCGCCACAAACATTTATCCCGGTGAATCACACCCTATTTACTCACGCGAACACGTTTTTATCGCGATCGGCTCGGATTTCGAATATTTACGAATTTTTGACGCGTAGCCGATGTTTTTATGATCATGTATAGGCGAGTACTCTGCAAATGTACATGGAATTAAAAGGAGTAAAGGGGTTAGCAAATAATGTCGATATGGGTAGTAGCCACTACCTCTTAAAGTACAAAATTGGCATAAACACGCTCAAATTGAGCACGCAACGGAGTCATTAAAAATCGGAGTCATCTGTACTGTCATGTACGGAGCCTGGCCATCTTGGTATCACATTCCGAACACATAATTTAGCATCAGACACCATTTGTACATTTAAAAATTTATTTTCTGTTGCGAAATCTTTCAGCTTGATTTCACCCTGCATCCAAGGTATTATTTAATTAAAAATTTGTCCATTTAAGTTACTTTTAGTACTTATGTAAATAAACGTACCCGGTGAATTTATTTTTATGTGTGTACAATCAATAGCTCCCAAAACTCTCGGAAATCCTGCTATGGAATAAAAGTCGTTTGCCAATCTCTGCGTTCTTGGGAATCGGGCATTTTAATTGTTGGCATGCAATGCTTAAATGGCATTTAAGTTTTGTAATTGAAGCTGTAACCTTATATACCACACAGTGAACAGTAACTTGTTCGACATGGAATATATCTCCTATCACTTTTTGATAACTGCCACTAGCGTAATATCGGAATGTTTTCAGAATTTGGTCTTATTAGGAAGAAATAAAACACGTTTCTTCCTAATAAGAAAAAAACGCCAATTCGGTTTCTAGGGACGGTCTTGGAGGTGAGGCCGCCTTTGGTTTCGCGTTTCTGAGAGCGCGCACTTCCGACGACAGTATGTCTAGTTTTTTTGACATTATTTTAAGTTTTTGAGTCGGATCGTTTGTTTGATGTTTTTTTATGTATTTTTCTGTTTGGGTTTCTTGTTCAAGGCTTGAGATTTTTGTCTCAAATTAAGACAGCATCTCCCTGAGATTTTCATTTATCGCAGAACGGGGTTAAGGGGCAGTGGCTTCGGGAGGTTTCGGAATCTCGACGACAAGAGTCTTTGTCTTGTCGACCTCTTGTCGAAGGCGACACGGTCACGTCTTTACGTCTATTTGGTTGCCTAGGCTGCTTACTTGTTTGCGCTCCTTGGTTCTCGATTCTGTCCCATCTTGTCCCCTCCTTCCCAGTGTCAATGGTGACGGAGGTCTGGGATTTAAGCCTGCCCTCTAACCCCTCTTGCGCCTCCCGAATCTCTTTTATGGCTCTGAAGGGCTCCACCGTTTCGTACCCTAAACAGCTCAGAACCGCCTGGGTTTTCTCCAGAGCCCCGTTTATTTACCTGCGGGTCTCATGCAGTTGTTCTACCACCGTAGTAGTTACAACCTGGTGGTTGTTTAGCTCTTTGTTATGAGCCCTCTCGAGATGCACCAGTTCATTTGCGTGTCGTGAACGCTCTTGCTCCAAGTTGTATTTGTGGCGGTTTCTCGAGTCCGAGAGGATGAGTACAGTTTCATATAGCAGAGATTCATGGACGCCAACTTTTTTTCCAGCTATTTCAAGTGCGTCCTTTCCCGTCTGCATTAGCTCGTTTGCCACTCCCGTGACCAGGTCCATTTCAATTCCCGAACCTTTTGTGGGTATGGTATACAATATTTCATATTGTATACGACTTAATCTCCTATTTTACGTTGAGGAACCGGATCCTACGGACGAAGTCTCTAAGTCTTCAATGTCCTCCTTCGACGTGTCAAGGAGCTCCAGACGATCCTCGGGGTGGTCGTGTCTTATGATAATCTCTGCCACGTTTGACTGTGACGGTTGTGGTGTTGTTATAAGTGGGGATGGTGTCATTATTTTCTCCTTTGCTGCATTCTGTTTGAGCACTGCCTGCCTTAAGTTTCACTTTTTGATGACATGATATTATGGTATAATGTATATATATAGGGCTCACCTTTCGCTGTATGAAATTTCTTTGGGGGTTGGGAGGGTGGCGTCCGTGAGCCTACCGTCGGGGAGGTTTCCCTAAGTATGTGTCTCAACTTCACGCGGGGGATGGTGATTTGGGATGGGTTTGTGTGGTGTGGTTTCTGAGACCGTTTTAATGAGCCGTCGCAAGGGTGGTTTATTGAGAGGAAGGGTAGGTTCCCTGAACCCTCACCTGAAGCCAGCTCCAATATGATGTTTCTGCTCCTCAGAGTCTGACGATTGGGGCGGAGTCTTCAGTTGTGTCGCGTCCGCACCGGCGCCCTATGCAATTAACCACAAACACGTGTCTCGCGTTGCCGCGTGCAGACCACGTGGTTTTAAAAAAATATATTGTGTTTATTAACCTTAATAACTCCGCCGGCTCTTGTCCGATCTCTTCTTGGAGGGTGCCTACGGATAGTTGCTTTTCCGCTCTTCTTGGATATTTAATATTTTTTTATGGTTGACATACCTCCTGGAAGCTATGCTCGCTTACTTCATCTTATTCTTTTTTTCTTCAGTTTTGAATAAATCTTTAACTATTCTATGTTTCCTATAATTAATAGATTTTTGCCGTGGACGTGAAGACTTTATCGAGATAGGTTATTACATCATTCGTAAAAGCATCACATTATACATAGTCATTAAATAAAGTTAATCGTTCACAATTACAAGTCCATATAAAAATACAAATAAATTAACATCATTAAAATTATTTTGAAATTATTATTAAATTTACGATTGAATATTTATATACACTTACATATTAATTTAGTGAAAAAAAAAAATGACAACAAAAGGAAACTAAAAACAATTTTAGAGAACAAAAAAACAAAAAAAGGCATAATTTTATATAATTTAGTGAATAATAAGTCAAATTGGGTCGATTGAAAGATAGTCCACTATTGTAGAACCGTATACATTGCCCCACAAAAGAGTTACTGACTCTATGCAGTCGAGTAACGGGAATAATCAGTTTGTGTTTGTTCCTTGGTAATGTTAAGAGTATCATATTTTACCACAAAATCATTAATACTTTTAGTAATAATTCTACTGTAGCTGAATTTTTCCTCCACCGGCACTGTTTTGGTTTATAAAGATTTCCTCGTTGTTCACCTTAGATTGGCACATGATGACGATGATTGTCTTTGAATATAATAATATTCGTAACTTTTTACTTTTTACAAAGATTGACACAGTCCAAACTAAACGTAAACATGATTAACTTGATCCCCGCTCAAGTGGCAGGGTCGCCATATAAGGATGGGACTTAGACACAATAAAACATCTGTAATGATGATCGAATACTGAGTTTATTTAATCCATTAAACATTATTATAAGTACGCATTCAAGCATACATATGTATCTACTATATCACACCTCACCTGGCAGCCAGCTCCTGTGTGATGTTTCTGCTTCTCAGATGAGGCGGAGTCTTCAGTTATATCGCGTCCGCAGCAGCGCCCTATGCGATTTACGACGAATACGTGTTTCGCCTTGCGGCGTGCAGACCACGTGGTTTTTAAGGTTAATTTTTTTGTATATGTTCACCTTAATAACTCCGCCGGTTCTTGTCCGATCTCTTCGTGGAGGGTGTCTTCGGATAGGTGTTTTTCCGCTCTTCTCGGATATTTACCAATTTTTCATAGTTGACACACCTCCTAGGAGCTATTCGCTTGGGAGTTTGCTGTTTTCTCCCTCAGAAACTGTTAGTAGTGGAGCGCCACAAACATTTATCCCGGTGAATCACACCCTATTTACTCACGCGAACACGTTTTTATCGCGATCGGCTCGGATTTCGAATATTTACGAATTTTTGACGCGTAGCCGATGTTTTTATGATCATGTATAGGCGAGTACTCTGCAAATGTACATGGAATTAAAAGGAGTAAAGGGGTTAGCAAATAATGTCGATATGGGTAGTAGCCACTACCTCTTAAAGTACAAAATTGGCATAAACACGCTCAAATTGAGCACGCAACGGAGTCATTAAAAATCGGAGTCATCTGTACTGTCATGTACGGAGCCTGGCCATCTTGGTATCACATTCCGAACACATAATTTAGCATCAGACACCATTTGTACATTTAAAAATTTATTTTCTGTTGCGAAATCTTTCAGCTTGATTTCACCCTGCATCCAAGGTATTATTTAATTAAAAATTTGTCCATTTAAGTTACTTTTAGTACTTATGTAAATAAACGTACCCGGTGAATTTATTTTTATGTGTGTACAATCAATAGCTCCCAAAACTCTCGGAAATCCTGCTATGGAATAAAAGTCGTTTGCCAATCTCTGCGTTCTTGGGAATCGGGCATTTTAATTGTTGGCATGCAATGCTTAAATGGCATTTAAGTTTTGTAATTGAAGCTGTAACCTTATATACCACACAGTGAACAGTAACTTGTTCGACATGGAATATATCTCCTATCACTTTTTGATAACTGCCACTAGCGTAATATCGGAATGTTTTCAGAATTTGGTCTTATTAGAAAGAAATAAAACACGTTTCTTCCTAATAAGAAAAAAACGCCAATTCGGTTTCTAGGGACGGTCTTGGAGGTGAGGCCGCCTTTGGTTTCGCGTTTCTGAGAGCGCGCACTTCCGACGACAGTATGTCTAGTTTTTTTGACATTATTTTAAGTTTTTGAGTCGGATCGTTTGTTTGATGTTTTTTTATGTATTTTTCTGTTTGGGTTTCTTGTTCAAGGCTTGAGATTTTTGTCTCAAATTAAGACAGCATCTCCCTGAGATTTTCATTTATCGCAGAACGGGGTTAAGGGGCAGTGGCTTCGGGAGGTTTCGGAATCTCGACGACAAGAGTCTTTGTCTTGTCGACCTCTTGTCGAAGGCGACACGGTCACGTCTTTACGTCTATTTGGTTGCCTAGGCTGCTTACTTGTTTGCGCTCCTTGGTTCTCGATTCTGTCCCATCTTGTCCCCTCCTTCCCAGTGTCAATGGTGACGGAGGTCTGGGATTTAAGCCTGCCCTCTAACCCCTCTTGCGCCTCCCGAATCTCTTTTATGGCTCTGAAGGGCTCCACCGTTTCGTACCCTAAACAGCTCAGAACCGCCTGGGTTTTCTCCAGAGCCCCGTTTATTTACCTGCGGGTCTCATGCAGTTGTTCTACCACCGTAGTAGTTACAACCTGGTGGTTGTTTAGCTCTTTGTTATGAGCCCTCTCGAGATGCACCAGTTCATTTGCGTGTCGTGAACGCTCTTGCTCCAAGTTGTATTTGTGGCGGTTTCTCGAGTCCGAGAGGATGAGTACAGTTTCATATA
Source organism: Nymphalis urticae (assembly GCA_905147175.2). Classification (NCBI taxonomy): domain Eukaryota; kingdom Metazoa; phylum Arthropoda; class Insecta; order Lepidoptera; family Nymphalidae; genus Nymphalis; species Nymphalis urticae. The sequence goes on from LR990009.1 coordinate 2,584,605, forward strand.
GCAGAGATTCATGGACGCCAACTTTTTTTCCAGCTATTTCAAGTGCGTCCTTTCCCGTCTGCATTAGCTCGTTTGCCACTCCCGTGACCAGGTCCATTTCAATTCCCGAACCTTTTGTGGGTATGGTATACAATATTTCATATTGTATACGACTTAATCTCCTATTTTACGTTGAGGAACCGGATCCTACGGACGAAGTCTCTAAGTCTTCAATGTCCTCCTTCGACGTGTCAAGGAGCTCCAGACGATCCTCGGGGTGGTCGTGTCTTATGATAATCTCTGCCACGTTTGACTGTGACGGTTGTGGTGTTGTTATAAGTGGGGATGGTGTCATTATTTTCTCCTTTGCTGCATTCTGTTTGAGCACTGCCTGCCTTAAGTTTCACTTTTTGATGACATGATATTATGGTATAATGTATATATATAGGGCTCACCTTTCGCTGTATGAAATTTCTTTGGGGGTTGGGAGGGTGGCGTCCGTGAGCCTACCGTCGGGAAGTTTCCCTAAGTATGTGTCTCAACTTCACGCGGGGGGTGGTGATTTGGGATGGGTTTGTGTGGTGTGGTTTCTGAGACCGTTTTAATGAGCCGTCGCAAGGGTGGTTTATTGAGAGGAAGGGTAGGTTCCCTGAACCGTCACCTGAAGCCAGCTCCAATATGATGTTTCTGCTCCTCAGAGTCTGACGATTGGGGCGGAGTCTTCAGTTGTGTCGCGTCCGCACCGGCGCCCTATGCAATTAACCACAAACACGTGTCTCGCGTTGCCGCGTGCAGACCACGTGGTTTTAAAAAAATATATTGTGTTTATTAACCTTAATAACTCCGCCGGCTCTTGTCCGATCTCTTCTTGGAGGGTGTCTACGGATAGTTGCTTTTCCGCTCTTCTTGGATATTTAATATTTTTTTATGGTTGACATACCTCCTGGAAGCTATGCTCGCTTACTTCATCTTATTCTTTTTTTCTTCAGTTTTGAATAAATCTTTAACTATTCTATGTTTCCTATAATTAATAGATTTTTGCCGTGGACGTGAAGACTTTATCGAGATAGGTTATTACATCATTCGTAAAAGCATCACATTATACATAGTCATTAAATAAAGTTAATCGTTCACAATTACAAGTCCATATAAAAATACAAATAAATTAACATCATTAAAATTATTAAAAATATTTTGAAATTATTATTAAATTTACGATTGAATATTTATATACACTTACATATTAATTTAGTGAAAAAAAAAATTGACAACAAAAGGAAACTAAAAACAATTTTAGAGAACAAAAAAACAAAAAAAGGCATAATTTTATATAATTTAGTGAATAATAAGTCAAATTGGGTCGATTGAAAGATAGTCCACTATTGTAGAACCGTATACATTGCCCCACAAAAGAGTTACTGACTCTATGCAGTCGAGTAACGGGAATAATCAGTTTGTGTTTGTTCCTTGGTAATGTTAAGAGTATCATATTTTACCACAAAATCATTAATACTTTTAGTAATAATTCTACTGTAGCTGAATTTTTCCTCCACCGGCACTGTTTTGGTTTATAAAGATTTCCTCGTTGTTCACCTTAGATTGGCACATGATGACGATGATTGTCTTTGAATATAATAATATTCGTAACTTTTTACTTTTTACAAAGATTGACACAGTCCAAACTAAACGTAAACATGATTAACTTGATCCCCGCTCAAGTGGCAGGGTAGCCATATAAGGATGGGACTTAGACACAATAAAACATCTGTAATGATGATCGAATACTGAGTTTATTTAATCCATTAAACATTATTATAAGTACGCATTCAAGCATACATATGTATCTACTATATCACACCTCACCTGGCAGCCAGCTCCTGTGTGATGTTTCTGCTTCTCAGATGAGGCGGAGTCTTCAGTTATATCGCGTCCGCAGCAGCGCCCTATGCGATTTACGACGAATACGTGTTTCGCCTTGCGGCGTGCAGACCACGTGGTTTTTAAGGTTAATTTTTTTGTATATGTTCACCTTAATAACTCCGCCGGTTCTTGTCCGATCTCTTCGTGGAGGGTGTCTTCGGATAGGTGTTTTTCCGCTCTTCTCGGATATTTACCAATTTTTCATAGTTGACACACCTCCTAGGAGCTATTCGCTTGGGAGTTTGCTGTTTTCTCCCTCAGAAACTGTTAGTAGTGGAGCGCCACAAACATTTATCCCGGTGAATCACACCCTATTTACTCACGCGAACACGTTTTTATCGCGATCGGCTCGGATTTCGAATATTTACGAATTTTTGACGCGTAGCCGATGTTTTTATGATCATGTATAGGCGAGTACTCTGCAAATGTACATGGAATTAAAAGGAGTAAAGGGGTTAGCAAATAATGTCGATATGGGTAGTAGCCACTACCTCTTAAAGTACAAAATTGGCATAAACACGCTCAAATTGAGCACGCAACGGAGTCATTAAAAATCGGAGTCATCTGTACTGTCATGTACGGAGCCTGGCCATCTTGGTATCACATTCCGAACACATAATTTAGCATCAGACACCATTTGTACATTTAAAAATTTATTTTCTGTTGCGAAATCTTTCAGCTTGATTTCACCCTGCATCCAAGGTATTATTTAATTAAAAATTTGTCCATTTAAGTTACTTTTAGTACTTATGTAAATAAACGTACCCGGTGAATTTATTTTTATGTGTGTACAATCAATAGCTCCCAAAACTCTCGGAAATCCTGCTATGGAATAAAAGTCGTTTGCCAATCTCTGCGTTCTTGGGAATTGGGCATTTTAATTGTTGGCATGCAATGCTTAAATGGCATTTAAGTTTTGTAATTGAAGCTGTAACCTTATATACCACACAGTGAACAGTAACTTGTTCGACATGGAATATATCTCCTATCACTTTTTGATAACTGCCACTAGCGTAATATCGGAATGTTTTCAGAATTTGGTCTTATTAGGAAGAAATAAAACACGTTTCTTCCTAATAAGAAAAAAACGCCAATTCGGTTTCTAGGGACGGTCTTGGAGGTGAGGCCGCCTTTGGTTTCGCGTTTCTGAGAGCGCGCACTTCCGACGACAGTATGTCTAGTTTTTTTGACATTATTTTAAGTTTTTGAGTCGGATCGTTTGTTTGATGTTTTTTTATGTATTTTTCTGTTTGGGTTTCTTGTTCAAGGCTTGAGATTTTTGTCTCAAATTAAGACAGCATCTCCCTGAGATTTTCATTTATCGCAGAACGGGGTTAAGGGGCAGTGGCTTCGGGAGGTTTCGGAATCTCGACGACAAGAGTCTTTGTCTTGTCGACCTCTTGTCGAAGGCGACACGGTCACGTCTTTACGTCTATTTGGTTGCCTAGGCTGCTTACTTGTTTGCGCTCCTTGGTTCTCGATTCTGTCCCATCTTGTCCCCTCCTTCCCAGTGTCAATGGTGACGGAGGTCTGGGATTTAAGCCTGCCCTCTAACCCCTCTTGCGCCTCCCGAATCTCTTTTATGGCTCTGAAGGGCTCCACCGTTTCGTACCCTAAACAGCTCAGAACCGCCTGGGTTTTCTCCAGAGCCCCGTTTATTTACCTGCGGGTCTCATGCAGTTGTTCTACCACCGTAGTAGTTACAACCTGGTGGTTGTTTAGCTCTTTGTTATGAGCCCTCTCGAGATGCACCAGTTCATTTGCGTGTCGTGAACGCTCTTGCTCCAAGTTGTATTTGTGGCGGTTTCTCGAGTCCGAGAGGATGAGTACAGTTTCATATAGCAGAGATTCATGGACGCCAACTTTTTTTCCAGCTATTTCAAGTGCGTCCTTTCCCGTCTGCATTAGCTCGTTTGCCACTCCCGTGACCAGGTCCATTTCAATTCCCGAACCTTTTGTGGGTATGGTATACAATATTTCATATTGTATACGACTTAATCTCCTATTTTACGTTGAGGAACCGGATCCTACGGACGAAGTCTCTAAGTCTTCAATGTCCTCCTTCGACGTGTCAAGGAGCTCCAGACGATCCTCGGGGTGGTCGTGTCTTATGATAATCTCTGCCACGTTTGACTGTGACGGTTGTGGTGTTGTTATAAGTGGGGATGGTGTCATTATTTTCTCCTTTGCTGCATTCTGTTTGAGCACTGCCTGCCTTAAGTTTCACTTTTTGATGACATGATATTATGGTATAATGTATATATATAGGGCTCACCTTTCGCTGTATGAAATTTCTTTGGGGGTTGGGAGGGTGGCGTCCGTGAGCCTACCGTCGGGGAGGTTTCCCTAAGTATGTGTCTCAACTTCACGCGGGGGGTGGTGATTTGGGATGGGTTTGTGTGGTGTGGTTTCTGAGACCGTTTTAATGAGCTCAGGATCCATGATAAAAAAATAAGACACTCAATAGAAACGAACGTAATTAAATTTTTAAACAACTTGTACAGCGGTACAAGAATCGTCGAAAGAATGCCAGCAAAACCTTACATTGCAATTAACTGAACTGCGACATGTGTTTTTTTATCAATTATGATACCATATGAGGAGCGTCGGAACAAAAACCGATACATAACATTAATCAATCAGTAGCTCCCAAAACTCTCGGAAATCCTACAATGGAATAAAAGTCGTTTGCCAATCTCTGCGTTCTTGGGAATCGGGCATTTTAATGAAATGCCATTTAAGTTTTGCAATTGCAGCTGTAACCGTGTGGTACACGGTGAACAGTAGCTTGTTCGACATGGGTCTCTTGGCAGTAATGCTTGATTTCGTTTCGTCAAAGGCGCGATGTCCTTGCCAAACAATGACCAGGTACAACACGGTGTCTTTAGAAACACGGAACCGACTTTGAAACTCTACAATTCTACATATTTCTTTAAATTGAAATCTAACGTCATATATATTCTGCTTAAATCTAATACCTTTATAATTGTCCGTTTATCTTCTTGATTATTAGCCTGTCCTATATTAATCGGTAGCAATCCCAGATTTGGTTCAACCATTTGAACGAAGGCCCTTGTTTTAGACAACCAAGGTCAGTATGGTCAGACTGCACCAACCAGCCAACGCCATCAGCATCGCTCTAACCACTTGACAAATTTATATTATGTTCGATGAATCGCCGTCCGCGCCAGAGAATCGCGGTAATCGGTAAATTTTGATACCCGAATATTTACGCGAATGCGCTATAAATACGGCGATCCTGTCCGCAGCGCCAGTCAAGTATCCGACGAGCCAAATTGTATTTTTTTAAAACTAAGGAGTGAATTAAACACGTCCGAACAGATTTAGATGCTCAGTTTAATTAATTGAAAATACATATTTTGACAGTCTAAACTCTAAATATTATAATTCCCACGAAGTTACTTAGTCAGCTATGCCACCCAGTAGACCACCCGACGATAAATGCAACAATGCAGTTTTAGGCTCTTACTTCAAATACTCTGTGTGATACTGATCGCAAAAAAAGCTTCCTCCGTCGTATATACTCGTATATACGTCGTATATTCTGGGAAACTCCCCGAAATATACAAAAATTCTCTTGTTCAGATTTTCTCGGGAGTTTGTGGTTTAAGAATTTTATTTTTCTCATAAAGAATTGTCACTGTGGTTTAAGAATTTTATTTTTCTCATAAATAAATGTTCACTGAAATGAGATATTTTACATAATAATTTAACCGACAATTTAGTAAAGTAGTAACGACTTATACAATTCAAGAGTAATTAATCTAAGTATTTTTACAATAAGATAATATTTTTTTCTTAAAGATCGTAAAGGATTTTTCATTGAAAATTTCATTAGGTAAGCTATTGTATAGTTTTGCTCCCTCAAACTATAGAGATTTAATTCCATATTTCGTCCTGGTCTTGGGTAATTCAAGTTTGTTTGTTTGTTTGTGTGTTTAATCACGCGAACTCGTTTTTTTTTTTTACTTTCGGCCCGTATTTCGAATATTTACGTTTTTTTTACGTGGAGCCGGTGTTTATATGACCGTGTACCGTGTACCGAGGCGATTACTCTTACCGTGCATTGTCTTGTAAGTAATCCGTTGATGCCTATCACACGTACGCCGCCTGACGGTACGGACCAGCGGCGCTGGCGCGTTATACTTGGCCAAAGCGAAACATTAAATGCTCAATATATTTTTATCATTTATAAAAAACTCAACAAACATTACTTGAACACCATCTTATAACTAAGAATATATTAATGGCAATTATTTAAAAATAGTAGTAATGAGTATTATATTGACATCAAATAACTTGCCAACGCGAACGCTTATAATGAAATTTAAAACTTTTTTTTACCTAAAATGGCCTTCTTATGGCTCTTCGTCCGTTCTTTGTAAAGCCAAAATGTCCCTAAGAAGGGCAAACTAACAATTATCAATGACTTTTTAATATTATTTATAATAAAACAATAGACACTACAGCCTAAGTACTGTAATTATTACAAACTTATCATGGCACATAGTCAGTTCTAAAGTCAGGAATGTTTAAAATCAACGATTCTTAAGATTAAAAAACGATAATAATTATAACAAAATAAAAACTAAATTCGGAAACAAACTTAGAAACTAAAAAGGATAATAAATTTGGATATTTTAATCACAATCTGGGCATATAAATACGAGATCTTTTTAGTGAGACCCACACACTCCTCGTGATACCACTTTTGACATTCGGTACATTGTCTCATGTCTTCCATTCTTCTCTCGCCACATGCGTGACGAGAGAAGAATGGAAGACATAGTTTATCTGGTGGTAGGATGATAAACATCCGCCTGGCTTGTTACCACCGTACGCATGGTGAAAATCTCGTGAAGTGGCTTGCAGCCGCGTTTCGAGGTCAGCCAGCGTACAGCCAGTGCCCGAGCGAGCATTGCCGCGATGGGTATTGGTCCAGTGGAGACCGCTGCTGAACCAATGCCGGGGGAAACACGCCTCCACACTTTGCCCATCCCTATCGTGGCAATGCGTTGCTCGCTTCACGTCTCTTTACGAGGCGTGAAGAGGCATCTTGCGGGCCGGCAAGGCGAGGGCGGCTAGTGCAGAATCTTCTTCCAGACTGTACTGGCCGTCCTCGCGTTTGGACTCTACTACCACTTAACATCAGGTGGAGTAGAGTCATTTGCCCACCCGGCAAATATAAAAAAAAAAAAAGACCCACCTTCACCTTCTGCACGTTTCTTCATCTCTTTTTTCGATCTTTCACTGTTTTGTTGTTGTACTGTTATTTTTAGCCGTTATACAAAATCATTTTTATTTTTGGTTTTCTTATTTTGGTCGCGTTTATTTTATACTTTCCTTTTTTTTTACTTGTCGCTTTCTTCATCTCATTCTTTTTTTCTTCAATTTTCAATAAATCTTTAACTATTCTTTGTCCCTTATAATTAATAGCTTTTTGCCGTGGACATGAAAACTATCGTAGCGTAGTTTTGAGTTTGCAAAAAAGCATGAAACGTTTCTTCTTTATCCTTTATTTGGTTAATTAACGGCTCGTCATCATCCGAAGATCTAGTCTCATGATTCTTTAGTTGAGCTTTTGTTTTAATTGAGCTTTTGTTTTGTATTAATCTTTTTTTTTTGGAATGATTCCTCTTTTCTGCTTGGGATCATCATCGAATGACGAAGAATAAGTGTCTAAATCCGAGACTTGAAGTTTAGTCATACATTGACGCTAGAGTCAACACACAGTTGAAGAAATAATAAATCTCTATAATCTAAGAACTAAATTCGGTAATACATAGCTTTCTATATAACTACTATCTTCTATATACTTAACAATCAAAACATAACGAACTTTGTGCCGTAATTGTTTCAGTTGTGCGACTACATTTAAAGACAAAATAAAAGAAAATTTATAATAAATCTTTCATATACCTGATGTAGTTGAGTAAATATTAATAATAATACCTACTGTAACAAGATGCATCTAGTTATAACGAGGCCCCAGCAATAGCATCAAGGGCAAATTAAAGCTGACTTACTGCGGAGGGAATTAGAAGAATTGTTGAACTCCAGGTGGAGCAGTAGTAAAGCCAAGGGACAATAGATAAAAGTAAGATTCTAACAAAAACCGCTGTAAAAATATTTTATGGTTTTCTATTATTATTATTCATTCATTTCATTATTATCAATCAGGTTACTTCAAAGACTAGGAAATGATTGATGAAAACATTCATGTTCATATAAAAATCAAGTAATAAACGCCGCGACGCCGTGGGCTAGTTCGAGCGCGCCGTCGTTCAAACACCCTTCGAACGAGCCACAAGCCTAACCTAACCCCTGGCCACAACCAAGAGTGGCGTGGATTGCGGCGCCGCAAGCGTTGAGCGGAGAACAAATGGTAGACAACCCATGAAGCCTGCCACGGATACCTTGAGCTAAGTACGCATTTGTTTCAAGGGAATACCGTGCCACTTTTGATAAGGTCATTTTAATAGATTAGCCGTTCACTAAATACGTCTACTGCTGACGCCACCGCGGTCGCAACTAGTCTAGCTGTGGCAAATCACGCCGCCTGCCGCGTCTCCCGCCGAACCCACATAGACACTCGAGTTAGCCTCGGCCTCGAGGTCCCATGGCGGACTTCCGGCGAGCAGGCATGCCTAGGTGTACGAAACCGTGTGGTACGCTCGAGCCGCTCTAAGCGCCATCGCTCGCTGCGAACGTCGCAGCGAACGTTACTAGCACTCAGAGCGTCCGCCCATATCGGCGCCCCGTAGAGCACCATCTAGCGCCTGGAGCCTCCTGGCCCACCCACGTTCGGGAGGATCCCCCCTAGCACTCCGGCTGCAGCCACCAACTTTGGGGCCAAGCGCCGGAAGTGCTCTTCGAACCTTCACCTGCCGTCGAGGACGAGTCACAGTTACTTCATCGTCGACCCAACGGTGATGGAAGTTCCCTCCACCGTGATGGATGCCTCCGGTGGTGGCGCGTTCCGAGGCCAATGAAAAACGAGGGCCTCGGATTTGTGTAGGGCCACCTCTAGGCCCAACGACGGTCCACCAGCATCTGCTCGGCGACACTCCGGCTGGGCGAGGCGTAGACGGCGACGACCGCAACACCGCCGACGACGGGTAGCACGCCCCTGGCCACACCCTCGATGGCTAGAGCGCCAGCGACCGCTACAAATAATAATATATAATAACTCGCGCCGACACCCACCCGACCCTTATGCGGCCTGCCTCCTCGACCTTCTTCGCGGCCGGTACAGGGCAGCTCAACCAGAGCGAGCCTGAGCCACTCGAGCCTCGAGCGAGCCTCGAGCGAGCCTGAGCCTCTCGAGCCTCGAGTGGTTTTCTAGAGGCCGTGGTGGTCGGCTCCGCGGACGGCTGAGGAGCCTCCCTCCTGGCTGCCGCCTCTTGGGCAGCCATACTCCTCTTAGGCCGCTTCGGCCGGACGGCGGACTAGACAGCGCCAGCTTGACGTCCTCAGCTGCACGGGAGGCGGCTGGAGCATCCTTGCTCACAGGCCGCGGCTACGGCCGCTGCCTGCGCTGCCCTACGGTCAGCGGCCAGTGGAGGCCGCAGCCGAGGCTCCGGAAGAAGGCGGCCCTCGATGCGTTCAGCATCATGCCGAACTTCTAGCGGTTCGCGCACAGCGCCTTCTTCATGATATTCAGGAGGTTCGTCTCCGTCGCCGCCGTTGGCCGCTGGCGCATTTCGGCGACTTCCCGGCGCAACTCAGCCAGTTGGCCGGAAAACTGCGCGTTAGCCGCCTCCAGGCGCGCCACCTCCTCCGTCACGGTGAGGGCCCTTAGATCCGCCACCGCACCTGTAATAATGTCGGCGGCAGTCTTCAGAGCCCGAACAAACGTTCTCTTCAGGTTGCCCGACTTATCGGCAACCTGTAGGACTACGTCGAGCGCCTCCTGCACTGCCGCGCCCAGTGCGACAGACGTCTGTGGTACGTCCTCGGTCCCGCCGGGTTGGCGTTTCCGAACACGGGCCGCCCTCTCTACCTTGGCCGCGGCACTGTACGCGGCCAGTGTATCCTCCGCCTCGTATCACCGCTCTTTTGCCTTAGCGGCCTTCAGCGCCCGAGGCCGACATATTCGCCCGTCGTGGGCGGTCGGCCACGCCCTTGGGGAGGGCTTCAGCCTTCTGCTGATAGCCGACTCCGAGTCTCCGCTTTGCTGCGCGTCGCTCCCGGAGCCCGACCAGCTCTCCCCAGGATGGGGTCGCTCCTCCAGGCGCAGTCTTGAGTTGAGACCGCCAGCTGGTGGCCGACGAGTCAGACTCTGAGAGCTGTTCCAGCCGGACCACCAACTCCTTTTTCGGGCCAGGGTCATTGGTTTCAGCGCGCGCCATCGGGGCGCCCGCCTCCACCGCCATGTTATCTTTAACCAAATGTTCGCTAAGTTCGTTTTTAGAAGCAATTGTTTTGTTGAGTCTGTTCATAAGTAATCCCACGAGTATGGGGGAAATAAACAGTCCACCAAGGCAGTGCCCCCTGTACCTTGGTAACCCTATATACACCGTGAGGTTGGGTGGTATCACGGGAACTAAAACAAATGTTTTTTATTGAGGTGGTCTCCTATTGACCCAGCCGGTAAAGGCAAGGCCCTCGGTCCCATCACAGGCTGCGAGACATGTCCACAACACCCGGATGGGGAAACGAGTTTGAGAGGCGGTGACCATAGCCTGTCCACCCAGCATTGATACCGACACTGAGCGAACCCGCCTCTCCCACCTCTATTCTCCGGCAGCCTGCACCCCGGAGACCTGGCATCTACTGCCGACCACCGCGTGACCCCAGAATCGGGAGGTCCGCCAATAAATCAAAATAAAATAAAATAAAACCAAAACAAGGACAGATATAACAAAAGCATAATAAATGACAAGAAAAGAAATCAAACCAAAACAAAATAAAAGGAAACAAAATAAAACAAAAACAAAGGAAAAGAACAAACGTCTTCCCTCCAGCTACTACTTGCCACAAAGCCGCTCCACAGTCCACTCTGCTGAACAGAGAAGTACCAGGAGCGGCCGCGTCAGTCTCAGCCGCGGTCGACAAGCATTCCGGGAAAAACATCGAATTGCTTGTCGACCCCGTTGCTGGGGCCTCGTTATATCGCCATAGCTGGTACAAAGCTCAAAGTCAGTGTTATATATTATCTGTTGAATTTTGTTTTTTGTTTTTTTCTTAAATTACAATAACATTTGAATAACATAACTGTCGAGTAATAATATGGTTAGGCTATATATGATGATGTCATAATTTAGATGGCTTGTAATGTATGTATTATTTAATATATCCTAGCCTTACCGACTGTAGTTTCAGGCAATTCAATTCACTTCCTTTATTGGGAATTCCAGCAACAGTAGTACTTCGGTATGAACAAACTCATAACTCATTCCAGAAATGAGAATATAAATTATAAGATCTGTTCAGACCTTTGATGATCATCAGCTCATTTCCTATATGACAAAAGGTTTTGATCAACTTTTACAGGTTCGTTTGTTATGAAATTCCGGATCTTCGATGTCACAATGTTTATGTTGTGTATTTGATTTCATACTTTTGAAGTTTTATTGTGTCGGGTGTTATTTTAATGTTTAATATTATGATTACTACTGTTTCTGCTGGTGGTCTTTCACATTTCAAGGGCAAATCATTAGCAAGAATAACATTTTTTTGTTAGACATAGTTCTCTTGGTTAGATATAAACAGTTATTGTGTCCTATGGTTTATAAGTGGCATGACTAAATAAACAAGCAATCAGCAAGATCCTGAATAAACCGTCCTCTTGTTACATTATTGCATTTCTTGTTAAGGTTATGCATTTACTGCTCATAACCAAAATTCTGAAGAAATAGCAAGAGGCAGCGAGTATGAAGATTGCAAGAGTAATTGAAAATGAAACAAGTCATAATAATTAAGTGTTTTTGATTTCCTGGTCCAGTACAGCTGTTTGCGTTTGCGAACTGCTTTTGACTTTTTGATGAGATCTTATTTTTTTTAATCAACTTTGATTGATCAAGTTTTAAAGAAGATTTGACACGTTTATTTCTGTGAAGACTAAGGCAGCAGAATATGCACACTATATATGCATATACATTTTTTAAATCTCGGGATTCGACTTTAGTGAAATATTCTATCGGTTTTCAAAAATTTTAAGCAGTGGTATTGCTATTATAATTAAATTTGTTGTGTCTTTTCTTACATGTCTTTTTTTCGGATTGTGTATTGCTGTTGGCCCTAGTGACCTCTACAGCGTCCCCAGGCCAGATGGGCGTGATGAACTCAAGCCGGAAGTTGGTAACCCACATAAGTGGCCCTAAGGGGTAAGGTCCTAAGGGGTGCCTCCTGCAAGGCTGGACCCCTGCTTAGGACGCCGTTGGAGTCATGTCATTAGTGAACTAATTCGTTGTGATCATATTCTCTTAAAGTTGAATAATTCAGATATTCGTGTCGATTAGTTTTGTTTTTCAAACTTCCTCAAATAAGATAAAAGTACAATACACTTTGCTAAAAGCGATGAAATTTGCAAACATTATTTACGAAATTGTTGTTTTGATTAGGTGTATTGTTCTGCTGCCTAAGCTGGAGTGCCAAAGCTATCTCATTGGTTCCACCGTTCCCTTTTTTCAGGTTAAAGTACTTTATTACTCATAGAGAACCTGACAGTTCTAGCAATACATTTTAAGTAATATATATATAGTAACAGAGGTAAAATCTGTCGCATTCACAGTTCTCCCACGGGAACAGTGGAGGGGAGGAGGTAAGTGGGGCTCGCCGGTGTCTAAGGTGCCAAGTACGCCCCGACTGGAACACCCACTAAAAACCGTCGGTTCCCTTTCCCCTTAACGGGGAGCGCCACGGGATCGCTTGTGCATGCTATCGTGACGACAAGTACGGCATGTATGTACAATGACCCAAATATATATGTGCTTAATTAATTTAGTAACATAATAATTTAAATATACAATTTTACTCATATACGTTATCCCTTACAAAAAGTGTTAGTCATTTTTTTAAGGTAGCTATACTTGCACACAATTTTGTACTATTCGGTAAACTATTATATAATTTTCCCCCGTTATATATAATGCTTCTATGTATTTCCGAATTTAGTTCTTAGATTATAGAGATTTATTATGTTCATTTCTTAAACTATGTGTATATGTTTTTTTTTATAAATATACAGATGCTGTTTATACAGAGCTTCGGCTTTTTCTAAAGCTCGCCTAACCGCGGCAATATTTGCTTCATGCAGCATTGCCAGTGAGGCATTTTCAGACTGACTGGCTTCTCAGAAATATTGGTTTGAAAACACGTATTGCTATGGAAACTAGGAGCTTGAAATATGACATTCCTTCTTTTAATATCGGAGACAGAAACAACAAATATAATAAACTTGTGTCATCATTGTACATGGCAGCAAGCTCCCTTGCTGTGTAACACTTTTCTGATGATGTCACCATATTAAAGTGAGTTTTTAGCTCAAGCCACTGGCTAATGTTTGTATTAGTAGCTGTATTAAACGCCAACCATCCAGTTGCGAATAGTTGAGTAAGTTTCAAGGGTTTTTTTTACCATCATTAATGGTTTCAAATAAGGTCTGAAATATTTTCATTCGCAGTGGGCTGGCCAAACCAATTTCTGGTTTCCCTAAGTAAATATTCCAGACAAGACGTTGAGGAGTGACACACACTTGAATAGCTGTAAATGGGGAACATCTGCTTATAAGAGAGTGAAAATGGAGTGATGTTTGCCACAAAGGTTACTTGGAGCAAGTAGCCTTCATCAACAGTGTTCCTATTGCAATTAGATTTTAAAGATTTAAACCCATTTTAGAGATAAAACTCTCGAATGATGTAAAAATGTCGTTAGCAGTTGCTTCGACAATTTCTTGAAAGCCTAATAAATCAAATCAATTTTGTCTAGTTTTAAATTGCAGTATTGAATGCAATAAGCGATGTACTTTTCTCTTGTTACATCGGTGGATCCATCCAGTATAATAGAGTAACTCTGATTACCAATTTCTTCTAAAAGTTCCTTAAGCATTGCTGGTTCTAGAACATTCTTTATAACGGGAGAACACTTTTATCTGTGTAATTGAGTGTTTTCAAGGGGACTTCCTCTCCCACAAGTTTTTAACATTTCCGTCTGATAATCAATGCCGCGGATGGAGCTGTGAGCAGCGACATAAGTAGAAATTTGTACGTCTATTACTTTTTCTTTATATGAACTGTCACTAATTGAGGAGTAGCCAAACGATGCAAGCTTGGGTTGCTTTTTTGAAAAATCTTATTCTTTGTGTGTTTTCGTTTTCATGTGCTTTATATTGTGCTATTATATGAAAGTTATCACATCATTTAAGGTATCTTTTCTGCTTAAGAAGAATAATAACATAAAATTTCGAGTCACAGTAATGTTTAAATTTACATTCCGCACTGTGATAAACAAGAAGAACATATACCTACCCTATTTCATTTACTTACTTTTTAACACTTAAAACAAATATTCTTCCAACTTCAATTCATAACAAAAGTTCAACCCGCGCACAAAGTACACAACCGCGACTTTGACGTTGTAAGTACGCTCACCATAAACTCAAGTGTAGGTTTTTTTCTAAGTACATTGTGTCAAATTAGCTACCAACTTATCTATAGGTAAAGGGAGGATACCCCGAGGCCCGTACCCAGACTGGCCTAGGCCAGCCAGGAGGAACCAGGATGATGGTGTATTATTATTATTATTTACTCAATTTTATCAAGGTATATGAAAAGTATAATATATTTTTTCTTCAATTTTTCTTTTAAAAATAGTCGCACAACGGAAACAATTACGCCACAAAGTCCGTTTTGTTTCGATATTTAAGAGAAAATACCTCGGATTTCGCGTTCCTTCTAATTTTTCTCTATAATAAACTATATTCCCTAATACATTATGGTAAAGTTTGTAATAAAAACATCATTGCAAATAAAATACATTTTTACAGAAGAGTGCATTTGGTTTATTTTTAAATTTGTAACGCTTGTATGCGTTTCGAGTAGTGGTGCGGTTCTTATCCCTCGATGACTTAGCAATGTATAGTATAGTTGCTTGCCAGCTAATTATATTATTTATTTATTTTCAAAATATACATAAAATGTACTGGTTGAACCTAAAGCGTTACTTAATTAATACACTTACTTAATTATTACAATTTGTTAGTATTCCGCTGCCGATTGCGAAATACAGCAGGTGATGAGTTAAACAACTCGAGGCCTGGATTCCAGGCCAGGACACCATTGAGCAAAGTCAACGCGCGTATCATAGGTGACTCGCTCACCAGTACCAACCGACAGCCGGGCACCGCAAATAGCTTGTGTCGACGAGCGCGAGTGTATTTGTCAGGAACGCTCAACGATATTAGCCTTAACACTGAGGGATTGAAAATGGTACCCCTGAGTAACTGTAAGAAATACTTTAGCAAGGCCACATGTCGTCGCACTTCGAGGGAATCGTGTCCTGTCATTCCTTGTACAGTGGTACGGAGGAAGACGAAAAGTTATATTTTATTCTGCTACATAATATATATATTTGTTTTATTTTAAATTTTATATGTCGATTCTGCTTGAAAGTTCAGCTTTTATCCTCGCCTTTCTCAGATCTTATTCCCGTGTTTGTTAACCACGTTTGTATGTCGTTTTTCTTCCAAGACATATTTGGCAGTCGCTCCACTTGGCGTAAGTGACTGAACCCGTTTCTATTCTGTCGAGTATGCTTCGGAACCCTCATATAAAAATACATATTAGTAGGTATTATTATTATTATTATTTTCTGAAGTATTTCGAACATTAAGGTATATGAAAGAGGTAATATTTAGGTAAAATACAATTTTTCAAAACGACGGGCATCCACATCTCGTGGTAATCGCCTTCTGTTTTCTTTGCTTCAAAAGTGAGTGGTACACTCACCGCCATCGAGAAAGCCGTCGTCGCTCTCTGTACGAGCGATTATTAGCCTCTTGCCTTTGACGGGATATTTTGGGCCTATTGTAAGGCCACTCAAGTATGCTCGACGGGAATTCTCTATGTTATCCACCCATAAATTATCAGCAATATGTCCTTCAATCCTTCAGTTTAAAAATGGAACATAATTTATTTCTACTATATGAAATAACGAGACAACTCACCTTCGTTAACCCAAGCTTCATCCAAGTAATATATTTTTCACGTCGATACGATTCCATCTTTCTCGAAATTTGCAAATCTGGCCTATTGACTATATATAATAACATCTTTATCGAATGTTAGGTAACTTTCTATATTTTTACAAATATTTCATATTCCATATTGTATACAAATTAATAAACAAATGGTTATTTAAAAAAATCTAAAATATGTGACAAAACTAAAATGACATATTTTTATCTGGATTAATTCATTCGTTCTCCAGTCGTACGGTGACTTGGACAGACGAGAGCTTAATATTAATTGTCAGTTCATCGAAAAATGGCGTCTTGAATGTCGGCAAAACTGTTTTCGTAAATTTGGAAGTCAAATTAAAGTGGATTTTAGTAGTTAAGTGGAATATTGTTGTATTATAAATGAATGTATATTGTTAACTGTTTGCAGTGCATACTAAAGCGAAGTGATCAGCAATTTACTTGGAATATTTAAAATTACGGTTTGTTTTTATCTATTGCTATAGTGATTGGAATAGTTATAGTATAGATGTTTTACTGAGTATTTCAATAGACTACGGATAGGTAAGTACTTACCTATCGGGTAGCGAGGACATAACGTCTTGACCTTAGCTGATCAGCTGTTGTTAATCGTTTAGTTACAGTAGTAAGAAAGTGAATTTTAAGCACCTCTGACAAGAGCTTTTTCTTATGTCCGCGTTGAAATCGTGTGTCACAAAATAACATATTTTTTTCCTCAGGCAAACGTACATGCTGTACGTAACTGTGAATACTATTTTCATAATTATGCCTGGTCTGATCCTAAATGCACCAAGTATGATTGGCAAACGTTTTGATGGCAATACAATTAGTTGCTCTTGAAGTTTGTATTCGCTATTTGCTTCTAAACTTTGTTTTAATATAGACAAGTCCATAATTTTTTCGTCAATAATATATCTTAGAACACGGTCACCATTACTGTCTACTCTCTGCAGTATGTATACGTCGGCGACTCACCAGAGTTCTCAGGATCCATGATAAAAAAATAAGACACTCAATAGAAACGAACGAAAGAGTTTTTTTTCTGTACTGTAGTGAATTCTACTACAATATTACTAGTTGAACCAGGCTTTTAGGTCCACGATGTATGTCTCGGAAGTCTGTTGGTTGCAGGTTGCTACTTACAGTTGTCCCAATATTTTTAACAATGTAGATGAGATCCGAGGTAGTTTCATTTACTTTTTAAGGAATGTTGCGAATTTCAATAATCGCAGGACGTGTCAAACGATTGAATACGTTAATTTTGGCCTCTAATAACAACAAATATTTTCCTTGTTCTCTGTTTCCAATATCTTTATTTTTACCTGCAGGTCTTCATATTGCTTGTTAATAAATTCTAGGGATCGCTCAAGTTCTAGGTTTGATTTCTAAATGTTTATACATTTTATCTTAACTGCCTAGATGTCGGATATAAGTTTCTTAAGGACTGAATCTTGATCCGATTTCCATGAGGCAAGGACTGAGTTCTGTTCAGTTTTCCAATTACAGAGCATATTTTTTATTTCATTTTTTATTCATATTCTGTGAACCGGTCTTAGTCCTTCGGAGAGTCCGTACGCAAACTTTTATGCCTTATAGACACGAAGGAGTTTTCGAATTCCTCACCTACTTTGGCGGGTATATCAGGTTCCGATTGTACTTGGGTACTATTGTCTATTGTCGATGTCTAATAAATTTTTATGGTTTACACAGCTCCTGGGAGCTATTCGCTTGGGAGTTTGCAGTCTTCTCTTTCAGGAACTTTTAGTAGTGGAGCGCCACAAACACTTATCCCAGGGAATCACTCCTCACTTAATTTACCTAGTCAGCTATGCCACCCCTACTGGGTGGCATAGCTGACTAGGTACTACCACCCGACGATAAATGCAACAATGTTGCAGAACCAGCTTCCTCCGTCGTATACACCTATATATAACTAGTTATTCCCGCAACTCGCTCTGCTCCACGTGCTCGAAACTTCACTGTTGTGCTTGCAAGGGTTGTTTTAAAAGAAAGTCACACTCACGAATGCGAGGAAGGGTGTTCTTTAATTCTCCCTCTCCATGATGGCATGGAGTGTAGACTGGTCCAGGGTAACATGTGTTTGGATTTCTAGTTTGGATGTCAGTCTTTCTCGGCCGAATCTTGGTCATTCCAAGATGAGATGGAGGGTTGTTTCATCGCATTCGCGGTCGCAGACACAGGAAGGGCTTTTGTTCTATGTTATATTTAGTTCTATATATCGTCAACAATTTTATAAGTCTGATTATACAATATGGATATTAGTCACAGTGCGACTGTCTCTGACAACGATAGTTACTATTGTTTTTTTCTTTGTCTTCAGACGATAGTTTCCATAGTACTACATTGCCCTTAAACAGTCTCCTTGGTACAAAATTTGCCTCTTTCTGCAAAAACTTTAATGTCATACACATAAATGCACAAAGCGTCCCTGCACATTACAGTGATATGTTAGCCTCCTTCGATGTTGCGAATATACATGCGATTGTGGTATCGGAGACGTTTCTAAAACCATCTCTTCCTTCGACATCTTTCTCAATCCCAGGGTTTCACTTAATTCGCAACGATCGTACAGGCAAAGGTGGCGGTGGGGTTGGTATCTATTTACGTAGTTATATTCCTTTTTCGATTCTTAGCAAATCGCCATCTGCTTACTCTGAGTCATCGGAACATATCCTTCTGGAAGTTTTATTTGGTAGCCTAAAAGTTCTTTTAGGAGTCTTCTACTCTCCATCACTCCTTATAAATTACTTCCAGGAGTTTGAGCAATTGTTGGAGTCTTACGTTCCTAGCGCTGATCACACTATAATCATGGGCGACTTCAACACTTGTTTAATCAAAAATTATTCACGTGCTAAACGGTTACATCAAATAATCAACAGCTCTAATTTAAATCTGCTTAATACGAGTGCTACACACTATTTCCCTAATTGCGCACCTTCTTTGCTGGATTTAATGAACGTCTCCTCACCGGAACTTGTCAGTGTACATGGACAGATTCCAGCCGACGCTTTTTCCTATCATGACTTGGTCTATTTGTCATATAAAGTCCGCCCACCCAAGGCTAAGCCAACCATCGTTATGCGCCGCAGTTTCAAAAACTTTAATAATGACGACTTCATGCGGGACTTGAACTCGATTGACTGGAATTCAGTTTTCTACGCTCTCACGATAAATGATAAACTAAGCATTTTTAATTCCATATATCCCACGATAAATGATAAACTAAGCAATTTTAAGCATCGTGGAAGCTAGCTACAGTAGTAGTTTTACGAAAACCGGGCAAGGAAGATTACTCCTCGCCCAAATCGTACAGACCGATTGGCC
Organism: Nymphalis urticae; assembly: GCA_905147175.2. Lineage (NCBI taxonomy): Eukaryota > Metazoa > Arthropoda > Insecta > Lepidoptera > Nymphalidae > Nymphalis > Nymphalis urticae. Next base: position 2,604,070 of record LR990009.1, read on the forward strand.
TACTACCCGTAATGGGCAAGATATTGGAGAAGATGATAGTCAAAAGAATCAGATGGCATCTGTTGCCCAAATATAGCCCCAGGCAGTATGGCTTCATGCCACAGCGAAGTACGGAAAACGCCCTCTATGATTTGGTGCAGCATATTAGAGGCATTGTTAAAAGGAAACAAATTTGCTTAATGGTGTCAGTAGATATAGAGGGTGCTTTCGATAGCGCATGGTGGCCAGCCATTCTATGCGGAATTATAAGCAGCTACCTGGAAGGCAAGACGGTTAGGGTGCGGTTTGCCGGAGAAGAGGCCCAAATCCCGACAACGAAGGGATGTATCCAAGGGTCGATCAGTGGACCTACATTGTGGAATCTGTTGCTGAATCCACTCTTGGAAAATGTGCATAAAAAAGACGCTCATATACAAGCCTTCGCTGACGATATTGTTCTAGTGTTCTCAGGGAACATGGGCCAGGAACTCGAAACCAAGGCCAATGAGGTGTTGGACCGTGTTTATGCGTGGGGTGTCGAAAATAAACTAAAGTTCGCGCCACACAAGACCTCGGCCATGATTATAACAAAAAAAACTGAAATTCGACACACCACGCATGCACATGGGGGGAACTGGAATTGAGATGGTGGACAGTATAAAACTATTGGGTGTCACGATCGACTCAAAACTAACCTTCAATACGCACATCTCGAATATCTGCAGGAAAACAACAACCCTATACAAAATGCTAGCAAGGACAGCCAAAATAGAATGGGGATTAAGTGCCGAGATAATCCGTACAATGTACCTTGCAGTAATAGAGCCAATAATACTGTATGCTGCGAGTGCATGGGCACCAGCTGTGCAGAAGATCACGCCTAAAAAGAGCTTAAATAGCGTTCAGAGAGGATTTGCGCAAAAAATATGCAAAGCATATCGAAATGTATCGCTTAACGCTGCGCTAATCCTCTCGGGTCTTCTCCCGCTCGATTTACGAATACAGGAAGCAGGGGCTCTGTATGAGGCAAAGCAAGGTAAGCCGCAGGAAGTATTGAAGGGAAGGAAAGTCGAGAACAAGGCAAGTCACCTCGAAGCCCCGCATCTGGCGGAGGAACGGAGGATCGTCTTCTCAGAGTTCAGGGGTTGGCCCGGCGGAATTTGATGGAACTGACGAGGGGGAAATTATGATCTTCACGGATGGCAGCAAAATAGAGGGACGAGTAGGAGCGGCGCTAACGTCTTGGTGCGGAAGTAGGGAGGTGACGACCAAAAAATACACTTTGGCTCCCTACTGCTCAGTGTACCAGGCGGAGATGTACGCCTTGTACCAAGCCACGAACCTAGCGGCCAAACTGAGGAAAAAATCGTAGCCAAATAGCGTGCCACTTCTGATAAGGTCATTTTAATAGATTAGCCGTTCACTACATACGTCCACGGCTACCGCCACCGGGGTCGCAACTAGTCTAGCTGTGGCATACCACCACAAATAACCCCGCCTGCCGCGTCTCCCGCCGCACCTACATAGACCTTCGAGTTAGCCTCGGCCTCGAGGTCCCATGGCGGACTTCTGGCGAGCAGGCACGCCGCGGTGTACGACACCGTGCGGTACGTTCGAGCCGCTCTGAGCGCCATCGCTCGCTGCGGACGTCGCAGCGACGCGACGTTACGAGCACTCAGAGCGTCCGCCCATATCGGCACCCCGTAGAGCACCATCGAGCGCCTAGAGCCTCCTGGCCCACCCACGTTCGGGAGGATCCTGCCTAACACTCCGGCTGCAGCCACCAACTTTGGGGCCAAGCGCCGGAAATGCTCTTCGAACCTTCACCTGCCGTCGAGGACGAGTCTCAGGTACTTCATCGTCGACCCTACGGTGATGGAAATTCCCCACACTCACAATACATATTATGAAATGTTATGTATGTACGGAAAAATATTAATGATTTTGTGAATAAATGTGATAGAAAAAACCCGCTGAGTTTCTTTCCCCGGTTCTTCTCAGGGCTGGGTATTTCTCTTCCGAACCGGTGGTAGTTTCTGGTCTGACTATCATCATTATATTTGGGATTAATCATTATATATATATTTTTAAAGGCGAGTTCTATAACTCGACTTCTCTTTAAGCAAATATAAATAAATAACGAATTTATAATAATTATTATAAATGACGTATTTGTATTTTCTATATAAATAAAAACTATTCCATGCGACTTGTTAACGCTAAGCATTAAAACTCGCGCAAGGCGTGGAATGTGAAATTTGCCTGACGTTTGCCATCAGGCGTAACACCTTTTGTATGACATTTTATTATGTATAACTCACTTGACTTTTACTACTTGTACGATCAACATCAAATTAAACTGACTAAAGAATTTTGAAGATTTTCATTAACAAATTCCATTCGTATACCAAGATACATAATTTGGCGACCGTGACAGGACATTGTTGACGTTATAAAGGTTTAATCGGAGCTGAAGTGAACAAAAACCATTGTCGGTCAGTGAAGCACCTAAAGCCTCACCTCGCAGCCTATCATCATTTGAACAGATAAGTGCCCTGTTTATCCATCATAACTTCCTAAATCATTACCTAATCCTAAATTTCTGTCTTCCTAATCTAATTATACCTAAATACTATAAATTATATTTGTGTGAACAAGTTGCATCTACCTACAAAAAAAAGAATACATTGAAATATTTAAATTACATTAATTTTTTAACAAATTATTTTAGAAACTAGAACATTTAATAAATATAATAACAAAAATTAAAGTCTCGTTATCCTCGCAAGATTTTTTTACGCGATATTCAGTTGTTTTGGCCGACGAATTTCAGATATCTACGTACGGCGGCCGGTTGACCTACTTTCGTGATCCGTGACCGTTGCTGTTCGCTGGTGGAGATTCTCCTGGTATTGCACGCAGCTACCTAATCAGGTGTCACCTTGTGAGGGACGTAAGACAATTTATTTTTATTTGAGTGGAATCAATTTGAAATTGTCTTGTGATTAATCTATTATTACTGATTGATAATTTTATTATTTACAATTGTTATTCATGTTAATATTTATTCGCATTTTAAATCTTTTTTTAAATAAAGAGAGTATTTTAAGCAGGAGTTTTGCCGTTATCATTAATTGGTTATGCCTTTGTTTTCATATCATTAGTGAATTCTTAGATGTGGTCAAGTTCTTTTGAAGTTGAATAACTTCTTTGTGTCGATTGTTTTATTTATCTACCTTCTTTAAATAATACAAATTGTATCATCTTTTCATATAAACAATTTTCAAGTAATTAATCTTTTATTTATCTCATAATCAGTATTATATATTATCTGTTAAAATAAAATTTATTTAGTATTTCTTAAATTACAATACACGAACATAACTGTCAAGGATTAATATGGTTAGGTTATATATGATGATGTCACAAATCAGATGGCTTGTAATGTATGTATTATTTGATATATCCTAGCCTTACCGACTGTAGTTTCAGGCAATTCAATTCACTTCCTTTATAGAGAATTCCAGTAACAGAAGTACTTCGGTATGAACAAACTCATAACTCATTCCAGAAATGAGAACATAATTTATAAGATCTGTTCAGACCTTTGAAGATCATCAGCTCATTTCCTATATGACAAAAGGTTTTGATCAACTTTTACAGGTTCGTTCGTTATGAAATTCCGGCCCTTCGATGTCACAATGATTATGTTGTGTATTTGATTTCATACTTTTTGAAGTTTTATCGTGTCGGGTGTTATTTCAATGTTTAATATTATGGTTACTATTGTATCGGCAGGTAGACCACCTGCAATATTCACATTTCAAGGGCAAATTATTTACAAGAACAACACTTTTTTGTTAGACAAAGTTCTCTTGGTAGACGGTTATATTGTCCTACGTTGCAAACGTGGCATGACTAAATAAACAAGCAATCAGCAAGATCCTGAAGAAACCGTCCTCTTGTTACATTATTGCATTTCTTGTTAAGTTTATGCATTTACTGCTCATAACTAAAATTCTGAAGAAATAGCAAGAGACAGCGAGTATGAAGATTGCAAGAGTAATTGAAAATGAAACAAGTCATAATAATTAAGTGTTTTTAATTTCCTGGTCCAGTACAGCTGTTTGCGTTTGCGAACTGCTTTTGACTTTTTGATAAGATCTTATTTTTTTAAATCAACTATGATTGATCACGTTTTAAAAAAGATTTGACACGTTTATTTCTGTGAAGACTAAGGCAGCAGAATGTGCACACTATATATGCATATACATCGTTTAAATCTCGGGATTCGACTTTAGTGAAATATTCTAAGCAGCAGTTTCTATTTAAAGCAGCAGTTTTGCTATTATAATTAAATTTGTTGTCTTTTTTTACATGTCATTATTATTATTTTTTCGTATTGTATATTGCTGTTGGCCCTAGTGGGTGAGTTGAACTAAAGACGAAAGTTGGAAACCCACATAGGAGGCCCTAAGGAGTAAGGTCCTAAGGGGTGCCTCCTGTAAGGCTGGACCTCGGATTAGGATCCTCGGATTCGTGTCGATTGTTTTTTTTTTTAAACTTCTCCAAATAAAGTATAAGTATAATGCTACACTGCTAAAAGCGATGACATTTGCAAACATTATTTACGAAATTTTTGTTTTGATTACTGTGGTATTCTGCTGCTGAAGCTGGAGTGCCGAAGCTATCTCATTAGTCCCTTTATTTCAGGTTAAAGTACTTTATTACTCATAGAGAACCTGACAGTTCTAGCAATACATATTAAGTAATATATATATATATATATATAGTTAGTTACAGTGATAAAATCTGTCGCATTACGCAGTTCCCCCCACGTACGCCCCGACTGGAACATCCACTAAAACCACCCCTTTCCGTCTTAACGGGGAGCGCCACGGGATCGCTTGTGCATGCTATCGTGACGACAAGTATGTTATGTATGTACAATGACCCAAGTATATATGTGCTTAATTAATTTAGTAACATAAAAATTTAAATATACAATTTCACTTATATACGTTATGCCTTACAAAAAGTTGTAATCATTTTTTTTAAGGTAGCTATACTTGCACACAATTTTGTACTATTCGGTAAACTATTATATAATTTTCCCCCGTTATATAGAATGCTTCTATGTATTACCGAATTTAGTTCTTAGATTATAGAGATTTATTATGTTCATTTTTTAAACTATGTGTATAATTTTTTTATAAATATAGAGATGTTTATACAGAGCTTCGGCTTTTTCTAAAGCTCGCTTAACGGCTGCAATATTTGCTTAGTTCAGCATTGCCAGTGAGGCATTTTGAGACTGACTGACTTCTCAGAAATATTGGTTTAAAAAAACACGTATTGCTATGGAAACTAGGAGCTTGAAATATGACATTCACAGCTGTTCCTTCTTTTAATATCGGAGACAGAAACAACAAATTTAATAAACTTGTGTCATCATTGTATATGGCAGCAAGCTCCCTCGCTGTGTAACACTTTTCTGATGATGTCACCATATTAAAGTGAGTTTAGCTCAAGCCACTGGCTAATGTTTGTATTAGTAGCTGTATAAAACGCCAACCATCTAGTTGCGGATAGTTGAGTAAGTTTCAAGGGTTTCTTTACCATCATTAATGGTTTCAAATAAGGTCTGATATACTTTCATTCGCAGTCGGCTGTGGCCAAACCAATTTCTGGTTTCTCTAAGTAAATATTCCAAAAAAAGACGTTACCTCAGTTTTTTACGTTTTGTCCAGTTTAAAATTGTAGTATCGAATGCAATAAGTCATGTACTTTTCTCTTGTTACATCAGTGGACTCGTTGGGCTCGCCGGTGTTCAATGCGCCGAGTACGCCCCGAATGGACATGTCCCTGACAATAAGTCATGTTCTCTTTTCTTGTTACATCGGTGGATCCATCCAGTATAATAGAGTAGCTCTGATTACCAATTTCTTCTAAAAGTTCCTTAAGCATTGCTGGTTCTAAAACATTCTTTATAACGGCAGAACATTATCTGTGTAATTGAGTGTTTTCAAGGGGACTTCCTCTCCCACAAGTTTTTAACATTTCTGTCTGATGATCAATGCCGCGGATGAAGCTGTGAGCAGCGTCATAAGTAGAAATTTGTACGTCTATTATTTTTTCTTTTGATGAACTGTCACTAATTGAGGAATAACAGCAGGGAAACTAGCTCTCAGGTCATTCCCACAGAAAGCAACGTTCCTTCCATGGGACTGACGCATAGTAATCGCGTCAATACGTCATACCGTCCCAATCTGCCGACTTATATTGCACTAATTTAGGAGTAGCCAAACGATGCAAGCTTGGGTTGCTTTTTTGAAAAACTTATTCTTTGTCTTAATGTGTTTTTGCTTTTCTAAATCAGTTTTGTGCGCACGGAGTGGAGTGCACACAGAATTTACAAAATGCCTCACCTTTACCACTATCCGTCAGTTGAACAGGTGCTCGACTAAGCCGATCTGTAAAAGAAATTGAATTGAATAATATGCTAGGCAGTGTATGATAAAGGTATGGTATAATACATACATATTAGTGGTTCGTGATCTTATTTTTTTTTCAGCAGCTTTTTTGAGCAGCTTTTAGCCTACCTATTACATCGTTACAGGCTGGACAATACACTAATTATACACAAAAAACAATCAATAATAATTATCTAAAACATATAACGCACACCGTCGTCGTAGACAAAAGACCCACGGGCGACCATCTTGTCTTTCGGCGTTCAAACAAAAGACGTTGTGCGATCAACTCGGTGGGTGTGTTTCGAGTAGTGGTGCGGTTCTTCCCTCGACGACTTAGAAGGTGGCGTGCTCTTTTAACGCGCATTCAAGTGTGCGAGTATAGGTGCTTGCCAGCTAATTATTTATTTGATTACAAAATATATTTAAAAGTTACTGGTTGAACCTAAAGCGTTACTTAATCAATACACTTACTTACTTAATTATTACAATTTGTATTCCGCTGCCGATTGCGAAATACAATAGGAAGACAAACAAGTCTAGGCCTGGATTCCAGGCCAGGACACCATTGAGCAAAGTCAACGCGCGTATCACCGGGCACCGCAAATAGCTTGTGTCGACGAGCGCGAGTGTATTTGTCAAGAACGCTCAACGATATTAGCCTTAACACTGAGGGATTGAAAATGGTACCCCTGAGTAACTGTAAGAAATACTTTAGCAAGGCCATATGTCGTCGCACTTCGAGGGAATCGTATCCTGCCATTCCTTGTACAGTGGTATGAAGGAAGACGACAAATGATATTTTTTTCTGCTACATAATCTATATATGTATTTTATTTTAAATTTTATTTGTTGATTCTGCTTGAAAGTTCAGCTTTTATCCTCGCCTTCCTCAGATCTTATTCCCGTGTTTGTTAGCCACGTTTGTATGTAGTTTTTTTCGTCGCTCCACTTGGCGTGAGTGACTGAACCCATTTTTATTCTGTCGAGTATGCTTCGGAACCTACATATATAAATACATATCAGTAGGTATTATTATTATTATTATTTTCTGAAGTATTTCGAACATTAAGGTATATAAAAAGATGTAATATTTATGTAAAATACCATTTTTCAAAACGACGGGCATCCACATCTCGTAGTAATCGCCTTCTGTTTTCTTTGCTTCAAAAATTACCACTCACCGCCATCGAGAAAGCCGTCGTCGCTCTCTGTATGAGCGATTATTAGCCTCTTGCCTTTGACGGGATATTTTGGGCCTATTGTTAGGCCACTCAAATATGCTCGACGGGAGTTCTCTATGTTATCCACCCATACATTATGAGCAATATGTCCTAAAAATAGTTAACAGCTTAAAAATGTAATATAGTTTATTTCTTCTATGTGAAATAACGAGACAACTCACCTTCATTAACCCAAGTTTCATCCGAGTAATATATTTTTTACGTCGATACGACATCTTTCTCGAAATTTGTAAATTTGGCCTATTGACTATATATAATAACATCTTTGTCGAATGTTAGGTAACTTTCTATATTTTTACAAATATTTCATATTCCATATTGTATACAAATGAATTAACAAAAATCTATTTAAAAAAAATCTAAAATTTGTGACAAAACTAAAATGATATATTTTTATCTGGATTAATTCATTCGTTCTCCACTACTGAAATGTTCGTCTTTGGACGAGACCTTAATATTAATTGTCAGTTCATCGAAAAATGGCGGCTTGAATGTCGGCAAAACTGTTTTCGTAACTTTGGAAGTCAAATTAAAGCGGATTTTAGTAGTTAAGTGGAATATTGTTGTATTATAAACGAATATATATTGTATTACTGTTTGTAGTGCATAATACAGTAGAGTTATCAACAATTCACCTGTATCTCGCTTATGTAAAATTTTGAATGAGCACAGTGCTGTTTTAGACCCTTTTGGAGACTCATCAAACAAGTTTCACAAAAAAATATTGTCAAAATTGTCAGCTAACTAATTTATTTTGTTTATATTTGTATTTTATTATCTTACTATTATTGTTAATTCTTGTCATTTTTAACCTTGATTTACTAACAATTAATTATTTGTAAGTTTGTCATCTCCAACTTTATCTTTGCAAGTGGTATTCACCTTAATAGGTATTGCATTTAGTTTTAAGTTGTATTAAAATTGTATACCTTTGTACGTGTTGATGTATTTACCACTGGTGAATCTTAAATAAATAAATAAATAAATTCACTTGGAATATCAGATTTCATTTCCATAGTAAAAGCACTGCTTATCTGGATAAGTTCATTCGTTCTCCAATCGTTTTGTGAACTTAGTTGGACGAGACCTTAATATATAATTGTCAATTCATCGAAAAATGGCGTCTTGAATGTCGGCAAAACTGTTTTCGTAACTTTGAAAGTCAAATTAAAGTGGATTTTAGTAGTTAAGTGGGATATTGTTGTATTATAAATGAATGTGTATTGTTAACTGTTTGCAGTGCATAATAAAGCGAAGTTATCAGCAATTTACTTGGAATATTTAAAATTGCGGTGTGTTTTTATCCATTCCTATTGTGATTGGAATGGTTATAGTATAGATGTTTTACTGAGTAGTTCAATGGACTACGTTCAGTAAGTACTTGCCTATCGGTAGTGAGGACATGAGGTTATGACCTTAGCTGATCAGCTGTTGTTAATCGTTCGGCTACAGTAGTAAGAAAGCGATATTTATGCACCTCTGAAAAGAGCTTTTTTATATGTCCGAGTTATCGTGTATCATAAATTAACACATATTTTTTTCCTCAGGCAAACGTACATGCTGTACGTAACATGCTGTAAATACTGTTTTCATACTTATGTCTGGTCTGATCCTATATGATCCTAAATCCTAAACTCTCATCCAACTGCACATTATTACATTTATATGAAGACGTTTGTTTCTTGGTCGCTTACTTCTTTCATCTATGGGTAAGTCACTTTCATTTAATAGGTGTTCCTCATCACTGCATGGTTAGTACTCACTGTACATTTATATTTTAATCCACCTTTTCCAATTCTACCTGTAGGAGTCACCTCCACTGTTTCATCTAGATTAGTAGTTAACTCATTCACAGGTTTAGGTTCTGTCTCAAGGTTAATATCTACCACAGGTTCTTCTTCCAGGTTTATTTTCTTTTCTTCGCCCTCCTTCACTTGAAGTTTCTCCTCCTTACGATCTTGGTTTAGGAATACAACATATCTCTTTATCTCCACTGTGTTTGTTTCTGGAAAATAAATTCTATACCCCTTCACATTTTCTTTATAACCCACCATCAACCCTTTTTTACCTTTCTTGTCCCACTTCCTCCTTCGTTCCTTCGGAATGTGACCATACACTTCCGTTCCGAAGACTTTTAACTGGTGAATGTCAAACTTTTTGTTTGTCCATACTTCAAATGGTGATTTTCCATTTTCATGATTTTTCCTAGTTCTATTCAAAACAAATACTGCTGTATTAATTGCTTCCGCCCACAGTTTCTTTGTAAAGTTTTCTTCAATTAACATTGTCCGTGCTGCTTCCACTAATATGCTATTTTCTCTCTCAGACTTTCCGTTCTGTTTCGGCGTATATGGTACAATTATTTGGTGTGTTGTCCTACGTTCTACCTACGTACTAAAAATAGTTCTTTCACTTCTTTATTTATAAATTCTAAGCCATTGTCACTTCTAAACATTTTCACTCTGTTTCCTGTTATGTTTTCGGCCTTATTTATGAAGTTCTCAATGCAGTATTTAATTTCATATTTTGTTTTAATAAAGTATACACTTCTGTAATTCAAATAGTCGTCCTTCAATATGACAAAATATCTCGCCCCTCCAACAGATGCTTCTTCCATTGGGCCGCAAGTATCCGCATGAATTAGCTCGCAAGTCCTTGCACTCACGTTCTCACTCTTGGTGAACGGTAGTCGATGTATCTTTCCAGCTAAACAACTTTCACACTAAGGTTTAGTGGTTTGTTTAACATCAACATTGTGTTTTTGCAGAACGTCTTTTAGGTGAGTAAAGTTTTGATGCACGAGTTTTCTGTGCCATTCATTTAAGTACTAGTAAACGATTTAAACAATGCGCCATTTCTACACATATGTTCACTAGCACCAGAGTCCACCAACCACTTTGATTTATGCATTTCATGTGACGAACTAGAAACTACAAATTCATTACTCTTCGTTTTGTTCTCAGTCTTACTAACTTTTTGTTTACGAAACCTACTGTATACGCCGAACTGATATCGGGGGATCAAACGGTAAATGAAACTAGGGAAGAGCTTTCCACTGTTCACACTATAATTTATTTTGTCTGATCAATTTAACAAAATCACTTTTACACTATATATATTCAGTAGCGAATCTAGACAGCGCGATTCAGGAAACTGACAGATTTTATTACTGCCATCTATCGCTACCGAGTAGTAACACATGCCATTATACATGCCGCCCACCAAGGATATTATTGCAAATAATGTTCTTTACAAACCGCCCACCATGATACATGTGAGCTAAATGTAACAATATATGACAAGTATAATAATGGCCTTATAGTCTAATCTTATTTTATATTCATTTGTTACACTTGGTTACATACCTGTACTATTATTTTTATTACTTCTATGGCTTTTAACATTTATATCAGTTTCTTTACACTTAGTTTTTGTATGTAACAAACTATGATGTCTACGTTTACAAATTCTACACCTCGCTGAATTACGACAACATTTGGCAATGTGATTTTGAGCTAAGCAATTAAAACATAATTTATTACTTTCAATGAATTTACGACACGTATCTACATTTTGTTTTGAAAACTGCTTACATTTTCCCAGTTTATGATATTCATTACAATACAAACATGAAATAGTAGTTACATGCATTGCTTTAGGCTCAATAATAGATTTATTGCTTATATAACTTAAGTTAGGTTCTAAAAATTCCAATGCTCTAAAACGACTCGTCAAGAATTGTTGAAACTGTTCAAACGATGGCAATTCTTCCGTGTCAACACTACCAGTTACATTCATTTCCCACGCTTTTCTACTATCAATATCCAATTTCAAAGAGAGAATATGAACAACTATAACATCCCACGAACTAATATCTATACCTAAGTTAGTCAATGCAGTTAAGCAATCTGTAGAAGTGTCTAGCAATTCTCTTAATGCGCTAGCTGATTCCGCTTGTATATTCTTTTGATTTAATAATTTAATTGCAATTTGACAAATATTTCTTATTATTGTATCGCGATTCAAGCTGTGACCAATATCTATCGTAATTAACCTCAGATATCGGAACGTGTCTTAGTAATTGCTCAGCCTCGCCAGTGAGACAGCTTTTGAGGTAGTGTAATTTCTGAACCTTATCTAAAGAATCGTTTTTATCTACCAGCGACAAAAATAAATCCCGAAAGGTCGGCCACTCAGTATATATACCTGAAAACGTAGGTATCGTTATTTTTGGTAACTTAACATTACTTCCATTACTAATCGACTCAGAAGTATTTGACGTATTAAACCTTTCATCTTCATACTTTAACAAATCTAATTTTAATTGACATTTCATATCTATATATACATTTTCAGCGTTATCATAAATTTTATTTTTTACATACAAAGTTGAATCTACATCTATGTCATTATAATCTTTTATAATATCAGTATGTGTTGAAGTAAATTGTGACCACAAAGCTTCGAAATGTTCTAACATTACCTCCACATACTGTTGAGTAATCTTGTCCTTAGAAATATTTTTATAATTATTTTGAGCATTTAATAGTCGTTTATAAACATCTGTTTGAACTCTAATAAGCGATGCTAACGACATTTTTTACAACAAAATTGACAAGAAGAGTCATACAAACTTCAAACCAATTACAAATTAATAATCCAATTTAAATTAAAACACAATGTTCTTTAAACACACACATTAACACTAGTTGGGTTTTAGACAACTTTCTTTTAAAACATTACAAGTCCCATAAAATAATTCGGCAATTTTTACAAGTCTTTTTTACATTAACATTTATGTGAAATCGGGCATAGGTTCCCCGTCTCAACAGAGTTTTGCCTTATTATTTAACAAGTCTAAACTACAATATTTTTATTATCTATCAATCCTTTTTTGTGTCTACCAAGTAATCTTTTTATATTAATATAATGTTCAAATTTTCATTTATTCACTTGTACAGTTACTTCCTTTTAAATATTATTTAGATAATAGTTTACTCACGGTTTTCCAGTATCACTCACTATGACACACTTTTTTTCATGTAGTAAATAAGTTTCTCCTAGCCGCTGAATAGTGCTTCTTAAAGCGGCTGCAATTTTTGAATTGCTTTGTTCTCGTCCTGCTGACTTCACAACTTTCCTTTCTCAACATCTACTCTTGTAGATTATCTTGTGTCTGCTTCACAACGATAACCAAAATATCGATAGGACTGGAGAGGTGCCCGTATTTGACCAGAGGGCACCTCTGCTAGTATCTTCTTCTTCACTAGTAATCCGGCTCGAAGGGCCAATGTTTACGCCGAACTGATATCGGGGGATCAAACGGTAAATGAAACTAGGGAAGAGCTTTCCACTGTTCACACTATAATTTGTTTTGTCTGATCAATTTAACAAAATCACTTTTACACTATGTATATTCAGTAGCGAATTTAGACAGCGCGATTCAGGAAACTGACAGATTTTATTACTGCCATCTATCGCTACCGAGTAGTAACACATGCCATTATACATCTACACTGCGCCTTAGCCTTATACATCGAGACACCAGGACGCCCACCGTGGAGGAGTTCGTCCGTCACCTCGCGCGCACAATGTTCGGGAGAGCGGACAACAGTGCGTGCGTGCACCTCCACGGTATAGCACCGCTGCATGCTCGACCACCAGAGGGGCGTCCTCTACCTCGTGAGCTCCTACTGTCGCCGACCATCTGCCCCGACGCAGGCATCGATGACGACGGTTTGGAGGACTAACGATAGGACGACGATCTACAAGTGGATAACCAACCTTAAACAATTGGCCACTGGGTCACTGTGACCCTGGCCCCTTGGGCCAAAAATAAATGACACGACAGGTTGAGCCTGTCGGTGAGGAGTAGCCCGGGTAAAGGGGGTAACCCCAAGGCCCGTACCCAGACTGGCCTAGGCCAGCCAGGAGGAACCAGTGTGTGTACACTGCGCCTTGAAATGTCCGAAATTTCCACAATAAAACCAGTTTTTATTATTTACGTTTACTTCACTGCCATTTTTATTTTTTCTGCAATCACTTTGAAAATGTCCAACTTTACTACACGAGTAGCAGTTTATTTGTCTTGTATTTTTCAAAACGAACGCAGAGGATGAAGATTGCTGGGACTCTTCAATCTTGCATTTCACCATCTCATCTTCAATTAATAATCTGGCCACCAAGTTATCAATGGTTTGCTTATCTTGGGGTGCCGACTTCTACGCCGACACAAAACACATGTATTCGTCAGGCAACGACATCAACACTTTTGTGATAACGAACTTATCATCTCATCTCCTCGCCCATCTGTTTTAACACGTTTCTCATCTTAGATTTTGGACAAAAAAACTGACATATTGATACCCTTTTCGTATTTGTACTGGAAATAACGTTGTTGTATAATGTGTACACTAGTTTCAGTCTTCTGTTCATGAACGCTTTGAAGTTTTCGTCACATTTCAGCAAAACTGGTACATATGATGATGTGTAACATGGCCTCTTCCGCCATCCGTGTAACAAACAACGCCTGCGCCTTGGCATCTTCAGCTTCTCATTTCGTTATTTTAGCAGGAGCTTCGGGCTAATAAATTTTCCCTCCACAACGTCCATTAAACCTTGGCCTCTCAACAGCACCGTAGTCTGAAATTTCCAGATATTCCAATTTCTGGAACCCTCCAGCTTGATCACGTTCACGTTATTGTTACTCTCCATGTTCCGACCCTGTTCACAATCCAGAACAAGTTATCCTTAGTTTTGAACACACCGCGCCATACCACGTGCCGCTGTGAAACTTAACCTCACTTTCTTTCCCGCCGACGAGTAACTGCTAACGCCGAACTTTTGATTCTAACTAACTCACGGATTGGATATACTGGATTATGTGCCTGGGCCCATAACCTAAAGGTAATATTCAACACATAATTTAATCGGCTCAAGTACCTACTAGGTTCATGAAAGCAATTGACAGAAGAAAAAAAAAACAAAACAGTGTTGCCAACTTAAAATAAATGTATGGACATTGTACACTACATATTTAACAGCTATGCCACCCAGTAGACCACCCGACGATAAATGCTACGATGTTTTATGCTCTTACTGTGAATATTGTACATGGTACTGGTTGCAAAACGCGCTTCCTCCGTCGTATACACCTATATATAACTAGTTGTGCCCGCAACTCGCTCCGCTCCACGTTCTCGAAACTTCACTGTTGTCCTTGCAATGGTTGTTGTAAAAGAAGTTCACACTCGCGAATGCGAGGAAGGGTTTTTTTAAATCCTCTCTCTCCATGATGGTATGGAGTGTAGACTGGTCCAGGGTGACATGTGTTTGGATTCCTAGCGCTAGCCTATCTCGGCCGAATCTTGGACACTCCAAGATAAGATGGAGGGTTGTTTCCTCGCAATCGGGGTCGTAGACACAGGAAGGACATTTGTTTTGTGAGTTCGGACATAACTCAATACATGAAAAAAAATGATTTTACAAGTTTCGTTGTACTGTCGTAACATTTGTAGGTCTATATTTCATTCATAAAATCTCGCGCATTTTATTGATGACAACGGATAATTAACTATGGATATCGATACAGAAACATGTATAATTGATAAAAAAAAATCTTCTCTGATTTTTCTTTACCTTAATAGCATTACACTTGCTTATTGATATTAAGACCAGAAACTACCACCAGTTCGGAAAAGAAACACCCAGCCCTGAGAAGAACCGGCGAAATAAACTCAGCGGGTTTTGTTTACATGTATCATGTTTCATTTACAAAAAAAGAGAGAAATAACAATGCGGCGATCGCCTCGTTCCCAAGGTGTGCTATCATCCATAAATTCATTAATTGTATAATAATCTTAAGCACACAAGCGATCCTATACGATTTTTTTATATTTAGCATCTGAGGCATTATGAACGCTTTCTGGGATCCTGTTTATTTATTTATTTATTTTATTTTGGACAAGCAACAGCAGAGACATTAGATATACAGTTAAATAGAGTTGAAAAGGTTTTTTGACAAATGTTCTACTGATTATAGGTTATCACATCATTCGTAAACCATCACATTATACATGGACATTGAATAAAATTAATCGTTAACAATCACAAGTCCATAAAAATACAAATACATTAACATCATTAAAATTATTAAAAATATTTTGAAATTATTATTAAATTTACGATTGAATATTTATATACACTTACATATTATTTTAGAGAAAAAAAAATTGACAACAAAAGGAAAACAAAAAACAATTTTAGAGAACAAAAAAAGGCATAATTTTATATAAGTTAGTGAATAATTTTTATTTTATTTTATTTATTTATTTATTTTGGGAAACATACAGCATGATATAATACATAAAAATTTAGTAACAAAATAAATTTCACTTAAGCCAACAAAGTTTCCACTTATACAAACAAACATGGAGTGAACCTAACGATAACAAGTTGTTTAACAATTTATTAAAATATATAAATAAAGTATTAAAAATTATTTGAAACAGAAAAAAAAACGATAAGTATATTACTGACAAATACAGTTTTTTAAGAGCTTCTATGAATTTAAATAAGTTTTCGCTAAATATATCTATACTAGGGTAGCGTTTATTATGAAGCTCTTACTAAAAAGCGATTTTTAGCATAGTTCGTTCTACACATTGGGACATAAAAGGTATGTTTTGAACGGGCAATGGAATGTGATCAGGTTTTTTTTTTACAATTTTGTAAAAAAAAACCTGATCTTTGTATTCCCTGCGTTTCTCAAGCGACAAAATATTAAGCTTATTAATTGAATTGGACCCAAATTTACGCGTTAATCTTCTAATAAATTTATTCTGAACATTTTCGATAGCCATAACATACTTAGAGTATTGTGGATTCCAAACCGTTGAAGCGAATTCCAAATAAAATTGGGTCGATTGAAAGATAGTCCACTGTTGTAGAACCGTATACATTGCCCCACAAAAGAGTTACTGACTCCATGCAGTGGAGTAACTGAAGTAATTAGTTTGTGTTTGTTCTTTGTACCAATGTTATGAGTATCACATTATCTCACAAAAACATTAATATTTTTCCGTACATACAGAATATTTCAAAATATGTATTGAGAAGCAACAGTTAATATTTTAATGTCTTCAAATTTGCATTTCTTTCCTTGTAAATCTTTTCATCGTCCATCACCATCATCATTTATGAATTATTAATATTTGTGGTTATTTTTATAAATCCATTAATTCTAACATATTTTTTAAATTTATTTTTACTAAATTGGTCGATTGAAAGATAGTCCACTGTTGTAGCACCGAATAAATTGCCCCACAAAAGAGTTACTGACTCTATGCAGTCGAGTAACGGGAGTAATTAGTTTGTATTTGTTCCTTGGTAATGTTATGAGTATCACATTTTCCCACAAAATCATTAATATTTTTCCGTACATACATAACATTCTCAATACATAATATATAATATGTATTGAGAATTTTTGTGTTTTCTTTTTATGAATCTATTAATTCTAACATATACCATAATTCCAAATTGGTTATCATATTTTCCCACAAAATAATTAATATTTTTCCGTACATACATAACATAGTAGCAACAGTTAATATTTTAATTTGTATAAATTTGCATTTCTTTCTTTATAAATCTTATCATAATTTATGAAAATATTTTATTTTGTTTTTGTTAATTTTTGTGCATCACCAAGTATTGCCAAAGCTTTTTTCTTACTCTTAGGTTTCTAGCCCTGGACATTATTCGTTAATTTTTGTTATGAATGTTCTCATCAATAATGTCCTCGTTATAACTAGAAAAAGTTAAAACTATTTTAGCGAAACAAAGGGTCTATTGATTAAGTAAAGAATCAAGCACAATTATTGTTTAGTTTGTTTCGTGAGTAGTAATATTAGTTCATGTCGCGTATCACGTCATTGTTTATGTTTCAAACTTTCAAGTGCCAGAGTGTGATAGATTTTCAAATAACAAAAGAAGTTATTTACGAAATAACTAATAATTTACGTACCTTTCCATGAATTCCAATAAAGCTGCAATCTGTCCTGGTCTTGCTCGAGATATATATTCCATTCTATGAAAGTTATCACATCATTTAAGGTATCTTTTCTGTTTAAGAAGAATAATAACTTAAAATTTTGAGTCACAGTAATGTTTAAATTTACATTCCGCACTGTGATAAACAAGAAGGACATATACCTACCCTATTTCATTTACTTACTTTTTTTTAAAAAGTTCAACCCGCGCACAAAGTACACAACCGCGACTTTGACGTTAGTTTTACGTGTGTAAGTACGCTCACCATAAACTCAAGTGTAGGTTTTTTTCTTAGTACATTGTAGAATAGAATAGAGAGCAATCGACTCGGTCGTGTCAAATTGGCTACCAACTTGTCGTTTTCTAAAACCGATATGAAACGAAAATAACTTGGCTGGGGCCTCAGGGCACCTATCTGACTTTAACTGACGACTACACTCAGTTACCCATCTCGATCAGTAATTATCACTCAAATTTCATATCACTCAAAGGGCTTGAAGTACTTATACATTTTGTTTAAAAAAAAAGTATTAAACGCAACGTTAGCGCGATCTAAAATACAAGTCACGCCATCTAGTTCGTAAACATGTAAACTATTCTTGTTGCAGTAGGTATTATTATAATAATATTAATATTTACTCAACCACATCAAAGTATACGAAAGATATCGTGTAATTTTTCTTTTATTTTGCTTTTAAAAATAGTCGCACAACGGAAACAATTACACCACAAAGTCCCCGTTCCGCGACTCCGCGTTCCACCTTAGTTTTGTCTATAATAAACTATATTCCCTAATACATTATGGTAAAGTTCGTAATAAAAAACATCATTGAATTTGTAACGCTTGTATGCGTTTCGAGTAGTGGTGCGGTTCTTATCCCTCGATGACCATCATGATTTACCATCACTAATGGTTTCAAATAAGGTCTGATATATTTTCATTCGCAGTGGGCTGTGGCCAAACCAAATTCTGGTTTCTCTAAGTAAATATTCCAGACAAGACGTTAAGGAGTGACATACACACATGTGTGCTGTAAATGAGGTACATCTGCTTATAAAGAGAGTGAAAAGGGAGTGATGTTTGCCTAATTTAGGGTCCCCGGTCATCGACAACAATGACAATTGAACAATGGCATGGGGACATCGTGCCTATCACTGAGTAAAAATAAATAAAATAGAAATGTTAGAATTAATAGATTTAAAAAAAAACACAAAAAAAAATAAAAAAAAAATATATGCCTAAATTATGATAAGATTTATAAAGAAATAAATGCAAATTTAAAATAATTAAAATATTAACTGTCGCACGACGTCTGTGGCACGTCCTCGGTCCCGCCGGGTTGGCGTTTCCGAACACATGCCGCCCTCTTTTCCGTGGCCACCTTAGCCGCGGCACTGTACGCGGCCAGTGCATCCTCCGCCTCGTATCGCCGCTCTTTTGCCTTAGCGGCCTTCAGCTTCTCCCGGGAGCGCCCGAGGCCGACGTATTCGCCCGTCGTGGGCGGTCGGCCACGCCCCCATTTGGGGAAGGGCTTCAGCCATCTGCTGACGGCCGACTCCGAGTCTCCGCTTTGCTGCGCGTCGCTCCCGGAGCCCGAGCAGCTCTCCCCAGGATGGGGCCGCTTCTCCACCTTCCGCCGACGACAGGCGCAGTCTCGAGTTGAGACCGCCAGCATGCTGGTGGCCGACGAGTCCGACTCTGAGAGCCGTTCCAGCCGGACCACCAACTCCTTTTTCGGGCCAGGGTCATTGGCTTCAGCGCGCGCCATCGGGGCGCCCGCCTCCACCGCCATGTTATCTTTAACCAAATGTTCGCTAAGTTCGTTTTTAGAAGCAATTGTTTTGTTGAGTCTGTTCATAAGTAATCTCACGAGTATGGGGGAAATAAACGGTCCACCAAGGCAGTGCCCCCTGTACCTTGGTAACCCTATATACACCGTGAGGTCAGGTGGTATCACGGGAACTAAAACAAATATTTTTTATTGAGGTGGTCTCCTCTTGGCCCAGCCGGTAAAGGCAAGGCCCTCGGTCCCATCACAGGCTGCGAGACATGTCCACAACACCCGGATGGGAAAACGAGTTTGAGAGGCGGTGACCATAGTCTGTCCACCCAGCATTGATACCGACACTGAGCGAACCCGCCTCTCCCACCTCTTTTCTCCGGCAGCCTGCACCCCGGAGACCTGGCAACTACTGTCGCCGACCACCGCGTGACCCCAGAATCGGGAGGACCGCCAATAAATCAAAATAAAATAAAACAAAACCAAAACCAAAACAAGGACAAATATAACAAAAGCATAATAAATAAAAAGAAAAGAAATCAAAACAAAATAAAAGGAAACAAAACAAAATAAAACAAAAACAAAGGAAAAGAACAAACGTCTTCCCTCCAGCTACTACTTGCCACAAAGCCGCTCCACAGTCCACTCTGCTAAACAGAGAAGTACCAGGAGCGGCCGCGTCAGTCTCAGCCGCGGTCGACAAGCATTCCGGGAAAAACATCGAATTGCTTGTCGACCCCGTTGCTGGGGCCTCGTTATATCGCCATAGCTGGTACAAAGCTCAAAGTCAGTGTTATATATTATCTGTTGAATTTTGTTTTTTGTTTTTTTCTTAAATTAAAATAACATTTTGAGTAACATAACTGCCGAGTAATAATATGGTTAGGTTATATATGATGATGTCACAATTCAGATGGCTTGTAATGTATGTATTATTTGATATATCCTAGCCTTACCGACTGTAGTTTCAGGCAATTCAATTCACTTCCTTTATTGGGAATTCGAGTAACAGAAGTACTTCGGTAAGAACAAACTCATAACTCATTCCATAAATGAGAATATAAATTATAAGATCTGTTCAGACCTTTGAAGATCATCAGCTCATTTCCTATATGAAAAAAGGTTTTGATCAACTTTTACAGGTTCGTTTGTTATGAAATTCCAGCCCTTCGATGTTTTCGATATTTGTGTTGTGTATGTGTCGGGGGTTATTTCAATGTGTAATATTATGATTACTACTGTTTCTGCAGGTGGTCTTTCACATTTCAAGGGCAAATCATTTGCAAGAATAACATTTTCTTGTTAGACATAGTTCTCTTGGTAGATGGTTATTGTGTTCTACGTTGCAAACGTGGCATGACTAAATAAACAAGCAATCAGCAAGATCTTGAAGAAACCGTCCTCTTGTTACATTATTGCATTTCTTGTTAAGGTTATGCATTTACACTGCTCATAACCAAAATTCTGAAGAAATAGCAAGAGGCAGCGAGTATGAAGATTGCAAGAGTAATTAAAAATGAAACAAGTAATAATAATTAAGTGTTTTTAATTTCCTGGTCCAGTACAGCTGTTTGCGTTTGCGAACTGATTTTGACTTTTTGATGAGATCTTATTTTTTTTAATCAACTTTGATTGATCAAGTTTTAAAGAAGATTTGACACGTTTATTTCTGTGAAGACTAAGGCAGCAGAATATGCATGAGGCCCTAAGGGGTAAGGTCCTAAGGAGTGCCTCCTGTAAGGCTGGTCCCCTGCTTAGGACGCCGTTGGAGTCATGTCATTAGTGAACTAATTCGTTGAGATCATGTTCTCTTAAAGTTGAATAATTTAGATCTTCGTGTCGATTAGTTTTCAAACTTCCTCAAATAAGATAAAAGTATAATGCACTTTGCTAAAAGCGATGAAATTTGCAAACAATATTTACGAAATTTTTGTTTTGATTAGGTGTATTGTTCTGCTGCCGAAGCTGGAGTGCCAAAGCTATCTCATTGGTTCCACCGTTCCCTTTTTTTAGGTTAAAGTACTTTATTACTCATAGAGAACCTGACAGTTCTATTCTTCTTATATATATATATACAGACTATATATATATATGTATATATATATATACTAACAGAGGTAAAATCTGTCGCATTCACATTTCTCCCACGGGAACAGTGGAGGGGAGGAGGTAAGTGGGGCTCGCCGGTGTCTAAGGTGCCAAGTACGCCCCGACTGGAACACCCACTAAAAACCGTCGGTTCCCTTTCCGTCTTAACGGGGAGCGCCACGGGATCGCTTGTGCATGCTATCGTGACGACAAGTACGGCATGTATGTACAATGACCCAAATATATATGTGCTTAATTAATTTAGTAACATAAAAATTTTAATATACAATTTTACTCATACATGTTATTCCCTTACAAAAAGAGTTAGTCATTTTTTTAAGGTAGCTATACTTGCACACAATTTTGTACTATTCGGTAAACTATTATATAATTTTCCCCCGTTATATAGAATGCTTCTATGTATTACCGAATTTAGTTCTTAGATTATAGAGATTTATTATGTTCATTTCTTAAACTATGTGTATAGTTTTTTTATAAATATACAGATGTTGTTTATACAGAGCTTCGGCTTTTTCTAAAGCTCGCCTAACCGCTGCAATATCTGCTTCATGCAGCATTGCCAGTGAGGCATTTTTAGACTGACTGACTTCTCAGAAATATTGGTTTGAAAACACGTATTGCTATGGAAACTAGGAGCTTGAAATACGACATTCACAGATGTTCCTTCTTTTAATATCGGAGACAGAAACAACAAATATAATAAACTTGTATCATCATTGTACATGGCAGCAAGCTCCCTTGCTGTGTAAGACTTTTCTGATGATGTCACCATATTAAAGTGAGTTTTTAGCTCAAGCCACTGGCTAATGTTTGTATTAATAGCTGTATTAAACGCCAACCATCTAGTTGCGGATAGTTGAGTAAGTTTCAAGGGTTTTTTTTACCATCATTAATGGTTTCAAATAAGGTCTGATATATTTTCATTAGCAGTCGGCTGTGGCCAAACCAATTTCTGGTTTCCCTAAGTAAATATTCCAAAAAGGACGTTACCTCAGTACACGCTTTTGGATGCACATAAACTAAGGGAGTGACACACACACACATACTGAATAGCTGTAAATGGGGAACATCTGCTTATAAGACAGTGAAAAGGGAGTGATTTTTGCTACAAAGGTTACTTGCTCCATCAGTTCCTATTGCAATTAGATTTTGAAGATTTAAACCCATTTTAGTGTTAAAACCCTCGAATGATGTTAAAAGGGCGTTAGATGTTGCTTCGAAAGCCTTAAAAATTAACAACAATTTTGTCCAGTTTTAAATTGTAGTATCGAGTGCAATAAGCAATGTACTTTTCTCTTGTTACATCGGTGGATCCATCCAGTATAATAGAGTAGCTCTGCTTACCAATTTCTTCTAAAAGTTCCTTAAGCATTGCTGGTTCTAGAACATTCTTATAACGGCAGAACACTTTTATCTGTGTATTTGAGTGTTTTCAAGGGGACTTCCTCTCCCACAAGTTTTTAACACTTCTGTCTGATGATCAATGCTGCGAATGGAGCTGTGAGCAGCGACATAAGTAGAAATTTGTACGTTTATTATTTTTTCTTTTGATGAACTGTCACTAATTGAGGAGTAGCCAAACGATGCAAGCTTGGGTTGCTTTTTGAAAAACCTAATTCTTTGTCTTTATGTGTTTTTGTTTTCATGTGCTTTTCTAAATCGGTTTTGTGCGCACGGAGTGGAGTGCACACAGAATTTACAAAATGCCTCACCTTTACCACTATCCGTCAGTTGAACAGGTGCTCGACTAAGCCGATCTGTAAAAGAAATCGAATTCAATAATATGCTAGGCAGTGTATGATAACCAGGTATGGTATAATACATACATATTCGTGGTTGGTGATCATATTTTTTGCTATTTATTATCTATTACATCGTTACAGGCTGGACAACACACTAAAACAATAAATAATCATTATTTAAAACTTACTTAATTAATACACTTACTTTCTTAATTATTACAATTTGTATGTATTCCGCTGCCGTTTTGCGAAATACAACAGGTGATGAGTTAAACAACTCGAGGCCTGGATTCCAGGTCAGGACACCATTGAGCAAAGTCAACGCGCGTATCATAGGTGACTCGCTCACCAGTACCAATCGACAGCCGGGCACCGCAAATAGCTTGTGTCGACGAGCGCGAGTGTATTTGTCAGGAACGCTCAACGATATTAGCCTTAACACTGAGGGATTGAAAATGGTACCCCTGAGTAACTGTAAGAAATACTTTAGCAAGGCCATATGTCGTCGCACTTCGAGGGAATCGTATCCTGTCATTCCTTGTACAGTGGTATGAAGGAAGACGACAAATGATATATTTTTTCTGATATATAACCAACATATGTTCACTCAAGTATGCTCGACGGGAGTTCTCTATGTTATCCACCCAAACATTATCAGCAATATGTCCTTGAAATAGTTAACCGTTTAAAAATGGAATATAATTTATTTCTACTGTATGAAAAAACAAGACAACTCACCTTCGTTAACCCAAGTTTCATCCAAGTAATACATTTTTCACGTCGTTACGACTCCATCTTTCTCGAAATTTGCAAATCTGGCCTATTGACTATATATAATAACGTCTTTATCGAATGTTAGGTAACTTTCTATATTTTTACAAATATTTCATATTCCATATTGTATACAAATAAATAAACAAAAATCTATTTAAAAAAAAATAAAATTTGTGACAAAATTAAAATTATATATTTTTATCTGGATAAGTTCATTCATTCTCCAATCGAAGGGCGATCTTGGCTGGACGAGACCTTAATATTAATTGTCAGTTCATCGAAAAATGGCGTCTTGAATGTCGGCAAAACTGTTTTCGTAACTTTGGAAGTCAAATTAAAGCGGATTTTAGTAGTTAAGTGGAATATTGTTGTATGTACACTTTTTTTATTAATAATATTTGACATTAATTTATTTAATCTTGAACAATTTTTGAATTATTGCTTAAATTTTATTTTACATTTTATAAAGTTTTGGCATCAATATGAGTGCATCTGTAAAATTTTCTCCAAGTATGTTACTTAATATTAACCCATGAAACAAATGAATACTTTCATTGTTGTCAACTGCTTTGCCCCCAGAACTTTCAAAAGACCATCCCAAATGTTGTCCGCATTGAGGATAGGTACAAATATTCCATGTATACCCAGGAAACCATGAGTCGGCTCCTTGTCTTGGGCCTATATTTTTACATCTTGCTTTTTCAGCTGTAACAATATCAAACATAACACCAAAAGGATTGATTAATGTCTGAATTGTAATATTTTGTTTGCCAAATAAGTTTTGTTTTCCGTTTTTCTGTGCTCCTGGACTATGTTTATTAATTAAATAGTTTGAATCGGCCACGTCGGCGCCGCATTTTCGGCATAAAAGTAATTCTTGACCATTTTTTTGAAAGTAAGGATTTTGTTCTGCTTTCGTATATCGGTAGTTAAAAGCATATAACAACAATAAATAGAGCACGTAAATCATGCTTTTATAGCAATTCAAATCTAAATAATAACAATTTTAACTAACTTTATTATTTTATATCCAATTTTTATTTATGTGAAGATTGAGATTAAACTTAATTTGTCATTAACGAAACAATTAAGTTTATATGCTGAGAAAACTGCGGTAATATGCAGCATAAAATTAAGCAATTGATTAAAGTTAATGTTAGTTTTTAAATACATACAAATATTGTGAAACCATGTATTGTAAGTTGATATTTTATCGTAGTGTCAAGTTATATTATAAACGAATATATATTGTTTTACTGTTTGTAGTGCATAATACAGTGAAGTTATCAGCAATTCACTTGGAATATCAGTTGTCATTTCCATACTAAAAGCACTGCTTAGTTTGGGATCAGATGGGCGTGTGTGAATAGTCTCTTAGTATATTATTATTATTATTAATATTTATAAATAAGGTTTGTTTTTATGTATTTCTATTGTGATTGGAATAGCTATAGTATAGATGTATTACTGAGTAGTTCAATAGACTACGTTTAAGTACTTACCTATTGGGTAGCGAGGACATGACGAGTCATGACCTTAGCTGATCAGCTGTTGTTAATCGTTCGGTTACAGTAGTAAGAAAGTGAATTTTATGCACCTCTGAAAAGACCTTTTTTTATATGTCCGAGTTGTAATCGTGTGTCACAAATTAACATATTTTTTTCCTCAGACTAACGTTCATGCTGTACGTAACATGCTGTAAATACTGTTTTCATAATTATGCCTGGTCTGATCCTAAATGCAAGTATGTTTTGCAAACGTTTTGATGGCAATACAATTAGTTGCTCTTGAAGTTTGTATGCTTTTAAACTTTGTTTTAAAATACACTCACTAGGGCTTTCGCTTTCTACCAGCGGAATCAAATTCTTAATGAAATCGGATGGAGTTAACGTTGCAGTGTCTTTCTCAGGAGTGTATATTTTTTGATTCCGTGTATTGTAGTGTTGGTCCTTTAAGAGATCAACTTCCCACTTTGCCAATTCTTGTCTCAGCTAACCCCCTAGGAATATGGCGTCTACCTCTATGGGTGCCATGTAGAGATTGTCATTGATTCCTAGGTTTTCTAATATCATGCTTCTCTCCACCAGAAACTTCGTGACTTTCGCTTCCCCATTTGCTTTCTTATTTCTATCCACCCGGTGCCCCTTTGTGTAGCCCGCTTCAATTAGAAACATATCCGAGTTGTGTGGGATTTCAGCTTTTGCCTGAAGATATATGTGCATATCGCTTCCAGTGTTGTAAGAGTATCTTACCCTAACCAGTTTTTTTCTCTTCCAGATCAACCAAATCCCACTGGTAAGGCATCTCAGGCATGCTCCACTCTTCACATATTTCCTTTATTGTGGTTGTGGCATGTGGTTGATCATCTTGAAGCGATATTCTGTCAGGTCCATGTCCCTTTCTCCTTCCAAGATCTCCTCAACCTTTGTTGTCAAGGTGCTGGATTTTGAATCCCATGTACTGGAGTGCCAAAGCTATCTCATTGGTTCCACCGTTCTCTTTATTTCAGGTTAATGTACTTTATTACTCGTATAGAACCTGACAGTTCACTTATACATTTAGTAATACATATAAAGTAATATACATAGTTAGTTACAGTGGGAAAATCTGTGGCAGTTCAAGTACATGCCTTTTTTTAACGCTGGAAAAGCGCATTACGCGTTTTCTCCACGGGAACAGTGGGGGGGGGGGTTTCGATGGGGTCGCCGGTTTCAAAGCGCCGAGAACGCCCCGAATGGACACCCACTAAAAACCATCGGTACTCTTTCCGCCTTAACGGGGAGCGCCACGGGATCTCTTGTTGATGCTATTGTGACGACAAGTCCATGCCTACACTGGCTCACATATTTATATGTTTTACTCCATCAGCTCCTATTGCAATTAGATTTTGAAGATTATAACCCAGTTTAGAGATAAGCCGAGATGGCCCAGTGGTAAGAACGCGTGAATCTTAACCGATGATCGTGGGTTCAAACCCGGGCAAGCACCACTGAATTTTAATGTGCTTAATTTGTGATTATAATTCATCTCGTGCTTTACGGTGAAGGAAAACATCGTGAGGAAACCTGCATGTGTCAAATTTCACTGAAATTCTGCCACATGTGCATTCCACCAACCCGCATTGGAGCAGCGTGGTGGAATAAGCTCCAAACCTTCTCCTCAAAAAGAGGAGAGGAGGCCTTTAGCCCAGCAGTGGGACATTCACAGGCTGTTACGGTTACGGTTAGAGATAAAACTCGAATGATGTATAAAGGGCGTTAGATGTTGCTTCGAAAGCCTAAAAAATTAACAACAATTTTGTCCAGTTTTAAATTGTAGTATCGAATGCGTTAAGCGATGTACTTTTCTCTTGTCACATCGGTGGATCCATCCAGTATAATAGAGTAGCTCTGATTACCAATTTCTTCTAAAGGTTCCTTAAGCATTGCTGGTTCTAGAACATTCTTTGTAACGGGAGAACACTTTTATCTGTGTAATTGAGTGTTTTCAAGGGGACTTCCTCTCCCACAAGTTTTTAACATTTCTGTCTGATGATCAATGCTTTATTTTTTTTTTAATTTCCCGGAAGGGCAAATTACTCCACTCCACCTGATGGTAAGTGGTAGTAGAGTCCAAACGCGACGACGGCTGGTACAGTCGTAAAGAAGGTTCTGCACTAGCCGCCTTCGCCTTCGCCTTGCCGGCCCGCAATTTGCCTCTTCACGACTCGTTTGAAGGATTCAGGGTTGTAGCAGGAACACGTGAGCTGGTAAGGAAATCAATTTTTTGGAAGTGCGACAAAGAAAGGTGTTGCCAAATTTCTTGGTTCACGATGGAATTGATGTCACAGTTAGGCGGTGACATCGAGAGCCAGCACGCGTAGACTTTTGAAGGAAGGGGGAAGCAGGAATTAGAGAAAATAATCCCTCAGAGCACTCGCCGTGATACAGTCGATAGAAAGCGCTGCTATCTCTCGACGCAATTGTAAAGGGTCGAGGGTGTCAGTGACCTTTACGTCGCCAATAATGCGGACTACGCTTCACTGCAACCGATCCAAGGCCTCAAGTAGGTACTTAGCGGAGCCATCCCAAAGGTGCGAGCAATATTCAACGCAAGACCGTACCTGTGTTTTGTACAACAGGCACAGTTGTTGTGGCGTGTAAAAACGCCGCACCTTGTTCAGAACTCCGAGTTTCCGTGAAGCTGTTTTTATGACAGCCTCGATGTAATCCCTTGGACTTAGGTCGCAGCGAAAGTCCGTCCCCAGCATGGTGATTTTGCTTTGTATCGAAGGCATCGGCCTGGGTATCGCGCTGCGTTTTGCTGTTGCTGATAGTTTTGAAATTATTCATGTTGACGTTAAGGGCCGGGCCACAGTTTCTGGCGATGCAGCGCGCGGTGCGGCGGGAGATAGGCAAACGTCATGTACGTTTACACTGTACGTAACATGCTGTAAATACTGTTTTCATAATTATGTCTGGTCTGATCCTAAATGCACCAAGTATGTTTTGCAAACGTTTTGATGGCAACACAAACAGTAGCCCTTAGTAGTTTTAATATAGACAAGTCCATTATTTTTTTCGTCAATGATATATCTTAGAACACGGTCACCATTACTGTCTACGCTCTGCAGTATGTATACGTCGGCGACTCACCAGAGTTCTCCTCAGGATCCATGATAAAAAAATAAGACACTCAACAGAAACGAACTACATTAAATTTTTAAACAACTTGTACAGTGATACAAAAATCGTCGAAAGAATGCCAGCAAGACCTTACTTTGCAACTAACTAAACTGCGACATGTGTTTTTTTATCAATTACGATACCATATGAGGAGCTTTGGAACAAAAACCGTTACATAACATTAATCAATCAGTAGCTCCCAAAACTCTCGGAAATCCTACAATGGAATAAATGTCGTTTGCCAATCTCTGCGTTCTTGGGAATCGGGCATTTTAATGAAATGCCATTTAAGTTTTGCAATTGCAGCTGTAACCGTGTGGTACACGGTGAACAGTAGCTTGTTCGACATAGAATGTTTGACATCTATCACTTTTTGATTGCCAGTAGCGTAATATTGGAGTGTTATCAAAATTTGGTCTCTTGGCTGTAACGCTCGATTTCGTTTCGTCAAAGGCGCAATGTCCTTGCCAAACAATGACTAGGTACAACACGGTGTCTTTAAAAACACGGAACCTACTTACACGGGAACAGTTGTATGTGGGGCTTGCCGATATCCATCAGAATACCCAGTAATAAATCAGCGGTACGGTACCCTTTCCGTCTTAACGAGGAGCGCCACGGGATCGCTTGCGCATGCTACCGCGACGCTCTGACAGACGGCCTGTGGTGTTTAAAGGCTGCTTATTTCGAGTCGCTCTCATATTTAAGCGTTCGTTAAAGTTGATGTTGAGTATGCGAAATTTTAAATTAACGGCGCCTCAAATAATTGAGTTGCACTTATATATTTGAGTGACGTTTCAGTATTCAGGACTGATTACTCTTATCGATTAGATTACTTAACTCTAATTATTCCTTTAAATTGAAATCTAGCGTCATATATATTCTGCTTAAATCTAATACCTAAGCCTGTCCTATATTCATCGGAAGCAATCCCGTATTTGGTTCAACATACTGCTCAACGTGCTCGAAACTTCACTGTTGTCCTTGCAATGGTTGTTGTAAAAGAAATTGTCTTCTAGCTTGCGTTTCGTTTACGTTCTTGTAAAATATTTTCATTGTTTGATAAACGGTTAAAACACGGTCACCATTACTGTCTATGCTCTGCAATATGTACCTGAATGAATCTTTGAAAGAGCGTTTAGTATTCCACTTGAGGATAAAAGTTTTCTACCTGTTCCTCCTCACTGTTGAAGGGATTTTTCTGCAAAGAGCTCTCTTTTAAATTAAATTATCCACTATATATTTTGTATTCAGGAATCAAGATGGAATTAGGTTTGTTTTAAAAAAGATTTATCAAAACAACTATACAACAATAAAGTAAACGAGTATCGACACGTACAATTTTTGACACAAAAATAGAATCAATGTAACCAATCACTTTACCTACCGACGACTGAGCAACGAATTAATCGACACTCGACTGAGCGCTTGTTTTTATAGACAGTGGTGGGGTTCGATGCTGCCCACGGTATGTTTGGCTTAAACGTATAGAACAAAAGAATCAAACTGAACTGAAATATAATTTATGGGATATCCTCCACAACCGAGAGTCCAAGCAGAAGTGTAAAATTAGCGCCTGACGGTGTCTCCGCTCGCCCGCTTGCGTTCCCCTCTTCACTTCGAACCGAAATCACGCCATTCTGACGTCACAGTTAAGGACACGCCCCCCTGGGGCTTATCCTTCAGCTAACTTTGTATATACAAAGTACTAACGCATCCTATTTATATTCTTTGTAAAATAATCTTTTCAATGAAAATAGTGAAGAGTCACTAGGACTCAATACGTTTGTAGCAGTACGTCGCTACATAGCAACAAGAACACACCCGCCACGCATGCCGCAATACTTGATACTTCTGGCAGGTGATATGCTAGTAAGTGGTTGTGGCAGAGCTTGAGCGTTCTGGTCGTCCGTTGTTGATGTAGGAGAGCAGAGATTCCACAATGTTCCATCGTTTCTACTGTACTCAAGAAGTTTTACTACTGCTACAACGTTCCTCTCCTATACGTTCACGAGCACTAAAAATCTTCTGCATGATTGTAATTGTCTTTGAAAAATAATCTTTTCAATACGCATGAGTCTCCCATCTTCGGCCTGAAATGGATGGATGAAATGGCCTGTCTGAATCAGGATGGATATAACCATACTAGTCCCACCAATCATAAGCCCTCCAATAATCTGTATGGATTGTCGTTCCAATCTCAATATGCTTTTGGATTAAGTGGAGGATTGTTTCCTCGGGGTCGTAGACACAAGGACTATCTTTGAGTTTGAAGAGGTGAGGTGAGGAATCTGTGAGTTGAAGCGGTGAAGGTACGCCACGAACACTCAATGGTCGGTCAGTATTTGGGTCAGATAGTAGGTCAGTAGTCGGTAGGTGTTAGGCCTCCTACGCATTATGCTGTTAGCTGTATTACATCATCATAAAAAATAATAGATACATTTCGTCAATCGATCTTCTGTTATAATACAAGTAGAATAGTTATACCGGGTTACTTGTAAAACACCAACAACCTCGCAGGACTAGATAGCTAACACCATAAGCAACAACTTAAAATATTATTTTAATTGTCAATTATTTCATTATTGTAAATACGCTGGTTCAACTTTTTTTGTCTATTTGATGAACTCCATGGAAATGCACCTACTTTAGGATAGGCTTTCATGACATGGGGACATCGTGCCTATTATTGTAGTAAACATAAATTAAAAAAATATGTTCGAATTAATAGATTTATAAAAAAAGACCCACAGACAAAAATTAATAAAATCAAAAAATATTTGCATAAATTATAATAAGATTTATAAAGAAAGAAATACAAATTTAAAGAAATTAGAATATTAACTGTTGCTTATTAATACGTGCGGGCAAATATTAATTTATAGCAACTTGTATAAAGTTTTGAAGAAACAATATATGCTGGACAACTCCCGGAAATATACTTAAATTCTCGTGTTCATATTTTACAACTAAATTGTCACGACTAAACTATGCGGCTCAGTAACACTCGGCACGCCCACCTCGCACGTCGCTTGCAACGAGACTGGTACGCCGACTTCGGCGTAGTATTTGATCTAGTTAGCGCGCGCGGCAACCTATCCATAATCGAAGCTCTTATTATTCACCTATACCATAATTATAATATAAATTGCTATCAAAAGGAATTGTCACAATCTTTATACAACAATTTTTTGTTATTTAACTGAATGAACAATAACTAAGATAAGTCTTCGACCATTTACATCCACTAAGAGTTTGTGGTGATTCAAAAAATCGGCACCAAAGATCGGCTGTTTTACGTCAGCGAGTACGAAGTTCCAAGCATGATGTCTTCGAATTTTAAATTTAACACTAAGCGTTTAGTTCCATATGTTCGTATCCCACTCCCATTCGCAGCATATAGTCTATAACTGTCACTTCCACTATGTCCATAATGTTTTTTTACGGCTGGCAAAACAGAAACGTTGGCTCCCGTGTCCACCAAAAAACGTAGGCCACTGTTTAAGTCGGTCACGCACAGGCGGTGTGAGTTTTTCTGGTTCTGGGTATTTTGTTTATTCCATGCGCACGGTTCTGTACATTTGTGAGCTCTATGACTGAATCGCGCATGATAATAGCAAAGATTGTCGGCGCTCTGCGACTTGCGCCGTATCATATTACGGCCACGGGATTTTGATCGATAGCGATTGTGAATATTATAATTTCGTTTTTTTGTGTTGAAATCTTTGAATGTTCTGTAATTCCATCACTTGTAAAGTCAACTGAGCCACTTGTGCAAATGTTATCAGCTGACGTCGACGGTTTGCTACTAACCTCCGCTACTTGAATAGGCCGTGTATTTTCTATAATTTTGTCTACAATAGTAGCCAAATTCTCCAAATCTTTTACATCAGTGACGGCAAGGACGGAGCGTTCTGCGACTGGCAAATGACTTTGCCACATGATACTCAGCGTTTCGTCGGGAATTTTTCCTCTGGCCAAATCTCGCATGCGTCTCAAAAGTTGAGATGGTTTCTCATCGCCAAGGTCGATTTCACTCAAAAGTTTTTGGAGTTGACGATTATCTGATTTTTCGTACACTGCTAACTCTTGATTTTAGTGTGTCGTATTTCTTCCTAAGGGGCTGTTGAAGTATGTTGCTATGCTGTATGTGCTGACTTGCTGTATTACATATTTTCCCAGCTTCGTGACTACTAAGTTGCACTTCGCTTCGTCGCTTAGTTTCCTGCCCGCCCCTCCGTCCGACCCCTGAGGTGGGACCGATGCATCAGTGTAGTTTAGGCCGTATGTGCCAGGTCTGAGGCGTCCCTTTTGGTGCGGGCGCAGTTCGCGCAGCGAGGGGTCACGGCTTTCCTCTTAGTGGGGCAGTCCTTTCCCGTATGGTCGCCACTGCAGTAGCTGCAGGTGTCACCATTCGCCCTGCATAGTTGTTTAGTGTGCCCGTATCCCAGGCACTTGGCCCATTGGATGAGGGGGGACTGGTCCTCCACTTAGCACCTTCCGAAACCCACGTATATTTTTCCCGCTTGCGTGAATCGTTTCCACGCCTCCGGGGACAACCCAAGGATGGGGTGGCATTCGTGCGGAGTCCGGGCTCGCTTTCTGTAGCGAACCCTTATCCTTAGGTCTGCTTCACCAACGCCATGCAGAAGGTATTTATTCTGCGATTTGGTCTAGTCAACGATCTCGTCGTTGGTGAAGCAGGCGAGGACGCCCCGCACGCAGACCTTCCGGTGCCTCCTGCAAGGCTGGACCCCTGCTTAGGACGCCGTTGGAGTCATGTCATTAGTGAACTAATTCGTTGTGATCATATTCTCTTAAAGTTGAATAATTCAGATCTTCGTGTCGATTAGTTTTTTTTTCAAACTTCCTCAAATAAGATAAAAGTACAATGCACTTTGCTAAAAGCGATGAAATTTGCAAACATTATTTACGAAATTTTTGTTTTGATTAGGTGTATTGTTCTGCTGCCGAAGCTGGAGTGCCAAAGCTATGTCATTGGTTCCACCGTTCCCTTTTTTCAGGTTAAAGTACTTTATTACTCATAGAGAACCTGACAGTTCTAGCAATACATATTAAGTAATATAGTATATATATAGTAACAGAGGTAAAATCTGTCGCATTCACAGTTCTCCCACGGGAACAGTGGAGGGGAGGAGGTAAGTGGGGCTCGCCGGTGTCTAAGGTGCCAAGTACGCCCCGACTAGAACACCCAATAAAAACCGTCGGTTCCCTTTCCCCTCAACGGGGAGCGCCACGGGATCGCTTGTGCATGCTATCGTGACGACAAGTACGGCATGTATGTACAATGACCCAAATATATATGTGCTTAATTAATTTAGTAACATAAAAATTTAAATATACAATTTTACTCATACATGTTATCCCTTACAAAAAGTGTTAGTCATTTTTTTAAGGTAGCTATACTTGCACACAATTTTGTACTATTCGGTAAACTATTATATAATTTTCCCCCGTTATATAGAATGCTTCTATGTATTACCGAATTTAGTTCTTGGATTCTTCTTCTTCTTCCTAGCGTTTTCCCGGCCTAGAAATGCCAGGGTCCGCTTTTCTACATCTTTGCCTCCACTTTGCCCGATCGAAAGCGTCGTCTTTAGTGAGATCGTGCTCTCTCATATCGTCCCTCACAACATCGAGCCAGCGCTTCTTGGGCCTGCCGCGGGATCTAGGGCCTTCGACAACAAAGTCCTTTTCTTCGCCTTCCTTCAATTGAAGTTTCTCCTCCTTACCATCTCGGTTAAGGAATACAACATCTCCCTTTGTCTCCACTGTGTTTGTTTTTGGAAAATTAATTCTATACCCCTTCTTATTTTCTTCATAACCCACCATCAACCTTTTTCATCTTTCTTGTCCCACTTCCTCCTTCGTTCCTTCGGAATATGAGCATACACTTCCTTTCCGAAGACTTAACTGGTGAATGTCAAACCTTTTGTTTGTCCATACTTCAAATGGTGACCTTCCATTTTCATGTTTTTTCTCAGTTCTATTCAAGACAAATACTGCTGTATTAATTGCTTCCGCCCACAGTTTTTTTGGAAAGTTTTCTTCAATTGACATTGTCCGTGCTGTTTCCACTAATTTGCTATTTTCTCACTCAGCCTTTCCGTTCTGTTCCGGCGTATATGGTACAGTTGTTTGGTGTGTTGTCCCACGTTTTAAAAACTTCTTTGTTTATGAATTCTAAGCCATTATCACTTCTAAGCATTTCACTCTGTTTCCTATTATGTTTTCGGCCTTATTAATGAAGTTCTCAATGCAGTATTTAATTTCATATGTTGTTTTAATAAAGTATACACTTCTGTAATTCAAGTAATCGTCCTTAAGTATGACAAAATATCTCGTCACTCCAACAGATTCTTATTCCATTGGGCCGCAAGTGTCCGCATGAATTAGCTCGCAAGTCCTTGTACTCACGTTCTCACTCTTGGTGTACGGTAGTCGATGTATCTTTCCAGCTAAACAACTTTCACGCTTAGGTTTAGTGGTTTGTTTAACATCAACATTATGTTTTTGCAGAACGTCTTTTACGTGAGTAAAGTCATGATGCACGAGTTTTCTGTGCCACTCATTTAAGTCATTATTCACTAGTGTTGCAGAACTCAGTCTCGTAATTATACTTATATTCCAAATTGGTTATCATATTTTCCCACAAAATAATTAATATTTTTTCGTACATACATAACATAGAAGCAACAGTTGATATATTAATTTGTATAAATTTGCATTTCTTTCTTTATAAATTTAATTAAAATTTATGAAAATATTTTATATGGATTTTATTAATTTTTGTGGTTATTCGGTAGTTTTTAGATCCAGACGGTCCTGATCGTTGTGATGAAATTTTCGCTCGTCTCTCTTGGATCTTTAGACGAGATGATCAGTGTGTGGTTTGGCTGTTGCGGGGGTTTCGGCTTTGCTGTTGCTTGAGCGAATGTGAGTGGGCCTGTGAGTAGGTTTCTCGCTACTATTTAGTTTGCTTACCTCCTGCTTGATTGTGTCTAGGGTCTATTTTACCTTCTTGACTGCCAATTCAGTTTCTAAGGATGGTCATGGAGGCGAGGCCACCTTTGGTTTCGAGTTTCTGAGAGCGCGCACTTCCGACGACAGTATGTCTAGTTTTTTTGACATTATTTTAAGTTTTTGAGTCGGATCGTTTGTTTGATGTTCTTGTATGTATTTTTCTGTTTGGGTTTCTTGTTCAAGGCTTGAGATTTTTGTCTCAATTTTAGATAGCATCTCCCTAAGATTTTCATCTATCGCAGAACGGGGTTGAGGGGCAGTAGCTTCGGGAGGTTTCGGCATCTCTACGACAAGAGTCTTGTTCTTGTCGACCTCTTGTCGAAGGACGTCTATTTGGTTACCTAGGCTGCTCACTTGTTTTCGTACTTTGGTTCTCAATTCTGTCCCATCTTGTCCCCTCCTTTCCAGTATCAATGGTGACAGAGGTCTGGGATTTAAGCCTGCCCTCGAACTCCTCCTGCGCCTCCCGAATCTCTTTTATGGCTCTGAAGGGTTCCACCGTTTTGTAGCCTAACCAGCTCCGAACCACCTGGGTTTTCTCCAGAGCCCCGTTTATTTACCTGCAGGTCTCATGCAGTTGTTCTACCACCGTAGTAATTACAACCTGGTGGTTGTTTAGCTCTTTGTTATGAGCCCTCTCGAGACGCACCAGTTCTTTTGCGTGTCGTGAACGCTCTTGCTCCAAGTTGTATTTGTGGCGGTT
This sequence comes from Nymphalis urticae, assembly GCA_905147175.2. Classification (NCBI taxonomy): domain Eukaryota; kingdom Metazoa; phylum Arthropoda; class Insecta; order Lepidoptera; family Nymphalidae; genus Nymphalis; species Nymphalis urticae. The sequence goes on from LR990009.1 coordinate 2,640,636, forward strand.
TCTCGAGTCCGAGAGGATGAGTACAGTTTCATATAGCAGAGATTCATGGACGCCAACTTTTTTTCCAGCTATTTCAAGTGCGTCCTTTCCCGTCTGCATTAGCTCGTTTGCCACTCCCATGATCAGGTCCATTTCAATTCCTGAACGTTTTGTGGGTGGATATTGTATACCATAATATTTCATATTGTATACGACTTAATCTCCTGTTGTACGTTGAGGAACCGGATCCTACGGACGTAGTCTCTAAGTCTTCAATGTCCTCCTTCGACGTGTCAAGGAGCTCCAGACGATCCTCGGGGTGGTCGTGTCTTATGATAATCTCTGCCACGTTTGACTGTGACGGTTGTGGTGTTGTTATAAGTGGGGATGGTGTCATTATTTTCTCCTTTGCTGCATTCTGTTTGAGCACTGCCTGCCTTAAGTTTCACTTTTTGATGACATGATATTATGGTATAATGTATATATATAGGGCTCACCTTTCGCTGTATGAAATTTCCTTGGGGGTTGGGAGGGTGGCGTCCGTGAGCCTACCGTCGGGGAGGTTTCTCTGAGTATGTGTCTCAACTTCACGCGGGGGGTGGTTTTTTTTTGGTGGAGGAGGTGATTTGGGATGGTTTTGTGTGGTGTGGTTTCTGAGACCGTTTTAATGAGCCGTCGCAAGGGTGGTTTATTGAGGGGAAGGGTAGGTTCCCTGAACCCTCACCTGAAGCCAGCTCCAATATGATGTTTCTGCTCCTCAGAGTCTGACGATTGGGGCGGAGTCTTCAGTTGTGTCGCGTCCGCACCGGCGCCCTATGCAATTAACCACAAACACGTGTCTCGCGTTGCCGCGTGCAGACCACGTGGTTTTAAAAAAAAATATTGTGTTTGTTAACCTTAATGACTCCGCCGGCTCTTGTCCGTTCTCTTCTTGGAGGGTGTCTACGGATAGTTGCTTTTCCGCTCTTCTTGGATATTCAGTATTTTTTTATGGTTGACATACCTCCTGGGAGCTATGCTCGCTTGCTTCATCTCATTCTTTTTTTCTTCAGTTTTGAATAAATCTTTAACTATTCTTTGTTTCCTATAATTAATAGATTTTTGCCGTGGACGTGAAGACTTTATCGAGATAGGTTATTACATCATTCGTAAAAGCATCACGTTATACATAGTCATTAAATAAAATTAATCGTTAACAATTACAAGTCCATAGAAATACAAATTTATTAGCATCATTAGAAATACAATAACATCATTAAAATTATTAAAAAAAAATTGAAATTTTTATTAAATTTACGATTGAATATTTTTATAAACTTACATATTAATTTAGAGAAAAAAAAATTGACAACAAAAGGAAAGCAAAAAACAATTTTAGAGAACAAAAAAAAGGCATAATTTCATATAAGTTAGTGAATAATAAGTCAAATTGGGTCGATTGAAAGATAGTCCACTGTTGTAGAACCTTGCTCCACAAAATAGTCACTGAATCTATGCAGTCGAGTAACGGGAATAATTAACTTGTGTTTGTTCCTTGGTAATGTTATGAGTATCACATTTTCCCACAAAATCATTAATACTTTTAGGAAATACATAACATTTCTTGCCCTGATGAAGTATTTCCCTCAGATATGGCTTGTCAGAAGCACTGGGATTCACCCCGTATTAAACTTACACACAATTTGCTCCTGTCCCAGTGTACTTCAGATACAGACCATGCAAGACTGCTAGTTGTATCTGAAAGAGAGTCAGGCCACTGGCTTCAGGCCCTCCCTTGAATCTAGGGACAGTACTTGATCGGGCAACGATACGCATCGCCGTATGCCTTCGCTTAGGTTTAAAGGTGTGCGAGCCTCACACATGTCCCTGTGGTATCCAGGTGGATTATTTCGGACGCCATGGACTTAGCTGCCGCAAAAGCGCTGGCCGTGCATATCGCCATGGGACTCTTAATTCCATACTTCGTCGGGCTTTTGCCACAGCATCGATTCCTGCTACACTGGAACCGAATGGTTTATGCAGAGATGATGGCAAGAGACCCGATGGAGCGACATTAGTGCCATGGTCGATGGGACGTGTTCTTGTGTGGGATGCAACTTGCGTAGATACGCTGGCAGTATCTCATATCAAGAATACGTCTCGTAAAGCCAGCGCAGCCGCTGAAGCTGCTCAAATACTCAAGCACCGCAAATATTCACTTTTATCTAACGAATATGAATTTGCGGGGCTGGGTTTTGAAACATTGGGTCCATGGTCGTCCGATACAAAAAGGATCATAAAAGATATTTCTCAGAAACTGGTCCACACTTCTGGTGACCCAAGAGCTGGCGCTTATTTAGCCCAAAGGCTGAGTCTAGCAGTGCAGAGAGGCAATAGTGCCAGCGTCTTGGATACAATGCCACAGGACAATCTTTTAGACGGCGTGTTTTTTCTTTAAATTTGTATGTGTATGTTCTTTTTATTTTTATTTTGTATTTTATAAAAAATACCTGAACATAACATTCTCAAAACATATTATATAATATATATGTGTTTTCTTTTTTTAAATCTATTAATTCTTACATAATTTTTAAATTTATTTTTACTCAATAATAGGAACGATGTCCCCATGCCATCACCAGTCAGATCTATTGTTCAATTGTCATTGTTGTCGATGACCGGGGTCCTAAAGTCTAAACCCTAAAGTCGGTGCATTTCCAACGAGTTCATCAAATAGACTAAAAAAGTGGAATCAGCGTATTTACAATAATTAAATAATTGACAATTAAAATAATATTTAAAGTTGTTGCTTATGGTGTTAGCTATCTAGTCCTGCGTGGTTGTTGGTGTTTTACAAGTAACGTGTATAAACTGCCATAAGGATAAACTAACAACCCGAGCGGCACAAAATATCAAAAAAGTTCGCGCTACAAAAACTGTCAATGAATTTACTACTTATTTCGCAAATATAAAAATATCTTAAAAGACATACCTGCAAGTAATATATTAAATTACGATGAAACAAATCTCTCAGATAATCCCGGATCGTCAAAATGCATTTTTAAGCGTGAAATAAAATATCCTGAAAGAGTTCTCAATCACACCAAGGGTAGTATATCGATTATGTTTGCAGCGGCAGCAGATGGAATACTCTTGCCAACTTATACTGTTTATAAAGCAGAGCATTTGTGGACGTCATGGTGTCAAAATGGACCAAAGGATAGCAGATATAATCGAACTAAATCCGGCTGGTTCGATTCCACTGGTTTTGAAGATTGGTTCCAGACAATCGTTATACCTTGGGCTGCAAAGCTACAAGGCCCCAAAGTGGTTATTGGTGATAACCTTTCTAGACATTTAAGCGTGAATATATTACCCCTATGTGAAGAAAAAAATATAAGGTTCACATTTCTGCCTCCTAATTCTACGCACGTTATACAACTTTTAGATGTCGCATTTTTTGGTCCCATAAAAAAATGGCGTCAGATTTTAACTACCTACAAATATGAAAATCTATCAGAAATTCAGTTTAATAAAACTTATTTCCCATTATTACTTAACTATCTTATAGATGCAATAAACGTGACAAGCAAGGAAAATATAATTTCCGGGTTTAAGGCTACAAGGATAGTCCCTTTTATGCCTGAAAAAATTTTAAGGAAGCTTCCTGAATGTGATGAAGAAAATAAATATAAAGTAGACACCGCAATTTTGGATTATCTAAAAGCTAACCGGTCTGTAAATCCTCTTAAGAAAACTATTAATAAAAAAGTCAGTATTGTTAAACCCGGTGCATCAGTTTCTTCTGAAGAAATAGAAAACTTGTTGTCCAAGTAACCAATGAAAGGAAGAAAATCAAATAGCAAAGGTCTATTAAAGAAACTGAAGGCTGAAGCTCTGAATCATACTACATCTGGATTAGAATGCGAATTTCAAAACCCAGAACCTATTATGAATCAAACACCAGAATTCGACTCTACATCTAAGTCAGGTGTAGAAAAAGTAACTATTTTATCTGAAATAAAATTCAGTCCATATAGTCGTGCTTACACTGATTTGAAAAAAAGTAATTTGCAATTGCATGTAATAGATAAAACTCACGATATATAATCATCACTATCACACACGGGGAAAGTTGATTTGACTTTATCTAATATCAGAAAGAGATAACTTGGAAAAAAATTACTGCGGTTCTTGCGGTTGCGATTCCCTGCGGAGCATCGCCGACACGACAGCTCGCAGGTAGAGGTCTTGTCCGATTTCGCGGACCAGGATCTCCCTCTCCGCATTCCATGCGGGGCATGCCTCCAGCGTATGCTGAGCAGTGTCCCGGTCCGCACCGCAGTGGTGGCACATTGCCGACGATTCGCGTCCGATCTTACACAGGTATTCTCCAAAACAACCGTGACCGGTCATTACCTGCGTAAGTCGGAAGGTGACTCGTCGCTTTCTTCTCATCCAATTTCATCATCATCATCATCACCACCCTTTTCTCGTCCTCTGCTGGACATAGGTCTCTCCAAGGGCACGCCTTTGGGCTCAATCCTCAGCTCTCAATCTCCAACTGCTTATATCACCAGCCACCTTGCGTATATCGTCACTCCACCTAGCTGGAGGGCGTCCTACGCTACGTTTGCCAAGGCGTGGTCTCCAATCCAGAACACGTCTTCTCCAACGGTCGTCGGTTCTGCGACATATGTGTCCAGCCCACTGCCACTTCAGCTTACTAATTCTTTGGTATTCCAATTTATGTTCTTGAATTTTGCTTTTGTGTATTGCGTTCATAGGCACCACGAAAAAAATAAACGTGTTTATTGCGGGTTGCATATCAGTTTAATTAATTAATACAAACCCAAAATACAGTGTAAGTATTACCACAACAGTAGCTTATGAACTTATAGCAAGATTAATTAGATGATTATTCAAGATGTTTCCTGGTACTAAAGTATATGGTACTTATACCTATATTTTTAAACAAAAATGAAATTCTTATATTTACTTTGGCAATAAAGAAGAACTACGCTGAATTGGTATCGGCAAGAAATAATTTCAGATTTCTGTGCAGTGGAAAGATACGTATAAGTACAATCTAAGATATCCTAAGTACAATCCAAGATATTTAAGTTATGTAAAAGCAAAACCAGCAACATCCACCTGCATTTTTTTCTTGAGAATTTGAAAAAAATTGTGAATACGTAATAACGAATACAAATTATGAATAATTTATGATAACAAGTTGAACAAAGGTTCAATGTTTTGTTATGTTAGTTTTGATCTTATTGTTAAATTCCGAGCCATCAGAATGTCCTTATGAATATTGCTTCTATATGACTAATTTATTGGACATTGTACTTTGAGTAATCAATATTCTCAAACTTAAATGTTCCCCGAAGACCCTCTCGGGGGTTTGTTAAGAGCAATTCCACATCGGATTCCAGAATAAAATCATTCACGTCAGGCCAATAAAAAAGGTCCGCCTTCCTTCTTCTCATAAATTTAACCAGCATATCCGAATTTTCCGTTAACTCTAAAATCTTCCCAACATAAAACTTATTCGTTTTATGTCCTCTAAATCTAACGAGAAGGAAACTGTTAATTTGTTTCTCTACCATATTCTCTGAAGAACATTGCGTTGTTATTTCTAAATTATGCGTTTCTAATTCCTCTACTGTATCGCTTTCTTCTAATGTAGAAATAAAAGTTCCATCATCAGAAGACTCTTAATGAATACTCATCATCACTGCCCTCATCAATCTCTTCTTCTAATAATCTTTTTTTATTATGAGTAATTTTTTTACCAAGTTTTCTCTTTCCGATATTAGATAAAGTCAAATCAACTTTCCCCGTGGAAGTCGATGCTACCGGGTTGACCGGGTTGTAATAGTCAAATAATTTTAAATCAATTTCTGGTTTGAAATAAGACTGTTTCGGTGTGTGTGATAGTGATGAATATATATCGTGAGTTTTATCTATTACATGCAATTGCAAATTACTTTTTTTCAAATCAGTGTAAGCACCATTATATGGATTGAATTTTATTTCAGATAAAATAGTTGCTTTTTCTCCACCTGACTTAGATGTAGAGTCGAATTCTGGTGTTTGATTCCTAATAGGTTCTGGTGAAGGTACTGAATTATGAAATTTGAATTTTAATCTAGACGTAGTTTGATTCAGAGCCTGAGCCTTCAGTTTCTTTATTAGACCTTTCTTATTCGATTTTCTTTTTTTATTTGGTTTCTTCGACCTGACTTGAAACTGATGCACCGGGTTCAACAATACTGACTTTTTTATTTACGGTTTTCTTAAGAGGATTTACAGACCCGTTAGCTTTTAGATAATCCAAAAGTGCTGAGTCTACTTTATATTTAATTTCTTCATCACATTCAGGAAGCTTCCTTAAAATTTTTTCAGGGTTAAAAGGGACTATCACTGTAGCCTTAAACCCGGAAATTATATTTTCCTTGCTTGTCACGTTTATTGCATTTATGAGATATTTAAATAATAATGGGAAATGAGTTTTATTTAACTGACTATCTGATGGCGATTCACATTTGTAGTTAAAATCTGACGCCATTTTTTTAAGTGGACAAAAAAATGCGACATCTAAAGGTTGTGTAACGTGCGTAGAATGAGGAGGCAGAAATGTAAACCTTATATTTTTTTCTTCACATAGGCGTATTATATTCACGCTTAAATGGCTAGAAAGGTTATCACCAATAACCACTTTGGGGCCTTGTAGCTTTTCAGCCCAAGATATAACGGTTGTCTAAAACCAATCTTCAAAAACAGTGGAATGGAACCAGCCGGATTTAGTTCGATTATATCTGCTACCGTTTGGTTTATTTTGACACCATGACGTCCACAAATGATCTGCTTTTTAAACATTATAAGTTGGCAAGAGTATTCCATCTGCTGCCGCTGCAAACATAATCGATATCCTACCCTTGATGTGATTGAGAACTCTTTCAGGATATTTTATTTCACGCTTAAAAATGCATTTTGACGATCCGGGATTATCTGAGAGATTTGTTTTATATTATATTTTAAGGTATCTTTTAGATTTGCGAAATACATAGTAAATTCATCGACAGTTTTTGCAGCGCGATCTTTTTTGATATTTTGTGCCGCTCGGGTTGTTAGTTTATCCTTATGGCGAGCCAGAAAATTACTTATCCACCATTTGCCTGGCGGTTTGTAATTAAAAATGTGTTGTTTATTGTTTCCTTTCAAGTAATTAAATACAACAAAACTTAAATCTAATCGTGAGAGGGGAGCGCCAAAATCACCTGCTGCTATTAAAACATTTACTATCTGTTTTTCTTCAGAATAGGTAAGTCTTTGTTGGTTTGGCTTTTTATTATGTTTATTTTTTACTTTATTTTCGATAGTTCGCCGTGGTATGTGGAATCGTTTTGAGGCTGCCAGGGACGAAATTTTTCTACTTTTGACACAGGTCTACGGCAACTTCTAACATTTCTGTAGAATAATTTTTATATGTTTGGACCGATGTGTTAAACCGAAATCTTCCATGTTCTAAAATAATAAAAACAAATATATAAATTTTAGGTTTGATTGCGTTATATGAATAATTATTGTGTATGCGATCCGCACATATTGCACTTTCAGTAAGGCACGGGCATAATTGGCAAAAAAATTTAAAATAGGTATGCCAAAGGAGACAAAGACGCATAACAAGTTAAAAGTACAAAGGTGCGATATGTTTTGGTATAGTTTGTCTAAGAAATTGAAGATTTTAATTCTGAATTAACATATTTCAGCTTCAACTTTACTTTTAAATATGTCAAAGTTAACATCACGATCTGGTTTACACTGGATGTTGAATTTGCCAACACTAATTGCGAATTTCTTGTAGCTTGCAGCACTGCAAATCAATATGATTTAAATAAAGGAACCTTAGTTTAGTGTAATATTAAAAATATACTTTCGTAGACAAAGTTTATCCCAATTATTTTAATAAAAGTTTTGGAGCACTTGATTGTAGATCACTCACGCACGAACTAACAAACTTAACTGACAAATTATATGTGATATAATTAACTGACAAAAATGACATCGAAATGACGTACAGGGTTTCCATAAATAATTCGGTGTTGTCATTTATAAATTCAATTTTGACATCAAGGCATCCATACCCTTAAAAAAACTATATTGAAGTCATTCTAAGGTGTTTTTGGTTATGGCATTTTTTTTTTACAGTTAACAGGCAAGCGCTTGACCGTTGATTTGCCTGATCTTAAGCATAGTCACGGTCTAGAATGGAGCGCGCCTGCCTGCCCAGAAGGAACCCGCTTACCCTCACTTTTGCTTTGTATAAGCTGAGCAGGTACGTCAGGAGCCTAGTATTAAGGATACATTCCATTGCCTTGCACAGAATGGAAGTAACCGAGATGGGCCTGTAACTGGCAGGGTCAGCACAAATACCCTTCTTAGGCACGGGCTGCACGTTAGGTAGCTTCCAGGACTTAGCCACTTTACCAGTCTCAAGAGAGAGGCGAAACAGACGTGTCAGGATAGGAGACAGTTCAGGCGCACAGTTCCTCACGACAATTGCTGGAATGCCATCAGGTCCGCTAGCCTTGTTCACGTACAGACTGCGTAGCATTTTGCGAACTTCCTTTTACCGAATGTGTGGAGTAGACAGATACAGATTTCACCAGACTGTGGTCGGACTTACCTAACGGTGAGGAGACCGTTACTGAGTAACGGTCCGGATCAGTTGTCGGCAGAAGGTCCAAGCAATAGGCTTTATGCGAGTCAACGTCAGGTACCCGTGTAGCACCATGGACCAGCAGGGAAAGACCTAACGCTAAGGCTAGCCTTCGTGTCTCTAACCCAGCATGGTCAGTGTCCTGGTATGGAAATAGCCACTCCTTGTGGTGGGCATTAAAATCCCCCAGAAACACCAATTGGGCAGTGGGGCACATCTGGTGAGCCGCATGAGCCGCCTCACTGAGGTATTCTGGAAGCCTTGTTGTCTCCTGATTCCTGCTGTGCGATCGGTAGACACAGGCATACAGGATTTTCTCCATACCCGTCTCCACCAAACCCCGAAGTACCGACAATGTGGTGTCTTCAAATCGTCGGAGACGCCGAAAGCAGATGTCGTTCCGGGTGTAAACACATACGCCTGCTCGTGATTTAACCGATGACCGGCACGATGGCGCAACCTCGGGATTTTTCGACAATTGGTGGGGCAGCCTCTTGTGAGTGGCTAGCTCACTTCTAGCCCCGCGAATTACACGTGACAATATACTATTGTTTGCGCTTTGCACATTTAAATAACTCTTATATAACATTTTTTTTTAATTCTTTCTCTTTAATTTAAAGCTCTTTAATGTTATGAGTTTAAAAATAGCATTTATAAAAAAATTAATCATCATTATAAAAGTTATACTGATTTAATATCAAAATGAGGGAATGATAAGTATTTTTTTATATTAATCGATATTTTAAGCTTTTTAAACAAAACGAAGTTACAAAGATCTTTGGGTGCGGTAGTTTTAGGCTTTCAAGGTCCCTGTGAATGCGACTTTAATGTGTGTACGATAACGATTCTGATTAGGAATATTAATTAAAGATTAATAAAATTATTAACGTTTCTAAACAACGTATTTTAAGCATTATTTGTATCAAACATAAGGGAGCGGCTAACATTATTTACGGTACGTCAAAAAAACTTTTAAGGAAATACTAATTAGTTTTTGTATGAGATGAGTATAAGTATTGAGCCATCTATCTGCGGTCGGCTAGCGGTGCACCGTGTCTCGGATCCCGCTACCCTCCGCGACTAGCATTTGACATGGATCGCATATCACAACGTGTGGTCCGATAATTGTTTAAAAGAGGCAGGGTCTTGACAATAGCACTCCAACTGGAGTTGAAAAGTAGTTGATCATAAATACGTGCAATTACTGATAGCAACTCACGTTTAGTACTGTTATGAGAAGGAATCTTAGAGCCAATAATAAAACCTAATTCAGTCAAGTCCTAATAATTTCTTATGTTTACGGGACATAAATATGGGATATATTTATGTCAAATGATAATTGAGAATCCCCTAATTAAGTCTCATGAGGTGAATTAGATTTCCATTTCCTAAGTGACATACAAGCTGATGCAAGTATATTGGTGGTTTCATTACGAATATAAATTATTTCATTTTATCATTTAGTAGAACATAAAATGAAATACATTGAAAAGCTTAACCTGTAATACATTAATTTCCGTAGAAGAACAAATTTCCCTCCTCAACTTCAAAATCACATTTCTCCCACATGCCGTCGGCATTCTTAGCCTCCCACTTATTTGTGCCAGCCTTCAACAATTTCTCATTCTCTCCTAACAATTCATCCTTGAGCTTCTTCATAACATACTGCAATTGTGTAGGCTCACTAGTAAAATTTAAGGCACTTTTACCTGTTGTGATGTATGTTAAAAACTCTTGTGTGAAATGGCGTTTCCTAAACCCAGTGAATGAAGGCCTACTAACAGGCATTGGGTTAATATTCCCTAATGATTTTGTTAGTAGCGCTTGTGCCATTTTCGAAACATATTTAAAAGTAATCGGACTGAATATGACTTGTTCTTTCTCTCCTCTCTTTAGGAATACATTGTTCAACTCCTTTCTTGTATGCCATTTCTATTTATTAGTAATTTTCTCAAGCCCATTCAGATTTTTCAAATAAGTCCCAAAAATAGCATGGAAGACAACTTCAGATGTTTTTAACGAGTCAGCGCCACTCCTCATAACCATCTTTACATTCCTAGTGTTGCAAAAATCAGAGTAATATTTGATGGCGCTAGAACCAGAAAAGCTCCATTGAACTGTCCCTTTATTTCTCCACATACTTATAAACAATAATAGAGGGTATTTCCCTTCTTCAGCTTTCTGTGTAGATCTGGCTGTAGTCAACAAAAGTATGTCTCCCAGCTCCTTTAGAACTCCTGAAATATTTCCAGGAAGTGTTGCCTCCTTTAATGCCATTATTATTTCTGTAGCCATTGGTAACATTTGGAGGCTGTTGCTTAAAGCTGATTTCAACTTATCAAAGAATTTATCTTGTCATTGGTCCTTAACTTCTCAAAATCCCAGTTCTTCGCTCAGGAGCCAATGTCACTCCTTGCAACAATGTAATATGCTAATTGGTAAGCCCATATTGAGATATGTTTTGTATATTTTCCCGCTTCTGAGACACAGCCATAAGCTTGCCATCTCTAGTCCTCTTAACCCCTTCCTTAGCCACAGAGCTTCGTACCCTGAATCTAGTAACTCCAGTCCTTACTTCGTCGAAGAAGGCTCTAAACAATGTTATAATTTCAACAGTGGGTGTAGCAACGAGGAAATCAATTTTAATTTTTCCTGCCTAATCTTTTCTACGACAGACTTAACTGTAACATCAACGCCATCTATCTTAGCTGTGTATTCCAAAAATCTCAAATGTCCAGGCTTGTCATTTTCCTCTTTTCTGAGGCACGTAAAGACTGTCATTAAAAATCCACAAATCTCGTCTGAAATGTCCAAATCAATCATATTTCTTTCTACATTATTAACAAGTGTTTTCGCCTTAGCATGTCCTAATTGTTTCATTATTATCTCCACTATTTGTAAAAATTTTTCTATTTCTATATCCCTCTCCTTTACAATATTTTCCTCTGTATCCATTCGTGATGTTCTAGCTGTCTCCATTTTACTTTTGGTTGAATAAAAAGTTATAATTTATAATATTATAATCTCTGTTATTGCAGTAACTGTCCCGATATTATTTACTAAAGTATTACTAGTATGTACTATTTACTTAATATTATTTACTAAAGTATTTCGAACATCAAGGTATATGAAAGATGTAATATTTAGATAAAATACAATTTTTAAAAAATATAGCCGTCCACATCTCGTAGTAAGCGCCTTCTGTTTTCTTTGCTTTAAAAATTAGCTCACCACCACCGAGAAAGCCGTCGTCGCTCTCTATTTAGACGACTATTAGCCTCTTGCCTTTGTCGGGATTTTTAGGTCTATAAGGCCACTCAAGTATGCTCGACGGGAGTTCTCGGTATACATAATTAGCAGTATGACCTAATCGTGGTAAATAGTTTAAAAATGGAATATAATTTATTACTACTATATGAAAAAACAAGACAACTCACATTCATTTACTCGAGTTTCAACCAAGCAATATATTTTTCACGTCGACACGACCCCATCTTGAGCAAAATAACTTTCCCTCCATATTTGCAAATCTGGTCCATCGACTATATATAATAACATCTTTATCGAATGTTAGGTAACTTTCTATATTTTTACAAATATTTCGTATTCCATATTTTATACAAATGAATAAACAAAAATCTATTTAAAAAAAAATTGTGACAAAACTAAAATGATATATTTTTATCTGGATAAGTTCATTCGTTCTCCATTGGTTTGGTGAACGTGGACGAGACCTTAATATTAATTGTCAGTTCATCGGAAAATGGCGTCTTGAATGTTGGCAAAACTGTTTTCGTAACTTTGGAAGTCAAATTAAAGTGGATTTTAGTAGTTAAGTGGAATATTGTTGTATTATAAATGAATGTGTATTGTTAACTGTTTGCAGTGCATAATAAAGCGAAGTTATCAGCAATTCACTTGGAATATTTAAAATTACGGTTTGTTTTTATCCATTCCTATTGTGATTGGAATAGTTATAGTATAGATGTTTTACAGAGTAGTTGGACTACGTTCAGTAAGTACTTACCTATCGGTAATTACGGGTAAAGAGGACATGAGGTTGACTGACCTTGGCTGAGCAGCTGTTGTTAATCGTTCGGTTACAGTAGTAAGAAAGTGAAATTTATGCACCTCTGAAAAGAGCTTTTTTTATATGTCCGAGTTATCGTGTATCATAAATTAACATATTTTTTTCCTCAGCCAAACGTACATGCTGTAAATACTGTTTTCATATTTATGTCTGGTCTGATCCTATATGATCCTAAATCCTAAATTCTCATCCAACTGCACATTATTACATTTATAGGAAGATGTTTGTTTCTTGGTCGCTTACTTCTTCCATCTATCTGACTCACTTTCATTTAATAGATGTTCCTCATCACTGCATGGTTAGTACTCACTGTACATTTATATTCTAATCCATCTTCTCCAACACTACCTGTAGGAGTCACCTCCACCGTTTCATCTAGATTAGTAGTTAGCTCATTCACAGGTATCTACCACAGGTTTTTCTTCCAGGTTTATTGGTGTTATAGATTCCTTTTCTTCGCCTTCCTTCACTTGAAGTTTCTTCTCCTTACGATCTTGGTTTAGGAATACAACATATCTCTTTGTCTCCACTGTGTTTGTTTCTGGAAAATAAATTCTATACCCCTTCACATTTTATTTATAACCCACTGTCAACCTTTTTTTACCTTTCTTGTCCCACTTCCTCCTTCGTTCCTTCGGAATGTGAGCATAAACTTCCGTTCCGAAGACTTTTAACTGGTGAATGTCAAACCTTTTGTTTGTCCATACTTCAAATGGTGACCTTCCATTTTCATGTCTTTTTCCACTTCTATTCAAGACAAATACTGCTGTATTAATTGCTTCCGCCCACAGTTTCTTTGGAAAGTTTTCTCCGGCGTATATGGTACAGTTGTTTGGTGTGTCGTCCCACGTTTTAAAAACTTCTTTGTTTATGAATTCTAAGCCATTATCACTTCTAAACATTTTTACTCTGTTTCCTGTTATGCTTTCGGCCTTATTAATGAAGTTCTCAATGCACTATTTAATTTCATATTTTGTTTTAGTATACACTTCTAATTCAAATAGTCGTCAGTATGACAAAATATCTCGCCCCTCCAACAGATGCTTCTTCCATTGGGCCGCAAGTATCCGCATGAATTAGCTCGCAAGTCCTTGTACTCACGTTCTCACTCTTCGTGTACGGTAGTCGATGTATCTTTCCAGCTAAACAACTTTCACACTTAGGTTTCGTATCAGTCGTTCGCTCTTGACAGAGTGGTCGTGGTTGACGATGATGCATCGTTTTTGGCTAATGTAGCCCCCGCTATGTGTCTCCATTTGATGCGGTCTTCAGCATCTCTAAAACATTGGACTATGGAGGTCTGTGTTGTAGCTTTTATAATGTCTGTCCAACGCTTGGGTACTCGACCGCGCGACCGCTTGCCTTCTACTTGCCCTTGGACAACGAGTCGTTCCATGGAGTGTTCATTTCGAACAATATGTCCGAAGTATTTGAGAATTCGTGTTTGCACAGTCGACGATAGTCTTTTTTTGATTTTTAGTTCCTCCAAGATCGAGATGTTAGTCCGAAATGCTGTCCAAGGGATCCGCAGCAGTCGCCGCCAACACCACATTTCGAGTGCGTCAATTTTGCGTCGGTCTTTCTGTCGAACCGTCCATGTTTCTGCGCCGTAAAGAAATATAGGGAAGACTAGGCTTCTCATCAGGCGGACTTTGGTGGCTTTTGTTATATTGCGGTTGCACCAGACTTTTTTTAGCTTATCAACAGCAGACCTTGTGATAGCACATCTCCTTCGAATCTCGTCCTCACATCCACCCGTGTTCGTGATTGTGGAGCCGAGGTACACGTAGCTTTGGACTACTTCACAGTTGCCAATCAAAGATATATCTGGCCGATTCAGTTCAGCACGGTCCACGATCATCATCTTGGTTTTGATTCTATTGATCGCAAGTCCGAAGGAGAGGCTTATTGTCTCCAGGCGTGTCAGCAAGTGTTCCATGTCTTCTTTTGTTTGAGCGAGAAGAGTAGTGTCATCGGCGTATCTTAAATTGGATATCTTACGACCTCCTACTGAAACCCCCTTGTCCCCTTGCTCCAAAAATATTCTCATAATACACTCCGTATATATGTTGAATAGGAGTGGAGAGAGTATGCACCCTTGCCGAACACCAGCATGTGTCTGAAAGCTTTTTGAGTCAATGTCGTCTATTCGAACAGTCGCAGTCCCGTCCTCGTATAGTCGGCAAATGAGACGAACAAGGTGGTTAGGTACTCCCATTTGTATGAGTACGTCCCATAACTTGTGCCATTTCACGGTGTCGAAGGCCTTGCGAAAGTCGACGAAGCAGATATAGAGCGGGCTGTTAAACTCTCTAGACTTTTCGATTATTTGTCGAAGAATTAAAATCTGCTCCCTTGTCCCTCGACCCTTGATGAATCCTGCAGGATTCATCAAGGATTCATCACTTAGGTTTAGGGGTTTGTTTAACATCAACATTATGTTTTGGCAGAATGTTTTTTAGGTAAGTAAAGTTTTGATGCACGATTTATCTGTGCCACTCATTTAAGTCATTATTCACTAGTGTTGCAGAACTTGCAGTCTCGTAATTATACTTATACCGTAATTCCAAATAATAAGAATTGCCAATTATTTCCGCCACGCACCAACTTGGTTATCTTTGTAAAGTTTGCATGACCGGTCATCTGTCATAATGACGTAACCTTTATCTGTGGCGCGAATGACTGAAAACAGGTTGTTATTTAGTTCTGGAACCTACAAAACGTTGTCTATGACCGTATCAATCCGTACGGTCCCGTTCGACACCTGCACCGCCATATTTCCGCAGGCGAGGACACTAATTGTCGCACCGTTACCTACAACAACTGATTGTTCTGTGGTACTAGTAAATGATTTAAACAATGCGCCATTTCTACACATATGTTCACTAGCACCAGAGTCCACCAACCACTTTGATTTATGCAGTTCATGTGACGAACTAGAAACTACAAATTCATTACTCTTCGTTTTGTTCTCAGTCTTACTAACTTTTTGTTTACGAAACCTACTGTTTACGCCGAACTGATATCGGGGGATCAAACGGTAAATGAAACTAGGGAAGAGCTCTCCACTGTTCACACTGTAATTTATTTTGTCTGATCAATTTAACAAAATCACTTTTACACTATATATATTCAGTAGCGAATCTAGACAGCGCAATTCAGGAAACTGACAGATTTTATTACTGCCATCTATCGCTACCGAGTAGTAACACATGCCATTATACATGCCCCCCACCAAGGATATTATTGCAAATAATGTCCTTTACAAACCGCCCACCATGATACATGTGAGCTAAATGTAACAATATATGACAAGTATAATAATGGCCTTATAGTCTAATCTTATTTTATATTTATTTGTTACACTTGGTTACATACCTGTACTATTTTAAAACTATATTATTTTTATTACTTCTATGGCTTTTAACATTTATATCACTTTCTTTACACTTAGTTTTTGTATGTAACAATCTATGATGTCTACGTTTACAAATTCTACACCTCGCTGAATTACGACAACATTTGGCAATGTGATTTTGAGCTAAGCAATTAAAACATAATTTATTACTTTCAATGAAATTACGACACGTATCTACATTTTGTTTTGAAAACTGCTTACATTTTCCCAGTTTATGATATTAATTACAATACAAACATGAAATAGTAGTTACATGCATTGCTTTAGGCTCAATAATAGATTTATTGCTTATATAACTTAAGTTAGGTTCTAAAAATTCCAATGCTCTAAAACGACTCGTCAAGAATTGTTGAAACTGTTCAAACGATGGCAATTCTTCCGTGTCAACAATACCAGTTACATTCATTTCCCACGCTTTTCTACTATCAATATCCAATTTCAAAGAGAGAATATGAACAACTATAACATCCCACGAACTAATATCTATACCTAAGTTAGTCAATGCAGTTAAGCAATCTGTAGAAGTGTCTAGCAATTCTCTTAATGCGCTAGCTGATTCCGCTTGTATGTTCTTTTGATTTAATAATTTAATTGCAATTTCACAAATATTTCTTATTCGCGATTCAAGCTGTGACCAACATCTATCGTAATTAACCTCAGATATCGGAACGTGTCTAAGTAATTGCTCAGCCTCGCCAGTGAGACAGCTTTTGAGGTAGTGTAATTTCTGAACCTTATCTAAAGAATCGTTTTTATCTACCAGCGACAAAAATAAATCCCGAAAGGTCGGCCACTCTGTATATATACCTGAAAACGTAGGTATCGTTATTTTTGGTAACTTAACATTATTTCCATTACTAATCGACTCAGAAGTATTTGACGTATTAAACCTTTCATCTTCATACTTTAACAAATCAAATTTTAATTGACATTTCATATCTATATATACATTTTCAGCATTATCATAAATTTTATTTTTTACATACAAAGTTGAATCTACATCTATGTCATCATAATCTTTTATAATATCAGTATGTGTTGAAGTAAATTGTGACCACAAAGCTTCGAAATATTCTAACATCACTTCCACATACTGTTGAGTAATCTTGTCCTTAGAAATAATTATTTTGAGCATTTAATAGTCGTTTATAAACATCTGTTTGAACTGAAACGACATTTTTTACAACAAAATTGACAAGAAGAGTCATACAAACTTCAAACCAATTACAAATTAATAATCCAATTTAAATTAAAACACAATATTCTTTAAACATACACATTAAAAATAGTCGGGTTTTAGACAACTTTCTTTTAAAACATTACAAGTCCCATAAAATAATTCGGCAATTTTTACAAGTCTTTTTTACATTAACATTTATGTGAAATCGGGCATAGGTTCCCCGTCTCAAAAGAGTTTTGCCATATTATTTAACAAGTCTAAACTACAATATTTTTATCATCTATCAATCCTTTTTTGTGTCTACCAAGTAATCTCTTTATATTAATATAATGTTCAAATTTTCATTTATTCACTTTTACAGTTACTTCATTTTAAATATTATTTAGATAATAGTTTACTCACGGTTTTCCAGTATCACTCACTATAACACATTTTTTTTATGTAGTAAATAAGTTTCTCCTAGCCGCTGAATAGTGCTTCTTAAAGCGGCTGCAATTTTTGAATTGCTTTGTTGTCGTCCTGCTGACTTCACAACTTTCCCTTCTCAACACCAACTCTTGTAGATTATCTTGTGTCTGCTTCACAACGATAACCAAAATATCGATAGGACTGGAGAGGTGCCCGTATTTGACCAGAGGGCACCTCTGCTAGTATCTTCTTCTTCACTAGTAATCCGGCTCGAAGGACCAATGTTTACGCCGAACTGATATCGGGGGATCAAACGGTAAATGAAACTAGGGAAGAGCTTTCCACTGTTCACACTATAATTTGTTTTGTCTGATCAATTTAACAAAATCACTTTTACACTATGTATATTCAGTAGCGAATCTAGACAGCGCGATTCAGGAAACTGACAGATTTTATTACTGCCATCTATCGCTACCGAGTAGTAACACATGCCATTATACACCTACACTGCGCCTTGAAATGTCCGAAATTTCCACAATAAAACCAGTTTTTATTATTTACGTTTACTTCACTGCCTTTTATTTTTTCTGCAATCACTTTGAAAATGTCCAACTTTACTACACGTGTAGCACTTTATTTGTCTTGTATTTTTCAAAACGAACGCAGAGGATGAAGATTTCTGGGACTCTTCAATCTTGCATTTCACCATCTCTTCTTCAATTAAAAATCTGGCCACCAAGTTATCAATGGTTTGCTTATCTTGGGGTGCCGACTTCTACGCCGACACAAAACACATGTATTCGTCAGGCAACGACATCAACATTTTTGTGATAACGAACTTATCATCTCATCTCCTCTCCCATCTGTTTTAACACGTTTCTCATCTTAGATTTTGGACAAAAAAACTGACATATTGATACCCTTTTCGTATTTGTACTGGAAATAACGTTGTTGTATAATGTGTACACTAGTTTCAGTCTTCTGTTCATGAACGCTTTGAAGTTTTCGTCACATTTAAGCAAAACTGGTACATATGATGATGTGTAACATGGCCTCTTCCGCCATCCGTGTAACTAACAACGCCTGCGCCTTGGCATCTTCAGCTTCTCGTTTCGTTATTTTAGCAGGAGCTTCGGGCTAATAAATTTTCCCTCCACAACGTCCATTAAACCTTGGCCTCTCAACAGCACCGTAGTCTGAAATTTCCAGATATTCCAATTTCTGGAACCCTCCAGCTTGATCACGTTCACGTTATTGTTACTCTCCATGTTCCGACCCTGTTCACAATCCAGAACAAGTTATCCTTAGTTTTGAACACACCGCGCCACACCACGTGCCGCTGTGAAACTTAACCTCACTTTCTTTCCCGCCGATGCGTAACTGCTACCAATATCCAATTTCAACTAACGCCGAACTTTTGATTCTAACTAACTCACGGATTGGATATACTGGATTATGTGCCTGGGCCCATAACCTAAAGGTAATATTCAACACATATAATTTAATCGGCTCAAGTACCTACTAGGTTCATGAAAGCAATTGACAGAAGAAAAAAAAACAAAACAGTATTGCCAACTTAAAATAAATGTATGAACATTGTACACTACATATTTAACAGCTTTGCCACCCAGTAGCCCACCCGACGATAAATGCTACGATGTTTTATGCTCTTACTGTGAATATTGTACCTGGTACTGGTTGCAAAACGCGCTTCCTCCGTCGTATACACCTATATATAACTAGTTGTGCCCGCAACTCGCTCTGCTTCACGTGCTCGAAATTTCACTGCTGTCCTTGCAATGGTTGTAGTAAAAGAAATTCACACTCCCGAATGCGAGGAACGGTTTTCTTAAATCCTCTCTCTCCATGATGATATGGAGTGTACACTGGTCCAGGGTGACATGTGTTTGGATTCCTAGCGCTAGTCTATCTCGGCCGAATCTTGGACACTCCAAGATAAGATGGAGGGTTGTTTCCTCGAAATCGGGGTCGTAGACACAGGAAGGACTTTTGTTCTGTGAGTTCGGACATAACTCAATACATGAAAAAAAATGATTTTACAAGTTTCGTTGTAATGTCGTAACATTTGTAGGTCTATATTTCATTCATAAACGAAAGGACGACGACACGCTCGCGCGCGCTTGCGTTTGTGGTCGCCCGCCATTGGCGTAGTACGTGTTCACCGACGCTCGCGCATTTTATTGATGACAACGGATAATTAACTATGGATATCGATACAGAAACATGTATAATTGATAAAAAAAAAAAACTTCTCTGATTTTTCTTTACCTTAATAGCATTACACTTGCTTATTGATATTCAGACCAGAAACTACCACCAGTTCGGAAAAGAAACACCCAGCCCTGAGAAGAACCGGCGAAATAAACTCAGCGGGTTTTGTTTACATGTATCATGCTTCATTTACAAAAAAAGAGAGAAATAACAATGCGGCGATCGTCTCATTCCCAAGGTGTGCTATCATCCATAAATTCATTCATTGTATAATAACTTAAGCACACAAGCGTTCCTTTACGATTTTTTTATATTTAGCATCTGAGGCATTATGAACGCTTTCTGGGATCCTGTTTATTTATTTATTTATTTTATTTTGGACAAGCAACAGTAGAGACATTAGATATACAGTTAAATAAAGGTTGAAAAGTTTTTTTGACAAATGTTCTACTGCTTATAGGTTATCACATCATTAGTAAACCATCACATTATACATGGACATTAAATAAAGTTAATCGTTAACAATTACAAGTCCATAAAATACAAATACTTTAACATCATTAAAATTATGAAAAATATTTTGAAATTATTATTAAATTTACGATTGAATATTTATATACACTTACATACTAATTTAGAGAAAAAAAATTAACAACAAAAGGAAAATAAAAAACAATTTTAGAGAACAAAAAAACAAACAAAGGCACAAGTTAGTGAATAATAAGTCAAATTGGGTCGATTGAAAGATAGTCCACTGTTGTAAAACCGTATACATTGCCCCACAAAAGAGTTACTGTTGTTTAATCTATGCAGTCGAGTAACGGGAATAATTAGTTTGTGTTTGTTCCTTGGTAATGTTATGAGTATCACATTTTCTCACAAAATCATTAATACTTTTCCGTACATACATAACATTCAATTTCTGTGTTTTTTTTTTTATAAATCTAATAATTCTTAATTTATTTTTACTCAATAATAGGAACGACGTCCCCATGTCATCACCAGGCAGATCTATTGTTCAATTGTCATTGTTGTCGATGACCGGGGACCCTAAAGTCGGTGCATTTCCAACGAGTTCATCAAATAGACTAAAAAAGTGGAATCAGCGTATTTACAATATTTAAATAATTGACAATTAAAATAATATTTAAAGTTGTGAAGCGGCTCTTACGTTGCGTTGTCTTATATTTAATCCGTTGATGCATAACTCACGTACAGCGCCTGACGGTACGGATCAGCGGCGCTAGCGCGTTACTACGCGGAACCCTATAAGGGCCTGGCCACCGCTTCTGGCGGTGCTGCGGGAGACGTGGCCGGTGGCGTGGTTTACGGTGGTATGTCACAGCTTGATTAGATTGAACCGCGCGACGTCAGCGGTGGACGTATTTAGAGAACAGCTAAATTATTAAAATGCCCCTTTCAAAAGTGGTACGGTATTGCCTTGAAACAAGTACGTTCTTAGCTCAAGATATCATTTAGTCAAGAATAGGAGCGCACCCAGTAAGCCAAAAAGGAGGGAATTTGGCGAATTTCACACTTAATTATGAATATAGGAACTACCCTGATAAATTTATTGACTATACGAAGGCAAGCATACAAACTTTTGATTATTTACTTGGCCTATATACACGATGACGATACAGGAAGAGACACGGAACAACAACGGTTGGGTTCGAGGCTTAATATAACTTGTCGTGCGTTTTGTTAAGGAAACAAAATCTTGGATAATAATCTCTAAATAGATGTACCTTCTAAAAAACTCCCTGGACATCTTGACTCCCCCCAAATTTGTGTGGAAAACCCCCAAGCTAGCATCAATGGGTGATGGGATAAATATGTAACATAATTAATATAAACGTATATATACACTCGCAAGAAAATCTAATCATCACTTTTATTGAGGAACCGGAAAAAGAAACAGTTTATTTATCTACGGACCACCGAGCACAGGAAAAACTGATTATGAAATCCTTAGTGGAAATGCACTATAACTACGCTATACTGACAGGATTACAACCAAATCATCATTCGTCTTCGCAAATCTCGTGTTTAGAAATGCATGTTTCGTGGAGTGTAGATAACAGACAATCAATTCCAACAATGGAAATTATTAGCAGGACGCGTCATGAACACCAAAGTAAGATGTAAAAATTAATTACTAATCTATGTACAGTCATTTTTATAATATATACAATAAAAATAATAAAACAAATAACACATTACAAATTGATTGCAAAAACACGCCTTCTAAAAGATTGTCCTGTGGCATTGTAGCCCAGACGCTGGCACTGTTGTCTCTCTACTGATCGAGAATTGTGTATTATACACAGCAAGCAATTACGACATAGGGACATACTTGCAGAGCAAAAACACTCATGACCCAATACAAGAAAGAAGAATACAATATAACTTTTGAAAAAAAAAGTCACATTTCTTATGAAATCCATTCATTTGGGAGGCATTCTGGGAACAATTCGGTCAAGTGTAAACATCGGAACCGATCGAAGACGATGAAATGTTAGGATATAATGTGTATGTGTAACCTACAGAATGACCCCTAGGGTATCAACTTCAAATTCCTCATTTATTAACTTTTCTTTCTTCAAATTTAGATTTTCTTAACTTTTCTTGGCATACATTTTTTTTTGCTTTTTGCTCATATTCTTTTCATACATTATTTTCAAAGCTTTTTGTACTTTTTTTTTTGTCGAGGAGGAAAGGCTATTACGCCGCCCGGTCCGCGACCGGGACGGTTATGTGGGACTCACGGGACAGAAGGCCACCGTTCTACCCACTAAAACCTCCCCGTTTCCGTCTCACCGCAGGTGGCGGGGTTACGGGAACGCGTTAGCTCACCACCGCGACCCCACCAGCGGCCGTCGCTATGGGTTAGCGACCCACCGGGTGTTTTTTATTGAGGTTGTCTCCTCATGGCCCAGCCGGTGAAGGCCAGACCCTCGGTCCCACCGCAGGCTGACGCCTGGATGGGGAAACGAGTTTGAGAGGCGGTGACTTTTTAAGGTCTTAGCTTAGAAACTTCCTTTTTTCCATTGTTCCTTGGCTTTGCTACTCCTCCACCTAGAGTTTAACAATTCTTCTAATTCCCGCCACAGTCTGTCAGCTTTAATTCGGCTTTGAGGCCCTTGCTGGAGGCTCGTTATAACTAGAACAAGTTAAAACTATTTCAAAGAAACAAAGGGTCTATTGATTTAGTAAAGTATCAAGCACAATTATCGTTTTGTGTATTTTGTTATCACGTCATAGTACGTCGCATATCACGTCATTGTTTATGTTTCAAACTTTCAAGTGCCAGAGTATGATAGATTTTCAAGTAACAAAGGAAGTTATTTACGAAATAACTAATAATTTACGTACCTTTCCATGAATTCCAATAAATCTGCAATCTGTTCTGGGCTGGCTCGAGATATATATTCCATTCTATGAAAGTTATCACATCATTTAAGGTATCTCTTCTGCTTAAGAAGAATAATAACTTAAAATTTCGAGTCACAGTAATGTTTAAATTTATATTCCGCACTGTGATAAACAAGAAGAACATATACCTACCCTATTTCATTTACTTCCATTTTTTTAAAAAGTTCAACCCGCGCACAAAGTACACAACCGCGACTTTGACGTTAGTTTTACGTGTGTAAGTACGCTCACCATAAACTCAAGTGTAGGTTTTTTTCTAAGTACATTGTAGAATAGAATAGAGAGCTATCGACTCGGTCGTGTCAAATTGGCTACCAACTTATCGTTTTCTAAAACCGATATGAAACGAAAATAACTTGGCTGGGGCCTCAGGGCACCTATCTGACTTTAAC
The DNA here is from genome assembly GCA_905147175.2 of Nymphalis urticae. Lineage (NCBI taxonomy): Eukaryota > Metazoa > Arthropoda > Insecta > Lepidoptera > Nymphalidae > Nymphalis > Nymphalis urticae. The sequence goes on from LR990009.1 coordinate 2,664,477, forward strand.
TGACGACTACACGCAGTGACCCATCTCGATCAGTAATTATTACTCAAATTTCATATCACTCAAAGGGCTTGAAGTACTTATACATTTTGTTTTAAAAAAAAAGTATTAAACGCAACGTTAGCGCGATCTAAAATACAAGTCACGCCATCTAGTTCGTAAACATGTAAACTATTCTTGTTGCAGTAGGTATTATTATAATAATATTAATATTTACTCAACCACATCAAGGTATACGAAAGATATCGTGTAATTTTTCTTTTATTTTGCTTTTAAAAATAGTCACACAACGGAAACAATTACGCCACAAAGTCCCCATTCCGCGATTCCGCGTTCCACCTTAGTTTTGTCTATAATAAACCATATTCATTACATCATTGCAAATAAAATACATTTTTAGAGAAGAGTGCATTTGGTTTATTTTTGAAATTTGTAACGCTTGTGTGCGTTTCGAGTAGTGGTGCGGTTCTTGTCCCTCGATGACTTAGAAGGTGGCGTGATTTTTAACGCGCATTCAAGTGTGCGAGTATAGGTGCTTGCCAGCTAATTATATTATTTATTTATTTACAAAATAAACATAAAACCATTTGCCAAGGCGTGGTCGCCACTCCAGAACATGTCTTCTCGAACGGTCGTCGGTTCTGCGATATATGTGTCCAGCCCACTGCCACTTATGCTTACTAATTCTTTGGTATTTCAATTAATGTTCTTGAATTTTGCTTTTATGTATTGCGTTCATAGGCACCACGAAATAATTAAATTAAATTGTTTATTGTGGGTTGCATATCAGTTTAATTAATTAATACAAACCTAAAATACAGTGTAAGTATTACAATAACAGTAGCTTATGAACTTATAGCAAGATTAATTAGATGATTATTCAAGATGTTTCCTGGTACTAAAGTATATTGTACTTATACCTATATTTTTAAACAAAAATGAAATTCTTATATTTTCTTTTGCAATAAAGAAGAACTACGCTGAATTGGTATCGGCAAGAAATAATTTCAGATTTCTGTGTAGTGGAAAGATACGTATAAGTACAATCTAAGATATCCTAAGTACAATCCAAGATATTTAAGTTATGTAAAAGCAAAACCAGCAACATCCACCTGAATTTTTTTTCTTGAAAATTTGAAAAAAAATTGTGAATATGTAATTACGAATACATATTATGAATAATATGATAACAAGTTGAACAAAGGTTCAATGTTTCGTTATGTTAGTTTTGAAGTTATTGTTAAATTCCGAGCCATCAGAATGTCCTTATGAATATTGCTTCTACATGACTCATTTATTAGACTTTGTACTTTGACTAATCAATATCCTCAAACTTAAATGTTCCCCGGCGACGCTTTCGGGGGTTTGTTAAGACCAATTCTATATCGGATTCCAAAATAAAACTAACATCATTCACGCCAGGCCAATAAAAAATGTCCGCCTTCCTCCTTCTCATAAATTTAACCAGCATTTCCGAATTTTCCGTTAACTTTAAAATCTCCCAACATAAAACTTATTCGTTTTATGTCCTCTAAATCTAACGAGAAGGAAACTGTTAATTTGTTTCTCTACCACATTTTCTGAAGAACTTTGTATTGTTATTTCTAAATTATGCGTTTCTGATTCCTCTACTGTATCGCTTTCTTCTAATGAGGAAATAAAAGTTCCATCATCAGAAGTCTCTCTTAATGAATACTCATCATCACTGTTACTCATCAGTCTCTTCTTCTCATAATCTTTTTTTATTATGAGTAATTTTTTACCAAAGTTTTCTCTTCCTGATATTAGATAAAGTCAAATCAACTTTCCCCGTGTGTGATAATGATGATTATATATCGTGAGTTTTATCTATTACATGCAATAGCAAATTACTTTTTTTTTTTAAATCAGTGTAAGCATATAATCGTATTTGGACTGAATTTAATTTCAGATAAAATAGTTTCCCTTTTCTTCACCTGACTTAGATGTAGAGTCGAATTCTGGTGTTTGATTCATAATAGGTTCCGGGTTTTGAAATTCGAATTCTAATCCAGATGTAGTATGATTCAGAGCCTCAGCATTCAGTTTCTTTATTGGACTTCCTCTCCCACAAGTTTTTAACATTTTTGTCTGATGATCAATGCTGCGGATGGAGCTGTGAGCAGCGACATAAGTAGAAATTTTTTGATGAACTGTCACTAATTGAGCAGTAGCCAAACGAGGCAAGCTTGGGTTGCTTTTTGAAAAACCTAATTCTTTGTCTTTATTTGTTTTCGTTTTCATGTGCTTTTCTAAATCGGCTTTGTGCGCAGGGAGTGGAGTGCACATAGAATTTACAAAATGCCTCACCTTTACCACTATCCGTCAGTTGAACAGGTGCTCGCCTAAGCCGAGCTGTAAAAGAAATTGAATTCAATAATATGCTAGGCAGTGTAAGGTAACCAGGTTTGGTATAATACATACATATTAGTGGTTGGTGATCATATTTTTTGCTATTTGAGCAGGTTTTAGCCTATCTATTACATCGTAACAGGCTGGACAACAAACTAATTATACACAAAAAACAATCAATAATAATTATCTAAAACATATAACGCACACCGTCGTCGTAGACAAAAGACTCACGGGCGACCATCTTGTCTTTCGGCGTTCAAACAAAAGACGTTGTGCGATCATCTCGGTGGGTGTGTTTCGAGTAGTGGTGCGGTTCTTCCCTCGACGACTTAGAAGGTGGCGTGCTCTTTTAACGCGCATTCAAGTGTGCGAGTATAGGTGCTTGCCAGCTAATTATTTATTTGATTACAAAATATATATAAAATTTACTGGTTGAACCTAAAGCGTTACTTAACTAAATTCGGTAATACATAGAAGCATTCTACATAACGGGGGAAAATTATATAATAGTTTACCGAATAGTACAAAATTGTGTGCAAGTATAGCTACCTTAAAAAAATGACTACATCTTTTTGTAAGGGATAACGTATATGAGTAAAATTGTATATTAAAATTTTTATGTTACTAAATTAATTAAGCACATATATTTGGGTCATTGTACATACATGCCGTACTCGTCGTCACGATAGCATGCACAAGCGATCCCATGGCGCTCCCCGTTAAGACGGAAATGAAACCGACGGTTAAGTGGGTTTAGTGAATTTCGTAAATAATGTTAACAAATTTCATCGCTTTTAGCAAAGTGCATTATACTTTTATCTTATTTGAGGAAGTTTGAAACTGAAAATGAGACAATGGCGTGATTGAACCTAAAGCGTTACTTAATTAATACACTTACGTACTTAATTATTACAATTTGTATTCCGCTGCCGATTGCGAAATACAACAGGTGAAGACTTAAACAAGTCTGGGCCTGGATTCCAGGCCAGGACACCATTGAGCAAAGTCAACGCGCGTATCATAGGTGACTCGCTCACCAGTACCAATCGACAGCCGGGCACCGCAAATAGCTTGTGTCGACGAGCGCGAGTGTATTTGTCAGGAACGCTCAACGATATTAGCCTTAACACTGAGGGATTGAAAATGGTACCCCTGAGTAACTGTAAGAAATACTTTAGCAAGGCCATATGTCATCGCACTTCGAGGGAATCGTATCCTGTCATTCCTTGTACAGTGGTATGAAGGAAGACGACAAATGATATATTTTTTCTGATATATAATCAACATATGTTCACTCAAGTATGCTCGACGGGAGTTCTCTATGTTATCCACCCATACATTATCAGCAATATGTCCTTAAAATAGTAAACCGTTTAAAAATGGAATATAATTTATTTCTACTATATGAAAAAATAAGACAACTCACCTTCGTTAACCCAAGTTTCATCCAAGTAATATATTTTTCACGTCGTTACGACTCCATCTTTCTCGAAATTTGCATATCTGGCCTATTGACTATATATAATAACATCTTTATCGAATGTTAGGTAACTTTCTATATTTTTACAAATATTTCATATTCCATATTGTATACATTTATATATATTTTTATCTGGATAAGTTCATTCATTCTCCAATCGAAGGGCGATCTTGGCTGGACGAGACCTTAATATTAATTGTCAGTTCATCGAAAAATGGCGTCTTGAATGTCGGCAAAACTGTTTTCGTAACTTTGGAAGACAAATTAAAGCGGATTTTAGTAGTTAAGTGGAATATTGTTGTATGTACACTTTTTTTTATTAATAATATTTGACATTAATTTATTTAATCTTGAACAATTTTTGAATTATTGCTTAAATTTTATTCTACATTTTATAAAGTTTTGGCATCATTATGAGTGAATCTGTAAAATTTTCTCCAAGTATGTTACTTAATATTAACCCATGAAACAAATGAATACTTTTATTGTTGTCAACTGCTTTGCCCCCAGAACTTTCCAATACCATCCCAAATGTTGTCCGCATTGAGGACAGGTACAAATATTCCATGTATACCCAGGAAACCATGAGTCGGCTCCTTGTCTTGGGCCTATATTTTTATATCTTGCTTTTTCAGCTGTAACAATATCAAACTTAACAAAAAAAGGATTGATTAATGTCTGAATTGTAATATTTTGTTTGCCAAATAAGTTTTGTTTTCCGATTTTCTGTGCTCCTGGACTATGTTTATTAATTAAATAGTTTGAATCGGCCACGTCGGCGCCGCATTTTCGACATAAAAGTAATTCTTGACCATTTTTTTGAAAGTGAGGATTTTGTTCTGCTTTCGTATATCGGTAGTTAAAAGCATATAACAACAATAAATAGAGCACGTAAATCATGCCTTTATAGCAATTCAAATCTAAATAATAACAATTTTAACTAATTTTATTTTTTTATATCTAATTTTTATTTATGTGAAGATTGAGATTAAACTTAATTTGTCATTAACGAAAAAATTAAGTTTATATGCTGAGAAAACTGCGGTAATATGCAGCATAAAATTAAGCAATTGATTAAAATTAATGTTAGTTTTTAAATACATACAAAGTGAAACCATGTATTGTAAGTTGATATTGTATCGTAGTGTCAAGTTGTATTATAAACGAATATATATTGTTTTACTGTTTGTAGTGCATGATACAGTGAAGTTATCAGCAATTCACTTGGAATATCAGTTGTCATTTCCATACTAAAAGCACTGCTTAGTGTGGGATCAGATGGGCGTGTGTGAATAGTCTCTTAGTATATTATTATTATTATTAATATTTATAAATACAAATAAATAATAGTGATTGGAATAGTTATAGTATAGATGTATTACTGAGTAGTTCAATAGACTACGTTTAAGTACTTACCTATCGGGTAGCGAGGACATGAGGTCATGACCTTAGCTGATCAGCTGTTGTTAATCGTTCGGTTACAGTAGTAAGAAAGTGAATTTTATGCTCCTCTGAAAAGAGCTTTTTTTATATGTCCGAGTTGTAATCGTGTGTCACAAATTAACATATTTTTTTCCTCAGGCAAACGTTCATGCTGTACGTAACATGCTGTAAATACTGTTTTCATAATTATGCCTGGTCTGATCCTAAATGCACCAAGTATGTTTTGCAAACGTTTTGATGGCAATACAAATAGTTGCTCTTGAAGTTTGTATGCTTTTAAACTTTGTTTTAATATACACTCACTAGGGCTTTCGCTTTCTACCAGCGGAATCAAATTTTTAATGAAATCGGATTGAGTTAACGTTGCAGGGGCTTTCTCAGGAGTGTATAACTCTGACTCCGTGTATTGTATGTCTTGGTCCCTTAAGAGATCCACTCCCCACTTTGCCAATTCTTGTCTCAGCCAATCCAGTGGGGATATGGCATCTAACTCTATGGGAGCCATGTAGAGATTGTCATTGATGCCTAGGTTTTTTAATATCATGCTTCTCTCCACCAGGAATTTCGTGACTTTCGCTTCCCCATTTGCTTTCTTATTTCTATCCACCCGGTGCCCCTTTGGGTAGCCCACTTCAGCTTTTGCCTGAAGATATATGTGCATATCGCTTCCAGTGTTGTAAGAGTATCTTACCCTAACCAGTTTTTTCTCTTCCAGATCAACCAAATCCCACTGGTAAGGCATCTCAGGCATGCTCCACTCTTCACATATTTCCTTTATCGTGTCCTCCTTAAAGGGCATGTGGTTGATCATCTTGAAGCGATATTCTGTCAGGTCCAGGTCCCTTTCTCCCTCCAAGATCTCCTCAACCTTTGTTGTCAAGGTGCTGGATGTTGAATCCCCTGTACTGGATTGCTGAAGCTATCTCATTGGTTCCACGGTTCCCTTTATTTCAGGTTAATGTACTTTATTACTCGTATAGAACCTGACAGTTCACTTATACAATAAGCAATACATATTAAGTAATATACATAGTTAGTTACAGTGGGAAATTCTGTGGCTGTTCAAGTACATGCCTTTTTTTAACGCTGGAAAAGCGCATTACGCGTTTTCTCCACGGGAACAGTGGGGGGGGGGGATTTGTTGGGCTCGCCAGTGTTCAAAGCGCCGAGTATGCCCCGAATGGACACCCACTAAAAAGCATCGTTACCCTTTCCGCCTTAACGGGGAGCGCCACGGGATCCCTTGTTGATGCTATTGTGACGACAAGTACATGCCTACACCGGCTTACATATTTATATGTTTTACTACATCAGCTCCTATTGCAATTAGATTTTGAAGATTTTAACCTAGTTTAGAGATAAAACTCTCGAATGATGTATAAATGGCGTTAGATATTGCTTCGAAAGCATAAAAAACTAATAACAACTTTGTCGAGTTTTAAATTGTAGTATCGAATGCAATAAGTCATGTTCTCCTTTCTTGTTACATCGGTGGATCCATCCAGTATAATAGAGTAACTCTGATTACCAATTTCTTCTAAAAGTTCCTTAAGCATTGCTGCTTCTAGAACATTCTTTATAACGGCAGAACATTATCTGTGTAATTGAATGTTTTCAAGGGGACTTCCTCTACCACAAGTTTTTAACATTTCTGTCTGATGATCAATGCCGCGGATGGACCTGTGAGCAGCGACATGAGTAGAAATTTGTACGTATATTATTTTTTCCTTTGATGAACTGTCACTAATTGAGGAATAACAGCAGGGGAACTAGCTGTCAGATCATTCCCACTGAAGCAACTTTCCGGTCCGGCTGGTTAGGCACGCTCGGGCCCCTGTACTATGCCATCAATACAATTAGTTCCGGCACGTGATCCCGCAATCATTCAAACCACGCATTGCAATGCTTAATGCACTAAATACGTTTTGCAGACGTTGCAACGTGGTAATACAAACATTTTGTCTTGAAATAAAAAATTTGACATATAAATTAATAAATATATGTCGGGAATCATCGTTCTCGATGACATCGTCATTAGGGCCTGTACATAAAATATTGTATGCTTAAAAAAGGTACCTTGTATAGAATAAGAAGGAATAAAATCCAACAATTTCATCTGTGGCAGAAATTTGGGATGGACAGATTGTACGTTCAGAATCTTCGTTTGGGGATGGTAGAGATATTTTCTGATGGTGGAGCCTGAAAAACATGAAGAGCATTAATACACTTGTTAATATAAGAAAATACACTAATAAACAAAGACTACAAGCAAAAAAATAAACTAGCATCAAAACCTGTCTTTAATTCCAGCTTGACCAATAAAAACAGTCAAACCCATTATGCCCATCACCCTCTCTTCTTCTTCTTCATTACCACGTATCGCCAAAGCTTTTTTTTCTTAGTCTTAGCTTTCCAGTCCTGGACATTATTCGTTAATTTTTGTTGTGAATAATATTTCCTTGCGATGTGATTTCCTTGTATTCTAGTTATATTGTATAACTAGAACAAGTTAAAACTAATTCAGAGAAACGAAGGATCTATTGATTAAGTAAAGAATCAAGCACAATTATTGTTTAGCTTGTTTCGTAAGTAGTAATATTAGTTCATGTCGCGTATCACGTCATTGTTTATGTTTCAAACTTTCAAGTGTCAGAGTGTGACAGATTTTCAAATAACAATGGAAGTTATCTACGAAATAACTAATAATTTACGTACTTTTCCATGAATTCCAATAAAGCTGCAATCTGTCCTGGGCTTGCTCGAGATTTATATTCCATTTTATGAAAGTTATCACATAATTTAAGGTATCTTTTCTGCTTAAGAAGAATAATACTGTGATAAACAAGAACATATACCCACCCTATTTCATTTACTTACATGTTGTTAAAAAGTTCAACCCGCGCACAAAGTACACAACCGCGACTTTGACGTTAGTTTTACGTGTGTAAGTACGCTCACCATAAACTCAAGTGTAGGTTTTTTTCTAAGTACATTGTAGAATAGAATAGAGAGCTATCGACTCGGTCGTGTCAAATTGGCTACCAACTTATCGTTTTCTAAAATCGAAATGAAACGAAAATAACTTAGCTGGGGCCTCAGGGCACCGATCCGATTTTAACCGACGACTACACTCAGCGACCCATCTCGATCAGTAGCTATCACTCAAATGTCACATCACTCAAAGTGCTTTAAGTACTTTAACTTTTTGTTTTTTTTTTTTAAGTATTAAACGCAACGTTATCTAAAATACAAGTCGCGCCATCTAGTTCGTAAACATGTAAACCATTCTTGTTACAGTAGGTATTATTATTAATATTTACTCAACTACATCAAGGTATTCGAAAGATATAATATAATTTTTCTTTAATTTTGCTTTTAAAAATAGTCGCACAACGATATCAATTACGCCACAAAGTCCCCGTTCCGCGACTCCGCGTTCCACCTCAGTTTTGTCTATAATAAACTATATTCCCTAATACATTATGGTAAAGTTTGTAATAAAAAACATCATTGCAAATAAAATACATTTTTACAGAAGAGTGCATTTGGTTTATTTTTAAATTTATAACGCTTGTGTGCGTTTCGAGTAGTGGTGCGGTTCTTATCCCTCGATGATTCAGAAGGTGGCGTGATTTTTAACGCGCATTGTGTTGAATTTGCATTGCATTGTGTGTATGTATAGGTGCTTGTATTTCAAAATGTAAATAAACGTTACTGGTTGAACCTAAAGCGTTACTTAATTTATACACTTATTTACCTAATTATTACAGTTTGTATGTATTCCGCTACAGTTTTGCGAAATACAGGTGATGAGTTAAACAAGTCTAGGCCTGGATTCCAGGCCAGGACACCATTGAGCAAAATCAACGCGCGTATCAAAGGTGACTCGCTCACCAGTACCAACCGACAGCCGGGCACCGCAAATAGCTTGTGTCGACGAGCGCGAGTGTATTTGTCGGGAACGCTCAACGATATTAGCCTCAACACTGAGGGATTGAAAATGGTACCCCTGAGTAACTGTAAGAAATACTTTAGCAAGGCCATATGTCGTCGCACTTCGAGGGAATCGTATCCTGTCATTCCTTGTACAGTGGTATGAAGGAAGACGACAAATGATATATTTTTTCTGATATATAATCAACATATGTTCACTCAAGTATGCTCGACGGGAGTTCTCTATGTTATCCACCCATACATTATCAGCAATATGTCCTTAAAATAGTTAACCATTTAAAAATGGAATATAATTTATTTCTACTATATGAAAAAACAAGACAACTCACCTTCGTTAACCCAAGTTTCATCCAAGTAATACATTTTTCACGTCGTTACGACTCCATCTTTCTCGAAATTTGCAAATCTGGCCTATTGACTATATATAATAACGTCTTTATCGAATGTTAGGTAACTTTCTATATTTTTACAAATATTTCATATTCCATATTGTATACAAATAAATAAACAAAAATCTATTTAAAAAAAAAAAATTGTGACAAAATTAAAATTATATATTTTTATCTGGATAAGTTCATTCATTCTCCAATCGAAGGGCGATCTTGGCTGGACGAGACCTTAATATTAATTGTCAGTTCATCGAAAAATGGCGTCTTGAATGTCGGCAAAACTGTTTTCGTAACTTTGGAAGTCAAATTAAAGCGGATTTTAGTAGTTAAGTGGAATATTGTTGTATGTACACTTTTTTTTATTAATAATATTTGACATTAATTTATTTAATCTTTGTTTATTATTGCTTAAATTTTATTTTACATTTTATAAAGTTTTGGCATCATTATGAGTGAATCTGTAAAATTTTCTCCAAGTATGTTACTTAATATTAACCCATGAAACAAATGAATACTTTCATTGTTGTCAACTGCTTTGCTCCCAGAACTTTCAAAAGACCATCCCAAATGTTGTCCGCATTGAGGATAGGTACAAATATTCCATGTATACCCAGGAAACCATGAGTCGGCTCCTTGTCTTGGGCCTATATTTTTACATTAACATAACTGTCAAGGATTAATATGGTTAGGTTGTATATGATAATGTCACAAATCAGATGGCTTGTAATGTATGTATAATTTGATATATCCTAGCCTTATCGGCAGTAGTTTCAGGCAATTCAATTCACTTCCTTTATTGGGAATTCCAGTAACAGAAGTACTTCGGTAAGAACAAACTCATATCTCATTCCAGAAATGAGAATATAAATTATAAGATCTGTTCAGACCTTTGAGGATCATCAGCTCATTTCCTATATGACAAAAGGTTCTGATCAACTTTTACAGGTCCGTTTGTTATGAAATTCCGGATCTTTGATGACACAATGTTTGTGTTGTATATTTGATTTCATACTTTTTGAAGTTTTTTTTGTGTCGGGAGTTATTATGATGTTTATTATTATGGTTACTACTGTATCGGCATTTGCAAGAATAACATTTTTTTGTTAGACATAGTTCTCTTGGTAGACGGTTATTGTGTCCTACGTTGCAAACGTGGCATTACTAAATAAACAAACAATCAGCAAGATCCTGAAGAAACCGTCCTCTTGTTACATTATTGCATTTCTCGTTAAGGTTATGCATTTACACTGCTCATAACTAAAATTTTGAAGAAATAGCAAGAGGCAGCGAGTATGACGATTGCAAGAGTAATTGAAAATGAAACAAGTCATGATAATTAAGTGTTTTTAATTTCCTGGTCCAGTACAGCTGTTTGCGTTTGCGAACTGCTTTTGATTTTTTGAAAAGATCTTATTTTTTTTAATCAACATTGATTGATCAAGTTTAAAACAAGATTTGACACGTTTATTTCTTTGAAGACTAAGGCAGCAGAATATGCACACTATATATGCATATACATTTTTTAAATCTCGGGATTCGACTTTAGTGAAATATACTATCGGTTTTTAAATATTTTAAGCAGCAGTTTTGCTATTATAATTAAATAAGTCTTTTTTTACATGTCATTATTATTATTATTTCGGATTGTGTATTGCTCTAGTTGCAGCCGATTCTCAACAGCCACAATCTCGCTTGTGGCTCATACAAAGTGTGTTTGAACTCGGCGTGTGCGCGTTCGTTCGTTCGTTTTGCCAAAACAAAATTATTTGGGCACAATTTGATATATAAATATTTATTGTCAGCACTTCTTCACTACTTCACTTCCTTCTTCACTGCCACATCCTCCACCACCAGTGCTAAAGCCGCCGCCCGGCACTACGTCCGCGCCGATGCCGTGAGCGACGTCGCCTACCGCGTCCACGTCCCTTCGAACGAGCCACAAGCGAGTTTGTGGCTCTTGAGAATCGCCGGCTGCAACTAGAGGCAGACTGGGAAAAAAATCATGAGAGTCAGCTGTAAAGGCTACGATTGAAATCGAGAAGAATTGAAATGGAAGAAAACCAGAATCAAATTTTAAGTCGTTTAGCGAATACCATAGACAAATTGATAGAAATTTCACCTCAGTCGAGACCATCATCACCACCTCCAACAGATATTATTCCAACCCTATTACCTATATTCATAATAAAGAGTGTAAAATTCGCCAAGTTTTTCGGGTCACTGGGTGCGCTCTAATTCTGATATCTTGAGCTAACAACACACTTGTTTCAATGCAATACCGTGCCACTTTTGATAAGGTCATTTTAATAGTGAAGCCGTTCTCTAAATACGTCTACTGCTGACGCCACCGCAGTCGAAACTAGTCTAGCTGTCACATACCGTCGCAAATCTCATCGCCTGCTGCGTCATCCGCAGCACCACGCGCTGCATCGCCAGAAAGTGTGGACAGGCCCTAATAACGATGTCAACGACAACGATGTTTCCATTATCTTTGTTAAGTTTGCATGGCCGGTCATCTGTCATCATGACGTAACCTTTATCTGTGGCGCGAATGACTGAAAACAGGTTGTTATTTAGTTCTGGAACGTACAAAACGTTGTCAAGACCGTATAAATCCATTCGGTCCCGTTCGACGCCTGCACCGCTATCTGTCCACAGCCGAGGACACTAATTGTCGCACCGTTACCTACAACAATTGATTGTTCCGTGATATTAGTAAATGATTTAAACAATGCGCGATTTCTACACATATGTTCACTAGCACTGGAGTCCACCAACCACTTTGTTTATGAAGTTCATGTGACGAACTAGACACTACAAATGAATTACTCTTCGTTTTGTTCTCAGTCTTACTAGCTTTTGGTTTACGAAACCTACACTGCGCCTTGAAATGTCCGAACTTTCCACAATAAAAATAGTTTTTTATTATTTACGTTTACTTCACTGCCATTTTTATTTTGTCTGCAATCACTTCATGAATGTCCAATTTTACCACACGTGAAGCACGTTATTTGTCTTGTATGTTTCACAACGAACGCAGAGGATGAAGATTGCTGGGACTCTTCAATCTTGCATTTCACCCTCTCTTCTTCAATTAAAAATCTGGCCACCACGTTATCAATGGTTATGATTTGCTCATCTTGGGGTGCCGACTTCTACGCCGACACAAAACACATGTATTCGTCAGGCAACGACGTCAACACTTTTGTGATAACGAACTTACCATCTCATCTCCTTGCCCATCTGTTTAAACACGTTTCTCATCTTGGATTTTGGACAAAGAAACTGACATATTGATACCCTTTTCGTAGTTGTACTGGAAAAAACGTTGTATAATTTGTACACTAGTTTCAGTCTTCTGTTCATGGCTTGAAAGTTTGGCTTTGAAGTTTTCGCTACATTTCAGAGATGATGTTTAACATGGCCTCTTCCGCCATCCGTGTGACTACCCAGCCTTAGTTTTGAACACACCGCGCCACACCACGTGCCGCTGTGAAACTTAACCTCTGATTCTTTCCCGCCGATGAGTAACTGCTAACGCCGAACTTTTGATTCTAACTAACTCACCGATTGGATATACTGGATTATGTGCCTGGGCCCATAACCTAAAGGTAATATTGTTATCAATCACACAATATAATTCAACACATTTAATTTAATTGGCTCAAGTACCTACTGTGTTCATGAAAGCAATTGACAAAAGAAAAAAAAAAAAACAGTATTGCCAAGTTAAAATAAATGTATGAACATTGTACACTACATATTTAACAGCTATGCCACCCAGTAGACCACCCGACGATAAATGCTACAATGTTTTATGCTCTTACTGTGAATATTGTACATGGTACTGGTTGCATAACCAGCTTTCTCCGTCATATATACCTATATATAACTAGTTGTGCCTGCAACTCGCTCTTCTCCACGTGCTCGAAACTTCACTGTAGTGCTTGCAAGGGTTGTTTTAAAAGAAATTTACACTCGCGAATGCGAGGAAGGGTGTTCTTAAATCCTCCCTCTCCATGATGGCATGGAGTGTAGACTGGTCCAGGGTTACATGTGTTTGGATTTCTAATTTGGATGTCAGTCTATCTCGGCCGAATCTTGGACATTCCAAGATAAGATGGAGGGTTGTTTCATCGCATTCGCGGTCGCAGACACAGGAAGGGCTTTTGTTCTGTGAGTTCGGACAGAACTCAATACATGAAACAAAATGATTTTACAAGTTTCGTTGTACTGTCGTAACATTTGTAGGTCTATATTTCATTCATAAACGAAAGGACGACGACACGCTCGCGCGCGCTTGCGTTTGCGGTCGCCCGCCATTGGCGTAGTACGTGTTCACCGACGCTCGCGCATTTTATTGATGACAACAGAAACATGTATAATTGATATAAAAAAATCTTCTCTGATCTTCGAAAAATAATTCAAACTACTTCTCTCATCTCGTGTTTGCCAAATGCACCCAGTACCTTTCTTTTTCTTTATAAAACGAGTGTAAATATAATAAATATCTGCGACTTCTTCGACGTCCTTCTTGGAAATCAGTCGATCCAACCGCAAACTACGACGGTTTCTTCCCGCACGTTCCGGTTGCGGTCGCGGCTACCCGCTTAACCGTAAGCGTAACCGCATCCAGCGGTTAGCCGGGCGGTTGACCGCATCCAGCGGTTAGCCGGGCGGTTGACCGCGTTCCGGTTAACCGCATAATGCGTAGGAGGCCTTATAGTAATAACACTAATATATACAACATGTACATACCTACACTGAGTCCACAATCCCCTCACACTTTACCCGGCTTAGGACTGACTATGTTAAACAATTAAAAACAAATAAAGTGTGTATGTAGATTAGGTATATAAAATACGTGATAATCGTAACGAAATCAATATTTATCGTTTTTTAAAGTTTAATTCGACCAATTTAATATTGGTAGTTAAGTTTTCTTTACTTTTTATCGTTTAATTGAGGCGTGTTAAAAATCAAAATCAAATCAAAATGATTGATTCTACATTGCAGCATTATTTGCTTATTTTATTAACACTTGCTTTTTCATAGTCAGATCAGAAACTACCACCGGTTCGTAGAAGAAACACCCAACCCTGAACCGGCGAAATAAATTCAGCGGATTTTTTTGCATGTATCATGTTTCATTTACAAAAAAAAAGAGAGAAATAACAATGCGGCGATGGCCTCGTTCCCAAGGTGTGCTATCATCCATAAATTCATTAATTGTATAATAACCTTTAGCACACAAGCGTTCCTTTACAATTTCTTTATATTTAGCAACTGAGGAATTTTGAACGCTTTCTGGGATCCTGTTTATTTATTTATTTTATTTTGGACAACCAACTGTAGATACATTAGATATACAGTTAAATAGAGGTTTAAAAGGATTTTTGACAAATGTTCTACTAATTATAGGTTATCACATCATTCGTAAAAGCATCACATTATACATAGTCATTAAATAAAGTTAATCGTTAACAATCACAAGTCCATAAAAATACAAATACATTAACATCATTAAAATTATTAAAAATATTTTGAAATTATTATCAAATTTACGATTGAATATTTATATACACTTACATATTATTTTAGAGAAAAAAAATTGACAACAAAAGGAAAACAAAAAACAATTTTAGAGAACAAAAAAAGGCATAATTTTATATAAGTTAGTGAATAATTTTTATTTTATTTTATTTATTTATTTTGGGAAACATACAGCATGATATAATACATAAAAATTTAGTAACAAAATAAATTTCACTTAAGCCAACAAAGTTTCCACTTATACAAACAAACATGGAGTGAACCTAACGATAACAAGTTATTTAACAATTTATTAAAATATATAAATAAAGTATTAAAAATTATTTAAAACAGAAAAAAAAACTATAAGTATATTACTGACAAATACAGTTTTTAAGAGCTTCTATGAATTTAAATAAGTTTTCGCTAAATATATCTATACTAGTGTAGCGTTTATTATGATTATCACATGCTCTTACTAAAAAGCGATTTTTAGCATAGTTCGTTCTACACATTGGGACATAATAGTTATGTTTTGAACGGGCAATGGAATGTGAGGACTTGATATAAATGTTGTTGACTAAGTACATTGAATCGACAAAATTATTTACAATTTTGTAAACAATTTTGTCGATTCAATGTACTTGCGACAAAATATTAAGCTTATTAATAGAATTGGACCCAAATTTACGCGTTAATCTTCTAATAAATTTATTCTGAACATTTTCGATAGCCATAACATACTTAGAGTATTGTGGATTCCAAACCGTTGAAGCAAATTCCAAATAAAATTGGGTCGATTGAAAGATAGTCCACTGTTGTAGAACCGTATACATTGCCCCACAAAAGAGTTACTGACTCCATGCAGTGGAGTAACTGAAGTAATTAGTTTGTGTTTGTTCTTTGTACCAATGTTATGAGTATCACATTTTCTCACAAAAACATTAATATTTTTCCGTACATACAGAATATTTCAAAATATGTATTGAGAAGCAACAGTTAATATTTTAATGACTTCAAATTTGCATTTCTTGCCTTGTAAATCTTTTCATCGTCCATCACCATCATCATTTATGAATTATTAATATTTGTGGTTATTTTTATAAATCCATTAATTCAACATATTTTTTAAATTTATTTTTACTAAATTGGTCGATTGAAAGATAGTCCACTGTTGTAGCACCGAATAAATTGCCCCACAAAAGAGTTACTGACTCTATGCAGTCGAGTAACGGAAGTAATTAGTTTGTGTTTGTTCCTTGGTAATGTTATGCGTATCACATTTTCCCACAAAATCATTAATATTTTTCCGTACATACATAACATTCTCAATACATAATATATAATATGTATTGAGAATTTTTGTGTTTTCTTTTTATGAATCTATTAATTCTAACATATACCGTAATTCCAAATTGGTTATCATATTTTCCCACAAAATTCTTTTATAAATCTATTAATTTTATCATATTTTTTTTAATTTATTCTTACTCAATAATAGGAACGATGTCCCCAAGTCATCATCAGGCAGATCTATCGTTCAATTGTCATTGTTGTGGGGATCCTAAAGTAGGTGCATTTCCATCGAGTTCATCAAATAGACTAAAAAAGTGGAATCAGCGTATTTACAATAATTAAATAATTGACAATTAAAATAATATTTAAAGTTGTTGCTTATGGTGTTAGCTATCTAGTCCTGCGAGGTTGTTGGTGTTTTACAAGCAACCTGTATAAACATTTGAAGAAATAATATATGTTGGGAAACTCCCGGAAATATACTAAAATTCTCGTGTTCATATTTTACAACAAAAATGTCATGACGACGGCCCAGTATTTTATGGCTGAAATAGAAGCCCCGGTGTCAATAAGCCATGTATGCAAGTCCCATCAAGGATTAATCTTTAAATTAATATGACACTTATTATCACAGGATAAAATTGAATGGTTATTCACTGAAAAAACTTATCGGGTTCTGACTCTTTAGACTCTTGGTTTTCTTGCGAATCTGAATCTGTCAAAATATGTATTTCTGGTTCTTCTCCCTCAGTATATCTAGAGCGACTGTAAAATATCTTACCTCTGTTGCCTCGAAATGACCTTTGCGCGCCTCGTCCTCTGAATCGACCACCTATCCAGCTGCTCTCGTCTGATTGAGCCTGAGTACCCTAAACTGGCACCTGTCCTCTTCCTGGTGTATACTGACCTCTATTTCTGAACCGACCTCTAAGATTCCGGTATTGATTAAAGTTATTTCTGTTATTGTAACTCATAGAAAATATATAACCTGATGTTGATGGGGTAGTGATTTGTTCATTTATAGCAGCTTGAATAGCATCACTCAAGGACGAATAATTCCTTGCTGCTATTATGCTACTTAATGGCCGATTTCTCAATCCATCCACGAAACTTAATTAAACTATTAACTGATTCATATTTATTTTCAAGTTTAAGTTTAACTGTTTGTGACAACCGACTTTTCAAAACAAAGTTTACCAATTTATTTTGACCGGATGCTGTGCTTGCTGACGGTTTTCTATTTTCACTGGTCATTTTATAATATCTTTATGACTTCGTGTAAACTGACTGGAACACAATCACGTCGAGGTCACCAATTTGCCTAAAATGTCTTGTGGTTGATGTAATAAAAAGGCGATTGGGTGTTGATATACATATGTATTGTAATATTATAATTTACAATATTTATTTATTGCGAGGACGTTACAGTGCTAAGTTTGAATGGCGACTGGCGACAGAATGTATAATAATTTATTAATCGACTGTCACTCCGCACTGTAGGCCGTATGTGCCAGGTCTGATGCGTCCCTTTTTGCGCGGGCGCAGCTCGCGCAGCGGGGTTCTCGGCTTTCCTCTTAGTGGGGCAGTCCTTTCCCGTATGGTTGCCACTGCAGTAGCTGCAGGTGTCACCTTTCGCCCTGCATAGTTGATTAGTGTGCCCGTATCCCAGGCACTTGGCGCATTGGATGAGTACGCCACTCAAAATTTTTTTTGGACTCGTCCTCCACTGAGCACCTTCCGAAACCCACGTATATCTTTCCTGCTTGCGTGAATCGTTTCCACGCCTCCGGGGACAACTCGAGGACGGGGTGGCATTCGTGCGGGGTCCGGGCTCGCTATCTGTAGCGAACCCTCATCGCGTGGTGTGTTTATTCTGAGATTTGGTGTAGTCAACGATCTCGTCGTTGGTGATGCAGGCGAGGACGCCCCGCACGCAGACCTGAGGGGAGAGGGGTTCCTGTTTGCTGGCTCCCTGATGTTTAGTTTTTTATTTGCTTCAGCCCGACTCTTTACTATCTTCATATCATCTTTTGTGGCGCATCTCAGGACCACCTTTTGGTATATGGCCTTTCGGACAATGTCCTCTTTCACCCCTGTAGTTTTTAGATCCAGGGCGGTCCTGATCTCGGTGATGACGTTTTAGGGTGTGGTTTGGCTGCTGGGGGTGTTTCGGCTTTCAATTATTTCAAGTATTTCTGACATTGTTATAAGTTAAGTCGGGTCGTTTGTCTGGTGTTTTTGGGTGTATTTTCCTGTCTGTATTGCCTGCTCGAGGCTAGAGATTTTTGTCTCGATTTTGGACAGCATCTCCCCGAGACTTTTGTCTATCGCAGGAGGGGGTTGGGGGGCTGGCTTAAAGCCCAGACCTCTATCACCACCGATAATGGGAAAAAGGGGGCAAAATGAGAGAAAATCGAAAACATGTTAATGGGGCTGCAAAAACAAGTAAGCAGCCTAACCAGCAGGTAACCAACTAGACGTCTTGCGACAAGAGGTCGACAAGACCAAGACCCTTATCGTAGACATACCATAAAGGGCGGTGGCTTTAGGAGGTTACGGAGTCCAAATCGGAGGGGGGGCGGAGTTTTCGTGGGGAGTCGATATAGGGTATCTAAATTTGCAGGGGTTGGGGGAGTCACTTATTTCAGAGGGGGGGTTAAAGGGTAGCGTCCGTGAGCGCACTGTCGGGGAAGTTTCCTTGAGTAGGTGTTTCGACTTCACGCGGGGGGGGGGGTGGATTGTTAGGGATGGGTGGGTCTATGGGGTGGTTTCTGGAAGGATCTCCCTGAGACGGGTTGAATGAGCCGTCGCAAGGAGGGTTTTATTGAAGGGAAGGGTAGGTACCCTGGATCCTCACCTGCCTATGAAGATGTTCACCTATGTTGTTCTGCTCCTCATAGTCTGACGACTGGAGCGGAGTCTCCAGTTGTGTCGCATCCGCAGTGGCGCCCTATGCGATTAACCACGAACACATGTTTCGCGTTGCCGCGTGCAGACCACGTCGTTTTTAAGGTTATTTTATTGTGTTTGTTAACCTTAATAACTCCGCCGGCTCTTGTCCGACCTCTTCGTGAAGGGTGTCTGCGGATAGGTGCTTTTCCACTCTTTTTGGATAGTTAATAAAAAATTTATGGTTGACCTCCTGGGAGCTATTCTATCACACGTACACCGCCTGACAGTACGGCCCAGCGGCGCTGGCGCGTTATACTTGGCCATATACACAAAGACTTAATCGTACGGATAGGTGCTTTTCCACTCTTTTTGGATATTTAATAAACATTTTATGGTTGACCTCCTGGGAGCTATTCTATCACACGTACACTGCCTGACAGTACGGCCCAGCGGCGCTGGCGCGTTATACTTGGCCATATACACAAAGACTTAATCGTACGGTCAGAACGAACAACAACGGTTGGGTTCGAGGCTTAATATAAATTGCCGTGCGTTTTGTTAAGGAAAAAAAAACTTGAATAATAATCTCTAAATAGACGTACCTTCTTAAAATCGGATAAGTATGTAACATAAAAGAAACAGTTACAGTACCGGAAAAAGAAACAGTTTATTTTTCTACGGACCCCTGAGCACAGGAAAAATTATGATTATGAAATCCTTCGTGGAAATGCAATAGACTACGCTATACTGACAGGATTAGAACCAAATTCATCATTCAACTTCGCAAATCTCCTATTTAGAAATGCATGTTTCATGGATGAGTGTAGAATAACAGACAATCAATTCCAACAATGGAAATTATAAGCAGGACGAGTCATGAACACCGAAGTAAGATGTAAAAATCAATTACTGATCTATGTACAGTCATTTTTATAATATATAAAATTAAAATAATAAAACAAAATACACATTACAAATTGATAGCAAATACACGCCGTCTAAAAGATTGACAAGACACTGGCACTATTGCCTCTCTACTGATCGAGAATTGTGTATTATACACAGCAAGCAATTACGACATAGGGACATACTTGCAGAGCAAAAACACTCATGACGCAATACAAGAAAGAAAATCAATACAATATATTAAAAAAAAAAAAACACATTTCGAATTAAATCCATTCATTTGGGAGGCAGTCTGGGAACAATTCGGTCAAGTGTAAACATCGGAACCGATCGAAGACGATGAAATGTTAGGATATAACGTGTGGAACAACCTATAGAATAATTACCCTGGGGGACCAACTTCAAATTCCTCATTTATTAAGTTTTCTTTCTTCAAATTTAGATTTTCTTAAATTTTCTTAGCATACACTTTTTGGCTTTTTGTACTTTTTTTTAGTTTTCAGAGCTTTTTGTACTTTTCCTTTGTTATCATTTCAGTTTGTGATCTCTTCCAGACAACCCTGCATTAAGATACGTGCAGGACATAACGGGCTAGTGCATATAAATGTATATATGTATGTATATAAGCACTATATAAATAATACAAAAATTAATAATAGGTCACATTTATAGCATTACAGTGGGAAGAATGAAATGTGAAGGAAGTAAATAGGTAGGATAGAGATAGGTAATAGTTTTAAATACGAAATTTGCAGATGGAAATTGAAGAGGATTGACGGATCTAGTATGGAAGTACATTCCACAGTCCCACTGCCTTTGCCTTTGTAACTGCAGGCTCAAGGGACAAAACATATCAGTTCTCAAAATCGGTGGCGCATTGGCGACATAAGGAATGGTAATTATTTCTTGACCCGACAATGTCTATGGGCGGTGGTGACCACTTACCATCAGGTGGCCCATTTGCTCGTCCGCCTAAATGTAACTTTAAAAAAACATATTATCCATTATAGGATGATCCCTTGTAGTAATGATTGTAACATTCCGCTTATAAACCCATTTTGAAACACAGACATTTTTTCTTCCCATACGTGTTCACCTTCTTAAGTTTTGTTTCTCATAACTTTAGGGTTTTATTTACGGTTTATTGTAAGGGCTCCATTTGCATGCGTTCTAATATCAAGTAAATTTGGAGACGAACCATATGAATTGTAATAATTATCCATGAATAATTAATGACCTTTCAGAACCTATGCTTTCATTAGTTGTAATACTGACTACTCTAAGGCTTTTGACAAAATATCTTATATAAACTATCTTTGCATAAACTAGAGCAAGATGGTATACATGGCGAACTGCTTCGTTGGTTGTCCTCATACCTTCGCAACAGAAGTCAAGCGGTGACGATCAAGGGCTTCTGTTCTTCTTTTGTTCCACTTTTTTCTGGTGTATCTCAGGGCTCTCACATTGGTTCGTTACTATTTAATATTTTTTTAAATGACATTCATAAAAATTTTGATCATGCATTCATACTATTCTATTCTAATTCTATTTTATTCTAAGAATTGCAGCCTTCTGCAAAATGATCTATATAATAGTTGTGTAATTATTGTAACGTAAACTCACTAAATTTGAATATTAATAAATGTGGCATTATTTCTTTTACACGAAAGCCAAATTCAATAATTTTTAATTATAAATTTCTTTTTTTTTCAGCCTTTTGCCGTCCACTGCTGGACGAAAGCCTCCCCCATAGAATGCCAACCATCCCAACCTTGGGCAGTTCGCATTCATCCCGTACCTGCCACCTTTTTTAAATCGTCAGTCATCTTGTCACTGGGCGTCCCACACTATGTTTGCCTAAGCGTGGTCTCCACTCTAACACGTCTCGGCTCCATCGGCCATCAATGCGCCTGGAGACATGACCAGCCCACTTCCACTTCAGCGAGCTAATTCTACGCGCGATGTCAGTGAATTTAGTTCTCTGGTGAATGTCCATCGCTCGCTGATATTTCTCGGTCTTCTGTATTATTTGCCTAAATGTGTGTATGTGGTCTACGATACTGAAGCCTTTTCGAAACCCAGCCTGCTCAACGGGTTGGAAGTCATCGAATTTCCGGGCAAGACGATTCGTGATTACCCTCGAAAACAACTTGTAAACATGGCTTAAAAGTGAAATGGGGCGGTAGTTCTTCAGAAGAGCTTTATCACCCTTCTTGAAAAACAGATCGACCACACTTCTGCTCCATGTCTTCGGTGTAATACCATTAAGGAGGACGGAATTAAAGATGTCAGCCAGCTCCATCAAAACTGGTGTGCCTCCTGCTTTGAGAAGCTCTGAGGTAATTCCGTCATCTCCTGGAGCCTTGTTGTTTCCAAGTTGTCCGAGAGCAATCCTAATCTCGCCCAAATCGATGTCGGGAAGATCGTCTGATAGGTGGCGTGTCAATCTGGCTGTGCCAGTCAGACGTGGGTCATCCGCACTGTGGGACTCAGGTGGTGGTACTCGTGATGAGTATAAATGGCCACAGTAATTTTCAACTTCAGCTAGAATCTCTGGTTTTGAGATGACGGTTGTGCCTTGTGTGGTTCTGAGTTTTGTCAGGTGACAAACAGGAGGTATGTGACTTTGCAAGAACCTTGAGCCCCTATTGAGTGCTATGGCATCTTCAATATTCCGGGTATTCGCTCGTTTTGTGTCACGCCTTATTAGTTTTTTAACCTTCCTGTTAAGTGCCTGACACTCAGATGGCGTCATATTCTGCTGTTCTCGTCTCCTCTTCATCTCGTTCAGAGTCTCGCCTGAGAGCTTCGACTTACGTCTATTGCTCTTTTGTCAAAAGTAATTTTTGCCTATTTCGCGGATGACATGCACCAGACTATTGGTGGCGTCGTCAATGTCCTGCCTGGTTTCTAACATGGCAAATCGCTTCTGTAGTTCCAACTGGGAGCTTTCGCAACCAGCTTCGACCTGGGACAGAATTGGTCTAAGAGTCGACTTTATTAACCGCGATCGTTCGATTTTAGTGTTAATATTCAGGGTACCTCATACCAGGCGGTGATCACTTCCAGATTAATAAATTCAATTATAAATTAAATAATGATAATATTACCCGAGTAACTGAGGTTAGACACTTGGGGATATACCTTGACAACAT
This sequence comes from Nymphalis urticae, assembly GCA_905147175.2. NCBI lineage: Eukaryota > Metazoa > Arthropoda > Insecta > Lepidoptera > Nymphalidae > Nymphalis > Nymphalis urticae. Next base: position 2,687,894 of record LR990009.1, read on the forward strand.
ATTAACATTTAAATTCCATATAGATTATATGTAATTTGGCAAGGCATTTCGAATGCTTGGCTTTATACTCAGGGTTAGTAAAGACTTATAAAATGACACCACCTTTATCCACCATTATCAGACCATCACCACCATTGTCAGAGATAATAAATTTAAGCAGATATACGACTATACTTATTAGAATAGCAACACCACACAACGTGATTGACATCTTGGGACGTACTGGCCGATTGTCGGACGTCAAGTTGTAAAAATATAAGACGGCTGCCTGTTTTATTGTACAGCCGAATAATGGAAATATAAAATATAATGGAGTATCTGTCAGTCGCGTGTGATCGTTTGTCTAGCGACCCACTTGGTCTCTTGATCACTTGCTCTCAGGACAGCGCCAGCGCCGGACGTGCGCACTGACTGATTTAATAAAATCAACATATTGGACGACAATGGCGGCCATTAAAATGGCAATCCATTTGAATCCGCGACATATATATATTTCACTGTTTTGCTTTGTGTTAGTTGTTTGATTCTTCATAATTAATATTTATAGTGTACTAAATTGCTTGTGTAATGCATGAATTAGTTTTAAGTGGAAACTTGAATTGTGTGTTAACGAATTAATTGTTGTATATTGTATGTGGTGTATACTGTATGGTTCCCAATTATAATAAAAATATAAAATACCATCTTTCAGAATTTTTACCTTCTTCCATAGTCATCTTTACCAGTTTACATCAATTTATTTAAAACAAAGCCGTAATATATTCCGACACTTCACAGAACCTTATACCATAAAAGTAAACAGCCCGTGAATATTCCATTGCTGGGCTAAGGCCTCTTATCGTTATATATTATCGCTATAGAAGGTTTGACTAGAAACCCTACTCCACCCTGAGAGAGTTTATCACCTACGCGGAAGTAGAGTAAGTTACCGGACTCTTAGAGTTATCGTGTCCTCCCCTGACTTCGGACTTCAGATAGCCCCAGTATATGCCAGTTTATATGACATAACTCTACTTCTAATTCGGCGAGTTAATGTTCCAACCTTATTGAGCGTCCCATTGCACGTTGCCATATGTTGTCGTTTTTTATGGTAGCCTGCCATGAGCCGGTGATTCTTCGCATCCCTTGCCCTGCCGATACCGCGACCGCTACCTTAATTCCACCACGCTGCTCCGATGTGGGTTGATGGAATACAATCACATTAATTAAACACATTTAGCAGATTTAGTGAAATAAGACACATGCAGGATTCCTCACGATTTTTCCTTCACAGTCATGCCTGAGATGATTTATAAATACAAGTAAGCTTTTTTTTGATTTTGTATATTATTTAAGTACTCCTAAATAACAAAATCGATTCATTGATAGTTCTCTTTTAGATGAATAATATGCACGAAAATTCCTAGTAATAGTAATCCATAAATTCGTCTATTTTACCTTTGCCCCGTGGACATTTTTCGAATTTGAACACTCAAATACGTTCTGTACGCAAAATAAAATTTTATTTTATTTTTATTTTATTTATTAGGTTTACTTACTATCACTTACACTGATACATTAAAAGAAACAATTAATACAAACTTATTAACTAAGTGTAGAGATTAATTAAAAGTAAACACAACATGCGAATGAAAAATGGAAACCAGTTCATAAATACAAAAACAAAAGAAAAAAAGGAAGAAACAGAATATAAAAATACAAATAATAAACAATTCTATAAAAATATCCAATAAGTTGAATCCGCGTGAATGTCGACAAAAGAGCACACCTGGTTTAGGAGTTTACACAGCCTTGGAATTGGTGAAGTTGCACCAAAAACAGTTCTTCGCAAGGGTGGGCAGAGGGGTGTTATCGGAGATCGAGGATATCTTGCAGGAACTCTGAGTTGGATTTTAATAAGCAATTCCGGACAGTCTATTATATTGTTGATAACATTATATAAAAACAGCAGATCTAACAGATCTCTGCGTTTATTCAATGAAGTCATTTTGTAATGTGTTAGGCGGTCTATGAAGGAAGTTTTTTTTTTTTAAATATTACCCTCACTAAAAGCTAAATGCCATAAGAATCTTTTTTGTATTCTCTCTAATCTTAGAATATGTGTGGCACAGTGGGGTCGCCTGACTGTCGATACATACTCTAAAATAGTGCGGACCAAACTGTTGTAGAGAAACAATTTAGTTTTAACGTTTTTAAATAGTTTGGCATTTCTCAACACAAAGCCTAACATCTTAGAAGCTCTTGTGCTCACCTTATCAATGTGGTATATAAACGTTAGTTTCTTATCAAAGGTCACGCCAAGGTCTCTCATTGTTTCAAGTTCCTGTAGTTTATGTTCATCAATATGATAATCAAAACATATAGGTTGTAACTTTCTGGTGTACTTTACATTGAAACATTTTTTGGAATTAAGAGACATATTGTTATCCAGAGCCCAAGATATCAAATTATTGAGATCGTTCTGTAAGAGGACGCAATCAATGGAAAACTCAATTACTCTTGCAAATTTTAAATCATCGGCGTATAAATATAATTAATGAAGATATTAAATAATATAGGCCCTAAATGTGATCCTTGAGGTACACCTGAGTCGACCGGACAAGTAGAAGATTGATATCCATTCGCTACAACATAGAATGATCGGTCCATTAAATATGATGATAGCCAATCCAAAAGTGACCCAGTATACCCGTAAGCTTTTAATTTAAAGATAAGAATATCATGTGCAATAGTGTCAAACGCCTTAGTAAAATCTGTATATATTACGTCTACTTGCTTATTGTCATCAATTGCTTTGGCTAACAACTCAGTAAATGCTACCAAATTTGTGGTCGTAGACCTAGATCCTACAAAGACGTGCTGTTCATTGGCTAGATAACAATTAAAGTGATTTTGGATAAAAGGACAGACAGTACTCTCAAATATTTTTGCAAAGGTAGAAAGAACGGAAATAGGTCTATCGTTTCAAACAAGGTCAACAGTACCTGATTTATGAACAGGGACAACTTTAGCTAACTTCCACTCCTTAGGAAAACAGCCAGTGCGTAAGAATTCAGTAAAAATGAGAGACAGTAGTGTAACAATAGCTGAAACACAAGATTTAATGAAAAAAGGTGGAATGCCATCTGGTCCAGCTCCCTTATTTGGCCTATAAGTGATTTTAGCACTTCCTCGTCATTTATATGAGGTAAGGGCATCGATAGGCCATATTTATATATGAAATCCAAGTGTTTGGATATGAAATTTATTCCCAGAGATGTTAGAAGGGTGGAAGGCACGCGAGAAATGCTTTGCAAAAAGATCGCAAATTCTATCACCATCTGTTGCAACCGTATCCCCATCACTCAAACTGCACGGATATTGACCTGAACCCTTTCGTTTCCTCGTAATAAAGGACCAGAAAATTTTACTATTTTGAGAGATTCCATGCTCCATGAGAGCTATATAGTTATTATACTTAACTACAGCTAGTCTGTTACAACGCTCACAAAGTAACTTAAGTGCAATTTCATCCATGGGGTTTTTGTACAGCTTGTAACGCAATCTGATCGCGTTCTTTTCGTTGAGAGCTCTTATCAGAATTCGGTCGAACCATGGTGGATACTTACCATGCTTATGTTTTTTTCGTAAACGGAACGAATTTTTTAATAGTCATTCGTAGGACGTCATAGAAAACATCCACCATATTATTTACATCTGTAATTCCCTTAAACAAGACATGCCATTGTTGATCATGATCATATAAATGCTTACAAACAGCTTCATAATCTACCCTACGAAAGTTTGGTTTTAATATATTTGCTTTATGTGGAAGTGTACTGTCCACATTAAGTGATAAAGCGATGTCTAAGGGAGGATGAAATTGGTCTATCAAACTAAGATTATTAGCAGATTCCGTAACTTCACAAGAAACATTGGTCAAAACTAAGTCCAATATTCTACCTGACCTATTTTCGATGGAGTTAGCTTGAGATAATCCATGAAAATGAATGAAATCAACGAGGTGCGTTCCAAGTCCAGGGGCGACATAACTGTCATTTTCTCCATTAATTTTTCAACCAATTTATAAAGTCCAAATTAAAATCCCCGGCGATGCAGATATACATTTTATTATTACACACAACACTGCATTTATCAATGTAATGAGCTAATAGTTCCTGATTGACTGGCGGAGGAAGGTAAACAGCACAAAAGGCTATGTGAACAAGATTCTTATTAACTGAAGCATCAAGAACAACCCATAGATCTTCACACATGCTTTCCCAAATACACATACGTACGGATTTAAAACGTTTATGTATAGCGATCAATACACCACCACCATTCTTTTTGCAGTTAAAACTCCTATGTATTGTATACCTATGATCAAATAATTCATGAGACGAGATGCTATCGTTAAGCTACGTTTCTACTAGTATCACAACATCATAGTTACTATGGCAAATTTGAGTATAAAAGTTATGAGTTTTGGTCCGTAAACCACGAACATTTTGAAAATAAATACTTAACTTATTAAATTTTATAACAACAAAACATAAATTACTTGCCTTAACAATAATACTACAACTAAACTATCTTATCTAAAGTTGAAATGTCCTTAATCCAGATATACGCCGAACTATCATCCTTACGCACGAAAATGCGACCGTTTCTCACCCAGGTGAAATTGTATGATTTTTCTTTGACTTTTAGCGTGGCAGCTGCATGCAATTTTTTGTTAGCAGGGGATAGATGTTCGGCTATGTATATCGGCATCTTCACTCCAGATATACCAATTAGGTTGCTATTTAGCCTGTTATTAGGATTTGCTTTATTATATTTTATACAAGCAGCTAGAAAAACGTCAGGTAGTCTAGGTGTGATAAATTCGACAATAATAGAACGCGGACGATTTGTTTCTCGTTGAAGTTTAGCAACTCTGGTACAGTTCGCAATTGAATTGACGTCTATATCACAATTAACAACCTTGCCTATTCCAGTAACAATGTTTAACAGATTTTCATATATTTTTTTCAGGTACGCACTGTATTTCAATGTTTTTAGCACGCGCATGTTGTTCTAATTGACCAAGTCTACTACGTAAATCATTAACGTCAGCTTTTAAACTTTCATTTTCGGATTGTAGATTCGCCATAGTAATCAGAGCACTTTTATGCTCCTTACGCAGTTCCTCAAATTGGTCATTAATATGTTCCATTGACTTAACTACTTCACTTATTTCACTTTGAATAGATTTCAATTTATTGTTTAAAAAGTTGGCGAAGCTGTAGTTTATTTTGTTTTTGCATTCTATTTTGAACAATGTCACCAATATCGTCTGGCGAAAGTTGACCAGCATGTTGAGCTAGAGGGGGAGAGTTAACGGCTTGTCTCTTACTTCCACGGGACGTAGTTACGTTTCGGACAGGGGTGTTATCATTTTTACCCCTAGGTAGATGGTTAAGACAATTAGGACATTTCCAGGATGCGGCTCTTTTCGGAGTTAAGATATTCTCTTCAATGCTTAAGCAAGCACAGTGGTACAATTTATTACATCGAGCGCATTTTATACTACTTTCCTCCTCACTTTCATTGCAACAACATCCCCAGGACACTGATGAGGCGGCCATAATTATAATAACTATAAATGAATGTGTAGATTTATATTTATTTGAAAGCAAGTATCCGAACGGCGTAAGTTTCTATGGACTCTGATAGATATCTTTCATACAGTACTTTATCTGTTAACTATTATATATTTGAGAGCAAGTATCCGAACGGCATAGGTGTCTATGGACTTTGATTGATATCTGTCATACAGTGCTTTATCTGTAACCGATTATCATCCAATCGGCTGTGCGATATTACTGCGCGTCATAGTTTTAACAAAAGAATGATTGTTTTGTTTACTCGTTCGAGAAATTAAGTGGTAGATTTTTAAAGGTTTAACCGTTATCGGTACTCGATTATGATTGGATTTCGTTGAAGGGCCTGACTTCGTATGTTTAAAGATATTTACCAAAAGTGAAGTTATGCTTTCGATTTAGCTGCTATTCCTGGGCTGGCGGATGACACAGTTTGAAATTAGTTCGACATAAGAATCCGAGTATCACAAGTATCGAATTTTTACGATATTAGTTGAACAAACACAACACTATCACTAATTATGTACTGGGACACACTTTATAGAACTTGAGTAGAGATTATTATTAAGATTATGCCAATTAATTCATGTATTTACTAGTTTATTATTAATATTACTGTTTCTAATAATGACTGAATGTTATTGAATGTAAATGAAATGATATTTCTAAAATTACAGGCAAGTTAATTAACCAATAATAGAAAACTGTTAAACAAACATTCCTTTGTGAGGGACTGGTATTTACACTAGTTTAACGGTTTACCAGACCACCAGGCTTCTACTTTTGACTTTATACATCATCATATCAAGTATTAATTATATCATTTATGAGAGTATTTGGTTAGTTCCTATTTTAAATAAATAAAGGTTTGGACACAAATAATTTTAAGATATAATAAAATAACATTTTAATTGACGAAGAATTCATTGGATCGCTGGTTCTGATTGTGGCGCCATTTGCAGGCCCAGTTCCAGCAGGACATGCCGGCCCACGGCTCATCCGTGTAAAACACTTGCCCATTTTGATACATCTGAAAAATTAATGATTTATAAAATAGAATTTGACTCATTCACACATTTTTTTAAATAGGATATCCAACAAATAATAGACATGACAAGCTTTAAATAATTTATGCGAGTTGTAGCAGTACGTCGTTACGCACATAGCAACAAGAACACACACGTCACTCATGCCTAATTATATGACGTCATCGTTTGAAACAACGAGTAGCTCTGAAAAGAACTGTTTATTTGAAGCAAGAAGCAACATGTAATGACGTAGTATGACGTAATGTTAAAAGATTTTTTAAGAGATCTTTACTTCTACTTTAAATAGAAAAATATACTAACAAACGTCAAATCCGAGCTCTTGTAGGTGACTCCATCGTATCCAAAACGCAAGATGAAATTCATGGAGAATATAGAGAAGATGCATCTGATATCAGTGGTGGCGGGAATGAAGTAGCGATACGGTCCGCAGTAGTACGAGACCTTCGGCTCGTACTCCACTGACTCAGGGAATTCTTCTCGAGGATTTATCCTGTAATACCATACATACTATGTATATGATTTTCTTTATTCTTCTTTTCTTTATATATATACAACTTGCTACCGACAGTTTCCAGAATGTGAATATTAAGTGTATAAGGATATTTTATTATAAGCGATCGATGAATATTGTTCATACTTATAGATACACTGCGCGTCGCTCCAGTTGTCATCAGAATGGCAGTAGAGACCTTGGCTTGGATCTTTAGCTTGAAACTGTTCAGCGTGCGGACCCACGTACGTGGTTTCGGAGTGACGGTGATAGAAGCCAGAAAATGCGAAGGCTCCTGCATTTCGACATAGCAAATAAGGTAATCTTTGGAATATTTATGGTTTAAACATTTATTTCTCAAAAAAGAATACAATTCAATTAATATGAGAAATACACGTTAATCATATAAATACAAAAATAACGGAACAAGTGGGTATTTGTAAATTCTTAAACTAGTTTGTTATAATTTAACATTGCTGGATAAAAGGAAAAAAGTAATGCTTTTATTACGTATCGTTTACATGGCAAGTTTAGATATTTAGAAGCGAATTGGTTTTTTTTCTATATAATAAATAGGCGAAGGTGTCAATACCACCTGATTGCAGCCCCGTAATCATATCTGGTTCTATAAGACCTAGAGGCCCCACTCAGCAAAAATAATACAATTTAATCGCGTCGAAAGGGGGATCTCTTAAGTCCGGCCTGATGGTATATGACCACTATCCAGACCGATTTCGGGCACGGCGGCCAATCTCAAGAGAGATAAGCTAACTACGCAAAAGATATTATAGGGCTTGTGCCTGTTGTACCGGTGTTTGCGCACACACTTGTGTGTGTGCACTCTTTGTTCCCTAACTCTCATAATCCGATGGGACGGCAATCCGACACGACCGGAAAGAGTTCAGACGCAGAACCAACGGCTTTACGAGCTTTCCGAGGCACGGGAGGGAGGAAGTGTTTTCAACACTTCCAACTTCCAGACTCCGAGCTGCTACTGAGAATTTTCTGACAGAAAAACCCAATAATATTTCATTGGCCCGACCTGAGAATTGAACCCAGGACCTCCGGGTTTGCGGACTTACATCAAGCCACTAGACCAACGAGGCAGTCACTAAAACCCATAGACAATGTAAGAAGAAATATTACCCATTCTTATATCGCGCCACCAATCTTTGAAACTAAGATGTTATGTCCATCGTGTCTGTACATTTACCCATTAACTCTTCATGGTGGAATACAAGAATTGTAAGTATTGTTGTTTGGCGGTTGAATATGTGATCAGAGGTTGAATATGTGAACTGGAGCCACGTGCTAATATACAGCCCTACAATCAAGTAAAGACTATACAAATACTCCTGAAATACATAATCGTCTAACTATAGCGTGTTCTTTAAAATGTTCTTTCTTCCAAAATTACCTCTGAAAGTATAGCAGTGCGGTTTTCTCTCACTGGAGAGTATCATCTGGACATCTTCTTGGTTATGAGGAGAAGCGATGTAGTATGACGTACCAAGACATTTGAATTCTGTGAAAAGGTAAACCAACGACAATGAAAAAAAAACCTTTTTCATCGCATTCAAGAGACCTAATTGCCAGGATATATCTTAGTATCCTTTCTAGGAGTATTTATCTAGGTACACAAATAGAATACAATCGAGACATACATTAAACTTATGATAAATTAATAGATGAAGGATGAACATTTAAATGAATTGACTAACTAAAATAAAATAGAATTAATAAAAATCAGAATAAATAACTGTAATAAATAATACTATACTTCAAACTAGAACACAACTATACTAAGTATTGCGGTTTGGCCGGTATGGTCGTATGGAGCCGGCTGATGATATCGATAGTAGATCTTATATAACCGTAACACCGTAACAGCCTGTGAATGTCCCACTGCTGGGCCTCCTCTCCCTTTTTGAGGAGAAGGTTTGGAGCTTATTCAGAAGATATTATATAGCTACTAAGCAAACCCTAAGTAATAAAACTACTAAGCAGCTGCCCAAGTAGAGGTGGGTTTTGGATGTGGGAGGTTGCGAAAAAACTTGGAATGTGGAGCTGAGTGGGTGGTACAGTCCTCACCTGGACTGGTGTACAGTCCGAATGGTATTTTCGCCTGAGTAGACTTTATCTTCGCCTCTGATGTGTCCATTTTTTTATTCATCTTCAGCAGTACCATGGACATGAGCGCCATGTCGGTTTCAAACAACAAACGCTTCAAGTCTTTTATATGCGTGTCTATAAAGGCGTATAATTTCTTCTCTGATGATTTTAGGATTTCGCTCCGTTCAGTCTGAAAATTGAAGTCAAAAATCTTTATTCAATATAGAAGCGTTACACTTGCTTATTGATCGTAATAAATCTACCACCGGTTCGGAAATAAACACCTCAGACCTGAGAAGAACTGGCGAAAGACAGCGGGATTTTTTTATATATCTCGTCTTTTACGATCAGGCAATTTACACAATAGCAGAATAATATTTTTTATTTGAAATAACTTAGAGGCGATCGTTTTATTCCCAAGATGTGCATAATTTAAAAAGTCATCGGTTGTGTAATATCCTTTAGCACACAAGCGTTCCTTAACGATTCTTTTAAATTTCACAATTGAATATTGTTGATCGTTTTTTTTTTTTTTTAGTTCACAAAACTGACTACATTTATACAATCAACAATAATATACAATTGAGTCTTCTCGATGTGGACATTACATGCTTATATGAGGGTTAAAGAGCAAAAAAAAAATTACATTAGAACAAACACATGAAACTTATAAAAATATCACGTATAAAATAAAAATAAATAACTTTAAAGCAAGACAAAAATTAAAAGTAAATAAATACCAAAAATTAGATAAATAATTTCAAAATAAAACTAAAAATTAACCGATTTGTGTAGACAATTTTTTTTAATGGCCCTTATATTAAGGTTGAAGATATCTATAGTTTTCTGAGATCCTGTTGTAAAAGCGAATACATTGTCCCATAAAAGACTTACTAACCCTGTGTAATCTGGTAATAATGGTTGTAAGCTTATACTGGTTCCTGGTGTTAACACGTACGTACATCACGATTTCTGGGTATGTTTTTGCTTGTATACAAAACGTTATCAAGTAAATATATTGAGAAGCGACAGTTATTTTTTTTTATTTTTTATTTAGTTAGCTAGTCTGTTCAGTAGAAAAAAGGCAATGACCGATAAGCCAGGCCAATATTTTACACACACTTACAGGATTATGTGGCTCTTTAATTCGGCCATTCATATATCTCGTGTAGTCCATTAATTTCTCGAATTTCTCATCTGCGTAACTGTGGCTCGGATCTATTTCCTTGCTGCTCGGCATATTGTAGGGTTTCTAGAAATATGGTAACAAAATCTCATTGCAGTCGTGTTAAGATTTTAAGGGTGAGTGAGTAACTACAGGCACAAGGGACATGTTAGTTCCCAAGGTTGGTGAGGCATTGGCGATGTAAGGAATGGTTATATACATCACCAATGTCTATGGGCTGAGGTGACCGCTTAACATCAGGTGACCCGTTACCGTCCATATTTTTTTGCATATAACACATTGAAATCCTCGTTTTCCAACACTCATTTAAAAATACCAACTGTTTACTGTTATTTCCAAATTTGTTAATATTTATAATCAGCTCATTAGCTACTAAATGAAAAAACAATTACAAACAGAGGAATAACACTGTAGTGTAAGTAGAATACGTTATTGTCAGTTATAAAGAGAACGTGGCCATAAGTGGTCGTGTATCATTGGTACCCCTTGGGCCCTACACTTCATGATTACACTGACAGTATAAAAAATGACGGCGGTACTTAACTGTTGTCCATGCTTATTTATAATAATAATAATAATAAAAGTATTTATTTCGACTAAACAAGGTTCATACATACAAGACAATTAATAAAAAGACAAAAATTACAATAATAATATTTCACAGATTATATTATAAATTAGATAAAATTAATTCGAATTAAATTATACTACTAACTTAAATGAATTTGAATTAAATCAAATCAATTCAAATTTAAACAAATCAATCACATTACTTAGATTGAATTAAATTAGATCCCATTAAATTAACTAAAAAAAAAAATTCAATTAAACAATGTCATGAATGTAAGTATTGTCAATTTATTTATAAAATGATATTTATACTCTACTATATTTTCTTAAGATTTCTTCAAAGAAAAGTTCTTAACTCACCGTTTCCACAGTCGGGAATGATAATCGAGCAAGCTGAAAGAGAAATTAATGAAAAAGTAATTTAATTATATAAACATATATTTACAAGATTCACATAAGAATCGAAATCAAAATATATTTGTTCAATACTAGTTTCTGTCAGCAATATTGCCCGTGTTATGTTCCATTGGGGTAAGCCATTCTTAAAGGTGAAGGTTTGAAGTTCCCATGCTGCTACAATGCGGAATTGAAATACACGTAGCACATTTACTAGGCCAACCAATTCAATACTAATATACTAATCAATTCACTCAATCATTCACTGCATGTATAATGGCATGTGTTACAACTCGATGGCGATAGATGGCGCTTATTCGATATGTCCATTTTCTGAATCGCGCTGTCTAAATATTCGCTATTGATTATATAGAGAACAATAATTGTAAAGTGATCAAATAAATTATAGTTGTATGTTCACTGTTCAGTGGAAAGTACTGCGTTTGTTTCATTTGTTTTTATTTCTAAGTTAGGCGGACGATCATATGGGCCACCGGATGGTATGTGGTCACCAACGCCCATAGACATTGGTATTGTAAGAAATGTTAACCATCGCTTACATCGCCAATGCGCCACCAACCTTGGGGACTAAGATGTTTTGTCCCTTGTGCCTGTAATTGCTCTGGCTCACTCACCCTTAAACCGGAACACAACAATTCCAAGTACTACTATTTTGCGGTACAATATCTGATGAGTGGGTGGTACTGACCCAACTTGCTTGCACAAAGCCTGAACACCAGTCATTACGGTTTGATCCTCCGAATTTAGTTCCGCGTAACTGTGCATTAAATGTTTTTTTATGAATATAAAACTTACCAGTTGAAACGACGACAGACCATCACTATTAGCTGATGTGTAATAAAATGTAGCGAAGATCTGTAACGATACGATATACGATACGATTAACAAGTAAATAGGAAAGCACATTGGCAAATTAAAGGGTATTTTTCTAAGTGCCAATGTCTATGAGCGTGGATATAATAAATAAAACCTAATATCCAAGTCGGCAGCGAGTTATTATAGCCCTCAACGGTTACAACTTTTTTTACCGCCTTTTCTAAAAAGACGGTGTTGCCATCCCAAAAATATTAAAAAGATCAATTACAGAAAAATATTATAAATTTTATTTATAGTTACGTATAAAAAATATATAATATAAATATTAACTTACGATACATGTTCTAAAAAACGCCGTCATAATTTTAAATACCAGCAATCGTTACAACGATAAACGACTAAAACAATAAAAAAAAACCATACAAATTGATTGTAAAGTAATAAACCAATTAACAAATGTAAGATCATAAAAAGGAAACATAAAAGTTGGTGCGTTATATTTTTCTTAGGTGCTTAAAATTATCACCCGCCTGCGAGTGGTGTTGTTAGGAAAATTATGTCGGTTCCTGTACCCTGATGTGCAAAATGATGATCGGTTGGGTAGTTAGGCGGTTAGTTAGAATAGTCGAGATGGCCTAGTGGTTAGAACGCGTGAATCTTAACCGATGATCGTGGGTTCAAACCCGGGCAAGCACCACTGAATTTTCATGTGCTTAATTTGTGATTATAATTCATCTCGTGCTTGACGGTGATTTCAAACATCGTAAGGAAACCTGCATGTGTCTAATTTCATTGAAATTATGCCACATGTGTATTCTACCAACCCGCATTGGAAAAGCGTAATGGAATTCGCTCTAAACCTCCTCAAAAGGGAGCGGAGGCTATAGCCCAGCAGTGGGACATTAACAGCCTGTTACTGGGTAGTTAGAATTAGAGTTGCGCAAAACATATAACTAAGAAGAAAAGAGAGATCTTTTCGCTCTAAGATATATATAGCTCTTTTATGTCTCGCTCAGAGCGAGTACGGCACGAAGTTAAATGTGAAGAGCTATTTATTAAACTGAACTGTTCGTTTTAATAGAGCCGAAAGAGCTTTTCTAGAGAGTGAGATAAACCAAAGCCGAAGCGTATAAAGATATATGTAATTTTGAACAATGATTTTCCTTAATATAATCACATTTTGGTCACTTGATTCCCCTTCATACTTAAAAAGCTTAGGACTGTCAATCTATTATAGCATGAGTTACGTTAGCTACAGACGCAAGACCGAAAGAAAAACAAAAACTATTTTAAAACGCAATTTAATTAATTAAACTTAATACACAACCTACTCGATATGAGCTTTACAATATAATAATGGTAAGAAAGTAATAATAAATAAACTTTCTAAATTACAATTTAGCATTCCCGATAAATGCACATTATTGTTTGGTTCGAGGGAAATCTCCGTCAGCTATCTTTCTGGAGCAGGTTTGCGTAACTCGGGCTACGACTGCCGCCTGCAGACTGGAATTTACATTTTGTATACAATAATATAAAAAATAATTTGACGATGATAATGGTACCATAATCTATATACACTATGTCTACGTTTTCTATCTATCTTCCATATACATTTAGAATAGAATAGAATATGCTTTATTGTACACCAAAGAGTTACAGAAACCATAGTTTTAAACACAAACAAAAAACGAAGACTATTTATGTACAAAAGGCGATCTTATCGCTAAAAGAGCGATCTCTTCCAGACAACCTTTGGGTGAAGGACATGAAATAAATAAAGCGGTAAGGTATGCTGATCTACTCAACTTTTATTTTTATATACATTATAATAAAGCCAATCAGAATCGTATATAAATAATAATTGTGAAATTTTTTAGATGATAACCGCGTTCTTCTCTCATTTAACGTAAGCTTTTGCAAATATCCGTTCACAGGGAACAGATGTTGCCACAAGAATGTGGGTACTCGTTTCGTCTTTCGTGCCACCAGATCAGAGGATCTTCGGTTCTCAATAATAATGGCTCTTGCATATATTTATCGATTTTTATTAAACCAGCCGCGATTGAGTTGTCAGACCCTAAAAGCGCTACTTCTTGGTCGAAGTCATCCCATATTGACCGACAACTGGAAGACGATGGTTGCACAACAATAGAAGTCGATGACTGGTAAGTCAATGGAGTGGGTGTTGATGTAGGATCTGGTTGCACGTTATTTCTTCCTACGTTTTGTTTTAAATTAGCTAAAGCACTTTCATAATATTTTTGGTCTTTAAACACTTTTTGTTTAAATCTAGGATCCATGATAGTCGCTTCCGCATTAATGACGGTATTATCTTTTTTAGAAATTGGTGATCAATTTCTTGGTCTAATGTTTGCAATACTGCATTGATTTCTGAAATTTCCACCACGTAAACGAATTTAGGTGATTTATGTTTAGGTGATAATAATTTAAATTTACTTCCAACGTTTCTTTCTTTATTTTTTCTCTAAATTTTTTCCAGTCTGCTTTTTTTGTATTATATTTCCAGGTTGAGTTATATATTTTGTTTGTCATTTTTACTTCTGCTTCAATACTAAAGGTGATCGCGTTATGGTCAGAGCTAGTGACTCCTCGATCTACTTTCCAGTCCATAACATGTTCTATCATGTTATGGCTGCAAGCGGTTATATCCACGAAACTCTAACAGATGGTGCCATTTCGAACCGTGAAGAAGGTAGGAACTGTTCCTTCATTTAAGATATGCAGTCCCATCTCCTCCTCCATTCCCGAGAGTGCCTCTCCTCTGTAGTCTTCTCTGTCGCCTCCCCACCATGAGCTCCAGGCATTTACATCTCCTCCCAGCAGCACTGCATTTACGCCCGTTTTTACTACTGCTGCTCTTACTTGATGGAGGTACGGATCAATCGGGCTCGTGTCTTCAAAGTAGATCGAAATCACCCCTATTCTCCATTTTTTAGTACTGAGAACTGCGACTGCTATATTCTCAGTAGTTGATCCCGGATGACTGATAATATCAATATCATTATCAAAGATCAAAATGGCCGACTTTACTGGTTTCGATCTACCCTGAGTGCACTGGATAATCCTATATCCTAATCTTGGAGCTACTTCCCCTCCTGATCCCACATACGGCTCTTGTACAAGAGCGACAGCTATCTTACTCTTTTCAGCCTCTACGACCAATTCCTGTAAGGCCAGCCTTTTTCTCTGGAGGTTTGCTTGCAGGAACAGCATTCCTCGCCTTAGCAGTATGCCAAGCTCGACCTCGCCAGCTTGTCCCATTTCCAACGCACTGGGCAGTTATCGTTAAAGCTATCATGGTCAGTATTTTTAAAATTTCCGCGCCGGCTGTTTATGCGGGTCGGCGGGCTCCCTGCTAATCGATCCGGGCAGTCTTTACGGAGATGGGGTCCTGCGCAGTGACTGCACAGGTCGACTTCCATTTTGCAATTTTTTCGCCCGTGTCCAAACTCGAGGCATTTCGTGCATTGGATCAGAGGTGACCGGTCTTCCACCAGTACCCTTTGGAGATCGATATGGAGTTTCCCTGCGTCTATTAGTGCTCTTCAAAGGGCCGGAGACACCTGCATCACCACGTGATTTTCGAATTGGTTCCTAGCACGCATCCTGTATTTGATAATAGCCCTATACTCTGATTCTGGTATGTGTTGTATTATTTTGCTGTTTTGTGTTTTAATGGAGCTTAGGATATCATCGTCGCTATTATGTGTAAGTAGGTTTCGCAGGATTACGAGAGGATCTTTGTTTCTTCGCTCTTCGACCTTCAACTTGGAACCTACCAACATTTTCGACACTTTATCTAACTCCTTTTTTTACAGCAGCCCAGAACCACTTTTTGGTCGCGCACCTTCCTCAGTCTGTCCACCCTGACGCCGGATGTTCTTGCATCGATCGCCTCTCGTATCTTTTTCACCACAGCGTCTGACGTATCAACTACGTCCTCCGATGAGATGACTAACGAGTGGACAGGCTGGGTTCGGTTCGCCACTGGTGGAGTCGCGGCTTTTGATGCGTACGTGGCTTGATTTTTTTTACTTGTTGTTTCTGCTTCATCTGTTTTACTTGTTGTTTTATTTCGTTTATTTCTTTCTTTGTCTCCTCAGCTATTTTTGACTGATTCTGGATATGCCGCAAGATGTGTTGTTGTCTTTTTATACATTCATCCTTACTTTCACTGCCCTGTTTATTTTTGGTCTGAGATTCTATGTTCTCTAACGCTTTTTGCACAAGATCATTCACTTCGCTGATCTTTAAAACTATTTCGTACATTTCCCCCAAATTTGCGATTACCGTTTCCTTTATCTGTGTTTTGATATTACCCGATTGTTCTAGTTGTGTTTTCGCCTACTGAAAAAGTTCGTTTGCCCTCGCCGGTAACTTGGCGGCTTCATTTTCGGTGAAATCTCCAGTCAAATTTCCGAGTATAGGTTTTTTTAATTTTCCCCAGAGGCGGTTGCGTGGTGGTCTTTTTTTTTTCGACCTGCGCATCTTTAGATTCGGTGTTAGAGATAATTTTGATTTCTGCAACATTTTTAGTACCTTGCGACATTCTTGTTACCTTTGAGGACAAGTTTTCTTTTTGATAGCGGCCTTTGTTGATGATTATTTTAACTTAATTAATTACAATGATTTTGACTTGTTTCTATTAGTTGTTAGGTACTGTAAATGGGTACCTTAGGTCGTTCTAATAATAAAACTAATAAAATTAATATAAAATAAAATGATAAGATAAGATTTAATTCGTTTTTCGATTTTTACTGTTGGTTATATGGTTCGGAGTATGGTTTGTATTTGTATGGATGCAAGCCAAAAATTTTTACATAAAAAAATTCTTTTGCTTACAGTGATATTTATTTGTTATGATTTTTGTATAATTCTATTTTATATTATTTTTACCAAAATTCCTGAAGAGGATATATTTAAGTGTAATTTTTTCAATTAAATTAATTATTGTATATTTGTTAAGTAAAATACTTAGTCAAAATTTTTTCGTTACCTTTAGTCAATTTTTAAAATCTGGGTATGTATAGGTACCTCAGAGTCTGTAAATTCTATAAGCGGGGTATGTACAGGTACCCCGGTGTCTTTTTTAAGTCAAAATGAGATAAAATTCTACGGCGTGAGCCTGTTTTAAACAATAAAATACTTATATCTAATTTACAGTCTCTAACAAATTGTTTTGCTTTTAGTTCAATCGAAAACTCTAAATAAGCCCACGTTCAAGGCCCCCTTTGGGTTCAGGGAGATGTCGGAAACTATTTAAGATCACAAAAAATTTTGATCAAAAATTATCCCTCTCACCTAGAAATGACCATCCGGGCGGGTAGGAAGGGCAATTTTTTTCAGTTTTTCACGGATATCTTTTGATCTCGTTGAACGCAGGACAATGGCCCCGAGATAAAACAGAAATTAAAAATACGAATAACGATATAGTTAAGGTAATTAACAAGAGTATGTCCAAAATATTAAAAAATAATAGCTTATTACATAATAATATAATACCTCAATCCAACTCTTTCAACATCAGTGCAGTCATTGCACCATCAATATTCAGCAATCCTGGATACTGATTGTATTGACCTAGCTGAGAAAATTGTTGCCTATGCGAAGTCAAATTATTAGGATATTTGATAAATTGGCGGTGTCTCAGGGCTAATATCTTTGATAAATTGGTAACAATATTTGACACCGCGGGTTGCCTAACATTTAATAGGTCACCACATATCACCTTATGTCGGTTTCTGTACCCTGATGTATGCAAAATGATAATCGATTGGGTAGTTAGGCGGTAAGTTAGAATAGGTGAGATGGCCTAGTGGTTAGAACGCGTGAATCTTAACCGATGATCGTGGGTTCAAACCCGGGCAAGCACCACTGAATTTTCTTGTGCTTAATTTGTGATAATTCATCCCGTACTTGATTGAAGGAAAACATCATGAGAAAACCTGCATGTGTCTAATATCATTGAAATTCTGCAACATGTGTATTCTACCAACCCGCATTGGAGCAGCATAGTGGAATAAGCTCGAAACCTTCTCCTCAAAAAGGAGAGGAGGCCTTAGCCCTACAAAGCCCTGCCCTGCAGGAGTTGCGCAAAACATATCACTAAGAAGAAAAGAGAAATATATATCTTTTAGCTCTAAGATATATATCGCTCTTTTGTATCTCGCTCAGAGCGAGAAAGCACAAAGTAAAATGTGAAGAGTTATTTATTAAACTGAACTCTTCGTTTTAATAGAGCCGAAAGAGCTTGACTAGAGGGTGAGATAAACCGAAGCCGAAGCGTATAAATATATATGTAATTTTGAACAGTGATCTTCCTTAATATTATCACGTTTTGGTCACTTGATTCCCCTTCATACTTAAAAAGCTTAGGACTGTCAATCTATTATAGCATGAGTTACGTTAGCTACAGTCGGAAGACTGGTGGAATCTGGTAGGAGATATATATATTGTTTTTTATTAGCTTCTAATTTTCTTAGTTTTTTGGTACAGAATCAGTGATGTTAGGAACTCCTTTTATATAATTTTATAATGAGATGCTTATTGTCTTTGTCGTGTTTGTATTTTAGTTTTTTTTTTAATTCTTAATTGTTTTTACTGTAAATTGTTTTTACTGTATTGAAGATTTAAATCAGTCAGACTTTTCTTCTTGCGTAATAAGGTTAATGTTGTTTTTTTTTTTATTTAAATATTATTTTAATAGGACGGTTATATTTAGGATCATATTTTCAAACCCGGAAGATTCTTTCAGGTTCTGGACACTCTGTAACAATACTTTTTAAGGCTTTGCTTACTTCTCTATTCTTTCATCTTTATTGGTTGCAACTGGTTCCGGAATTCGAACAAGTATTATATTTTTACTTCTTAATTCTCATTCCTTAATATCCGTTATTACATTTTCACTGATATTATAAGAATCTTTTTCTAAAGATAATCTGTTTTTTCAACCAAGGATGGAAGGTTTTCTAATTTACTCTCTAGTTATTTTTTTTAAGCACGTTAGGTCAGTTTTGATCATTTCTTGTTCTATTGTAAGAGACTCAATAGTTGACTTTATATCACTTACTTGTATTTTAATTACAGTTATATCATCCGTGATTTTTTCGATGAAATCTTTTTGACTGTTACTTATAAATGTTAATATTGACATAATATTAGACATTTGCTGATGTATTTAACTCAATTCATCCCTTATATGGTCATCCTGTTCATAATGCTTCCGTTTCGGAAACTTCGGAACTTTCGGAAAGTGTGCTCAGGAACTATTTGATTTGGTTCCCCCGTCACCTTTTTACTACAGAACTGCGAGGCATCGAAAAGATCTACACCCGTACGTAGTTGACGTTGACGTATTTAAGACACGTACGAAACGATTTGCTTCCTCATTTCTGATACGCACCGCCAAGGTCTGGAATACCCTCCCGACCTCCGTTTTCCCACCACCTAGAAAGTGGGTACCTTCAAGTCTAGAGTGAATAGGCACCTTCTAGGCAAGCGCGCTCCATCTTAGACTGTATCTCACTGTCCATCAGATCTTATAACAGTCAAGCGCTAGCCTTTACATTTAAAAAAAAAAAAACAGCTTTCGTGTTGGTGATATTATTATTCAAGTAATTAAGGAAAATGGAAATACCAAATTTTTGTAATGCCGTCTTCTATTCTATTAGGTGTTATAATTCCATTTGCTAGGACAACGATATATTTGGCATGACTTACACGTGAACATGCTATATACCTAAAACCTATGGGTAAAGCAGCAGCAAGTAATAAAAAGAAAATACAGCAGCAAGCAGCAAGTAATATAAAACTAAACAATTTAATGCAAACTTTATTAAGCTATACAACTAAGGAATAGGTACTAATCTATAAGATTCAAAACAAAATCATTGACTTAAGACTAATAGAACAAAATTACAGCCTAGGTAATCATTGCAACCTAAAGCCGCAAAGTACAAAATTATCAATGTAAATTGTAATAATGAAATAAATGAAAATAATCAAAACAATCTGACGAAACGACGACAGAACAACGAAAACGCAAATTTGAACGAAACGCGAATGCTAGTATATCAATATGGCAGTAGGTCACTCTACTCCGGAAAATCTGGACACCACGATTGGTGACACCACAAAAATTGACGTATTTATCACACCGCCATCTATTAGCTAATAACTGTAACACATAACAACAAAATTACATACGTTTATATAAATTTTGATAGACTAAATCGATTTTGATGAAATAAAGATTAAACGGTACCTTAAATTTCTCCTTATAATAATTCAGTTATTTTAATTTGTAATTTTTATCCGGATTAAAGATTACCCCGAAAAACAGACAGACAGACAAAAAAAAGATTAGTATTAATATTTATATAATCACATGTGAAAAGTATGAATAATAAGCTTTTAAATACATATAGTTTACTATTTGTATAGAGAATGTAAATAGGCTTTATAATTATTTAAATTTAATGAATGAACAAGAAATTTATCGTAATACCACACCTTAAAAAGTTGCGAGTATGGAAAAAATATCCTACATGGGAAGGGTTAATTTTTGTTGTTCGAATAAGTTTAGTACTACTTGTTATTAATTTATTATTTTTAGAGGTCTACACATTTTTTACTTATTAAAAAATAATTACATTTCCTGTTTCCAGTGCGTTTGTTAATAATAGAGATAATTTGTATATAAAACGTGATTATATATAACGAAACAAATTGATTATTATTGTTTAGATGGATTCGAAAAAAGAGCAATCTAATGCTATACTCTCGGCACTACCAGCCTCGTCTAGGAAATCATCTGGGGAAATGTTACATCTCATTCCCAATATTGATCAATCAATCAGTTCTGGTCTAGAAAACATCGAATATCAAGCAGAGTCAAGTCCATTTTTTGATGCTAGCAACCAAACCTCTATTGTAAGTATTGATAGGTTGATAGCATTTGAATTTGTAGATATTATGTTTTTAATTTATATGAGTTATTGGTAAAACCTTTCTAGAGTAACCTCACTGTCTCTGACGAAATTAATCTACCACCATCTTTAGTTGAGGCTTTAGCTGTTGATTTAGGCAGCGAATGTGACGAATGTGAAGATATTACCGAAGAAGAACTTCTAAGAATTTTACAGGGAGGAAGCGATAATTAAGATGATGGTGAAGTTGTAATAGACGATGTACCGACATTGCCAGATTGAGATTCAGATAACCTCATATGGACAAATGATATTTCAACATTTTTAGGTGTTGAGGAAAATTATACAGAACTATCAGGTCCGAAAATACCTTCAGCAGACCCATTTGAAACATTTTCATCTATATGGGATAACACCATCATGGAAAAAATTGTACATCATACTAATGAATATGCTTGGCAAATAATAGTGAGTGTAAGTGAAACAGAAACAGGGTTTTCCCCTGAATCTCGACTTCATGATTGGTATGAAGTCATGGTAGAGGAAATGTACAAATTTTTTGCAATACTTATATATGTGGGCCTTTGTTACCGCAACCTCATTGATGAATACTGGAGGTTAGGAGTAATGGGTATGCCCAATTTTCCTAAAATAATTGTTAAAAATATTTGTAATAATATTTAATTTTTTGTAAAATAGTGTCTAATTTCATTGAAATTATGCCACATGTGTATTCTACCAACCCCCATTGGAGCAGCGTGGTGGAATAAGCTCCAAACGTTCTCCTCAAGTTAACAGGCTGTTACTGGGTAATTAGGATTAGAGTTGCGCAAAACATATCACTAAGAAGAAAAGAGATATATATATCTTTTCGCTCTAAGATATATATAGCTATTTTATATCTCGCTCAGAGCGAGTACGGCACGAAGTAACCAAATGTGAAGAGTTATTTATTAAACTGAACTTTTCGTTTTAACAGAGACGAAAGAGCTTTTCTAGAGAGTGAGATAAACCAAAGCCGAAGCGTATAAATATATATGTAATTTTGAACAATGATTTTACTTATTATTAAACATGTTTTGGTCACTTGATTCCCCTTCATATTTAACAAGCTCAGGACTGTCAACCTATTATAGCATGAGTTACGTTAGCTACAGTCGGAAGACCGAAAAAAAAACAAAAACTATTTTAAAACCAATTTAATTAATTAAACTTAATATACAACCTACCCGATACAAGCTTTACAATATAAGATAGAAAATTATAATAAATAAACTTATTTCTAAATTACAATTTAGCATTCCCGATAAATGCACATTATTGTTTGCTTCGAGGGAAATCTCTGTCAGCTATCTTCCTGGAGCAGGTTTGCGTAACTCGCGCTACGACTGCAGCGTGCAAAGACTGGAATTTACATTTTGTATACAATAATTTGAAAAATAATTTGACGATTATAATGGTACCATAATCTATATAAACTATGTCTACGTTTTCTATCTTTCTTCTATATACATTTAGAATAGAATATGCTTTATTGTACACCAAAGAGTTACAGAAACCATAGTTTTAAACACAAACAAAAAACGAAAACTATTTATGTACAAAAGGCGGTCTTATCGCTAAAAGAGCTATCTCTTCCAGACAACCTTTGGGTGAAGGACATGAAATAAATAAAGCGGTAAGGTATGCTGGTCTACTCAACTTTTATTTTTATATACATTATAATAAAACCAATCAGAATCGTATATAAATAATAATTGTGAAATTTTTTTAGATGATAACCGCGTTCTTCTCTCATTTAACATAAGCTTTTGCAAATATCCGTTCACTGGGAACAGATGTTGCCACAAGAATGTGGGTACACGTTTCGTCTTTCGTGCCACCAGATCAGAGGATCTTCGGTTCTCAATAATAATGGCTCTTGCATATATTTATCGATTTTTATTAAACCAGCCGCGATTGAGTTGTCAGACCCTAAAAGCGCTACTTCTTGTTCGAAGTCATCCCATATTGACCGACAACTGGTAGACGATGGTTGCACAACAATAGAAGTCGATGGCTGGTAAGTCAATGGAGTGGGTGTTGATGTAGGATCTGGTTGCACGTTATTTCTTCCTACGTTTTGTTTTAAATTAGCTAAAGCTCTTTCATAATATTTTTGGTCTTTAAACCCTTTTTGTTTAAATCTAGAATCCAAGATAGTTCCTTCAGCGTTAATGACCATATTCTCTATGTTGAAGAATCGGCGATCAATTTCGTGGTCTAATGTTTGCATTGCATAAATACTGCATTGTTTTCTGAAAGTGTTCCTCCATCTCGTAAACGAATTTTTAAGTGATTTGTCATAATACGGTTTATGGGTCTCACTTTCGACAATGCGATTTTTTTTTCTGCAGTAATTTCTCCGGTTATTCATAAAATAACTCTAGTATAAGTAATGCAGATTCAACTACTGCCCAATCATGAGTTGACAACGATAGGTCATTTCGTGATTGTAGGGTATGCTTGTTTTTATTATAAACTTATCGTCGGTAGGAAGGGAACTTTGTATGAGGGATTAGTCGAAATAAAACTCTTGAACGAGACGCTGTGTTTTACGGATCATCTTCGACTGTACCAATATACTACAGTGGCGACGAGCAATAAACTTTATTTATGTGCGTGTTTAAAGGGAAACGTTATTTATGAGAAAAACGTTAATATAAATATCATTATTTACGTGCTTGCTGTGTCCTTTAATTGAAGGAGCACACATATTTTAAAATATTATTCCACGATGTCATGCACTTGTAAGTGTGTATCCTTTGTTGGAGATCCTTAATGAATAAATAAATAATGTCACTCGGCAAGTTAAATGAGTTCGATGTGCATAGCGGTGCGTGGTCTTCGTGTGTAGATAGACTGGATATGTACTTCAAAGTTAACAAGATAAATAACTAAATGAAGCTACCAATATTAATCGCGTGTATGGGCGACCAGGCATAAGAATTTCTAGCTAAATTGTCGAGTCCGAAAAAACACACTACTGATTTTTACAATGCTGCTAATGAGATCCTTTTTGACTAGAAAACCGACACCACCCTGGGAGAGTTTATCACCTTCGCGGAAGTAGAATAAGTTACCGGACTCAAGAGTTATCGTCTCCTTCCCTGTCGTCGGACTTCAGATAACTCCAGTATATACCAGTTTATATGACTTAACTCTACTTCTAATTCGGCGAGGTGATGGTCCAGCCTTTTAGAGCGTCCATTATATGTTGTCATATTAATTCTTTTTTTATGGTAGCCTGCCAAGAACCGGTGAAATGTTTCATCGCATTCCCAATATTGATCAATCAACCAGTTCTGGTCTAGAAAACGTCGAATATCAAGCAGAGTCAAGTTCATTTTTTGATGCTAGCAACCAAACCTCTATTGTAAGTATTGATAGGTTGATAGCATTTGAATTTGTAGATATAATGTTTTTAATTTATATGAGTTATTGGTAAACGTTTCTAGTGTAACCTCACTGTCTCTGACGAAATTATTCTGCCACCATCTTTAGTTGCGGCTTTAGCTATTGATTCAGGCAGCGAATGTGACGAATGTGAAGATATTACCGAAGAAGAACTTCTAAGAAACGATAATTTAGATGATGGTGAAGTTGTTATAGACGATGTACCGACATTGCCAGAAGGATTCAGATAACCTCATATGGACAAATGATTTTTCAACATTTTTAGGTGTTGAGGAAAATTATACAGAACTATCAGACCCGAAAATACGTTCAGCAGACCCATTTGAAACATTTTCATCTGTATGGGATAACACCATCATGGAAAAAATTGTACATCATACTAATGAATATGCTTGGCAAATAATAGTGAGTGTAAGTGAAAAAGAAACAGGGTTTTCCCCTGAATCTCGACTTCATGATTGGTATGAAGTCATGGTAGAGGAAATGTAAAAATTTTTTGCAATACTTATATATGTGGGCCTTTGTTACCGCAACCTCATTGATGAATACTGGAGGTTAGGAGTAATGGGTATGCCCAATTTTCCTAAAATAATTGTTAAAAATATTTTATATAATACTTTACTTTATACTTTATTGTACACCACAAGGAGAAAAAGAATACAAAACAAGGACACATACATAATAAAAGCAGTATACAAATTGGCGACCTTATCGCTACATAGCGATCTCTTCCAGGCAACCAACGGATTAAGAGAACAACTCATAGGATATGAGGTAGGTGGTGCTCCAATAATACATAAAATAATATTAATATATGATTAAACAAACTAAAAAAATAAATGTAAATATAAAATACATATAATATATATCAATAAATAAATTATATTATAAATACATATATAATTACAAGTATACAATATAAATACATACTATAAACAATAAGAGCGAATAAAAACGATAAGTCCTCAAACACAGCAGAAAAAAATTAATAATAATAAAAATAAAGTATTTAATTAATTAATGGTGATAAGGCATTTGAGACAAAAAGTGATCTTTCACAAGTTTTTTAAAAATGTATATGGATTTAGCCTCCCGAATATTTAAAGGAAGGTCATTCCAGAGCTTAATAGCCTGAACTGTGAAAGAATTATTATAGAAAGATGAGTTATGTTCAGGCACCCTTAAGATCCATCTCTTCGCAGAACGAAGAACTTCTCCAGGATTCCCTAAAAATAAAAACTTCTCCTTCAAGTAAGGGGGAGTACCAGCGTGAAACAACACACAGTACAATATAGATAAGATGTGCATATTCCGGCGAAGTCGAATGGGTAACCAATTAAGACGAGAACGAAATTGTGAAACGTGGTCATATTTGCGTAATCCAAATATAAACCGAATAAAAGTGTTTTGTAGTCTCTCAAGCTTATTTAACTGGTCTTCGGTTAAGTCAACAAAGCTTGCGTCTGCATAATCAAGGATAGGAAGGAGTAGAGACTGTGCGAGCATAATTTTGGTAGGAATTGGAAGAAAATGTCGAAGACGACGCAAAGACCTCAGCGCAACAAACACCTTCCTGCTGATTTCATTTACATGGCGAGTCCAGCTAAGAGTATTGTCAAGGAAAACTCCCAAGTTTTTAACGCAGTCGCAATAAGGGATGACAATATTGTCAAACATTATTGATGGCAAGGAAGACCAGTCGACTTTTGACAATTGTTTCCGGCTGCCAATAATTATGGATTGAGATTTGCTAGGGTTAACATTAAGACCAAACGATTTACTCCATTCAAGAATGATATTGAGGTCGTTATTCATTCTTGCGATAGCCAACGGAAGATTCTCCAAAGTCGACTGGGTGTAAATCTGGACATCGTCTGCATACATGTGGTAGAGAGAAGATAGGTTATGAGTTATTGAATTGATGAAAATAGAGAAAAGTAATGGTGACAAGACGCCGCCCTGCGGTACGCCAGCAGAAATATCGCACCATGATGAGTAAGTGTCATCAGTGCGAATTCGTTGCCGACGACCGCGAAGATAGCTGTGAAACAATTCAATGACTGCAGGGGTTATGTTAAGAGAACGCAGCTGACTAAGTAGGACATCAAAATCAACACTATTAAAAGCATTGGTGAAATCCAACAAAGTCATAATAGTGAGTTGCTTATTGTCCATAGCCCATCGGCGGTCATCAGTAACTTTTATAAGGGCAGTAACCGTACTATGTCCAGGGCGAAAGCCAGATTGGCAGGGATTGAGCAGGTTGTTCTTGTTTAGGAAGAGATTTAACTGAAAGTGAATTAGTTTTTCAAGAACTTTTGACAGGAAAGGTAAAATAGAGATAGGACGAAAATCAGAAAAGGAAATAGGATTGGCTTTCTTTGGAAGAGGTATAACATTAGCGCTCTTCCAAGCTTCAGGAAATATACAGCATGAGACACATTCATTTAGAATATATGTGATCACGGGAGCGATAATATCAAGAAGAGGAATGATCATAGTACGACTTACATTATCGCTGCCGATGGCATTAGATGAGACGGACAGTATGTTCTTCTTAACATCACACACAGTAAACTGACTTAATACGAACGGAGGATAAAGAGGAGTTGAAGTTGTAGAAAGTGAGTGAAGAGTACGCGATTTAGCTGAACTATCAAATGAGTTCGAAGGAGTAGAAAAATACTGATTTAAGAGTTCTGTGTTAATATTAAGAACAGATGAATTCTGAGAACCTTTACCAACTCCAACAGTCTCAAGAAATTTCCAAACTCTGTGAGAGTCGCCGTTCTCGACTGAATTATGAATATGGCGTCGTTGTGCATCCCTACATAATGTATTGCAGCGATTCCTAGCTTTATGATACTTCCTTCGATTTTCTTCTGAGTTGTTTAATTTATATTTTGTTTTAGCAACGTTTTTCCTGTGTATACTATTTTTGATGTCTTTAGTTAGCCAGGGAGCAGGAAGGTGTTTCAATTTGACTGGGTGAATCGGTGCATGAACATCATAAAGTTGAGTGAGCAACGAACAAAAAACATCAACCTTATGTTCAATACCAGACGCCGACTCCACTGCTGACCAATCAATATTGCGGGCATCAGCACATAGTCGTTCGACATCCATTCCAGCAAAATTACGCCGCAGAAGTGTCTTAGGTTTAAATTTGGGAGGGCGTAATTTATACGAGAGAAAAATTAAATCGTGGTAGGAAAAAGCATCGGCAGGACACTGACCGTGCTTGGAAACAAGATCAGGAGAAGACACAATTATAAGGTCAAGAAGAGAAGGGGTGGAATTTGGAAATCTGTGGGTCGCCGTAAGGGGTAGAATATGCATATTACACGCTTCGCATATAGAAACAAGCTTATTAGCCCTATTGTCATCCTTTAGTAAACATGTATTAAAGTCGCCCATTAATATGGTGTGACTATAATTTGGGACAAACGTTTCTACAAGGGCTTCAAAAGATAAAAAATAATTCGTTAATAGAGAGGGACTATAGAAAACCCCAAGCAAAATTTTTGTTTGGTTTAGAGAAACTTCAACCAGTAAGTGTTCAGCAGAATCAACAGGAGGTGGTTGACATGCATGACATAATATTTAAATTTTTGTAAAATAGTGTCTAATTTCATTGAAATTATGCCACATGTGTATTCTACCAACCCCCATTGGAGCAGCGTGGTGGAATAAGCTCCAAACCTTCACCTCAAATTAACAGGCTGTTACTGGGTAATTAGGATTATAGTTGCGCAAAACATATCACTAAGAAGAAAAGAGAGATATATATAGTCTTTTCGCTCTAAGATTTATATAGCTCTTTTATATCTCGCTCAGAGCGAGTACAGCACGAAGTCACCAAATGTGAAGAGTTATTTATTAATCTGAACTTTTCGTTTTAATAGAGACGAAAGGGCTTTTCTAGAGAGTGAGATAAACCAAAGCCGAAGCGTATAAATATATGTGTAATTTTGAACAATGATTTTCCTCAATATTATCACGTTTTGGTCACTCGATTCTCCTTCATACTTAACAGGCTCAGGACTGTCAACCTATTATAGCATGAATTACGTTAGCTATAGTCGGAAGGCCGAAAAAAAAACAAAAACTCTTTTAAAACAAATTTAATTAATAAAAATTAATTTTACAATTAAACTCAATGTACAACCTACTCGATGTAAGCTTTACAATATAATAATCGTGAGAAAATTATAATAAAGAAACTTATTTCTAAATTGCAATTTAGCATTCCCGATAAATGCACATTATTTGGTTCGTGGGAAATCTCCATCAGCTATCTTCCTGGAGCAGGTTTGCGTAACTCTTGCTACAATTGCAGCGTAAGGTATTTAGAAATCAGTGACTTTACAACGACTCGATCGAGGAATTTACATTTTGTATACAATAATTTGAAAAATTATTTGACAATGATAATGGTACAATAATCTATATACACTATGTCTACGTTTTCTATCTATCTTCTATATACATTTAGAATAGAATAGAATATGCTTTATTGTACACCAAAGAGTTACAGAAACCATAGTTTTAAACACAAACAAAAAATTAAGACTATTTATGTACAAAAGGCGGTCTTATCGCTAAAAGAGCGATCTCTTCCAGACAAACTTTGGGTGAAGGACATGAAATAAATAAAGCGGTAAGGTATGCTGATCAATTCAACTTTTATTTTTATATACATTATAAAAAAGTCAATCAGAAACGGATATAAATAATAATTGTGAATTTTTTTAGATGATAACCGCGTTCTTCTCTCATTTAAAGTAAAGCCTTTGAAAATATCCGTTCACAGAGAACAGATGTTGCCACAAGTTTTAAACGCTTTATAAAATATTAAAACAAACCGCTCCAGCGTTTATGACCGTATTCTCTATGTTAGAGAATCGGCGATCGATTTCTTGGTCCAATGTTTGCAATACTGCATTGATTTCTGAAACTTCCATCTCGTAATCGACTTTTTAAGTGATTTATTATAATACGGTTTATGGGTCTCACTTTCGACAATCTGACTTTTTTTTTGCACTAATTTCTTTGGTCACTTCATAAAATAACTCTTAGTATCGGTACTGTAAATTCAACTACTGGCCAATCATAAATTGACAACGATTGGACATTTCGTATTTGTAGGGTATGCTTATTTTTATTATAAACTTAACGTCGGTAGGAAAGGAGCTTTGTATGAGGGATTGGTCGAAATAAAACTCTTGAACGAGACGCTGTGTTTTACTGATCACCTTCGACTGTACCAATATAATATATACAATACAATAAGTGCGTGTAGAAAGGGAAACTTTTTTCATAATATCAATCAGCAAGTTTTTTTTTTGAGACTTTTGTCCATGTAGACATGTTAGCCTCATCATATGATATATACCTTTACAATATACAGTTCATTCATGAAAGTTTAAAAAGTCACTAACGAGAAGAAGCTACCAAATCATATATGGCTACCGCAGCTACCGAAGTTGGAAAACAGAAGATAACTTTGCGCAGCCTCTACATTCATACAATTAACATTATATGTTGCCATTAGGGACTCCCTTTGTGCTTTATTCTTAGTACATTCTATCATCAAATGATATATGTACATCTTCTACCACATTACAGACATCGCAATTTGGTGAATCAGTTTTTTTACATTAAATATGCAAACTTGTTGCATAGGTAATGTCCCGATCGAAACCTTACTGCTAATTTGACATATTGTCTTTTTAATTTTGATTCTTCAAATCAAAGAATTCAAAGAGGCTCAGATTGCATAGTTTAAACTAGATTCCTTTCATTTTAGATCGCTCATCAAAGTATTCTTTCCAATGTAAGAACCTCAAACATTTAATCGGCAAGTTAAATGAGTTCGATGTGAATAGCGGTGCGTGGTCTTCGTGTGTAGATGGACCGGATATGTACTTCAAAGTTAACAAGATAGATAACGAAAAGAAGTTACCAATACCAGGGGACCAGGCATACGAATTGCTAGCTAAATTGTCGAGTCCGAAAAAACACACTACTGATTTTTACAATGCTGCTAATGTGATCATTTTTGACTAGAAAACCGATATCACCCTGGGAGAATTTATCACCTTCGCGGAAGTTGAGTAAGTTACCGGACTCTTAGAGTTATCGTGACCTCCCCTGTCTTCGGACTTCAGATAACCCCAGTATATGCCAGTTTATATGACTTAACTCTACTTATAATTCTTCGAGGTGATGGTCCAGACTGATCGAGCGTCCATTATACGTTGTCATATAAGTTCTTTTTTTATGGTAGGATCTACCAACGTTTTCCCATACTCGCAGCGCTGGGCAGGAGTGTTGGCGAACGCATTTTTCTCCAATCAATAATGATTTGGGTTCTGCTGTATAAAAAGATAAACTCCGCCACCTCGTGCATTACACCGGTGATTGAAATAGTGTACATAACCAGTTATTTGGAATCTTTTATCTTGATAGTTTCTGTCACAACAATTACATCCAGAGGACTGAATTACACATTTATATGAATCTTAACGTCAGCTATCTTCCTGGAGCAGATTTGCGTAACTCGTGCTACGATTGCAGCGTGCGTAAGGTCGGCGTATTTAGAAATCAGTGACTATTTACATCGATTGGAATTTACATTTTATATACAATAATTTTAAAAAGTATTGAAGGTGATAATGATACAATAATCTATATACACTATGTCTACGTTTTCTATCTATCTTATATATGCATTTAGAATAGAATAGAATATGCTTTATTGTACACCAAAAGAGTTACAGAAACCATAGTTTTAAACACAGACAAAAAACGAAAACTATTTATGTACAAAAGGCGGTCTTGTCGCTAAAAAAACTATCTCTTCCAGACAACCTTTAAGTGAAAAATGAAAAAAAAACATGAAAAAAATAAAGCGGTAAGGTATGCTGATCAAATCAACCTTTATTTTTTATGTACATTATTCTCTCATTTAACGTAAAGCCTTTGAAAATATCCGTTCACAGGGAACAGATGTTTCTTCATTTAAGATATGCAGTCCCATCTCCTCCACCATTCCCGAGAGTGCCTCTCCTCTGTGGTCTTCTCTGTCGCTTCCCCACCATGTGCTCCAGGCATTTACATCTCCTCCCAGCAGCACTGCATTTACGCCCGTTTTTACTACTGCTGCTCTTACTTGATGGAGGTACGGATCAATCGAGCTCGTGTCTTCAAAGTAGATCGAAATCACCCCTATTCTCCATTTTTTAGTACTGAGAACTGCGACTGCTATATCCTCAGTAGTTGATCCCGAATGACTGATAATATCAATATCATTATCAAAGATCAAAATGGCCGACTTTACTGGTTTCGATCTACCCTGAGTGCACTGGATAATCCTATATCCTAATCTTGGAGCTACTTCCCCTCCTGATCCCACATACGGCTCTTGTACAAGAGCGACAGCTATCTTCCTCTTTTCAGCCTCTACGACCAATTCCTGTAGGGCCAGCCTTTTTCTCTGGAGGTTCGTTTGTAGAAACAGCATATTTTTTGGGCTGCCTTCCTCGCCTTAGCAGTATGCCACGCTCGACCTCGCCAGCTTGTCCCATTTCCGACGCACTGGGCAGTCATCGTTAAAGCTATCATAAATTTTAAAAATACTGACCGTATTTTTAAAATTTCCGCGCTGGCAGTTTATGCAGGTCGGCGGGCTCCCTGCTAATCGATCCGGGCAGTCTTTACGGAGATGGGGTCCTGCGCAGTGACTGCACAGGTCGACTTCCGTTTTGCAATTTTTTCGCCCGTGTCGAAACTCGAGGCATTTCGTGCAGAGGTGACCGGTCTTTCACCAGTAAAGTCTGGTTTGTTTGTACTACTTTTTTCATCTGTTCTACTTGTTGTTTTATTTCGTTTATTTCTTTCTTTGTCTCCTCAGCTATTTTTGACTGATTCTGGATATGCTGCAAGATGTGTTGTTGTCTTTTTATACGTTCCTCCTTACTTTCACGGTCCTGTTTATTATTGATCTGAGATTCTATGTTCTCTAACGCTTTTTGCACAAGATCTTTCACTTCGCTGATCTTTAAAACTATTTCGTACATTTCCCCCAAATTTGCGATTACCGTTTTTTTATCTGTGTTTTGATATTACCCGATTGTTCTAGTTGTGTTTTCGCCTACTGAAAAAGTTCGTTTGCCCTCGCCGGTAACTTGGCGACTTCATTTTCGGTGAAATCTCCAGTCAAATTTCCGAGTATGGGTTTTTTAATTTTCCTCAGGGGCGGTTGCGTGGTGGTCTTTTTCTTTTCGACCTGCGCATCTTTAGATTCGGTGTTAGAGATAATTTTGATTTCTGCAACATTTTTAGTACCTTGCGGCATTCTTATTACCTTTGAGGACAAGTTTTCTTTTTGATAGCGGCCTTTGTTGATGATTATTTTAACTTAATTAATTACAATGATTTTGACTTGTTTCTATTAGTTGTTAGGTACTGTAAATGGGTACCTTAGGTCGTTCTAATAATAAAACTAATAAAATTAATATAAAATAAAATGATAAGATAAGATTTAATTCGTTTTTCGATTTTTACTGTTGGTTATATGGTTCGGAGTATGGTTTGTATTTGTATGGATGCAAGCCAAAAATTTTTACATAAAAAATTTCTTTTGCTTACAGTGATATTTATTTGTTATGATTTTTGTATAATTCTATTTTATATTATGTTTACCAAAATTCCTGAAGAGGATATATTTAAGTGTAATTTTTTCAATTAAATTAATTATTGTATATTTGTTAAGTAAAATACTTAGTCAAAATTTTTTCGTTACCTTTAGTCAATTATTAAAATCTGGGTATGTATAGGTACCTCAGAGTCTGTAAATTCTATAAGCGGGGTATGTACAGGTACCCCGGTGTCTTTTTTAAGTCAAAATGAGATAAAATTCTACGGCGTGAGCCTGTTTTAAACAATAAAATACTTATATCTAATTTACAGTCTCTAACAAATTGTTTTGCTTTTAGTTCAATCGAAAACTCTAAATAAGCCCACGTTCAAGGCCCCCTTTGGGTTCAGGGAGATGTCGGAAACGATTTAAGATCACAAAAATTTTTGATCAAAAATGACCTCACCTAGAAATGACCATCCGGGCGGGTAGGAAGGGCAATTTTTTTTCACCTTTTCACAGATATCTTTTGATCTCGTTGAACGCAGGACAACGGCCCCGAGATATCAGCGAAGAACCGGCACAATCGGAGTTACTAACCACTGATTTTAAACTCAAAAACCGATTATTTTAACAAAAACTGTAACTAAAAGCAGGCAAGACCGGTCGCGATCACTCCAGTAATGCGTCTCGGTGGCAGCAGCTTGGCCTGTGGCACTTTGGTAGATATCAGGATGTGATCCGAAGAACCAAGTGGAGCTTGAATCACAACCTGATGTTCCACCGAATGAAAAGTCAGCAGAAGGTCTAGTAGAGAAGGCGCTTGCCCATCAATGTCTGGGATCCTGGTGGGCTGATCAACCAGTTGGGTCAAGTCATGTGTGAGAGCAAAAGCATGAGCAGTCCTTCCAGCATGGTCAGTTTTGAGGGATTTCAACCATGATTCATGGTGAGCATTAAAATCCCCCAAAAACACCAATTCCGCGTTAGGAAACTGCTTTTGCGCAGCATCTGCCATCCGACTAATATGGTCAAATAATCGGCTTGTCTCCAAGTCACCATTGTGGGATCTGTAGAGGCACACGTAGACCCGAACCAGATCCTTACGTACCACCAACATGGAGAAGGAGGGGTCCTCCAAGCAGCGCAGTCGGTGACAGCAAACATCCGTCCTGACGAACAAGCATACTCCGGCTTTCGCTTTGAAGGATTCTTCAAGCATGTAGCCGGGATAATTAAGGTAGCTGGTATCGGCAGGACGGAGTATTTGTGTCTCCGTTAGAAACAACATTGCTGGCCGTGCTGTCTCGAGATGGTGGTGGACAGCGTTGAGGTTAGCGTGGAGTCCTCGGATGTTAGTGAACTCGACCTCAAACAGCGTGGGTATGGTGGGGGTGTGCACCGCTGTACGACCGTTATTCCTGTTTTGATGCGCTACCATATGGGAAAAAAGAATGGAAAAGAGACGTGAAGCGAGCGACGTATTGCCACGATAGGGATGGGCAAAGTGTGGAGGCGTGTTTCCCCAAGTTGTTGCCAAAAGGGAAACTACACTGACCCGCCGGACGGAAGGGCCCCCGAACCCCCCCGGAAGTGGCCGCCGGGACCCCACCTTCCGGTCACCAACCGGCACAATGGTCCACCCCGAGATTATGCGTGGCCTGGTGGGGCAGCCTCGCGTGCTGGTTAGGCACGCTCGGGCCCCTGTACTATGCCACGGGCGGCCAGCGGAATAGCCGTTTCTTCGGGTCTCCATGTCCGGCAGGGCAATAAAGTTTCCCCCGGCATTGGTTCAGCAGCAGTCTCCACTGGACCAACGCCCATCGCGGCAATGCTCGCTCGG
The DNA here is from genome assembly GCA_905147175.2 of Nymphalis urticae. NCBI lineage: Eukaryota > Metazoa > Arthropoda > Insecta > Lepidoptera > Nymphalidae > Nymphalis > Nymphalis urticae. Next base: position 2,723,049 of record LR990009.1, read on the forward strand.
ACACTGGCTGTACGCTGGCTGACCTCGAAACGCGGCTGCAAGCCACTTCACGAGATTTTCACCATGCGTACGGTGGTAACAAGCCAGGCGGATGTTTATCATCCTACCACCAGATGAGCAGATGGTCGCTCAGATGTCCCTTAGTCGCCTCTTACGACACCCATGGGAAAGGGGCAGTGAAATGTATTCTTTCTCCGTCACTGCACGGATAAATTCTGTCGTCGTTCTTTCGTTTATGAATGAAATATAGACCTACAAATGTTACGAAAGTACAACAAAACGTGTAAACTCATTTTTTATTCATGTATTGAGTTATGTCCGAACTCATAGAACAAAAGCCCTTCCTGTGTCTGCGACCCCGAATGCGGGGAAACAACCATCCATCTTATCTTGGAATGTCCAAGATTCGGCCGAGAAAGACTGATATCCAAATTAGAAAACAAAACACATGTCACCCTGGACCAGTCTACACTCCATACCATCATGGAGAGGAAGGATTTAAGAACACCCTTCCTCGCATTCGTGAGTGTGACTCTCTTTTTAAAGAACCCTTGCAAGCACAACAGTGAAGTTTCGTGCACGTGGAGCAGAGCGAGTTGCGGGCACAACTAGTTATATATAGGGTAGAGTAATGCATTTGTAGTGTCTAGTGCGTCACATGAACTGCATAAATCAAAGTAGTTGGTGGACTCCAGTGCTAGTGAACATATGTGTAGAAATCGCGCATTGTTTCAATCATTTACTAGTACCACAGAACTATCAGTTGCTGTAGGTAATGGTGCGACAATTAGTGTGACAAAAGTGAGAACGTGAGTACAAGGACTTGCGAGCTAATTCATGCGGATACTTGCGGCCCAATGGAAGAAGCATCTGTTGGAGGGGCGAGATATTTTGTCATACTGAAGGACGACTATTTGAATTACAGAAGTATATACTTTATTAAAACAAAATATGAAATTAAATACTGCATTGAGAACTTCATTAAAAGGCCGAAAACATAACAGGAAACAGAGTGTAAATGTTTAGAAATGATAATGGCTTAGAATTCATAAATAAAGAAGTGAAAGAACTGTTTTTAAAACGTGGGACAACACACCAAATAATTGTGCCATATACGCCGGAACAGAACGGAAAGGCTGAGAGAGAAAATAGCACATTAGTGGAAGCAGCATGAACAATGTTAATTGAAGAAAACTTTCCAAAAAAGGCGGAAGCAATCAATACAACAGTATTTCTCTTGAATAGAACTGGCAAAAGTCATGAAAATTGAAGGTCACCATTTGAAGTATGAACAAACTAAAGGGTTGACATTCACCAGTTAAAAGTCTTCGGAACGGAAGGGTATGCTCACATTCCGGAGGAAGTGGGACAAGAAAGGTAACAAAGGTTGATGGTGGGTTATAAATAAAATGTGAAGGGGTATATAATTTATTTTCCAGAAACAAAAGCCCATTATTGTTTGGTTCGAGGGAAATCTCCGTCAGCTATCTTCCTGGAGCAGGTTTGCGTAACTCGCGCTACGACTGCAGCGTGCAAAGACTGGAATTTACATTTTGTATACAATAATATAAAAAATAATTTGACGATGATAATGACCATAATCTATATACACTATGTCTACGTTTTCTATCTATCTTCTATATACATTTAGAATAGAATAGAATATGCTTTATTGTACACCAAAGAGTTACAGAAACCATAGTTTTAAACACAAACAAAAAACGAAGACTATTTATGTACAAAAGGCGGTCTTATTGCTAAAAGAGCGATCTCTTCCAGACAACCTTTGGGTGAAGGACATGAAATAAATAAAGCGGTAAGGTATGCTGATCTACTCAACTTTTATTTTTATATACATTATAATAAAGCCAATCAGAATCGTATATAAATAATAATTGTGAATTTTTTTTAGATGATAACCGCGTTCTTCTCTCATTTAACGTAAGCTTTTGTAAATATCCGTTCACAGGGAACAGATGTTGCCACAAGAATGTGGGTACACGTTTCGTCTTTCGTGCCACCAGATCAGAGGATCTTCGGTTCTCAATAATAATGGCTCTTGTATATATTTATCGATTTTTATTAAACCAGCCGCGATTGAGTTGTCAGACCCTAAAAGGTCGAAGTCATCCCATATTGACCGACAACTGGAAGACGATGGTTGCACAACAATAGAAGTCGATGGCTGGTAAGTCAATGGAGTGGGTGTTGATGTAGGATCTGGTTGCACGTTATTTCTTCCTACGTTTTGTTTTAAATTAGCTAAAGCTCTTTCATAATATTTTTGGTTTTTAAACCCTTTTTGTTTAAATCTAGGAACCAAGATAGTGGCTTCAGCTTAATGACCGTATTCTCTATGTTGAAGAATCGGCGATCAATTTCGTGGTCTAATGTTTGCAATACTGCATTGTTTTCTGAAAGCGTTCCTCCATCTCGTAAACGAATTTTTAAGTGATTTGTCATAATACGGTTTATGGGTCTCACTTTCGACAATGAGATTTTTTTTCTGCAGTAATTTCTCCGGTTATTCATAAAATAACTCTAGTATAAGTAATGCAGATTCAACTACTGCCCAATCATGAGTTGACAACGATAGGCAATTCGTGATTGTAGGGTATGCTTGTTTTTATTATAAACTTATCGTCGGTAGGAAGGGAACTTTGTATGAGGGATTAGTCGAAATAAAACTCTTGAACGAGACGCTGTGTTTCACTGATCACCTTCGACTGTACCAATATACTACAGTGGCGGCGAGCTATAAACTTTATTTATGTGCGTGTTTAAAGGAAAACGTTATTTATGAGGAAAACGTTATTAAAAATATCATTATTTACGTGCTTGCTGTGTCCTTTAATTGAAGGAGCACACATATTTTAAAATATTATTCCACGATGTCATGCACTCGTAAGTGTGTATCCTTTGTTGGAGATCCTTAATGAATAAATAAATAATGTCACTCGGCAAGTTAAATGAGTTCGATGTGAATAGCGGTGCGTGGTCTTCGTGTGTAGATAGACTGGATATGTACTTCAAAGTTAACAAGATAAATAACTAAATGACGCTACCAATATTAATTGCGTGTATGGGCGACCAGGCATACGAAATGCTAGCTAAATTTTCGAGTACGAAAAAAACACCCTACTGATTTTTACAATGCTGCTAATAAGATCCTTTTTGACTAGAAAACCGACACCACCCTGGGAGAGTTTATCACCTTCGCGGAAGTAGAATAAGTTACCGGACTAGAGTTATGGTGCCTTCCCTGTGGTCGTACTTCAGATAACTCCAGTATATACCAGTTTATATGTCTTAACTCTACTTCTAATTCGGCGAGGTGATGGTCCAGCCTTTTAGAGCGTCAATTATATGTTGTCATATGTATTCTTTTTTTATGGTAGCCTGCCAAGAACCGGTGATCCCTCGCACCTCCTGCCCTGCCGATACCGCGACCGCCACCTTGGTCGGGCCTAGCGGGCTTGCCGATAACTGGGGGCCTTTTTTTGAGCGCATCTACCATGCAGGAGGGTTTTCCCATACTCGCAGCGCTGGGCAGGGGTGTAGGCGAACGCATTTTTCTCCAATCAATAATGATTTGGGTTCTGCTCGGCCTCGTGTCTTCAAAGTAGATCGAAATCACCCCTATTCTCCATTTTTTAGTACTGAGAACTGCGACTGCTATATTCTCAGTAGTTGATCCCGGATGACTGATAATATCAATATCATTATCAAAGATCAAAATGGCCGACTTTACTACTTTGCAGAAACAGCATATTTTTTTGTATGCCACGCTCGACCTCGCCAGCTTGTCCCATTTCCGACGCACTGGGCAGTCATCGTTAAAGCTATCATGGTCAGTATTTTTAAAATTTCCGCGCTGGTAGTTTATGCAGGTCGGCGGGCTCCCTGCTAATCGATCCGGGCAGTCTTTACGGAGATGGGGTCCTGCGCAGTGACTGCACAGGTCGACTTCCGTTTTGCAATTTTTTCGCCCGTGTCGAAACTCGAGGCATTTCGTGCATTGGATCAGAGGTGACCGGTCTTCCACCAGTACCCTTTGGAGGTCGATATGGAGTTTCGCTGCGTCTATTAGTGCTCTCCAAAGGGCCGGAGACACCTGCATCACCACGTGATTTTCGAGTTGGTTCCTAGCACGCATCCTGTATTTGATAATAGCCCTATACTCTGATTCTGGTATGTGTTGTATTATTTTGCTGTTTTGTGTTTTAATGGAGCTTAGGATATCGTCGTCGCTATTATGTGTAAGTAGGTTTCGCAGGATTACGAGAGGATCTTTGTTTCTTCGCTCTTCGACCTTCAAGTTGGAACCTACCAACATTTTCGACACTTTATATAGTTCCTTTTTTTTCACAGCAGCCCAGAACCACTTTTTGGTCGCGCACCTTCCTCAGTCTGTCCACCCTGGCGCCGGATGTTCTTGCATCGATCGCCTCTCGTATCTTTTTCACCACATCATCTGACGTATCAACTACGTCCTCCGATGAGATGACTAACGAGTGGACAGGCTGGGTTCGGTTCGCCACTGTTAGAGTCGCGGCTTTTGATACGTACGTGGCTTGTTTTTTTCTAAAGTCTGGTTTGTTTGTACTACTTTGTTCATCTGTTCTACTTGTTGTTTTATTTCGTTTATTTCTTTCTTTGTCTCCTCAGCTATTTTTGACTGATTCTGGATATGCTGCAAGATGTGTTGTTGTCTTTTTATACATTCCTCCTTACTTTCACTGTCCTGTTTATTTTTGGTCTGAGATTGATTTGGTCTATGTTCTCTAACGCTTTTTGCACAAGATCTTTCACTTCGCTGATCTTTAAAACTATTTTGTACATTTCCCCCAAATTTGCGATTACCGTTTCCTTTATCTGTGTTTTGATATTACCCGATTGTTCTAGTTGTGTTGTTAGAGTATGGGTTTTTTAATTTTCCTCATAGGCGGTTGCGTGGAGGTCTTTTTCTTTTCGACCTGCGCAACTTTAAATTCGGTGTTGGAGATAATTTTGAGATCTGCAACATTTTTTGTACCTTGCGACATTCTTGTTGCCTTTGAGGACATGTTTTTTATTTGATAGCGGCCTTTGTTGATTATTATTTTAACTTAATTAATTACAATGATTTTGACTTGTTTCTATTAGTTGTTAGGTACTGTAAATGGGTACCTTAGGTCGTTCTTATAATAAAACTAATAAAATTAATATAAAATAAAATGATAAGATAAGATTTAATTCAGTTATTCGATTTTTACTGTTGGTTATATGGTTCGGAGTATGGTTCGTATTTGTATCGAAGCAAGCCAAAAAATTTTACATAAAAATTTTCTTTTGCTTTCAGTGATATTTATTTGTTATGATTTTTGTTTAATTCTATTTTATATTATTTTTACCAAAATTCCTGAAGGCCTTTAAGTGTAATTTTTTCAATTAAATTAATTATTGTATATTTGTTAAGTAAAATACTTAGTCAAAATTTTTTCGTTACCTTTAGTCAATTTTTAAAATCTGGGTATGTATAGGTACCTCAGAGTCTGTAAATTCTATAAGCGGGGTATGTACAGGTACCCCGGTGTCTTTTTTAAGTCAAAATGAGATAAAATTCTACGGCGTGAGCCTGTTTTAAACAATAAAATACTTATATCTAATTTACAGTCTCTAACAAATTGTTTTGCTTTTAGTTCAATCGAAAACTCCAAATAAGCCCACCTTCAAGGCCCCCTTTGGGATCAGGGAGATGTCGGGAAAGATTTAAGATCACAAAAATTTTTGATAAAAAATTTTCCCTCTCACTTAGAAATGACCATCTGGGCGGGTAGGAAGATCAATTTTTTTCGGTTTTTCACGGATATCTTTAAGTCGAGAGAGGGCTCGTTGAACGCAGGACAATGGCCCCGAGATAAAACAGAAATTAAAAATACGAATAACGATATAGTTAAGGTAATTAACAAGAGTATGTCCAAAATATTAAAAAATAATAGCTTATTACATAATAATATAATACCTCAATCCAACTCTTTCAACATCAGTGCAGTCATTGCACCATCAATATTCAGCAATCCTGGATACTGATTGTATTGACCTAGCTGAGAAAATTGTTGCCTATGCGAAGTCAAATTATTAGGATATTTGATAAATTGGCGGTGTCTCAGGGCTAATAGCTTTGATAAATTGGTAACAATATTTGACACCGCGGGTTGCCTAACATTTAATAGGTCACCACATATCACCTTATGTCGGTTTCTGTACCCTGATGTATGCAAAATGATAATCGATTGGGTAGTTAGGCGGTAAGTTAGAATAGGTGAGATGGCCTAGTGGTTAGAACGCGTGAATCTTAACCGATGATCGTGGGTTCAAACCCGGGCAAGCACCACTGAATTTTCTTGTGCTTAATTTGTGATAATTCATCCCGTACTTGATTGAAGGAAAACATCATGAGAAAACCTGCATGTGTCTAATATCATTGAAATTCTGCAACATGTGTATTCTACCAACCCGCATTGGAGCAGCATAGTGGAATAAGCTCGAAACCTTCTCCTCAAAAAGGAGAGGAGGCCTTAGCAATGCAAAGCCCTGCCCTGCAGGAGTTGCGCAAAACATATCACTAAGAAGAAAAGAGAAATATATATCTTTTAGCTCTAAGATATACATCGCTCTTTTGTATCTCGCTCAGAGCGAGAAAGCACAAAGTAAAATGTGAAGAGTTATTTATTAAACTGAACTCTTCGTTTTAATAGAGCCGAAAGAGCTTGACTAGAGAGTGAGATAAACCGAAGCCGAAGCGAAAAAATATATATGTAATTTTGAACAGTGATTTTCCTTAATATAATCACGTTTTGGTGACTTGATTCCCCTTCATACTTAAAAAGCTTAGGACTGTCAATCTATTATAGCATGAGTTACGTTAGCTACAGTCGGAAGACTGGTGGAATCTGGTAGGAGATATATATTGTTTTTTATTAGCTTCTAATTTTCTTAGTTTTTTGGTACAGAATCAGTGATGTTTTTATATAATTTTATAATGAGATGCTTATTGTCTTTGTCGTGTTTGTATTTTAGTTTTTTTTGGAATTCTTAATTGTTTTTACTGTAAATTGTTTTTACTGTATTGAAGATTTAAATCAGTCAGACTTTTCTTCTTGCGTAATAAGGTTAATGTTGTTTTTTTTTTTATTTAAATATTATTTTAATAGGACGGTTATATTTAGGATCATATTTTCAAACCCGGAAGATTCTTTCAGGTTCTGGACACTGTAACAATACTTTTTAAGGCTTTGCTTACTTCTCTATTCTTTCATCTTTATTGGTTGCAACTGGTTCCGGAATTCGAACAAGTATTATATTTTTACTTCTTAATACTCGTTCCTTAATATCCGTTATTACATTTTCACTGATATTATAAGAATCTTTTTCTAAAGATAATCTGTTTTTTCAACCAAGGATGGAAGGTTTTCTAATTTACTCTCTAGAGTTATTTTTTTTTAAGCACGTTAGGTCAGTTTTGATCATATCTTGTTCTATTGTAAGAGACTCAATAGTTGACTTTATATCACTTACTTGTATTTTAATTACAGTTATATCATCCGTGATTTCATCGTGATTTTTTCGATGAAATCTTTTTGACTGTTACTTATAAATGTTAATATTGACATAATATTCGACATTGACATTGTCATCCTGTTCATTATGCTTATTTTTGCTGCGAAAAGTTGTTTTAGTTGCGCCCGAAAATTCTTTTTTCTAATTCACTTTTGTAAGGTTCGGTTGTAAGTCACTCCATACTACGCTTGTGGCACTTCCAGTCGGAGATCTTACTACACTCATGTTGTTCTGTGTAATTTTCGTATGACGTTGTGCGTAGAGGACGAAAAATTATAAGCTCGTCTCGTTTCGCCGAGGTGGTGAGGGGAGGGCTAGTCCGTCACCGGGTACTGCAATGTCAAAGGTCGTAACAAGTAACGATATTTGAAAACAGTTTGCGATTTTATGTAGGATGAGAGATGATTTGTCGACACGTCTGCTCTGCACGCCACTTCAAGAAATAGTTTTAGGTACGGATCAAAACTCAAGCGGGAATCTTATTTTAGAACGAGTTTTAAATATTTCTCTAAACTAGATTCAAGTATAGAATTGTTATCTGCTTATATTGTCTTTGATTAAAGTCCGTTCTCCGTTTAATTTGAAATTATTATAAAATGGTAAATATTTTATAATAATTTCAAATTTACTCCGTTTCTCGCAAGATCTAATTAAAAATGATGAATTTCCTTGTTCAAAACAGAAATTAAAAATACAAATAACCATTTAAGGTAATTAACAAGAATATGTCCAAAATATTAAGAAATAATAGCTTATTACATAATAATATAAAATATAATACCTCAATCTAATATTGCACTAAAGGTAAATAGGAATGTCTAATGTCATACTCGCCAAAAGTCAACATTTTCTTGTTCATTCAAAAATTCGCAAAGTTTGAGTTGCATTTGAACCTTATTTGCGTTTTTAGTGATAAAAAATGTGACGAAGTGGAAAAAAGAGAAATTTTACGTTGCAGGTACGAATAACAGTATTACTAATGAAATACTAATTAAGACGTAGTATTCTCATGTCTAGTCCACACAGAAGACATCAAAATTAAATTAATATTTAATTTTATTTTTTCAGTTTTGACAATGCAGGTATTTTGGGCGTCAATATTGGGTCATTCTTGAACACCATTTTAAATAAATCGTAGCAATTTTTGATTTAAATAAACATAATTTGACTGTAATTACAATTTTATTCTTTGTATGCCCTATACCTTTCTATACTATTACCTATAGTGCACTTGTACCAAATATTTTGCAGGAGAGAAGATTACTTCTTGAAATTTTGAAGGAAGAAGACATATAATTGAAAATAAAAAAACTGATAATGTAAGCGCGGCCATTAAAAAATAGATCTGGACTGAAATTGCAGAAGGATATAACACATCTGCAATTGTTTCGGAACCGATATAATATTGTATTTATTTTCATATTTAAACCCAAGCGACATGTCTAAGCAATATAAATATTCCCTAGTGAATAAAGTATTTGTTTCTCATGTTGTTGGATCGAAACACTGACTTGGAAAATTAAAAAAAACTGCATATCTGTAGAAATGACAAATTATTTCTTAAAATATGTAAGCGTGCAACATAGAATAAATAGATGTTCGATTTGAATATTATATGAAATTACTGTATTTCAGGCATCAGGCGAACAATTGCGCCGCCTTTGGACCACTCTCAAAACTGGTCAGAGAGATGCTTTTACAAGGGAAAGACAATACCGTTTGGCCACTGGTGGAGGTTCTTGTCCTGATGCTGAAATTAATCAAAACATTGCAGAAATCGTACCAACTCTCCTATTGGAAATACACAATTCTATTGACTCTGACCCGACGGGTACCCAATAAGTTTGATGCTCAATATAGTTTTATTTTATAATTCGTTAGCGTCAGTTTGTTTGATTGATTTTTTATTTATTATCTATTAACAGATATCCCTGCGTCTACAAATTTACCTCCAATCACTATTGCATCTACAAGCACTTCTTTCATTTTACAATCAAATGCATCACCTTCAATACTAGTCCAGCCTCCACCATCCACAATTCAAGATGCCGAAAATCATATAATACAGCCAAACCAACCACAGTCTTCTACATTGTTTGAATAATCATCCAATAAAAAAAAAATTAAGAGCCCAAATTTTAAAACGAGAGCAGATGATATCCATACAATTTCACTAAAACACAAGAACGAAATCCATGAACTAGACAAAAATATTTTAAAAGAAAAGCTAAAAGAGGCCAAAGCCAGGGCTTTCTCTCTGATATTTCAGTCCAGTCATGCAGTCTGCACTTTTTTAAAATGTTTGTAATTGGTTAATTGTAAGGTAAAATTAAGTACATATTATAGTAAAAAATATTTTTATTACCAATGTGCCGTCAGCACGTCGCCTTTTTAGTTGTACTTCATATTTGGCATGATGACGAAATCATAATAATTATGAAGTACAACTAAAAAGACGATGTATTGACGGCACACCTACATACCAATTTAAATTAAGATATTAAATAATTAACAAAGAAAAAAAAGGGTAAAAAGTGTACAAGAAATAGGAATATGAACATACAGGTGGGTGGTCAGTAATCAGTCAGTAAATTGGGTATGGGTCTTTAAGCTTTTATGGTGCATATTGATTGAGTATAATGGATTCTCGAATTACAAATCCATCAGCTGGGCCACCAATATTGTTTTGTAAATTCTCTTGGAGTCCGTCAGGCTTATAAATCTCCTCCGTGAGACCTTCGTCTTCTGTGCTCGTCGTTAATTTGATGTGCTATATTAAACAATAAGGCACATGCCACTACAATATTGGAGACTGTGAGCTTATTTCCCAGGCCTCTGCGAAAGCAAGGAAACCTCAGCTTCCATTGCCCAAATGTTCTCTCCACAACATTTCTGGTTCTGGCATGCACCTTATTATAAATTTTATCAGAACACCTGATTGTAGGATTCACAGGTGCCAACAAACTGCCTGAAATTAATTTTAATGCAATGTTTAATATAAAATGTTTCCTGTCATTTTACACTTTACTGGCTATAACTATCAAAACTATTCTACTCACTTGAACATTTATATGTATGCTTCGTGTTGCTGTACTCCCAGCGTGTCAACTATTTTAACTTCAGTGCAATCATTGCACCATCAATATTTAGCAATCCTGGGTGCTGATTATATTGACCTAGCTGAGAAAATTGTTGCCTATGCGAGGTCAAGTTATCAGGATATTTGATAAATTGGCGGTGTCTCAGGGCAGGTTTGATATATTGGTAACAATATTAGACACTGCGGGTTGGCTAACATTTAATAGGTCACCACATACCGCCTTATGTCGGTTTCTGTACCCTGATGTATGCAAAATGATGATCGGTTAGGTAGTTAGGTTAGGTTAGAATAGGCGAGATGGCCTAGTTGTTAGAACGCGTGAATCTTAACCGATGATCGTGGGTTCAAACCTGGGCAAGCACCACTGAATTTTCATGTGCTTAATTTGTGATTATATAATTCATCTCGTGCTTGACGGTGAATTCAGACATCGTGAGGAAACCTTCATGTGTCTAATTTCATTAAAATTATGCCACATGTGTATTCTACCACCCCGCATTGGAGCAGAGTGGTGGAATAAGCTCCAAACCTCCTCAAAAGGGAGAGGAGGCCTTAGCCCAGCAGTGGGACATTAACAGGCTTTTACTGGATAGTTAGGATTAGAGTTGGCGCAAAACATATCACTAATAGGAAAAGAGAGATATATCTTTTAGCTCTAAAATATATATCGCTCTTTTATATCTTGCTCAAAGCGAGAAAGCACGAAGTAAAATGTGAAGAGCTATTTACTAAACTGAACTCTTCGTTGTAGAGACGAAAGAGCTTGTCTAGAGAGTGAGATAAACCGAAGCCGAAGCGAAAAAATATATATGTAATTTTGAACAGTGATTTTCCTTAATATAATCACGTTTTGGTGACTTGATTCCCCTTCATACTTAAAAAGCTTAGGACTGTCAATCTATTATAGCATGAGTTACGTTAGCTACAGTCGGAAGACAAAAAAACAAAAACTATTTTAAAACCAATTTAATTAAATAAACTTAATATACAACCTACTCGATATGAGCTTTACAATAAATGGTAAGAAAGTAATAATAAATAAACTTTCTAAATTACAATTTAGCATTCCCGATAAATGCACATTATTGTTTGATTCGAGGGAAATCTCCGTCTGCTATCTTCCTGGAGCAGGTTTGCGTAACTCGCGCTACGACTGCAGCGTGCAAAGACTGGAATTTACATTTTGCATACAATAATTTGAAAAATAATTTGACGATGATAATGGTACAATAATCTATATACACTATGTCTACGTTTTCTATCTATCTTCTATATACATTTAGAATAGAATAGAATATGCTTTATTGTACACCAAAGAGTTACAGAAACCATAGTTTTAAACACAAACAAAAAACGAAAACTATTTATGTACAAAAGGCGGTCTTATCGCTAAAGGAGCTATCTCTTCCAGACAACCTTTGGGTGAAGGACATGAAATAAATAAAGCGGTAAGGTATGCTGATCTACTCAACTTTTATTTTTATATACATTATAATAAAGCCAATCAGAATCGTATATAAATAATAATTGTGAAATTTTTTTAGATGATAACCGCGTTCTTCTCTCATTTAACATAAGCTTTTGCAAATATCCGTTCACAGGGAACAGATGTTGCCACAAGAATGTGGGTACACGTTTCGTCTTTCGTGCCACCAGATCAGAGGATCTTCGGTTCTCAATAATAATGGCTCTTGCATGTATTTATCGATTTTTATTAAACCAGCCGCGATTGAGTTGTCAGACCCTAAAAGCGCTACTTCTTGGTCGAAGTCATCCCATATTTACCGACAACTGGAAGACGATGGTTGCACAACAATAAAGTCGAGGGCTGGTAAGTCAATGGGGTGAGTGTTGATGTAGGATCTGGTTGCACGTTATTTCTTCCTACGTTTTGTTTTAAATTAGCTAAAGCTCTTTCATAATATTTTTGGTCTTTAAACCCTTTTTGTTTAAATCTAGGATCCAAGATAGTCGCTTCAGCGTTAATGACTGTATTATCTATGTTAGAGAATCGAAAATCGATTTCTTGGTCTAATGTTTGCAATACTGCATTGATTTCTGAAACTTCCATCACGTAAACGACTTTTTAGGTGATATGTCATAATTGGGTTTATGGGTTTCACTTTTGACAATGTGACATCTATTTCTGCACTAATTTCTTTGGTCACTTCATAAAATAACTCTAGTTTAGGTACTGTTGATTCAACTACTGCCCAATCATGAGTTGACAACGATAGGTCAATTCGTAATTGTAGGGTATGCTTGTCCTTATTATAAACTTATTGTCGGTAGGAAGGGAGCTTTGTATGAGGGATTAGTCACAAGTACTACCAAACGTCATTATGACGTTTGGTAGTACTTGTGTAAACATCAGCTTGTACCTGTGCCGATTAAAATTAATAAAATAAATTAGTTCTAATAGCTTTTAGTGTAAAATCTGCAATTGACTTTAGTGCCTATAATTAGTTTAACCATAATTCATATCAATCGTGTCCAAAAAGTGCAGTTTTGTACATAAAATTATCTTCCAAAGTTGCTGTTATTAAGTGTTAGTGGAACAAAGTTATTTTACACCACCCACTTAGCACTGATTATTATTTACTGCAAAGCTTAAGTACTCTACTGAACAACATTTTCGACCACCATACCATCTGTACAAATAGCAACGCGGAAGTAAGAGTGACTTAAAATCAAGGACGACGAGGGGTACCAAGATCAAATCCTGAATACACCGAACTTTTTTTTTTTTATTATTTTTTTTTTTTTTATTTATTCATTTTTATAAGTATGGTTGTGTGCTGCACATGTAACAATAATTTACTTGTAACTCAGAAGAGAGTTAAATGTTCAAATACATCATGTAACCGTCATTTTCATGCTGACTGTATTAAGTTCAATGAGACACAATCGAGCCGAGCTAAATGGGTTTGCCCAATCTGTCAAGGGCCGAAATCTAAAACAGGGAATAATAACTCTCCTTCCGATCAAAGCAAGAGTATTAAAGAATCTGGGAAAAATTCACCAGTTTCCTTACTAAGTAACATAGACTCCCAAGATGCTATTCTTCAAGAAATTCGAAATCTTCGTAGAGAAATGAATGAAAAATTTGAATACCAACAATTAAGCCTAAACGATTTAAATACGAAATTAAGTGAGATTCGCGGTGAAGTGCGAGATTTAAACTCCAAATTTTCTATAATGCGAAAGGAGTTAGATCAAGTAACTAATACAGTGCACTTTTTATCTGATTATTTTGACGAACAACAACTCATTAATGATCATTACAAAACAGATATCTCTCAATTAAAAACAGAAAGCACATCTCTACGTGCGCAACTTGACGAAGTCTCCAGCCTTATGGAACAGCTTGAGCAGCGTGCTCGAGACTGTAATATTGAAATACAGTGTGTTCCGGAGCATAAGTCTGAAAACCTGCTTACTATTGTGAAACAACTCACTAAAGTCGTTTCGTGTGACATAGTTGATAGTGATATTAAAGAATTCCATCGCGTTGCTAAGGTTGATTCTGACTCGAAGCGCTCTCGCAATATCATAGTCAAATTAACCAGCCCGCGCGTCCGTGATACTTTACTTGCAGCGGTAAAAATTTTCAACAAAAAGAATGAAAACGACAAACTCAATTCGACTCATTTAGGCATCGCAGGTGATAAGCAAGCAATATACGTCAGTGAACATTTGTCCCCAACGAACAAGAAACTTCATGCAGCCACGAGACTCGTCGCAAAAGAGAAGAAATACGAGTTTGTCTGGATCCGAAATAGCCGCATTTATATTCGTAAAAATAAGCATTCACCTGCAATTTTAATAAGAAATACCGATTTTTTAAATAGTCTAAAGTAATTTTATGGTTTATTATTGTACTTTTTTTTTTTTTACCTGAGTTAGCATTTATTGTGTTTTTTAGTTTTAAAATTCAATATTAAATTTTTTTATCAAAATGTGAGGGGCCTGCGGACCAAGACTGAGGACCTCTATTTATCTGTTCTCTGTTGTGATTATGATGTCATTATTCTTACGGAAACTTGGCTGAATGATACAATATTTGATCATGAATTATTTGACACTCGATATGCAGTATTTAGGCGCGATCGTAGTACAACTTCATCTTATTTGAAAGATGGTGGTGGTGTTGTAATTGCCATACACAAAAAGTTTGAGAGTCTGAGAAAAAAGTCTGGGGAATCTGTATGTGAAGATCTTTGGGTTTCATTTAAAATAGGTCAAAGTACTCAAATTAATATTTGTGGTGTCTATATTCCACCTCCAGTAAAGGAGTTGGAACTTAATTACTTTCTTAAAAATACTGCACAAGTTATTAACTCAAACACAGATGACGGCACAATTAACGTGGTGATTGGTGATTTCAATTTGAACAATATTGTCTGGGAATATAGCACTTACAGTCGTAGTCTAATACCTGTACGTACAAACAATAATGTGGATTCTTTATTTATTGACACAATATTTTTTTGCAACCTACATCAATGCAACTCAATTTCTAATTATAACGAAAGAATTCTCGACCTAGTACTTAGCTCACATCCATCTTTTCTTACGGTATCTGAAGAAAAACCCTTAGTTCCGCTTGATTGTCATCACCCAGCCTTATTAATAGACCTACAGTATTCTACTCAAAAACACTATCTTAAAAGTAACACTGAACCTAAATATAATTTTGCTTTTTGCGACTATAATACTGTTATTGAGGAACTTTCAAACATTGAAATTGATAGATGAAATGATAGAAGTATTTTATGAAACTTTACTAAATGTTATTTACAAAAATACCCCAAAATCCAAACCCCGTGATGGCAAGCATCCCATATGGTATTCACGTTCTCTAATACGTACTCTTAAGGAAAAATCAAAATATCATAAAGTATTCAAGAAGTATAAAAATCCTATGGATAAATACACTTATGATCTCCTAAGAGATCGCTCAAACGAAATGATATTTGAATGCTATGGTTTCTTCAAAAAAAATATATCAGACCATATTTGTAACAACCCTAAATACTTTTGGATATATTTTAAAGACAGAAATTGCAATTCTAAGTCGATTCCCAATCAAATGATATTAAATGATAGAAAAGCTACAGGAGGACAGGAAATATGTAATCTTTTTTCCTATAATTTTCAGTCGATCTATGATACCACACATAAGTTACCACCTTTCAACCCAAAATATTTAACTAGTATTAAATGTACTAATAACACATACGCCAAATGTTCTGTAACAGACCATGAGGTTATTACACAGCTTTTATTCTTAAATTGTAATAAAGGGGCGGGACCCGATCTAATACCACCTATATTTATTAAAAATTGTGCTAAAGTTCTAGTTAACCCCCTTACAACTATTTATAATAAATCTCTTCAATCGGGAATATTCCCAGCTAAATGGAAAGTTGCTTATATAACACCAATTCATAAGTCTGGAGACATTAATAATATATCTAATTACAGACCAATATCCATACTATCTACTTTTGGAAAAGTTTTTGAGTCATTAATTCAAAAAAAGATGTATTCTCATTTAAAACCTTACTTTGATTCATACCAGCATGGCTTCTGTCCTCATAAATCCACAACATCTAATCTAGTTAGTTACATATCTGATATTTCTGAAGCTGTGGATAAGAATAATGAGGTACATGCTATATATCTGGATTTTAAAAAAGCGTTCGACTTAGTCCACCACGACATTCTTTTAACCAAATTGGAATGTATGGGTATTCATGGTTCCTTGTTACGTTGGTGTGAGTCATACTTAAAGAATCGATCCCAATTAGTTGTCATTAATGGTTTTAAATCTTTCGAATGTAAAATACCCTCTGTACCTGTACCCTGTGTACCGCAAGGGTCACACTTAGGACCTTTGTTTTTCCTTGTTTTCATTAATGATGTTGGAAAAGTACTTAAATCCAAATATCAAATATTCGCAGATGATTTAAAAATATACAGGGAAATTAAATCACCAGAGGATATCGAAATCCTTCAAAGTGACATCGACAACCTTGTTTGTTGGTGTCTTGCAAATCGTATGACGCTAAATAAGGATAAATGTGTTCATATTAAATTTAGTAGAAAACGAAAACCACTAAAACACACTTACTACATCGACGGTACGCCCCTTACGGAATCAACGAGTGTAAGGGATCTTGGGGTGATAATAGATAACACCTTAAGTTTTAGAGATCACATTGATTCCATCATATCAAAAGCCTCGCAAGTATCTGGTCTGGTGTTAAGATTAATGAAAATCTTTAAGGATCCAAGCTTGACAATATTAGTATACAATAGTATAATAAGGAGTATCCTAGAATATTGTTCAGTTGCTTGGAGTCCTGGGTATGAGGTGCACTCTGATAGAATAGAACGTGTACAAAAACGTTTTCTATATTACTTAGCGTACACAGATCTAAATGCTAAGAATTTTAACTCTTACGACGCACGCCTAATTAATTATAAAGTGCAAACTCTTAAATATAGAAGAGAAGCTGCCGACTTTCTTTTTTTATACAAATTATTGCATGGATATATTGATGCACCTGATCTACTTGCTAAAATTAGTTTCTACATTCCGCGTCAAGGTAGCCGTTTACAAAAACGTAAAATATTTAGCTTGCCTGATGTCAAATCAAATCTTGGTCAACATTCGCCAATTTACCGTATTTGCTCGCTTGCGAATTGTAGTCGTCAACACCTAGATGTCTTCAGTGAATCTGTTGGTTCTCTTAAAAATAAACTTAAAACAAAATCACAATATTTTATGTAATAATTAAATAATTAACTAGTCAGTAATTTCACAAGTACTGTTCTTGTTAACTAAGCTAGGTATATGTTTTTTAAAGCATGCTAGGTTTACATCCAGAAGACTGCAACTTAATAACACTCTGTTTAGCTTAGATTTTATTTTGTATGCACTAGTTGTAAGTCAGTTTTGTAAACTTAAATTAAAAAAAAAAAAAAAAAAATTAGTCGAAATAAAACTCTTGAACGAGACGCTGTGTTTTACTGATCACCTTCGACTGTACCAATATACAACAGTGGCGACGAGCTATAAACTTTATTTATGTGCGTGTTTAAAGGAAAACGTTATTTATGAGAAAAACGTTAATATAAATATCATTATTTACGTGCTTGCTGTGTCCTTTAATTGAAGGAGCCCACATATTTTAAAATATTATTCCACGATGTCATGCACTTGTAAGTGTGTATCCTTTGTTGGAGATCCTTAATGAATGAATAAATAATGTCACTCGGCAAGTTAAATGAGTTCGATGTGAATAGCGGTGCGTGGTCTTCGTGTGTAGATAGACTGGATATGCACTTCAAAGTTAACAAGATAAATAACTAAATGAAGCTACCAATATTAATTGCGTGTATGGGCGACCACGTTTCATTTCAATTTTTTTTATATAGAATAGGAAGGCGGACGAGCATATGGGCCACCTGATGGTAAGTGGTCGATTAATATAATTTAATAACTTTGGACCAATCTCAAAACTCGTCAGAGAGATGCTTTTACAAGGAGAAGACAATACCGATTGGCCCCTGGTGGTGGTTCTTGTCCTGATGCTGAAATTAATCAAAACATTGCAGAAATCGTATCCACTCTCCTATTGCAAATACAAAATGCTATTGACTCTGACTCGACGGGAACCCAATAAGTTTGATGCTCAATATAGTTTTATTAAATTATTCGTTAGTGTCAGTTTGTTTGATTGATTTTTTCTTTATTATCTATTGACAGATATCCTTGCGTCAAATTTACCTCCAATCAATCAATCGTTTTCCCCACCACCTACAATGTGGGTACCTTCAAGTCTAGAGTGAATAGGCACCTTCTAGGCAAGCACGCTCCATCTTAGACTGTATCTCACTGTCCGGTGAGGTCATCAGGTGTTATAACAGTCAAGCGCTAGCCTATACATTTAAAAAAAAACACAGCTTTCGTGTTGATGATATTATTATTCTAGTAATTAAGGAAAATGGAAATACCAAATTATTGTAATGCCGTCTTATATACTATTAGGTGTTTTAATTCCATTTGCTAGGACAACGATATATTTGGCATGACTTACACGTGAACATGCTATATACCTAAAACCTATGGGTAAAGCAGCAGCAAGTAATAAAAAGAAAATACAGCAGCAAGCAGCAAGTAATATAAAACTAAACAATTTAATGCAAACTTTATTAAGCCATACAACTAAGGAATAGGTACTAATCTATACGATTCAAAACAAAATTATTGACTTAAGACTAATAGAACAAAATTACAACCTAGGTAATCATTGCAACCTAAAGCCGCAAAGTACTTAAAATTATCAATGTAAATTGTAATAATGAAATAAATGAAAATAATCAAAACAATCTGACCAAACGACGACAGAACAACGAAAACGCAAATTTGAACGAAACGCGAATGCTAGTATATCAATATGGCAGTAGGTCACTCTACTCCGGAAAATCTGGACACCACGATTGGTGACACCACAAAAATTTACGTATTTATCACACCGCCATCTATGAGCTGATAACTGTAACACATAACAGCAAAATTACATACGTTTCTATAACTTTTGATAGACTAAACCGATTTTGATAAAATAAAGATTAAACGGTACCTTGAATTTCTCCTTATAATAATTCAGTTATTTTAATTTGTAATTTTTATCCGTTTTAAAGATTACACCGAAGGGTTAATTTTTGTTGTTCGAATAAGTTTAGATCTACTTGTTATTAGTTTATTATTTTTAGAGGTCTACACATTTTTTTACTTATTAAAAAATAATTACATTTCCTGTTTCTATCGCGTTTGTTAATAATAGAGATAATTTCTATATAAAACGTTATTATATATAACGACACAAATTGATTATTATTGTTTAGATGGATTCGAAAAAAGAGCAATCTAATGCTATACTCTCGGCACTGCCAGCCACGTCTAGGAAATCATCTAGGGAAATGTTACATCGCATTCCCAATATTGATCAATCAATCAGTTCTGGTCTAGAAAACGTCGAATATCAAGCAGAGTCAAGTCCATTTTTTGATGCTAGCAACCAAACCTCTATTGTAAGTATTGATAGGTTGATAGCATTTGAATTTGTAGATATAATGTTTTACTTTATATGAGTTATTGGTAAAACATTTTTAGAGTAACCTCACTGTTTCTGACGAAATTATTCTACCACCATCTTTAGTTGAGGCTTTAACTGTTGATTCAGGCAGCGAATGTGACGAATGTGAAGATATTACCGAAGAAAAACTTCTAAAAATTTTACAGGGAGAACGCGATAATTTAGATGATGGTGAAGTTGTAATAGACGATGTACCGACATTGCCAGATAGAGATTCAGATAACCTCATATGGACAAATGATTTTTCAACATTTTTAGTTGTTGAGGAAAATTATACAGAACATCAGGCCCGAAAATACCTTTAGCAGACCCATTTGAAACATTTTCATCTATATGGGATAACACCATCATGGAAAAAATTGTACATCATAAATGATACTAATGATTATTCATTTTTGCCAAGCGTATGCTTGGCAAATAATAGTGAGTGTAAGTGAAACAGAAACAGGGTTTTCCTCTGAATCTCGACTTCATGATTGGTATGAAGTCATGGTAGAGGAAATGTACAAATTTTTTGCAATACTCATATATATGGGCCTTTGTTACCGCAACCTCATTGATGAATACTGGAGTTTAGGAGTAATGGGTATGCCCAATTTTCGTAAAATAATGTCTAAAAATATTTTAAATAATATTTAAATTTTCGTAAAATAGTGTCTAATTTCATTGAAATTATGCCACATGTGTATTCTATCAACCCCCATTGGAGCAGCGTGGTGGAATAAGCTCCAAACCTTCTCCTCAAATTAACAGGCTGTTACTGGGTAATTAGGATTATAGTTGCGCAAAACATATCACTAAGAAAAAAAAGAGAGATATATATATCTTTTCGCTCTAAGATATATATAGCCCTTTTACATCTCGCTCAGAGCGAGTACGGCACGATGTAACCAAATGTGAAGAGTTATTTATTAAACTGAACTTGTCGTTTTAATAGAGACGAAAAAGCTTTTCTAGAGAGTGAGATAAACCAAAGCCGAAGCGTATAAATATATATGTAATTTGGAACAATGATTTTCCTTAATATTATCACGTTTTGGTCACTTGATTCCCCTTCATACTTAAAAAGCTTAGGACTGTCAATCTATTACAGCATGACTTACGTTAGCTGCAGTCGGAAGACAGAAAAAAAAACAAAAACTATTTTAAAACCAATTTAATTAATTAAATTTAATATACAACCTACTCGATATGAGCTTTACAATATAATAATGGTAAGAAAGTTATTATAAATAAACTTTCTAAATTACAATTTAGCATTCCCGATAAATGCACATTATTGTTTGGTTCGAGGGAAATCTCCGTCAGCTATCTTCCTGGAGCAGGTTTGCGTAACTCGCGCTACGACTGCAGTGTGCAAAGACTGGAATTTACATTTTATATACAATAATATAAAAAATAATTTGACGATGATAATGGTACCATAATCTATATACACTATGTCTACGTTTTCTATCTATCTTCTATATACATTTAGAATAGAATAGAAGATGCTTTATTGTACACCAAAGAGTTACAGAAACCATAGTTTTAAACACAAACAAAAAACGAAAACTATTTATGTACAAAAGGCGTTCTTATCGCTAAAATAGCGATCTCTTCCAGACAACCTTTGGGTGAAGGACATGAAATAAATAAAGCGGTAAGGTATGCTGATCTACTCAACTTTTATTTTTATATACATTATAATAAAGCCAATCAGAATCGTATATAAATAATAATTGTGAAATTTTTTTAAATGATAACCGCGTTCTTCTCTCATTTAACATAAGCTTTTGCAAATATCCGTTCACAGGGAACAGATGTTGCCACAAGAATGTGAGTACACGATTCGTCTTTCGTGCCACCAGATCAGAGGATCTTCGGTTCTCAATAATAATGGCTATTGCATGTATTTATCGATTTTTATTAAATCAGCCGCAATTGAGTTGTCAGACCCTAAAAGCGCTACTTCTTGGTCGAAGTCATCCCATATTGACCGACAACTGGAAGACTATGGTTGCACAACAATAAAGTCGAGGGATGATAAGTCAATGGGGTGAGTGTTGATGTAGGATCTGGTTGCACGTTATTTCTTCCTACGTTTTGTTTTAAATTAACTAAAGCTCTTTCATAATATTTTTGGTCTTTAAACCCTTTTTGTTTAAATCTAGGATCCAAGATAGTCGCTTCAGCGTTAATGACCGTATTCTCTATGTTAGAAAATCGGCGATCGATTTCGTGGTCTAATGTTTGCAATACTGCATTGATTTCTGAAACTTCCATCACGTAAACGACTTTTTAGGTGATATGTCATAAAACGGTTTATGGGTTTCACTTTTGACAATGTGACATCTATTTCTGCACTAATTTCTTTGGTCACTTCATAAAATAACTCTAGTTTAGGTACTGTTGATTCAACTACTGCCCAATCATGAGTTGACAACGACAGGTCGATTCGTAATTGTAGGGTATGCTTGTCCTTATTATAAACTTAGTGTCGGTAGGAAGGGAGCTTTGTATGAGGGATTAGTCGAAATAAATCATTTTTGAAGGAAGGGTTTATTTTTGTTGTTCGAATAAGTTTAGTTCTACTTGTTATTAGTTTATTATTTTTAGAGGTCTACACATTTTTTACTTATTAAAAAATAATTATATTTCCTGTTTTTAGCTCGTTTGTTAATAATAGAGATAATTTGTATATAAAACTTGATCATATATAACGAAACAAATTGATTATTATTGTTTAGATGGATTCGAAAAAAGTGCAATCTAATGCTATAGTCTCGGTACTACCAGCCACGTCTAGGAAATCATCTATTATGTCATAATCATGTTGCATCGCTTTCCCAATATTGATCAATCAATCAGTTCTGGTCTAGAAAACGTCGAATATCAAGCAGAGTCAAGTCCATTTTTTGATGCTAGCAACCAAACCTCTATTGTAAGTATTGATAGGTTGATAGCATTTGAATTTGTAGATATAATGTTTTTAATTTATATGAGTTATTGGTAAAACATATCTAGAGTAACCTCACTGTCTCTGATGAAATTAATCTACCACCATCTTTAGTTGAGGCTTTAGCTGTTGATTCAGGTAGAGTATGTGACGAATGTGAAAATATTACCGAAGAAGAACTTCTAAGAATTTTACAGGGAGGAAGCGATATTTTAGATGATGGTGAAGTTGTAATAGACGATGTACCGACATTGCCAGAAGGATTCAGATAACCTCATATGAACAAATGATTTTTCAACATTTTTAGGTGTTGAGGAAAGTCATACAGAACAATCAGACAATTATACAGAAAAATTGTACATCATACTAATGAATATGCTTGGCAAACAATAGTGAGTGTAAGTGAAACAGAAACGGGGTTTTCTCCTGAATCTCGACTTCATGATTGGTATGAAGTCATGGTAGAGGAAATGTACAAATGTTTTGCAATACTTATATATATGGGCCTTTGTTACCGCAACCTCATTGATGAATACTGGAGTTTAGGAGTAATGGGTATGCCCAATTTTCGTAAAATAATGTCTGAAAATATTTGAAATAATATTTAAATTTTCGTAAAATAGTGTATAATTTCATTGAAATTATGCCACATGTGTATTCTACCAACCCCCATTGGAGCAGCGTGGTGGAATAAGCTCCAAACCTTCTCCTCAAATTAACAGGCTGTTACTGGGTAATTAGGATTAGAGTTGCGCAAAACATGTCACTAAGAAGAAAAGAGATATATATATCTTTTCGCTCTAAGATATATATAGCTATTTTATATCTCGCTCAGAGCGAGTACGGCACGAAGTAACCAAATGTGAAGAGTTATTTATTAAACTGAACTTTTCGTTTTAACAGAGACGAAAGAGCTTTTCTAGAGAGTGAGATAAACCAAAGCCGAAGCGTATAAATATATATGTAATTTTGAACAATGATTTTACTTATTATTAAACATGTTTTGGTCACTTGATTCCCCTTCATATTTAACAAGCTCAGGACTGTCAACCTATTATAGCATGAGTTACGTTAGCTATAGTCGGAAGACCGAAAAAAAAAAACAAAAACTATTTTAAAACCAATTTAATTAATTAAACTTAATATACAACCTACCCGATACAAGCTTTACAATATAAGATAGAAAATTATAATAAATAAACTTATTTCTAAATTACAATTTAGCATTCCCGATAAATGCACATTATTGTTTGGTTCGAGGGAAATCTCCGTCAGCTATCTTCCTGGAGCAGGTTTGCGTAACTCGCGCTACGACTGCAGCCTGCAAAGACTGGAATTTACATTTTGTATACAATTGTATATTATGTATTGTATATAAAAAATAATTTGACGATGATTATGGTACCATAATCTATATACACTATGTCTACGTTTTCTACCTATCTTCTATATACATTTAGAATAGAATAGAATATGCTTTATTGTACACCAAAGAGTTACAGAAGCGGTAAGGTATGCTGATCTACTCAACTTTTATTTTTATATACATTATAAAAAAGTCAATCAGAATCGTATATAAATAATAATTGTGATAATTTTTTAGATGATAACCGCTTTCT
Source organism: Nymphalis urticae (assembly GCA_905147175.2). NCBI lineage: Eukaryota > Metazoa > Arthropoda > Insecta > Lepidoptera > Nymphalidae > Nymphalis > Nymphalis urticae. The sequence goes on from LR990009.1 coordinate 2,747,478, forward strand.
TCTCTCATTTAAAGTAAAGCCTTTGAAAATATTCGTTCACAGGGAACAGATGTTGCCACAAGATTTAAACGCTTTAAAAAATATTAAAACAAATGTGGGTACACGTTTCGTCTTTCGTGCCGCCAGACCAGATGGCTGGTAAGTCAATGGGGTGGATGTTGATGTAGGATCTGGTTGCACGTTATTTCTTCCTACGTTTTGTTTTAATTAGCTAAAGCTCTTTCATAATATTTGTGGCCTTTAAAGCATTTTTGTTTAAATATAGATAGTGGCTTTAGCGTTAATGAACGTATTCTCTATGTTGAAGAATCGGCGATCAATGTCGTGGTCTAATGTTTGCAATACTGCATTGTTTTCTGAAAGTGTTCCTCCATCTCGTAAACGAATTTTTAAGTGATTTGTCATAATACGGTTTATGGGTCTCAGTTTCGACAATGCGATTTTTTTTTCTGCAGTAATTTCTCCGGTTATTCATAAAATAACTCTAGTATAAGTAATGCAGATTCAACTACTGCCCAATCATAAGTTGACAACGATAGGTCATTTCGTAATTGTAGGGAATGCTTGTCCTTATCATAAACTTATCGTCGGTAGGAAGGGAGCTTTGTATGAGGGATTAGTCGAAATAAAACTCTTGAACGAGACGCTGTGTTTCACTGATCACCTTCGACTGTACCAATATACAACAGTGGCGACGAGCTATAAACTTTATTTATGTGCGTGTTTAAAGGAAAACGTTATTTATGAGGAAAACGTTATTATAAATATCATTATTTACGTGCTTGCTGTGTCCTTTAATTGAAGGAGCACACATATTTTAAAACGATGACATGTACTCGTAAGTGTGTATCCTTTGTTGGAGATCCTTAATAAATAAATACATATTGTCAATCGGCAAGTTAAATGAGTTTGATGTGAATAGCGGTGCGTGGTCTTCGTGTGTAGATAGACTGGATATGTACTTCAAAGTTAACAAGATAAATAACTAAATGAAGCCACTAACTACCAATATTATTTGCGTGTATGGGCGACCAGGCATACGAAATGCTAGCTAAATTTTCGAGTACAAAAAAAACACACTACTGATTTTTACAATGCTGCTAATAAGATCCTTTTTGACTAGAAAACCGACACCACCCTGGGAGTGTTTATCACCTTCGTGGAAGTAGAATAAGTTACCGGACTCTAGAGTTATCGTGTCCTGCCCTGTCTTCGGACTTCAGATAACTCCAGTATATACCAGTTTATATGACTTAACTCTACTTCTAATTCGGCGAGGTGATGGTCCAGCCTTTTAGAGCGTCAATTATATGTTGTCATATTAATTCTTTTTTTATGGTAGCCTGCCAAGAACCAGTTATTCCTCGCACCTCCTGCCCTGCCGATAACACGACCGCCACCTTGGTCGGGCCTAGTGAGCTTGCCGGTAACTGGGGGCCTTTTTTTGAGCGCATCTACCATGCAGGAGGGTTTTCCCATACTCGCAGCGCTGGGCAGGGGTGTTGGCGAACGCATTTTTCTCCAATCAATAATGATTTGGGTTCTGCTGTATAAAAAGATAAACTCCGCCACCTCGTGCATTACACCGGTGATTGAAATAGTGTACAGTAGTGTAGTTATTTGGAATCTTTTATCTTGATAGTTTCTGTCACAACAATTACATCCAGAGGACTGAATTACACATTTATATGAATCTTAACGTCAGCTATCTTCCTGGAGCAGATTTGCGTAACTCGTGCTACGATTGCAGCGTGCGTAAGGTATTTAGAAATCGGCGTATTTAGAAATCAGTAACTATTTACATCGATTGGAATTTACATTTTATATACAATAATTTGAAAAAGTATTGAAGGTGATAATGATACAATAATCTATATACACTATATCTACGTTTTCTATCTATCTTATATATGCATTTAGAATAGAATAGTATATGCTTTATTGTACACCAAAAGAGTTACAGAAACCATAGTTTTAAACACAGACAAAAAACGAAAACGATTTATGTACAAAAGGCGGTCTTGTCGCTAAAAGAGCTATCTCTTCCAGACAACCTTTAAGTGAAAAATGAAAAAAACATGAAAAAAATAAAGCGGTATGCTGATCAATTCAACCTTTATTTTCAATGTACATTATTCTCTCATTTAACGTAAAGCCTTTGAAAATATCCGTTCACAGGGAACAGATGTTGCAACAAGAATGTGGGTAAACGTTTCGTCTTTCGTGTCACCAGATCAGAGGATCTTCGGTTCTCAATAATAATGGCTCTTGAATATATTTATCGACTTCTATTATGTCATCCCCAATTGAGTTGTCCAGACCCTAAAAGCGCTACTTCTTGGTCGAAGTCATTCCATATTGACCGACAACTGGAAGTCGATGGCTGGTAAGTCAAAGGGGTAGGTGTTGATGTAGGATCTGGTGGTTGCAGGTTAATTCTTCCTACGTTTTGTTTTAAATTAGCTTAAGCTCTTTCATAATATTTTTGGTCTTTAAATCCTTTTTGTTTAAATCTAGGATCCATGATAGTCGCTTCCGCATTAATGACGGTATTATCTTTTTTAGAAATTGGTGATCAATTTCTTGGTCTAATGTTTGCAATACTGCATTGATTTCTGAAACTTCCACCACGTAAACGAATTTAGGTGATTTGTGTTTAGGTGATAATAATTTAAATTTACTTCCAACGTTTCTTTCTTTATTTTTTCCAGTCTGCTTTTTTTGTATTATATTTCCGGGTTGAGTTATTTATTTTGTTTGTCATTTTTACTTCTGCTTCAATACTAAAGGTGATCGCGTTATGGTCAGAGCTAGTGACTCCTCGATCTACCTTCCAGTCCATAACATGTTCTATCATGTTATGGCTGCAAGCGGTTATATCCACGTAACTCTAACAGATGGTGCCATTTCGAACCGTGAAGTAGGTAGGAACTGTTCCTTCATGTAAGATATGCAGTCCCATCTCCTCCAACATTCCCGAGAGTGCCTCTCCTCTGTGGTCTTCTCTGTCGCTTCCCCACCATGTGCTCCAGGCATTTACATAGAAGATGTAAATGCCTGGATTATCAAAGATCAAAATGGCCGACTTTACTGGTTTCGATCTACCCTGAGTGCACTGGATGATCCTATATCCTGATCTTGGAGCTACTTCCCCTCCTGATCCCACATACGGCTCTTGTACAAGAGCGACAGCTACCTTCCTTTTTTCAGCCTCTACGACCAATTCCTGTAGGGCCAGCCTTTTTCTCTGGAGGTTCGTTTGCAGAAACAGCATATTTTTTGGGCTGCCTTCCTCGCCTTAGCAGTATGCCACGCTCGACCTCGCCAGCTTGTCCCATTCCCGTCCCATTGTCCGACGCACTGGGCAGTCATCGTTAAAGCTATCATGGTCAGTATTTTTAAAATTTCCGCGCTGGCAGTTTATGCAGGTTGGTGGGCTCCCTGCTAATCGATCCGGGCAGTCTTTTCGAAGATGGGGTCCTGCGCAGTGACTGCACAGGTCGACTTCCATTTTGCAATTTTTTCGCCTTGGAATTGGATCAGAGGTGACCGGTCTTCCACCAGTACACTTTGGAGGTCGATATGGAGTTTCCCTGCGTCTATTAGTGCTCTCCAAAGGGCCGGAGACACCTGCATCACCACGTGATTTTCGAGTTGGTTCCTAGCACGCATCCTGTATTTGATAATAGCCCTATACTCTGATTCTGGTATGTGTTGTATTATTTTGCTGTTTTGTGTTTTAATGGAGCTTAGGATATCATCGTCGCTACTATTTGTAAGTAGGTTTCGCAGGATTACGAGAGGATCTTTGTTTCTTCGCTCTTCGACCTTCAACTTGGAACCTACCAACATTTTCGACACTTTATCTAGCTCCTTTTTTTCACAGCAGCCCAGAACCACTTTTTGGTCGCGCACCTTCCTCAGTCTGTCCACCCTGACACCGGACGTTCTTGCATCGATCGCCTCTCGTATCTTTTTCACCACATCATCTGACGTATCAACTACGTCCTCCGATGAGATGACTAACGAGTGGACAGACTGGGTTCGGTTCGCCTCTGTTAGAGTCGCGGCTTTTGATGCGTGCGTGGCTTGATTTTTTTCTAAAGTCTGGTTTGTTTGTACTACTTTGTTCATCTGTTCTACTTGTTGTTTTATTTCGTTTATTTCTTTCTTTGTCTCCTCAGCTATTTTTGACTGATTCTGGATATGCTGCAAGATGTGTTGTTGTCTTTTTATACATTCCTCCTTACTTTCACTGTCCTGTTTATTATTGATCTGAGATTCTATGTTCTCTAACGCTTTTTGCACAAGATCTTTCACTTCGCTGATCTTTAAAACTATTTCGTACATTTCCCCCAAATTTGCGATTACCGTTTCCTTTATCTGTGTTTGGATATTACCCGATTGTTCTAGTTGTATTTTCGCCTCCTGAAAAAGTTCGTTTGCCCTCGCCGGTAACTTGGCGACTTCATTTTCGGTGAAATCTCCAGTCAAATTTCCGAGTATTGGTTTTTTAATTTTCCTCAGGGGCGGTTGCGTGCTGGTCTTTTTCTTTTCGACCTGCGCATCTTTAGATTCGGTGTTAGAGATAATTTTGATTTCTGCTACATTTTTAGTACCTTGCGACATTCTTGTTACCTTTGAGGACAAGTTTTCTTTTTGATAGCGGCCTTTGTTGATGATTATTTTAACTTAATTAATTACAATGATTTTGACTTGTTTCTATTAGTTGTTAGGTACTGTAAATGGGTACCTTAGGTCGTTCTAATAATAAAACTAATAAAATTAATATAAAATAAAATGATAAGATAAGATTTAATTCGTTTTTCGATTTTTACTGTTGGTTATATGGTTCGGAGTATGATTTGTATTTGTATGGATGTTTTAATTTGTAATTTTTATCCGTTTTAAAGATTATGAACCAAGATGGCCAGTGGTAAGAACGCGTGAAGCTTAACTGATGATCGTGGGTTCAAACCCGGGCAAGCACCACTGAATTTTCATGTGCTATATTTGTGATTATAATTCATCTCGTGCTTTACGGTGAAGGAAAACATCGTGAAGAAACCTGCATGTGTCTAATTTCACTGAAATTCTGCCACATGTGTATTCCACCAACCCGCATTGGAGCAGCGTGGTGGAATAATCTCCAAACCTTCTCCTCAAAAAGAGGAGAGGAGGACTTTAGCCCAGCAGTGGGACATTCACAGGCTGTTACGGTTACGGTTAAAAGATTACCCCGAAAAACAGACAGACAGACAAAAAAAAAGATTAGTATTAATATTTATATAATCACATGTGATAAGTATGAATAATAAGCTTTTAAATACATATAGTTTACTATTTCAAACAGATTAGTCGTGGATAATGTAAATAGGGTTTATATTATTCGAATTTAATGAGTTTCAAGAAATTTATCGTTGTACCGCAACTTAAAAAGTTGCTAGTATGGAAAAAATATCCTACATGGGAAGGGTTAATTTTTGTTGTTCGAATAAGTTTAGTTCTACTTGTTATTAATTTATTATTTTTAGAGGTCTACACATTTTTTACTTATTAAAAAATAATTACATTTCCTATTTCTATCGCCTTTATTAATAATAGAGATAATTTGTATATAAAACGTTATTATATATAACGACACAAATTGATTATTATTGTTTAGATGGATTCGAAAAAAGAGCAATCTAATGCTATACTCTCGGCACTACCAGCCACGTCTAGGAAATCATCTAGGGAAATGTTGCATCGCATGCCCAATATTGATCAATCAATCAGTTCTGGTCTAGAAAACGTCGAATATCAAGCAGAGTCAAGTCAATTGTAAGTATTGATAGGTTGATAGCATTTTAATTTGTAGATATAATATTTTTAATTTATATGAGTTATTGGTAAAACATTTCTAGAGTAACCTCACTGTCTCTGATAAAATTATTCTACCACCATCTTTAGTTGAGGCTTTAGCTGTTGATTCAGGCAGCGAATGTGACGACTGTGAAGATATTACCGAAGAAGAACTTCTAAGAATTTTACAGGGAGGAAGCGATAATATAGATGATGGTGAAGTTGTAATAGACGATGTACCGTCATTGCCAGATAGAGATTCAGATAACATCATATGATCAAATGATTTTTCAACATTTTTAGGTGTTGAGGAAAATTATACAGAACTATCTGGCCCGAAAATACCTTCAGCAGACCCATTTGAAATATTTTCAAATAATGAATATGCTTGGCAAATAATAGTGAGTGTAAGTGAAACAGAAACAGGGTTTTTCCCTGAATCTCGACTTCATGATTGGTATGAAGTCATGGTAGAGGAAATGTACAATATATTTGCAATACATATACATATATATATGGGCCTTTGTTAGCGCAACCTCATTGATGAATACTGGAGTTTAGGAGTCATGGGTATGCCCAATTTTCGTAAAATAATGTCTAAAAATATTTTAAATAATATTTAAATTTTCTTCTTCTTCTTTCGAATTCACTTTCGGTTGTGAGTCACTCCGTACTACGCTTGTGGCACTTCCAGTCGGAGATCTTACTACGCTCATGTTGGTCTGTGTAACTTACGTAAGACGTTGTGCGTAGAGGATGAAAAATTATGAGCTCGTCTCGTTTCGCCGATGTGGTGAGGGGAGGCTAGTCCGTCACCGGGTACTGCAATGTCAAAGGTCGTAACAACTAACGATATTTGAAAACAGTTTGCGATTTTATGTAGGATGAGACATGAATTGTCGACACGTCTGCTCTGCACGCCATTTCAAGAAATAGTTTTAGGTACAGATCAAAACTCAAGCGGGAATCTTATTTTCGAACGAGTTTTAAATATTTCTCCAAACTAGATTCAAGTATTGTTATCTGCTTTAATTGTCTTTGATTAAAGTCCGTTCTCATTTACCATTTTATAATAATTTCAAATTTACTCCGTTTCTCGCAAGATCTAGTTAAAAATGATAAATTTCCTTGTTCAAAACAGAAATTAAAAATACGAATAACGATTTAACAAGATTATGTCCAAAATATTAAGAAATAATAGCTTATTACATAATAATATAAAATATAATACCTCAATCTAATGTTGCACTAAAGGTAAATAGGAATGTGTTATGTCATACTCGCCAAAAGTCAATATTTTCTTGTTCATTCAAAAATTCGCGAAGTTTGAGTTACATTTGAACCTTATTTGCGTTTTTAGTGATAAAAAATGTCACGAAGTGGAAAAAAGAGAAATTCTACGTTGCAGGTACGAATAACAGTATTACTAATGAAATACAAATTAAGACGTAGTATTCTCATCAAAATTAGAAGACATCAAAATTAAATTAATATTTAATTTTATTTTTTCAGTTTTGACAAAGCAGGGATTTTGGGCGTCAATCTTAGGTCATTCTTGAACATCATTTCAAATAAATCGTAGCAATTTTTGATTTAAATAAACATAATTTGACTGTAATTACAATTTTATTTTTTTGTATGTCCTATAGCTACCTATACCATTACCTATAGTGCACCTTACCTAATATTTTGCAGTAGAGAAGCTTACTACTTGAAATTTTGAAAGAATTTAAGCACATAATTGAAAATAAAAAAAACTGATAATGTAAGCGCGGCCATTTAAAACAGACCTGGACTGAAATTGCAGAGATATAACACATCTGCAATTGTTTCGGAATCGGTAAGAAATTGAATTGCTTTTTTACATCACTATTAACGTCAGGTGCCTAATGAATATAATATTGTATTTATTTTCATATTTAAACGCAAGCAACATGTCTAAGCAATATAAATATTCCCTAGAGAATAAAGTATTTGTTTCTCATGTTGTTGGATTAAAACACTGACTTGGAAATTTAAAAAAAACTGCATATCTGTAGAAATGACAAATTATTTCTTAAAATATGTAAGCGTGCAACATAGAATAAATAGGTGTTCGATTTGAATGTTATATGAAATTACTGTAATTCAGGCATCAGGCGAACAATTGCGCCACCTTTGGACCAATCTCAAAACTGGTCAGAGAGATGCTTTTACAAGGGAAAGACAATACCGTTTGGCCACTGGTGGTGGTTCTTGTCCTGATGCTGAAATTAATCAAAACATTGCAGAAATCGACTCTCCTATTGGAAATACAAAATGCTATTGACTCTGACTCGATGGGTACCCAATGAGTTTGATGCTCAATATAGTTTTATTTTATAATTCGTTAGTGTCAGTTTGTTTGATTTTTTTCTTTATTACCTATTAACAGACATCCTTGCGTCTACAAATTTACCTTCAATCACTATTGAATCTGCAAGCCCTTCTAGCATTTTACAAAAAAATGTATCACCGTCAATAATAGTCCAGCCTCAACCACCCACAATTCAAGATGCCGAAAATAATATAATGCAACCTAACCAACCACAGTCTTCTACATCTTTTGAATACTCATCCAATGAAAAAAATAAAGAGTCCATATTTTAAAACGAGAGCATATTAACAGAGAAAGGAGAGCAGATGAGATCCATGCAATTTCACTAAAACACAAAAAAGAAATCCACGAACTAGACACAAATATTTTAAAAGAAAAGCTAAAGGAGGCCAAAGCCAGGGCACAGTCCGTACACAAAGGCTTTGAATTTTTATATTGGTATTTTCAGTAGGAGAAAAAATTATCTCTCTGATATTTCAGTCCAGTCATGCAGTCTGCACTTATTTTTTTAATGTTTGTAATTGTTTAATTGTAAAGTAAAATTAAGTACATATTACAGTAAAAAAAATCGTAATCCTAATCATCACAGCGGTACAGCTCTTAATTATAAAGTGTTTCAAAATTATATACGATCACCTTACCACATTGTGAAATCAATAAACATAATTGTAAGTATGGGGGGAAAGAGACACAGAACAAAATAAATTATGTAATGATCGTTTAAGTCAAATTATGTTTCCGTACGAATTTATCGACTGCGGGGGTAAACAATGTACTAGGCGGGATCATGTACAATAATTGAAAGAATTTATGCTGATATAACGAAGGCCCTAGGTACAGCGGCGTCCGAGAGTTATTGTGATAGGCAGGTAAGGAACAAAAGGCCAGTAATAGGGTGGAACATGCATGTCCGTGACGCTCATAGTGCGGCTAGGGATAAATTTATAATTTGGGTGATGTATGGTAAGCCTAAGAATGGACATGTGTGGGAAGAGATGAGGGAAAGTCGTAGAATATTTAAATCTCGCTTGAAATGGTGTCTCAACAATAGTGAACAGATTAAGATGGACATTCTTGCATCTCAGCACGCTAAGCACGATTTTCGGAGTTTTTGGAGGACCACAGGTAGGTGTGGCAATAAGGTGGGCTTGCCGACCAGCATCAATGGTGTAACTGATTCTAAGACAATTGCCAATATGTTTAGGAATCCTTTTACAGTAAACTCACCCTTGGGCCCATCACGGTCATTCAGTTTGGGGAGTGTCCATGGTCAGGAGATAAGTACTAGTTTCACAGCGAAGGATGTAGACCAAGTTATAAAATCGATGTCGCGAGGAAAGTCTCCCGGTCATGACAGCCTCAGTATTGAGCATCTTAAACATGCTGGCGTCCACCTGCCTAGAGTTTTGGCGATGTTCTATAACCTTTGTATAGGACATTCGTACTTGCCGTCTGATATGATGAAGGTCGTGGTGGTCCCAATTGTGAAAAGCAAAACGGGTGACGTGAGCGACAAAAATAATTATAGACCAATTTCATTGGCTACTATATTGGCAAAAGTTCTTGATAGTCTGTTGAATGCGCAACTTGATAAATATCTAAAAATCCATGACAATCAGTTTGGTTTTAAATCGGGTCTATCTACCGAATCTGCTATTTCGAGCTTGAAACAGACTGTCAAGTACTATACCGATCGAAATACACCAATTTATGCTTGTTTCCTCGACCTCTCGAGGGCGTTTGACCTGGTTAGTTATGATATTCTATGGCAAAAACTTAGTAACATTTTCATTCCTGAAGAACTAGTACACATCTTCAAATACTGGTATCTTAATCAGGTCAACGTCGTCAGGTGGTCGAGTGTAATGTCAGGCTAAGGCAGGGTGGGCTGACTTCTCCAAAGCTCTTCAACTTGTATGTTAATGAATTGATTGAGGAGCTTAGTGGCACACGTGTCGGATGTCATATTGATGGAGTGTGTGTTAATAATATCAGCTATGCGAATGACATGGTGCTGCTAAGTGAATCTGCTTGTGGTTTGTATAAGCTTCTGGGGATATGCGAAAAATACTCGCTTAGACACGGCTTACGAAGAAAAGCGAATACATGATCTTTCGGGCTAAGGGACGGGGTTTTCCGGACTCTGTTCCACCCATTCGATTAAACGATGTTGTATTAAGTAGGGTTCATCGATTCAAATATCTTGGACATATTGAGACCTCTGATTTGAAAGACGACACGGGTATAGAGAGGGAACGGAGGGCTTTGTCTGTCAGAGCCAATATGATTACTCGCAGGTTTGCACGATGCTCCGCTTCTGTCAAGATCACCTTATTTAAAGCATTTTGTACAAACTTTTACACGTGAAGCCTGTGGGTAACATATACGCAGAAACAGTTCAGAGCACTTCGCGTCCAGTATAAAAATGCGTTTAGAGTACTGATGGGGCTGCCGCAGTACTGTAGTGCATCAGGGATGTTCGCAGATTCGCGAATCGATTGTTTTTATGCAACGAAAGAAGAGAAAGAAAACATTCAAATAAAGACGAAAGATAACAATGAACTTCTTCTGTCCTAGTCGGCATCCGCGGCCGCTGAAAATAGCTGGACGAAAGTGACGAAAACAGTTAAAAAGAAAAAAAGCGCTAACATGAAGAAGACCACACCCACTGATAGTGGCAAGCCCGCTAGCAAATTGCGGCTTCTTTAATCGACAGCGGTGGTTCGCAGCCTGAAGCCGTTGAACAGGGAATTGACCTATGCCAAAATATTAGCCAATGCTAAAGGCAACATTAACCTGGCAAGTTGCGGCATCAATGGTCTCCGGTTTAAAAGAGCAGCAAGTGGGGTTGAGTTCTTGAAATACCGGGTGCAACGAGCTGTGATAAGCAGTTATAATACTAAGTTTGCATCTAACGAACGCAAAACTGATAGGGTTTGCCGGACCATTCCATTGAAATCAGCTATAACAAGTCAACAATATAATTACTTGAGCTCGATTCTATATTATAGAATAAATAAGAAGATCAATATTTACTCACTTACGAGTTACCAATCTAAAATGCAAATGACAAACTAGTTTCTCAAATTTGGCTATGATGAGACTGAGTTAATACACGATGATACCGAACGCCATATCCGCCAATCCGATGGGAGGGCAATCCGACACGATCAGAAAAAGTTCAGTTTAAAAACAATCCAAACTCTACAAAATAGAATAGAAAAATATGACACAGCTACGACTTTTTAACATCTTCTAAAATTATTTACAACGAAAAAAAAATATAGAACATTAAGCAACTATTCACACATCCCACATGTATCATTATATATAAAATAACTCATAAACTAATTCAATCTCACATCGCGTTTACTACAAATAATACTAAAAACAATTATAAAACACGTCGAGCCAGTCACTTCACACTACCTACTGTAAGAACGAATTATGGCAAAAATAATTTAACATTTAGAGGACCGCAATTATACAATAAACTTCGGAAATATGTAAAAGAAGCAAGTTCTCTCAACAGTTTAAAAAATAAACTATTAACTTATATTAATTATAATAATGAAACACTGTATTAAGAAGTGTTTTAACTTGGACCAGCGCCTTACAACAATGAACTTGCTTCGTAGCATTCTTTACCTATTTTTGTCTATCTACCCGCACCGTGAAAACTTTAACTATTTATATTATTGTTCCCATGTAAGTGACTAATGTCTTAATGATAAATAAAGTTCTTTAAACAAAAAAATACTCAAGCGCCGCAAATATTTACTTTTATCCAACGAATATGAATTTGCTATAGCTGTTTTTTGAAACATTAGGCCCATGATCGTCTGATACTTAAATAAATATAAAAGATCAAAGAAAATCGTCCACGCTTCTGGTGTCCCAAGAGCTGGCGATTATTTAGCACAAAGGCTGAGTCTAGCGGTGCAGACAGAGAACATTGCCTCTTGGGTACAATGCCACAGGACAATCTCAATCTTTAAGACGGCGTGTTTTTTCTATAAATTTGTAATACATAGTTTTATTACAGTTCTAGACCATATAAAAAAAAAAACATCCAAGAAACCCATATGGTGTGTACCCAGAACATTTACTGTCTGGCATCATCAGAGAGCAAGGAAGAATTATATAATCAAATTAAAGAAAAAGTTAGAAGCAATATTGCACAATCGTTTAACGATGCCAATTCTTCTAGAAAAAAATATTTAGATTCCTTGTTTACATATTATATATTACGTATATAAATGACTTGCCACGTCTACTAAATAATAAAGATGAGAGTGCAATTTATAACCTCAGCCTAAAAGATTCACTGAGATGTAAATTTAAAGAAATTAAAATAATGACTGAATGAAAATGAAAGATTTTCCTAGAAATCGCGACGTACGTACTGTTATATTCCCTGATAATTTTGAACTTTATCGCTTTTCAACTGTTCCTTTATGGCAACCGATGGGAAAGCGTTCATGTACACGGTGGCTGAATGCCCGAAGCTTGGATATTACCGTGTCTGCGAAGAAACTATAAATCATCAGCCACGGGAGCAGGCTGATTGTATCCTTGTTACTAGACCCACCAGCGGAGAACAAGTATCGAACGTTAAAAGAGAGGCTCTTGCAAGTTTTTGAGGAAAGTTGAGCTCCTCAATTCCAAAAAATATTAGGAGATGGATTAAGGCGGCCAAAAACAATCGCAATTACTGCGACGTATGAAAGACCTAGCTCGTAGCAAAATTCCCGACGAAACTCAAGATTAAGTGGTCGGGGCATTTACTTTAAAGACCTGGAAAATTTGGCAGTCGTTGCCGACAAAATCATTTCAACTTGATATGTTATTTTAATCGTGACGTCTGCGCCTCGAGCGATTGGAGTTTGGAGTTCTGCAGCCGAAACCAATCTACAAAAATTACAAACAACACAAAATATACTCATATAGACTCTATTTAAATACAACTACTTAACACCTTCTATAAAAATTTATAAGGATACAAAATTACTGAACGTAACTCAAATCCGTAAATATAACACATGCATTCATATTAGAAAAATCTTTAAAAAAGACATACACTCAAATTACTCTCACGAAATTGATGAATGGAAATGCTAATAACATATGTTTACGCCCATCAAGAACAAACTACGGCAAGAAAAATATTTTGTTTGAAAGAGCTCGCACCTACAATAATTTGACGATATCAAAGATATAAAAGCGCTTCATAAATTTAAAAAATGTCTTAAAAGTCACATTTTATAGGAATCTTCTTAAAAGTCAATTTACATTTTTATGAAGATTTCAACAAACTGTCGTTTTCCATCAGCTCATTTAAAAGAAAATCTAAGAGATCAATTTGTTTGTGATGAAAGGCAAAGACTTTACGGAAGATGATATCACGATCGACTGGCGTTTAAGTTAGCAATCACTACGGAGGCGGCAGAAGCTAACGCGGCTTTACTGCAAAAACATAATGGAAGCAGTACAGTGTCGACGGTGTAAAAAACCTTACATAAAGTGACTAAACGAGGGAGCGAAGGTAATAATTACGCATACGGATCAAATAGTGGTATAACGAGATGTAGTAGAGCAGATAGGCAGTTACTAGACAACTCAGCGGATCCTAGTGGAATGCGTAAAGTATTATACTATAGAGAGCAAAACAGAGGGAAAATTTCATCAAGGCAATCCGGGAACAATGTGAAGCTTTTGGCAGAGAGCATAACGAAGTTTATTGCAAATATAAAATGTTCATGTCCTTCTTTTCAAGAGGTTTCACGAATCTCAAATCAACCAATTAGTTTCAGCCTTAGACTCACTCTCGATATTAAATCTCATGTGTGATATCATCCCACCTAACAATTTAGATATAAAACTCTGGCCAACTATAGAAAACAATACAGAAAACAATCCTTACCGCCCTTGATCATAAAGCGAATGATGACATTATCAGAAAACTAATAGGCGCTGTTAAAACTCTCGCCACAATGTTGCCATTTTGAGTATGGATGCAGAACTTAAAACAGATATGACTAATTCAGACAAATTGGAAATATACCTGCCATTACTCAGCCCATTTTTGGCTAATGATGGTATCATTATAAACAAAATGTTCATAAATAGTTATTACGATACAGCTCGAATATGGGAGACTTGTCAGTCTCATGATTATTATTGCAATTTTAATAAACCTTCGTCAAGTCATCCCCATACAAATATTTTCATGGAGTATGCTTTAAATTAGATTCTAAATTCACTCATGATTCTCTCATAGGAGAATCAAAAATAGGTGATTGGGCTTGGAAAAATGAGACTCCTCTTTTATTATCAACCAGAGAGAATGGAATAAGCTTCTTAAAGCACGTCGTCTCTCAAGCAAGAGAGATGACCTATTTACAAGTCGAGGGACATCCCCATATCTGGGCTATAGATTTTACATCCAAGAAACATCAGAGGAATTTCATCATTTGTTTACTCTCAATTGAGAAAGAAAGCGAAGTTATGGATTATCATACAAAAGAGGTAGTTCATCTTCCATTTGTTTCTAAAGAGATAATTGTCTCGTTTTTGGTATTATCAATTATAACCCGGTTATATACGAGCTATAATCAATTGGTGTCAGGTGCGGGGTTAATGCTATGGATAAGACTCTTCCTTATTCATGTTATTCGGGTTGTCATGGAAAACTGTCTCTCTTTAATAAACTAGCTAGCAAATGGACGTGTTTCTCTTATTATCCACAAACATATAAATTTCATAATTATGGAAATAAGTACGCTATGATGTTTTGATAAAATATTACAAGTTCTTTTATTAAGTGTAGATAGCACAAATTGTTCTTACTAGTCTAGATATCTTACTGAAATTTTAAGTTTTAATATATTGCTAGTTGACATAGAAGATATTGTTTCTGAAGGAGACAGGAACAACTCCGTACAATCTTAAACCCTGATTAAAGCCTGAAATCTTCAGCCTGATGATGAAAATACAGACAGATTTTAGTATTCTTTATTGATTACGTTGTTCTCTTTCAAACATCAGTCAGTAACATCAGTCACGTAGGTACCCAAACCTCACAATTATATTTAAAAAAAAATAACAGAAATTAAAAATCAGTAATTCGTACAAAATAACAAAACGACTTATAAATCCACAGAAATGAAAATGGGATGTTATTGAAAAAGCGACAATGAGCTAAGCGGAGAGAAATATGGACGCTTTCGAAAGCAGAAGCTTTTAATAAAGCGTGTGAGAATTTGAGGCGTCCTATATGCGAAATAAGACTCGCCAAATAGCCGTCGGTGCCAAAGTAACAAATTCAACGACTATTAATTACTACAACTTTGACAAATAATAGTTTAATTGTTTAGTCTAACTTAGTTCTTAGTTCCAAGGATAAACTGTTACTAACAATAATATAGTAAGAAATTTGTAATTTTTGCTGTATCTCAATTGTATGGACTTTCGTTGCCTGAGAATAAATGATTATTATTATTATTACTGAACCAGCTAATCAAAACAAAAGTATTTGAGATGATTACCACAATAGAAACACATGAGCGATGAACCACAACTAGGACCAACGCATGTTACGTCGCCGTTAAAAAAAAAAAGAGTGAAGCGTGGATATTTGACCAAAAATTTAAAAAATTGTTGCTTAAAATATATATAATCACGTTAAAAGGCAACTTAACGATGTTCCCATATGAATCGGAAATCGTAAACTCCGGCTGGTATTATGGGAGTGGCGTAGTTTAAGATTTATAGGATTTTGAAAGAATATAAAAAAAAAACCCACAAAATATACTCTCCTACAAAACATACTCAACTGACCAGAGCTAATGTAGAAAATCTGAATGAGTTTACCGTAACTGGGATCAGACGTTAAGTTCAAGAAAAACTCTTATACTAACACTAATTACCGCGGCGAACTCCAACGGTTGACATGATTCTCGAAGTTATCAATTCTTATCCCGATTTACCGTCACTAACTAGGACTAAGTTATACAGGATTTAAAAAAAAATACATTAAAATTAAAGGTATTTGCTCAATATAGACGTATCGGCGTGAAAACCGAAAAATGTATTACTTAGATGAAACTTAGGAAGAAGGAAACTCTAATGAAGATGAAATGTCTTATAAGGTTTTATATTTTGTCACGGTAGCATGCGCAAGCGATCCCGTGGCGCTCCTTGTTAAGACGGAAAGGTATCGCTGGTTTTTTAGTGGGTATTCCGATGTTCGGGGCACACTCTTGGATACTGGCGAGCCCTACATACCCTCCGCCCCACTATTCCCTTGGGGGAAACGCGTAATACGTTATTCCAGCATAAGAAAAAAAAAGGTGAAATGTCTTATCATTATATGTAAAAGACATAAATTATATTCCATTTTAAATTATTTACTATTTTTAGGACATACTGGTATATTATGTATGGGTGTACAACGGCATTGAGAACTCCAGTTATATATTTGAGTGGCCTTACAACAGGTCTAAAAAAATCTCGACATAGGCAAGAGATTTATAATCACGCATAGGGAGCGACGACGGCTTTCTCGGTGACGATGAGCTAATTTTTGAAGCAAAGAAAACAGAAGGCGATTACCATGAGAAATGAACGCGAATATTTTTGAAAAATGATATTTTATCTAAATATTACATCTTTCCTTATTATTACATATTATATACCTTGATGTAGTTGGGTAAATAATAATAATAATAATACATACTAATATATATTTTTATATGTAGGTTCCTAAACATACTCAACAGAATAGAAACGGGTTCAGTCAGGTCAGAAACGCCAAGTGGAGCGACTACCAAATATGTCTTGGAGGAAAGACGACATACAAACGTGGTTAACAAACAAGGGAATAAGATCTGAGAAAGGCGAGGATAAAAGCTGAACTCTTAAATGGAATCGACAAACAAAAATTTAAAATAAAATACATTAATATTATACATGGCGCATATAAACAGAGCTGTCAACCTAGCGAAGCGTCATCGTCGATGGCAATGCGGGCAGCCATCTTGCACGACGCTCTCGAACGTGACGCCGCCCGCGCACCACGCTTGTGTCGAATCGCTTAGTGCTGCCGCTATCACACTACTATATAATTATTTGAAAGTTGATTTTGTGTCGAAGTGATTCCTAATTACCCAATCATCGTACTGTTTCTGTGCATACTGATTAAATTACGTCGATTGTATCTCGGAGTTGATCATTTATTCTACCACGCCCAATTACCCCCACTTTAATAAGAAAATGAGTTCTGGTGAAGGCCCACCTGGCTTTCCATATATATAGCAAACGACATTGATGATTGTGTCCAAATGCCTAAACATTTTGATCTGCTTCTTTGAAGTTTTCAGCTTTCATTTGATTTCGCATCCATATATTAATAGATTAATTGAGTAGGTTTAATCTATAGAGATTAATCCATTAAGGTTTATTTTCTGGCTGACTTCGCTGTGCGCTTTGAAACGGTGTCTAACTCATCATGGAACGAAGTCGATGGTGATGAAGAATTAAGATGATTAAGTTACGCCGGCAAGATTTATACGACTAAGAGATAACGCGCGGATGCGCATGAGAAATTAGTTTGCATTATTGCGCACACGATACTTTACAACGGTACACAAGCCTATCACAACAGCTTACCAGTATGTTATCTCTCATTTCGTGATGAAAGTGAACTTTTACTCGAAGAGTAATGTACTTAGTGAAATTAAATTAGTTATTCCCAGACAAAATAAGCAAGGTTCATAAATAAAGCGACTTTCAAGAATAAACTTACGACATATAGCATACATAACAAACCAGCCCCTTCAAATCTTAGAATAATATTTATAAAGAGGCGGATATTTATTCAGTTGTGACATATATACATACAAGAAAAAAAAATACTACGACAATTTACGTACTTGAACGTACAAAATCATATACGAATAGTTTATACCCTTTTTTGTGTATTTTTTATTATTTTTTTACGTAATATTTTACTTTAATGCATGCTTTTTGTTACACAGTTTTTGTTTTTTTGTCGATATGAATAAATTGGAGTAAGTGAAAATAAAGATTTGTATGATTGCATGATGAGTTAGCCTATAATTGTACGGGGTTATTAAATATCATTATTTAAAATTGTGAATTTTAGGACAGATATATAAATAATACATAAACCATTGTACATTGTGTTGGCTGTCTATAAAAAAAAAAAATGTACATATATCTATGCATCTAATAGAAGCAGCGCAAGACAGACCAAAATGGAAATCCTTGGGGGAGGCCTTTGTCCAGAAGTGGACCGGACAGCAGTGGTCTTTCGGCTGAGAGATGATTGAAATTAATATAAGATTACGTTTAAAAACAATGAAATGTATCTTTTCTTATTATTATTATTTCTTTGTTGAAGGGTGGAGGCATGCTGCAGGAACGACTTAATTGAAATAGAAGAAGAGTTAGACAAAGATATTCCTGATTTTCCTACCCTGGATAGGTTCAGAGACGTTGAGGTACATTTTCGAATTTTCTCGTGTCCACCAGCGTTTCGCTAAAAATCCAAATAAATTACATAAATTTTATCGTCTAATTATCCAAGTTTTGTTATTATTTACTTTTGTTCTATCACCTGTTTTTCCCTGTTTTTTTAGCATTTCTTTCGTTCTTTTCCCATTTTACCACCTTTTTTATTTCTGCCCTCTGCCCTGCACCCGTCGAGCCCTCAACCTCGCTAATCGGCCCCTCTGTTCGCGAGTTATCTGCGAAAAACAAAAAATTTGTGATCCAGGGCGTGTTCTGTGCGACGAATACCTAAGTGCAAGGCTTCGGGAGCTGTTCGAGGAATGTCTGAGAAGCGGGCAATTTCCGAAGCCTTGGAAACAGACGGAGGGTCGACCACCGGGCTCCTCCTCGGCATATAGGCCGATATTGCTGCTGAATGGCAAGTTGTTTGAGAAGATTATCGCAGCCCGTCTCGTTCATCACCTCGACGAGGTCGGTCCGGGTCTATCAGAGGCTCAGTTCGGGTTCAGGACGGGCCGTTCGACTGTCGACGCCCTGAACGCCCTGAAGATTCGGACCACGGAAGCGGTGGCCCAGGGGAAAGTGGTCCTGGCGGTGTCGCTAAACGTGGCAAACGCCTTTAACAGTCTCCCATTCGAGACGAGGCAGGCACTCCGATACCATGGGGTGCCGAACTATCTGAGGACGCTGTTGGAGGCGTACCTCCAGGACCGAGAGGTCGTCTGGGCGGGGGGCGACGGCAAATTGGTCCGGCGTCGAGTAGGCTGCGGCGTTCTCTCAGGGGTCTGTTCTCGGCCCAACTCTGTAGAACATCGGCTTCGATTGGCTCCTGAGAGCCACCGTCCTTCCCGGTATGGGGGTGTTGTGTTACGCAGACGACACCCTCATCACCGCGACGGGGCGGGACTTTCGGGAGTAAATCAGGAAAAACATAATTTATATAGAAAAAAGAAAAAAAACATATATAGAGAATAGAGGACGAAAATTTGACCAAACATTTTTATGACGATATCTGACAGCCCCGGCTCTAAGGATCAGAAATGATGCTTTAGTACTTAGGAGAGCAGCTGCCCAAACAGCTTGCAACATAAGTATTTTTTCGGACATAGACATGGAGGAGTCGGATGCGTCTGTGAGGCCGTCTCTGACCACTTCAACGACTCTGATGTAGACGCGACGACGAGACCCACTGCCGACCGCCACGGCAAGTCGACGAGCGGGCTCGCAAGAGCGAAAACTAAAAAAGAATGTAGCAAAGGAAAGGGGATAAGCTTTAAGAGGCACTCCGCAGCAGGCCATTCAAAAAGCTTCTCTCCCCATGATCCCAGCAGAAGGACAGACTACGGCACGGATGACGGAGGACCCGGCCTCTTTTGGCGCGGAGAAGCCGCGTGCGGAGACTGGCCGTAGCGCAGCTTAAATTCTTGAAGTGGCTACGAAGTCCTCAAACCGGAAGGGCCCACATTAAAAAGCTGGAGAAGTCAGAGGCCTCCCTTCAGGGAATAATAAACGAGACGCGCCAGTTACGCGTCTAATGTTTGATATAGCCTATTCCAACCACAAGAATGACACCGATAAACAACTATGACACCGATATCATTGGTCACCGATATCATTGGTCACTGATATCAATTGACGCGATATCATTGGTCGAGATCTGTATCATCTATGATATTCACTATAGATTCATATCATTCTATGAAAAAAATAGCATTTTCGAAAGTTTTATTAACGTAGTGTTATAACTAGTTAAATGGAATAGTGTGGTTTAATAAAGGTAAATTATTCAAGAACTGTTTATAGTGCGTAATACAGCAGAACAATTAGAAAATCGCATGCAATTTGTAAATCTATTGTTTGTTTACCTCTATTCCTACTCCATTGGAATAGAGTATAGAATTAAATATGATATTTGAAAAGTCATTAAAAATAATTACAGCCCCTAAGTAAAAACAAAGGTACACATTTATTACTCATATTTTAATCATTCAATCAACCAACAGAAGTATTCGAAACCTGAACAGATCAGCTGATTGTAGCTGGTCTTCACTGTAATATGAATATTTTTTTAACATAAACATAAGCTTAACAAAGCAATAGTACCTCTTATTTGCTTTTATTTAGCAAAACTAGAATCATAAGGAACAAATTTTAAATTGATACCGATACAAAATTTAAAAAATCAATAAAATAATTGTCGCCTTAGCTATACTAAGTGATTATAAATTTTTATACTAAATATTATAACAATTTATTACCAATTATTAAACCGTCCCCTTTTACTATCAAACGGCCAGGCAAAAGCGACCAAACCACCACAAACATACTTAAACACAGTGAAAATTCCCTGTCTTTATACAAACATTTCGAATCCAAATTTATCATTCACATTGCAAAACTGTGGAATACTTTACCAGTCTGATGGGTACATCTTCAAATTCAGAGTAAACAGGTTTTTTCTAGACCATGTTGATGCTCAACATCAGGCAAGACAATGATGACAGTCAAACACTGGCCAATTAAGGGTAAGAACTAAAAAAAACTTAAGGTGAAGACTATAAAAGACAAGTACCCATACTTGTTGTAAAAATATGTCAATTATCATCATAACTTTTAAAAACAACAACAATATATATTTTTCAATATTTCTTTCATAATTTAATAATAACATATTATGAAATTAGTTTATGTATAAAAATGCAAATGATTATAGGAATGCAATCAATTTGTAACCCAATTAAAACAATACATTATTTTATAATAATATATTATTTATATGGAAGAATATATAATAACAATCAATACATATTGTATGTATTATAATGTGTTAGTATGTAGAATTAATAAATAAATTATTGTTGTCATCTTTGTTGTTGATATTCAACTCACAGTACACTCACACTACTTAAATTTGATTATATATAATTTTTAGTTAACAAAGAAGGTTATGAGAGTGTACTATGTAAACTACTGAAAATAATAGTGCAGCTTTAATTAATTACCTTTTGTCACAAGCATTTAAGGAACAAGTCATTGATTACAGGTATTTTGATCCTATGATTGAAATAGATGCTATGTACTAAGAAAAATAATTTCTTAACAGTCTGACTCCTTCTGGTTCCCATCACATAAACTAACATCTAAAATCGGAACATACATCAAAAGGAAACACCGCAAGAAACTCAGAAATTCCTTTCACAATTTAGTTTAAATAAATTTAATTTTTATGGTAGTTAAAAAAAGGTCGTGAACAATAATTGTTTTCGATTGCAATATGCTCTTGAGAAACTCAACTGCGACATTGTAACAAAATTGTGTGTAAAAAGTTCGACTTACCGTTTAAAAGACAAAAATTAAAATGCATAATTACAATACAAATTTACATGCGATATTTTGATTTGTTGAAATTTTCTTCTGGACTATGTACTATGGAAAACATAAATCAAAACGTAAATAATGATTGGGCTTTGAATTATTCTGATTTTTCTAGATTTAATAACGACAAAGTTTTAAAATTTCAAGTTTTATTGTTTTTTCTTTTTTTGGCGTATAAAACTTTAAATTTTTAACTGCTTTCAGCTTTGACCACAGATAATACACTATATACTAATAATATTTGATTAAAGATAACATAAGTATAATTTTTAAATATATTTAACGGCTCTGGATACAAGTCATTTCAGCCTACACCAGTGTTTCCCAACCTTTTTTAAGCCATGCCATGCCATAATTTTTAACCTTTAAAATTTGTTTTGTTAAGAAATATAAATGATAAGTTATAGGAAGAAATCACTATGAAATTGTGGTGAATCTCCGACGAAGTTTACTTGACGATTCTAATTACCCAGTTGATATTTTGGTACCGTCAAACGAAATTATACCTAATAATTATTTAGGGCATTTTTTTAAGAATTTGCCTTTTTTTTAATTTGTCACCGATATCTAGCATTGCATTTAAATAACCCAAAGCGAAAGGGTTCAAGTCGTGTCGAGTCCATTTTTAAATTGCCCCATTTGTGGCGTGGGCCCCACGTTGGAAAACACTGTTTTTTTTTGAACTAGATTATTTTTTATTCCTTGAATACATAAAGCCTACTATATACATTGTTTTAATAAAAAAAACTAGCACTCGCACTATTTAAAATATACGATGGTTTACGAATAACATCTTCAACTGTAATTTGTATTATCCCTAAATATATACTAGAATAAGTGAATAATTTTTTTGTGTTCTATGGAAATTCTCTAAAAAAAAATGTTGCATAAATGAAATGCGTTTTCAATGAACGATTAATCAGTTTCTTATTATTGTATTAATTGAGAGTTGATGGAATCTTTTATGTGCTTATATTTCATTTATTAAATCAAACTTTGAAAACTTGTATAAGAATGAAGTATTGCTATCTGTAAAAACTAAAATTTATAAAATATTGTGGTTTAAGTATAATGTCATGTCAAAATAATTTGAAATAAACAATAGATGATAATATAATTGAATTTAGGAAACAACGAAGTGAAAATAAAGATTTCTAAAAAATGCATTAATAGTAGATGATAATAAACATACAATGGCTATAATCAAATAAAAAGTTACATAACAAAGATAAATCGCGAAAATTTCAATATATTTTTAACGTGAAATATCAATATCTTTAATTAGTTTGGTAAGCGTTTATAAATATATTTAATATATATATTAAATAAAATGTATATGAACAAATATGGAAATACATTTTTGTTTAAATATAGAATCGTCTATTTTTCGTTCTTTATAATATAAATTTAAGTACCTGAGACTCAATTTTAACATACTTAAATAAAAAAAAAATTGAAAAGATATTAGATAAATCAGAATCCTGGTAAATTTTATTAGTAAATACTTTTTGTTAAAAAATCAGTTGTAAATCGTTTGAGTGATTCTGGATTTGTGTACTGTTACCCGATACCTCATATCGTCCACACATGTCTGATGGTGAGGACAGTAGCCGCCACATTCGTTTTTCGCGAATGCTTGCCTGTGCTGAAACGGGTAGACATAGAATTAAATATCTACTATTACTAGTTATTAATTAAACATTGAATGTTATTTAGTTTTCAGCTAATAAAATTAATTTCTACATTTAATAAGATATAAATATGAGTATGTACAGGTATTTTTTATAAAATACAAAATTAAAATAAAAAGAACATACACATACAAATTTAAAGAAAAAACACGCCGTCTAAAAGATTGTCCTGTGGCATTGTACCCAAGACGCTGGCACTATTGCCTCTCTGCACCGCTAGACTCAGCCTTTGGGCTAAATAAGCGCCAGCTCTTGGGTATTAAATTTATTACTATCAACTAAATAATGAAAAAACTATATATATTACTTATATTTATACCTATTAGATCGTGAAAAATCAATCATTCTTCTCAAGCAACAGTCGTGTATCAACTTCGCCAATAAGATCACAATTCCATTATAATTTGACAAACGTAGGACTTTCGGTTCACTTCTCTCACACCGCACATCACCGCAAAACTCTTCGAAGGTGACCTGACCTGTTTATGCTGAACTCAAAATATCATAGTTATAAAGTATTATGAAAAAAAAACACATAAAAAAACTCCATTTTGCTGAATGGTACGCTCACGATGATAAAGGATAGCCAAAACATCGGTTTTTGAGCTGACTGAATAATCAGTTTTGAGCCAGTCGATTATTAATGTTATTGTTATTTTTAATACTTGACTCGTAATAGTATTTTATATTAATATTTCAGGGATTTAGTCGGGATTTATATTAATCACACAGTATGATAAAAGTTACAACAACACATTTTTTTTTATTATTATAATTGGGAAACATACAGTATACACCACATACATTATACAACAATTAATTCGTTCACACATCAATCAAGTTTCCACTTAAAACTAATTCATGCATTAAACAGGCAAATTAGTAAATTATAAATATTAATTATGAGGAATCAAACAGCAACAAACAGAAACAATTGTCCATAAACAAAGGTGCGTGCCAAGAGTATGTGTGCGATTTTTTGAACTAATAAGACGAAATAATGGAGTCGCGTAGCGGGGGTGGGGGTGAGGTGAGGTCTAGCGTACTAGCTTCCGCTTAAGTCGCGTTCAGATTAATTGTTAAAACTCACGCTACATCCTCCCCCTCTAACCTAGACAAAGTGCCCCGCGTCTAGGTGAGTCAAGAAAACGCTTAGGTCTTCTTTATGTCTTCATGCTTGTGTTTCTAATTGACCGAAGCTGTCGGTACTTCCCCTATGAATGGCGTCAACTGGGAGACGTGGTACCTACCTAGTGTTTCTCCATTCCTAACTCTCTCTTGTAAGTAGGCAGCCGCGCTTACGGCCTCTTTGAGGTAAGGTCCGTCTCAACGCGGTATCAATTTTGTCGTTTGCCGTCGCGTCGTGCTGTTGCTTCTTTGGGCTTTTAAAGGAACGAGGTCACCAGTGACCAGTCACCACCAAGATAAGGAGTTCGTGATAAAGTTATCACCTTCTACGATGGTGCCCATGTCAGCGATTACATCAGCTAGTGCACGGATATCGCGTGCAAACTGTTACATCTTTTAATAAAGTTTTCAATATCTTACATTGTCTTTTTCTTAAATATATCCTTACTATGTTTATGGTTTAAAATTAAGACTTTTGAATAAAATAAATAAAGAAATATTTTGGGCGCCAAGTGGTACCACATCAAAATTACGTCTATTACGTTAAAAATCCATCAGTATCGAAAAATTTAAACTTGATTTGCTGTGTTAAATAATTTGTAATTAATAGTACTCATTTTTTTTATTATCGTTATTTATTTTAATTACGAGCCAAGATGGCCCACTAGTTCGTACACGTGACTATTAACCGAAGATTGGTGTTCAAACTCCGACAAGCACCGCAGAATTTTCATATGCTTAATTTGGGTTTATAATTCATCATGATAACTTCGCGAGGAAACCTGTTTGTGGGAAGGTCGGTCACGTGTAACCAGCAACCCGCATTGGAGCAGCTTGGTAATGAAAATTCAATGGTACTTGCCCAAGTTTACGTTTTCAAACTAATCCTTCTCTGTTCCTTAAATAAAAACGATGGTAAATATAAAAATGAAACGATATCGGCGATAACATATATTATATTATATTTTAACATATAACAGACATAATATTTTAGTTTAAAATTGAGAGAAATTTGTTATAGTGCATTCTGTTTCCGCAAACTTAATTAAAAAGAGATGGAAAATGTTTAAAGTTGACTTTTCGTTTTTTGGGAACACTTCTAAGAATACCCATAGACTTGAATGACACCGTGAACGATCGTCTGTTCGCATCAATGTCGTCTATAACGTCATGCGACTTCCCAGAGACATCCATTGGCAATACTACAATAAAGTCATTTAAAATAGAAAACCGTCTTTAAAAAATATAGCCGAGATGACCTAGTAGTTAGAACACGTGAATCTTAAGCTATGATCTTGGATCAAGCCCGGGCAAGCACCTCTGAATTTTCATGTGCTTAATTTGTGATTATAATTCATATCGTTTTAGACGGTGAAGGAAAACATCGTAAGGAAACCTGCATGTGTTTAATTTCACTGAAATTCTGCCACATGTGTATTCTACCAACCCGCATTGGAGCAGCGTGGTGGAATAAGCTCCGAACCTTCTCCTCAAAAGGGAGGAGAGGCCTTAGCCCAGCAGTGGGACATTGACAGGCTGTTGACCGATTTCGGTCACGGCGGCCAATCTCAAGAGAGATTAGCCAACTGCTCACAGGTGCACTCTCTATTCCCTAACTCTCATAATCCGATGGGACGGCAATCCGACACGACCGGAAAGAGTTCAGGCGCAAGACCAACGGCTTTACTCCGAGGCACGCGAGTGTATACACTTCCAATTTCCAGACTTTCTGACATAAAGACCCACTAACTTTTTACTGGCCCGACCTGAAAATTGAACCCAGGACCTCCGGGTCTGCGGCCTTACATCCAGGCACTAGACCAACGAGGCAGTCACAAGACAAAATATATATATATAGTGACAATAACACTTCCGAATATTTAAATTATGATAAAACCTCCGAAACCCGCTGCATATTCTCTTAAAAGTTATATATATCTATATATATATATATATATATATATATATATATATATATATATATATATATATATATAACGGTTTAATAGTTTTACAAATTAATTATTCCAAAAAAATATCCTCTTACTTATTATCTAAATATAGATGGAACACTTACTTTGAATAAAAATAAAAGTGATCAAAATAATCCACGAATACTTCATCATAAAAAAGGCTAAATGCCAATTATGATTTTAAGATTAATTAAACGATAACTCATGCTATAAATGATAGAAATTAATTAACGTTTTAAATTCAATTAAAACAACATTTCTAATTAGTCGTGATAGTGATAAAAAATTTGATAGATTGGCTGTGATTCAAAATCAAAATATCATTAAATCAAGAAGACTTTTTGCACATTTGAATCGTAATTAATTTTTAATTACTGGTGGTAGGGCTTTGTGCAAGCTCGTCTGGGTAGGTACCACTCACTCATCAGATATTCTACCGCAAAACAGCAGTACTTAGTATTGTTGTGTTCCGGTTTGAAGGGTTAGTGAGCCAGTGTAATTACACGCACAAGGGACATAAAATCTTAGGTCCCAAGGTTGGTAGGCGCATTGGCGATGTAAGCGATGGTTAACATTTCTTACAGTGCCAATGTTTGGTGACTACTTACCATCCCGTATACTCGTCCGCCTTCCTTTTTATATATATATATATATTAAATGTAAGCTGCCGGTTCGGAATAAAGATTCTATCGAGACGAACCGGCAAGAAACTTGGTACTAACCCATTACCAAGATTAAAAATTAAAATTATACAAATCAAATATAATTAATCTTACACATATCCAAAGATCAAATCTAACTACGTTTCTTTATCAACAGTGTACTCGTATTGAACTAAATTCCCTATTTTTTAAGTTTTTGGTACCAAAAGATTAATTGGTAAAATCAAAAATAACTTCAGATTTTAATATGTTGACGGGCCGGTTTGCTTGGTTGGAAGATACTTGCCTTTCACGCCGAAACATTCGAATGCATGAACATGTCTGTTTGTCCTGAGTCTGGGTGTAATTATCTATATAAGTATGTATTTACAAAAGAAAAGTAGTATATGTAGTATATCAGTTGTCTCGTTTCCATAATACGAGCTCTGCTTAGTTTGGGATCAGATGGCCGTGTATGAATGTCCCAGGATATTATGTTATTATTATTATAGGAACGGAAACTTGTTACATATGTTCATAATGAGCGACCCATGTATTTATACATAACTTATCCCGTTAACCGTTGGAATGCAAGCTGTACTTTTCATAGTGAAGTCTTCTCCCCCCCCACTAGAGTACTTACACGATCAAGCTAAAACTGGTGAGGCAGTCTTGACTTCGGGCTGGCAGGGCACTAATTGTACTCCACTACTGGCTTACCATCGACATTTTGGATAAAGAATTTAATTAACAAAATTAATATTACTCAAAACAGATTTCAGGAATGTTACAAATTATTTGGTGGAAAGGCTAGCGCTTTTCGCTTTAATTAATGGTTAATACATTTTTCTATCTAGCAACACTACTTTTCTTCTTCTTCGTCGTGACACTTTTGTCAGAGGGGTCGTGGTCGCCATGAAGTATTATAAATTGTTCGGCGCAGATGTAATTCGTCTCACGAGCCTTCGCCATATCTCCCTGTTAGTGGTGAGCCTGGTACATTCGTGCAAAGGACCGCCAACAGTTGTTTTCATTTGGTCGGTCCATCGCATGGGCGTCCTTCCACGTGGTCTGGTGCCATCCACCTTGCCTTGAATGACAAGGCGCTCTATGGAGTTATTTCCTTGCCGGGAGAGAGAGAAGTTTCCAATAACAAACAACAACACTACTTTTGCCCCGTAGCCGTAACAGCCTGTGAATGTCCCACTCCTCTCCCTTTTTAAGGAGAAGGTTTGGAGCTTATTCCACCACGCTGCTCCAGTGCGGTTTGGTTTTACTTTTACCCCGACATAATGTAAACACACGAAAATAACAGACACAAAATGATTTATTTAGTAACTTTATTCACTAAATCCTGTAACGCTTGGCTCTGCCTCGTCCACGATTCGCTCATTTGCCGCAAAACCTCAACGACCGACTGTTGCGTTTGCGCCATCATATAATCCGTTTCCGCCCGCTTCTCCTCTATAGCGATCAGGCGTTCGATTATTCCCACCGTTTTCGATTGACGCTGATTTCGCGTCCTTTGAGGAAGTCGTCTCGTGACCATTGGTCGCCGACGAGTTACTATCAACCAATGAATAAGTAATTAGTATACTACTGGTGGGGCTTTGTGCAAGCTCGTCTGGGTAGGTACCACCCACTCATCAGATATTCTACCGCAAAACAGCAGTACTTGGTATTGTTGTTGAAGGGTGAGTGAGCCAGTGTAATTACAGGCACAAGGGACGTAAAATCTTAGGTCCCAAGGTTGGTGGCGCATTGGCTATGTAAGCAATGGATAACATTTCTTACAATGCCAATGTCTAAGGGCGTTGGTGACCACTTACCATCAGGTGGCCCATATGCTCGTCCACCATCCTATTCTATAAAAAAATAGTCAAATAATTATAAAATACAAAAGAACTAACTAAACTAGAGCCACTTAACAAAAAAAAAGTCATTTAAAGTATGTACCAATTCTTATTATGGATCTAAACTAATGGAACTACCAAATAGTTCTATAGGTACGTAATATTATATTTTAGTATGGACTTCGTTTGTATCAATTGATTTTCATTTTTACGTCTAAACTAATAGAACTCAATATCAAATATCAGTATTTCACTAGAAACAGTTACCTTGTCATATGTAATATTAGTATATAAGATAATAACCATTTAATAGGCATGCGTCCGATATATCAAAACGAATTCAAAATCCGATTTCAAAAATCGAACCTCGCCGA
The DNA here is from genome assembly GCA_905147175.2 of Nymphalis urticae. Classification (NCBI taxonomy): domain Eukaryota; kingdom Metazoa; phylum Arthropoda; class Insecta; order Lepidoptera; family Nymphalidae; genus Nymphalis; species Nymphalis urticae. Next base: position 2,777,246 of record LR990009.1, read on the forward strand.
ACCAAACGCCAACGATCTATTGATCCGTAACAGCCTGTGAATGTCCCACTGCTGGGCTAAAGGCCTCCTCTCCCTTTTTTAAGGAGAAGGTTTGGAGCTTATTCCACCACGCTGCTCCAATGCGGGTTGTTGGAATACACATGTGGCAGAATTTCAGTGAAATTAGACACATGCAGATTTCCTCGCGATGTTTTCCTTCACCGTAAAGCACGAGATGAATTATAATCACAAATTAAGCACATGAAAATTCAGTGGTGCTTGCCCGGGTTTGAATCCACGATCATCGGTTAAGATTCACGCGGTCTTACCACTGGGCCATCTCGGCTTATCTATAGATCGATTTGACCACTAAAAGATTTTGAATCGACTAATAAAATCACTGGATACCAAACGAATTGTGTATGGTATCCAGACGCGAACTGATTCTTGCTTAATATGCAATTCGCTTTCTCTCTTTCTAACCAATTGGAATAAAGCGGAATAAAAAGGATAGCGCGAATTTTGCGATTCGGATTTCCATTTGTTGGTTCTGCTACGGAAAACTATTACACGATCATCGACCTTACTGATAAGTACTTAAAGACTATATTTGCCTAAGCGCAAGCGATTTGGTGAGGCTAGGCGTTACCGAAATCGGATATCGAAAATCGGATTTTAAAATCGATCTGTAAATTTGAAATCGGATAAATATCAGTTTGCGTTATTCAATGAAAAGTCAGTTGACAGTTATTATTGTATAGAACGCCATCTATTGGACCTATACTAAAACAGTAGACATTTAGCTAGTTTACGGACGGCGCGCACTCGATGGTCACTACTACCACTTCTACCGTGGTGGCAGCCAACTATCGATATACTGTTCGCACAGAACAATAATGGCGAGCGAGATAGCGTCGCAAGAACTATACATAATTTGGTCGCAACGATACCGGTATGGTATTAATATTTCCTCAGTGGATTGCTACCACACTCCTGAGTCGTGAACGTTTTCTGCGCGAAGTCACTTATAAACATTTCCAATGGCAGTAGATGAATGAACTGTGACCTTGAATTGACATTGGTTGTGAATTCGTGATAATATGGCGTTTTGTATGTCGGTGACGTTGTTAACGAAACTTTGGATATAGTTATTGTGTATATAAGTAGTTGAGTGTGATAGTGTCGTGTTATATATAGATATATATTAATCGAGAACTGTTCGTAGTGCGTAATACAGCACAGCTGTTAGCGAATTGTATGGAATATCTATAATATTGAATGCCACTTAAATATAATATTACTTGTCGGTGTTGCCACGGGAAAGGTAGTGGGTTGCCTTCGATTTGATGAAGTCTCCTCTTGCTGGAAGTAAAAGAATATTTTTCTAATTGAATCTAAAACGCAAAAAGCAGCACTTTTTATATTTTGATTTTAGTACCCGACAAAGATTTAGACGAAATGTAATCAGATCAATGATTAACGATTGTAATAACTGTACACAGTACTGTAAACAGTAATAAATATTATTAAATAATGACAATGGCAAGCGAGTGTCATCCTTAAACGTCATTAAAATGTTTTAAGTCGTCATCATAATCTGAAACAACATACGCAATACATAATATAGATGTCAGGACAATGATTAACAATTACGATTACAATGTGTAATCATTAATCACGATTACAGATTATTAGTAATCAAAGTAAATCCAGTGAGCGAGTAAAGTAAGAGCCTATCTCCGCACTGGCTATACAGAATCAAATAAAGTCGAATCTCGTCTCTCGAATAAAGAGAGGGTGACACATCCGCTTTTAAAAGGCAATATTATCAAAATAATCTGTTAATCCAATTTATAAACAAAGAAATGTTCTTTTGACTACAGTGGCGTTATTTTGTCAGTTTATGGAACCTATATTTCAAACATTTCGGGGGAAATGAGATAAATCTCCTCATATCCTGTATGACATAACAATATATAAAAAAAAAAAAATTACCGACTGTTGATCAAACTGGACACTCGGCTCACACTTGATCCATAATGATCCCATCAGGGGGTCCTAGAACCACAAACAACACAATTAAAACATGTTAATAAGATTTACTGGTGGTGGAGCTTTGTGCAAGCTCGTCTGGGTAGGTACCACCCACTCGTCAGATATTCTACCGCAAAACAGCGGTACTTGGTATTGTTGTGTTCCGGTTTGAAGGGTGAGTGAACCAGTGTAATTACAGACACAAGGGACATAAAATCTTAGGTCCCAAGGTTGTTGGCGCATTGGCGATGTAAGCGATGGTTAACATTTCTTACAGTACCAATGTCAAAGGGCGTTTGGTGACCACTTACCATCAGGTGGCCCATATGCTCGTCCGCCTTCCTGTTCTATAAAAAAAAAAATTATAGAATAAGTAGGCGTACGAGCAAATGGGCCACCTAATGGTAAGTCATCAACGGCCATAGACATTGGCGTTGTAAGAAATGTTAACCATCGCTTACATCGCCAATGCGCAACGAACCTTGGGTACTGTGGTGTTGTGTCCCTCGTGCCTGTAATTACAATGGCTCACGCACCCTTTAAATCGGAATACAAGTATTGCTGTTTTGCGGTAAAACATCTGTTTAATGGGTGGTACCTACCAAGACGAGCTTGCACAAACCACCAGTTATTAAGAAACAGTTCAAATCGGTTTGTAAAGTTAAACTGATTACATATTTCGATAAAAGCTGAACAGACTAAGCTCTGGACAAATATATAAGGTAAGCTAATTTGCACATCATAATAACAAATTATTGTAAATAAATGAACCCACATATTATATGAGAGATACATAGTATTCCACAGAGTAAACGAGAATAAATTAACTTGCAGCCGCGTAACTAGATGGCGCTGCTGTTTTCATAATTATTTATTCACAACACATGGTGGTAGGACTTGGTGCAAGCTCTTCTGAGTAGCTACCACCCACTCGTTAGATATTATACCGCAAAAAAGCAGTACTTGGTATTGTTGTGTTCCGGTTTGAAGGGTGAGTGAGACAGTGTAATTACAGGCACAAAGGACATAACATCTTAGGTCCCAAGGTTGGTGGCGCATTGGTGATGTAAGAGATGGTTAACATTTCTTACATTGCCAATGTGGGCATTGGTGACTACTTACCATTACAAAAAGTAATGGTAAGTGGTCATTAAATTCGATATTCACTTCTTCTAACAACTAAATCTCAGCTCTGGCATAACTACAATTAAATTTATCAAATAAATACATACCATTTCTTTTTCATTCGATTTCTCCTCTGTTTCCGAGTCGGATGCCATCGAACACGGATCTTCTAAATCTTTAACTGTCTAATTAAGAAAAACAAAAATCTATCAATCCATAAATATATTGGACATTTATATTCTGTGCAAGTTGCTGATGATTTGCAAAAGATTATTAGGGGAAGAACCGAGACTATCGTACCAGATACCGCCACGTTGTCATATCGTGTTATCGCAAATTTGAATTTCGAAGCAAATCGCAAAAACGGTACGGAACTTTGGACGTACAATTGAAGTGTAAATAAGTAGTTGAGTGTAATAGTGTTGTGTTATAATAGATAATGTCTTTCAGACCGATTTTGGCCACGGCGACCAATCTCAAGAGAGATTAGCCAACTGCGCAGGAGATATTATAGTGCACGAGTGTGTGCGCAAACACAGGTGCACTCTCTATTCCCTAAATCTCATAATCCGATGGGACGGTAAGCCGACACGACCGGAAGGAGTTCAAGCGCAGGACCAACGGCTTTACGTGCTTTACGAGAGTGTACACACTTCCAACTTCCACACCCCGGACTGCTACTGAGAATTTTCTGACAGAAATTTCCCAATAACTTTTTTATTTCCGACCTGGGAATTAAACCCAGGACCTCCGGGTCAACGGCCTTTTATCTAGCCACTAGACCAACGAAGCATTTTATTATTAAATAGAGATATATTAATCGAGAACTGTTCGTAGTGCGTAATACAGCAGAGCTGTTAGCGAATCGCTTTCAATGTGTAAATAGTACAGAACAGTATAGACTCAATAAAATTTTCGCTTACCAAAATATGATAATTTGCCTAAAGCTTATAAGGGGAATTTAAAAAGGAGAGCACTCAGTGTTGTAAGTAATAAAAATGTAAGTAAACAATTCTAGGCAAGCGCGCTCCATCTTAGACTGTATCTCACTTTCCATCAGGTGTGATAACAGTCAAGCGCTAGCCTATATATTAAAAAAAAAATCAAGTATAAATATATACATACAATTGACACGCTATTCTCCGTCTTTTGTTCACAATCAACCCCTCCCTCCATTAACGTCATTATCCTCTCCTCCAATGGGCTCAGTGCTACGTCATCGTTGCCTTGTGTTTTTGAAGCTTTGATTAGAGCTGCCTTCCTTTTGATAGCACTCTTTTTGTCTATCCAATACTACAAACGAAACGAAGTGATTTAGAATTAGAGCCAGTGTAATTACAGGCACAAGGGACATAAGATCGTAGTTCCCAAGGTTGGTGGCGCATTGGCGATTTAAGCGATGGGCAACATTTCTTACAATGCCAATGTCTAAGGGCGTTGGTGACCACTTACCATCAGGTGGCCCATATGCTCGTCCACCTTCCATTTCTATAAAAAAAAAAAAAGGTTTTATTGTGTTAATATTTCCCGGGAGGGCAAATGACTCTTCTCCACCTGATGGTAAGTGGTAGTAGAGTCCAAATGCGACGACGGCCAGTACAGTCGGGAAGAAGGTTCTGCACTAGCCGCCTTCGACTTGCCGGCCCGCAAGATGTCTCTTCACGCCTCGTTTGAAGGAACCCGGGTTGAAAGAGGAGGGGAACACGTGAGCTGGTAAGGAATTCCATTTTTTGGCAGTGCGACAAAGAAAGGAGTTGCCAATTTTTTTTGTGCGCGATGGAATTGATGTCACAGTTAGGCGGTGACATCGAGAGCCAGCACGCGTAGACTTGCGCTCAGCGCTGCTATCTCTCGACGCAATTCTAAAGGCTAAAATAAGAGTTGTTACTTAATTGATTGATATATGCTTTATATTTTTTAATTCTACTGGTAGTTAACGTTTTGAAACAAATATATTAATATAAACATATCTTTATAACATTAATATTAAATTTTTGTTGTTTATATTACACTGATAAAAGCAAAGGCGGTTTGGGGATGCTATTAAAGAGGTGGGCGAATATATAGATGACACAATCATCAACTGGTCGAATGTCATCCAGCCCAGCCTAGGTATCCAGAACTCCATGGAAGAACACAACTGGTACACGACTTTGATTAATGAACAAGTCACAAAAAATATCACTATAAGAATTTACTATTTACGAAATGTTACATTACGAGTTCAAATATAAAATTTGTATAACGGTAATTATAAAATTGATTAATACGACCTGAAATTAAATACATACGGGCTGATCAACATGGTTGTGGAGATGTGATTATTTAAGAATATTTATGTATGTATAATAATCCTGGGACATTATCCACACACGGCCATCTGATTCCTAACTAAGCAGAGCTCATACTATGGAAACCAGACGACTGATATACCACATATACTACTTTTCTTTTGTAAATACATACTTATATAGATAATTAAACCCAGACTTAGGACAAACAGACATGTTCATGCACACAAATGTCTGACCTGAGCGGGAAATGAATCCACAACGTTCGGCGTGAAAGGCAAGTATCTATCAACCACAGCAATCGACCCATCAAATGTATGTATATATATATATATAAGGTTGGGATTTGCAGCTAGCTGCTGATATAAACATATGAACTTCATATGGATGATATATTACATCTCCACCTACCAGGTCAAATATAAATCACTCAGAAACTCACTCAAACACATGCAAAAAATCATCTAATAGGTCCAATTGTTTAGTAGTTCATACACACATACAGAAGAATTATATATATAAAGATTACAAACCTTTGCCCATTGTTGCCATGTTTTATAACAGCCTTGACAGTCACAGTTTAGTTCATTAGCTATATTTTGCCAGCCGACTCTTGAGCGATGTCTGGCGTGCCATGTCCTGGCATGACCGAGCGCAAGCCAACGATTAGCTTCCAAATATGCCACCAACTTCTCCGATTGGTCCTCTGATGGTGCTAATTTTCGTGACATGCTGTAAAATTTAAATGCTAGTATAATAATTAAATAAGTAAACAAATCGGACATTACATAACTATAATTCAATTTGATTTCTTATCCTTTTGAGTTGTATATATATATTTTTTTTTATTAAGAATATTATTTATTATTCTCCATTTTATACCATTTTCATAGATATAGATAGAAAATTGTTAATTATTCAAAGACATACATTTTCTTACTTTCAACTCATAAGTTAAACAGATAATAAATGTTGAAAAGTATAAAAAATAACAAATAATGATTGCAGCAATAAGCAGAATTAAAAAATAATTTATTTATATGACATAAATAACTTTTATGAGGATTTTAATTAAAACTTAAAAGCACAAATTTCATATGTAACATCATGCTGAAGCAAAAGTAAATAAAAATTATAGTTTATCTGGATATATTTCGATAGATACCAGTTTAGAGAGTTGATAATCGAAATAAAATTGATATTGTATTTTTATAATAAAATGTAATGATATGCAAAGAATATTATACATAAGGATCAATACAATATATTGAATTCTATTCAATGTCACTGGAATTGATAACGATAATGCAAGTTAATTATTATTCTATAAAATACAATATTTTGGAAATTACCTATCAGAAAAACAACTGCTTTCACCAACATTAATTACATTGTTTTGGATTCATAATTATGTTTTTAAACACAGATTTCGGCAAGATGAACCGATTTAATTATTTCGTTTTAAATTTATTACTTTTCACATTTCACTATATACGATAGGCTTATGATTTGCATTAGAAACTTAATATTTATTATTATACATACAGTTACATTGTAATAAGTAATCTATTATAATTTTAAATGTCAAATATGAATTGCAATACAATGTACCAACAAACAAAATTAAAAAGTCAATGGACATTTATTTCAGAGTTGCCGGTGAAAAATTTGACAATATAAAATTAATTTTATTTCGAATATTACATATTAAGACGAACCTGAACGATAATAGGTAACATAATAAATATAACGTGATATAATTCTCATTAAATTTAGTAAACTTAATTACTATGATATATGTACTATTTTCATTTGTTTGGGGTTACCCGGTAGTATTGGTTAGATTTCAAAATAAAGAGAATATCTGATGAGTGGGTGGTACCCAGACGAGCTTGTACAAAGCTCTACCAACAGCGACCATCTATTGACAAGAAGATAATTTAAATAATATCTGGCTGATATATCACGATTGCGTTTTGTAATGTTTCGACTTTTCTGTTTTACAAATAAATTAGTCAATTAATATGTAGTATTGTCGTTGCAACGCGTGCAATGCAATGATATTATACATGTAAAAATGCAGGTTAGTATGCGTAAATTGAAGATTCAAAAATGTCCCACTTTGGTACGAAACCTATCACTTAGCTTCAAACATTGCGCATAGAGGACATTCAAACATTTTTTATAAATGGATTAGTTTTAACTTAAAAAATTCCAACGGATTAAAATTTTATAAAGCCAGTCTTCTTCTGGTAAAGATAGAACACAGATAAAAAATGTTTCTACCTATACGTGATATAAGGTTATCGACATAGCCCAAAGAATTAGTAAGCTGAAGTGGCAGTGGGCTGGACAAATATGTCGCAAAACCGACGACCGTTGGAGTAGACGTGTTCTGGAGTGGAAACCACGCCTTGGCAAACGTAGCGTAGGACGCCCTCCAGCTAGGTGGAGTGACGATATACGCAAGGTGGCTGGTAGCAGTTGGAGACTGAGAGCTGAGGATCGAGCTCAGTGGCGTGCCATTGGAGAGACCTATGTCCAGCAGTGGACGAAAAAAGGATGATGATGACGTGATATATGTTTAATTAATATTTATAATTGTTGATAGAGGTTTAATCCCCTTTACTTACATTATGAGCTAGCCACTACACCAACAAGCCAGTTTTATTTACTACCCAATATACAATGATTTTCCTTTTCCATAGGATATTTTTTATTAGGTCATTCAAAAATCAAACACTGTATTTTTATTTCATACATTTATTGTAACACATTTCATTGGAGAATTAAACTTTACACTTGACAACAATTTTACATTATATAATTTGAATACATAATTCAGAAAATTGATACGTAGAGCGATATTTTTTATTTAGGCAACACAAAGATATCTTTTTAATTAAATTAGGCATTAGAACATAATGTCATGAACTATACTATAATCTCTAGCCGTCATCGATATCTAGTCTATGGTTATCTTACTGCATTCGTTTATATTTAGTTTAAAAAAAAAAATCGCATTGCGCGGTTATAAACGATGTCCCTACCGTTTGACAAATTAAATATCGATGATACCACCAATTTAAAAATTACAAGTATACGATATGTCAGGTCACAAGAAATTGTCGTTGATAACTGTTTATTGGTAACCGATATTTACTTTTATATACGCTATTATAGCGCTAATTTTCAACCTTTTTGGGTAGAAAACACTTATGACTATTTCTCAGTTAGGATTCAAAGCAAAGCTACAATTTTATTATTAATAATTCCTTCGCACACAATCGGCATAGTTAATAATTTTCCTCATCTCATCAGATCTTAGTCATACTTTTTCTCAAGTAGAAAAGCTAAACGAAAATACCGTTATTGTCCTGAAACTAGGGAAGATGTTGTGGAGATTCCACGCTGTGTAGATAGACATACATTAGTTTAAAGAGCAATGACACTATGAATAAAAGAATATTTTTATTGAGAACACAGAGCTCGCCTGCCTTTGTTTAATAATCACGTGATAACTCTAAACCATCTCGTTTTATCCTTCTCCTTAATAACTTAAACTCCATCAATCAGAAAGAGATAGAATTCGATCTGTCAGAATAGATAAGTCATTTACTATTATTTCTGAGGTCATTTCGAGAAGTTTCCACAATAACAAATATCAATAACCAATGCTTCGTTAAGGTCGCTGATGAAAAGGTTACGCTCCACCAAAGATTAACGAACATATATCAAACATGCCGAGATGGCCCAGTGGTAAGAACGCGTGAATCTTAACCGATGATCGTGGGTTCAAGCCCGGGCAAGCACCGCTGAATTTTCATGTGCTTAATTTGTAATTATAATTCATCTCGTGCTTTACGGTGAAGGAAAACATCGTGAGGAAACCTGCATGTGTCTAATTTCACTGAAATTCTGCCACATGTGTATTCCACCAACCCGCATTGGAGCAGCGTGGTGGAATAAGCTCCAAACCTTCTCCTCAAAAAGGGAGAGGAGGCCTTTAGCCCAGCAGTGGGACATTCACAGGCTGTTACGGTATATCAAACATGGACCAGCGAAAACCGTGTAGACTATGCGGAAGATACAAAGAACGCCGTGTTGAAATTCAGTTTCATTTATGAATACATAATATAATAACCTTTGCCTTCTATAATATAGGAGTGCTGAAGTAAGGAGGCGAGATGGCTCAGTGGTAAGAACGCGTGAATTTTAACCGATGATGATGGGTTCAAAGCCGGGCAAGCACCACTGAATTTTCATGTGCTTAATTTGGGATTATAATTAATCTCGTGCTTTACGGTGGAGGAAAACATCGTGAGGAAACCTAATTTCACTGAAATTCTGCCACAAGTGTTTTCCACCAACCCGCATTGGAGCAGCGTGGTGGAATAAGCTCCAAAACCTTCTCCTCAGGCCTCCTTTAGCCCAGCAGTGGGACATTCACAGGCTGTTGCAGTTACGGAGGTAAGGAGTATCTCATATGCGTGCAGTGCTATTCTGTAATAACTCACGTCATTTCTCGACCTTGGAATGTTGACAACCGACTTATGACGACATACAATTTTGATCCGTGTATCCTTGAAATTTTATATTTTTATTTTGTAACTATTTTCCTTAAGAATGTTTGGCAAATAATGTATTTATTCATTCATACATTCTCAATTATTTAATTATTACTTTTTTAAAATTTTAATTAATAAAAAAACTTTTTTTTTTAATACATCCTTGTATTACATACTGCAAACGGCAACAAGTGTACAGGAAATGCGGCCTGCGTTATGGGCAGCTTTGAATCGGTTGAGGATCGGGAGGGACTGTTTTAATTTGAATTAAGGATAATTGGCAAATTATATTTTGATATAAAAAAATTACGAAGTACAGTAGCCGTTGGTACTAGCAGTTCCCCTACATAAGATTCTTATCGCCATCGACAATCGACCATAGACAATTTCGCTGTAAGAAATTTAGCCATTCACACAACAAATATGATCTATGCAATAAATATAGAATATAAGATATTTTATCTGTATTATCTGACTGTACAAATTGATTCAAAATTAAAGATATAAAGTACCTACACAGACGGTTTAACAGTGTTACCAACATTCAAAATCATCACATACATCATTTATCATATTTATAATAAAATTGTTCCTATTTAAAAAATAAAATTGTCACAATAAAATCCCTTAAATGCGCGACTCGCATAATATCTAAAATCAATCGATATTTTATAAAATAATTTCGTTCGAAATGCGTTCGGAAATTATTTTAAAATGATTTTTTTTAACGTAGCACGTCTTTGGACAAATGGCAACATTTAAGGGTTAAATAAGTAATAAATGAATAATTTCAATGAAATCGAAATTATAATTAAAATACTTTATATAATTTCATTTATAATAACATAATTAATCAGAAAATACTAGTTTCTGTCATAAAAATAATTAAAACATTTTAAGGACAAAACATTATTTATAATATTGTTTATGGCAACATTTTACGTTTTTTTAAAATATAGCTGTCGTATAAAACCGACGCCACACATTCGATTAAGTATAAGTACGTCATCAATCGTATGTACATATATTATTTATAATATTTTTAGAAATTTATTTTCTACTTTTTAATAATCAAATCATATACGTACAATTGTGATTCAAAAAGTGACTTCACTTCAAACTATTATTATTATATTAATATAATATCCTGGGACATACACACACGGCCATCCCCAACTAAGCAGAGCTCGTACTATGGAAACCAGACAACTGATATACTACATATACTACTTTTCTTTTGTAAATACATACTTATATAGATAATTACAACCAGACTCAGGACAAACAGACATGTTCATGCACACAAATGTCTATCCTGGGTGGGAAAAAACCCCACAACCTCCGGCGTGAAAGGCAAGTATCTACCAACCACGCCAACCGGCCCGTCAAATCAGTAAATAAAAATACATATACGCAAGCTCATTTAATTTTCTATCCTATGGGTGGTACCCACACAGACGGGCTTGTAAAAAGCCCTACCACCGATTAAACTAATTAAGTTACCTTACCGTTTTTTATATTATCTATAATATTTTTAAAGTGAAACTTGTATAATCGATAGATTGAAGAAAACTGAGAGAAGAAAATTTCAAGGACACGTCACTATTAGGCACATTTAGTAAAACGAGCGGGAAAAAAGATATGACGTAGAGAGAGTAAGAAAGAGAGCTATATATTTTTAGATGTTTCGCTTCTATCACGTGTACGATGCTGCAAATATTTTTTTAATGCAATAAATTTGGCACTGAACAAACGCTAGCAACACTCATATTTTAAATTGAATAGTATAGAAGTTAAGTCACCTTCGAAATCAATACAAACATACATACAAATTAAAACATACAATTTTATAACATCACCAATAATTTTAAACGGAATGTTTAATAAACGACGTTAAAATTCAATTTCGTAATAAAAAAATTACACCTCCCTCTCGCAATAGCTGTCTCGCTCGCGCCATTGTACAACGCTCGACATACACATTTGTATATATGAGTCAAGCTAAGCCAAAGCTATGCCATGACAGTAAGCCCGCCAAAATCCACTGTTGACTGAATAGTGACGTCACATCCGACTGATAAAATTGGTAAGAACTGAATCGATCGGCTGATTTCGGAACGCCATTTGCGAGCTTACTATTTTTTTCCTTAATGTTTGTATGCTGGCCCTACTGGCCTTTACAGTCACCAGGCGTTGTGGCGAGTACTGGACTCCACCTTGAAATTTGAGCCGTCTCGGGCTCCGCGTGACGTCCATCCTCAGGGTGTCTCCTACGAGATCGCGCCTCGGCTCGGGACATAGTCGGTGGGGTGGGGCTTATATAACAGACGGAATGGTGTCCATGGCGACGGCAAATAACAAAGGGGGGCTGAGGAAAGTATTTATGTAATACATACGTGCGATTATATAGAAAGATTATGTTGGGAACCGATGCCTGGACTTTGTTGTCGAAGGCCCTAGATCCCGCGGCAGGCCCAACAAGCGCTGGCTCGATGTTGTGAGGGACGATATGAGAGAGCACGATCTCACTAAAGACGACGCTTTCGATCGGGCAAAGCGGAGGCAAAGATGTAGGAAAGCGGACCCTGGCATTTCTAGGCCGGGAAAACGCTAGGAAGAAGAAGACATGCGATTATATAGAAATAATCATGGCGGTCGTTTGAAATGTTTGATTATGAAGTGTCGCGTTATCATCCGTTGATTTCGATACACAATAACAACGGTAGACTAAATTTATGCGTCCCTCCAGCCAGGTGGACCGGTGACCTTGAAAAGGTGGCGGGCACCGACTGGATGCGGAAGGCGGAGGAGAGGGAGCTTTGGCGCACCTTGGGAGAGGCCTATGTTCACAATGATTGGCTGTAGATGATGATGATGATGATAAAATTTATGATTAAAAAGTAACACAAACAATCAACGCTCACTCTAATATGAAAAACGCGTGCGAGCGAGACAGATGACTACATCCATATGCGAGAAAGAGACGAAATACTATCATCATACTAAATAGAAATAATTTAACAAATATTCAAGGTACATGTGATTGTAACAGCTTACCTTCGTGTTTCATATTTTTTATATTACACGAGCGAGATAGAAGATTAAATCCATATGCGTGAAAGAGACATATAAATTAAATAAAAGAAAGTTGAAGGTACGTGTGATTGTTACTTCTTATCGTTGCTTTTCGTTTGTTCGCGCAATCTCGATATCTCCTCACCCAACGTGTCCATGTTTTCCTGAAATATATATATCATATAGAAAAATATCTTAAAATGTAAATATTATATTAATTTAAACATTGGATTTTCAGACCAATGTCATAATATTTCTTTTTTATAAAATTGGTACACCTGTCCCTGATGGTAAGTGGTCAAAAATGCGCCATCAACCTTGGGAACTAAGATGTTATGTCCCTTGTAACTTGTAACCGGAAAACAACAATACCAAGTAATGCCGTTTTGCGGTAGAATATCTGACGAGTGGGTGGTACCTACCCAGACGAGCTTGCACAAAGCTCTACCACCATAAAATAATGTGATTATTATTGTAATTTACTATTATAGTAATAATATATAGTAAACACGCCCCGTATACACAAGGAAGTAAAGTATGTACATATATAGGTCTAGTAAGGCCGCTGACCCGGAGATCCTGTGTTCAATTCCCAGGTCGACCCAATAAAAAGTTATTAGATTTTTATGTCAGAAAATTCTCAGTAGCAGCCCGGGGTCTGGAAGTTGGAAGTGTGTACACTCCCGTGCACGCACGTAAAGCCGTTGGGTCTGCGCCTGAACTCTTTCCGGTCGTGTCGGATTGCCGTCCCATCGGATTATGAGAGTTAGGCAATAGACAGTGTACCTGTGTTTGCGCACACACTTGTGCACTAATGTAAATAATATGTCCTGCGCAGTTGGCTAATCTCTCTCGGGATTGGCCGCCGTGGCCGAAATTGGTCTGGTGGACATTATTATTATATATATAGAGATATATTAATCGAGAACTGTTCGTAGTGCGTAATACAGGAGAGCTGTTAGCGAATTGTATGGAATATGTACATCTAAGGTTTGTATATCATTGCTCATACCTTAAGAGTAATATTCTTCAGGATCGTGTCTTCGAGAACAGCCTGGAGTCTCTTGTTCATCTCGAGCGACAGTTCCAGCGTCATCCCTCCAGGGTCACCGCCCCAAACCGCGGCCATCGCACCGCCGCCCAGTTGAGCGATTTCACTCTGTTATATAAAGAATTTAGGTTTTAAATCTTACAACACATTAAAATTTATTTGCAACTTATGAATAAAGTTTTCTTAATGGAAGAATATAGAATCAATTATAATTTCTGTTTTTTCTGTTTTTGTATTTGTAGCAAGGACAAAAAAAATTGTTATATATATATATATCCTGGGACATTATTCACACACGGCCATCCGATCCCAAGCTAAGCAGAGCTCGTACTATGGAAACCAGACAACTGATATACTACATATACTTTTCTATTGTAAATACATACTTATATAGATAATTTCACCCAGACAGGTCAAACAGACATTTTCGCGCTCACAAAAGTCTATTCTGGGTGGGAATCGAACCCACAACCTTCAGCGTGAAAGGCAAGTATCTACCAATCACGCCAACCGGCTCGTCAACAAAACAATGAACACATTAATGAGGAAGAATTTTTCGAAATGCACCAAAAACAAACATGAAGAGATCCATTCAAAGCCGAATATTAGAAAAGAATATAATGTGTATTATTGAACACCAAAAGAGTTACATAAACATACAGATTAAAAAAAACTAACAACAATGGTATGTACATAAGGCGGTCTTCCAGGCAACCTTCGGACAAATCACAAGCACGCTCCTGACATCTTAGACTGTATCATCTTTCCATCAGGTGTGATAACAGTCAAGAGCTAGCTTATACATTTAAAAAAAAAAAGAAAGACGTGTCAACACTGCACTGTCACCGAAGACTACTGCAAGGTAATCACAATGAAACACATAATCCCCACTCTATTACAAAAGTTCCATTTCATACATACAAGAAAGCAAGAATCTGGCCAGCGAGATTGAACCTTGAAACTAGACCCAGCGCCATCTAGTGACGAAATGTTTGAACTACATATGATAATACGAGAAGGTTATACATACATTCTGGACATGATATGATAATTAGTAGTAAGTAGTAGTAGTAACAGCCTGTGAATGTCCCACTGCTGGGCAATTACAATAAAACGCATATTCCCCTCTCTTTATTACAAAAATTTAATTTCATATATACAAGAAAGCAAGAATCTGGCCAGCGAGATTGAACCTTGAAACTACACCTAACGCCATCTAGTGACGAAATGTTTGAACTACATATGATAAAACGAGAAAATTGCACATACATTCTGGACATGACATGATAACTAATAAATACTTTAATAGTAAAAATTAAAACGAAAACATCTTTGAAACTCTTGCTAGCTTGAAAAGTTTTGGTGAAATAAATATCCCATGAGAGGTGATGATGATAAGAAGCAAGGGAGAGTAGCCAACTGCGCTGGACATATCACAGTGCACAAGCAGTAATATATACTAATTGTATATATGCGAAAGTAACTCTGTCTGTCCGTTACGTTTTCCACCTAAACCACTGAACCGAATTCGATGAAATTTGCTATAAACCAATCTTGAACCCTAAGTAAGGATTGGAGGATTGGTTGTCAAAGCCACGGGCGACAACCAGTCATAAATACAAGGCAGCCTTTAAGACAAAGGAACATATATATGTCGCAATCGTATTATCATTGGAACGCCAGCGCCCTCTGTCGGCGCTCGACGGAGTCAATGATTCACCAGCTGAGCGGCGCACACGACACTTCTTGTGCAACAGCCGGCCAGTGCGGTCGAATATTGAAACCGACGCGCGTTCCTAGTTATATTGTATTCCTAAGTGATTGAACATTATAAACGAGCTCATTAATTTACTGTGTTTCGTTGCTCCAACATTACCCATAGACGCCCGCAACTTGGAAGTTAGCAATTATGGACCATACTGATGAGGCTGAGGCTCATCTTCCGTCATATATGTCGCAGTGACAGTGCGATGGCGCCATCTATCGGAAACGTCAAGCAGTTCATAGCTGCTTGGGTGCGGTCGTTACCATGGCGATGTATAGTTGGAGTGCCAGTTAAAAAAAAACAGAAAAAAAGATCGTCGGAGAAATCGAACTGGAGGATCAACGGGGGTCAGGATAATGAAGGATATCTGCAAGCTCGTCTGGGTAGGTACCAGCAATTCTTCAGATATTCTACCGCTAAACAGCAATACTTAGTATTGCGTTTCGGTTTGAGGGTGAGTGAGCTCTAACTACAGACACAAGGGGCATAACATCTTCATCACCAAGTTTGATAGCGCATTGGCGATATAAGAAATGGTTATTTATTTTTATTTTTATAGAATAGAAAGGTGGACGAGCATATGGGCCACCTGATGGTAAGTGGTCACCAACGACCTTAGACATTGGCATTGTAAGAAATGTTGCCCATCGCTTACATCGCCAATACGCCACCAACCTTGGGAACTACGATCTTATGTCCCTTGTGCCTGTAACTACACTGGCTCGCTCACCCTTCAAACCGGAACACAACAATACCAAGTACTGCTGTTTTGCGGCAGAATGTCTGATGAGTGGGATGAATTAATATTTCTACCATCGCTAATGTCTATGGGCGGTGGTGACCACTTAACATCATGTGGGTCCATTTGACCGTCCGACCTATAACATAAATATAATATATACAGAATCAGTGTTTTTTATTTACCTTAGAAAATTTCCGTATCATCTGAAGCAGCGTGGGTTGAAAACAAAATAATTGACAATTGAACATTTGTTTTCAATTACAAAAAATCTATAGTAATAAATGAGGAGATATTTTCTTTGTAACGCTTAAATGGATTACTAAACCCATATACGTAAAACTTATAGCAAACGATGCAGCGCGTTTCGGAGACGGTATTAGTATATAATATTATTTAAGGTATAAAAGAGGCAAGAGAGAGTAAAACAGAATCTTTCCGGTTCTCGATAGAATCTACATTCCGTACCGGCGATAGTTTTACATTTAAATCAACAGTGTAACACGAGGTTTACAATTTAATAAAATAACTGTGAAAGCGTCTTTAGCGCCCCCTGCTTTGTTAGGCATTGGGATTCAGGCTTCACAACCGTAGGATAATTACCGTACAAGTACGATAATTTCATAACTACGTACGATGTACGATGGCACACTACTATCGTACGATAATTTCCCTTATGATGCAAAATTTGATAATTACAGTAATCAATGACAATTACAATTGTTTTCACTGTCATTGAAGCCGCTTATATCCTTTTATCGGTTGGTATTGTCTGTCAATCAACGATCTTGGTTTGGTGCGGAGTGTTGGCAGTTAGTCTTTTTTTTTTTTATATTTGCCGGGAGGGCAAATGACTCTACTCCACCTGATGTTAAGTGGTAGTAGAGTCCAAACGCGACGACGGCCAGTACAGACGGGAAGAAGGTTCTGCACTAGCCGCCCTTGCCGGCCCGCAAGATGCCTCTTCACGCCTCGTTTGAAGGAACAAATAGTCTTTTTGAATTTGATCATATTTAGCGTATATATTGCGTATTTTTGGGTACTTGCTTTTTTTTTTAGTGTACTGCTGATTTCAAGTATAATTACAAGTTATTTAACATATATTGTTATGATTTTGTATAATATTATTGGATGTTATAATCACTACCCTGATGTATGTGTATTATTTTACGGCCCTGGTACGATAACTGCCTGGCTTTAGGTTGTGATCACTGTTGGGATTTCGCCTTAGTATATGTTATAGTTAAATCGTATATTGTGATTAATATAAATAATTGTTAGTGATCGTGTGATGTTTGAATCATCATTAAAACCCTGAAATAAAATATTACGAGTCTCAAGTAGTATTACAACAGTTATACTTAGCGCTATACAAGTTATGTGTACTTAGGTAACTGTTTCATACTATATAGCAAGCAGTACATAGCGTTTAAATATATATATATATATATATTCGTTTGCTTTTCGATTATAAATGCTAACCTTAAGCCATTACATGGAATGTAACTAATAATTTTTTTGGGTGTGTAAACATTCTAGCGTTCGGTATATGGTAGGAGCTAACTGAGACTTCGAGCGTCACATGACGTCAGCGTAAGATTTCGAGCGTCAGATGACGTCAGCGTAAGATTTGTTATAGTGTGTTAATATGTGCTTGAGATCACATGTTACACATCAATTCTCGTGAGAACCGTGCCCTTTACACACACACCGTTTTTTTGTTGCTAGCAAAACTTTTCAGACGTCCTGTATGTGTATTAAAGTAACAGCCTGTAAATGTCCTACGGTTGGGCTTACGCCCCTTTATTTGAGAAATATATGGAGACAATATAATTAAATACATTTGGCAGATTTGCACTGTTGCCTCACGGTGTTTTCCTTCACGAGACGAATTAAAACACAAGAGGCACGTGACAGTCGGCGCGTACCTTGTGGCGCTCGTGCGCGGGCGAGGCGAGCGCGGCGGCCGGCAGCGCGGCCAGCGCGGCGCGCAGCACGCGCGACTTCCGGCGCAGCTCGCGCGTGAGGTGCGCGCAGTGCTCCTGCAGGAACTCGCAGCGCTCCGAGCGCGCCGCCGCCGCGCGCTGCAGCGACACGATGCGCTCCACCAGCGCGCGCGGCTCGGGCTGCGGGCACAGCGCGATCGTACCGGCCTCCCTGGTAGTGCTGCCAACCACTGAGAAGCATCCCCCCCCTAGCATCATCTCGAAACCCCCCCTCGTTTTCCCCTGACCGATGAATTGAAATAAATAGCAAAATATATTTATAATATTATGTTAACAACAAAAGCAAAGCAGCACTAAACTCGAAATTAACGCGATTAAATTTAACTGAAGAGTCAATCCCAAGAGATGATTCCTTAAAAAAAATGTCTCCCCTAAAAAATGTTGGGGGAAACCCCCAAGTTGGCAACACTGCCCCGTGCGGCACGAGATGTGGCGGTGTTACCGCCAATCACCACCGGTGAGGGCTTTACATAAATTCTCTTTCGCATTTATAAGTAACAATGATGATTTTTATTCTAAGATATTATACTGAAATAAAACAAAATTTTAACGATATCTACATACGGAGAAAGTACAAAATATAATTATTCTTCTCTATAACAACATTAGTTTATACCCTAACCCAATCGAAGGAGTACAGATAATCAAACCTTAGATTTACATATTCCATACAATTCGCTAACAGCTCTGCTGTATTACGCACTGCGAACAGTTCTCGATTAATATATCTCTATATATAACACGACACTATCACACTCAACTACTTATATACACAATAATTATATCCAAATTTCGATAATAACGTCACCGATATACATAATGCCATTGTTTCGCGAATCCATAACGAATATCACAGATTATACAAGATCTCGACCAATGGTAACGCTTTAATTCAAGGTCAAACTTGTTTATTTGTCTATACTCCTCTTATGGTTGGGATAGGATATAGTATATAGTATGAGTACTCTACTCTATAGTCATATTGTATTATATGTATATATAATATATATTAATCTATTTCTACATTAATAAAACAGCACAGACCTTTGGAAATAATTTATCAAAAAAGCTTGAATTTTTAATCTGTAATAATGAAATTATTTAAAATATTTTTTTTCGTCAAATTGATTTAATAAATCAACATTTTTTTAATTTTTTAATTTAATAAATTAACAATTTATTTTCATTACGTTTATTGCATAAATTGTTTTCTTAAAAAAAAAAAAATAGTGAAACCTAATAAGGAAGTCGAATAAATACATTTCCGTTTACGAGAAAAATGCAAAAAAAACCATTTGACGTTTGACCTTCTACATATTTTAGCAGACGTACGTGTGATGGAAATATTTTAAGCCATTTTTTTACTATATACGTATTATAGTAAATAATATGAAACATAATTGTTAATTGACTGCCTCCTCTAGTGGCTAGACATAAGGCCGCTGACCCGGAAGTCCTGGGTTCAATTTCCAGGTTGGGCCAATAAAAAGTTATTGGGGGTTTTTTGTTAGAAAATTCTCAGTAGTAGCCCGGGGTCTGGAAGTTGGAAGTGTGAACACTCCCGTGCCTCGGATAGCACGTAAAGCTGTTGGGTCTGCGAACTCTTTCCGGTCGTGTCGGATTTCCGTCCCATCGGATTATGAGATTTAGGGAATAGAGAGTACACCTGTGTTTGCGCACACACTCGTGCACTATAATATCTCCTGCGCAGTCGGCTAATCTCTCTCGAGATTGGCCGCCGTGGCCGAAATCAGTCCGGAGGACCTTATTATTGTAAATTTGAAATATATTATTTATATAATATTTACTTGTCACATCTTACCATTAAAACTTCATTATCCTTCTGTTCGCATGAAATACATAAACATTTAGTATATAAAACTATTCCATGTACAAAGTTATCATTAAAGAAAACATTGTGAAGCTTAATCAGTATTTAAAAAAAAATTAAACAAGGGCAATAATTATTTATCTATATATAATTGATAATGTTATATATGTTTTTGGTGGTAGGGCTTTGTTCAAGCTCGTCTGGGTAGGTACCACCCACTCATCAGATATTCTACCGCAAAACAGCAGCACTTGGAATTGTTGTGTTCCGGTTTGAAGAATGAGTGAGCCAGTGTAATTACAGGCACAAGGGACATAACATCTTAGTTAACAAGGTTAATAGTTAACAATGCCAAAGTCTATGAGCGATGGTGGTATTCTACACAAAAAAAAAACTTTAACAACGTGCATTTATGACGTCACAATGATCGGTTCAGTAGTTAAACAAAAAATAAACATACAAACAAAATTAGTTTCACATTTACATCAGTAAGGATACAATTCTAAAATGACAGATACAGATAAAGGAAATGTTTGACCTTGAGCCTGTGTATGTGTGTGTGGGTGTATATGTGTGTGGGTGTATGTGTGTGTGTTTCCCTATATTAATAAGATAATAAATAAGTACCTGAACATTAGGTACGTCCTCGTGTCCGTTCTGTACGCGTTCTTCGTGCGGACTGTCGATACTGCTTAAAGACGAAACTGACCCTTAAAACAAAGAGACATAACGTTCAGAATGGTATAAAAAATATCAATTTTACAGTCGCTTATGGTGATGATGATAATGCTCTCCAGACCGATTTCGGCCACGGCGACCAATCTCAAGAGAGATTAGCCAACTACGCAGGAGATATTATTTACATTAGTGCACATGTGTGGGCGCAAACACAGGTGCACTCTCTATTCGCCACGGTAGCATGCGAAAGCGATCCCATGGCGCTCCTCGTTAAGACGGAAAGGGTACGGGGAGGTTTTACTGGGTAGGACGGCGGCCTTCTGCCCCGTGAGTCCCACATAACCGTCCCGGTCTTGGACCGGACGGTTGGCGCAAATGCCTTTCCACCTCGACAAAAAAAAGGTGCTCTCTCTATTCCCTAACTCTCATAATCCGATGGGACGGCAATCCGACGCGACCGGAAAAAGTTCAGGCGCAGGACCAACGCGCGTGCGACAACTTCACGTGCTTTCCGAGGCACACACACACTTCCAACTTCCAGAATAGACAAAAAAAAACTCCCAAAAACTTTTCCAAAACCGACCAGTGGTTTGAACCCAAGACCTCGGGAGGTTAGTAAAACTTACCTCTGCAAGTCGAATTGGCGTCGTTCTGAGGTAACTTCGCTTCCAACAACTCAATTCGTTTCAAGGCTCGGTTTAATTCCCGATTCAGCTCCTGAAATTATAAATGGCGTGTATCACAATAAACTAGCAACGTATATGTATTTCTTATATATTTTCTTGTTTATTGTTGTTTTTTTTTTTTAATTTAAAATAGGTAGGCAGGCTGACAAATTGACCTGATGGTTCAATAATCAGAAATACCCATATCAGTATGCTTATCTAAAAAAAAATTAAGTCTTTTGTCATACCTTTATGGCACTCGCGTGCTTCTTCTTTAGCACGCTGTTCTCCCCCTGTTCGTACTCCAGCTTCTTGTTCACTTCCGCTGCTTCCTCTGTTAGTTCTGCGACCTGGAATTTATTCATATGATTCCAGTATAAAATTATTCAAATCAGTTGAAGAGGGAGATAGAATATAGAATAGACCACAGTCGAAAGTGTAACCCCTTTTTTTAAATAGGAAGGTGGACGTGTTGGTGGTAAACGGTGACCATCGCCCATAGATATTAGTGCTGTAAGAAAAAATATTCCATTCCATAGATCACTGCACCACCAATATTGGGAGCTAGGATGTCGTACATGTTATGTCCCTTGTGTCTTTAGTTAGACTAGGTAACATCCTGTGAATGTCGCACTGCTGGGCTAAGGCCTCCTCTCCCTTTTTGAGGAGAAGGTATGGAGCTTATTCCACCACGCTGCTCCAGTGCGGGTTGGTGGAATACACATGTGGCAGAAATTCAGTGAAATTAGACACATGCAGGTTTCCTCACGATGTTTTCCTTCACCGTAAAGCACGATATGAATTATAATCACAATTCCAGCACATGAAAATTTAGTGGTGCTCGCCCGGGTTTCCACCGGGATCGGGGAACCCACGATCATCGGTTAAGATTCACACGTTCTTACCATTGTACCATCTCTGCTATAGTTGTAGTTACATTGGCTCACTCAAACCAAACACAGTAATATTAAGTATTGAATTACCAAATCAAATGGCTAGAGTTTTACCAATTCTATTAATAGATATATCTCACCTTCCTCGCTAGCACCCGGTTCTCTTTATTCCGTCGATCCATTTCGTCGTCTAGCGCGGATCGCAACCTGCCAGCCTCCTCCTGCAACACCTGCACCGTCTCCCGCAGCGATGTGTTGTCCGCGGCCAGCGCTTGAGCCTGAATTGTTATACTCATTTATTTAATGCATTAAGACACAACACTAAAAAAAAACAATAAAATAGTTTTAAAAGGTGAATGTCTGGAATGTAAGGTTAGTAGATTTGTGTGGGTTGAATTTGATTTGAGTTTGTTTTTATTTTAAAGTGTAGAGTGTTAGTTAGTTATATAAAGTGAGAGAGAGGGCACGTATGATGATGATATTCGCAGCCGTGTTTGATTAAAGCGATAGCTCCATGAACACGTCTCGGCGCGAGCTTTGTTTACCTTGGCCCGGTGCTCAGCGCGCTCACCTTGGCGTCGTGCTCAGCGCGCTCACCTTGGCGTCGTGCTCAGTGCGCTCACCTTGGCGTCGTGCTCAGTGCGCTCACCTTGGCGTCGTGCTCAGCGCGCTCACCTTGGCGTCGTGCTCAGTGCGCTCACCTTGGCGTCGTGCTCAGCGCGCTCACCTTGGCGTCGTGCTCAGCGCGCTCACCTTGGCGTCGTGCTCAGCGCGCTCACCTTGGCGTCGTGCTCAGTGCGCTCACCTTGGCGTCGTGCTCAGTGCGCTCACCTTGGCGTCGTGCTCAGCGCGCTCACCTTGGCGTCGTGCTCAGCGCGCTCACCTTGGCGTCGTGCTCAGCGCGCTCACCTTGGCGTCGTGCTCAGCGCGCTCACCTTGGCGTCGTGCTCAGCGCGCTCACCTTGGCGTCGTGCTCAGTGCGCTCACCTTGGCGTCGTGCTCAGTGCGCTCACCTTGGCGCCGTGCTCAGTGCGCTCACAATGTCCCCGTGCTCAGTGCGCTCACCTTGGCGTCGTGCTCAGCGCGCTCACCTTGGCGTCGTGCTCAGCGCGCTCACCTTGGCGTCGTGCTCAGCGCGCTCACCTTGGCGTCGTGCTCAGTGCGCTCACCTTGGCGTCGTGCTCAGTGCGCTCACCTTGGCGTCGTGCTCAGCGCGCTCACCTTGGCGTCGTGCTCAGCGCGCTCACCTTGGCGTCGTGCTCAGCGCGCTCACCTTGGCGTCGTGCTCAGCGCGCTCACCTTGGCGTCGTGCTCAGCGCGCTCACCTTGGCGTCGTGCTCAGCGCGCTCACCTTGGCGTCGTGCTCAGCGCGCTCACCTTGGCGTCGTGCTCAGCGCGCTCACCTTGGCGTCGTGCTCAGCGCGCTCACCTTGGCGCCGTGCTCAGTGCGCTCACCTTGGCGTCGTGCTCAGTGCGCTCACCTTGGCGTCGTGCTCAGCGCGCTCACCTTGGCGTCGTGCTCAGCGCGCTCACCTTGGCGTCGTGCTCAGCGCGCTCACCTTGGCGTCGTGCTCAGCGCGCTCACCTTGGCGTCGTGCTCAGTGCGCTCACCTTGGCGTCGTGCTCAGTGCGCTCACCTTGGCGCCGTGCTCAGTGCGCTCACAATGTCCCCGTGCTCAGTGCGCTCACCTTGGCGCCGTGCTCAGTGCGCTCACAATGTCCCCGTGCTCAGTGCGCTCACCTTGGCGTCGTGCTCAGCGCGCTCACCTTGGCGTCGTGCTCAGCGCGCTCACCTTGGCGTCGTGCTCAGCGCGCTCACCTTGGCGTCGTGCTCAGTGCGCTCACCTTGGCGTCGTGCTCAGTGCGCTCACCTTGGCGCCGTGCTCAGTGCGCTCACAATGTCCCCGTGCTCAGTGCGCTCACCTTGGCGTCGTGCTCAGCGCGCTCACCTTGGCGTCGTGCTCAGCGCGCTCACCTTGGCGTCGTGCTCAGCGCGCTCACCTTGGCGTCGTGCTCAGCGCGCTCACCTTGGCGTCGTGCTCAGTGCGCTCACCTTGGCGCCGTGCTCAGTGCGCTCACAATGTCCCCGTGCTCAGTGCGCTCACCTTGGCGCCGTGCTCAGTGCGCTCACAATGTCCCCGTGCTCAGTGCGCTCACCTTGGCGTCGTGCTCAGCGCGCTCACCTTGGCGTCGTGCTCAGTGCGCTCACCTTGGCGTCGTGCTCAGCGCGCTCACCTTGGCGTCGTGCTCAGCGCGCTCACCTTGGCGTCGTGCTCAGCGCGCTCACCTTGGCGTCGTGCTCAGTGCGCTCACCTTGGCGCCGTGCTCAGTGCGCTCACAATGTCCCCGTGCTCAGTGCGCTCACCTTGGCGTCGTGCTCAGCGCGCTCACCTTGGCGTCGTGCTCAGCGCGCTCACCTTGGCGTCGTGCTCAGCGCGCTCACCTTGGCGTCGTGCTCAGTGCGCTCACCTTGGCGTCGTGCTCAGTGCGCTCACCTTGGCGCCGTGCTCAGTGCGCTCACAATGTCCCCGTGCTCAGTGCGCTCACCTTGGCGCCGTGCTCAGTGCGCTCACAATGTCCCCGTGCTCAGTGCGCTCACCTTGGCGTCGTGCTCAGCGCGCTCACCTTGGCGTCGTGCTCAGCGCGCTCACCTTGGCGTCGTGCTCAGCGCGCTCACCTTGGCGTCGTGCTCAGCGCGCTCACCTTGGCGTCGTGCTCAGCGCGCTCACCTTGGCGTCGTGCTCAGTGCGCTCACCTTGGCGCCGTGCTCAGTGCGCTCACAATGTCCCCGTGCTCAGTGCGCTCACCTTGGCGTCGTGCTCAGTGCGCTCACCTTGGCGTCGTGCTCAGTGCGCTCACCTTGGCGTCGTGCTCAGTGCGCTCACCTTGGCGTCGTGCTCAGCGCGCTCACCTTGGCGTCGTGCTCAGCGCGCTCACCTTGGCGTCGTGCTCAGCGCGCTCACCTTGGCGTCGTGCTCAGCGCGCTCACCTTGGCGTCGTGCTCAGCGCGCTCACCTTGGCGTCGTGCTCAGTGCGCTCACAATGTCCCCGTGCTCAGTGCGCTCACCTTGGCGTCGTGCTCAGTGCGCTCACCTTGGCGTCGTGCTCAGTCCGCTCACCTTGGCGCCGTGCTCAGTGCGCTCACAATGTCCCCGTGCTCAGTGCGCTCACCTTGGCGTCGTGCTCAGCGTGCTCACCTTGGCGTCGTGCTCAGTCCGCTCACCTTGGCGCCGTGCTCAGTGCGCTCACAATGTCCCCGTGCTCAGTGCGCTCACCTTGGCGTCGTGCTCAGCGTGCTCACCTTGGCGTCGTGCTCAGTCCGCTCACCTTGGCGCCGTGCTCAGTGCGCTCACAATGTCCCCGTGCTCAGTGCGCTCACCTTGGCGTCGTGCTCAGTGCGCTCACCTTGGCGTCGTGCTCAGTCCGCTCACCTTGGCGCCGTGCTCAGTGCGCTCACAATGTCCCCGTGCTCAGTGCGCTCACCTTGGCGTCGTGCTCAGCGTGCTCACCTTGGCGTCGTGCTCAGTCCGCTCACCTTGGCGCCGTGCTCAGTGCGCTCACAATGTCCCCGTGCTCAGTGCGCTCACCTTGGCGTCGTGCTCAGCGTGCTCACCTTGGCGTCGTGCTCAGCGTGCTCACCTTGGCGTCGTGCTCGGCGGCGCGCGCGCGCTCGTGCACGTGCGCGGCGGTGAGGCGCGCGGCGTGCTCCAGCGCGGCCGCCTCCCTCCGCAGACACGTCTCGGCGCGCGCGCGCTCCGTGCTCAGCGCTTGCTCCGCCGTCCACGCGCGCTCCGTCTCTCTAGCGACAGATTCCATTTTCACAATATTTTATCGTGTTGCCTAAATTCTCTTAGGGCTTTGGCCGCGATATTGAATTTAAAAAAAAATCCATAACAGTAGAAGCACTGAAAAATTATTGTCTGCATGTTATTGAAGAGGAAAATCATATCAGGATAGAGACGAGACTTTAGATAAAATATCAGAACGAATTATCATTTACATATGACTTATCGAATGAGACCGAGGAATGATTAACAAATGTCTGGAATTGCAGAAATTTATGACTAAAAACCACGTTTATTATATATAAGGTTAGGTACCTTTAAGGATACAATTCTAAAATGACAGATACAGATAAAAAAAAAACATTTAACCTTGAGCCTGTGTATGTGTGTATGTGTTCACATTGGTAAGTGTATGTATGTGTGTGTGTGTGAAGATATCTCACCGCTGCAGTTGAGCTTCGAGTGTGTCAGCCAAGGCCGCCCTCGCGCGCAACGCCGCCAGCTCCGCCGCTTCCTCCTCCAAGCGGACGTTGCTCTCCTTAAGCGATTCAATCTGAACACAGTATTACTATTACAAGCCTCGTACTAATACAGTGGCTGATTTAAGTTGTCGGGTTTATCTGTCAAAAAACACGATAACAGCCGGAGGAGCGGAAATTTGACCTTGAATTGACGCGATATCATTGGTCGAGATCATATATTATCTGTGCTGTGCGGTGTTTTTTAAATATGGCGTCTTGTATGTCGGTGAAGTTGTTAGAACTTAGAAAAGATTTTTGTAAACAAAATAAAAGTTTTTATAAATAATAATAATAATATCCCGGGACATTATTCACACACGGCCCTCTGATCCCAAACTAAGCAGAGCTCGTACTGTGGAAACCAGACAACTGATATACTACATATACTACTTTCTTTTGTAAATACATACTTATACAGATAATCACACCCAGACTCAGACAAACAGACATGTTCATGCACACAAATGTCTGTCCTGGGTGGGAATCGAACCCACAACCATCGGCGTGAATGCCAAGTATCTACCAACCACGCCAACCGGTCCGTCATATAAGTAGTTGAGTGTAATAGTGTTGTGTTATATATAGAGATATATTAATCGAGAACTGTTCGTAGTGCGTAATACAGCAGAGCTGTATTATACATACATATATTTGTAATAGGCTACCTGTTCATTGGCTAGAGCGAGAGATCCGCTAGCTTCGTCCCGTTCCCTCTTGCATGTGTCCAGTTGCTGGAGCGCGACGGTCAGACGTCTTTCCAAATCGTCCTTTTCATGACGACACATGATTAAGGTCGCTTGACTCTCTTTCAAATCTGATTCTGTAAAAAATAATATATATATATATATATATATACAGGGTGACTGGTGAATTAGTATCAATACTTAAGGACGTGATATTTGACGACCATATATGACCAAAAAAAAATACATATAACATAAATATTAATAAACTTCTAAGTAAAGTTAACCAAAAGTTATGTAATTAATTACGCCTCATGTGGACGCCCTAGCTGCGCTGACGACACAACACCGTTAGGTACATTTAGTTATCGCGCGGTACTTTCCCTACGTCCAAACGCCGCCGCGTGTTAACAGGGTAGCAGGCTACCTTTGATAAACAAGCATGATCCAATCCCCCTTCATACTTTAAACCTGGCTTAGAACAGGCAAAAATACCAAAATATTTCACTCGTTTAAGCAACAAATTTGTTGACTAGGTAAATTATATGAACTTGGGACAAAAATTAACTGTTTACCTATCTTGGTATTTCCGGCGTATTTAAAAATTGAATCATACTTATTTACAACGATTGTCAATCATTTAACTACCTATTTACCTACATAACTACACTAACCTTAACAAATGTTCAAAGTGAGCTCCTGCTCGTGTGATACACAGTTCGGCACGTTTACGCATATTGTTTTTCACACGCTTTAACACGAATAGGTCACTTTACTACTCACAGTACTCACATTATTCTGCATTTGTGTATTGATAAGCCATACCTAATTACTAATTACGGGTCACACTCACACACGAAACATTAGGTATACGCGTAAGATCGATCGCTAGGGGCGCGCGCGCGGGAAGATGGACGAACCTTACGGCGGCGCTCGCCCGACTAACCTACTAACCTACTAATACTAATAAGCCGCGGGGCAGGGGTTGCGGGTGGCAAACACCACGCCACACGCGCCGCGGAAATATGTCCACACTTTATTTATTTAAAGTAAAATTTTTGTAAATTTGGTCAAAAATTAAGTACCTATTTTTTTTACATAATTCGAATGAGAATCATGTACCGATTATGCTCCTAAAATATTGATCCTAATTCACCAGTCACCCTGTATATATATATATATATACAGGGTGACTGGTGAATTAGGATCAATATTTTAGGAGCATAATCGGTACATGATTCTCATTCGAATTATGTAAAAAAAATAGGTACTTAATTTTTGACCAAATTTACAAAAAATTTACTTTAAATAAATAAAGTGTGGACATATTTCCACGGCGCGTGCGGCGTGGTGTTTGCCCCCCGCAACCCCTGCCCCGCGGCTTATTAGTATTAGTAGGTTAGTAGGTTAGTCGGGCGAGCGCCGCCGTAAGGTTCGTCCATCTTCCCGCGCGCGCGCCCCTAGCGATCGATCTTACGCGTATACCTAATGTTTCGTGTGTGAGTGTGACCCGTAATTAGTAATTAGGTATGGCTTATCAATACACAAATGCAGAATAATGTGAGTACTGTGAGTAGTAAAGTGACCCATTCGTGTTAAAGCGTGTGAAAGACAATATGCGTAAACGTGCCGACTGTGTGTCACACGAGCAGGAGCTCACTTTGAACATTTGTTAAGGTTAGTGTAGTTATGTAGGTAAATAGGTAGTTAAATGATTGACAATCGTTGTAAATAAGTATGATTCCATTTTTAAATACGCCGGAAATACCAAGATAAGTAAACAGTTAATTTTTGTCCCAAGTTCATATCATTTACCTAGTCAATATATTTGTTGCTTAAACGATAATAAGAAAACGATAATAAAAAAAAAAGAAATATTTTGGTATTTTTGCCTGTTCTAAGCCAGGTTTAAAGTATGAAGGGGGATTAGATCATGCTTGTTTATCAAAGGTAGCCTGCTACCCTGTTAACACGCGGCGGCGTTTGGACGTAGGTAAAGTACCGCGCGATAACTAAATGTACCTAACTGTGTTGTGTCGTCAGCGCAGCTAGGGCGTCCACATGACGCGTAATTAATTACATAACTTTTGGTTAACTTTACTTAGAAGTTTATTAATATTTATGTTATATGTTTTTTTTTTGGTCATATATGGTCGTCAAATATCACGTCCTTAAGTATTGATACTAATTCACCAGTCACCCTGTATATATATATACTAGCTGACCCAGCAAACGTCTTCCTGCCATACAGATATTTTTTTATTTGACATGCAAACAGCAGCGCCGCCTACCGTGTCTAATTGTTTTTTTTTTATATAGAAAAGGAAGGCGGACGAGCATACGGGCCACCTGATGTTAAGTGGTCACCAAACGCCTTTAGACATTGGCACTGTAAGAAATGTTAACCATCGCTTACATCACCAATGCGCCACCAACCTAAGATTTTATGCCTGTAAATACACTGGCTCACTCACCCTTCAAACCGGAACACAACAATACCAAGTACTGCTGTTTTGCGGTAGAATATCTGATGAGTGGGTGGTACCGACCCAAATGAGCTTGCACTAAGCCCTACCACTAGTGTTTTCAAACTATCCATGTTGAAATATACACACAAAATTTCATCCAAATCGGTCCAGCCGTTTAGGAGGAGTTAGGTGACAAACGCACGTACAGAAGAAATATATATATTAAGAAGATAAGTAATATATATTCACGTTCTTTTAGAATATTACGAGACAAAATATATATTTGTAAGGTAAGGTCACATATATCTTAAATAACCAATCCGCATTGGAGCACCTCCGCACCATCCCCACAACAGAGATCCTAGCCCAGCAGTGGGATTACATAATTTAAAAAATGAATACCTAATTGTTTAGCTCGGATCGAGTCAGTTGCATTCAAAATGGCCGCTTCCTTAGCCGCCTCCAACTCAGCGACTTGTTGTGATAATTTCTCAACCCTCTCTGCGCTTTCCTGGAAATAAAAATTAAGATATATCTATTGTTATGTTTATTATTTTTGAATAGGCTGCCTCGTATGTCTAGTGGCTTGATATAAGGCTGCAAATGTCGAGGTCCTGGGTCCAAACACCAGGTAGAGTTGATAGAAAAAAATTAGGTTTTTCTTTCGAAAAATTATCAGAAGCTTAGGATAGTTGAGTCTGTGAGTTGGAAGTGTGTGCACTCCTGCGTTTGAACCTGCGGTGGAACTCACTCCGGTCGTGTCGGATTGCCGTCCCATCGGATTATGAGAGTTAGGCAATAGAGATACTTGTGTTTGCGCACACACTTGTGCACTATAATATGTCCTGCGTAATTAGCTAATCTTCCTTAAGATTGGCCGCCGTGGCCGAAATCGATCAGGAGGACTGAGCACTTTACAATTGCTCAATATTGTTTAAAGATCCAATCTGGTGTTTGCACCCAGAACCTCAAGATGTCATCATGATACCTTGAAAGCGTCCATTTCCATTCGAAGCTTGCTCTGCGTCCATTTCAAACGACCCTCGACTTCCCGGAACTCCTCGCGAACCTTAGCCACTTCCCGTTCACTGTTCTGCAGTTCATGGCACTGGAAATCATTATGGGAAAGCATTATGATATAGATCAATAGCAGTGGCGTATTTACCCCATGTTGACAGGTAATCAGGGCTAATAACAGTTTTATGTCTAATAGTGGAGATTACCACATACCTGCTGAAAAATGACCTACCTTATCATCATACA
This sequence comes from Nymphalis urticae, assembly GCA_905147175.2. NCBI lineage: Eukaryota > Metazoa > Arthropoda > Insecta > Lepidoptera > Nymphalidae > Nymphalis > Nymphalis urticae. The sequence continues at coordinate 2,808,666 of LR990009.1, forward strand.
GTTGACAAATCCGTTGCTTCTCCTCTCTCGCTGTACGAAGCTTCGCCGTTGCCAACTCCCGTTCAGCAATCGCTGCACGTTCAGCTTTGGTGGCTGTTTCCGCTGCCCTCTTCGCTTCGATAGCGGCACACTCGGTGCTGGCGTAGCGCATCACCGCCGCGTCCTTTTCCCTCTGCGCTTGTTCCGCTCTCTTACACATCTGTAATTTTTTTTTTGTTTTTTTTTTTGTCATTAATTCATAATTCCTTTGCCTTCTGAAGAGAACTTAGGAAAAATGGATTTAAATACCAGCTGACCCGTGCCCACTTCGTTGGGCGGTAAACATTTTTACTTGTAATGTATATAAAAAACTACTTTTTGTGACTTAAATATGACAGTCAGACATATGTTGTCGCTGACTTTTTTGTAGGCATTATCAAGTTCTACAACTTTTCTCTAGAATTCAATCATATATCTCTCATCGTTAAGGCAGCGTTCGTAAGAAACGGTTTTGTTCGACCGTTTTTTCTCCGACTTACTTTGCAAATCCGACTACCACGAAAAAGTCTTTTAATTTTACGGGTTAATATATAGCCTATGACACTCACAAATGATGTGGCTTTCCATTGGTAAAAGAATTTTCAAAATCGGTTCAGTAGATCCAGAGATTACCCCCTACAACCTCACAAACTTTACCTCTTTATAATATTAAGTATAGATTAATAAGAAATTGCATTATGAGTTTTTTATTCAACATTAAAAATTGTACGCATGTAGGTGACTTTCTCTTTTTAGTTAGTATAGCTTTCACCTTAGCATGTATTATTATAGATAGAATTTAAAGGAATTAATTAATTTTTGCATAGTAACAGCCTGTGAATATCCCACTGCTGGGCTAAGGCCGCCTCTCCCTTTTGAAGGAGAAGGTTTGCAGCTAATTCCACTACGCTGCTCCAATGAGGGTTTTTGGAATACACATGTGGCAGATTTCAATGGAATTAGACACATGCAGGTTTCTTTAGAATGTTTTCCTTCATCATCAAACTAGAGATGAATTATAATCACAAATTAAGCACATGAAAATTCCGTGGTGTTTGCCCGGGTTTGAATCCACGATCAACGGTTAATATTCACGCGTTCTTACCACTAGCCCATCTCGGCTATTAATTTTTGGATCCAGTGGTGGATTTAGTAGGCTGAGTAGGTTTGAGCTTAAACAGCAGACTTAAGCACCATATATATGTATTAAAAAAAAACTATAAGACAAATTTTTAATGTCTCCGATATTATTTCAATTCAATAGTCTATACTTGGAAAATGTGTAAACCCATCATTGTTAGTACTATTATATTACTCTGAATTTACGGTAAATGTAATTATGTATTAAAATTTATATAAATATAAATAAAATATTTTACCAAATCAACTTTAGCCTCTAAGTCCTTGAAAGTTAGATCTTTGGCCTGTAATTCGTCACACTGTTGCTTGACTCTCTCCCGGAGTGATGCATTTTCTTTTCGCTGCTCAAACAATACCCTCTCTAACGATTCTATTTGTAATTTTAACATTTCATTATTACCGTCGTTCTGTTCTTGTTCTATCTCTGGCACGTCAGATTTTGGAACAGGTTCTATATTTAAATTTGAATTGTCGTTTTGTAATTTGGGCATCTCGTGTACTGCCTTTTCCTCTGCACATTCAAATATTTCATTCATTATCCTACCATTGGTGATAGGTTTAACAGTTCTTACTATAGGCTTCTGTGTTACTCTTTGGGTATTATTGTAAGCATTTTTTAAACTTCCGCTTACAGAGGAAAATATACCGTGGACATTCTTAACTATACTACCGAGATCTTGTGACAAAATTTCTTTCGGTAATCTGGCATATTTTCCATCAGCAATTTGTGGATTGTCTAGTACTATTTTCTGGGTTGCACTTACTTTATTTTTTTGGCTTAAGAATTCGGACAGAATCCTTTCTTGATCGAGGTCTTTGGTAATTAAATGGTTTGTATCATTGTGTGTGTCATAATTCGAAATGTTATCAGCACTACGGCTGAGATGAGAGATGTTAGTAGTAATTTGATCATTTGGCTCGTTCAAACTATACGATGAAGCTGCTTTGGATTCACTATTCAAATTGCATTGTTCTATTAAGGTCCTTGTGTCGTTTAAATTGTCTAAAATATCGTCCTTACTTTCGACTATAGGTATTTCGTTATTTAATACTTTTGTTTCATTATGGTCATTAGCACTGTAGCTAGTGTTATGCGATATATTTTCTATGTCATCGTTTTTGGAATGTGTGTCGAAGGTATTAAAGTCTTTGTCCTCAGAGGACAAGGAGGTAGGAGTGGATATTTCGGAACTACTATCGTTTTCTAGGGCACCAATGTGTGATTCATCAACATTCAACTCGGTAGCATTTTTATTTTCTGTACTTTCTATATGGGATATATTAGAGTGTGATGAAGGCAATGCAGCGGAAGTCGCATCGGATTCAATTCCGGAATCGTGTGATATCGAACTGGATCCATTCTCTTTCACAGTATCAACGTTGGCACATTTTATATTGACCAAGCTCTCCGCGTCCACCGACATTTCAAGTGATTCACACCGTTCTTTTACTCTTTAACCACTGCAATTTATAATATTGAAGCATGAAAGCCATTAGAATTTTAGATGCTACTTTTTATCAATAAAAATAAACACTTAACATCTGGATTTGACAGTATGACATTTCTTAATTCTTAATACTAGGGATGTGACCTTATTTTAGTCAAAGTTGAGAAGTAATCGATAAGATCATACAAAGTCAATAATACATTGTCGTAGTTTTAAGTATTTTTTTATTAAAAAAACTACTTAAATATTTTTCATATACGCATATAAATGATAAGCCGACGGCAAGTGGTCACCACTTATCAGATATTCTGCCAAACAGCAATTTAGTATTGTTGTGTTTCGGCTTAAAGGTAAAAATTCGGAATATTACGATAAAGTTCAAAGTTAAAAAAGCTTTTTAATTTACAGTGTTGATTATAATAATGTACATTTTGCTATTATTTAATATGTCTTTGTATATTAAACCAACTTTACAATTCAAAGTTAAATATCGATATATTGAAATCCCTAGTGTCGGAAGATAGTTTGATGTTTTTCAAGCTAATTTTTTTTTTTATTTTTTCCAATTTGATATCATGTAGAATAAAATAAATCTGTATGTATGTTCTTATGTATTGTGTTTTGTTTCTGTATTATGTTATGTTTTTCTCCATAATAATAAAATAATTAAACTACTACTTCCTTAACGACTATAGATGTCGACACTGGCTACCATTTATGTTTAAAAAAGGGTTAAAAAATTTATTACACTATTTTTTTAATTTAATGTTTTAAAATCTATTACATTTTTTATACATGTACTATTTCAAAATTATACGTATTTAAAAACAATAATATTTTACTTTATTTACTGCTAATAAGTGGTAACATTCCATGTATCCGTCATTTCATTTCCTTCGAAGAACGAATCGAGGCCCCGGGAAAAGTAGGTCGTCAGTATTGATTTTTACTTAATATTCGACAAACAAAGACGTAACCCTGCCTCTGTGAAAATAAATACAACCTCGCGCAGTCTCGTCGAAGAAGAACGTGCATAATGCCAGTAAGTCATCTCAATATGTTACATTATCATGTGATATCCGGAAATCGCGAATGATTTCATAATTAATCATTTCCTTCTTGTAAGTACGTATTCATATTTCATTCTCATTGGAATTTGCGAATTTTGATTACGTGGTTAAATCGATATCGCTGCATAGATTCTTATAACAATGTATAGTTAACATTTATAAATCAATACGATACTATTCGCTTTATATTTTTTCGTGAGTCACGTTAAATTTATGTCAGGGTCATGTCTAGTACGTTGTTCAACTACGCAATAGGCGCCAAGAGGGCACGTGTGGCTTGTCTTTCATACATTTTCTTGTAATTATAACGTTAGGACGCGGAGCTGGGCGCGCCTACGGTCGAGAATGTTCGCGTTGTGGTGCGCGTGCGTCCTATGGACCAGAAGGAAAAACTGGACGGGGCGTACAACTGCGTATCAGTTGACTCCGTGAACAGCACGATTGCAGTTACCAGGAACAACGTGAGCCCGCCGGAGCCGCCGCGCATTTACGCTTACGATGCAGTCTTCGACAGCAACACCTCCCAGGTAAATATATATGTATATATCTATATATATATGTATACGTACTTCGCTATAGTAATATCTCAACACGTCATACGTTTATCAACCCTCGTAGCTATCAGTATTGCGTCCAACACGTCGCGGTTTAATTCTCAAATGTTTTACAACTTAACAATGAAATCATTGGATTCTTTTTATTTTAATGAAGATTCTAATAAGAATATGAATATTTTTACTGTTCCTTTTTAGTTTTTAAAAAAAATCATTGATAAATAATTTAAAAACAATAACTTGCAGTTAAATTGAATAATATACTGTAATTAAAAAAAAGAATATGACTATTTCTAAGTTCTACAAGAAGATATGAAAACAAAGAAGTACATAGAAGTAAGAAGACAATAACCTGACCTGCCCGTCATTTGGCTCGACTGATGCTGATATAGACTTCAGTCTTGTCGAATGGTGGGTGGGTTTTGTTATCAATCATCATTACGAAGAGAAAGAAGAAGACTGCCTAAATTTCAACATGTGATCACACACCTCTTAAGACCCTCTTAAATTTTAAATGTTTTTGTCCACCAACGTTTCAAATATTTCTTTTGGTTCGAGTACAATTTTTTAATGAGATTTTTAATTATTGTAAAATTTGTCAGAAGTTATTAATATCAATATGATTTCATTCAGAAATTAATTTAAAAAGGTATATTTGGTTAAATTAAAGTCAATAGTTAACTGTTCAAAAACGATTTAATGTTTTGTATATAAATTTCAGTATATATTTATATTTCTAACACTTACCACTTGTCATTATTATATTAATCATGTTGTGACAAAGCTATGAGTAGTTTTAACAGTTATTGAGGTTTTATGTTCAAATATATTTAGACAAATGAGATCACTGTGTCGCCGTAACTATGACGTCACAAAAACCAATATGGCCGTCGGTCTCGGACTTTAGGCGGTAATATTCGAGATTAATGCATTTACACGAGGCCAATAGATGAGCGAATAATGAGCGAATCCAATAACCCAATTCAATATGGCTTTGCCTAGAGACAATCCCCTACATTTGATTGTCCTCAAACCATTGATGAAGTCATTCCGTTGATCAAAAACAAAGAAACCCTCATATCATATAGGCCTGTAAATGACAATGTATTTTTCCTTCAACTAGATTAATTTCTTGGCTTACCGTTAATTGTCTGCTATTGGCCTTGTGTAAAAGTATTATCGCTTCCTTTATAAATTGTTTAGAATGTCAATTTTGTAATTTAACCTTGGGACTAGGCAAGACGTTGAAGAGAAACTTATTGACGTAACATTCCAGTGCATCTTGCTGCGGGCTTGCCCGTGATGCAAGTCAGCCTGTTGTGCCCAATGCATTGGGAATGTTTGGTCAGAAATCTACTGAACGGAAGAAATGGACAGGAAGATGAATTGTTTTTTTTTAATGAATTGTCATTGTTTGTAAAGTTATTAAGTGTATTGTTATATTTAATTGTGAAGCGGTTCTTTTTTTCTATGTATAATCATATGTCTATATTGCATTTTTATTTTTAATCCTAGTCTTTTATATTACTTTCATTTGCGGATTTTCCATGTATTATATATACATAGAGGGTCTTGTGCATTACTATATATGATGAATACAAAAATGGATGAGTGTTTATATAAAATACAGGAGATTTTTTTATGTCTATTACATGTTTACTGATTATAGTAAAAATAGTACAGCTTAACGCGTGGAATAAGTACTTACTCATTATATGACTAGCCATTATTATTATTATTTTGATAACAAAGAACCCATATTGACATACAATGTACATAATATTACTTCTACTATAGATAAGCTATATAGTACTACTAGTACTACTAGACTGACTATGTACCAGCTAAATTTAAAGTTATCCATCCACATTATAGTTGAAGTTTTTCATAATCTTTAATCAGAGAAATTAATTAGTCAGTCACATCAGATGATTTCATTAGTATTATATATACATATATTATATAAATTGAATATCTAAGTGCCGGTAAGGCTGTGTGCAAGTCGGTCTCGGTGTATATCTCCCAGCTATCACATCAATCTATTGCTTTGTTCAACTTTGCATGCACAAAGGAGCAAGTTACTCTACTATGGTAGACTGCCTGCTAAATAAAATATATTGTTAATCACTTAAATTCATTATCTTGTTCATTTTAGATAAAAATGCCTATGAATTAATGTATCAATTATATATAAGAATACTTTTTTAATATATTTTTTACATAATTATAATAATATAGTATTAATTTATTATGATCGCAATTTTTTTTTAATAGTGGCCAGTGAAGTTACGTAAAGACTCGAGATTGGTCATTCAGGTGTTTTAAGGATACCATTATAAATTCAATTAAACAAAATATCAGTCACGTGACAGTTGTTCAATGTTAAATAAGGCGCGGGAAAATCTTATTACTTTCCAATAAGATTGTACTAGATTCCAATTTGAATTGCTTAATTAATTTAATATGATGCTTTTCTGCGTTTGTTACATTGTTTTTTTTTTTAGTTTTTTTATGCCTCGTTGCGCATTTCCTGAACATGTAAAATGAAATGGTTTAAAAAAAAAAGCTAAACCGCACGTTAAATAAAAAATGTTTAGTTGTATAATTTCAAATAAAATCGGTTTTATTTATTCCAAAATTATTTGGAAGTCCCTAATAGAATGAATATTTTGTTGCATTGCAGTAACGGCAGTAATTATTTATTAACGTGTAAAAGTACGACCAACTACGGGTTATATGAAAACCCATTTCAAATATGTCCGACTTAAATGTTAGAACGAATAAATATATAATAGAGTTCTTTGTTTTTATAGTACGTAGCAATGCGTATGTTATGCTGTAAAACATAAACAAGATGGCGTCTTCGTGTTGCGCGCGCAATCTGTAGGTACATCGATGGCGTGTTCTAGTTATTTGAAGACGAAGGGGAAATGGCGACCGTATATATTCGTCTGGTGCATTATAAAACGATTACACGAAAACATGATCCAAGGTCATTTCTTTTAATATTGAGAAAAAGTTAACACATTAAAATAACAAAATGGTGGTTAATTAATTTGTCGATGTAAATTTTAAGACGATAATTAAAATAATATCTATGAATAAATAAATAGACAAAAACGAAACCGTATCTTTTTACCCCTTTGTCATTGTTAATAGGTATACGTGTCTAACATATTTTTGTATATTATATGAATATTTCCGTATTAAAACTCTTATCGCGGTAGATAAACGCAATTATCAATATTCAGTGTGCTATGACACAGTTTTTAAACGTGTAATACTTTGTTAAACGAGTCATGGCGATTTTAGTTAATAGACGATATTATTGAGTCCGTTTATAGTTTTTAACTTTTTAAATTATAATATTCTTTAGTACGAGCTTGGGTTAAAATGATCTTAGATGTTCAAGATTCAGCCAAAATCTACCTTTCAGCGCGCAATATTTAATGTCACGTTTACATGTAAATTGTAATCTATTATGGAAAAATAATTAATTAGCTTATGATGTTAATTAAGAAAAAATACTATCATATTAAATTAACATTATTATTCGCCAATAAAACAAAATTAATTAAAAATTAAATAAATAAAACGAGAACATATAATAATTGATATAGATAGCATATAATTCAAAATTATAAAATCTATTAATTTAATATAACAGGAACTAAAAATATCATCGTCTAATTAATTATGTAATTACAATTGAAAAACTGCTTCGTTTAAAAAGTATTACGTTAAGCATGGCTCTTATTATTTGTAACAGATTACGTAATTCCATGAAAGTATTGCCAGTATTAAAATAAAAAAAAATATAGTTAATTTTTAATTGATACTAATTTTTTATGGCGGTAAGCCACGGGCGGAATGTAATATTATAGTAATTAGAGTTGCAACGAATATTCATTTTTACAAACCACACAATACAAGTCCCCTAGTACGGGGTCCAGTCAATAATGTTATTTGGCAATTTGCTGAAACAATTGATGACGAGCCGGTTGGCGTGGTTGGTAGATACTTGCCTTTCACGCCGAAGGTTGTGGGTTCGATTGTCATCCAGGACAGACATTTGTGTGCATAAACATGTCCGTTTGTCCTGAGTCTGGGTGTAATTATCTATATAAGTATGTATTTACTAAAGAAAAGTAGTATATGTAGTATATCAGTTGTCTGGTTTCCATAGTACGAGCTCTGCTTAGTTTGGGATCAGATGGCCGTGTGTGAATAATGTCCCGAGATATTATTATTAATTATGCAAATAAATATAACATTAGTAGGGCTATTGTGAGAACGTACTCGAAACTCACCGCAGAAGACGGTCGTGAAATATCATATAGTAATATGCGACATTGACCGTAATTATTATAACATTACAAGGATATACGTGTCAAAATAGTATATCACGATAAGTCGGTTGTAAACATTTCAAAGGTGAGAAAAGAAGTTAGTTTTAACAGAATAGCACTGTAGTTTAATTTAAAAATTCGGTCATCTATATATTATATAATGTCCTCCAGACCGATTTCGGCCACGGCGGCCAATCTCAAGAGAGATTAGCCAACTGCGCAGGAGATATTATAGTGCACGAGTGTGTGCGCAAACACAGGTGCACTCTCTATTCCCTAACTCTCGTAATCCGATGGGACGGCAATCCGACACGACCGGAAAGAGTTCAGGCGCAGGACCAACGGCTTTACGTGCTTTCCGAGGCACGGGAGCACAATTCCAATGTCTATTGGCGTTGGTGACCACTTACCGTCACGTGGCCCATATGCTCGTCCTTAACATGAAGTGTATAACTCTTTAGGTCGGCCATAACATGCACTTGTCTTGGGAAACTCGAAAACTTTCTGTAACTTAACGCATTGTCGTCTAACCATAAAATAAACTATCACGATGTTTCAAATGAATAACTTTGAGAATAGTTCCCTCGGTTAAATTATTTATATCTACATCCGAATGCGTGCAAGAGACGGATAGCTACAGCTGTCCCATTTTATCATCAGCTTAATCTAAATTTGATTCAATTTCGTAACGACAAACCCTATCGGTGAATTTCAGAGGAATATTGAAAGCACTTGCATCCTATTTATGGCATAAAGTGCTGAATCAAAGCACACTACACTCTAGGTTGTATCTACAATCGATATAAGAATAAATATTCAGCGCTTAAGCGATGCTAAATTTATTTAAATAATATTATGATACGAGTTTATTGGACACGTTAAATTAAATATTTTTGTATACCGTAACAGCCTATGAATGTCCCACTGCTGGGCTAAGGCCTCTCCCTTTTTGAGGAGAAGGTTTGGAGCTTATTCACCACGTTGCTCCAATGCGGTTTGGTGGAATACACATGTGGTAGAAATTCAGTGAAATTCGAAAGATGCAGGTTTGCTCACGATGTTTTCCTTCACCGTCAAGCACGAGATGAATTATAATAACAAATTAAGCACATGAAAATTCAGTGGTGCTTGCCCGGGTTTTAACCCACGATCATCGGTTAAGATTCACGCGTTCTTACCACTGGGCCACCTCGGCTTTTTTTCCACTAAAATAAGCGATACTTGAGTTAAAATTCGACATCGTATCCAGTGGCGAAGCTTAGCGGATAACTTCTGGTAGCGTCGCGTTAATTGGTGCAATATGTACATATGTCGCCGAAGTATATAAGATGATTTATGAACTTTGTTTTTCTCCTCGTTATCACTGCATTTTATAAAACAAAGCAACATCTGTCTGTGTGGACATTTTAAACGTAAAAAGTACTGAACAGATTTGTATACGGTTTATAGCAATGGACGGAGAAATAAATGATGGAGGTTTAGGCGTCGTCCTAATTGGCGAAGATCGCACGACGACACGATGCGTTCTCGTCGTGCGATGAGTTCAAACATATAGATTTCATCAAAGTGATTTGAACATCGCAAGTAATCGTGCGAGCACATGAAATGCTTAATAACGATCGTACGATGCGTTTGATCGTGCGATCATGTAATCAAAGCAACAGATATATTTTGAGTGTCCTAATCGGTTACCTACGCGATGCGTCGACGCGCGAGGGGCGCGACGGCATCGATCGATCGATCACACGATGGACATTGCGCGATCAATTAGGACACCTGTTAGGTCATCGCACGACCACTTTGATCGTGAGATGAAAAACGCATCGCGCCATCGTACGATCGCTCCCAATTAGGACGCCGCCTTAGTGTATAATTCATGTTTCATGTGAGTTGGCTAAAATATGACGATCATTGTTGATATAGGAAAAAAACATGCCGATTAGTAGCTTCACTGGCACGTACTAGCTGTACTAGCTTATATGTATATAAACGTATTGTCTGATTCTACCCAAGCGAAGCGGGAAAAAAAAGCCGAGATGGCCCAGTGGTAAGAACGCGTGAATCTTAACCGATGATCGTGGGTTCAAACCCGGGCAAGCACCTCTGACTTTTCATGTGCTTAATTTGTGATTATAATTCATCTCGTGCTTTACGGTGAAGGAAAACATCGTGAGGGAACCTGCATGTGTCTAATTTCACTGAAATTCTGCCACATGTGTATTCCAACAACCCGCATTGGAGCAGCGTGGTGGAATTAGGTCCAAACCCTCTCCTTAAAAAGGGAGAGGAGGCCTTTAGCCCAGCAGTGGGACATTCACAGGCTGTTACGGTTACGGAAGCGGGAAAGGTAGCTAGTATATAGTATAATAATAAGGTACCCAAAAATATATAAAATTCGGTATTTGTATTATATCTATCTATTTCATATGTTGCCCCTCGGACCCCCTCGCATTAATGGGGTGGGGGGTGCACCGCACCGCCTTGCATATCTATCATAGCTATGTCACTGATCGTATTTCGAATTCGGTCGTAGTTCAGAATATTCCACCTGGCTACATTTAGTCTTCTATGAAAATTGTTTACGAATAGAATTTTCCTCTGCGTTCCAATTCAAAGGCGTGACGTCATAACGTTGCATCAAGGCCGCATTAGACATCATTTATAAATTGCTTTTTTTTATTTAAACGCACAATAAACGAAACACAAACAGCCAAGATTTAAAAAAAATGGATGAGTTATATTTCAAGTTTTTCTATATATTATTTCTAACGCAAATTCAATTGTTATGATAGCGTTTCTTTTCTTGTTGTGATATAAACTTGATGACGTTTCATTTTGACGTCATCGTGCGGTTGATTAAATCGAAGACGTAATATGTACTGTATATCGAGACATTTATGAATTCTCATCTGTGATTAGAACGATTTTCGTTTTTTTTTTTTTAAATTATATAATAGGTAGGTGAACACCTGGATGGTAAGTGGTCAACACTGTACATTGTAGCTGTAAGGAATATTTACTATACCTGACATCGCAATAGCGCCACCAAATTTGGTAACTAAGTTATGTCTTTGTGCCTGTACCTACACTGACTGACTCACCTTCGAATCTGAACACAACAATACTAAGATCGCTATTTGGAGGTAGAATATCTCAAGAGTAGACGGTACTATATCTCTAATTACACTGGCTCACTCACCGTTCCGTATCGGAAATCTTTTATAAAACATTTGCGTGATTTTGTAAATCCTTAATGATTTTTTTAATAGTCAGATCAATAATCGGACAATTTATTTATTTAAATTATTATATTGTAATATGCAATTATGCAAAGGCAACCCCAACCCCTATATGAAAAATTAAAAATATGAAAAAAAAGGGTGAAATGAATCGTTGTTCATGGAAAACTTACTACATTTAATATTACTATACTGGTGGTAGGTCTTTGTGCAAGCTCGTCTGGGTAGGTACCACCCACTCATCAGATATTCTACCGCAAAACAGCAGTACTTGGTATTGTTGTGTTCCAGTTTGAAGTATGAGCGAGCCAGTGTAATTACAGGCACAAGGGACATAAAATATTAGGTCCCAAGGGTGGTGGCGCATTGGCGATGTAAGCGATGGGTAACATTTCTCACAGTGCCAATGTCTAAGAGCGTTTGGTGACCACTTACCATCAGGTGGCCCATATGCTCGTCCGCCTTCCTGTTCTATAAAAAAAATAATATATATACAAAAGTACATCTGTGTGTTATACGTTCATGGCTAATCTGGCTGGCTGAATCGATTTTGATGAAATTTTGGCTCTTTTATACCTATAAATTTAGATACAGCCTAGTTTCTTGTTGATTCTTAACCGTAGAATAAATCAATCAACTGTTTTATTAATCTTCTTATCTCTATTTAATCTTGTTTTAGTAATAATAGAAAATTAAATAAAGTTTTGACTTGAATTGTATAATTTTATACGTAATAAAGAAAAAAATAATAGATAAATATTTCACGATGCAGAGTTCGCTGTGAAAATTACGCAAATTTCAGTCGCATCTGTATGAGCCTCCATTGGAGCTCGTGAGACAAGATGGCCGGCCAGTCTATATTGATTTTATTACACGAACTCAGGGCGACGATTTCGGCAGTTTCATAACGTTATTTAAAAAATGTTTCATATTAAATACATGTATATTAATTATTTTTAATTTAACATTCTAGATATATTAATTTAGTACTTAAGTTTTTATTTTTCATGTATTACTTTGTTTCGTTTAATTTTAACTATCAATATACTGAAAAAGGGAAAAATGTAGCCGAGTTAATACCTGGCTGGTTATAAAAGAATAAAGTTAGTTGTCGATGACGTAATGTTTTTAATATACAACAATAGTCTTTGATGAAATTCATCATTCATTTGTAATTAAATATAAAATTAAATACAAGTATCACAGATTATTTATGACATAATATACTAATTTTCAAGCTAAGGAACGGTGTTTAATGCCAATACTTCAATTTTTTTTTATACAAGAATCTATGAAAGTATGGAAAAGTTCAAATTACTTTAAACTTTGGGATATCAATTTTTACATTATGTCTTTAATTACACTGGCTCACTCTTCGAATATACATAACGAACTATTATTATTCGATGGTATATCTGGTGAGTAAGTTACCTACACTAGACTCGTAATTCAATTATGAATTAGTCCGATTATGACAAATTTATTTAAAAAAAAAAACAATACAAAGAAAATTTTGATATACCATTATTATTATTTTATTTTGCGTTTTATTATGTACAAAAAAGTAAAGCATTATAATATATTTATGTATACTTAATTATAAACTACAAGAAATTCTTAGGATTTATTAATTGTTATCTTTGTCTCTAGTTATATTAAAAACGAATGGCGAATACATTTTTTTTCTAAAAGGGCGTGGTTGACTAAAATTTAGCTGACTTCGAAAATTTGTAGGCTATCCATTTGATTATATATTCTTTGCTCCTAATTCGATTTTGTATGATTCTTTTTTATTCAATAGATCAGTTGATATTGTAAAAACTAGATCTCAACTCATATATAGCATCAATCATCAATAGCATTCATATCTATCAGTTTCCCGCCATAAAGAGTATCTGTCACTGTTCTTGTTGCCAGATTAAAAATATAGATTATTATTGATTAATATAAAAGTGCCAGATACTCTTCAGTAATATTTCAAATTAATTCGTTTCACATCTAATATTATATATTACAATCTGACTTAGTCTTACAATATTGGTACCAAATATTAAAAAAAAAAAACATTTATGATTCTTTTTCATTAAATTTGTGTATATTACTCTATATTTTGTCTATTACGAATTGATTCCAATGAATAGACGTGAAGTTTTAAGTAAGCATAAATATAGTTCTCATATATTATAAAAACTTTACTTAAAACTTACTTAGAAATATTCTACTTGTCTTTTTTTTGTGCCCATGATGGTAAGTGGTCACCAACGCCCATAGACATTGGCATTGTAAGAAATGTCAACCATCGCTTACATAGCCAATGCGTCACCAACCTTGGCGATTAAGATTTTATGTCCCTTGTGCCTGTAATGACACTCTCACTCACCCTTCAAACCGGAACACAACAATACCAAGTACTGCTGTTTTGCGGTAGAATATCTGATGAGTGGGTGGTACCTATCCAGACGAGCTTGCACAAAGCCCTGCCACCAGTAAATGATTTTTGTCTAATTCTACGTCAATATATAAATGATAAGCGGGTGAAACTGCGAAGCGCAGCTATGTACATATATATATATGCTATTTCGAAAGTTGCCGCTTCTTCTGGTATAAGTGCTATGTACAGTAACAGCCTGTTAATGTCCCACTGCTGGGCTAAGGCCTCCTCTCCCTTTTGAGGAGAAGGTTTGGAGCTTATTCGATCACGCTGCTCCAATGCGGGTTGGTAGAATACACATGTGGCAGAATTTCAATGAAATTAGACACATGCAAGTTTCCTCACGATGTTTTCCTTCGCCGTCAAGCACGTGATGAATAATAAACACAAATTAAGAACATGAAAATTCAGTGGTGCTTGCCCGGGTTTGAACCCACGATCATCGGTTAAGATTCACGCGTTCTAACCACTAGGCCATCTCGGATATATCGGGTATATTAGTATAGATTTTCAATTATTACTTCAAAGTCGGTGTTACACAAAGAGAGACAAGACAATCTTTGTAAATAACTGACTGTATTTCGTTTAAAAAAAGAGTAAATACTGAGTTTATTTTCAGTCTTCTTAATAGTTTTTTTTTATAAAATGGCGGATCGACAAATGAGCAATGGTGGTAACTGGTCATCTTTGACATTGTAAGAAATATTAACCGTTCCTTAGATCGCCATTGCAAAATAAAAGTTATTAGACTCAATGTTATGTCCCCTGTCTGTAGTTACAATGGCTCACACTTCAAACCGGAACACAACGATACTAAGTGTTGCTATTGAGCGGTAGAATATCTGTTGAGTGGGTGGTACCACCAAGCACAGCTTAACATTCAATTCTGTAAGAATGTATATGTATGTATTCAAATATATACATTAATCAAGCAACGATAAAACAAAAACTTTTTTCATAAAAAAAAGAAACGATTTTGTTAAATATAACATTATAATTATAGTGACGGGCCGGTTGGCGTGGTTGGTAGATACTTGCCTTTCACGGCGAAGGTTGTGGGTTCGATTTCCACCCAGGGCAGACATTTGTGTGCATGAACATGTCTGTTTGTCCTGAGTCTGGGTGTAATTATCTATATGAGTATGTATTTACAAAAGATAAGTAGTATATGTAGTATATCAGTTGTCTGGTTTCCATAGTACGAGCTCTGCTTAGTTTGGGATCAAATGGCCGTGTGTGAATAATGTCCCAGGATATTATTATTATTCACAGGATATTATAGGTATTGTATATAGACAAAGCAGTTCGTTATCTTATTCTCATCTGTCAATCGTTTTTTTTTTTTAATTTGGTATCTATTTATGAGGTTAAGTATCAACAAGATTTTTTATATGAATATCTTCCCTTTGGCATCCAATCTCCTGTAAACATCAAATATCTTTTCAGTGTACCATATATCATTATTTATTAAATCTATTGCAAGTTCTCAATTTAAATTGTAATAATGTTTTTATATAATTTATATGCTGTATTCAATAAATTAATTCATTTATTTATCAATTCTAGATATCTAGTTTTATTACATCGTTTCTATATTAAATACTTCAAAATTTGAAATCGATTGTTCTCATGTGTGTCACCCCTTTTATACGTGACTGGCAGAATATTGTGCGATCAAGTAGCATAGACACACGACAGAAAAAAAAATTCCTAAAATATTAAATATTGCATAAAATCATATCTCGACTGAGTGAGATTAGTAAAACGAATTTACTTTTATCATTCATGTCAATTAATTATTAAATAATTATGATACATAATCTAATCTACAGGGAGTTTTTATGAACTAAATATATATACTAATATAAGTGATATATATGTGTGTGTTAAATTGTCAGACCTATTGTATAATTGTAGAGATTTAAAACTTTTGTAACATCTATCATTTATAACTTCTTAGGTTAGGTTATTATGTTAATAATTTAACTGAAATTGCTTACCTATATTAAAAACAATAATAATATTTGTAATTTTTCGTGAGTTAATGATATATAATTCTATTATAAGCTAACGTTCGTTACAATAAAACTATTCGGTGAAATGTATTATATAAGAGATGTGTTGCATTTCATACTCGACCCCATCGTGAAATGCTGAAAATCGAGTGACGCTGGTCCGCCATTTTGTTGTCTGTCCTTCAGTTGGTTTCATGTCCGTTAAAATCTTATATCACTTTCTTACATTTCACAATTGAATTTTAAGTCGAAACTTATCGTTATAACTTTCAAGAAATGTCAGTAATTATATAAAAAAAAATAGTAAAGTTAAAATCTAGCTTCCGATGGTAGTTTAACATTATCTAACATTTTCAAAATGTATGTTTATTTTACTTTAAGCATTTTTAGATTTTACGAAAAGTTAACTAATTGTCCAAGTATCAAATATTATAAAAAAAAAAAACAAAAGATTTGTCAGACCTAAAACGTCCGTGATAATGATTAATATTTGATATTCTGTAAAAAGGTCTAATTTAATTTAGACAATGATGAGGGATTACTCTGCCTTATAAAAAAAAAACTAACGAAGGAAAATAGCATTTATTATGAATTTTTAAATCTTACTATAAATATATTTTAACATATTATTTATAATAAAAGTTAAATAATTGGATACATAACTGTCAAAGTATCAAAAAAATAAATTATTTGGCAAACATAAAACGCCCGTTATAAACCTACACGCGATAAAGAATTAATATTTTGTATTCTATAAAAATTCGTCTAATTTCATTCAGACAAAGGAGAGGGAATACTCTGCCACATTTATAAAAAAAAAAAAACTAACTACTATTTGTCTTATTATTTTTTATATTAAAAGTGAAACCAAAAAAAAAACTATAAAAAACATAATCTAATATAAACAATGATTGTAATAATAAAATAATCAAGATCTAACATTAATTATTCAGGTCGAAGCAACGAGAACAGACGTTATATACCCAAGCTAATGTTTGCCGCATAATGTATCTCGCCCGAGGCTGCCCCCTCCCCTTTTCCCCAGGAGCTCCGAGCTGAAATCAATAGATGCATCGCGCATTCAAACCGCGCGGGTCGCGGCCCTGTTCCATTGACCCAGTTGACACGGGATTGGTCGGAAAGGTCTTACTATCATAGTTATATATCTTTTATGTAGTTGGCGTTCTATATTTGAACTGTTTTATGTATTTATAACAAAAACCGTTAGAACATGACCTATATGACGTTTTTTTTTTAAATTGGTTGATGGGTGAATGGTAAAGACTTTATGGTAAGGTCACCATCGTCTTTAGATATTGTTGTAAAAAATATTAACCATTTCTTACATCGTCCACGCGCCACCAACCTTGGGAACTAAGTTGTTGTGTCCTTTGTTCCTAGTTACACTGGCTCACTCACCCTTCAAAGTAGAACACAAGAATACTAAGCATTGCTATTGAGCGATAGAATATAGATGCGAGGTTACCATTATAGGGCTTGCATTAAGCCCTACCATTATGGGAATAGACGAAGGCGCTGGTAACAGCCAGTATATTTAGTAATCGTACTATAAAACTAGAAATACAATTTATTTATTTGATAATATTATATATAAGTTTAGGAGTAGGTTTATCTCGTGATGAGGCATCACGAGATAAACCTACTCCTAAACTATCCGCCCAATGGACTTGAAATTTGTCATTTACTCCTTACTACGTGGACGCTCACTAAGAACGGATTTTACGCAAATCCTATACAAAATACATTTTTCATATCCACCCGTTCGAAGTCGACACAATTAGCTAGTTATAATCTTAATAATAATATCCCGGGACATTATTCACACACGGCCATCTGATCCGAAACTAAGCAGAGCTCGTACTATGGAAACCAGACAACTGATATACTACATATACTACTTTTCTTTTGTAAATACATACTTATATAGATAATTATACCCAGACTCAGGACGTTCCTATAATTTATGGGTTTTATTTATGGGTGGAAATCGAACCCACAACCTTTGGCGTGAAAGGCAACTATCTAGCAACCACGCCAACTGGCCTGTCAAAATTATACGTATATGTCAAAATAGGATTACAGTTATGTTACTAACTATCGGTCTCGGCTTCGCACGGTTACAATACGGGTCGGCATAAAACATTATCGAAGGATAAATGAAGAAAGAAAAGTTTAGTTTCTATTTTTTTTTAATTGTATAGTCGGACGAGCATATTAGCCACCTGATAGTAAGTGCCACCTGACATTGCCATTGTTAAAAATGTTAAACATCGCTTACATCGCCAATGCGCCACCAACCTTGGGAACTAAGATATAATGTCTCTTGTGCCTGTAATTACACTGGCTCATTCACCATTCAAACCTGGGTGGTGCCTACCCAGACGAGCTTGCACAAAGCTCTACCACCAGTAAATTAGGTCATCGGTCTACCAAACAAAAGTTAAGACGCATATAAGACAAACACAAATCTTCGTTGTATTTTATCAATTTGAGTTACTATTTCTTTCGCTAGTTCTCCTGTCAGACTTCTCTTTTCCAACCGATGGTAGTTTCTAATTCGACAATCGATATCTTAGTGTAATGATTTGTTGAATAAAGTATTTTGATTTCATTTGTGCATTAATCGTAACACACACACACACACACACACACACACATATATATATATATATAGATATTCATCGTAGACTTTACTACAAAACTTATTAAGTCGTAAAACTTCTATAGAAAACAACTGCGAAAAACATTCCATTTTACCGATATTATATATAGCCCTTGTCCATTCAATTGGTTTATTGAGCGTAATGAAGAAATGGAATTACTATATTCAGATATTAAATCCTATTTACAAATTTATATACATATAGTAATAGTAACAGCCTGTGAATGTCCCACTGCTGGGCTAAGACCTCTCCGTTTTGAGGAGAAGGTTTAGAGCTTATTACCCTATAAGCCTATATACGTGTTGGTAGAATACACATGTGGCATAATTTCAATGAAATTAGACATGCAGGTTTCCTCACGATGTTTTCTTCACCGTCAATCACGAGATGAATTATAAACACAAATTAAGCACATGAAAATTCAGTGCTTAATTTGTTCCAACCTCTGGGCCATCGGCTTTGTACATACATAATCTCTTTACAATATAGAAGTCTAGTTTCCTTATTATATACTAATATTATATAAGCGAAAGTAATTGTATTTGTTACGTTTTCAAGGCTAAACTAATGAACCGATTTTGATGAAATTTTGTATAAAGCAAGATTGAACCTAAATATATAGGAACTTCTTATACCTACCCCTATCACGGGCGGAGCCGCAGGCTATAACTAGTTTATAATATGGTATATAAGGAGTGGTCCTTTTATGTACCCCCTTGAAAAGGTGTATGCAAATTCATGATGATTTAATTGATACGTGAGAAACTAACAAAAATACCGACTGACTTTCGTATTTTAATATTACTAGCTACCCAGTCCCGACTTCACACGGGTGGAACAGTAACAGCCTGTGAATGTCCCACTGCTGGGCTAAAGCCTCCTCTCCCTTTTTTGAGGACGGGTCAAATAAGGATTTAAATATAATATGTATATCGTGATAGTATAAGTATTGGTTTACGCGGCGCTAGTAAAGCACCCAGTTGTCATTTCCCACATCTTCGTTCACCACATCTTTAACTGAACAAATTTAATTGAAGATGTGGTGAACGAGCCGAGATGGCCCAGTGGTAGGAACGCGTGAATCTTAACCGATGATCGTGGGTTCAAACCCGGGCAAGCACCACTGACTTTTCATGTGTTTAATTGTGATTATAATTCATCTCGTGCTTTACGGTGAAGGAAAACATCGTGAGAAAACCTGCATGTGTATAATTTCACTGAAATTCTGCCACATGTGTATTCCACCAACCCGCATTGGAGCAGCGTGGTAGAAAAAGCTCCGAACTTTCTCCTCAAAAGGGAGAGGAGGCCTTTAGCCCAGCAGTGGGACATTCACAGGCTGTTACGGTAAATATTCAACAATCATCGTAATATTTTACCCAATTTACACAAAACATTATTGAATTATATACCAAAACCTTTCTCATGAATCACTTCATTGGTTAAAACCGTATTAAAATCCGTAGCGTTTGACTTTCACCATCACCTATTATTTGGTGTTACCCGGTAGTATTGGTAATGTGAGACTTTTAAATAAAACTACCGAGTATGTACAGCAGTACATACTTGGTGGTTTTATTTAAACCACCGAACTGACCAGCAGGTCAGATAGTGTAATTGGTCTATCTCATTATAATTTAACAAAAACTCATTAAGTACTTACTAAAGAACATTGTTATAGCGCGATGTAAAATACATCTAACGCCATCTATTGATGAAAAGATAAAATAAATAATATTTGGCAGAATGTCGTTTGATCTTGAACACCTGCCACGTATTACCTTTTCGGAAATAAATTCATTTTTTTTTATAGTTTTTTGTTTAACAAAAAAATACAAATTCAATCGATATAAAACTTTTACATTTTACTATTTAATCATAGTTACAGTTTTAAGATGACTATAAAATATATTGTACGTTCATATAATGTACGTTATGTAGAATATCTAATTGGGTCAAGATAGAGAGAGAGAGAGAGAGAGAGAGAGAGAACCCAAGCGAAACCATGATATATAAGGTACACATATATATGAATGTTTGAGGAGATCCTCCTGTGTGCTGTGCTGTCTCCGGAATGTACATACTAATATATGTTCAGATGTTTTTTTTTTGTGATGACTGACATAAAACTCAAAGAATGTAGAACGATTCGTAGAACATATCTAAGTAACTAAATTCTAAGTAATTTTCTGTACGATTTTTGCTGTGTTTAATAATTATTAATATTTAAATTATAATATATTTATATGTAAATACATATTTACAACATATATACAAAGAATTTACAAATGAACTTATAAAACAATAATATGTATTCAATATGCATGTCAATTACAAGTGGCATAAGCAGATTTATGAATTAAAAGTAAAAATATCACTAAGCTCGTGCTATGGAAACCAGACAACTGATATACTACATATACTACTTTTCTTTTGTAAATACATACTTACATAAGATAATTACACCTAGACTCAGGAAAAAAAGACATGTTCATGCACACAAATTTCTGTCCTGAGTGGGAAGCGAACCCACAATTCGTCGTGAAAGGCAAGTATCTACAAACCACGCCAACCGGCTCGTCAAATTAATATTTTTTGCTTTTCAAGATACGAATTTCTATTCTCTGGACCACCTTAACTCTTTCTTAATTTACTTAAAAATATATGATTATAAATGAAATATCATTCTCAAAAAGGGTGTCTAAGGTAAAAGACTTGGGTGTGGTCTTTAACTCTAAACTAAGTTGTCCTTCACGCCTTTGGATGTTATGCCCTACAAAATTAAAAATACAACGTGGGATACGATATAAATTAATATATAGTTAGAAGATCCGTTGATCTCTTATTGTTAAAAAAAATTACGCGCGCTATTTTCAAACCGCCATTTCGTTAGTGGAATGGAAAGTATTTAACTCGTGATTGACGAGACTTGTGATTTATTGAATTTATTCAATTGTGTTATATGGATTTTTAAGAGTAATTGAGTGTTTTACATCAACACAATACCAAATAATACAATAATTGATGTTCTATTTTTGAAAAGACCATTCCAAGTTTTTTTTTTTTAACCAATTGCACTCCTGGATGCAAAATATACGGCATAATAATATAATTTTATTTGGTTATAAAAATATTTTTCCTACTTTTATTAATTGTTATATACTATGTATTATATATTAATATGCAATGTCAACACATTGTATGTTTACCTTAAATAAATAAATATATGTTACCCCTTAAATACCGACAAAGGGCCAACGACCTTGGGAACTAAAACTATGTCCATTGTGTCTGTAATTACACATATATATCTCATTTTTCTTTCTTTCCAGATGGACATATATGTTCAGACGGCGAACCCAATTGTGGAGCAAGTCCTCAAGGGATATAACGGAACTATATTCGCGTATGGCCAAACAGGAACGGGAAAAACGTACACTATGGCCGGAAGTAACTCCGCGCCGGAACTGCGGGGTATCATACCGAATTCATTCGCGCATATATTCAGCCACATCGCGAAAGCGAAGGATGACGAAAAGTGAGAATTTTCCACTAGATACAACTATAATAGCAGTTATAATAAAATTGTTGTATCCGTCTGCGATTTCGAATTAAATTTAAGTATTTTTTGTAGCTATCTGCGAGTTACTAAAACAAAGACAATATTTTTTTGTCTGTCTGTTTGTCCGGGGCTAATTTACAAATCGATTAAAAATTACAAATGAAAATAGCTGAATCAATTTTTATTATAGATTACCGTTGCTCCCTTATAATATAGATACATTAAAATGGTTGATTTTAAAGTTTTTTCGTCCCAAACTAAATAATGAAATGAATCCACGCTATGAATATGACGTAGTCGCGGGTTTTTGCAAGTATACTTATATCGTCATGTCTGATGATGACCATGAACATCACTAGTACGCTTAAGTATAAAATGAACAAAATCATTGCACTGCAAATAAGAAAAAGTTCTTTCCATATATCAAAAATACATCTTATATGAATATATATATCATATGAAAACAAAAGAATGATATTATTATTTAACAAAGTTTTTATTATATTGAACAAAGTTATAAATTTAATTGTAAGATTAATTAATTATCTGCAACAGTAGCTTTTTATACATATATATAATATATAAATCATATTATATCTATTTCATATCTTGCCCCTGCAAGCCTCACCTTAGGGGGCCCTGGCACCCGCGGTCCCCCTCTATGATAGCTACGCCACTGTTGTATAGTTTTAATACTAGTATATGTTAATGTTTCTTCATCAGATTCCTGGTCTGCGTGACGTATCTTGAGATATACAACGAAGAAGTCCGTGATCTGCTCGGGAACAACCCCCACCAGAGTCTGGAGGTGAAGGAGAGGCCAGACATCGGTGTATTCGTCAAAGATCTTACAGGTATTAAGCTATTCATTAAAATACACCCTATTAACGCTCACTGTTACGATCTCTATTTTAAAAAGGAATAAAGATACCACCAGATGGGTGGTATCAGATATTCTACGGCTTGTATCCACAAAGGCACGATCGGCTACCTACCACAGGTCAATAAAACTTGCTTCTTGGTTTCCAGGGTACGTAGTCCACAATGCCGATGAGCTGGAGAAGATAATGGCGGTCGGCAACAAGAACAGACACATCGGAGCCACAGCCATGAACATCGAAAGTTCCAGATCACACGCGATCTTCTCCATAACGGTGGAGAACAGCAAGCGAGGGTCTGATGGGAAGATGCACGTCAAGATGGGGAAATTGCACCTCGTCGACTTGGCTGTAAGGTTCATTTTGCTTTGATATAATTTATCTGTCTAAATAAACAAATTTAAGATTTACATATTCCACGCGATTCGCTAACAGCTCTCCTGTATTACGCACTACGAACAGTTCTCGATTAATATATCTTTATATATAACACGACACTATTACACTTAATTACTTATATACACTTTAATTTTACTTCCAAAGTTCCGATAACAACTTTGCCGAGATACAAAATGTTTTTTTTTTTTTGCGTATTCATAATACCACAGATTATTAAAGATCTCCACACATAGATAAGATATATTTTTTTAAACATATTTGTTTATGTACAATATTTCTAAGAATATGTATTCAATCACAAAAATGTGTTGTGACTTTTGCAAGCCCGCTTGGGTACCATCCACTTGACACTTATTCTAGCAGGACACAGAACTATTTAGCGGCACAAGGGATATAACATCTTAGTTCCCAAGGTTGGTGGCGCATTGATTATTTTTTATTAAATAGGTAGTCGGACGAGCAAATGGGCCACCTGATGGTAAGTCACCAACGCCCATAGACATTGGCATTGTAAGAAATGTTGACCATCGCTTCCATCACCAATGCGCCACCGACCTTGGGAACTAAGGTGTTATATCCCACGTGCCTGAATTAACACTGGCTCCTTCACCCTTCAAACCGGAACACAACAATACCAAATACTGCTGTTCTGCGGTAGAATATCTGATGAGTGGGTGGTACCTACCCAGACGAGCTTGCACATAGCCCTACCACCAGTAAATGATGGTGGTGACTTGTCATTTTGCTCATTTGGCAGACTGTCTACCTATGCCTAATATAATTCCAGGGTTCAGAACGGCAAAGCAAAACCCAAGCAACGGGCACAAGGCTGAAAGAAGCGACCAAGATCAACCAATCGTTATCAGTGCTGGGCAACGTTATATCAGCGTTGGTCGATGGGAAGTCCACCCACATACCCTACAGGAACTCGAAGCTGACCAGATTGCTGCAGGATTCCTTGGGGGGCAACTCGAAGACTGTCATGGTTTGTATTCGTTAAATTTTGGATTATTATTTTTGAATTATGTGCGGAGATATTTCATTTAAATGATTAACTTTGTACAATATTTATGTTATACAAAAAATATATTGAAATTAATATATTTGTGGCGCTATGGATATTTTTGCTTGCTCCTTCACCGGTAGCCCGCACATAATAAGTAAGCCAGTATACCAACGAAGCATTAACCTCGCCATATGAGAAGTTATATGAATAAAAATATATCCCGGGACATTATTCACACACGGCCATCTGATCCCAAACTAAGCAGAGCTCGTACTATGGAAACCAGACAACTGATATACTACATATACTACTTTTCTTTTGTAAATACATACTTATATAGATAATTACATCCAGACTCAGGACAAACAGACATGTTCATGCACACAAATGTCGGTCCACAGTCTTCGGTGTGAAAGGCAAGTCTACCAACCAAGCCACGCCCGTAATGTAATTTAAATAATTATTTTTGGTACACAGATAGCAACGGTCGGTCCGGCCGATTCCAATTACGTAGAGACGATCAGCACGCTTCGTTACGCGAACCGGGCGAAGAACATCGAGAACAAGACGCACATCAACAGCGAGCCGGGAGACGCCTTGCTGACCAGGTACTGCACAGATAATACCGTAACCGTAACAGCCTGTAAATGTCCCACTGCTGGGCTAAAGGCCTCCTCTCCCTTTTTGAGGAGAAGGTTTGGAGCTTATTCCACCACGCTGCTCCAATGCGGGTTGGTGGAATACACATGTGGCAGAATTTCAGTGAAATTAGACACATGCAGGTTTCCTCACGATGTTTTCCTTCACCGTAAAGCACGAGATGAATTATAATCACAAATTAAGCACATGAAAATTCAGTGGTGCTTGCCCGGATTCGAACCCACGATCATCGGTTAAGATTCACGCGTTCTTACCGCTGGTCCATCTCGGCTCACAGATAATATTATTTTTTATTTATTTATTAATCCTTTATTGCACACAATTTACAAATATATAATAACGAGTAGAACATATAGTATGGAAAGGCTGCCTTATCACTTATCGTGATTTCTTCCAGGCAACCTCTGTAAATAGAAATGTTTATGGGTTTTTTTTTAGCCAGGATCACTAATCGGGCAGTGTGCGAACAACTTATACTTAAAATTTATTGAAATCTTAATACAAATGTGTAATATACCAATACATGCTGGTTTCCATAGCACGAGCTCTGCTTAGTTTGTGATCAGATGTGTGTGAATAATGTCCCAGGATGTTATTATTGTGCAATAATGTGGTACCATTCAGATAAACTATTAAATATCACCAAGTTTTTTTTTTTAAATAATTATTTTTATTTTTCAGGTTCCAACAAGAAATCGACCAGCTGAAGAAGCAACTTGAAGAGAATACGAACGGTATGGTCGACTTTAACATTATTTAGGAGATTTAATCATCAGAAATATAAATATTATAAACAATGACGTCATCATTACTTTTGTCTATGGCGACCATCAACAAACTTTTTTTTAATTATTCTCTTTAATAATTTGTTCTAACAATGATTATTTTTTATATTGTTTTTGTGATGCAGAGATAGAAGAGGAAGAGATAGAAATATCAGAAGAGGAATTGTCAGAAGACACGCTCACCGACCCTGAGCTAGATGTACTGGATCCGGAAGAGAAGAAGATTAGACGGAAAATGCGTAGAGAGGAGAAGGTACGTTGATTATATATTAAAATTATATTCTAATAATGTAAATGCGAAAAAAACTCTGTCTGCCTGTAACGCTCTCACTGCTAAACCACTGAACCGATTTTGATGAAATTTTATATGAAGAAAGCTAGTTTCATATTAAACAAACAAAGAAAACAATTTTAATCATATCTCATAATATACAAGTATGTTTGAAGCAATTTTGAAATTATATTTTACAATTAAAACTACTACCGGTCCGGAATGTGTACTGAGAAAATCCGGCAAGAGACCCATTAGTAACTTTTCCTACTATTTACTAATTAATGAAATATGTTAATTTATTAGAATTTAATTATTATTTATTCGTTCGGTAATATTTTTAATTTCATTGCATTCAGACATGGTGTAAAAAAGCCCAAAATAATTGTTTTTTTATTTGTCAAATATATTTTTTATTATTATATATTTCAGGAGAAAATCAGCCGCGAGAAAGCTCACCTAGCTCGCAAAGTCCTGGAAGAGAAGAAGGCTGAGCTGCAGAGGACCAAGTGAGACAAAACAACTAACAAAACAGATTTACATATTCCATTCGCTAACAGCTCTGCTGTATTACGCACTACGAACAGTTCTCGATTAATATATCTCTATATATAACACGACTATTACATGTGTAGTTGGTAGGCTATACATACTATGTTTAAAATACACTTGAGTAGAAGTCGTCATATTCTATATAAGCGACCAACTTTATAATTATTTTCTTATGTAAGACAAACTTTAAACATATATGTATTTTTTATGGGGGTTTTTGCAAAATCCATTTCGTTGTAACTCGCCGCTAGATGGCGCTGCAGCACGTCAACTTATACACTGTTTCGTTTTCTTAATTTATGTACTGATAAAAAAAATGTTTATAATACATATAACAAAATTAAAATTATAGAAAGCAACAAGAAGAGTTGAAAGAGAAGTTGCAGCGTCTGGAGTCTAAAGTGCTGGTGGGGGGAGAGAATCTTCTGGACAAAGCGGACGCTCAGCGTCGTCTGCTGGAACAAGTGGCTAGTGAGCTGGAGCTGAGGAAACTTAACGAGCTGCGGCTACAGGAAGACTTGCAGAAGAAAGAGGTGAGGCTAAGAAATTTATTTTTGTAATTAATACTTGTAAATGATTTATAGTTCGCGTAGAGTGCTAGTGTATAGGAGTCGAATATAAACAATCCTTAGATTTACATATTCCATACAATTCGCTAACAGCTCTCCTGTACTACGCACTGCGAACAGTTCTCGATTAATATATCTCTATATATAACACGACACTATCACACTCAACTACTTATATGTATGTAACAGCCTGTGAAAGTCCCACTGCTGGGCTATAGGCCTCCTCTCCTCCTTTTTGAGGAGAAGGTTTGGAGCTTATTCCACCACGCTGCTCCAATGCGGGTTGGTGGAATTCACATGTGGCAGAATTTCAGTGAAATTAGACACATGCAGGTTTCCTCACGATGTTTTCCTTCACCGCAAAGCACGAGATGAATTATAATCACAAATTAAGCACATGAAAATTCAGTGGTGCTTGCCCGGGTTTGTCGTTATGGATTCGCGAAACAATGGCGTTTTGTATATCGGTGACGTTGTTATCGAAACTTTGGATATAATTATTGTGTATATAAGTAGTTGATATAGTAAGCCGAGATGGCCCAGTGGTAAGAACGCGTGAATCTTAACCGACGATCGTGGGTTCATACCCGGGCAAGCACCACTGAATTTTCATGTGCTTAATTTGTGATTATAATTCATCTCGTGCTTTACGGTGAAGGAAAACATCGTGAGGAAACCTGCATGTGTCTAATTTCACTGAAGTTCTGCCACATGTGTATTCCACCAACCCGCATTGGAGCTGCGTGGTGGAATAAGCTCCAAACCTTCTCCTCAAAAGGGAGAGGAGGCATTTAGCCCAGCAGTGGGACATTCACAGGCTGTTACGGATACGAACGGATATAAATCATAGGATATTTTCTCTAGCGTCATTTATTATATAACTAGTTTCATCGTAAGTTGCATCGGAGGATATTGTCAAAAATTGTTTTTGGGAGTAACAGTGAGGGACTAGAGAGTGTCTTTTTGTTTTCGCCTTTGAAAACGGACATCATTTGATTTGTAAATTCAATCGTTTTCAGGCAGAACGTCTGGATCTTGAAGAACGCTACTCCAGTTTACAAGAGGAAAACGCGGCGAAGACTCGAAAGTTGAAGCGAGCTGTGCAATTGCTGAATTCAGCCAAGGCTGAGCTCGCAGACCAGCAGCGAGAACAGCAGAGGGAGATGGAGGGGATCCTGGATGGGGTCAGGGCTCTTAGGAGAGAGTTGCAGTTAGCTGATTTGGTGCTCGACGCGTACATACCTAAAGAGTATCAAGTGAGTTACTTAATCAAATCATATTATGTATTAAATATTTTTGATTGAAGTAAAATTTCAAGGTTGAATTTGTGTTTTCAAATAAAAGATTTTATTTTTATTTTACAAATTGGTAGGACAGCCAATTGGATGGTAAGTGGTCACCATCGTGCAGTTTAAATCTTAATAATAAATTTTTCTTTGGAATTGAACATTTTTGCACAATACGGTCAAATCATAAACATTATGATTATATAACTCTCAATTCTCGGTTAAGTTTTTTTTATAGGTAGGTGGACTAGCTATTGTATAACCTGATGGTAATGGCCCATAAACATTGGCATCGTAAGACATATTTACCATTTCTCACATCGCTAATGCGCCACCAACCTTGGGAACTAAGATGTTATGTCCCTTGTGCCTGAAATTTCACTGGCTCGCTCACCTGGGTAGTACCGTACCAAGATGGGCCTGCATGAAGCCCTACCCCAAGTATTATAGATTAAATACTAGACCGTATTAGGTATAACATATATTTTAATATTTGCAGGCCTTAATCGAGCAGTACGTCCACTGGAATGAGCAACTCGGCGAGTGGCAAGTGAAGTGCGTCGCGTACACCGGAAACAACATGGCGCCCAGACTGCCGCCGCACAAACCGCACACACATGTATGTTGTTTTTTTACCAGCACAGGACAGTAGTGTGTTTTAAAAAAAAGTAATCAGCAATAGTCTATTTTTATTGATTAATGATGCTCATAGTGAATCCCCATAAGAAGAAATTTTAGTTAAGAACACGATATAGCCCAAGGGGTTAGTATCAAACTTGCAACTTTCAAAGCACTATTCTAAGGCTGTAGAATCCGAGGTCCTGCGCTTTATTCTCCCCAGTCATGTCCCCAGAGTGTGCTATATTCATGTATAGTGTTTTGTAATTGTTATTGCCAGTAAATAAATATGTTAATGAGTGGTGTGTGCGCAGACGGAGGCGCCCGACCTGTCGGAGCGCTACCTGACGTACGGCGCGCGGCCCGCCAGCCGCCTCGCGCCGCCGCGCGCGCACACCGCCCGCCCCGCGCGCTAGCGCCGCCCGCCCCCCGCGCCGACAATGCATACCACAGATAACATACGTCTCGATGGGGTCACGTATTCAAGGTCAAACCACAGATTATATATATATATATCTCTGTCATGTCAACTCAAGGTCAACGTTGTTTGTGTATCTTAACGTTAGAATCGACGACACAAGTCATTTACTCCCCTTGGCGTTTCGTTCATTATTTACTCGTTCTGTTTTTAGGGATGAATTGTGTTTGCGGGGTTGCTGGTTTGAAGTGTTTAAAAAATAATAACTATTATAATTTATTTCTTTTTTTTTTAGTGAAAATTTTAATTAATTTAGTAACAAATTATTTATTTGATAATAATTATTAATTGATCTCTATTCTACGCTTGAAATTTTAATGTTACTAATAATCTCAGTATTAATTTTTTTTTACATCTATTATAATAAAATTTTGGCGGGAAATTATTTTTCCTTTTATTATCTGAATTTAAAATGTGTATTTTTTTACGAATTAAGTAGAGAGTACTCTGCAGGGGCGATTGTATTGAATTTAAAAACAAACTAATTTGTGTGATAGAAGCCGCACATTTTTTATTATTACACAGAGCTAATACATATTACCAACACGCTTTTTATGGTTATCGGCCTTTATTTAAAAGTTAAAACCAATAAATGTTGGCAACAAAGAAGTTGCCAATTTTCCTTTCGTGATATTGAACGATATAGCTCTTTGTGAGAACTCGCCTTAATGTCACAGATAAAAAATATAGCTAATTCCTTTATAAAAACTATGCTAGTCACATTCCAGTGATAACTTTTAAGATAATAATGATATTATATTTATCGTATTGTAACCAACATGACACGTGGTATTTTGTGAAAAAAAAAAAACATTTTTTAATAAATATATTGTACGCAATCGATGTGTTTTACTTTAATATCCTCATAATAATAAAATATATTATCAATGTAAGTGTTTATCAATTCACGAGTGAGTTACGAAGTGCCACAGTAATGCATTGATGTACAGTCACGGACAAAAGTAACACTCGAAACTGTCACCAAACAGTCGGCCATATATATAAGTAGTTATTATTCAGCCTTTTGCCGTCCACTGCTGGACGAAAGCCTCCCCCATAGAACGCCAACCATCCCGATCTTGGGCAGTCCGCATCCATCCCGTGCCTGCCACCTTCTTCAAATCGTCGGTCCATCTTGTCACAGGGCGCCCTACACTACGTTTGCCTAAGCGCGGTCTCCACTCTAACACGTGTCGGCTCCATCGGCCATCAATGCGTCTGGAGACATGACCAGCCCACTTCCACTTCAGCGAGCTAATTCTCCGCGCGATGTCGGTGACTTTAGTTCTCTGGCGAATGTCCTCATTTCATTATATAAGTAGTTATGGTTATGCTATAAACGATTTTTTTGCAAATTCAACCTTACGCGGATTGCTTAAAATTGTTTTCACAAAACAGTGTACAAAAAGCAATTTAATTTTCAACCGAAATTAGTCGGTAGGACAAGGTAAGGCATGGAGTGGAGACGAATATTGTTTATACTGTTTATTTTTATACGATATTGAATTTTTTCAAGAGTTTGTTAAATTGTGTTCTAAACACGTATTTATAGTTTTATCTCAGCGTAAATATGTTTTGGGCGCACAATTTTGAATTTGTGCGCTCATTTTGTGCGGACCTTTCTGAGACGCTGTGTGTGGTTGTTTATATATCAATGCTGTAGGGCTATCCTGTAAGAATAAACCCGTGAAATGTCAGTTAGTGATAAGCGAAATTGACCGTTATAATCATAACATTACAAGAATACACGCGTCAAAATAGTATATCACCATAAGTCGGTTGTCAACGTTTCACGGGTGAATAATGAAGCGATTTACAGAATTGCACTAGTGGAAATAAGAACTAAGAAATAACCATTTTTCTTAATAAATACTTTTAATATAATACGATTAGGTCTAGATCTTATATAATCTATTATTATATTATGTAAATACATTATTATTAATCAACAATGATACTTATTAATAAATACACCAGTACAAGTAATAAATTTTATTATTTGTTAATTTTAATGTACTTAATATAATAACTTTTGAGAGAGATTTTAAATTTAATTAAAACAAAATATTATATATTGCTAAATCGATGACAATCCTTCAGTTCTCCTTTATCTTTTTTTATGGCGGGAAAACTATTTTTTAACAATACCAATGACGTTCTGAAACCGATTATATTTTTATTAAATCAAATACAATTTAGAAATATGTAATCATTAAATACATGTTATTTAATACATGTTAAATACATACATTAAATACAGTACATAAATAAGTATTTCTAACATTATTAAATATTTCAGTCCATTATACAAATAAAGATGTGTATGTTTTTTTATGTATAGAAGTTACCCAATTGCTTTAAAATGACGGTATACATAATCTGCCTCAAACTGCCTCGTTGGTCTAGTGGCTTGATATAAGGCCGGGGGACCCGGAGATCCTGGGTTCAATTCCCAAGTCGGGCCAATAAAAAGTTATTGGGTTTTTCTGTCAGAAAATTCTCAGTAGCAGCCCGGAGTCTGGAAGTTGGAAGTGTGTACACTCACGTGCCTCAGAAAGCATGTAAAGCCGTTGGTCCTGCGCCTGAACTCTTTCCGGTCGTGTCGGATTGCCGTCCCATCGGATGATGAGAATTAGGGAATAGAGAGTGCACCTGTGTTTCCGTACATACTTGTGCACTATAATATCTCCTGCGCAGTTGGCTAATCTCTCTTGAGATTGGCCGCCGTGGCCATTATTATACATAATCAACTCGGTATATAGGAAATAAATCTGTCTGTGTTTAATTACTGTTTACAGTTCATCTCGTGCTTGTTTAAGGAACGTTGACGTATTTAAGACACGTACGAAACGATTTGCTTCCTCGTTTCTGATACGCATTGCCAAGTTCTGGAATATCCTCCCGACCTCCGTTTTCTCCACCACCTACAATATGGGTACCTTCAAGTGAAGAGTGAATAGGCATCTTCTAAGCAAGCGCGCTCCATCTTAGACTGTACCTCACTTTCCATCAGGTGTGATAACAGTCAAGCGCTAGCCTATACATTTAAAAAAAAACCTACAAATCCTCATTAGAACAGAGTGTTGTAATAACCTGAAAAATAGCAGTTCTCTCGGATTTTGTTTAGAGTGAAAGTATGTTCCTTTGTTTGCTCTAAAAAATTAAATACATTTAAGTATATTTTTAAAAGGAATTTCTCCGCCCACTTGTGCCGCCCAAATACAACATTTGCGTGCATTATACGCACGTATAGTACGCGACCACTCGTTCACCGCTGGGCTGGACACCATCGCTGCAATCCACCGCCTCAGATCCTAATAATTCATGACCTTGCGATGCTTCACAATCGAATGTGACATTTAAAATTAAACACAAATACAACCCCCAAAAAGAGATTATTTGAATAATCGAAATTATTGAATCTGCCAAGGTTATAAAAGTAAACGTTGCACGTTCAGAAACAAAAAATGTTTTAATAATTATTTCTAAAACGGAAAATAAGCAAATGTTTGCGATTTCTCAACTATATTAATAAAAGATCAAATCTTGAAATCTTAAAAAGACAATGTTACCAAAAATAGATAATATTATTATTGACGGCATATCTTACTGCATCCGCAAGAAGATTATTTTTTATGGCAAGGGAGGCTGCTAAAGAAAATGGATACTTATTTTGCTGGACGTCGTACATAAGCGTGAAGGTACACAACATATTATCATTAATAAAATAAAAGTGGTATAAAAAATATTATCTCTCTAGTTATTTTTGCATGTTTTTGTTTTCTTTTATTGTTTTTTATAAATCTAAGGTATTTTTATTTCAAATTTATTTTAATTAAAGTTGTTTGGGGTCACCCGGTAGTAATGGTACTGTTAGACTTCAAAACAAACCGGAACACAACAATACCAAGTACTGCTGTTTTGCGGTAGAATATCTGGTGGGTGGTACCTACCCAGACGAGCTTGCACAAAGCCCTACCACCAGTAGCTTTGCTGCTTGCTTTGATGTGCTTTTCCAAATAAATAAACAAAAAAATATATAATTTTTATCCAAGCCAATACATACACAAAGAAGCGTTACGGCTGCAATCTCAATCCTGGGTTCAAATCCAATAAAAATTTATTCAGTTTTCCTGTCGAATATTCTTAGTCTGGAAGTTGGAAGTGTTGATACTGCGGTTGTACTTTCCAGTCCAGAGCGAATAGAGAGCACCTGTATTTGCTGGCAGTTGTCTAGTCTCCCTTGAGACTGGGCGGACATCAACGTCAAGTCTCCCAAAGGTTTGCCAAGAAACAACCCATGAATTAATAAAACAACAAATGTCTTTGTACAAATCACAATTTATTTAACTATATACAACATCGCTCATTCGTACAAAATAACATTATAGGAAACCGATCAAACTTAAATTATAAACAACATTTTAAAACTATCATACTCTCAGTGTCGACTCTGACTCACTGACTGACTAACTATATTCACACTGACTCAACGGCCTTGGGATGAATATGACATCAAATATTACATACAGTCAATTCCAATGGCAGTAAAGATAAGCAAACAAACTCGACTTTGAATTAACGTGACGTCATCGGTCGAATATAATCTGTGATATTCACTATGAAATCATTAAAAAAAAATACGTTTTCAATATTGAAATCGATATCGGTACTAATAAGTTAAATAAAAATGTATATAAGTAGTTGAGTGTAATAGTGTCGTGTTATATATAGAGATATATTAATCGAGAACTGTTCGTAGTGCGTAATACAGGAGAGCTGTTAGCGAATTGTATGGAATATGTAAATCTAAGGTTTGATTATCTTTACTCCTCTTGCTATTGGAATACATTATATAAATAAAAAAAAAATCTTCAACATTTTAATTTATACCTTAATTGTATATAAGTTGGTCACTGTAACTAAACAGCAGGGATGAATTTTACAAACATCGCGCCATTGGAAAGCTACTTCACGTCATCGATACGCCAAAAACCTCATTTATTATTCTTTTTTTAAAACGATCACAAATATACGAAATACTTTTTTTTTTTAATTAAAACTAATACAAAAAATCAATCACTAAAACTTAACTTGGATGATAGACGAATGACGTCATGAATATTTAAATGAACACCCGTGAGTGCTGCCGTCCAGAGCGATCGTTCTAGAAAAGGACATCACTGCTATTTAATAAAGTATTCCCATTCTGTAGTAACTCTGAAGGAACGATTTTAACTCAAGTGATATGCGACATTGAATCTAATAATTATAAAATTTAAATGGTAAACGAGTTAAAATAGCGTATCAACGTATGTCGGTTGTCACATTTCACGGGTGACGCAGTCAGTTTTTTTTAACGAATGGTACTGCTGACCTTGTAACATTTCCGGACAAAGGTCTCAAGTTAAAGAATAGGAACATAAATAAATTATTCAATTCCTTATGCGGATATACAGTAGGGTCGTAATAATTCGAACAAGATTATATTAAGCTCAAGAAAATGTAAATTAATTTAGAAAAATTAAGATTTAATTAATGTTCAGTACTCAATTACCTCACTACCGTGAAACATTTATTTTGTGTTGTGTTCCGGTTTGAAGGCAGAGTGAGCCAGTGTAACAGGCATAAGGGACATAACATCTTAGTTACCGAGGTTGGTGGTACATTGGCGAGTACATTGTAAAGAATGGTTAATATTTCTCACAGCGCCAATATATATGGCCAGTTGTGATTTTACCATCAGTTAGCCATTTACCGGTATGCCTACCTATTTCAAATAGCAAATAGAAAAAAAAACAATGTTCGGTCATCTAAAATATTTTAAGGACACCCTACTGTACGTAATACGAAAAAAAACTTGTCACATTAAAAAAAGATAATCTTATAAAAAAAAATTAGAGATGCTGGCGTTGCATTACATTTACTTTAACGATTTCACTTTAAAACAAATATCATATTTAATTTAACTTAACGTACATACGTCATAATAGAACTCGCAAAAATCATAAATATAACACACCAATCGACGTACAAAAAAAAAATCATCGACATTAAAAGTTTTTAAGTATTTTACTTGTTGTCAAAAGATGTCATATTAACTGTCAAAAGATAAAAATATGGCGCGAAAACTTTTTGCCTTACTGTCATAAGATAATGGCGCGAAAACTTTTTGCCTTGCTGTCATAAGATAATGGCGCGAAAACTTTTTGCCTTGCTGTCATAAGATAATAGCGCGAAAACTATTTACCTTGCTGTCAAAGATATAATGGCGCGAAAGCTATTTGACGTGTGTTGTGACGTGTCAAACTAAAAAAAAAAATAGAACATTGGAAATACTCAACGACATAATCGTTTCACCCACACGTTACATATATGACTTAAATTTATTTCTTCTAAATATTTTGAACGATTCTCTAAAATTTATTGACTTGCCATACTATATACAATATGAAATAAAAGAAAACATTGAATTTACAATAACACGAAGATTTAAAACGATTGTTTTTTTTTTGTCATATCTGTAATTTTATTATCATATATATGAGCTAGGCCTGCAACTTGCGGCCTCGCTCGCGTCATAATTCCGAATCTCTTTTTTCAAAAATGAAGGACTTTCATACAAAATTTCACCCCTTTACTACCTCAGGGATTAAATTTTCAAAAACCCTTCTTTAGTGTTTGCATACTGCGTAAAAGGAAACCGTATAAGGAAATGTGCAGTTTCACGTTGCTAGCTTCTAGCAGTTTGAGCTGTTTTGATATGTCAGTCAGTTATTTATATATATATATATATATATATATATATATATATATATATATATATATATATATATATATATATATATATATATTAGTGTGCGAATAATATTTTATATTGCAAATAAAAATATATATATAATAAAACTTAAGTCTAAACTTAAAGTCGGGTATATTTTCTTAATAAAACAATGAAAGTTTTAATTATATAGAAATTCATTTAAGAAAGATTAACCAAACTAAAAATGACTAAGAAAACTAAAAATGTCCGATATCTTTGAGAATAAATCACCTTGATCCCCATCTGAATGTTATATTTTATAGAACAAGTTGACTAATAAATCTAGCAAATGAAACTCCGACAGCTACGTTAGCACTTCGATATCAGACCATAGACACGAATATTGTACAGAACTTGACATACCATAGATTCAAACATATTTACATTTAGCCGAGTCTCTACTATGATTATAGAGACGAGTTTTGGAAAACTCAGTTGAAACAAAGTTGATTTCGCAATTGAATATTATGTCTTAAATAAAGGTTACAATAAAAAACAAATTGTTCTTAAATTGTTTTTTATGTGTAAACATTTCAGGGCTCGGTACACGGGAGGGGTAACCCTCACCCCGTATAACTGAGACTTCGAGCGTCAGATGAAGTCAGCGTAAGATCAGTATACCCTATTCCAATTGGAGGAGAAAAGGTAATCAAAACCTTAGATTTACAAATTGCATGCGATTTGCTAATCGTT
Organism: Nymphalis urticae; assembly: GCA_905147175.2. Classification (NCBI taxonomy): domain Eukaryota; kingdom Metazoa; phylum Arthropoda; class Insecta; order Lepidoptera; family Nymphalidae; genus Nymphalis; species Nymphalis urticae. The sequence continues at coordinate 2,846,191 of LR990009.1, forward strand.
CTGCTGTATTACAATCCTTGATTAATTTACCTTTATTTAAAATACAAAACTATTCCACTTAAATATTTATAACCAAAATAATTTAACTTCCGAAATTTCGATTACAAATTGAAAATGCCATTTTTTCGCGAATCCATAGTATAATTATTATACATAATTCGGCGGCAAAGTTATTTATTTCGGTTTACTCCACTTGTTATGTGTTGACCACGCAACCGTAAAACCGCAGTGGCACGTGGAAACCGCCATCTTAGAAAGCTTCGTTCCATCGTATATTCGAACCATACCGATGTATTATTATTAAATTTGTAAAATTATAATTCACTTTTGTAACTAACATTGTGATGAGGAAGGATGAAAAGCATGTAACTAGAAGGGTGATGAGTATAAATGTCGATGGATATAGGGGATGGGGGAGGCCGAAGAAAGTGCGAATGGATTGCGTAAGAAAGGGGTAAGTGATGACGAGAGAGAGAGAGAGAGAGAAGTGGAAGGAAAATACATGTCGTGCCGACCCCACGTAGTGGGATAAGGGTAAGAGAAGAAGATTGCACGATTATCACGTAGTAATAATTTTATATTAATAAAAATATTTTAAACAAAATATCGGTCTCATTGCACCCTCGACGTGCTTATTTCACGTGTGGCTAGAGTAGGCTTTAGTTATTGTTAGTGCGTTAATGTAAGAAATACACGAACACACCAATTCTCGTCAGCACGTTGGTACACACCATTTTTTTATCCCACACCACCCATCATTCTTATTTATCTGTATTTAAATTCCAATACTTTTTAATTAGACAACTGCACCGATCCATTCGCTGGTTTTCGTATATCATTTTCAAATACTTGTTAAATAAAAATACTGTTAAATAAGCTATACATATTAAAAACGCGACAAAACCGAGTTTAACCTTCGACACATTCGTCCATCTGTATGTTATCATTAAACTCAGAAACAGTTTAGACTAACAACATTTAGGATAATACGCTTAAAATTATTTCATATCGATAAATTTATTTACATTTCAATGTCATGAATATTGATCGGACTGGCATGCCAATTAGTATATTGTTATGCCAGAAATATTAAAACTGTACAAAGTATTAATTGGGAGCGGATGAAAGATATGTGAACTAGGGATGAGATCTACTTGCAAATTTCAATTTCAGGGTCAGCAAAACAGTTTTATTTTTAATAGGCAGACTGGCAAATGTGGATAGAAAGTGGCAATGTAAGAAATATTAACAATACGATGTTAGAATGGGTGATGAGTGGGTGGTACCTACTCAGACGGGCACAGACCTACCACCCAAGTTTTATATGAAACATTTATCGGCTCGAGGGTGAGCCCCTCGCTGTCTGCTCCCCTAAACAAGTGTGACGCGTAAACTATGAATTCCGTTGCTGTATATTCATTATAATAGTAAGATATAAAGATTAATTTTAACGAAACTATTTATTTTGGTTTATTTTACTTAAATGTATTAATTTGCATTCTTTAAATATAAATTCATTAAATAACCATTAATATCGACATTTCACATACGCAAGGTCGATAAATTCTGGTGTATCCACACTCGCGTGTCTTATAATTATAAGACACGAAGTAATAGGACGCCGTACTTCAAAGCGAGAATAGGACATTTTCAAAACCCTTTTAGCTCATACAAATAATAAAAGCATAATATATATATATATATATATATATATAAGATATAGGAAGTTCAACTAAGTTACAATTTATATATATATAAATATATCTTAAAAAGTGTCAATTTTTTTTGTTACATTATACATTTTGAACCACGACGCCTCAATGCTTTCGATATAACAGTCATTATTTGGAACAAACTACCGTCATATACAGGGTGTTCGAATCGATTACATATTTGTGACAGCACTGCAACCGTTTAGTTTATCAACTGGGACGGTATTGAGATGCCTTAGGGCGCGTCTACCATAGTTACCAAATGGAAGCGATGCGTTAGGTCGTTTATTGTATAAACAATTTCGTCACTTGAGACCTTTTAACTTTGATAGCTTTAAATTCCTCTAATCTCGTAAAACGACTAATCAAAAGCCCTAGCAAGAACCTTCTTGAATAAAGTATTAGTAGTTTTCTATTTTTAACTTGAACAACTTTGCTGTAGCGATTTTTGTCTTGAATTAATCCAAAAAACTAAATATACAGTTCAGCGATAAAAGCCACGAATGAATATTTTCATTCTTCTAAATATAACCATAGACAATAACACAAAAACACCTTTAATCATATATATATATATATATATATATATAACTCACCCTTCACGAGATAAGATTTAAGACATCCCCGAACCGAACCAGTTATAGAGTCAACGGTACATTACAATCGTCATACAAAATTCTTTACATACAAGTAGTTTAACGAAAGCGATCCAATTGAAAAAAATTTATATACAAACCGACAGACAACAATAATATTATTAGAATCCGTGATAAACTCTGCTCAGACAATTTCAACCACAAGAGTCATTTATATATTTTAATCATGTTCTTAGAAATATTATATATAAACAATATATGTTTAAAATTGTATATATATAGCTTATCTCTGAAAGAGATTTCTCTTATACGTAGAACGTGTGTGTTAATAATAGCTTATCGCAAACACGAGAAGAGAAATGACAACTAAACATGTTTGACCTTGAGTTGACGCGATACGATTGGTCGAGATCTTGAATAATATATAATACCCGTCAATAAATATTGCAAATCGATCTTTGAAAAGAGTCGATCGGCTAATTTCAGTTTTGTAGAGCGCTATCTCTGTCGCGCACTACCTATGTGACGTTGCTCAGTCGTTGTTGAACTGCGGTAGAGTGCGGTCGCGTCTAATATATATATATACATAGAGTTGTTGCAAGTTTTAATAATTTAAAGTTTTACGGTGGTATCGTGGCAGTTCACATCGCGGATCACAACAAATTTGTTGAAAGACCCCCCAATTCAAACATCATTTCACTCAGACACGAAATTTCAGTTGACTCAAAATTGACGGAAGCCCAGATATACGATTTTATATGTCACCAAAAGGAGAGGTTAACGGGGTTTTCCGTGGACGCGGTGCTTTTTGAACATGTGCACACTGTGTTGCAATGGTCATCATATCACCAAGCCCATATCTTAACTGAAAGGCCTGTGTGTGTGTGTGTGTGTGTGTGTGTATGTGTGACATTTTAACAATAGGTATTTCTTATTAATATGTTGTTTGTTACGTATATATATAGTACTACATCTGTAACTTTAAAAAAAATACATCAACATGACACAAAAATGATCTTTTTATTATATTATTCCATTATTTCGAAAGAATGTATGGACAACAATATATACATATTGCACTTTAAGCAAATTACACTCACTCCGGTTCGAATCAACACGTGTAATTGATCATCTTCCGGGAAAATAAATTCGGTTCACATTTTGATATTCTATTGTTTATGACTTAAATACTACAGACATTGAACATGCAAGGCCAAACCTTACAGAATGGTGTATTTTATTCAATAACACAAAAACTCATAATTGTTTTAACAACTCCTAATAGATCCCGGGATGTTAGTGTTTCGTGCGACAGAGATAGCGCTCTACGAAACCGACATTAGTCGATTGTCTCTTTTCAATGGTCGATGTGCAATATTTATTGACGAGTACTATATATTCATTCATTTGCTGTCACAGTTTTGTAAGTAAAATTAAAGTGTAATATAAGTAGTTAAGTGTAATAGTGTCGTGTTATATATAGAGATATATTAATCGAGAACTGTTCGTAGTGCGTAATACAGCAGAGCTGTTAGCGAATTGTATGGAATATGTAAATGTAAGGTTTGTTTGTTTTGAATAATATAACCCCAAGTTTCCGACTTCGCAAAGTCCAATAAACAACATAGGGCAAGGTTCGTTTCTTTAATAAAATTCCGTTAATATTTTTAATTATAAATACTAATTTAAAAAAATGTATATAACTTCTAAATACGGCATATCATTCAACAGATATATATGAATATATATACTAATAAATTAGGAAATGTATTCTTTCTAACCCCTAACTGGACTACTAAACCGGTATACATAGAATGCGTAATGCGCGTATCGGAGATTTTATTATGTAATATTTTTATACAAGTAGCTATCCATATAAATGGTAAAAACATAATATTATCATTTATCAACAATGCAATAGATAACCAAGAATTATTATTATTATTTTTAATTTTCATACGCATATTATCACGAATATTGGACATCTTATGCTAAGTTATCTATAAACCATAGATTAAAAAATAAATATGGTGATATAATAACCCAGTTCTTTAAGCTGGTGGTAGGTGGTCACCATCGGTCATAGATTGCATCGCCATTAGCTCTGTGATTTTTTAGTCTTATGTATAACACTTTCAAATGTCCCTTGTGCCTGTTATTACTAACTCGGCTATTTTTTTTAGGTTGGAACAGTTTCGTTAAACGACATATAACTTATCATAGACTCAATGCCCACTAGTGGGATAGAATGGAAATGGTTCCGTTAACACATTCGCTATCAACTTGATTAGTGATATAAATAAAACAGACAAAATGTGGTATTTGTATTTCAAATAAACCATTTGGCGCATCTTTAAATATTTTTTTTTAAATCGACGCTTATTTAGTCTGTGACTTGGGTTCAAAATATTTAATTCTAAATTTAAATTCTTAAGATAACATACTTATCTATAATTTGCTTTAAAAAAAATCCATTACAATTTCGATTGCATTACACAATAATTCTACTTAATTTAAATTGAAAAAAAAATACCTTTGCATTAAAAATATAAAAAAAAACGAACAAAGCAACGGTAAATAAATATACAGCCATCGTTATCCGTTTAAAATATGAATGACAATTCAAATACCACATTTCGGCACTAACATCACAATTGTTGTGCACTAGTATTGTGCTGAGCCTTACCTAAGGCTGTATCCGTTTCGTCGCGGTCACGACGCATGCGCAAACGTCTGTGACGGTTACGACGTCATCATATCGTTCACCGATGACGTCGTGACGGAACTCCCCTTTAATAAATCGTTTATATCCCGCCGGAACATAGAGAGGTTCTGCGTGAATCTGAAATTGATGAAAATGACTGCGTCAGTTGAGATTTTGATAGGGAGCAGGTGGAGGGAAGATGAGACGAGTTAGGGAGTTTATTGTCCGTTGACAATTTGCTGTTTCGTCCTAGAAGCCAGAGCATGGTTTTATATTTTAGGTTAAGCTCATCTCTATTGGATTTAACATGATTTTTCCAGGTTAGTCTGCGTCCCAAATGGAGGGCAAGGTTTTAACTATGTCTGAGTGGGGAAGTATGTTAGAAGGTAGAATGGATGTGGAATCTCACTTATCACGATTCTTCGAGAGGAGATTCCTCTCGATACCCTGCATCAGCCCGTTGAACCAGTGCGCGAGCTGCGCCTGCTTGTCTCGCGGCTGCTGCGCGATCAGCTCGGCCCGGAGACGCCCGAAGTGCTCCTCGTTGAGCAGCACCAGCCCCAGCAGCGGCCGCGACATGGACCACTGGTTGCAGCGCTCCTCGAACATCACCACGTTCAGCACCTGGGGTTATACGTATACGAGGTATATAGTAATTAGGCAGACGAGCAAATGGACCATTTGATAGGAACTGCTTACCAAATATAATAAAAAAAAAATCTTGTTTAAAAAAAAATCAACAATGAGGATCTTCTGAATCGTGACCGTTTCGATGAGATATGGAGTGGGTGGTACCTACCCAGACGGGCTTGCACAAGTCCCACCACTAAGTAGGTCGCGTCGTCCAGCTCGTTTACAAGAGCGACGCATCGCTACGGATGTCCAACACTCACCGTGGCCAGCAGCTGCTGCATGATCTCGGGTCGGCGCTGCAACACCTCGATGAACATGTTGCTGGTCTCGGGCGGCGGCTGGCGCGGGTTCGGCACCTTGTTACTCGCTGCAACAGTTCACAAGTGTTAGATATCGCTGCCTCGTCGCTCTTGTGGCTAGATTATAAGCCACAGACCTTGGGGTCTTGGGTTCCAAGCCCGTTTATAACAAAATAAAAATCGGGTTTTACTGTTGAAAAAATCTCACTAGCAGCGTCGTAGTTTATAAATAGGCAGTGATTACATTCCCGTGCCCCGGAAAGCACGGAAATCTTCCTTTCCCGACCCTGACCTATATCCAGTCGGCTTATGAGAGTGATCGAACAGAGAATACACTTGTGTTTGCGCACACACTTGTGCACTATCATTTCTGTTTATACAGACATACATACACTTTACTTTACTGTACACCACAAAGAGTAAAAAAAAATACAAAACATGGATACAGCCTAAATAAAAGTAGCATACAATTTTGGCGACCTTATCGCTACATAGCGATCTCTTCCAGGCAACCAACGGAGTAAGTGATAATTCATAGGATATGAGGTGCATATATATATATATATATATATATATATATGTATATACATATAGATAAATAGCCTAAGGCGGTGTCCTAATTGTGAGCGATCGTACGATGGCGTTTTTCATTTCACAATCAAATTGGTCGTGCGATGACCTAACAGGAGTCTTAATAGATCGCGCGATGTCGATCGAGTGTCAAATCTCTTATAAATTTTCATAATGTAAATATTCTTATGTAATAAACACAAAAAAATTGCACAACGCGCATTGCTGACAAGATTCGATTCCCGCTTGACAAACATTTAGATACCAAGCTTGCATCGTGTGAGACTTGTTGCCTTGATTACATGATCGCACGATCAAACGCATCGTACGATCGTTATTAACCATTTTATGTGCTCGCACTTTTTATTGCGAGATTACTTGCGAGGTTCAAATAGGACACTCTGATGAAATCTGTATGTTTGAACGAACGACCTTCGCCAATTAGGACAACGCCTAATATAGTAACGTATGACCTTCCTTGGGGTTCAGGCTTTATTCATACTAAAATTCATCGTAATCAGTTCAGTGGTATAACCGTGAAAGCATAACAAACAGACAGACAAAATTACTTTCGTTTAATAATATTAGCACATTTATATATATAGATGAAAATCTTACATTTCTGTACGAGCTGCTTGAAGAGGTACGTGACGATGTGGTCCAGGGTCGCGCAGCACCCAGTACACACGCTGGTATCTGAAAACCATAAACATATAAATAATAATAAAATTCAAGTTTGATTTCAAAATAATTAAATAAAACCAAAGTAATACCTGGTGGTAGAGCTTTAGCTTTGGTACCACCAAGTCGCGACACATAGTCTAAGCACCGGCACTTAGTATTTCGCGTTCCTGTTTGAGGGCTGAGCGAGCCCGTGTACCAACGGGCACGTGTGACGTCACATCTTACTCACCGAGTGTGATGTCGCGTCGACGTTTAAAGAGATGGCTAATATCACTCACAATTAAATTAGTGCCAATGTCTATGTCTAAGAGCCGAGATGGCCCAGTAGTAAGAATGCGTGAATCTTAACCGACGATCGTGGGTTCAAACCATGGCAAGCGCCACTGAATTTTCACGTGCTTAATTTGCTTGCTTAATAAAATAATAATTCATCTCGTGCTTTACGGTGAAGGAAAATATCACGAGGAAACCTACATGTGTATTCCACCAATCTGCACTGGAGCAGCGTGGTGGAATAAGCTCCAAACCTTCGCCTCAAAAAGGGAGAGGAGGCCTCTAGCCCAGCAGTGGGACATTCACAGGCTGTTACGGTTATAGTGTTGATGGAGACTTGTGACTCACCGAGCGCCGTGAGTCCCTCGGAGATGGAGGCGAGGATGTAGAGCGTCACGTCGGGCTGCAGCGACGCCAGGAACGGCATGTGGTCCTGCGCCAGCCGCTCCAGCAGCACGTAGTACGTCTGCGACAGCTTCGGGTAGTCCTGCGGACACATCCTTACACGTGAGGAGAGAGAGATAGAGAGAAAGAGAGAAGATATACGTATATTTATAAACTAACAGTACATTTATTCTTACATCTATATGCATTCAAATTAGCACATATTTGATAATATTTCCAATTACCCCTCCAATAAAGCGTATAGCTTGTGTTAGGGGGGGGGGCAATAGGTAACTATAACTTAGTACTTACCAATAACGCGTGAATATTAAACGATGATCGTGGGTTCAAACCCGGGCAAGCACCACTGAATTTTCATGTGCTTAATTTGTGATTATAATTCATCTCGTGCTTCACGGTGAAGGAAAACATCATGAGGAAACCTGCATGTGTCTAATTTCACTGAAATTCTGCCACATGTGAATTCCACCAACCCGCATTGTCCAAACCTTCTCCTCAAAAATAGGAGAGGAGGCCTATAGCCCAGCAGTGGGACATTCACAGGCTGTTACGGTTACTTACCAATAAATCGCTTTGCGGTATACTCAACAGTAACTTGGCGAACATGTTCAATGCGTTGTCTAACGCTTCGTCACCGTATAATCTGAAATTTAAATATATTAATTTAATTTTTAATATTAATTATTGTCAGTGAAACTATCCCACAGTTGGGCAGATATCTCCTCTCCTTTTGAGACCGTATATATTATTCCATGTTGCGCTTTAAAGCAGATTAGCCAATATGGCTTGGTTTTAGGGACTCCATTAAAGCATGTTTGCTTAGATTTTTTATTTATATATATAGGCTAGCTCTTGACTTTTCACACCTGATGGAAAGTGAAGATATAGTCTAAGGTGGGAGCGCGCTTGCCTAGAAGATGTCTATTCACTCTTGACTCGAATAACAAGGGGAAACCGGAGGCCGAGAGGGTATTCCAGACCTTAGCGGTGCGTATCAGAAACGAGGAAGCAAATCGTTTCGTAAGTGTGTGCAGTACAGGGACAGGTAACGTAGTAATTACACTGGCTCACTAACACTTCAAACCGGAACACAACAATACCAAGTACTGCAATAGAATATCAGATAAGTGGGTGGTACCTACCCAGACGAGCTTGCACAAAGCCCTACCATCAGTTAAATAAAAAAACTCCGAATAACCGTCCCAGCGGATTATAAGAGTGAGAAAATAGTGTATTCGCGCACACAATTCAGCACTATCTCTTACACAGTTCGCTCATCTCATTTCTAAAATCATCATCCTAATTAATATTCCATTCGAAAGTGAATTTGTTTGATACGCTTACACGTTTCAACTATTCAACGTATCGTAACGTTACAACCCCCCCCCCCCCATTACTAAGTGAACACGCCCTACCTGAACACTCCGAAGTTGGCGTAGTTCCCGCAGAGGGCCGCCTTCAGTATCGTGAAACACAGCGATATACCCTTCAGCTTCATCGTGTACATTTGCTTTTTATTCACATCGATGGTCAATATTCTGCTGCCTGGTGAAAATATATATATACATATAAATATTATATTAGTAATGGAGTCGACGAGTCCCACGCGGACGTCTTTCATCGCTGGACAATGGCCTCTTCTATTTATGAACTTTATTCACCACGACGATCCAATGCTGTTCTGGACACCCATGCAGGTTTCCTTCCTCACCGTATGCGCATATGATGTTGGAGAGCTCCCTGAAGAGCAGGATGCCGTTGGGCGAGCTGACGTCGAACTGGAGACGCTGGTTCCTGTTCTGCGCCAGCTCGGCCGCCAGCTTCAGCGCCGGAGTCGTCACCGCGGGCTCCGTGTACCACAGCTCTATCCCGCGGAGCACCAGCTTCAGGTACACCGGGTAGCTAGCGGACATTGACACTATATTTCGGAACACGAGACAAAGCAATCCAATGCTGTGTAGATTTGAGGCATTTTCAGTATCTTGTTTTTATTTTATACTGTTCACTGTCTTGGGTTCCCCACTGTTTTCGACACGAATGGTGGGGAACAATTTCAACCAGGGGAGGATCTTAAATAAGAGACATTTGTATTGTGGATCAGGCGCAGGACCAACGGCTTTACGTGCTTTCCGGGGCACGGGAGTGTATACAATTCCAACTTCCAGACTCTGGGCTGCTACTGAGAATTTCCGACGGAATATCTAAATAACTTTGAGCTTTTTTTGGTATATTATTAAATATTCTGATGTACATTATGTGACAATTCTTTTGAAAAAGAGCACAGTGGCAAGGTGAGATCAATATACTGTGTGTTAGGTCTTATATGTAGCCACTAGACCAGTGTTTCCCAACGTGAGGCCCACGCCCCACAGGGGGCAATTTGATAGTTAAGGGGGGCAATTTAAAAATGGACTTGAAACGACTTTAACCCTTTAGCTTTGGGTTATTTAAATGCAAAGGCAAATTCTTAACAAAATGCTGTAAATAATTATTCGGTATAATTTCGTTTGACGTTACCAAAATATCAACTGGGTAATTAAAGTCGTCAAGTAAACTTCGTCGGGGATTCACCACAATTTCACAGCGATTTCTTCCTAAAACTTATCATTTATATTACTTAAGGGAACAAAACAATTTTTAAAGGTTAAAAATGATGTATGGGGCATACAAATTTTAGAAATGTTAAGGTGGGGCATGGCCTAAAAAAGGTTGGGAAACACTGCACTAGACCAACGGGGCAGTCATCATATATAAAGATACATTAATCGAGAACTGTTTCAATAAGTCCATTATAGAATTCCTATTATATAATTTCTTATTATACATTAGAATTATACAATTCCTGAGCATTAAAGAGAATTTAAAGTATTCATACATCCAGTCGAAGAGCATCATGTAGGTGGTTTTCGTGTTGAAGGCGAAGGCGAGCCCCCGGAGGTCCCTCGCGAGCCCGATGTACGTCTTCTTGGCGTCCTCCGACGCGTACACGCTGTCTCCGGGGCCCAGCAGCACCAGCAGGCTCTCGAACGCGGCTGTCGGCAACGCAATCGAACAATGAAACCGTAACCGGTTAGAGAGGAGCAAGTACTGAGAATAAGGCGAGCAAAAATGATATTAAAAATAAACTTTATAAAATATTATATAACGATAATAATTGATTTGTTTTGCGCATACATACAAACTATTTTTTTTATACCGTATTTTTTTTTTTTTTAAAAAAGAAAAATATTAATGGCTGTTTTTTATCAGCTATACTAGTAGTATTATTATTCAACCCTGTGTTAGGAGTGAGGATGACATTAGTCCAAGGGTTTAGGATCGATCCTGCGATTTTTTTTACATCATTAACTTTAAATTAATGCACTATCTACAACAATGTTACAATGATTTGTCGTTAGAAGTTAAAGATTTAAATATAATATCCTGGGACATTATTCACACGGCCATCTGATCCCAAACTAAGCAGAGCTCGTACTATGGAAACCAGACAACTGATATACTACATATACTAGTTTTCTTTTGTAAATGCATACTTATATAGATAATTATACCCAGACTCAGGATATGTTCATGCACATAAATATCTGTCGTGGGTGGGAATCAAACCCACAAGCTTCGAAGTTAAAGGTTATCTACCAACCACGCCAACCGGCTCGGTTATCGACGTTTTAAACTATAGTGGAGACTATATTAAAGAGCCTTTGAGATAATTGTCTAAATAAAATATACTAAGATATTTCATATACTTTCTTTTCATTATGTATTCTATATTTTAAAATGTTATTAGTGAAATCTATTGAGTAATGTTCGTATTAGATTTCAGACACTTCTGTGTGAGGGTTTGTTCTGACTGGCAAAAAGCCAATCTGGGTACATTCCTCCGTACCCGAGCTTATCGTTCTTGGCAAACTGAAAGGCCAGGGTTATACTTGACCCAGTGCATGTCAAAGGGCACTTTAAGTCCAATAGTTAGTGATTCTAATAATAGATGGCGCTATGAACTAATTTATTAAAAACATAATAGTATCGAAATCTCGAGTTAACTGTACACCGACACCGGCCAGTGCCCTGCCATAGACGCTATGGTCGGCGTACCGGTGAGCGGCATCATGAAGGCGTGGAAGCGGTCCTCGTCCTCGCCCAGCTCCACCATGAGCAGGCGGCCCAGCGCGCTGTACAGCCGCGAGCGGCAGCGCATCTCCGCAGACCCCGCGCCCACGCCCAGGAACGGGAAGTGCTCCGCCTGGGGGGGGACGCAATCATAAACTTCGACTTCACCTTGCTTCGTACTAAATTTTACCAAAGCTGGCTCAGTGCTTTAGACGTGAAAGAATTCATTTATATATTAGAATCTCTGAAGATGTGTCACGGTTAACATTTATATAGACAAGAAATGCAGAAAGCTAAAGTTTATGTATATATGTACTATATACATTATATATAACAAAAAACTCCCGTACAAAATTTCATGCTTCTTGGTATATCGGTTAAAGTAGTACAGTTTATGTCAGTCACGTTATCCCCTCCCAGATACCAATCCACCCCCACACTGAAGTATGTACTGACCGTGTGATGCGTCAACATAAACTGGACCTCCTCCAGCTTGACCAGTTTCCTGACGCAGGAGTACCCGCCGCTGAGGTCGCTCAGCAGCGAGAGGGTCTTCGATATGATCGCCTCCGAACCGCCCCAATACTTAAGGTTCGTTATACTGGAAATATTATTATATTATATTAATAAACATTTACTACTGGCCCTACTGGTGATTCGTTTAAGCAATGCTCTGTCTTTTTCTTTCATATGACAAATCATTCATGTCAGAAAGAGATAAATTCGCTGTTTAACGTAATAGTCTATCTAATTATTCAATTTCATTTAATTCTTTAATTATAATTTTCAACTTGTAATGGTATTAATTTAAATATTATTATTATTTATTATATAATATTATCTATTACACAGTTATGTAAGACGAATGCTATGGTTTCCTATAATTAACGGAACACATAGACATATAATTTGTGTTTTTTTTAAATATATTTTTTTTATTTTAATTAAATAACCATATTAGATCAGAAACAAAACAAAATGTGAACGATAATAACTGCTATAGTGTAAAACTGATGCGGTTATTATATTCGTATGCAGTAATGTATGTTTGTGATGCGTACTCCTAGCTGGAGATGGTTAGCTTTGACCTTGAGTTGGCATGACGTCATTGGTCGAGATAAAACAATCTGTGGTATTCATTGCGTTTTTAATATCAGCGAAGTCGTTATCGGAACTTTGGAAGTAAAGTTAAATGTCATAGTGATGTTTTCTAATTAATATTATCAACCGATCATAGTGTAATTTTTTTATTTTTTTTACTTGTTTTCAACAGCGTTTCAAAAATGGTTGTACAGTTATTACTCATTACTGAAGTAAGGCCAAATATGATTACAATTTTATAATACGAAGCTTCAGAAAAAATAAAAGTTAAGACATAGTATAAGTATTAATATTTACAGTAAAAATAATAAAATAAAATATAAACATTCTTGCTTAATATTAATGCAAGAATTCGCATGTATTATTTGTGTTTGCGTTCACTCGTTTGTGTATGTGTGTATTTGTGTGTGTATGTGTGTGTTTGTGTGTGATTATTCACTTTATTTTTTACGTATTTACACACACTTACACTGATACACTTTATATTATTAAGTATTCAATAAATTGTAAATATAAGTTATTCACACATTACGCCCGATTAATGTTCCTGGCAAAAAAACAACCTATTTTACAGAGGTTGCCTGGAAGAGATAAGGAACTGTAAGTGATAAGGCCGCCTTTGTATTTTCTTTTTATAGAATAAGTAGGCGGACGAGAATATGGGCCACCTGATGGTAAGTGGTCACCAACGTCCACAGACATTGGCATTGTAAGAAACGTTAACCATCGCTTACATCGCCAATGCGTCACCAACCTTGGGAACTAAGATGTTATGTCCCTTGTGACTGTAATTACACTGGCTCACTCACCCTTCAAACCGGTACACAACAATACCGAGTACTGTTTTGCAGTAAAATATCTGAGGTTCTTTTATATGTTTGTAAATTGTGTCCAATAAGGGATAAATAAATATGTAATATACTACATGCTACTCACATCTTCCTCATGATCACACTCAACAGCTGACTCTCGTCGTTCAGCCCGAGCACTTCGCTCAGACGCCCGTACACCTTACTGTTCTTCTGGACCTGCTCGCCGACGTATATCTTACGGAACGCTTCGAAGAACGACATCATTGCGAGCTCGAGTTTCTCGCAGCCGCCCTGTAAGTAACGATTTATTTATGAACAAGCAAAATCCACTTTAGTTTGTGACGAAAATCCTTCAAAACGTGATATTTCAAACGTAGATAATACCTTTTTGAATTATACCTGATATAAAATATTAAAATGATTGCATTTCGTGACAATAAGAGTACATTACAATAACATCATACGCGCAAGCGGATAAAGCAGCCCGAAAGCGCTTTTTCATCTGGCTTGGTATACATAATATTATTTCAGGCTGAAATTATATTATTACTGAACTGTAACTCTCATTTCTGGACAAAGAAACAATTATTAACATCGGTTCACTAGTTTTCGAGTTTATCGTTTACGGACAAACATATTAGTATGTCTCAAATGCCTCGTCTGCTTAAATTATGAGTCCGTTAGTGAATTTATATAAGACGAAATTGGATCTTGCAAAGAATCAGCTTCAGCGAGTCAACCAACAGAATCACATTTCATTCATCCGACATTATATTATGTTAGAAGTCACCATCTACCACCATACAGCTCTCTCTCTCCTACAAGCGCCTCCTCCAGCCAGGCAACGTCCTGAACTGACGTCCTAAGTCTTGGACAATTCTTCAGGAGACGCCCTGAGTACGTTCTGCTCTCACGGAGACGTTGTCCGCCTGTACCTTTCCTCCGCAACCTCCACCTATAAGCCTCACCGCGGCGAGCCTGGAGTCCGTGAGGTCCATGAGGCGCAGCACGCGGCACACGAGCTCGCCGTCCATGGCGTCGTTCTCGTCGCTCGTGTTGACGGAGGCGCGGCCCCCGATGGCGGCTCCGATGATGTACACCAGCCACGTCAGCTGGCCTGCGACACGAGCACGCTTTATACACACACACACACACACACAGAAACACAAGAGTTTATTTATTAATATTTTGTAGCGCAACACTAGAAGGAATGCTCAGAATAATTGCTATACGGTACCAAGCGACCAGAAAACATGGACGCCCAAAAACAAAATGGGAAGGTTTATCTTCCAGGAGGAGCCCTATGCTAAAAGGCACGATAAAGGTATAATTTTCTGTTGCTCCAATCGTTTTTACAATATGTATCATTATACCCAATATTCGAAAATAAACAGATTTTTAATAATGATCGTAAAGCGATACTCACCCTGCAGCACCAGCAGCTGCTGCGGGTTGGTCTCCACGCTGTAGGCGGCGGCGGCGCGGTCGAAGTGCGCCACGAGCAGCTGGCACGTCTTGGCGTACTCGCAGCGACCGATCACCGACACCTGCTCCAGCTGCTGCTGCACCGTGCCGATCTCGTCCAGCGGGTCCTCGAGACCTTCTCTGGAATGGACAGGATCATTTTAACTTTGCCGCTCCAAGCTTTAATTAGTAGATAACTATTTTCATTCTATTATGAGTACGCGCGCTATAAGATTGTAACTTTTTCATGGGAAGTGGTCACCACCGCCCAAGACACCGCTCCACCGACGTCGGGAGCTCGGCGGTAGAGTATCGGAGGCGTACCTGACGAGGATGGGCACGGAGTCGAGCCGCGACGCGACGTAGGCGGCCGTGACGCCGGGCGCGTAGGCGTCCAGCAGGTGCGGCTCCGACGCCTTCACGTACGGCACGGACGCCACCATGCGCTGCCACAGCGACAGCAGGTAGTGCACCGAGTTCGGCGCGAACTGCCACATCTGAAACGGACCAGCACAACGGGCTCGAGTCAGTAGTGGTAGAATATAGGCAGTAGTTCTCCTACTGCCTATACTCTAGTTTTAATGTTATACCATGTTACCTGTAAACTTTGCACGGTGAATTTCGCAACCAATTCTATGAGCCGCGGGTAGTTCTCGACCATCACCAACTCGCCGAGCTGGTAATTGGACTTGAGCCGCGCGAGCAGACGACAGAACTCGTGGTAGTTAGTCGCGTCGGTGAGGCCCTGGAAATTCATTTGGGATTTTTATTTTTAGTTAACCTTTATCTGGTAACTGGAAACTCACACATCGCGTTCACACTCACACACACACTCACGCACCTGCGTGTCCTCCAGGATGCGCATGACGCCGGCGGCCAGGCGGTTGAGGAACTTGGCGCGCTCGCTGTTGCAGAAGAGCGAGCGGCGCACGGAGGCGAGCTGCACGAGGCAGGCCAGCGCCAGCGCCGGCGCGCCCGCCCCGCCGCCGTGGTACAGCGAGAAGAACAGCTCCAGCGTGCCCGCCTCCAGGAACGTGGGCCGCCACGACGTGGGGATCTGCACGGTGCACAGGTCGTCCGACGACTCGTCGCTCGTGGTGCCGATGAAGTCGAACGTGAGGCAGTTGTGCGCCAGGCGCAGCAGCGCCGCCAGCAGCGCCGGCTGCCCGCCCAGCGCCTCGCCCAGCAGCGAGCACGCCAGCCGGAACGTCTCGAACAGCTGCGTGTCCCTGCCACACGCGGACACACGATACTTACGTCGGCATTCATTAAACTATACAGCTATACGCTATAAGCACACAAATTTATATTTATATATATGTATTGTGTACATTTATAATGCAGTCATAATCTGTACAATGCCCTCGTCCGGTATGTCCTGCAAGTAACTTAATGCAGGGTTGTCTGGAAGAGATCACCACTTGAGTGATAAGACCGGCCCTTGCAGCATCATATTACAGACCGCTATTACTTTCATATAGCATGACTATTCGTTAGCTTTTGTGTTTCTTTTTTACTTGTATTTATATTTATATTTTCTTGTGTGTGCAATAAAGTTGTTAAATAATAATAATAATAAGCACATTATTCACAAGTTAGGTACATTGTTATGTCAATTCGATTATGATATTATATATATTTTTAGAAGAATCTATTACGTACATTCATCCACCTATATCCTTTATTCATAACTTGAATTTAATTAAAATAATAATACACATGGAGGATTTCTCAATACTTCTATTGTCTTCATTTGTCTCACCTGAAAGACGAGGCGATCTTCCTGTGCTTGGCGAGCGATCTGCTGGCGTCCGCCTCCGACACCTGGTTCATTTCGACCACCAGCTGCGACAGCAACTGTACTCCGATTGTGCACATGTCAGCTGGACCCTGTGAGATATTATTTATCTTTTTACATAAATATATTATTATGTTTAAAATTTCTATTTTTCATAAATCTTTTTGTATAATTATAATTACTGGCAACACCCGGCAGACATTATCTTGTATGGGTAAAATATAAATATCAATCGGTATACAAATTAGTGTGTAATGCTAGCTATCGATGAGATACATCTGGACAGTATTCCATAACCGTAGTAAACAGTATTCCGTAACTGACCTCTTAGGCTATCGTCGTCCTCACTCCTAACACAAGCTTTACGCTTAATTGAAAAATATTATTCGCTTAAAAACGAGCCAGCCAGTGGTAAGAACGCGTGGATCTCAATCCATGATCGTGGGTTCAAACCCGGGCAAGCACCACTGAAGTTTTTCATGTGCTTAATTTGTGATTATAATTCATCTCGTGCTTTACGGTGAAAACATCTTGAGGAAACCTGCATGTGTCTAATTTCACTGAAATTCTGTCACATGTGAATTCCATCAACCCGCATTGGAGCAGCGTGGTGGAATAAGCTCGAAAGCTTTGAGGAGAAGCTCAAAAAGGGAAAGAAGGCCTTAGCCCAGCAGTGAGACATTCACAGACTGTTACGATAAAAACGAGCATTACATAAACCCAAGCTACATCTAGCAATAATCAACAATATCTCACCTGCAAAAAACTGGACACATCGTTCATGACGCTGTGGAAGACCAGCTCCTCTTTGACCATGTCGAACCATCCCAATTTCGTGATCCTCGCGAACAGAGAGACCAGCGCCTGGAATTAACACATTAATGCCATTAATTATACAACTCATCTGTCACTATCCTCTATGACAGTTAAGATAAATAAACAAAGACCTTGAAATGAAACGATGACCTTGAATTGAGATAACATTATTGTTCTACATCGAAAATTATCTGTGGTATTGGTGCTGTGGTAAAATTAATGTGTATATATGTAGTTGAGTGTAATAGTGTTGTGTTATAAATAGAGATATATTATAATATCTCTGATCTTCTGATCCCAAATTAAGCTTGTGCAGAGCTCGTACTATGGAAACCAGACAACTGATATACTACATATACTATTTTTCTTTTGTAAATACATACTCATATAGATAATTACACCCAGACTCAGGACAAACAGTTCATGTTCATACCCACAAATATCTATCCGTAGTGCATAATACAGCAGAGCTGTTACGGATCACATGGAATATGTAAATCTAAGATTTGTTTATATTTACTTCTGCAATTAGAACATAGTATAGACCAACGACTGCCTCGGTGGTCTAGTTATTAGTCTAGCTCATAAGGTCGCAGACACTAGGCCATGAATTCAAAACCTAGTCATGGCTAAAAAAAAAAAACATTAAGGACTAGATTTTGTTGGCGTGTCATAGTCAGGTTTTTATTATGAAAAAAAGTAACAAATGTACTTCCTTGCGGGTTAAGCTTGCTTCAAACCAAATTTCATCAAAATCGCTCTAGTAATTCAGCCGAAAAAGCGTAACAAAGAGACCGAATTACTTTCCCATTTATAATATAAACAAAAAAAATTTAAATAATTTAATAAATCATACCTGTACAACAAAATTTGCAAGTTTCGGCCTTGTTGCGAGGTAATTGAGTACATAATTGCGTATATACAACCGTTGCTGGACGGACAGACTGGTCGTTGATCTGTAATAATAATAATAACAGCTTAAATAATCTATATACAGAAAGCGGTGTTGCCAGATTCGTCTAGGATAACACAACTGTTAATGGACCACTAACATGAGTAGATATTCTGAGCTCAATGAAAATAAATAATTCAAAGGATTCCCTCCCTTTTGCCTATTATGAAAACGAACGTGGACTGACGAGCTTTGGACGAGAAGTAGACAGCGAACACCTGATAGCCCGATGACATTGTATAGTTTCTAGCTCGGTCTCAGCTGGGTGCTAGATATTCAGAGATCCCGTGGCGCTCCTCGCTAAGACGGAAAGGGTACCGCTGATTTCTTAGTGGGTATTCCGATGTTCGGGGCGCACTCGGCGCCTTGGACACCGGCGAGCCCCAAATACCCCCCCCCCCCACTGTTCCCATGGGCGAAACGCGATTTTTCCAGCGTTAAAAAAAATGGGCGGTAGCTATAGTAGCCTTATAATAAAAATAATATCATATGACGTTATTCTCACACGGCCATCTGATCCCAAACTAAACACAGCTCGTACTATGGAAACCAGACAACTGATATACTACATACACTACTTTTCCTTTGTCCTTATGTCCTTTTCACGAAGATAAGTAGAATAATTTTGTGAAAACGAAACGAGCAAACTCACATTCGCATTAATAATATTAGTTAGAATTCTTATACCTATTTTTAAGGCTATAAATATTCCTCACGTACCTGCTCACGAGCTTTGATAGTGTTGTAGCCGCTAGCAGTTGGGAATAGCTCGAGTCCGCTCTTTCGAGGAGCGCCTGACATTTGCTTAACGTGTCTGGGGATTCCTGTAAAAAAAAAATCTCAATCATATACCAACCACGGGAGAAGTTAAAGACAAATAAAGAATATGACCTTGAGATCTTGAATAATCTATGTAGTGTAGTAGAGTATATATTATATACATATATATATATACTCAGTAACTAATTGTAATACAAGGTACATAAGGGCCAGATCCGCGTCTGCACCCCTGACAAGGTGTATGGAAAATTTCATAATATTCGGTTGAGTAGTTAGGATGTGACAAACAAATTGACTTTCATTTATAACATTAATAAGGAATTTACCTGAAAGACAACAACGGCAATCTCAGCTCGATCCCTGAGAGCCTGGTCTTGAGATTCATAGAGCTGTTTACAA
This sequence comes from Nymphalis urticae, assembly GCA_905147175.2. Classification (NCBI taxonomy): domain Eukaryota; kingdom Metazoa; phylum Arthropoda; class Insecta; order Lepidoptera; family Nymphalidae; genus Nymphalis; species Nymphalis urticae. The sequence continues at coordinate 2,866,299 of LR990009.1, forward strand.
AGAAGCTCTATTTGGATCACCTCCTGGAAAAATAAAAAAACATTCAAAATTTAGTGCAACCAATTTTTCTATATACATGGGACATTACAGTTAGTGGTCACTACTTGAAGACATTTCTGGCAAAATTATACGAAATAATAACCCAGTATAATATATTATTTCAAACCCCCTTTCACCCCACTCTTTCTGCCACCCTATTCTAACTTATTCTCTACAATCAATATTAATTAAAGTTCAAAACCTCAAGTTTCGTGTAAATAATTATATTATATACTTGCTTTTACATCATTCTCAAGTAAATAATAAGTACTAATATTAAAAATCTAAGCAATATCTATATTTATATATAATATCTAGTCTCTATAGTCTACAGAATATGACTCTTCACACAATAAGTCGAATATTATATATTCTCAGATAAGCTTGCAAAATGAACAAATTAAGGTGTATGGCTCATAAGAACTAAACTCAGTTTTAAAATTTATTATTAAATAGTTTCTAGTATTATTGTAATACTAACAACACTTATATTTTTAATTACTTCCAAATAATATTAAATTTTAATTTTAAGTATTCCTTAATATATATATATATATATAAGTATTCTTAATATAATACAGTAAAAGTATATATGTATGTAACAAAATTTACTTTGACAAGATCAGGTGAATTATAAACACGGATTAAAAAAATTATTCTGATTCAATCTTACAACACCTGTCCTATTCACTGGGTTATCTCTGCTTGTTTCAGTAAGGGTTTTATAGGAGGGACCACCGAGATAGGTGGGTTAGGTTAGGTTAGACAATATCTAAACAGTGTGATAGAAAATATGGGTTAATCAGCATTTAGCAGCATCAAATATATTTTAGATTTAAGCCAATGGTTGTTGTTGTTCATACCAGAACAATGTGGTTTATATTACCAAATATCTTGCTCAGCTATGAAGTAAAACATAAATAAAGCACTAAATCTAGCCTTTTATCAGGACAGAGCGAGAGGCTTCTCTATCTTAATCACGTCTTTATCAGCTTATCTAGAAAGAAACTATTAAGACGCTGTCAATTACAGTCCAAACTACTTATACTTATACTTTATTGTACACCACAAAGAGAAAAAGAATACAAAACATGGATACATACATAATAAAAGTAGTATACAAATTTGGCGACCTTATCGCTACATAGTGATCTCTTCCAGGCAACCAATGGATTAAGAGATAACTCATAGGATATGAGGTAGGTGGTGCTCTAATATTAAATAAGATAATATTAATATATGATTAAACAAACTAATAAATAAATGTAAATATAAAATACATATAATATATTTTGTAATTTTGTAACAGCCTGTGAAAGTCCCACTGCTGGGCTATAGGCCTCCTCTCCTCCTTTTTGAGGAGAAGGTTTGGAGCTTATTCCACCACGCTGCTCCAATGCGGGTTGGTGGAATTCACATGTGGCAGAATTTCAGTGAAATTAGACACATGCAGGTTTCCTCATGATGTTTTCCTTCACCGTAAAGCTCGAGATGAATTATAATCACAAATTAAGCACATGAAAATTCAGTGGTGCTTGCCCGGGTTTGAACCCACGATCATCGGTTAAGATTCACGCGTTCTTACCACTGGGCCATCTCGGCTCTATATAATATATATCAATAAATAAATTATATTATAAATACATATATAATTACAACAGTCTAAACTACCATTTTATTTTTTGAACTTGAAATGCTAATATGAATTTCAGCTTGATTAAAGCGATGGCTTTTCCCTGTACCATAATCGGGGTAGAGTGAGAGGCTCTCGGTATTCCTTAACCCTAGCAATTGTGCAATTTTCTCTATCATAATCATGTCTTTATCAGTTTATCTAGAAATAAACTATTAAGACGCTGACGATTACCGTCTAAACCACCATTTTACTCTTTAGTTTGTAATACTTAAGTGAATTTCAGCTCAATTCAAGCAATTGCTCTGTTTGCTGTACTGTAACACTGGTGTATTAGACAGTAAATACAGATATACTCATAGTATATTAATATTATTAGCACAAGACGAGTTCTAGACAAATGTCAGATTTTAATACATTTATAACATTGTGCAACACCACTCTATATACAACTTCCTTTTATTGATACACAGCAAATTCCTCCCTTTCGTTCGTCTCCTTTTCTATCTTAATTCCCAATAAGATTAATACTAATATTGATTGCATACATGTAACCTATTCAAATTTTAATACAGCACCTATCATATCATATTATGAACATTTAAAAAATCATATTTGACACGACGTAAATAAATAAAATCAAGAAAAACAGAATAAATATCGCTTGGAGTAATAATAATTTATATAACTTTCTAAATTTAACATTGAAATATCATGATAATGTATATAAAGATATCATATTATAAGAGTAAAATTATTTTAAATGAGAAATTATAGTATATAGGACAGTTTTTGGATTTTTTTCTGCGTCATAACAAAACATTCATAATTAGATTTAAATAATACATTATCCACCAAAATACCCCGATGTTTACTCGTTCGAATATTTCAAGGGTAGGAAAACTGTCAACAGACAACTAACCAAAGTGCCGGCGTACAAATTAACTATAAATAAATTTAAACGATTAAAGACATCGTTTTAATGATCACTTTCATTTAAAATCAATTGTTAATAAGTAAAAACGCCCCAATTCACACAAATACGCAGTCAAATAATCACAAAAACATTCGGGTGTAAATTATGATTTTGTAACTAATTTATTTGAAAATTGTAAATGGAATTACATGTTCATTTATTAAATTTCAATCTCACAGATTTTAAGCCCTCAATTATGTTAAAATCGTCAAAAAAATGTTATATTTTGATACTCACCTGTTCTTCAGCCATCTTTGTTATTTTCATGCATTTGAAATGACGTTTCGTTGCTGTAATAATGTTTTTGATAGAAGAAATGAAAAGTTTTAATTATAAATTAATATAGAAAATATTTTTAATAATAAGAATGTGCAATTACACTTCTAAATAATATTATAGTAATGTAATAGTAATATTTGTTACTTTTTGCCTTATGTATTTAAGATATTTTAAATATAATTATCTAATTTTTATATATTTATATTATAATATATCAAAAAAGTTATATTTCTTTTTATCTCTAAAAATATTAATGTAAAAGATTTTATTCCATATTAATATATATTATATTTAATAATATATAGAATGCTATTCTAAAGTCAACGCTACATATGCGGCAAAATTCAAAGAACTCGCAAGTATAGCAGCACCTGTACATATCAGTAAGAGTAAAATATTGATCGCTGTATTTGCAATTCGAAGTATTGTTAAGTAATGTTTTTATCAATAACAGCACGGAATAAAATAAAGCTAAGGTTCATCATTAATATGCTAATACATCATGTTTCCGAAATTTGCACTGTATGGTACCGACTTAAGAATAATTAAAGTGATAAAGACCTAGAGTTATTAGAAATTGAGTTTTCTGCAGGTTTAAACTACTAACTTTACTAAATAATTAGAAAAGTATTTTTATATCATTTATTTCGGTGTTACATACTTTCTTATTTCTTACGTATAACAAAGTCAATATTATTATTTGGTCAATATAAATAAATTCCCTTAAATACCTTAGGCGTATTAGTTTTTGCTGCGATCGTGAAATACTTCATTATAAAATCGCTTATATTAAAAAATATATGTACTGGCCAGTTTAAAAATTAAAAAAACCAAATTGCTATCAAGAACAAAGAAGAGAAAAAGATTTTTGAAAAGATTGCTAAATTCAAAAGTTACAGCTAATAAAAAATATGTAATTATTATTTATTGTATGCAACGCATGAAAATTATCGAGAAAAATGTTAAGATTTAAATTATCTAAATTTAAGCAAGTTTGTTCTTCAATTTTGCTACCGCGGATTTTATTTAAAAATTTAAAATATTCAAAGGGATTAAATTATAATCGTAAGTATAATGTTATATTCCAGAGAGGCTGACAATGCTTTCTCAAATCTCATAATCAATTACTAACGGCGACCATTAAACATTTTATACACGTTTGCCTAGATTTTTTTGTAAAAAAAAAATCTATTGTGGAGCTTCAGACTTATTTTAAAATTTCAAAGTGATATTATATATGTATATATTTGATGGGTCTATTCAAGTAATTATTAATATAACCTCCAGAAATGGTATATAAAAATTAATATTTTGTATACTGTGATGTTAGTTTTTGTTATTTTATTTTACATTAAAGAAATGTACAATGCAATAGATTTGGTGAATGATAAGATGTTATATAATTGTCCATTTCAGGTGCCTTAGAGCAGTTTAGTAAAGTTAGCAAAAGCACTAATTCCAGTGATAAAAATAAAGCGAGTGAGAAACAAACGCGTATAATTGAACAATGCTTTGGCGAAAAGTCGCCTGGGCCGAAACCGTGCCAGCGGATATCTAAAGTGAAACAAGTGAAGGACGAAATCGTTTTTACACCTGAATTTTACAATTTGAAACAATGCGACAGATGCGAAACGGTCATCTCGAAGTTATTTAAAAATGAATCTATCAACGAAGCACCGATAGATAAAACAGAACCTAATATATCTGGAGATGCTAAAATACAAGCTACAACAGCGAAGCAAGACGAAGAGAAGTTGACTCAGAAAATTGAGATAGTTGATGAAACTCCTCATGTTGAAGCTCATGTGCCTAAGGTCGAAGGATTCAATTCTGTGCCCAAAATATTAGGCGGCAAAGCTACTTATGAGATGTCCAAAACTCAGTCGTGCGACGAACAAGCAAATCTAGATGAGCTGGCAAAGCGCTGTCTTGGTTCACCAGTCAGTGACATTGATAAGATTGTAACTCAGGAATTGAAGAGAGTTTCTCGTAATAATTCACAGCCGAATTTGGATGTAGATCAATGCAATTCATTACACGAAGTTGATACGAAAAATGTTTGTCGATACGAAAAGATTCAACCGTTGCATTTAGATTCATTACCATTACGGTTTACTGTTGATGTTGCGAGTGATTATAAAGAGAGTGCCTTTATAAGAGAATATTCTAGAATCTTTTTTACAGCAGATGCCGATGACACTCGAAAAGACATCCCACCTCCACTGTCTCCATATGAAAAGCCAGCACACCCTTTTTATGAATATCCTAATAAAGAAAACATCACACCAGAGGATGATTCTAAACTGGAAACAGCGACAATTGATGAGAATATACACGAAAATGAAATTATTATCAAGGATGAATCTCTTCAAAGAAATGCTTTTGATCAAGAAGATGGTGGTCAGATAGTTGAAGGTGAAGAGAATTTAAATCCTAAGCCTCATATTAATCAATGTCACGATTCAATTTTGCAACCACAAATTGTAACGTTAGCTGAAGAAAAAGCTTCCCTAAAAAATAATTTTATACAAGATAACATACCCACATTGAACATATTTAATAGTCAACAGCTTTTCACATCTAAAGCTGAAACACCAGACGTGCATTCTGATTCGAAAGATGAACCGCACAATTCTTCAATATCTAGCACGTATTTACCAGAAGGCGATCGTCGAACGATAGACCTCCCTGAGAATACTTCGATATCCGCGAACCAAAATCCTGATGAATATTACAACATCAGTTTACTAGATGAATTCGTAACAGACGACCGAACAGTGAAACGTATATTTGCAGAAAGTCCGGTAACCCAAAATATATTTTACTCGGCATTGCCACAAATTGAATTAAATGAAGCTACAGAGAGTGCTGAAACAATATCCGAGAATTTCTTCAAAGATTCCCAAGTAGTATTTGAACCGGAAGCTAAGAAAAAGGATTCTTTAACTAAAGAACCGTCGGTCGAAGCAAATTTAGATGAATTAGCGAGTAGGAAAGGTGATATATCGTGTTCAGAAGGCACCGTTCCGCTATCCTTGCTTTTAAAACATATCCAAGAACGAAATCGCTTGGAGTACTGTAGAAAAATTGTTGCGAAAGCCGATATTAAGCTCGAGGGAAATAAGAAATTCTCTGGACAGCAAGCCGATAAAACGAAGTCGAAAAATGATTGCGCGAAACCTTGCCAGCCTCAACCCAAGCCAGATCCACCAGCTTGCGAACCGTGCAAGATATCACCGTGTCCACCGAAAAAAGACCCTTGTGCGAAATTTTTACCCATTTTCTTGAGCGAAATGATCAGACGCGATGTTTCTTTCGATATTGTTAAGCACAAAGATAACACATGCCAAAATACGCCGCTACCTCTGACCTCTTTATCTTTAATAAGCGTAGTTATGCTTCAACGAATTCAGAGATTGGGTGACAAGTTAAAATTTCACGCTAACAACAATTGTGGAGATGCAGTTAATTATGCGAGAGACTTTCAACCCTGGATTCCGATACCGTCTTGGCCGATTCCGAAGAAGGAAAAGAAAAGGCCCTTTGTTTGTCCAAAGGAAGGGTGCAAGATTCCTCATCCCCAGCCCAATAAACCTTGCAAAGATAAACAATGCTTTGGATTGTCAAAACAATCATTCGCTTCCGGGTTATTCGCCTAGTTTGAAATATTAACAGGAAATTGCGATTTTTTTTATATATATACAAATAGTTTTTTGATGTTTGTTTAATTTGAAATTTAAAATATGTTAATTTACTTTGCTTCGATTCAAATATAACTGTTTCTTTATATATATTTGGTTTTATTAAATGATACGATATAAGTCTATCGGCCTTACTTAAAACCGTTTCTTAGCAAATGTTTCGTACACTGATTTCGCTCTATTATTAGTACGATCGAAAACCAGGTTTTAAAATACTTTAAAAGTATTTGGAAAATGGAAGCATATGTTTGTTTTTTCTTAATATTTATTTAATAAACAATGATTTATGTGTGTACAAACAATTTTTTTTTTTCTTTTGTTGTCAAGGAGGAAAGGCATTTACGCCTACCGCCTGGTCCACGAACGGGACGGTTATGTGGGACTCACGGGGCAGAAGGCCACCGTCCTACCCACTAAAACCTCCCCGTACCTTTTCCGTCTTAACGAGGAGCGCCACGGGATCGCTTTCGTATGCTACCGTGGCGTGTGTACAAACACCTGAACAAGCCTGTGTCTCAGACTGTAGTTTCTTCCGATGACGTGATACAATTTTAAAGGTGACATACTAGAATGAACATCTTCATGTTAGAAAATTATTCGAATTTATATTGTCAGAAAACGATTTGCGACATTGAATATAATAATCATAACATTTCAAGAATACACGCATCAAAATATCGTATCAACGTATGTCGGTTTTCAACGTTTTGCTACGCGCGACGTCGAAGCAAGCTGTAGGCGATAGTTGCAAAGGTCTAAGTAAGGAGGTTTTCGTACGATGACATATAGTCGTACCGGATGACGTCCGCGTGTGCTCGTCATATATTTAAAAATTGTTGTATTTTTATCTGATTAAAAGTATTGCGAAATAGTACGATATTTTATTAAAATAAGCGTTTATTTGCTAGAAACAGTAATCGACTGTTACAATTTCTTCTTTAAATATTATAAAACCAAGTCACTGAATTTTTCTGTCTGTACATCTGCTAACATCTGGTAAACCACGCAACGGATTTTAACTATATTTCATAATACACACAACTAAGATAGCGAACACATAATTATTCGCGAACTAGAGTCGAAACGTAATCGTTTTTACTAATTTTCGTCCATATAAAACGCATTCCTGTACTTATTCTAAGCAAGCCCGTTTGGATATTTACAACCACATCAGATATTTTACCGCCCAAGAACAATACTTAGTATTGTTATGATCTGTTTTGATGTGTGAGTGAATCAATGTAACTACAAGTACAATCATCACACACATCTTTTTCTTTCCAAGGAATGGTTAATATTTCTTACGACAACAATATCTATGGGTGATGTTTACTTTCCATCAGGTGGAGCGAGCATCCTACCTACCTATATTATAATTAAAAAAACAACTATTCGTGTTCTTACGTACGTTCCTTCGTTTGTGTATGCGTGAAAATTACATTAAAATATAAGTATTCGATTGGTCAATTTAAATTTCGAAATTCAATAAAAACCGTTATAATTACTAATAATTTATTATATATTCAATAAGTATAGACTGCAGGGTCGTATCCTCTATCGATGACTTTCTTGTCGACCCATTGTCTGAAGCTTGTGACGTTGGTATAAGCGCCAGGCGTGTCTTTCAACCCACAGTTGATTCCCCAGGCGACTATACCGCGCTGAACGTAGCGATCATTCTGGAAATATAAATTGATGGTTAACATATATAAAACTAGTTACCCGTTGTTTTGCCCACGTGTGGTAAGAACACTATATTATGTTCTGGTTCAATTCCCAGGTCGGGCCGATAAAAAGTTATTGGGTTTTTTGGTCAGAAAATTCTCAGTAGCAGCCCGGAGTCTGGAAGTTAGAATTGTGTACATTCCCGTGCCTCGGAAAGCCCGTAAAGCCGTTCGTCCTGCGCCAGAACTCTTTTCTGTCGTGTCGGATTACCGTCTCATCGGATTATGAGAGCTAAGGAATAGAGAGTGCACCTGTGTTCGTGCACTTTATTGTCTCCTGCGCAGTTGACTAATCTCTCTTAAGATTGGCCGCCATGGCCGAAATCAGTCTGGAGAACCCTCGATGATGAGTGGAATAGTTACGACGTAATAGTGAAGCAAACGAACTAAGCATAACGGATATAATATTTAGGTTCCAAGGTTGGTGTCGCATTGTCGATGTAAGGGATTGTTAATATTTCTTACAATGCCAATGTCCAAAAGCGGTGGGGAACGCTTACCATCGTTTGTTCATCCGTCTAGCTATGCTAATAAAAAAAAAAAACGCTCTCGCATTTATAATAATAGTTAGGATATTTCAAACATAAACACGTTAGGGCGACAGCACTGTGGCGCGACGACTCAAGGTTATAACGACGCCCCATCACAATGCTTTGACGTAACGAAAAAAACACATACGAGTTAGTATCTTACGAGAAAACTCTGATCATTAGTTTAGTTGTTATTGAGATATGGACCGAACCACACGTGTCTTACTCCTGCTTGCGTTAAGACTCAACAAAAAATAACAGAATATCCGCATCGAATTCGTGCAGTGCGTTTAACGACGTCACGTTGACATCCAGGCCTCGACGTAATACCGTCGTGACGTAGCACGTAGCATATCGTGTCGTGGAAATCATCGTCGCATATTAAACATTCACGACACGATATCGTACCGTGCAACGTTTAAAACTGGGGCCGTTATATATGAAGCTACTACATATAAACATACGACGTCGTGTTATATTGCGATATCGTGTCGTGTAAATCGACGTACCGTCATGTATCATCATCAAAAATAAGGAATCCCCTTTTTTATCGCTGGAAAAACGCGTTACGCGTTTCGCCCAATGGAACAGTCGCCGGTGTCCAAGGAGTCGAGTGCACCCGAACATCGGAATACCCACTAAAAAACCGGTACCCTTTCCGTCTTAACGAGAAGCGCCATGGGATCGCTTGCGCATGCTACCGTGACGAGATACGTAACCCCCGACGTCAGAACTGCTTCGTCATTTTTCACGTCCTGACGTCGGAAGATTATGTACTGATATCGTTTTTATTATCATATTATTTTATATAATAAAGATCTTATTTCTTTTTGTTGTGTAAATTTGTAATCTTTTAGTCGAGATATGGCTGACTTTTGATCTGCTGTATATTACGTATTTTGTTTATGTATATAAATAAAGTTTATAAATAAATATACTATACTAAAAATGAAGTATATTTTAAATACATAATCCTAGTCATCGGTAGCGTGGCCGAGCGGTCTAAGGCGCTGGTTTAAGGCACCAGTCTCTTCGGAGGCGTGGGTTCGAATCCCACCGCTGCCATTTATTTTAGACCATTTAAAAAAAGCTAATATTTTGTCTTGTCAAAGCTCTTATCCTGAGTAGTATTTTTTAATATAAATGTACAAATATTAATCAATATTATTATTATTTCTATTAATATCGCTAATCGAATGTACTCTTGTTATATACAATTAACTTGATTTCTTTTATACTGTTACTAGCTGACCCGGCAAACGTTGTTCTGCCATATAAATTATATTTACTGAATATTTTGAATATTAAGTAAAAAATATCGAATTCATTGTAAGTGTGTGGGGATGGGATCTATGACAGAAAAAGGAAAGGAGCGCTGTAGACGATAACCGCCGATAAAAACAAAAAAAAAACACCAACCATTCATTTTCTCAATTCAATGTATTTCATTGATGTAATGGACATATTCATTGTTTGATCAAAAGTTAAATGTAAAGTGAAAAAATTAATATATTTTTATTCTAAAGCATTTAATTAATTATGAAGAGCAACTGAGTGTACGATATTTTTTGTCAGTCCGTCTTTAGCCAACGTAAATAAGCTCGACGGTTTGCCTACCCGAGTTCATACAAAAATACTACAATCGTGATTACAAAATGGGATGATGGGTTAAGGGGCTGAAAATTTGTGGTTATATGTATTTTTTGATACTAAATCAAGATAAAATAAAAATAAAAAAATGTCTAAAAAATAGAAATAAAAAATGTGAATAGGGACACTCTCATCAGCTAGCGGTATGAAATATACTTTACGACCTATTCTACTACCTCCCTAATATGTATAACAAATTTCATAAAAATCGGTTGAGCCGTTTCGAAGGAGTTCGACCACAAACACAGTGACACGAGATTTTTATATATTAGATAAGAGCAACTTACCCCAATCGGGCACACAAGGGGTGATCCGCCGTCCCCTTGGCAGGTATCTTCATCCTGTTCCCCGCCAGCACACATAAAGGAAGAATGCAACTCGAAGAATCTACCCAAACGGGTCATACGAAAAGCTGATTGACATTTCTCATTATTGATCGTTGGTACTTCCACCTGTTGATAAGAAATCAAAAATTGTTTATGTCTTGACTAGCTCTCGCCGGCGGCTTCGCCCGCGTGTCACAGTTTGACAGGTATGATAAAACTGGCCTATGACCTTCCTTGGGATTAAAGCTTACGACAACAAAATTTATCAAAAAAGGTTTAGCGATTTAGTTGTGAAAGTGCAACAGACAAACAGATTTACTTTGATATTCATAATATTAGCATATATAGTAGGAATTAGTTATAGTCTGATCATTTAAATCAGAATGCCGGACAGTGTTAGGTATGAAAGGTAGCATGACATTCGTTAGGGATCAAGCTTGCTTCGTACGAAATTTGATCAAAATCGATTCAGTGGTTTAGCCGTGAAAGCGTAACAAACAGATACACACAGAGAGAGTTATAGTTATACTTATTAGTATAGATTAACAATTAAACAAGACGAGATTTATTGATATAACAGAATATGTGGGGGACACAGTCGAGTAATTCAAATCAAGACAAAACTGTTTTTTGAGATACAGATAAATGAAGCTAGCGCAGCATAGACGGCTGTCAATGCAAAGATGTAATAAGATAAATGTCCTCCAGACTGATTTCGGCCACGGATATATTGCGCAGTTGCGCAGGACATATAGTGCATAAGTGTGTGCGAAAACACAGGTGCACTCTCTATTCCCTAACTCTCATAATCCGATGGGACGGCAATCCGATACGAGTTTAGACGCACGCAGGCGGTTTTACTTCCTTTACGAGGCACGGAAGTGGAGGGAGACCAACAGTCTAGGCACTAGGCAGTCAACAAAGACGTAAAGTGATAAAGACAAGGAAAAGGGAATAATATTAGATGTATTTATGTAAATAGATGTTATATATATACTTTACTTATAAACGTTGCTTAGCGACTGTTTTGTTAAACAGTGATTTCTCTCTTTCTGCCATTATTGATTTAACATTCGAAAGAAGAAGACGCAGCATTGTTAACTAGTTATGCGCTAAACAACGTTCATAAGGACTTACTTATATAAAATCTAGACACATATGAGAACTAGCCAAGTCAGACCATAGGCTATATTATCCTAAGTTATAAGAAAAAATGATATTTTATGTTGTTATAAATAAATTTCAGGACAGACTATTAAACATGGCACCCATTTCGATCTCACTTCTTTGTCGTTGAAGACAACAACCAAGGCACGTATCATAACATTGAACTTGGCTCTTATTTCACATTTATGTTTTTAATGGAATATTAGAATTTAAAATTCGAAAGTACCGATAGCAAAACATTAAAATAATATGACAAAAGGAACGAGTCTATGTAGACAGCAATAAAAATGTTACGATAAAATTCAAGTTACATATCAACGCCATCTGTTGGCGTTAGACGGAATCTCTGTGACGTGGAGTTGACGGACGTGCTGCATGCTCGACCACCAGAGGGGCGTCCGCTACCTCGTGAGCTCCTACTGTCGCCGACCATCTGCCCCGACGCAGGCATCGATGACGACGATTTGGAGGACTAACGATGGGACGACGATCTACAAGAGAATAAAACAACCAACCAACCAACCCAGCCACTGGGTCATTGTGACCCTGGCCCCTTGGGCCAAAAATAAATGACACGGCAGGTTGAACCTGCCGGTGAGGACTAGCCCGGGTAAAGGGGGTAACCCCGAGGCCCGTACCTAGACTAGCCTAGGCCAGCCAGGAGGAACCAGTGTGTGACGGACGTGTGGCGACATCTATTTGGAAGATTTCTGTCTGCGAAGGACATCGCTGCAAAATGACAGAATCAGCTGTTCCACTATTCCCGTCTTTTATGTGTAATTAATAATCTGTACTGTTTACTTTGATTATCTTAAACCCAGAGCCGGATTTAAGCAGACTGGGGCAACAAAGGAGTCGAAAAGGGCAAGGAGGAGGGGACCTCTAACTATTTTCCAATTAATTGGACAATTTCTTTTATTCGGGTGTTTCATTAATAATTTATTGCAGAAAAAAATTAATTCTTTAAGCAACATATGGAGATATAGTTCAACACAAGGATTATACTTTTATTTTACTATATTTTCATTTAATATATTACAATAAATCCTTGGGATATTTTTTGTTTTAGAAATTTCTCCTGTGAAGGCCTCGGGCCTGTAGCTCCGGAAGACCTCCCCTAAATCCGACCGTGCTTAAATCGTACGTGAATTGGCATTATTATTTACCTATATATGATCAGAAGAGAATTATCAATGATAAAAGAAAAGAAAAAAATGGTCAACGGTAAAATACCTCACCTACGTTACAAGGATAAGCATAGATTAAAAATTTAAATTAAAAATACCAACGAAGCGCCGTCGCTTACCTTCTTCATTACAACCCGGTACGGGCTATTCTTTCCATATTTATCTTTCCCCCAACCTGATGATATGCATCTTAAGCCTTCAGCGACTGGTGAATTTTGTAATGGCAAACAAACGAGTCCCACGTTGGGCGCCAATTCTAATGGCATTTTCAGGAATAAGAGGGCGATGTCGTTGAACAAATTACCTTAAACAAATAAAAAAAAGTAAATTAACAGCATATAAATTCCACTGCTGGGCTAAGGCTTCCTCTCCCTTTATAGCAGAAGTGTTGGAGCTTAATCCAACACGCTGCTCCAATGCGGGTTGTTGGAATACACATGTGGCAGGATTTCAGTGAAATTAGACACATGCAGGTCGAACACGAGATGAATTATAAAAGCAAATTAACCTGCAGTCATCGGTTAAGATTCAAGCGTTGTAACATAATCCATATGAATCTAATATAATCTAAGTATACGCAATAACATATATTTTATTATATATATATATATATATTGATTTATAATAACTTTGCTGTTTATATATTCTCTGTATGGCTTGGTGTGTAAAAGATATATTGTAAGGAAACTTGCATGTGTTGGATTAAATTCTATCACATGTTAGAAAGGCGAGGGAGCCAATGTAATTACCTTCAAAACGGCATATTTTTGCGGATCCATAATGAATATCACCGATTCAAGATCTCGACCAATGATATCGCGTAAACTCAAGGTCAAATTTGTTTATTCGTCTGTACACTTATGTTTGAAATAGACTAAGAACGAACAAATAAATGTTTAACTCACGTTTATTAAACTCGTCATGAATAACAATTTCTCTTATATCCCTATCTTGATACGGGTAGAGCTCGTCATTTGACTGCGTGTCCCATTCTCCGGCTCTGATGAACAGGTTAGAACCGGTTACCACGTGAGCCGCTGTCATCACCACACTTGGGTGTATTATAGACGCACCGCCGATGTATGTGTTCTGATGGACACCCTTTATTTTATTGCTCGGTTCTTTCCTGAAAATAAACATAGAATTAAGTACTATTTTTTATTCGCGTATTAAGTTGGGGGATAAGAGGTGTTTGGTATAAGAAGAAGCCTATGTGCTTCCTTGGTTTCAAGCTTGTTTCATTCTAAATTTAATAAAAACGGTTAATAAAAACGGACATAAAATCTTAGGTCCCAAGGTTGGTGGCGCATTGGCGATGTAAGCGATGGTTAACATTTCTTACAGTGCCAATGTCTAAGAGCGTTTGGTGACCACTTATATTTGCCGGGTGGGCAAATGACTCTACTCCACCTGATGTTAAGTGGTAGTAGAGTCCAAACGCGAGGACGGCCAGTACAGTCGGGAAGAAGATTCTGCACTAGCCGCCCTCGCCTTGCCGGCCCGCAAGATGCTTCTTCACGCCTCGTAAAGAGACGTGAAGCGAGCGACGTATTGCCACGATAAGGATGGGCAAAGTGTGGAGGCGTGTTTCCCCCGGCATTGGTTCAGCAGCCGTCTCCACTGGACCAACACCCATCGCGGCAATGCTCGCTCGGGCACTGGCTGTACGCTGGCTGACCTCGAAACGCGGCTGCAAGCCACTTCACGAGATTTTCACCATGCGTACGGTGGTAACAAGCCAGGCGGATGTGTATCATCCTACCACCAGATGATATCCCTTAGTCGCCTCTTACGACACCCATGGGAAAGGGGCAGTGAAATGTATTCTTTCTCCGTCACTGCACGGATAGCATATGGGCCATCAGGTGGCCCATATGCTAGTCCGCCTTCCTGTTCTATAAAAAAAAAATATTATCGTTTTTGTTTACGGACTACAGGATATAATATACGGACTATAAGATTTTTTACGGACTTATTTATAATTCAACATTATTCGACTTAACAACTTAAATCCACTTACAATTTCCTTCCATTTTTGCTATTTAATGCATAAGTCTATACAGATATTATAAATCCGAAACTCTATCTGTTTATCGATCTATCTGTTACGCTTTAACGGCTAAAGTGGTCAATCGATTTTGATGAAATTTGGTGATGAATGATGAAGCATATAGCCCAAAAAAGGACCCAAGATTTTTTTTATCTACACTTAATGCGAGAGAGATCGCGTGCGAAAACATATAACTAGGAATGAAATAGGAGAGTGATGTAATATTGAAATGATTATTTGAAGATTTTGTTTACCTTAACAAAACCGCCGTCCAGGGAAACTCGCCTATTTTAGTCTCATCCTTCTTGAGGCTACTTGGCTGCATACCTAAGCCTTGTTTATTGCGCCAACCACAGCCTTTTTTCTGAAACCATAATATTAATAATTAAAAGCGTCAATAGCTCAATGGTCTACGGGACGTCTAGGGATGTAAAAGTCGCAGGTTCTATGCTGAAGTGGACTATTGTCATCCCTACTCCTAACACAAGCTAAACGCTTAATTGGGGGGTTAGGAAATATTAGTAATTCCTTAAAAAAATGTTCAGAATGTAGATTCTACTGAAAGGATCCGACGAGAAACTAAGTATTTAATCTATTCCAACAATAAAATTACATGTGTGTTATATATCATTGCGTGTATTATCTGTGGCCGAGATGGCTTAGTGGTTAGAACGCGTGAAAATGAAAATTTTCATGCGCTTAATTTGTGCTAATAATCCGCCTCGTGCTCGACGATGAAGAAAAACATCCTGAGAAAACCTGCATGTGTCTAATTTCACTGAAATTCTGTCGCATACACATGCAGCAGAATTCACCACTACCGACCCGCGTTGTAGCAGCGTGGTGGAATAAGCTCCAAACCTTCTCAAAAAAGGAGAGGGGGCCCTAGCCCAGCAGTGGGAAATTCACAGACTTTTACGTCTTTATAATAAACTTACTTGTTCTGGCATTTGAACATCGTTATTACTGCTTGTAGGGCTCATGTTTTCATGTAAACAGCAAACGTCTAAGAAGTTAGAACAGGAGCCCCGTTTGTTCCTGTAAATATATATAATATAAATTAATATATAAGTTTAAAGGCACAAGGGACATAAAATTTTAGGTCCCAATGTTGGTGGCGCATTGGCGATGTAAGCGATGGTTAACATTGCTCACAGTACCAATATCTATAGGCGTTGGTGACCACTTACCATCAGGTGGCCCATATGCTCGTCCACCTTCCTATTCTATAAAAAAAAACATACATCTTAAGCATTGTAATTGTATATTTTTCTATGTTTATACATAACGCACCTCGAGTCAAGCCGTTAAAATGGATTGGGTTTATCCGTCAAAGATTCTTAGTAGCAGCCCGGAGTCTGGAAGTTGGAAGTGTGTACACTCCCGTACCACGGAAAGCACGTAAAGCCCTTGGTCGCTGGCTGAACTTTTTCCGGTCGTGTCGGATTCCCGTCCCATCGGATTATGAGAGTGAGGGAATACAGAGTGCACCTGTGTTTGGGCACACACTTGTGCACTTTAATAAGAATAAATAAATAGAGAATAAATAAATTTATTATTATTATTATTATTATATTTCCTGCAGCGTTGGCTAATCTCTCTCGGCCGCCGCAGATGAAGGATATTACACTTCTTACATTATTATTTCATTACGAATTAAGCTATTAGTCATTATATTATTATTAAATGTGAAGTTTCATTCTATATCGTATCGGGATACTAATTGTGCATCCAGACGTTTGCGGTAATCAACAAATGATGCCGCGAACGCTATCTGCCGTATACTAATCAAGAACGGTTGGCTTTTTGTTAAGCTGTCACGTCAAGTAAGGTATATTAATTAATAAGAATTATCTGTCGTGCATGATCGTCGTATCTGAATATAGCAGAGCTATTTTATATTGTCTTTACTCCTTCGATTGGATTAGACAAATAAATTATATTAAACCAAAATGAACCTTACAGCCAATTCGACAAGGTGCAATTTCCCCATCTTGAGTCCATCAGATCCTCGCTACCTTTAGTAGACTATATTAACATTTGTCCATAATTGAGAAACACTTACCGCGATTGTATAACTCCCATGCCGTCAGTCACGACGGTACCATTTGCATTACAAAGATAGTATTTAACACACGTACCAATGACGTCGTTCTCCAAAGTACAGGGCTCACCTGAAAACGTAGGTGTTTTTGAAATAGCAGGATTATATTGATCATTTGATTTGGTCTTTTTTAATCATCAGATAAAGATGGAAATTTGGTAGAACACGTGAAACTTAACCGAGGATTGCGACTTCAAATCCGGTGAATATTTTTTTAAATATTTCATTTCCACAATTGGAATAGATTTTTGTCACCTTTTCTGCCGGGTATTCAGTTTAAAATTTTGGATCGTTTAATGATGATGAGTGAAAACTATGTTATTCTACAGTAGATATCTAGGACAATATTAAAATTAAATAAAAAAAATATTTGAACACAACGTATAAATAATATAATAATAATTATAATCCAAACCTTCTCCTCAAAAGGGAGAGGAGGCCTTAGCCCAACAGTGGGACATTAATAGGCTGTTACTATAAAATAAAAATACAATCGCAAAAGTATTTTACCAAAAATATCGTGTATAAGAGCTTCAATGTCACTGGTATTGTTTTCTTCTGCTAATACTATAACGGCAAACGTCACTAATATTCCGTATATATACATCTGAAATTAAAAAAAAAAGTTGTACTGTCGTATATATTTGTTACAAATTTTATTTAAAATAGAAATGATACAAATGTGGTATTGATTGCAAGTGACCACAACCTCCCACAGATATTAGCGGCATTGGAAACATTAATCATACTTTACACAGCTCAAATATATTGTTAGCATAATTATGTATTTTAAAACTATTGTATTTAACAGCATATTTATATTGACCTAAAATTTTTAACTAGAAGTTTAATCTTGCTTATAATTTAAATAATTGTTGATTTAAATGTTTTATTCCCTTTGTAAAGGTGTACTGGATCCTCTAGTGCAGTTAGGTTTTTGCTTTGACAAAAACTAAGTTCATAAATGCTTAGGCGGACAACAATGGGGGCATTCCTTCGTAGTTCGTCGTTAAGTACATATGTACACTTGAGATAAAATGTTATAATTATTATTAAATTATAAGTCAAATTGTAAACATACGGTCTGGAGTGAAACTGAACAATTTAATTATCCTTAACCATCTTAAACCTCTTGTAAAGTCTTTAATATTATCTGTGCATATATTAATCACGAATATATATTATCTGTGTATCTTATCATCTGTCATTTCGAGTGACACATTGCGGAGAGCGGGTTAATTTAAATATTGAAATTGGCGCGAAGTGATTTCTAAAATATATTACATTATATCTAATTTGTAATACTGCTCTTAAGCCGTAAGTTAAAGTGTGGCCATTTCATATGGGTTAGGGTATTTAAAAAAAAGTGGATATCCCACAGCTAGGCTAAGACCTCTTCTCCTTCTGAGAAGAAGGTTATTAGCTAATTCTATCCCGCTCCCATGCGGGTTGGATGCACTGATTTTCATCCGACACATGTTTTTCTTCATCATGAGCACGAGATGAATTATTTAAAAACAAATGAAGCGTATAAAAATTCATCTAATTTTTTCAGTATTTTTACATAATAGGAAGGCGGACGAGCGTTTGGGCCACCTGATGGTAAGTGGTCACCAAACGCCCTTAGACATTGGCACTGTAAGAAATATTAGCCATCGCTTACATCGCCAATGCGCCACAACCAGTTTCTAATATAAACATAAAATAAAACAAATGATGCGAGTCCGCCATCTTTTGTGACATTTAATTCATTACGTCATTTAAATACTAATTCTGTAAGAACGAAACTTGCAGAAAACGATCTTGAAATATCTGATAGTGATATGCGAAATTGACCATTATAATCATAATATTTCAAGGAAACTGGGATCAAAATAATATATCAGCGTAAGTCAGTTATAACATACATTTCACGGGTGCAGAGCTAATACATATGTACAATGTGTTTTTATATTTCTTGTAATGCAAATGGTATAAACAAGTTTTTTGTTGTTTTTTTTTCGGATTACAGAAAAACTACTAAGCCGGTAAGTTTGGTCCAATAGATAAACATTAAGTTTTTCAGAAAATGACAGTGTTAACACTCAAAGCCGAGATGGCCCAGTGGTAAGACCGCGTCAATCTTAACCAATGATCGTGGGTTCAAACCCGGGCAAGCACCACTGAATTATCATGTGCTTAATTTGTGATTATAATTCATCTCGTGCTTTACGGTGAAGGAAAACATCGTGAGGAAACCTGCATGTGTCTAATTTCACTGAAATTCTGCCACATGTGAATTCCACCAACCCGCATTGGAGCAGCGTGGTGGAATAAGCTCCAAACCTTCTGCTCAAAAAGAGGAGAGGAGGCCTATAGCCCAGCAGTGGGACATTCACAGGCTGTTACGGAACACTCAAAGCACGTGAAGCCGTTGGAACTGCCTAAACTCATTCCCGTCTTTACCCATCGGGCTATGAAAGTGAGGGAATAGAGAGTGCATTTATGCTTGCCCACTTGAACCATATGTCCCGTGCAGGTGGCTAGTCTCCCGATCAGGAGTAATAATCATCATCTTAATCAGTATATAATCTTAAAGGATGTTAAACAACATCAAAGTCATTAAAAATTAAAAAATAAAAATAATGTCATTTATATCTTTAAATATTCCCTGAGACAATGTATCCAACTTGTTTATATAAACGTTTACGTAATACGAACTAGCTATGATTAACAGATAACCTAAACATGATATAATTAACGCCTAATAAATAATAATAATAAAATACAGAATAAAAATAAACAAATATACTAAAAAAGTAAATATCAATTTTTTTTATTTTTATTTTCGGCCGTTAATGTAATACACGTACGAAAAAAAATCATCTTGTATTATAAAAAAAAAAAAAAAAAAATTTAAGAATGACATTACACCTACCTTGAATGACATTTATGCATGTGATATTCAAAACAACTGATGACATAAGAAAATCAACTATGTATTTTTAACATCTTATTATTCCTATACAGAAACCCGTTCACAGAATTTATAATAATATAATATATACACGAAAACACAATAACACACATGCGCGCGACGCGAGCGCTATTACGGTACTGGTTTGTACGACTTAAAGGAAATTAATGTTTTATATAATGATTCATTAAATTAATTATCTTCTAACGACTGGTTTTGACAAACAAGCCGAAATGGCCTAGTGGTTAGAACGCGTGAATCTCAACCGATGATCGTGGATTCAAACCCGGCAAGAACCACTGAATTTTCATGTGTTAAATTGTGATTATGATTCATCTCGTGCTTGACGGTAAAGGAAAACATCGTGAGGAAACCTGCATTTGTCTAATTTTATTGAAATTCTGTCACATGTGTATTCTACGTACCCGCATTGGAGCAGCGTGGTGGAATAAGCTCCACCTTCTCCTCAAAAGGGTGAGGAGGCCTTAGCCCAGCAGTGGAACATTAACAGGCTGTTACTGTTACTACTGACTGGTTTTGACTTATAATAATAAATGTCTGTATTCGAGTAGGCACTAATAATTTTCATTTGCTTAAATTGCGTTTATTGACACGAAAACATCGCGAGGAAAGCTGTTTGTGTTGGATGTAATACTATCACATATGTATCTCCGCATTGGAAGGGAGTGGTGGAATACGATCCATATTTTCTCTTAAACAAAGAAGGGAGCTCCGAAACATGGGCCGTGGAATAAGAGGGCTTCCGTTTGACTTGATATGATTCCCTAACACTCATAATCCGATGGAATGGCAATCCGACGCGACCGGAAAGAGTTCAGGCGCAGGATCATTGGCTTTACGTGCTTTCTGAGGCACGATAGTGTACACACTACCAATTTCCAGACTCCGGGCTGTTATTGAGAATTTTCGACTGAAAAATCTAATATCTTTTTATTGGCCCGACCTGGGATTTGAACCCAAGGCCTCCGAGTCCTGCGGCCTTACACCTAGCCATTAGATCAACAAGGCAGTCATATATATATATATTATAGTCAAAGCAGATATAATTATATATCAATAAATGTAAAAAATAAGCAGCTAGTAGTAAATACATAATATAATATCTACCAGGAAAATTTTCGGAACGGGTGGGAGATCGAAAGATCGACGATCGTGTAAGATCCTCACCAAGCGATGCGCATGCGCCGCGTTTGATTATTTTGTGTAATACCACTAACAGCCTGTAAATAGGAATAGCTATTTACAGGCTGTTAATGTTACTACTACTTACTACCCAAGCTTATACCAACCCGGTATAGGAAGTAACGACCGACTTTTATCATGATATGCTGATACTTTTTGTAGCAGCGTGGGGGAATAAGCGCGATGCATTTCAGAACGATTTTTTTTTCTTTTTTTATAGAACAGGAAGGCGGACGAGCATATGGGCCATCTGATGGTAACTGGTCACCAAACGCCCTTAGACATTGGCATTGTAAGAAATGTTAGCCATCGCTTACATCGCCAATGCGCCACCAACCTTGGGACCTAAGATTTTATGTCCCTTGTGCCTGTAATTACACTGGCTCACTCATCCTTCAAACCGGAACACAACAATACCAAGTACCGCTGTTTTGCGGTAGAATATCTGATGAGTGGGTGGTACCTACCCAGATGAGCTTGCACAAAGCTCTACCACCAGTAAAAGTTATAGATAGTGGGTTATAGCTCAGAAGTGGGTCATAAAGGCTTTACTATTTAATCTCACGAAAAAAGTGGTCATGTTCTTGTTTAACATATTAAACATTTATGTAAACAAAACTATATGTCATTCAATTCCAGATGATAAAAGTGACGTAATGCATTTTGCATCTCTTTCTCGCAATGAGGAAATTGAAAGCGACGTCATAAATGTACGTCTGTGGGTATTTTATATTTGTAAATATTTATTCTGATATTGAACAGAGAAAGGAAAATGTATAGTAAAAAAACGTGTTAATGAGAATTGATGTGTGAAAAAATCTTAATGGCGTCATTTGACGCTCGTTGTCTCACTTAGCCTGTATTATGTACCAATTGCATATTGATGGGCCGGTTGGCGTGGTTGGTAGATACTTGCCTTTCACGCCGAAGGGTGTGGGTACGATTCCCACTCAGGACAGACATTTGTGTGCATGAACATGTCTGTTTGTCCTGAGCCTGGTGTAATTTATCTATATATAAGTATGTATTTACAATAGAAAAAGTAGTAATAATAATAATAATAATAATGTCATCCAGACTGATTTCAGCCACGGCGGCCAATCTCAAGAGAGATTAGCCAACTACGCAGCAGATATTATAGTGCACAAGTGTGTGCGCAAACACAGGTGCACTCTCTATTCCCTAACTCTCATAATCCAATGGGATGGCAATCCGACACGACCGGAAAGAGTTCAGGCGCAGGACCAACGGCTTTACGTGCTTTCCGAGGCACAGGAGTGAACACACTTCCAACTTCCAGACTCCGGGCTGCTACTTTTTTCTGGCAGAAAAACCCAATAACATTTTATTGGCCCGACCTGGGAATTGAACCCAGGACCTCCGGGTCTGCGGCCTTACATCAAGCCACTAGACCAACGAGGCAGTAGAAAAAGTAGTATATGTAGTATATCAGTTGTCTCGCCTCCATAGTATAAGCTTTGCTTAATTTGGGGTCAGATGGCTGTGTGTGAATAATGTCCTAGGATATATATAGCCAAGCATCTCATTATCTTAAATGTTATTGACATTGGCCCTTTTATCGCACAGAATAATAATACTATTAGTTTTTTTAGTGGTTGGTTTTTGTAAAAGTCCGTCTGGATAGGTGCCGTGCCTTCATCACGTCACGGATTTTTTTCCTCTCTTCTTTTTCTTTTCAGGTGTGTCTACGCTAGCGGCGCAAAATATTCTGCCAATGTCACGTATAAAGGGGGTGACACATATGAGATCAATCGAATTCAAATTTCGAAGTGCTTAATGATGATGATTAGAAACGATGTAATACTACAGACTACAGTAGATGAAAATGAAATACAACATATAAATAATATAAAAACATAATAACAATTAAAATTAAATCGATTTCTTACAATATATTTAATTAATAATAACAAATGGAAAGTAAACTAATAACAGAAAATTTTCAAGTTCACTGGTGGTTGGATGTCTTATATTCTATTATATTAATTCCATTCTTAAAATTGAATGACCTCTTTCATTAAACCTCCTTTCGTCAGACGTTTTTAAAGATAAAATCACTGACACAAAAAGAATCCTATAATCAAAAATAATTTAAGGTGTAATTATGTTGAGACGTTCGGCTAATTTATCCAAGTACATGACCTCGGAGAGATTTAAATTGGCGTGCAATATTGGCGTCGTTGACCAGCAATATCTGCTGACGTCGATGCCTTTAACAGCAGAGAAGATAATAGGCTCAGGTAATACAAAACACGTGTTATCTATTCCTTACTAATATTATAAATTTGATTATGTGCATATACTTTGTCAGTACATAAAAGGGCTGCCTCGTTGGTCTAGTGGCTTGATGTAAGGTGTACACTCCCGTGCCTCGGAAAGCACGTAAAGCCGTTGGTCCAGCGCCTGAACTCTTTCCAGTCGTTTCGGATTAACGTCCCATCGGATTATGAGAGTTAGGGAATAGAGAGTGCACCTGTGTTTGCGCACACTTGTGCACTATAATATCTCCTGCGCAGTTGGCTAATCTCTCTTAAGAGAGGGTGCCGTGGCCGAAATCTGTCTGGAGGACATTATTATTACATAAAAAAACATCGAGTACCTAAAACCTAAGACATGTTTTATACTCTAATATTTAGGTCCTGGCATTTGCGTCTTTATAGAAACACGACTTCAAATAAGTCATGATGTTTTTCCTCTGTTCGATCACTCAGGAGGGCATCATAATGTGTTCAGCAAGTTTAAGTTATTTTCTGGCTGGAGTAATCGCACTGTAAGCACAGCCAAGCTACGGGATGCTAATGAGAATTTCTCGACGTATAAAACTTGAAAATTTATTCTTTACTGGCCCTACCGTACCGTAACAGCCTGTGAATGTACCACTGCTGGGCTAAAGGCCTCCTCTCCCTTTTTGAGGAGAAGGTTTGGAGCTTATTCCACCACGCTGCTCCAAAGCGGGTTGGTGGAATACACATGTGGCAGGATTTCAGTGAAATTAGCCACATGCAGGTTTCCTCACGATGTTTTCCTTCACCGTAAAGCACGAGATGAATTATAATCACAAATTAAGCACATGAAAATTCATTGGTGCTTGCCCGGGTTTGTACCCACGATCATCGGTTAAGAATCACGAGTTCTTACCACTGGGCCATCTCGGCTCTTTATTGGCCCTACCTAGGGTGAACCCAGGTTGTCGAGATCGGAGGCCTAATAAGCTAACCACTAGACTAAGAAAACTTCTATCATTTTGTTCATCAAGGAAAATTCCTTCTAGAGTACCAACGCACCCCCTTCCCAGTTGTATGGCGTGATCGTTACAGTGCAAGGATCCAGCTTACTTCCACTCCTGAAGGAAGAAGCCTCAGCAGCCTTTAGTTCCAATATTATTGGATTTTTTTATCTTTTGTTTTAAAATTGAATATATGTTTGTTTAATAAACAATGAATTTATGAACTTAATTATTTACTACACGAATAAATACTCATTAACTTTTAAACCCGTGTGGGTTTACCTCTCCTTACATATTCTACCGCCAACAGCATATTAAGTTAGTACTGTTGTGTTCCGGTTTAAATGGTGAGTGAACCAGTGGAGCTACAGGCATATAACACCTTAGTTCCCAAGATGGCGTGACAGTTACGTAAAGCTATGAAAAGATTTTTTTATTGCATAGGTAGACGGATGAGCAGGCCACCTGATTGTAAGTCACCAACGCCTATAGACATTGGCATTGCAAGAAACTTTAACCATATAATAATGAAATATTATTTATAAAATTGCTAATCATTCTGAAGTCAAGATGATCGGCCTATGATTTTCGATGACACAATCATTTAGTATCTATTTGGTACCTAAACTTACATTTTCATTAGACCAATAACTCAAAAAAATATTATTTTTGTTACAGTCAACTACTGTTTTGAGTAAATAAACACTTATTTTAATAGAAAATCGTACTATTTTTGTAGTTCTGATACACAGTATCGATTCTACGTTTGCTAAAAATGTCTTTTTATGTTTTTATTTATTGGAACATAAAAAAGTTAATATTAACAAATGTGATTGTTAATAGCTACATTAGTCATACACTTTGTTGAAGCCATTAGCGCTCACCTCCAGGAAGGAGACAGCGTTCCAACATACAATATACATAGTTTAGTCTTATTATTTATATAAACATAAGATGCTACGTGTATATGTGTGAGATGAGTGTGTAGTGGCTTGTATATGTTTGCTAAAAATATTCAAGGTCAAAGGCATTTGTTTTATGCGCTTTGCTCGTAAGCGGTGAGTGATATCATAGAAAAAATCTTTTCCCTGTTTTAAATCTTTTCCCCATGAATTCCTGAGACATCGAAAATATCGTTATAAATATGAGATATTGAAATGTCAACGATAATGATATGCACGGTTATGACGTACCTATATGCCATTGACGTATATACAGGATGTCAAGTAAATAATGGATGGCCTGGTATAAACTTGTGAGCCTGCTTCAAAAACTAATGGTTTACAAAATCAATTCCGCGAAATATTCCACTTTATCCTATAGAAATAAAAAATTAAAACTATAAAAAGTATTTGATTATTTGTGTGGTACTATGAACGAAAAACTACACTGATTTGACTGTCATATTCAATTCAACCGATTTCTGTGATCAAAATTGTATTTGTATATGTTTTTAGGTATATATGTATAAGTGTGTATCTCTATATAGTATATAGAATGTGTATGTTAGTATATAGAATGTTACATTGGTATGTTACATATTTTTATTAAGTTTCAAAGTATTTGATACATTTTAATTATAATTTGATTGTAAGTGTACACAACGCCCGATTAATATTCTTGCCTAAAAAATTTGTTTCTTTTTAAAGGGGTTGCCTGGAAGAGCGCACTGTAAGTACGGCCCGCCTTTGCATCCTATATGTACTACTTGTTCTTTTAAAAATATAATGTTCGTAAAATGTGTGCAATAAAGACTTTATAAATAAATAAATCCCGTTAGTTTTTGAACCAATTATCAGGATTGATTAGGCTGAAATATCGGTACACCTTGGAGCTAATCACATGCCCTATTAAGTTAATTAAAAAAAATTAAAACAACCAGTTTTTTAATAATATTTTTTATTTAAATACTCTTAGCGAGAGTCTGTGACTTCGCAACCACATCTTCAATCGTCCCTACCATATAGAAGGCTGCCTCAGGTATGTGATCCAGTTCTCCGTTTAGAATCTTGAAGAAATATAATCATGTTTAATTGTAAATAATTACTAATAAATAATTTTCACCAGCGGCTGTACCAGCCTCTGAGTGATCATTGCTAAAGATTCACGCGTTCTAACTATTAGGTTATCTCGGCTTTCGGAGGTATTCCGCATAAAATAATGCACTATTGGTGATCCTACAAAGATTGAAAAACAGATTGAATAAAAGATAGGTATTTCTTATAATAGTGTAAAGAAAAATGTCCCAAAGACCTCCTCCAGAAGAGGGGGCTTAGATCTTACAGATTTTCTTCTAATACATGCAAGTATCACCAAGATGTTTTCCTTTAACACTTGCAACAATGAATTTTATTATAAACACAAATTCGATGACGTAATATATGTAACAAATCAGATTACCCTCTTAAAACCCTTGATAGTTTCCTCCAGCTTAACCATCTTACCGACATGGCCGGTGAACACTTCCGCCACCTATTGAAGAATAACACTTTATAAATCCTCTACGATTCAAGAAAATCGTTCTTCATTTACGTCGTGAAGAATGAGAACCATTACAAGAATAAGAGATAAGATCTGAAGAATTGACATTCCAAGACAATAATTATTTCATTTGTTTTGGTCTTATATAAAATTGATTTGATATCTTTGCAATATAAAATATATTGTATGAACCTTGCCGGCGTACAATATTGCAATTACCATATTGAAATAAAAGTATTCAAGTGAAGTTCAGCTTTCAGTTTACCTCGGCATGTATTAAAATTGATTGTTCGGAATTTTCATATTTGCTTCTTTAAATAGAATTGGTGATTAGAAGCGTTTTACGTTGTATGTTAAAATGCATTAAATATATAGAGGAGTAATAAGTTTTACGATTGCCGAAGTGCCAAATGTTATCGAGTGGATATTGTATGTAAAAAAAGAGAAGTGATTGTCCCAATGCTGGGCTACGGACTTCTCCCTTTGAGAAGTTTTGGAGCTTACACACAACGCTGCTCCAATGCGGGTTGGTAGATACACGTGTTGCAAAATCTCAATTACTGACACGTGTAGTTTTCCCTCACGATGGTTTCCTTGACCGCTGTGATGAATTATAAAAACGAATTGAGCTCATGAAAATTTAGTGGTGCTTGAACGCGCGATCATCGGATAAGCAACACGCGTTTAATTAGGAAGCCGACGTTTTATATTACTAAATATATTTTCTTATAGCATATTTAAAAATAGTATTACTAAATATATATTAAAATAAAAGTTGTTGATCTAATTGATTGAGAAAAACTACAAAATCTTTAACATATATAACAAAATATATAACTGAATTAAGACATTTACATAAACTAGTAAATAACATTCTGATCTAAATATGAATCTATTGATCAAAACTTTTTTACTAAATCTTTATTATTTTTTTAACATCTAGACCATTTACGCTGCATGTGTAATCTCTTATTTTAAACCTTACTTGAAACGGTTGCGAGAGGAACCGCTGTATCTTCCTTGCTCGTGCGACCGTCAACTTATCGTCCTCCGAGAGTTCGTCCATCCCCAAGATGGCAATTATATCTTGGAGTGACTTGTAGTCCTGTAGTTGAATACATTTAATACAACAACTAGGTTGCCAACTTTTTGCGAGGGTAGAGAGCAGGATTTTTTTTTATAGAACAGGAAGGCGGACGAGCATATGGGCCACCCGATGGTAAGTGGTCACCAAACGCCCTTGGACATTGGTACTGTAAGAAATGTTAACCATCGCTTACATCGCCAATGCGCCACCAACCTTGGGACCTAAAATTTTATGTCCCTTGTGCCTGTAATTACACTGGCTCACTCACCCTTCAAACCGGAACACAACAATACCAAGTACTGCTGTTTTCCGGTAGAATATCTGATGAGTGGGTCGTGCATTGACAAATATTCAATGAAATGGTCAATATTCCTTTCATCGCCAATGTCTATGAACGTTGGTGACCACTTACAATCACATGGCCCGTATATCCAGCTGCCTACCTATAACATAAAAAAATCTCTGGAACAAGGAATTGAAAAAATCTTCTAACATTTAATAGCCTATATCTTGTCTAAGATTATAGGCTTTTAACATCAAGCCATGGCCCATGACGAGTGACGAGTAGAAAACCGAAATAAGACAAATAACCTCAACTGTTCCATGTATAGCAAACCTGCAATATCTTCTGAACACCTCGAGCCACGCCATAATGCTCTGCCCCTATTATATTCGGATCCATAACTCTGGATGTCGAGTCCAATGGATCCACAGCGGGATACACTCCCAGCTCAGCGATGGCTCGCGACAGTACTGTCGTCGCGTCCAAATGCGCGAATGTCGTTGCGGGAGCTGGATCCGTCAGATCGTCAGCCGGTACGTATACCGCCTGTAATATGATTGTTCAAGCCATTGTCATTTACTGATGGTAGGGCTTTATGCAAGCTCGTCTGGGTAGGTACCACCCACTCATCAGATATTCTACCGCAAAACAGTAGTACTTGGTATTGTTGTGTTCCGGTTTGAAGGGTGAGTGAGCCAGTGTAACTACAGGCACAAGGGACATAAAATCTTAGGTCCCAAGGTAGCGCATTGGCGACGTAAGCGATGGTTAACATTTCTTACAGTGCCAATGTCTAAGGGCGTTTGGTGACCACTTACCGTCAGGTGGCCCATATGCTCGTCCACCTTCCTATTCTATAAAAAAAAGCAAAGAACCAATGAATTTAAATGTGCTTAATTTGTGATTATAATTCATTTCGTGCTATATAGAAGAAGGAAAACATCGTGAGGAAACCTGCATGTGTCTAATCTCACTGAAATTCTACCACATAAGTATTGTAATATAGTACACCAACAAGCATTGGAGCAGCGTGGTGCTATATAATAAGCTCCATAGTTTCTTCTCAAAAAAGGGAGAGGAGGCATCAGCCCAGCAGTGGGACATTAACAGGCTGTAACTAAGCCATTGTTGATATGTAAACGGTAAATAACTGAGAATTCGAACGTTAGATCGAGCGTGCGTAAATTATTTATATTTAAAACCATTGCTAAGGTTTACCAAACTATTTTAAACTCGACCGATTATCAAAATCTTATTGAACGTCGAGTGTACAAAATGGAGGTACCACGCATAAACACTCCCTTTGCTAGACGCTTCGGTACATTTATTTACTTCATATATAATAAAGATACCAGTTTATGCAATATCAAAAAATGCAATATTCGAGAAACGCAACATAAAATATTTGACTGGTTCAATTCCATACGACGTGGTTTAATAGCTTTTGGCACAATTTCGATTCAAGCTCCACTTTCACCAAATTAGCACATACATATTTTACATAATCATATCTTGTCAACTACACTATATATAATCATATATATATTATTCTTTAGGTATTATAGTTTTCGTATATATCTTCTATAGCATCTTGTATAAAGAAATATTGTTATATAATTCTTTATGGGATTGTATCGTCCGAGCTATTGTTTAAGCGTGTGAAATTGTAACTGCAAGACAGGCTTGCCTAGTGCGGGGCCACTGGATGTTTTGTGACAATGTTAATTTTTTTTTTAGATGACGTCAGAGTAAAATTTCTTATTGTAAGTGCGTAAATGTGTGCGTGAGATATAGTATAACTACAGGCACAAGGGACATAACATCTTATTCCCCAAAATTGGCGCACCGCCAACATAAGGAGTGCTTATATACTATGTCCCAAGTCCAACACTTACTTGCACGCTCGTAATCGAACCCGTCTTAGTTGTGGTGATGCGTTCCTGCATCGTGCCCATATCCGTCGCCAGCGTGGGCTGGTAGCCCACAGCCGACGGAATACGCCCGAGCAGAGCTGATACCTGACAATTACGTTGACAAAATTACATTAAAACGTTTTGCGAAAACAAACACTGATCCCGAGGCTTTTTCTATCAGCGCCACCAATGTTCAGCGTCACAATTTCGTCATCAAACTGTATATTATACGAGTATGTCTTGTTATAAGAATTTATTTTGATATCGTCTCCATTACTAAGCATAATAATACCAGATTACACAGGGTTAGTAAGTCTTTTATAGGACAATGTATACGCTTTTACAACAGGATCCCAAAAAACGTTCAAAAATATTCAATTGTGAAATTTAAAAGAATCGTCAATGAACGCTTGTGTGCTAAAGGATATTACACAACCGATCACTTTTTAGATGATTGCACACCCTGGGAATGAAACGATCATCTCCAGGTTATCTCAAATTATATATATATATTTATATATGTAAAATCCCGCTGAGTTTCTTTCGCCAGTTCTTCTCAGGTCTACGGTGTTTATTTCCGAACCGGTGGTAGATTTATAACGATCAATAAGCAAGTGTAACGCTTCTATATTGAATAAAGATTTTTCACTTTTGACTTTGACTTTGAATGGCAACGTTGGCCTTATGAGAGGTGTATGCCCAGCAGTGGACTTTGATTGGCTAAAATGACGGTAATTAATGTTTTTAGCTTTAATTTGTTCTATCTATACAGGGTGACTGGTGAATTAGTATCAATACTTAAGGACGTGATATTTGACGACCATATATGACCAAAAAAAAATACATATAACATAAATATTAATAAACTTCTAAGTAAAGTTAACCAAAAGTTATGTAATTAATTACTCGTCATGTGGACACCCTAGCTGCGCTGACGACACAACACAGTTAGGTACATTTAATTATCGCGCGGTACTTTACCTACGTCCAAACGCCGCCGCGTGTTAACAGGGTAGCAGGCTACCTTTGATAAACAAGCATGATCCAATCCCCCTTCATACTTTAAACCTGGCTTAGAACAGGCAAAAATACCAAAATATTTCACTCGTTTAAGCAACAAATTTGTTGACTAGGTAAATGATATGAACTTGGGACAAAAATTAACTGTTTACCTATCTTGGTATTTCCGGCGTATTTAAAAATGGAATCATACTTATTTACAACGATTGTCAATCATTTAACTACCTATTTACCTACATAACTACACTAACCTTAACAAATGTTCAAAGTGAGCTCCTGCTCGTGTGATACACAGTTCGGCACGTTTACGCATATTGTCTTTCACACGTTTTAACACGAATGGGTCACTTTACTACTCACAGTACTCACAGTATTCTGCATTTGTGTATTGATAAGCCATACCTAATTACTAATGACGGGTCACACTCACACACGAAAGATTAGGTATACGCGTAAGATCGATCGCTAGGGGCGCGCGCGCGGGAAGATGGACGAACCTTACGGCGGCGCTCGCCCGACTAACCTACTAACCTACTAATACTAATTAGCCGCGGGGCAGGGGTTGCGGGTGGCAAACACCACGCCGCACGCGCCGCGGAAATATGTCCACACTTTATTTATTTAAAGTAAAATTTTTGTAAATTTGGTCAAAAATTAAGTACCTATTTTTTTTACATAATTCGAATGAAAATTATGTACCGATTATGCTCCTAAAATATTGATACTAATTCACCAGTCACCTGTATATACAAATAAATGTTTATCCTCTATACGTTTCTAAACCATTCAAACAATTATGATGAAACTTTATCTAATTATGTTATCTAATTATGATGAAATCTAGTCCAAAAAGGACACTTTCTGTTGTAAGTTTGCCCTTCTATATAATAATCAACCCTTATTATAGTGTTATATAAAGGTCATTCACCTCTGACCCCGCTTGGGTGAAACGAAAGATGTTGTCGATAAACAGCAACACGTCCTGTCCCTCTTTATCGCGGAAGTGTTCTGCTAGCGTCAGACCTGTGAGGGCGACCCGAGCTCTTGCTCCCGGCGGCTCATTCATCTGACCGTATACTAATGCCACCTGTTTAAGGGTTTTTATGAAAACTATGGAAATATTCTTAACTGTGCACTGACAATAAAAAGAAGCATATCCCCTCCTCTCCCCTTTAAGGAAATGCATAGAGCTTTGAACAGCTACAGTATAGCTTACAGCTATGCTAAGACAGACTTTCTTCCAACACATGCAGGTGTCCTCACGATGTCTACCTTTTACTATCTATATATTTAATTTTGCTTTAAGCTACGTAGGGATACTTGCAAATGGGCCATCTTATGGTAAATCGACACCACCGTACAAAGACAACATTGGCGCTGTAAGAAACATGAGCCATATATTACATCACCGATGCGTCACCAACCAAGGGATCCCCTGTAGGCAGAGCGACAAATGGGAACTAAGATATTAAAATCAAAAAAAATCAAAATACTCTTTATTGTACACCAGTAAATAAATCACATATACACGGTTAGATGAAAGATGTACAAGAGGCGGCCTTATCGCTAACACAGCGATCTCTTCCAGGCAACCTTAAGGTAGAGGAAAACAGATATAGAAGGAGGTAGGGGTGTACAGAGAAGATATAAACATAATAAATAAATACAGTGTAATATTAATATATTAAAAAATAAATAAATAAATAAAATAATGTACAGTACCTGATATCTAAAATGCATACAGATATGTATCTATCTAATTAAATTCAAATTATAATATACAAAAATTAAATTAAAGTCTCGCGAAAAAAAAAACAATAAAATAAGTAAATAATTCTAATAAGTACAGCAATTAAAGTGCAAGATAGTATTGTCTCAAGGAATTATAACAATACATTAAGTATTGTTGCTTAGCGGTACAGTAAGAGACGAATGAGTGGTACCTACCCAGAGGAGCTTGCTAACCTTACCACCAAGTAAATTCTATCCTTCTACATCGTTGATATTACCTTCGATGACTTATAATCGTCTTTAATAACACCGCCGACTTTCATTTCATTGTAGAGGTCGTTACCTTCGCGCGTTCTTTCGCCGACACCAGCGAACACCTAATACGGAAATAATTCTCTCAGTTGCAAAAGACCAGCAGTCTTTTCCTTTAAAACGCGTTACGCTTTTCCCCCACGGGAACAGTTTGGGGGGTATGTGGGGCTCGTCGGTGTCCAAGGCGCCGAGTGCGCCCCGAACATCGGAATACCCACTAAAAAACCAGCGGTACATGGGCCATCTGATGTTAAGTGGTGTTGCTCTTTTAATATATTGTCTATTATTAGAAGCTTTTGGTTAATGAATTTTTTGTATTCATTTAATTTATTGTCCATTTTCGCAAATTCGTCTATTAAATTCAGTTCAGTTCCTTGTATAGAATCCATGGTATTTAATAATAATCTTAATTTTGTTAAAGTTTGATTTTGAGCCTAGGGGCTCCTCAGCTTAGAAAGCCTGGTGCACCGCATCGCCCAGCCCTATAGTAGCTACGCCACCGCTCCTATATAACAAGATTTAATAGAAAACACCACGAATTCTGTGTTATAAAGTATAAACCACGAACCGGAAGACGCAGCGTGGGCAGGCCCCCTACAAGGTGGACCGACGACTTAGAACGAGTCGCGGGTAGCCGTTGGATGCGGGCAGCGCAAGACCGGTCAACGTGGAAATCCTTGGGGGAGGCCTTTGTCCAGCACTGGACGTCTTCCTGTTGATATGATGATGATGATGATGAACGTATAAAACCTCACCGAGAAACCACCATGTGCTTTCGCCACGTTATTAATGAGCTCCATAATCAAAACCGTCTTCCCGACACCAGCGCCACCGAATAGACCAATCTTACCACCTTGAAAAATTAAAAAAAATAACGAACGAAATTATTAACCGGCTGTGAAAAAATCAATACCAATATTATAAATGGGAACTAACTAACTCGGTCCGTTTGTTACGCTTTCACATCTAAACACTGAACCGATATTGATGAAATTGCTAGGAACATCTCATATCATTAAAAAGTACTAAATTATCTATGGTTTCATCTTAATATCTTCGATGAGTTGACAGAACGCCATAGGGCTAAACCTTATTCCAATTGGAGAAAGAGTAAATATGGGGTTAAAGAAACTTTATTCTCATCAAGAAACACATTCGCTAAAATGAGAACATAATATTACTACAACAATTGCCAAGCGGCGCGGCAAAGCATTATGTACACATGGTATAATTAAATGATAGAAAAATACAATTCCGAAGAGGGTATCAGTGAGAACTTTGCATTATTGTCGATAGACTGGTCTTATCGCATAAACACACCTTACATTCACAAATACCACGCGATTCGCGCGCGCTAAAATCTGTATCATGCACCACAAAAAGTTCTCGAATTATAACACAACACTATCACACTTAACTACCTATATACAATTTAGTATTTAATCCAACGTCCCAATTACAACTTCGCGTACATTGAAAATGCCACAGATTATTCAAGATTTCGACCAATGGTATCGCGTCAATCCAAGGTCAAACTTGTTTATTTGTGTGTCTTTACATACACAGACTGGCTTGCTCGCAAGTGTGTGTGATACCAATATAATAATTAATACGTAAATATTGATTTAATACATAAACATGACGAACATATATAGTGATAATGATACATATGTGTGAATCGTAGATATTTTCTCTAACCTTTAACATATGGAGCGAGTAAATCGACCACTTTTATTCCAGTCACGAGAATTTCTTGTTCGACCGACATTTCAACGAATGGCGGAGCGTCGGCGTGAATTGGCGCGTACTGGTCCGTTTCGATTGGACCGCGTTCGTCTAGTATATAGAAAATTCTAGATTAATTTCAAATTTTTATCATAGTAATAATAATAATTTATTCTTAATAACCATAGCCTAACAAATAAAAGTACAATGTTATATTACAAAAAAAACAAAATAAAAAAAAAACACAATTATAAAAAGAAAAATAGGTACGTAGAAAAATTTGTACCAGGCTCTTTTTTTTACAGTATAAGTAGGCGGACTAGCAAATGGGCCAACTAATGGTAAGTGGTCACCACCATCCATAGCCATTGGCATTGAAAGAAAGAAATATTAACAACTCCTTACATAGCCAATGCGCCATCAACCTTGGGAACTAAGATGTTATGTCCCTTGTGTCAGTAATTACAAACAATACATAAAAAATCATCTGCATTTGACCACATAGTCAATTGAGCAACCATTACAGACCGCAGCGCAAACCTTATATTAATGTATTATTATTAAATAATCCTTACTAATAATAAAAATGTAAAAGTAAGTTTGTTTTTTTACGCCTACACGTTTTCATGAAAAGTACACAGAGTAACTAATACCAACCCCATCCCCATATACAGGCGTCGCTAGACGAAAGCTACTGATTAATGAAAACATCATATTCAACAACAAATAGTATCCTTGTGTAAAATCCATCAAGTGATAATTCAAAAGGAAAATTAGTTACTTCACATCAGTATTCATTCGACGGGCCGGTTGGCGTGGTTGGTAAACACTTTCCTTTCACGCCGAAGGTTGTGTGTTCGATTCCCACCCAGGACAGGCATTTGTGTGCATGAACATGTCTGTTTGTCCTGAGTCTGGGTGTAATTATCTATATACGTATGTTTTTACAAAAGAAAAGTAGTATATGTAGTGTATCAGTTGTCTGGTTTCCATAATACAAGCTCTGCTTAATTGGGATCAGATGGCCGTGTGTGAATAATGTCTCAGGATACAGTATTCATATTTTTATTGTATTTATTTAGGCGAGTATAGAGTAGAAGCATTTTCTCGAGCACTCCCATTTATTGTAACGTATCTGCGAACGCTCGACGTTGCGTTCGACGTAACGCTCACGGCTAGTGAGCGTTATTTCCAACTTGGGTTAACTCTTCGTTGAAATGTTAGACTCGTGTCATTTATGCTGAATTGATCTGGTAGTAGGGCTTTGTGCAAACTCGTCTGGGTAGGTACCATCCACTCATCAGATGTTGTGTTCCGGTTTGAAGGGTGAGTGAGCCAGTGTAATTACAGGCACAAAGGGCCTTAAAATCTTAGGTCCCAAGGTTGGTGGCGCATTGTAAGCGACGGTTATCATTTCTTACAGTGCCAATGTCTAAGGGCGTTGGTGACCACTTACCATCAGGTGGCCCATATGCTCGTCCACCTTCCTATTCTATAAAAAAAAATCTTGATGAGTTTAAATTATCCGGGCACATCTCAGTCCACGAATCAATGTCAGACCAATACGCTCGGTGTACTTTAGATCGGCTCGTTGTTCTGTTATAAACAAATGCTCTAGTCTATACTCACCTTTTGTTTCAATTATCTACACGTATAACTTTGAACAAACTCACCAATCGGTTCACCAATAACATTCATAATCCTGCCCAACGTTGGCTCACCAACCGGTATCGTAATGGGAGCTCCCGTATCTATAACCGGTTGCCCACGCACCAGACCTTCGGTACCATCCATTGCGATGGTACGGCAGGTGCTATCACCTAAATGTTGAGCGACTTCTAATATCAGACGTGGTTCTGAAAATAAAAAAAGCTGGTTAACTCTCCAAACTTCGTTACTTGGTGACTTTGTATAAGCTCGTCTAGGAACCGAGTAGGAACCACCCACTAATAACATATTTCACCACCAAACAGTAATACTCGGTATTGTTGTGTTCCGGTTTGAGTGAGCTACTGAAACAGCACGAGGACATTAACATCTTAGTTCCCAGGGTTCGTGACGTTAAATGAGATAGCGGCCACCTTAATCATGATATTTATTTATTATGTTCTAAAAAGTAAAATATGTATATCATAAATTGTAATTACTAAGGAAATATAAGCCGGAAGTGAAACACAAGTGTCACCCGATGTTGCTGAGAGGAGACTACATCGTAAGTGGGCAGCATGCGTTCAGCCAGTCGCTTAGTGAACATTGACCAGCACACTAAATACTCAGGAACTGCTCTGAGCTTCAATGCTCACAACGTTTGATTAACGCAATTATCACGACAATAATTCGACATACACTCGTATGATAAAACTGCTTAGCAGGCCTTTCTCTCCTTTTGTGAAAAAGTTTAAGAGCTTATTCCATCATGCTGTTCCATCGTGGGTTGATGAATAGGTACACACGTGAAAGATTTTTCCGACACAGGCAGCTTGCCTTACTATATCTTGCTTCACCGCCTAACACGAATTGAATTATAAACACAAATTAAGCAAATAAAAATTCACTGCTACCAACGTGCTCATTCACGTGTTCTAATTTCTAACCAATCTCTGCGCTGCTATATATATGATAAACCATAAACCATAAAGAACATCACTCACTTCGACCAGGTACTTCGAGTGCGTTCAGAATTGGCGGCAAGTGAACATCGAATTTCACGTCCACGACCGCACCGATTACTGTTAACAGAAATGATAAAATAAGACAAATCCAACCATATCGACATTTGAAGGAGATCAATTATATATAATATATTATATATACATTCAATGCCATTTGACATTCAAACACTTAGCGCAATATCTTAATTACATTAAGTGGGTGAGTTTCAAATTGCACACAAATTGGAGTATATGTGTGTGTATATATTTGAGTTTATGTAAAAGTCTTAATGTAAATTAAATCTTTGCAAAACTCTGTTCTCAGGGTATTTACATATTTATATCTTGTATATATTCTTATTGAGATTAAAAATATTTAAAACTAAACATATATCTAACCCAAGATATATGAGTTAGGCAAATGTTATATGTCAATAGAAATTAATCAAATTGTTAAGGCTACATTGTGACGTCATCCTGAATCATCACCTCGTGCACTCCTGGACGTGTGGAAAGCTAGACCACTCGGGTACTAACAGCGTCCGAGTATAGGTTAAATTTACAATAATAAATAATGCAATCCTTTTAATTAATAAATATATATATATATATATATATATATATATATATATATATATATATATATATATATATATATATAAATTTCAAAAGCTGAAACTCGGAACAGTTTTTTTTTTACGATAAGAAAGGATTTAAAAAAAAAGGCAAGCATTGCGTCACGGTAGCGTGCGCAAGCGATCTAGTGACACCACCCGTGATGGTGAGGGTACCACTAGTTTTTAAGTGGTTATTCTGACGCACCCACGGTGAATCCCAATGTTAAAATTAAACGTAAACGCAACGTAAAAATTAAGTTTTTCAGCGAGAAAAAAAACTCACCTTCTTGGTTGAAATAACCTAAAATTATATCTAAATGCTAATGAATTAAAAAATCACCTGCAATAATCTTCCCTTCTGATCCTGCAGCCGGAGATTTTGGTGGGGCCGACGACTTTTTCATCGGCTCCTTTCTCTCTCTTCTAGGTGGGGATTTAGGTGGCGCCTTAGGTGGTGTTTTAGGTTCTTTGGTCGGTTGGGTTGAGAACTAAACAAGTGTGTTAACAATTTTGAGACTATTTATATTTCTAGGTATGGTAAGGCTTTGTGCAAGCCCGTCTGGGTAGGTACCACCCACCCGTCAGATATTCTACCGCTAAACAGCAATGCTTGTGGCGCATTGCACCAATGTTTATGGGCTGTGGTGACCACATAACATCAGGTGGCCCATTTGGCCTATATATAACATAAAAAAAGTATTCTAGGTTGTTACCACATGTGGATTTAAGGGGGTTTTGATCAATATCTTATGGACGTCTCTCGTGGGTAAAAAACACCCTCATCTATTGATACCGAAAGGTGACTTGACTCGACTCATATATCTTCTCTCGTCTTAATGGTGGTTGGGCTTTGTACAAACCCAATACGTGGGTACCATATCCTTATTTAATCCCCATGAGCGAGTTCTAGCCACGAAGTTATTACCTATTGAAAATTTCTCGACAAACCGACCCTTTAAAGACTTACTACCCCTTTTGTGGATTATGTATGTATCGTTCTGGCATTTGATAACGCTGTTGTACTTACTCTGACAACTGGTACGTTCAAAAACGCGCAAGCTCCGACTTTAACAGTTTTGAGCGAACGTAAAGATTTGCATTCATCTCTTCCTTTTACATATACTACATTATTTTTTTCTTTCTTTCCATTATGAATTTTCGTATTCGAATTCGCTTCGTTTTGAAATAAATTATTTGAATAAAATTTATTGTTGATATCTGTAATGTAAAATATATTTCTAGAAAATCAGATAAAGACATTATACATATATATATATAAAAATATCTTTTTTTTTGCATTCAATCTTAAGCTATTGCCATTGTTGTTTAATGTAATTATCACCTAAAATTAAGGTAGCGCTTAGCCTGGATTTTAATAACGGTTTTTTTTTATACTAATTATTTAGTGATTCCTTGGTGTCTGATATTTTTGTATTTTTTAAATAAATGTAATTTACAAAAGGCTTTATGGTATAATACCTTTGCCTTTTGTAGAAGAAATAATTTAATTTAAAAAATGTATTGTCATCATAACTTCTTTTTTATATTTGGGATATAAACAATTATATGTGTAGTAATGTATCATTTTAATAACTACCAATAAAATATGAAATAATTAAAATACAAACAAAAAATCAATAATAATAGATTAATTTGTGTTCATAATAACAGCGTTGGTTTTGTAATATATTTACAACATAAAATGTATATGTCGTAATACATATAACTATCAGTATACGAGACACACGCCAGTGACACTAACCCAGTCAGCATGAATAAACATCTCCAACAATTAACGTCATGTTTTCGCCAAGTTACACAAAACCATAATGAATTAAACAAGGTTTCACAACCGTACAATAATTATCGTACAAATACGATAATTTCATAACAACGTACGATGTACGATGGTACACTACTATCGTACGATAATTTCCCTTATGATGCAAAATTTGATAATTACAGTAATCAATAACAATTACAATTTTTTTCCCTGTCATTGGAGCCACTCATATCCTTTTATTGGTTGGTATTGTCTGTCGATCACCGATCTGGTTTGGTGTGGAGTGTTGGAGACCGACTAACTGTCTTTTTGAATTTGGTGGATGGTTTTTTTTATTTAGTTTACTGCTGATTTCAACTATAATTACAAGATATTTAAAATATATTGTTGTGATTTTTTAGCCGAGATGGCCTAGTGGTTAGAACGCATGAATCTTAACCGATGATCGTGGGTTCAAACCCGAGCAAGCACCACTGAATTTTTAGGTGTTTAAATTGTGTTAATAATTCATCTCGTGATTGACGGTGAAGGAAAAAATCGTGATGAAACCTACATGTGTAATTTCATTGAAATTCTGCCACATGTGTATTCTACCAACCCGCATTGGAGCAGCGTGGTGGAATAAACTCCAAAAAGTTCTTCTCATAAGGGAAAGGAGGCCTTAGCCCAGCAGTGGGACATTAACAGGCTGTTACTGTTACTGTGTTTTTTTTATAATATTATTGTATGTTATAATCATTATCCTGATGTACGATAATTTTGGTCCATGTACGATAATTTTACGGGCCCTGGTACGATAATTGTCTGGCTTTAGGTTGTGAACACCAAATTAAATATTAAACCGAACACGTAAGCCTTCCTCATGAATCACTCCGTCGTTTGGTGATAATCCGTACTGTAGTTTTTGATCGCTTTCAGACACACACACACATACAGACTGTATTATTTAATATATATTATATATATTTAAAACTTACATAAATGTTTTCTAGAAAAAAGCTTCAATGAATTATTGCAAAGCTTATTCATTTTCAATTATCGTTATTATTTTATTTAAATGTACGTCTCTGACGTCGTTTCGTAAACGTCAAATTCATTCGTTTTTTTTTTAAATAGGTACTTAATTCTACTTGTACCTCATTAATGCTTAATTTTAAATAAATATTAGATACATGCAAGTATATTATTAAGTTACCAATTAAAGAATTTTGAAATAATTGTTATAACATGTTACTTTCAAGAATTTAACTTTTATTTGTTTCAACCTGACGCCATCTGTTGTTGAGTAGCCTAACTATAAAAAAATGTAATTGGATATTTTATTAAATACAAATAATTCTTAGATAGTAAATATATATTATTTATATTTTTTATGATTTATCTAAAATCAGTCTTTTGGAGAAGATGGTTTAATATTGTCGGATACTAATTTACATTTTTAAAACGATAACTTTTTTTAAGATTGTTGCCCCATGAATATTAAGATAACTGTGAGTATCAACATAAAACTTTAATTTTAGGGAATATTAATGTATTCCCTTCGCCTTTTGTACTATCTACATATTTTTGCTTAGGCCAAAATTACTACAGAACTTGAAGATGTAAAGATGAGCTTGACTTCCAGATTTGTCTTAACCATAAAAGTCTTTGCCTCGATGATAATAATAAAATACCATATTGATATTTTTATACAAATTCGATAATAGTAAATTAAAAAAGAATTGCAACGTGTGTCAGTGTCATAACTTTTGGTTTCTATACGTGACATTGGCAGAATATTTTGCGCTAAGCTAGCGTTACTAGATACACGCTAGAAAAAGAAAAAAAAAATTGGCATTATGGAAGTATATTTTTTTTTAAATAAAAATACTAAAGTTACAAACATCTTTTGTAACGATTACACTGTGTCAAGTTTTGGATTCGAGCCATGGGAACCAACAGCTGATGTGTACGGTGGTGAACACAAGTTACACCAATATACGATTAAATTACTATTA
The DNA here is from genome assembly GCA_905147175.2 of Nymphalis urticae. NCBI lineage: Eukaryota > Metazoa > Arthropoda > Insecta > Lepidoptera > Nymphalidae > Nymphalis > Nymphalis urticae. The sequence continues at coordinate 2,908,671 of LR990009.1, forward strand.
TTACTACAAGATACGTTTAAAATGTTAAAAGTGCTTTGTACAAGCCTGTTTGAGTAGGTACCACACACTCATCAAATATTCTACCGCTAAAAAGCAATAAGGTAGGTGCGTGTTTTAGGGCCTGCCTTAGGGAGATTTGAAATAAATCAAAAACTGTTAATCGAAATTAACTAATTTTAATTTTTAATAAAGTTGTAGAAAAAGCAGCAAAATCTGCTGTAAACAAAAACGAAATTAAACATTTTTAAAAACCTTGTTAGTAGGCCTTATTAGACTATGGTAGGGTAATAAGGCCTAAGATTTTAACATGCTTAAATAATCAAAATATACTCCGTACATTTGGTAAATGAGATCAATAATAATAGGATACACTAATTATGCTTAGACTTGAGAATAATAAAAAAAATCTTTGGTTAACAGCCATCGGGGCACTTAAAATCATCTGTGTCAGCCGGTGACAAGCCGAAGCACTCCTCATGATACTACTCATGATGCCAAATCATTTTCAGACCACGATGCTCGTTTGGGAGGCCAATAGTTGAAAAGTTGAAGATTAATAGATTAGCTTGGTATGGGCATGTGATGAGGAGGGATGAAAGGCATGTTACCAAAAGGGTGATGAGTATGAATGTTGATGGATATAGGGGATGGGGGAGGCCGAAGAAAATGTGGATGGATTGCGTAAGAAAGGATATGTGTATGAAAGGTGTAAGTGCTGAGATGACGAGTGACAGAGAGAAGTGGAAGGAAAAAACACGGTTGTGCCGACCCCACGTAGTGGGATAAGGGTAGGAAGAAGAAAGATGCTCGTTTGGGAGGTATCGCGGTAGTAGTTACTAAAAGAAATAATAAACCAATTAGCACGCAGTTATAATATAATATAAGAGGAACATTCTTCACACAAGGCCATACTATGGAAACCAGACAACTGATAGACTACATATACTACTTTCCTTTTGTAAATACATACATATATAGATAATTACATCCAGACTCAGGGCAAACAGGCATGTTCATGGACACAAATGTTTGCCCTGGGTGGGAGTTGAACCCACGACCTGCGGCGCGAAAGGCAAGTATCTACCAATCACGCCAACCGGCTCGTCACATTTATAAATACTTGTTTACATTTCTACATTCTGAAAAACAAATGAAATAAACTGTTAAAACAGACAAATGTTTGTACAAAAAAGGACGGTGGGTAATATGGCCTACGAATAAATTCGGTAGGCCTTAAAACCCGCTGATACCATGTATAAATAAAGATTAAATCAATCATTATCAGAGTCATGATGCATTTTTTAAACATAAAGTTCATAGAAAATAAGACTAAAAGAAAACTAAAGGGTAAATATTTATAATATAAGTATAATATTAAAAAAAATATTGTAAGTTGTAAATTGTAAGCCGAGATGGCCCAGTGGTAAGAACACGTGAATCTTAACCAATGATCGTGGGTTCAAACTCGGGCAATCACCACTGAATTTTCATGTGCTTAATTTGTGATTATAATTCATCTCGTGCTTTACGGTGAAGGAAAACTTCGTGAGGAAACCTGCATATGTCTAATTTCACTGAAATTCTGCCACATGTGAATTCCACCAACCCGCATTGGAGCAGCGTGGTGGAATAAGCTCCAAACCTTCTCCTCAAAAAGAGGAGAGGAGGCCTATAGCCCAGCAGTGGGACTTTCACAGGCTGTTAGGCACACAACATTAAAAAAAAATACTGACGATTGATTCAGACGAATTCATATTATTTGAGTCGCGCAACTGTTCCTCTCGATGAATAACGTAACATTGGTGGCAGAGAGCAAGCGGAAACATGGCGATAAGTTTGAAGCGACATCTATGTGAGTTAACTACAAGGGTGACTTCGAGCGAATACGATCATTTTAAATACCATTTTTGTTATTTAGGCCTCATTACCCGACAGGCCTTGTTACCCGCACCTACCATACTTAGTAACATAACATCTTGGGGACATAACGTCTTCGCTCGCTTCACAAGCAAAAATTATTGATAACAGACAGGAAAAATCATGCCGACTGGGAGCTTTACTTTAAACCAATTGAGTTACATATACTACATAAGCAAGGATGGGTAGCTAGTTGAGCGTCACGGTAGCATGCGCAAGCGATCCCGTGGTTCTTCGTTAAGACGGAAAGGGTACCGCTGGTTTTTTAGTGGGTATTTCGATATTCGGGGTGCACTCGGCGCCTTGGACACCGGCAAACCCCACATAGCCCTCCTCCCCACTGTTTTCGTGGGGGTAACGCCTAAAGCGTTTTTCCAGCATTAAAAAAAGGATGGGTAGCTAGTAATTAACTATTTACAAACTTGCGTCGCCACCTGTACCAACCCTTTTAAATCCAACCTCTATTAATCGCGCACTGTCGTCACGAAATTAATCACAATGACTCAAGGGCCAACGTGTATGTATGTTTATGTATATATTTACTAAACGTTTAGGATATGATTTAATTTTTTTATTTTAGTAGGATACTTTATTCTAGTGGAATCACAAGCAATTTTTGATCGTCATTTTTGTAAAAAAAAAAATTGTAACAGCTGACTTTCATGCCGGTTCATTTCGGTAGAATCCACATTCCGAACCGTCCATTTAAAAAAAAATTGATTCATTTTAAAATTTTAATTTTAACCCAAAGTTACCACCGGTTCGGATTCTAGAATCTACCGAAAACAACCGGTAGGAAACTCGGTAGCTATTCTTTTTAACAATCAAAAAATTATATGCAATAATCGTTTACAATTATATTTATATATCCCATATGTACATTAACGAATATTAACTCCGAGATCTTCTGTATATACTAATATTATAAAGAGGTAAAGTTTGTGAGGTTGTACGGGGTAATCTCTGGATCTACTGAACCGATTTTGAAAATTCTTTTACCAATAGAAAGCCACATTATTTGTGAGTGTCATAGGCTATATATTAACCCAAAAATTTAAAGACTTTTTCGTGGTAGTCGGATTTGCAAAGTCGGAGAAAAACAGTCGAACGAAAACGTTTCTTACGAACGCTGCCTTAACGATGAGAGATATATGATTGAATTCTAGAGAAAAGTTGTAGAACTTGATAAAGCCTATAAAAAATTCGACAGCATATGTCTAACTGTTATATTTAAGTCACAAAAAGTAGTTTTTTATATTAAAAAATAATTTAAATCGTTAGGTCATGTTAATTGGTCATATTATCAATAATTATGAATTATTATCAAAATAAGTAAACCTATCGTCTCAAGTGCTTAAAACAAAAGACTTCCCTTTTACTGCCTATAATTTGGACAAATAGTTATAGAGATAATTCGTCATATGTATGAAACCGCGACCTTGTCGTAATCTATTGAGTGATATTTCTATTAGACGGGTTTTTTTCATATACAACACATCAATCTATTTAGAAATAAATTGCTTTATCACTAAGGAAATTTTATTTAGATAAAATTCGTTTTTTACAGTATGTTTTTTGGTTGCATAGTTTAAGAGATAATTTAAAATATCAAATACGCGAGACAATTTTATTAATGTTCGGCCAACGCGACTTTTGGCAGTACTAACCGAACCACAATCATAATTTCATCACAAGTAAAAATGTTTACGGGTCAACGAAAGCACGGGTCAGCTAGTCATTTATATAACCCTGTAAAACATAATGAGCCTTATTTATTAAAAAAAAAAAAATTGTTATCTGTAAATGTAAAATGGAGGGAAATTTTATTATTGAATCGAAAACCCTTACCCGTGGCGTTCTAAGTGAAGTCGAATGCTTGGTGTTAGAAATTGTTGTTGAACAAAGTCTACCAAGGAAAGTATACAAGCATCACATTTTCTTATAACTTTATTAAAAACTTACTTCAATCTATAAAAACGAATAAAATTTTTGTTTGTCTGTGGTGTCGAAATAACTGCCTCTTCTTAAGTCAATATGGCTATTTGCGAGTTCCCAAAAGCAAAACAATAATTTTATTTATTAAATTTTAAATTTATTTATTAAATATTAAATTTAACTACTTTACATGTTTAATTCAAATAGGATTATGTACCTGTCATAAGCCGAATTTCACGCTGGCGTTGCCGAGGGTTTTGATATTTCTTAGTAATAATAATAATAATAATAATAATGTCCCCCAGGCCGATTTCGGCCACCGCGGCTCTCATCAATCTCAAGAGAAATTAGCCAACTGCGCAGGAGATATTATAGTGCACGAGTGTGTGCGCGAACACAGGTGCACTCTCTATTTCCTAACTCTCATAATCCGATGGGACGGCAATCCGACACGACCGGAAAGAGTTCATGCGCAGGACCAATGGCTTTACGTGCTTTCACGGGAGTATATACACTTCAAACTTCGACTCCGGCAATAACTTTTTTTATTTTTATAGAACAGGAAGGCGGACGAGCATATAGGCCACCTGATGGAAAGTGGTCACCAAACGCTCTTAGACACTGGCACTGTGAGAAATGTTAACCATCGCTTACATCGCCAATGCGCCACCAACCTTGGGACCTAAGATTTTATGTCCCTTGTGCCTCTAATTACACTGGCTCACTCATCCTTCAAACCGGAACACCAAGTACTGCTGTTTTGCGGTAGAATATCTGATGAGTGGGTGGTACCGACCCAGACGAGCTTGCACAAAGCTCTACCGCCATTGAATTGGCCCGACCTGGGATTTGTAAGTAATATTATAGGTAACTGCGAAGGTGAATTTCTTTGTTACGCTTTCCAGTTTCAAGTACTCGCGTAACATAATCTTCAGACGGATAAAGCCGCGGGAGGTTCTAGATCAGAATTTAAAAAAAAAGTACTAACATTAATCAGCGATTCAAATAATCGAGAAAAGTATGTTGCTACAAAATTCAAATACGAATATCAACCTACATATATACTAAGTCAAGTTAAATAAAATCATAAATTATAAAGTACAATAATATTGATTTTATTTCATTCCAGTTCTTCTAATGCCTTACTAATGATCGCGCGATGGTTCATAACACGTTCCGTCGCCATAAGCGCCAATTATAACGCCGGGCGCCATGTTTGTTCTGTTAGGTTCTTTATCGTCGACAGATTTGATTTATGATTTTTTTTTTACTAATTTTAATTAGGTCAAGGCTGTTCAAAATTATGTATTTATATTGTTATGAAATAATAAGATGAGTAATTAGATATATTTTATTTTTAATATTAACTTAAACTTAAAAAAAACTTAAATATCTAGACTTTATTGATCATAATTTTATAAAAACAACTTTAAGTGATTGCTTTGTTATATCAATACATGCTTATTATTATTAGATCGAGGGATGTGCAAATCACTATAAACAGTGATAAATGTGTTTGCACAATTTAGTCCCATATCGGGCGCCAATACTGCTACAATTTAAAAAAAGCATGTACTTGTGTTCGCGTATTCAAAGTTATTAAAGACCTACTCAAGGTTTAAATACATATACTATCAGACTTTCTAACGTCATTTCCATTACACAGTCATATTTTACACGCATCGCGCGCCTAAAGAAGTATAACTTCAAAACTTTGCAGGGTAATAACAACCTGTTTCTAGCTATATACAATTACATTTATTACATACAAGCATTACGAGTATGTTGAAAGGACAGATTTGAAACAACAAACAAGAATATTAAACAAATAGTGATTTGTTTCATTTTGTCAGATTATTTCAACAAAAATATTCAATATAAATAATATTATAGAATAAAAAATGCGTAACATGACACTTCCGGCCATTTAATTAAATCGAAATTTATGGGACATAGAAATGTGTACACTATAAAACACCCACAGCGCTAAGCGGTAATGAGTCTTCATTACCTTTTCATTACACGATGTCATAAGGACAGCTAACATGAAAGTGTAGGCGTGGCTTATCGACCAATCAGATACGTGGAAATTATCTAATGATTACAAAACCAGCCAATGGGAGATTGGAAAATGTTATGTAAGTTTTTCTTTACTGTTATAGTTGTTCTAAGTGCGAACGTGTGAACGTGACTTATTTGGTTTTTTTTTTTAACTTAGTTTGAAAAATTGTTAGTAATTTTTTAAATGTTGATATTGTTTACTTTAAAACCAAAGGATAATTAAAGAACATTATCAAACGCTATAGACGATGTAGATATCAAATTTAACTTCCGTATTTTTTTGGACTTGTTTCAATTTACTTTTGCTTTATGTGATCTGTATAACTTTTTCTAAAATGAAATATTTTTGACGTTACGGTTGATAATCAGATATTCTCTTCCCATTTAAACTATATATCTATTATATAATTGCGTAATCATTGAAATCATATTAATAATAAAATTTAAACAGTACGTCTTCGCCTCACAACAACACAAATAAAAAATCTTTACATGTGACGTATCACATGAGGCTTTTGAAGAATATATTTTTCATTAATAATAATTAATTCTAAATTCACACAGACAAACCCACTTTTCCATATTAAATTCCCTAAAAACCTAATTTTGATTTAAAAAAAAAACAAATCGGTTCAGCCGTGATGCGTTTACATACGAAAGTAATTCATATTTAAATCTATAAACAGATTCGCCGCATATCATATTCGAAAATCGAAACAATTATAACTATAAATAATATAAATAAGCTGTGACTGGCCTGAGCCCTGAGATAAACAAGGGTTCTAATTTCAAATCGAATGTACGAATTGATTATATTCACAGATAACATTAAAAATGCCTAACGTTGAACAAACGGTTAACAGCCTTATAATTCTTATAAAAAAAAAAAACTTATTACTTGTCGGTATATAAAACCATCTTGTTATTTAAAAGTGATTTAAGTAGCGCTAAACACTATGTCGTGTGATATATTGATAAATATGTATATTTATGTCATTTGTTGGTAGATTATTTTTTTATTTAATTTTCTCCGCATGTCTATGCGTCCGTACTTCCGGTTACATTGTTTATACTATTGTATGCCAGTAATTGTACCTATAAGTCGCTGATATGCATATATATATATATATATATATATATATATATATATATATATATCATCGACTTATACAATTAAATCGTAAATACTAGTGCAACAACTTGTTGCTTGTTTGGTAGCTGTCTGCTAAACTATTTTATATTCAGTTTTGTTTTCACGACATCAGAACAAATGTTATATAATGTAATACCTTAGTCTCACTTTTTTATTTAAAAAAAACAGTCAAAAGTAACTCATTTTAAATATCGATCGATAAAATATAAAGATAAAAAAAAAACAAAAATATAACATTTTTAAATATGGAACACACAAATTTGCTCTACGACCTCGACCCGGTGTGTGGATCACAACAGAGCGCTTTAGCAGCGCTTCGACTGCTGAGAAGCTACAATCAATTCGTTGTACCGCCTGGTAAGTGTCAACATGTCATTTTTTTTTAAATTTCATCGAATGGTCTATCATATTTCATTACACAGCCTCAAGTGCCTGATATGTATTTTATTATTTTTATATACAAAACATTAATTATGTTTGAAAATAATTCGATGACATAAAACGGTATGTAGGTAGTTTTATAAAATATTTTTAGAACAAGTCTTAGTCCAAAGTCCAAAGTCTTGGATTCCAAATAAACTTTTTATTTTTTTAATAAACATGAAATATTTCGAATCAATGCGTGTTATATTATTAAAAACAATGCCTGACGGTTGTTGGGCTACTGTTTTATATTAAAAAATATATATTTATCTGATTACTTTAACTAAGCAAAAATTTTAACGACTTCTAAATTCGAAAATTTTCATTTGTTTTCCATTGACTGAGAATATATTAAAAAACGAGTTTTATATCGAACTTAAATCAACCAATCACTATATCAGAACATTTAGTTCCGTCAGAAAGTGATGTGCGACATTGACCATAATAATAATTATAAAATTTCAAGAATACACGCATCAAACTATAAGCCGGTTGTCAACGTGCGAGTAATGAAGTTAGCTCTTAATAAATCGCAATACCGGATAGAAATATTTCAAAGTCAAATGACAAAAATCTTTATTCAATATACAAGTATCAGATTTACTTATTGTCAATTAATCTACCACCGGTTCGGATAGAAACACCACAGACATGAGAACCGGCGAAAGAAACTCGGAAGGATTATTTTTCAACAATTATATTTACAATACAATATTATGAAAAGACCTGGTGGAAAAGGCGATCGTTTTCATTCCGAATGTATGCTTTTATCTAAAAAGTCATTATTTTAATATAATTTAATACACAAACTTAACAATGTTTTACGAATTTTGCAATTGAATAGTCTTAAAAGTTATCTAGTAACCTGTTGTAAAAGAATTTCAGCCCACGGCCGTCAATTTCAAGGATTGTAGACTGCATTTTAATTTATATGCATAAACACAAAACTCTTTATTCCTTCGCAATCATATTTGATGGGACAGCAATCAACCGAAACGGTGCAACGCACCGGACCAACGGCTTAGCGTACTTTCCGAAGCACAGCCAATCACAGAGTGCTACTGAGTTTTTTTTTTAACAGAAAACCATAATACTGGCCAAACATTCAGATATGTAATAATTATGGAATTATTCTCCCTAATTCCTGCTTCCTCCTTCCTTCACAAGTCTACGCGTGCTGGCTCTCGATGTCACCGACTAACTGTGACATCAATTCCATCGCGCACAAAGAAATTTGGCAACTCCTTTCTTTGTCGCACTTCCAAAAAATGGAATTCCTTACCAGCTCACGTATTCCCTTCCTCTTACGACCCGGGTTCCTTCAAACAAATCTTGCGGGCCGTAAAGCGAGGGCGGCTAGTGCAGAACCTTCTTCCCGACTGTACTGGCCGTCCTCGCGTTTGGACTCTACTACCACTTAATATCAGGTGGAGTAGAGTCATTTGCCCTCCCGGCAAATATAAAAAAAAAATTGACTAAATGTTTTTTTTTTTAATATAATTTTATAAATGTATCTATTATAATTAGTATTGGCCCCCTGATTTAACAATATCAGGGGGCCAATACTAATCTATAACGATTGAGATTCGTTCCCGATTCAATTCCAAACCAACTTTGAATATTATATATTTATTCGGATCGGGACCGAACTGATATAATGTTAACATATACCGTTATGTCAAAACCAAACTTAATTCGTAACTCTTATAACAGTAGTCGATAATTAAATTAACAAATGAGATTATGCTTCGATTCAACTTTGATAAAGTGACAATTTTTAGTAGAATTTTATCTTCCATCATTCTTATCATAAAGGTCGACGCAGAAAGGGACAATTTTATTTTGTTTATGGTAACTTCGTTAATAATAAAAAACACATATGTAAATATCTTATCTTATTGTAATGTTCACCATATATCCGTGCTTTAACTTAAATTGTAATATCGGTATTACAAATTAAATAATCTCGTAATATCGGTATTACAAATTAAATAATACATATTATATTTTATATATCAGCTCGCTAGGCACACTCACCGTCTTCACTTCGCGCCAATGCCAATATATATATTCAATTTCCCGCGCTCCGCGATGTGTGTCATCCGAGATGACAGATGGATAGATACACAGATAATATATATTTATATTATAAAATACTAATTAATACATTATTGTGGTTGTGTGTACTTATAATATTGAAATATAAGCAATATCTTTAGTAAATAAAATTATTTTGTATATTTCGGAAATTATCCATTTGGCTCATTTTTTTATTTAGATAAGTTTTTATTATGTAGTTTATCTAGCACATGTATTACTCATGAGCCGGATGAAGCTCGGTTGCCCAGGTATTCTTATATCTAGTATATATGATTTGCACATACAATATTATGGTATATCTCGACAACGGCTCAACAATTTGACTCAAATTGTATTTATAAAAGGTTTTGCTTTTTATGTTATTATTCATAAAACAAATAAAACCTTTTTTATTACTAAATCTTGAACTAACAACGATCAAACAAGGCAGACGTCACGGGGGTGACGTAATTGCACTTAATTTGTTCGACACCCACAACACGCGACGATGCCGATTTAATATTTTTGTTATAGTCTGTTGTTAAACGTCAAATAATAAAAAAAAAAATTAAGTACCAGCCTGTTAATGTCACATCGCTGGACTAAGACCTGTCATCTTGAAAGCGTTTGGTTTCACGCTAAAGCGCAAACAAAATTATTTTCTTGTAAAAGAAAATTATTATTCTATAAATATCTTCATTATAAATATAATAATAATTTTAATTGACTTACTTATTGAATAAATATACAGATATATAATATTATATGGAATACAAAATTATTTACAATAAAGCCCTAAATAAATTCAAATAAAAAATTAAAAATAATTTCTGTACAAAAATTCACTTATAAAGTACTTAAATGAAGTTAACAGTTTTCGTTAATGTATATTAAAATTTAATATATATCTTATGCATCATAATTATCTTTCATAGTTATCAACTTATCACATTGTTCTTTTTCATAATTCTTTCTTCTATATTGTTAGTTATAAATATTAGCACGCCCTAAAATATTGCACTTAATATTTCGTAGCATCTGTAATCCAATGTTTTATGACAATAAATTATTAATAATCTGTCCTCTTAGAAGGCTGTGTTAGGTGCCAAATCTCCCTGTTCGAGATTATGGAAAGTGATAAATGCTTGCAATGATCAAATCGATCTCCATTATGATTCCCTCACTAAGTTGAAATCAACTTGTCCTGGCTTATCCTACTTTGAATAGGAAAATAACAACTTTTATAAGTCACTTTTTCAGATTTAACTATTTTTGTTATAGATTTTTTTTCTTGTCTCGGATGTTCTTCTATTGTTGTAATTAAGTTTTAGTATATCTATATTTAGTGTTACATTAATTTGCTGACAAAGCTGAGATAGAGATAGAACTCTTAATCATCAGTTGAGATTCACAACTATATAATAGAAGGAATGTTGTTTATTTTATTGGCGGTATTGTTTTGCACCATACGTGTAGTGGAGGCACTTAATACGATAAGCATTCGGTTGATCGATTACGTCACGCAAAGATGGCGCTGGAGTGTCTCTCTTATATTTTCGCTCTTACGAATACAAATCTCCATCAAATTATAATACAATCTCCAATATCAACAAATATCATGTAAACTCCTTAAAATAAAATAGCTCCGTTATAATTAATGTATTTATTCTTCTGGCAATTTATTTAATATAAATATATGTTATTTGCTACGTACAGTCATTTTTATAAAATAAAATAAAAACAAAATACGCATTACAAATTTATAGAAAAAACACGCCGTCTAAAAGATTGTCTTGTGGCATTGTACCCAAGAGGCTGGCACTATTGCCTCTGCATCGCTTAATAAATCAAAATGAATGTTGGTATGGTTGTTCTCTATTCGTTTGATCGTGATGAAATTTTTGTGAGATCTGCGTAAGCCAACGAGGGCACTCGCTAAAAAAAACCATGTCTTTGTATGTGTACTTCAGTATCAGTTGCATTTCTTTATTCTATCCGTGTAAAGCCGGAACAGGTAATATTTAAAAAAAAAAACAATATAAATTGAAAAGCATACAAAATCTATGGCAATTAGTAACACACCATAGGTCAATATGATGTTTTGGGGTGCGATCGTGGAGGTGAGTTATTACGACCCTTTACAAAATAGGGCTGGTTGTTTAATTCAAGTGTATATAAATTAATTTCTTATGAATTCATCTTACATTATAATTATAATCATAATATCATGGGACATTATTCACACACATCTGATCCCAAACTAAGCAGAGCTCGTACTATGGAAACCAGACAACTGATATACTACATATACTACTTTTCTTTTGTAAATACATACTTATATAGATATATATATATATATATATATATATATATATATATATATATATATACATATCATACATACATATATAGATAGATATATATATATAGATACATATATAGATAATTACAGCCAGACTCAGGACACACAGACATGTTCCTGCACACAAATGTTTGTCCTAGATGGGAATCGAACCCTTCGGCATGAAAGCAAGTATCTACCAACCACGCCAACGGGCTCGAATTTATATTATAAATACATAAGACCAGCAAGGTTTGCTGGTCTACTCGCTATAAGGCTATTGATCCTAAGGTCCAAGAATTAAACCCCGGGTATATGGACCACCTGATGGTAAATGGTCACCGCCGACTATGTATATACATGCTACTGTAAAATATAGTAAACATCACTTACATCGTCTTTGAGTCACCAACCTTGGGATCCAAAATGTTCCTTGTACCTGTAGTTACACTAATTCCAAATTTTATATGATATTATCGTGAACGCTGATTAGTAAATGTTTTTTTTAGCAAATAATAAAATGATTATATTATATTTACTCATTTACCTACATATATAACTTTGTGGGTAGTGACACATATAACAAGTTCTTCTGGGCTGCTATCAACAGCTCATGTTATTCTACCGCAAAACATCAGTACTTAGTATTGTTGTGTTCCGGTTTGAAGGGTGAGTGATGCAGACTAACTACAGGCACGAGAGACATCTTAGTTCCCAAGTTGGTGGCGCGTCTGCGCACTAATTAAATACATTTTTTTTTTAAATTAAATAATATTCTCAAGACCGATTTCGGCCACGGCGGCCTATCTCAAGATAGGTTAGCCAACTGCGCAGGACATATTATAGTGCACAAGTGTGTGCGCAAAAACGATGGGACGGCAATCCGACACGACCGGAAAGAGTTCAGGCGCAGGACCAACGGCTTTACGTGCTTTCCGAGGCACGGGAGTGTACACACTTCCAACTTCTAAACTCCGGGCTGCTGATGAGAATTTTCTAACAGAGAAACTCAATAACTTTTAATTGGCTTGACCTGGGAATTGAACCCAGGACCTCAGGATCTGCGGCCTTACATCAAGCCACTAGACCAACGAGGCAGACAATTTTAAATTAAAAACGAGTAATAGTCAGCCCTGTCCAGATGTGAACTTTCGCACGATCACAGGTGAACGGTGCTCACCGAGGAGTTTAACCCCTACTGAACGATTTACCCGTGTAAGTACATTGTGTAATATATTGAACAAATATATCATTTTACGTTGACAAATATACAAACAAAATACACTCAATTTGATTTTCATCTGTTTTAAAGTTGACACCAACTACGGTGACGAAAATTTAGTCTAGAAAGTTTAAATTTGGAACAAATAACCAGGGCCCGATTAATATGACGCGGCCCCTAGGCAATAGACTCAAGCCCCTTTACCCTTTTATTTACTTATCTATTTAATTTTTCGGGAAGAAACAGTACAATAACACAGAAATAATAAATAACAGTAAAATAAAACAAAAACCAAAGTTTACACTAATAACTCGTAAAAACAAGAAGCAGAAAGTAAATGGGGAGATAAAAATGACAAAGAATTTCCAAAAATATACTTATTCTACTATTCATAATTACGATATCTTATTACTAAATATAATATTACTTATGTACTCTTTTCAAATAGGAGAGATATTTTGCTTCAACCTATATTCTATCAAGAGTTCAGGCGCAGGACCAACGGCTTTACGTGCTTTCCGAGGCACGGGAGTGTACACACTTCCAACTTCCAAACTCCGGGCCGCTACTGAGAATTTTCTGATAGAAAAACCCAATAACTTTTTATTGGCCCGACCTGGGAATTGAACCCAGGACCTCCGGGTCTGCGGCTTTGTATCAAGCCACTAGACCAACGAGATAGTTAGGTACCACGAAGAATATTCACCATAAGAACCTCAAATTGCATTGTTGCGTTTTATCGTTGGGTGGTGGGTATCTACTGAGAAACATAACTAAGTAAATAAATTCGTGGAATATAACATTTTAGTTAGACAGTGGGAAATATGTATTTTAATAATCAATTAAACGGAGCTTCCAAATCTGTTCAGACGTGTTTAATTTAAAAAAAAAAGCCGAGATGGCCCAGTGGTAAGAACGCGTGAATCTTAACCGATGATCGTGGGTTCAAACCCGGGAAGCACCACTGAATTTTCATGTGCTTAATTTGTGATTATAATTCATCTCGTGCTTTACGGTGAAGGAAAACATCGTGAGGAAACCTGCTTGCAATTGCTACAATTTCACTGAAATTCTGCCACATGTGTATTCCACCAACCCGCATTGGAGCAGCGTGGTGGAATAAGCTCCAAACCTTCTCAAAAAGAGGAGAGGAGGCCTTTAGCCCAGCAGTGGGACATTCACAGGCTGTTACGGTGTTTAATTCACTCCTTAGTTACTTTAGATATTTTTTTGCGGATACTTGACTACGTTGTATAACTTAATCATAAACAAGTATTGAGGGACAAATATTGTCGTGAACAATTAACGGCGTGCCCCGCCGTTTAAGGGGTCGCTTGATCGTGATGCACCGACTGACGCTTTTATTATTTATATGTATATTCTATACAAAAAGTATTAATCAATATTTTTTTTTACCTTTTATATACTATACATAATAATTAGAGTTTTATAGTAAAATAACGTAGTAGTAAAAACGTATTATACGTTAACTTTTCTTTTTTGTTTTTTTTTTTTTTTAAATATAGACGGACGGACGGGCAGATGAGCGACTTAATGGACCACAGATCTAATAAAAATCACTGTAAAAATGTTAAATGTTAACTGTTAATTATTCCTTAAATTTTCAATGCGCCACTAACCTTGGGAACTAAGATAAAATAATAATAATGTCATAATGTGATAATGTTCTTTGTACCTGTAATAAGTCCTTCTATAATTAATCATTTAATTATCTATTCTACATATAAGTATTGCATAGTTTATACACACATCAAAATTTAAAACTGATTGATCTCATATGTGTCACCTCTTTTACACGCGATATTGGCAGAATATTGTGCGATCAAGTACCGTGGATACACGACAGAAAAAAATTTAAACCACTTCTTCGCCTGAATGTACACGGTTAGGGGATAGCACACCTGCTCGTCATGTTATGCGTAATTACATATAACCACCGACGTACGACATCAAAATCGATCTATGCAAATAGAAAGAAATGCCGGCACGAACTATAGTGCTTATAGACATGGAAATCTTAATATAGTGTTCGGTTGACGAATTGGGGGTGAAAATATAATCGTGATTTCGATTGTACATTTGAAAAATTAATTAAAAGATGATGTAAAGTAAAAAGTAAAGTAACAGCCTATGAATTGGGATATTGGGACTGCTGGGATAAGGTATACTCTCATTTGAGAAGGTTTGGTGCCTCTTCCATCACGCTGCTCCGGGTTGGTGAATACATATGTGACAAAATGTTAGTGAAACTAGACACATGCAGGCTTCCTCAAGATGTTTTCCTTTACCGCACGAGATGAATTATAATCTCAAATTAAGCACTTGAAAATACAGTTGTGCTTGTTTGGTCTTGAATTAACCAGCCAGATTCGTAACCAGCGAGCATCGGTTACGATTTATACGTTCTTAACTACTGGGACATCTCGGCTCGGCTCTTGCAGTTGTGTTATATCGAAATGAATATAGAGTATATATAGTTTATAATAAAATTGTTAAATAAATAAGAGTTTCATTAGTGAAATAAATATAATTCTTATTATTATTGAAAAAACTTGAAAATGATTTATTATATTATTCGCAATCATAAAATATTCTTTAATATATTTTACTACTCAATGCTCGTAAGAGAATTCAATTAATTTCCCGCCATTAAAAGTATCTGTCAAGTGTCAATGTTCCGGTTGCCAGATTAAAAATGTAGATTATTATCATTTAATATAAAAAATGACAAATACTCTTCAGTAATATTTATTAGGAATTCGAATTAAATCTAATATTATATATTACAACCTGAATGAGTCTTACATTATAACAATACGTAACAACCTTATTTATTATATTATATTGCGTTTTACCCGCGATTTCGTTCGTCATAATTCAAAATTGCTAAACCTAAATTCCCGTAGCTCTCTCTTCAAAAGTGAAGTATTTTCATACAATAATCTAAATCTTCATCTGTTTCATCCCTTTTAATTTAAAATAAATTGTTAAACGACCTTGAGTGTTAAATTTTTAAAAATCCTTCATCAGTGCTTACCTACTGTGTAAATGGAATCCGTATGTCAATTTTCATGATTCTAACCGCAGTATCTGTGCGTTGACGTGTCACTCAGTCAGATATTCTTTAGATATGTATGTATGTATGTATGTATGTATGTATGTATGTATGTATGTATGTATGTATGTATGTATGTATGTGTGTATGTATGTATGTATGTATGTATGTATGTATGTATGTATGTATGGATGATGTATGGGCTCGCATATCACTTTTTGACATTTCCCGACCGTTTTCTGCGGTGAGTTCCGAGTTTGTTCTTACAAAACCCTATTGCTAAACTCGCAGATTTATAGTGTTTCAACCGATGATATTTTAACTCTGCCACAGATGGACGAGGTGTGGTACCTCTGTTGGCGACCTTACCACCGCCTTGTTTGCCGTCATACTGTCAGCATCTACCGTTGTGCTCACCACGTATGTATTGTGTATGTTATATAATATATAAACACACGGTCAGTATAATATATAAAATCTTATGTAAGATTTAATTGGAATGTCCAATTTGAATTGTGGTTTAATGGTGAGTGAGCCAGTGTAATTTTAGGCGCATGGGACATAACAATTAGTCCTATGATTGGTGCATTAGTTGTGTTGGGCCACCTGATGGTAAGTTGTCACCGCCCATAGATTTAGCATTGTAAGAAATCCATACATCGTCAGCCCACCTTGGGACACAAGATGTTATGGCCCTTGTGCCTGTAGTTACACTGGCTCACTCGGCCTTAAGAAATGTTAGCAATCCTACCTGTGAGCTAAGTATATAAATAAAATCACATTGGCAACGACTTTGATCGTAGACGACATCATGTATACTTGACAGACAAAATATTACAATATGATCTCCAACAATTTTCTGATACCCTAGTACCTGCAACGAACATATCCTCAACGCTGTGCGACATCGAGTCACGGAGACGAGGCGAGAAGAGGCCGATACCAGCTGAACTGAAGGACGAGAAGTATTTCGAGAGGCGCAGACGTAACAACCAAGCCGCTAAGAAGTCCAGGGATGCTAGACGGATGAGAGAGGACCAGGTGAATGAACTTTTATGACCTTGAATATAACCTTAAACTTGTATATGTAACTCATTCACTACAGACCGTTCAACTGCAACAAAGTTTCATAAAATATAAAATGTGTCACCAGAGAATTTAAAAAAAATGTCACCTAATTGTCTGCGTGATAATCCTTAAAAAGCGAGGTTATTTATCAATTCCTGTTACATTATTGCTATATATTATTTGTTATTATATATAGTATAATGTCCTCCCGACCGATTTCGGCCACAGCAGCCAATCTCAAGAGAGATTAGTCAACTACGCAGGAGATATTATAGTGCACGAGTGTGTGCGCGAACACAGGTGCACTCTCTGTTCCCTAACTCTCATAATCCGATGGGACGGCAATCCGACACGACCGGAAAGAGTTCAGACGCAGGACCAACGGCTTTAAGTGCTTTCCGAGGCACGGGAGTGAACACACTTCCAATTTCCAGACTCCGGGCTGCTACTGAGATTTTTCTGACAGAAAAACCCAATAACATTTCATTGGCCCGACCTGGGAATTGAACTCAGGACCTCCGGGTCTGCGGCCTTACATCAAGCCACTAGACCAACGAGGCAGTCATATATACATATATAGTATATAAGTATATTTTTAGGTATTACATATTTCTTTAGAGTGTATGTTTTTTATGCATTTTGTTTGTGGGTTCGATTTATTGTTTTAATGAATATTAATTTCAGATTGCGTGGCGTGCCTGTCTACTCGAACAAGAAAACGCCTCATTAAGGGCTCACATAAACGCGTTGAGACAAGAAACCATCACACTGCGAGCTCTACTTGCGGCCAGGGATGAAACGACGGTGCCGACATCAACAACCAAAGACTAATCTTATTGCGCCTGTAACGGAAGAGTAAAGACAAAAAAACAACTTTGACCTTGAAATGACGAGACGCCATTGGTCGAGATTTTAATAATCTATGGTATTAATGTGGATTTGAAAAAATAGCGTTTTGAATGTCGAAGTTGATATCGAAACTGGAAATACAATTGAAGTGGAAATAAGTTAAGTGTAAAAAATAGAGATATATTAATCGAGAACTGTTCGTAGTGCGTAATACAGGAGAGCTGTTAGCGAATTGTATGGAATATGTAAATCTACGGTTTGTTTCTATTTTGGCATTGAAGTGTTCCTAGTATTGTGTATCTTTACTACTTATATATATTGCATTGGCAGTAAAACCCATTTAATACTGACTGTGTGGCGTGGTGTTATTTTTTTTTTAAAGAATAGGAAGGCGGATCTTGGCACTGTAAGAAATGTTAACCATCGCTTACATCGCCAATGCGCCACCAACCTTGGGACCTAAGATGTTACGTCCCTTATGCCTGTAATTACACTGGCTCACTCACCCTTCAAACCGGAACACAACAATACCAAGTACTGCTGTTTTGCGGTAGAATATCTGAGGAGTGGGTGGTACCTATCCAGACGAGCTTGCACAAAGCCCTACCACCAGAATTAGACCAGGCCTTGGCAAACGTAGCGTAGGACCTCCAGCTAGGTGGAGTGACGATATACGCAAGGCTGGCAGCGGATTGAGATTGAGAGGGATTGGAGATATTTTTTATGTGTACTTATAGACACAAGAGAAATAATATATTAGTTCCCATAGTTACAGAATCGTGTAAATAATCGTTGATGTTTCTTTAATATACCACTTATATTGTTGTTTGGTATTAGAATAAGTGAAGTATGATTTGTACCTAACCAGAATAAAATACTTCCTTTTGCAAACATAAGGAAGTCGGCTTTCGGCTAGCACATCCCTTCGTTGTTTGTGTTTCTATTATATTTAATGCAACAAAATATATAACCTCCAACTAACGAAGTAGGCTTAACTTAAGCGGTATGAAAATTCATCAAATAATGAAATCTCTCACATTATGTTGAATTGTTCTTAAAACCATATGATTGATATTGTTTAATGATAATTGTACAACGCCATCTATCGTCAAGTAGCAGAAAATGAACGCAGTTTTTTTTCGTTTAATACAATATTATAGGCGGATTGCGTACAAATGCGTTATTCGTAATGGTACTCTTCCTCGTTTATTAAGGCTTCACCATGAAAGCAAGGTTTTCTTTTTATGCAGTGTAAATGCTGCAAGGCAAATAGCCGAACCAATCCACTAAACCAATTCAATATTGGTTTCGTCTTAATAGGGGCAAACCACAATACTCGATCAACCCACTAAAACCCAAGCCATTGATCAAGGCAATCCCTTAAAATAAAACAATTTCTAGCACAATAATGAATCATATACAGACCTACGTGTAAATTACATTACATATTTCATTTATCTGGCCTAATGTATTGGCTTAGTGAATTAGCTCAGCTATTCGATTCGGCCTCGTGTAAATGCACAATTAATCCGAAAACGAAACCTCTCTTAGTCGATGCTTTTGTTAATGTCATAGTAGTAGAGTAGTCTTGAGGGTCCTGCTCAGATTCCATAGTACTTTAGAGGAGTCATTCAGAAAACCCTACATCTATAGCCTATTGCAACCACAAGAGGAGTAAACCCAAATAAACAACTTTGACACTGATATCAATTGACGCGATATCATTGGTCGAGATCTTTTATAATCTATGATATTCACTATGGATTCGCGTAAAAATGGCGTTTTCAATGTCCGTAAAGTTGTAATCGGAACTTCGAAGGTTATTAATGTGGTTATGACCAGTTATAATAGTGTTGTATTATAAAAAAAGGTAAATTAATCAAGAACTATTTATAGTGCGTAATACAGCAGAACGATTATAAAATCGCATGCAATTTGTAAATCTACGGTTTATACAAGATATTATAAGAAAAATTTAAAAGTAAACACACGCTGCGCCAAATATCAAGTAAAGGCCGCAACAGTTGTTCGTCCTTTTATTCTATAGTATCATGACTAAACAAATGCCAAAAGCTTTGGTTGACTCTGTTCATGATAGTGTAGAATTGACCTTATAATAAATCAAATATTAAAAAATATAATTAATTACTGACGTGTGAATGATATTCTCTCCTTGTTCCGATTTATTGAAATGTTTCCATTCATTCATTCATTCATTCATTCATTCAAAAATTATTGTGAAATCGATAATTTCATGAATATTTATTAACTGTACAAAATCTCTGTTATTTTCTTTAGGATTTTCTGTAAGACTATATATCATTAGATACGATTAATATTTATATGCACATATTAATGATATTAGTTATTTAAAACATTTGATTATGTGATATTATGTAATAATCCGTCCATTTTGTTATTAAAAAATATAAATTACAAAGTTTTTTTATTGTAATAAATAATGGTAAGCTAAAAAATAAAAGACGGTGTTATTTTCATAAAAAAGAAACAATTATACATTTATGTAATTAAAGATAACAAAATTTATGTTTTAAATTTTTTATTTTTTTATAGAATAGGAAGGCGGACGAGCATATGGGCCACCTGATGGTAAGTGGTCACCAAACGCCCTTAGACATTGGCACTGTAAGAAATGTTAACCATCGAATACATCGCCAATGCGCCACCAACCTTGGGACCTATGATTTTATGTCCCTTGTGCCTATAATTACACTGGCTCACTCACCCTTCAAACCGGAGTCCAACAATACCAAGTATTGCTGTTTTGCGGTAGAATATCTGATGAGTGGGTGGTACGTACCCAGATGAACTTGCACGAAGTCCTACCACCAGTGAATATTCGATTTAAAAAACCTTTAACACTAAAGAAAAAAAGATAGGGCCCTTTGGGAAACTACCTCAATAGAATAAAATTTAAGCCATAATAATCAGTCTAGCTGTTTTCGATAAATCGTGATAACTATACATAATTTTTATTTTTTAAATTTCTTGATCTCGGTTATTCGCTCATCATTCATAGATGTCGTTGTAAGTAACGATTTATGTAGAAGTGACATAAAAAATACATGCATTATTTTGGAATAGTATGAAAGAATGATAGCTTAGTATATTCTTAATTATTACTTTGAGTTTGGAAATGTTACGATAACTAGTAAATATTAAAAATTTTAGGGTTTGATGAAACTTGATGTTATATATTACATAACATTTTCCTTGCTGTCATTTTCAAGTTAAATGTCAATTCGATATCAACGATTGGTTCAAAATAGAAGAACCGAATTGATCGACCAATCAAAATGTTGAAGCTTAAGTAATCACCAATGAAAACAAAATATCTTTCGTACTGAAACGAGAACATTCCATATCGATTAACGCGCATTGTACTCGGCGCGTTATTTTCCGTGTGGCAAGAATCTGAGAAGCTCGCTCTATCTAGTGTTAAAAAAAAGAAAAATTGTTCTTTCAAGTAGTTGCGTCATCCACATGGTTTTGTCTGAAGTGAAATAAATTAGAAATAATTTAATAAGTACGTTGAATACACAACAATTATAATGTTAACTGCAACGCGGGTGATAAGCCGAAAGGCGTTGGATTGCTCCGGCATTTCAGATATTTACACGCACAGAAATTTTTCATCGATTCTCAAAAATGTAAGTTACCATTTTAATATATTAAAAACGAATGAAAATCGTTTGTATGTCAAATGTTCTTGATCTTTCTTAAAAAAATTTACGCATTTCTTTAAATAGCGGTCAAGTTTTATAGTTGAAATTATATCGATATTAGCCGGGGGGGCACATGTCGCAATCATTTTTTTTATTAAACGGAACATCTTTTGCTGTTTCCAGAGCGCAGCTCCCACAGTACCTATCTACCAACAACATGGATTGCAACAAAGGCATAAGTAAGTTTAAAATAATATAATATGATACAAGAATTTCATCCTAACCTATATCTACTGACCTTTGCACTTACTTTGGATATAACGTCTAATTAATATTATTGCAATTGTCCTAAACAGAATATTTTGAAAATTTTACGTATTTTTACTAATGGAAAATATAATATCACACATTAACCAAAGATCAGAACTCCAATAAAAAGTATCTAAGACGCAATTTTTTTGAATTAAAACTATTAATTTTCATTCCCAAGCTATAAAAGAAATTGCATCATTATTACTTTCCAATTGCATCATTAAGCTTATTGAATATATAGTCTTATTAGACATTTAATATGAAGTAAGTCGCAGTGAATTCATTTACATTGAAATACATCTCAATTTTATAAATTATGTATAGTAGAGAAGTCTTTGTTTCTAGCTGCATTAATAGACTATCAATATCAAAATAATGATAAAATCATACCTAATATGAGTAGACAAATGCTTTGGATCATTATACAAGATGTAACTCTACCACCAACTCGAAATAAAGGGACTAAAAAGAACTAGAAAGATAATAAGATAAGTACATAAGTTTTGCAAGGCAATGTCTGATGATTATGATGATATTCAGTACTGCCACTGAGCCGATGTCGTCCGGAACTTTTATTAGAACCTTTTTGGAGTACCTCATAGTTCAACAGATTACATAGCTATTAGGCAATAAACAAGTCACAATATGCTTAAACATATATTAATGAAGATTTGTTGCTATATATATATATAAATATATTCTATGTACTGTTCCGAGCATGTTGGATTACGATGTTTCTTCTGTAATTTAATTTATCATGATATTATATCCTACATGTAAATCAACAAATACTAACTATATTCTTTATTATTAATTAACTTAAAAAAGGAGCTTCTCAATTGGTTAACATATAGATATTTCTGTGTACATTTGTGTATAAATGTTTTGTCTATGAATCATTTACAATGATTTCATAACGAGCCGGTTGGTGTGGTTGGTCGATACTTGCCTTTCACGTCGCAGGTTGTGGGTTCGATTACAGGACAGACATTTGTGTGCATGAACATGTCTGTTTGTTCTGAGTCTGGCTGTAATTATCTATATAAGTATGTATTTACAAAAGCAAAGTAGTATATGTAGTATATCAGTTGTCTGGTTTCCATAGTACGAGCTCTGCTTAGTTTGGGATCAGATAGCTGTGTGTGAATAATGTCCCAGGAAATTATTATTATTATTCTGTTTGTTTGATTCAGTATAGCTCCATCTCAATTTTATTGTATTATTAAGTTTTTAATTAGTGATTTTAGTCAAATGTATATATGCATTACTTGGTAGGGTCTACCCACTCATAATTTCTACCGTTAAACGCAAGGCTCAATATTGCTGTGTTCTGGTTTGAAGAGTGAGTGAGCCAGTGTGACTACAGGCACAACCGACTTGAATAAAAAAAGTAGTTAATGGCTTATTTTACTGTGGACAAGAAAACAATTTAATATTTGATTTATTTCTGCAAAAATTAATTATAAACGTTTATAATAATTATTATATATTGTAAAATGATGACTCATAAGCACTTGTAAGAGCCCGAAAAAAGTATTTATACGTAGTGGGATGATTAATTATTGGTGAAATGGTTATAATATTGAAAAATTGTTTATTCAAGGTCGGAGGGCGTACGTGGCGCAGTTATCGGTATCGACTTGGGGACAACAAACTCGTGTGTCGCTGTTATGGAAGGAAAGACACCTAAGGTATAAATATAAATGTTTTTCTTTTTAACA
The DNA here is from genome assembly GCA_905147175.2 of Nymphalis urticae. Taxonomy (NCBI): domain Eukaryota; kingdom Metazoa; phylum Arthropoda; class Insecta; order Lepidoptera; family Nymphalidae; genus Nymphalis; species Nymphalis urticae. The sequence goes on from LR990009.1 coordinate 2,932,514, forward strand.
TACATTACATGGAATAATGGTAGTTACGGATCTTGTGGTGGACCTCGACAGCGTCATTGGACTTGAAGTCGAGTACTGAGACCTAACTGTGGTTAGGAGTGCTCGTCTTAATGGTGCTACTTGTGAGGTCATACTTGGCTTAGAAAGTTGTAAACTTTGGAAGAGATAGAAGTGGAAGCTTCCTTGAATGGAGTAGCATATCTAGCGAGATGATAATCTGTTAATGTTGTAATGTAATACTTCACTAGTATTTTATTATGATGTGCTCAATGAACGTATTTAAATGGCTTGATCATATATACCGCATCGCAGATCATAGCTCGCGTAAGATGCGCGTGTTTATTTGCAGCGATGCGAGATAGACGCGCGGTACCAGCTGGTCGTGGGTTCTTTTTTGCCGCTGACCTTCCTAGAAACCGCGCTACATAATAATTTCTGTTGACCTTGAATAATTTGTGAATTTTAACCTGTTGCTTAGATGATGCCGAATTATATATGTTGTATATTATATATATGCTCTATATCTTTTTTTTTATAAACCAATTTTTATTTTTTTTTGTATAATATCAAACAAAGGAAAGTCTATGTCAAGTTTTCTAATATGGCTGTTAACTTCTGCCATATATGGACTCTGATGATGATGGTGGTGGTATAAGGCTTAGGAAAAGCTATTGTGAAGTTTAGATTTTATGTAGTACTTGGTAAGAATATTATTTATTATATTTTATTTCACTGAACCACTAACATTCACAGGTGGTCGAAAACAGCGAAGGTTCCAGAACGACGCCATCCCACGTGGCCTTCACTAAGGACGGCGAGCGCCTGGTCGGCATGCCGGCCAAGAGACAAGCCGTCACCAACAGCGGAAACACGTTTTACGCTACCAAGCGTCTCATCGGTAGGAGATTCGAAGATCCCGAAGTCCAAAAGGATATGAAGAATTTGTCTTACAAGGTCGTTAAGGCTTCGAATGGCGACGCTTGGGTCCAAGGTTGGTATCATATTTAGCACTTGTTTCGTCTTTAAAACTTGAAAGGTCACCTTAAGTTTAGGAGTTAAACGCATCGCAGATCATAGCTCGCGTAACATGCGCGTGTTTATTTGCAGCGATGCGAGATAGACGCGCGGTACCAGCTGGTCGCGGTTTCATTGCCGCTGACCTTCCTAGAAACCGCGCTACATTTCAATTATTTGATTATTATTACTTTTTTTATAAGTAACAGAATGTAAAGATGCCACTGCTAGGCAAAAACGTCACCTCTTGATAAGGTTCGGAGTCTGCTACCATGCTGCTAATTTGAGCAGCGGCATTAGTGTCAGAATCTGATATGACATTTGCAGGTTTCCTAATTATGTTTTCCTTTAAACTTTATTCAAGACAACCATCGGTCAAATAAAATGGTCTTAACAGCTTAGATGTACAAGATATACATTATTAGATAGATAATAAATAAATAGTAATATTGTTACATTTGTGCCTTAATAAAACAATAAAAAAAAATGTCGATTCTATTTATTACAGGAACCGATGGTAAAGTCTACTCACCGAGTCAGATCGGAGCGTTCGTTCTGATGAAGATGAAGGAGACGGCCGAAGCGTACCTGAACACCGGTGTGAAGAACGCCGTGGTGACGGTACCGGCTTACTTCAACGACTCCCAGCGACAGGCAACCAAAGATGCTGGTACGTTTTTTCAGTTCATACTATTCTTTTATTAATTCATTTGTCTAGTGGCTTGATATAAGGCCTCTAAACTCAAGGTCCTAAGCTCAAATTCCGGATCAGAGAAGTTAAGTTGATCAGTGTTGTATTTATATATATACTAATAAACTTAATGCGATAATATCTATGTTTGTCTGTTACACTATTATGACCAAACCACGAGCGATTTTGATGAAATTTGATACGAAGCAAGCATTGAACCTTAAGAAAAGATGTACTCCAACGCTTACCACCTAACACGCGGGCGAAACTAATTGTATTATAAATAAAATTAACCAGCTGTGTCTTTCGCCGATACTTAGCAGGACAGGGTGTTGTCTTTCCCGAACCGGTGGTATTTTTTTTTTATTTGACAACCAATAAGTAAATGTAATGCTTACAATAATATTATAAATGTGTGAGTGTGTTTGTTTATTATATGTTAACGGCTTAACTGCTCGACTGATATTTATGAATTTTTTTGTACACGTTGAGGAGTAAATATAAAAGGATTATAAGGTACAAATTTTATTCGTTTGGTAGTTTTGGAGTTAATCGCGTTCAGACGGACAGACAGATGCGGTGAGGGGAGTTTGTTATATAATATGTTGTGATGAGTATATATATAACGCATCGCAGATCATAGCTCGCGTCACGTGCGCTTGTTTATTTGCAGCGATGCGAGATAGACGCGCGGTACCAGCTGGTCGCGGTTTTCTTGCCGCTGACCTTCCTAGAAACCGCGCTACATTATATTATAAGAATCAAATCAATCTAATAAAGGGAAATTGGCTATCGCCTTAGAGAGAGCCACAGCGTGGAAATGCGGCCCGCATTATGGGCAGCTTTGCGTCGGTGGGAACCGGGAGGGACTATTTTAAATTTGACTTTATAAAAAAAAAAAATGGACATTGAAATTGAGTTATATTTCTGTTTTGTAAATTACGTATATAAAATGATGTGCTTGAATTATGTCAAAAATATATCTAATAAACTAGAAACTAGATTGATGAGACAAAACAAAAGATATTGTGTACTAGATAAGTTTCACTTTTGTTTATCTATGTTGATATATACTAGGTAGGTTTGCATTATAATCAACATAGTCAAATTCGAAGTAGAATCAATTCGATAGCACTCGTCTGAAACGACTTGAATGATAAATAATATTGTAACTGCTAGTATCAAATGGGCCACCTGTTGGTAAGTCGGCTTGCAATTAAACGCTGCCCACGACTAGTAGTAGTAAAGATAAACCTGATGTACAAGATCTACCTTTTTTTTTAGGCACCACTTAACTGTATATAGCTGATAAGACTTGCTTTTGTGACATATAGTGAAATAAATAAATTTATTCGTTCATTCATTTATTCAAATAAGATGCCAAAATGAGATTGTTCATTTGTATCCATACAAGTTATCAGGGGTACAGAAAATGACATAATACCTAACACCTGACATTAACAAACCCCCCCCCCACTCTCCTCACCGCGGGCTGAAACAAGTGAAGTGCATTTTGATAATGTTAGAAATGAAATTGTATTTAAATAAATTTTTTTTATTGTTTAAAGGACAAATTTCCGGTTTGAACGTGTTGCGTGTGATCAACGAACCGACCGCCGCCGCTCTCGCTTACGGCATGGACAAGACCGAGGATCGAGTGTGAGTGAGACGAAATATATACCTACTTGTAGTTTTTTTTTTTTTTTTTCAATTTATACCGCATCGCAGATCATAGCTCGCGTCACGTGCGCGTGTTTATTTGCAGCGATGCGAGATAGACGCGCGGTACCAGCTGGTCGCGGTTTCTTTGCCGCTGATCTTCCTAGAAACCGCGCTACATTACACTATAATCATTACATTACAGTTTTTATATTAGGAATCGGCTGTGGGAATAAACCCCTTAGAGTAATGTAATGTTCGTTAAGGAAATTTTAGTATTTTGTTTTTAGTTTCGGCTCTCAGTTTTGTTTTATATGAAATAGGAAGACAATCGGGCAAATTGTCTACCCCACCACTGTCCATAGACATGCTTTAAGAATAATTAACCATCTCTACTAACTATTCCAATTTTACTTACATAGTTTAAAAAAAAAAATGCCGACATCCAACTCCATTTCTTCGCAAATCCATAGATTATTTAAGACCTCGACCAATGCGTCAATTTAATGTCAAAGTTGTTCGTTTTTACTCTTGTAGTAGTAATTGATTTTTTTTTTTGTATCAACAGTATCGCAGTCTACGATCTCGGCGGTGGTACATTCGACATATCGGTGCTCGAAATTCAAAAGGGTGTCTTCGAAGTGAAGTCGACCAATGGCGACACTCTGCTCGGCGGAGAGGACTTCGACAACGTCATCGTTAACTTCCTCGTGGACGAGTTTAAGAGAGACGTGAGTTGTGAAACTGTGTTTTTTTTTTTATTTATCTACGCAAAGGATTAATTTTGCTGGACGTAGTATGTCCGGCGATATTAATGTGCTAATAATAATATTCTAATTTAGGATTTTGTATATAATATGTTAATATTAAAATCAAATTGACTATAATTTTTTTATTAAGTAGCAATGTAAAGGCCGCAAATCCAGAAGTCATGAGTTCAAACACGCAGTACTAGCCGATTAAAAACTGTTATTGTATCATTTGGTCCAAGATTCGCTGTAGAAGCGTAGTTGTGTCAAGTATACACAACTACGTGTCTCGGAAAGCACGTTAGGCCGTTAGTTCTGCGCCTGAATATTTCCGGTCGTGTCGGAATGTGAGAGTGTAGAAAATAATTTGTGCTAAAATATACGCCATATTAATAAGGATGGTTTTTAATCGAGGTGATTGTTCATATTCGCTAATAACTTTATTCGGCTAGTAGAGAATATGTCCGTTACTATGTACTATTGTCATAATAATAATATTATCTGATATTATATTTCCAGCAAGGTATCGATATCCGTAAAGATGCGATGGCTATGCAGCGTCTCAAAGAAGCTGCGGAGAAGGCTAAGATCGAACTGTCCGGCTCGCTGCAGACGGACATCAACCTGCCCTACCTAACTATGGACGCTTCGGGACCGAAGCACATGAATTTGAAGGTTATATTACGTTCCCAATAATTTTATCTGCAAGACACTCTACAAACAACAACAAACACAAACAACTTTGATGTACATGTTCCACTCGATTCGCTAACATCTCTGCTGTATTATGCACTACAAATTTATAATACAACATTATTACACTTAGTTACATATAGATATCTACTTGAATTTAACTTTGAATGTACCGATATCAGCTTGTCCGATTTAAAAAGGCAATTTTTTCACAAATCAATAATGATTAACCTCATTATTTTAAGATCTCGACCAATTACGCCAGTCATGTCGATTCAAGGTCGATGCTTTTTATTAAGATATTGGAATACAATATACATGAACAAATAGATTTGTATTTAAAACGGATATGCACTTTTTATGTTACCATTTCTGCGGTATATTCGCTCAAATGTAATTGTTAAGAAGTGCAAGATTGAATACATCATGAAACCACTCTCTCTCATCAGTATGACGAGTTGGGTCGAATAATTTTGTTACATTTTAATTAGTGTAACGATAAAAGTTATAAAAAAAATGTCACGTTACTATTCGAAAACCGAAAGGAAAGCGATTCTTTAGACAAATGTCAAAGGACATCTCGAAAAATATTAAACCATCACCGTCTTTGTTTGTGCACACACTTGTGCACTGCAATTGCCCCGGCAGTTTGCTCACTCTTTCCCGCCGTGTCCAGATGACCCGCTCGAAGCTGGAGTCGCTGGTGGGCGACCTGATCCGCCGCACGGTGGCGCCGTGCCAGCGCGCGCTGCAGGACGCCGAGGTGTCGCGCACCGACGTGGGGGAGGTGCTTCTGGTGGGCGGCATGACCAGGATGCCTAAGGTAAGCTATTCGACAATCATTTTAGACTTGAATTATTGGTGTTGGAGCCTCGCGCAAGCCCCTTGCATAGACCTTAATTTTTGTTTCAAATGTTTTAATTCAATTTTCTGTTCAATAAATGTTAGGGTTATTACTGAAATGGTTATTTTGTAAATAAGGTGTACAATAATTATTATAAATTCTCAAAGTCCTGGGACAATTCAAGTCTCTCTACTTCTACTCTAAGATGTATCGAGACCCGAGACTTTGAAAATGTCGAACGAAACCGGGAATAAAAGCATCATGCCTTCTCCCTATAAAAAGATATAGATAGAATATTTCTTGTTGGTAAATATTTCGCAAGAAACATACATAGATAGATAAGTAAGCACTGTATGCACAAACCGATACCAGTTTGTTCTCTACAGCTGGTTAGGCAGTCATATCGACCGGTGCTAGATCGACATGAGGATATATTCCCCGTTCAAGATATTTTTACATGTTCGGGTTATAATCTCTCAGACATTTCAAATTCTATGTAAGAACACACTGACAGAAATGTCAGCAAGTGATATGTGACATTATATTTCAATGATACACATTAAGTCTGTTTTCAACATGTCACGGGCGAGTGATGACGTGCTTGCTGCAAGGTGTACATAACACGAGAAAATAGTGTTAATTTGTTCCGTTCGGTGCAGGTGCAGGCCACGGTGCAGGAGATCTTCGGGCGGGCGCCGTCGCGCGCCGTCAACCCGGACGAGGCGGTGGCCGTGGGCGCGGCCGTGCAGGGCGGCGTGCTGGCCGGTGACGTCACCGACATCCTGCTGCTCGACGTCACGCCGCTGTCGCTCGGAATCGAGACGCTGGGCGGCGTCTTCACCAAGCTCATCACTCGCAACACTACCATCCCCACCAAGAAGAGCCAGGTCTTCTCCACGGGTGAGTTGTTACGGACTAACGCTCTAAGGGCGAATGGAATGTGTGACCGTGTTTGAGTGAGAATAATTGTTTCTAAGTTTTTTATTATTTAGCCGTATATTAGTCATTTAAAAGAATAAAAAAAATAAGTAACATACTGTAAATATCCCACTGCTAGGCTAAGCTTCTGCTTCCGAACACGAGATAAATTATGAAACACAAATTAAGCACGTGAAAATTTAGTTGTTCTGGTTTTGTTTGACCTCGGAATCATCGATTAAGATTCTCGTCTTCTAACTAATGTTAATATTGAAATAAATTGCGTCGTCGATATGCGTTTGCGCCGATGCGCCTGCGCTTGCAGCGACGCAAGAGTGACGCGCGATACCAGCTAGTCGTCGATCGTTATATCTATGGCTTTCCTAGAAACCGCGCTACATTTAAACACCTCGAACCTGAGAGTAACCAGCGGAAGACACTCTTTATCTCAAATTTTATATTTATATACTGCTGGCTGCAGTTAATATAAGTTCTATTAATTTTAAGCATTAATTATTTTAGTGTATATTTTATTGGTTATCTTGAATAAATTGGTACAACAATAAAAATCTCTAAAACTTTTGTAGAATGAAATGAACGAAACACATTATTCATGATTCACAGCTGCTGACGGTCAAACTCAAGTCGAGATTAAGGTTCACCAAGGCGAGCGTGAGATGGCAACGGACAACAAACTCCTCGGACAGTTCTCGCTCGTCGGCATCCCGCCAGCACCGCGTGGGGTACCGCAGATCGAGGTCACATTCGACATTGACGCTAACGGCATCGTGCACGTATCGGCTAGAGACAAGGGTACCGGAAAGGAACAACAAAGTGAGTTTTTAAAATTAATATTCACCATTCATAGATAGGCATTAGGTTTTAATGACAACTATCAGCATTAATTCTTTTTTTTTTTCTATTGAAAATTATTATTAATAGATATTGCCGCTGTATGAAATATTAATCATCCATTATATCGCCAATGCGCCACCGACTATAATGTTATGTGCTTGTAATTACACTGCCTCACTTACCCTTCAAACTGGTACATAACATATAAAGTATTTTTATTTGGCGGTAGAATATATAATGTGTGTAGCATCTACCCAGACTAGCTTACACAAAGTTAACATATATATATGATAATTTAAATATATTATTAGAATTAGCTTTCGCATTTTTGTAGTTAAAGTAAAAATAAGCGAAGCACTATAGTTGTACTGCCGTGCTTGCCTGAATTTGAATTCCTAGTTTTCGTTAAAGCAACCATGTCCAGCAGCATGTACCAGCAACAAGTCTTCCCCTCATTCTATAATGGCAATAAGTAATATGTGCAATGATGAATTCCAGTCGTAATCCAATCATCGGGCGGTCTATCCAAGGACGAGATCGAGAACATGGTTAAGGCGGCCGAGCAGTTCGCGGCTGCGGACAAGGACAAGCGCGAACGGGTGGAGGCCACCAACCAGGCCGAGGGCATCCTGCACGACACCGACACCAAGCTGGACGAGTACCGCGCGCACCTGCCACAGGACGAGGTACTTACTACTGGCTCTACTTTTATACGCTAAAATGTTTATTTACCAATAAGAGTAAATAAATAAATGCATTATGAGTTAGCCTATAATTGCGAAGTATAGTGTAAATAAGTGTCACTATTTGGATTTGTTATTTTATGGGATAGACATAATAACAAATAGGCTCCTCCTATAAAAAAATAAGAAAAAAGAAGAAGAGTAACTCTTGTTCTAAATCAATATCAACAGTGGAATAGAAAGAATGCTAAAGCGCGAATATGTTACTTTTGGTAAATGTGGTTTAATGAGTTTTTTATTTATTTATTACTGCATCCGATTTAATCCCTTCGAATTTTGTAATATTCGGGTGGCAAAGCAGGGTGCTAGAGTGAATGGTGTCGTTACCCTCTCGTGCGTTATTTGTGTATGAGATATTTACGACGCCTACAAATTGATTATAATATTTAGTATCTAGTTGATTTATTTCATAATTTCGTTTCACTTGGCGGTAAGGCTTTGTGCTTGCCGGCCTGGGTCGGTACCACCTACTCATAATTCTATCGAAAAACAGCAATACTTAGTATTGTGGTGTGTGTGAGTGAGGGTGAGTGGACAAGTGTAAGCACAGGTAGAAGGGACATAACATCTTAATTTTCAAGGTTGGTGGCACATTGGTCATGTAAGGGATGTTTTAATATTTCTCAGTGACAATGTCTATGGACGGTAGTGACTACTTACCATCGAGTATCAAATTTATCTGTTTGCTTAATATATGAATTTAAATAAAGATATTTTTCAAGGAAATTTTTTATGTAATTAATTTATTCCTTTGTTTTAAGAGTTTAACATGAAAAAATCAGTGGTGCTTGCCTATGTTTCAACCTCATGTGAAACTTAATTGGTTAAGTTTAACATATTCGTACTACTAGACCAATTTGGCTCTTTAATGATAATTGACTATCGAAATACCTTAAAAAAATAATTTATATTACAGTGTGACAAACTTCGCGGTGAGATGGCCAAGCTCCGTGAGCTGCTTGCACAGAAGGAAACTGCAGACCCTGAGGCAATCCGCACAGCAACCGGACAATTGCAGCAAGCTAGCTTAAAACTCTTCGAACAAGCCTACAAGAAGGTACATATATGTCATAAACTTAAAACTTAGGGAATGCAATATTAGTATTTTATTTAAGGCCGGATTTGTCCAGCACGTTAATTGGTATTTTAAGTACAGAATAAATAAATAAATAATAATATCCTGGGACATTATTCACACACGGCCATCTGATCCCAAATTAAGCAGAGCTTGTACTATGGAAACCAGACAACTGATATACTACATATACTACTTTTCTTTTGTAAATAAATACTTATATAGATAATTACACCCAGACTCAGGACAAACAGACATGTTCATGCAAACAAATGTCAGTCCTGGGTGGGAATCGAACCCACAGTCTTTGCCTTTCAGGCAAGTATCTACAAACCACGCCAACCGGCTCGTCAAAGATTAGTAGAATAGCACAGATTAATAAATTTAGTATTGGATAATGTTTGTGCACGTTTTTGAGCCACCTCACCTATGAAATTGGTTTAGTGGTCAAGCAAATGTGCTAAATTAATATATAATGGATGTTATTTTATGGTAAATCATAAATATGATGATCCATTGCCTTTCTCTCCATACATAGAACATATCATCTTTATAAGCCATGATACATCCTCATCGATGCCTTGCCAACTTCTTGATATTATTGTGTAGAAGTAAACTCGATCATAAGTGCACTCTATTTCATTGCTCTCATAATCCAGTAGGACAGGGGGAAACTTGAAATGAAAGAAAAAAGTTCAGTAGCTTAGATAGATGCTTTCTGTGGCCCTGCCAACTTCAAGACTTTGATCATCAGCCCACAGCACAAACAACACATTAGTGGAGATTTTATTGTTAAATAACCAAATCATACAAGTTGATGTAAATAACTCACTCGATTACTCTTAAAAATCAATATAACACAATTGAACACATACAATAAATTAAAAGTCGCGTCTTTAATGAATTAACAATGACTTTACCTTTCTTTTTACTAACGAAATGGTTTTCGATTAGCGCGCGTCTTTTTTTAACAACACTTGTCTGACACAAGGAATCTCTATAACTATATGTATGTATGTATAAATGTAACCTTATTATTTCTCTTTCAGATGGCAGCCGAACGCGAAGGATCGTCTGGTGCATCCCAAACGCAGACACCGAGCGAAGACGAAAAGAAGGAAGAGAAGGAAGAGAAGAAGAATTAATAGAAAAGATTAGAAAGTATATAGGAATTGTAAATATTGAACTCAACCAAATACAGCTGAATGTTGAAATTGATTTGATTATATCGAAATATGTATTGTATAAATTTATAATGTTAACAATAATAAGCGTCTACAGGTTGTTTTGTGAATGTTATACGAAATATGAACAGTTGGATTGTAAGTAGTGGAGGGATGTTGTACTATGTGCTATGTCAGTTGATCTACGAATATTTACGGAAAGAAGACGATAGAAATCACAGAAGAGACAAAGAAGTTGGCACAAGTAGAAGCCGTTGAACAAATAATTGAAAGATACAATTTGTTCACATTTCGTATAAATTCCATTTGAAAAGTAAACGTACAAACAAAATGGTGGTGTATAATAAATTTAACGAGTACCACAGAGAGTCGATCACATGTGAAAAAGGCGCGCGCGTTTTCTAATTTAAAAATCACATCTAAAACTATTAATTTCATTGATAAATCGTGTACACAACTGTGTTATATGTTACAAGCGGTCTTATGTTTCACGATGTTGAGAACGTAGGGGGCGGTCGCTGGGGGGGGGGGGGGTAATTGATTAATTTCTGGACTGGGTGATCTAAGTTTGCCATATATCGGTGTCGATTCTATTGAAACATGATTGTCTCTTTCTCATGTTTGGTGTTAAAGAGAGATAGCGAGTATTTGAAAGTGCAGACAAATTTTAATTTTGGAATTGTCTCGAATTAACAAGGGCTCTCAGATCTGAAAATAATCGTCGAAAGAGACAGCGAGATTATATTTGTTTCAGTTATGTACACGAGCAAGAGAAATGGACGAACAATTGATTCTATTGGAACTCGAACGCTTGCTCACGTCCAGTTGAGTCGATTATTTGGTTACGGATATCAGATGTGTGATCGCAACTCTTCCAATGCCATAGTGACGTGAGAGATGTCGAGTTTGCATAACTTATCGCACACCCACCCACCCCCTATCGGCGCTCCCTCGTCCGCGCCTCCACCGAAATTTTTCATTTCAAGCAAAGTATTAAAAATTGACGCAATGCCATTTACAAAATTTATCAAATAATTCACGCAACACAATTATTGCTAAGTATGTAAGTATATAGGGACACAGTTACTTTTCTCATTGCACGGAGTCTGGATTATTGATTTCGCACGATGAGAGTGGTTCATTGAATAGCCTAGTAGTTGTTAGTTTTTAATATAATTTGTAGGATAGAAATTCCTCGTAGATTATTTTCCCCCTCATTTTTTGAATGGTTTGTTGCTTGTGAAAATATATGGTTTGTTGTTTATTTATCGATTGATGGCTAAGGCGCATAGAGCCTAGGAACGCTGTTGTCTTTTGCATTACAACATTGTTCTGACAACTCAATACCGACATTTGTAGGTGAAGAATATTATTTAATTGTCTATGAATTTTTTATAGTAATTATAAACAATATAATAGAAACTAAATCAAATTCCATATATTTTCCGATAAACAACAGTGTCGATAGAAAAAAAAAATTGTTATTTAGTGTAAAGGACTGGTATCCGATAAGTTGTTTTTAAATTGCCTTTCTCGTGTAATATATATATATATAATAATGGTATGTTTGTTTGTTAATTCGAATTGTAGGGATAGATTTTTTAGCGTATTTTGGATAGATAAGAAGTGGCAGAGCATTTACGTAGATTTAAAGGGCGATATATGTTTTTTTTTTCTTTCATTAACCCTTTTTTTTCTGACCGTACATGCCATTTCTCGCTTTACATTATTTGACCACTCGAATATATAATTGCTTATATTTGTGTATATATATTATATGTACAAGGTGTCTTATAATATACATGCCGTATATATGTTACTTAAAGTAACTGTTATATAATAAATTAATTATTGCTCATGCAATTAAATAATATTCTATTTAAATTGGTCTCGGTTGGTGTGCTATTCTGGGTTATGTACTATACGAGCACAAAACTCTCGTACAGAACACAGTAATACTTGGTATTGTTTGTGTTCCATTTAGAAGTGTGTTTTAGCCAGAGTAACAAGAGGTACAAGGGACGTAACTTTACAGTCCCCAAAGGTGGGTGTGGCATTGCAGATGTAAGGAATGCTTAATGTTTCTTACGGCAGATGATGACCACTTACCGTCAGGTAGCCTAATCGCCAGTCCGCCTACCTATTTTAGATGTAAAGAAAAAAAATACATAAATCGCCTATTGTTTGATAATACGCTTCAAAATCTACTCTTATCACGAACGTTGGCTTGTTAATGTTTAAAAAAAAAAACATAAGTTATAATGCGTATATTTTTAAGTTTTATCCTCCGCCATCTTTTGGCGTTTATTATTTATTATATTTAGTAAATGATGATAAATTTATTATTTTTTCTGACTTTTGACGTTATGTATAAAAATATATGCATTATAATGATTATATATAGCAACACAGCGCGTCTGTGTGTGTGTGTGTGTTGCGACGCGATTGAAATTGTATGTGGAGTTAGCTTAGTGAAATATATTATTTCGAGAATTTGACTTGTTTTATTTTTATGTTTATTTTTCTTGATAGAGCGCTCTTATCGCGCATTTACTTTATTATTACGAAATCCCGCTGTAAAAGCGGTTTTAATTTTTTTTTTTATTGATTTAGGTACTATATATTTAAACAAAGGTACTAAATTCTGGTAGTATTTTAAAACTGATCTGTCATTTTGTGCAGTCATTCTGAAGCACGCAAACATAAATGATTTTAATTTATTTATTTTCATACAAGACTTTAATAGGTAGTGAATGTACCCGAACACAATAAATAGAAAAATTTATTGTATCCCAATAGACATTAAAAAAAACATTCAACCATATTTGCGCTTCACGCCGATCCTCCATCAAATAATTATTCGTAGATTTTTTATTATAAAAAATAGTATATTTTTTTACGAGAGTAATCGAACAAACCTTACATTAAATATTAATTTATTATGGCCAGGATTACGAATTAAATACTTAAACAAAGGGCACTGTAGTTGGTTTATTATCAATAAATTTATAAATAACATTAAAATTCTAGTAACTAATTTTGTCATCCTTCTCGATAGTGCGTAAACCGAGTTTTGAAAATGTACATTTCTTAAATAATTAGCGGCATACGGATATATATATATAATAAAAATGTCCTCCAGATCGATTTCGGCCACGGCGGCCAATCTCAAGAGAGAATAGCAAACTACGCAGGAGATATTATAGTGCACGAGTGTGTGCGGAAACACAGGTGCACTCTCTATTCCCTAACACTCATAATCCGATGGGACAGCAACCCGAATCGACCTGAAAGAGTTCAGGCGCAAGACCAACGGCTTTTCGTGCTTTCCGAAGCACGGGAGTGTACACACTTCCAACTTCTAAACTTCGGGCTGCTACTGAGAATTTTCTGACAGAAAAACCCAATAACTTTTTACTGGCCCGACCTGGAAATTGATGCCAGGACCTCCGGGTCTGCGGCCTTACATCAAGCCACTAGACCAACGAGGCAGTCATATATATTTATAATAGGCCCAAATATAGAACAAAATGATGAAATACATTGAAAATTATTCTTTATTTAAAAAAAAAAACAAATCATTATATGCTTAATTAAAGGGATATTTTACAGAGGAATGATAAAAACTAAGCAAAACAATTATAAATTAACTTATTACATTTTTGCTGTATATCTTCACGAAATAAAAATGCATAAATTTAATGAGCCATAGACAAATGACGCACTCGCTAAAGCCTGTACTACACATTGCATTGCAATATTGTATACAATTTATGTCACAGATAAATATTTTCTATGGTTAAATAATAGAAAAAAAAAACAAATCATTACATTGTATAATTATCCTTAAGTAAATTAAATTTAAATCATCTTTGTAATATGAATTATTTAAAAACTTAAAACGAAACCCTAATACAATTTATGACATAAAACATTCAACTTAAAAAATATATATAAATTGCATTATTTTAGCACAAAGCTTTGCAATTAAATTAAGGCCATATCCACACAGAGGTCAGTTTTATTAAGTTTATATAAGCAAAGGTGTATGTTGTGGGAACGAAATGCAAATTCACAAACACGTGCCCTATGTAGACATGACTTTCAGTATCGTTGAATCCGTTAAAAACAACCTTGAAAATACGGACCGTCTGTGTGAAGGCGCACTAATATATCAATGGCCAGCTTCAAACGCTATAACAAGAGGTTTCTGGTTCTGATCGTCGTATCTGTCATTTGAATGACAGTTGTACATGTTGACGATGCCATACGTCAAAATGCCCAAACAAAAAAACGCGACCATGAGCCCGGCGAGTATGTGCGCGTTGAAGTACGGCCCGCAGTTGACGGCGGGTCCGAAGCATCTCGTGTCGTTGGAACGGTTTCTAGCGATCAGGTGATCTTCGTTGAACGGTTGTATCTGATACAAAATATATACTTTAGTTCTAGTATCTAGCAACGACGTAATTTAACGTAACGCCTCATTCGAGTATTTCAAAACTTTCAAACGCAGTAAAAAATATTTAAATTTTCAATTATGGTTATTTTAGGATGCACAAACACACGCACGATATTATAACACTATACGTATATTTTACATCTGACTTTAATCAGATTGTTGGGTTTAACGGTATCATATGGCTATTCTAGCAGCATTTCATTTTAAAAAGAAAAACCAGCAAAAGTGGAAAGAATGAAACAACAGCAATAAATAAATAAGTATTAAAAAAAATATCTTGCTACTTGAATCCTATTCTATTAAGCTAAGTCTAAATAAAACTTTGGTATGTTAATTTGAGTTTGAAGGCCTCATTTTTCACCGCTAGGTCTTCTCACTTCGAGCAAGTAGTAATAACCAAACGATATACTTCTCAATTTACTTCAAAACTTACTTGATAATGCGAGATGGTCACGGCACTGCCGTCTCTCATATTAACCAGCACGAGTGGGTCGCTGCAGACGTACGACCAGTCCCATGGGGCACCAACTCTCATATCCGTTCGCCCCACTTCTTCCCCCCATTCCAGCAATGCGACATTTTCTGGTAAAATTTATTTGCAAAAAATATTTTTTTTTTATGTTTTTATTGGAAGACATTGAAAGTAATTATACTTCAACTTGATTTTTATAATTTAATATTGGTAGGCGAACTATCGAATGGATCTCTTAATGGTATGTTAACTGTAGTAGTAATGGCCCATAGTCATTGATAATGTAAAAAATATTAACCATTCCTTACATCGCCGATTAATCACCAACTTTGAGAATTAAGATGTTATGTCCCTTGTGCCTGTAGTTACACTGGCTCACTACCTCATCAATCAGGAAATACTTTTAAATAGGAGGAAATAATGGACGAGTGGGTTAACCGACTAGGTGAGCCTGCACCAACTCTAGATGGGTTAAATATGCATTATTTTTTATTTTTCGGCACAATACAATTTTAATATACAGAAGAACATAAAAGGCTATTTTTGTCAGCATTTTAATCCTCATTTTTAGTTTCAACCCTCTTCTGAAAGGGGGGACAAGAGTTATGTCAGAATAGGTGACTATCTCCTTTTCTACATCACTGACATTGTCTATGCAAAACTTTATGATCATAGGTTGTTTAGGACTTTAAGACATAACAAATGAATCCTTTTAAGGAAAATGTGATGTTCTATCGTACCAATGGTCCACCGATCCTCTGTAAACTTAAAAGAAAATTCGAGCTCAAAGTCCGTGTACGCCATCCGCGTGGTCAGGCTGTGCTCTTCCCACGTTTCCTCAGCTATCATCGGGACCTGACTGAACGTAGACCGACGAGTGCCCATTGTCGTGTACACACCTGCAAATAAAAATCCAGCAGAAATTATAGCATAAAATCATATATTATATAAGTATAAGATAAGATATAAAGATTTTTCGGGCAGAATACCCCAATTAATTTTATTGGCCTACCCAGAATTCGAACCTAGAGCTTCGAGATCTGCAGCCATAATAGCTAGACAAGACTAAACTGGTGAGGAAATTAATATATTATGTATGAAGCTATTAAATAATATACATTAAGCTTTATTATATATATAAAGATCAAATATAAAAATGATACTAATTCAAGAATAAGTAATAAACTGTATTTCTACTGACCAATAAAATGGAAAAGAGCTCCAGAACTCGATATAGTAACTCCTGGTTGGCGAATGTACTTCTCAGGTTTTACAGGCACGAAATTCATCTTTGTCACGAGAATCGGATTGACTTTTCCGGTGTAGAAAGCGACGACTGGTTTCAAAGCAATCTGATGAACTACGTAATAGACTTCACGTATTAACAAATCATGTCTCCTTAACGCCGATGTTCGTGTTTCGTTAGCCTTGTCTTTGAAATAAATATAAATATGTCTAAATTTACCATCGTAAATCTTTAATTTGGTACTAGAATCGCTTAATCGAAATACGTTGAATTCTTCTTGACGAAAATGACTTTTTAAAGTTTTAAATGGTTGGACTACCGCTGGAAGAAATTTCACTTTGTGTTCATTTAAACCTTGGCTCAAATGATAGAATGGAGACCCATGCTTGTCCTTCCCAGTTATGTCCTCAAGACAAAAAGTCTCTTCTATAAACAATATTACGACTTTACTTTTTTTAACTGCGTCGTTAATTATTCTTGTAAATTCAATAGTTTTTAATTTTGCAAATGGATTAGGTTCAATGGATACATGCGACAAAACTTTTTCATAATCTAATATAAAAACCGGTGTTGTCTCTCTTTCAGCCAGACTTGAATGTAGTAATAATAAAAATAAAGCAAATATCGACATTTTTACTTATTTATTCACTAGCTGATATATGGCTTTGCAGTGACAGAAAAGAAGAAAAAATTAAAGTTCTTTTATTTTTCTAACCTATTTTTTAATTCTATGACATTTTAATATAAAATCTTTTTAAAAGATCATGTTTATAAGATAACACACCAAATCGACTTAAGCTTAATTTTATAGATAATTCAAAATTTAATTTGTTAAACTATCAGTATACAATTTGAAACAAAATATTATCTTTTTCGTGTGAAACAAAACAATAAAACAATAAAATACATTTTTAACAATAAATTCTAATGTGTGGTGCTAAAATAAAAAATGAGAAAAGGGCAACATTAAACGCCATAGACAAGCGTCAAATTAATCATATGATCACTTTTCACATGACCGATGGTTAATCGTCATCGCCCATTTTTCGTCTTTTTATGACAATTTTTGGGCTAAAAACTTACTAAGTAATTTAGTCCGCAACGTCCACTAGTAATAGTTTTGAAAATGGCGTTTTGCCGTTTAGTGTTCCCTATTTTAGTGATAAGTGTCGTGTCGAGTTACGCCAATGTACATGTTCCAGTTTTCTTATGGGGTGATTTAAAAACAAAATCAATAAAATCGAATCCTTTAACGAACTTACCGAGGGATACATTTGAAGAAACTCTTAAAAGCGAATTGAAAGACGATCCCTTCACCGTTATTTTTATCGACAAAACTTTGTCAGTCGAAGATTTTTCACTCAAAAACTCTGAAGGTGATACATCATTCCCGTATTTACATGCTAACATAGGAAAAGCTCAGTACTTGCCGTCTGTCGAAGGAGCTTTGGACGTCCTGAACCACATAGCGGACCCCGAGAAAGTAGACCATGTTAAGTTAACAGAGAATGGTCTCTCAGCAGAGTTTGAGCCTAAAAGTGGTAAATTCCTGTTCATAAACCTAAATGATGCTATCGAGGGTGAGTCAAGAGCCGATATGTTACGTCGCCACAACGATTTCATGGAGGATATGTTCACAAAGCTTACGAAGAAGTATGAGAATGTCGTCGCTGTGTACACGGCAGAATATCCTTCATGGATCATTTCTTCGAGTCACTCGAGGGTCCGTCGTCAAGCAGAAAACGGTCAAATCGCCGAGGCGATGGATGGGCTCAAGTTATACGTCAAGGAAATCACTCTCACCGTTGGCACTGAAAAGACGAGCCTGAACAACATAGCCAGTTATTCCACCGAGTTTAACGACACACTCATGTCAACCACGATGAACTTCGGGGAAAATTCTCTTACATTGAACTTCATGGAAAAAGCTGGCTACTGGTTCTTCAGTAAGTATATATAATATAATATAATATATACTTTAACTGCATAAAATGAAATTGTTAACATCAAAATCTCTCTGTTTATTGACCTTTTTTATTCTATTCGTATACCTGTTCAGGTTTTTTATATTTATGTAATATACGGTGTTATACAATTCAACAATTTAAATTACAGGTTCCGTGACTTTAAAACAGACTTCGCCCAAAACTATTACCGAGGAGCTGGTCCCCAATTCGGATGTACACGCGATAATGGGCTTCTCATACAGATGCGGACAGAGTGTTTCCTTCAGCAGCGTGAATGATACGCAAACTTACAACTTAGTATTCCAAGATTTAAAGGTAATTTTAAATGTACAATAATCGAATATAAAATTAAAAAAAACTTTTTATAATTGCATTTAAGTCTTTTTATACTTAAAAGGGTATCGTAATTCAAGCCATTTTGCATGCATTGAAATTAAACTTGCATTTAACCAAGACAAATGAAGACACTGACATTCATAGATAGAATTTTTTTTTTTAAACAGGCTGTGTCCGATTAGGTTTGAGATGGTTTAGTAGTTAGAACAAGATTGCAAGTTTAAGCTCGGGCAGGCACTTAATTTAAATTTCATCACACACTCAGCTGGGAAGGAGAACATTGTGTTGGTTAAAATATCCACCATTTGGATATTCACCGACCCACATCGAAGTGCTGTAGTTAAATAAGCTACAAAGCTAAGGGGGGAAGAGATCTTAGCCCAGCTGTGGGACATTATTATATCCGCCCTGTTCCCTTTACAGAATAATATAAACCTTCTGATCACTAAGACAGCTTACATAATACCATACTAACATATTTTTTTATGTAATTTTTTATTTCATCATTGATATGTTTTTGACTTTGGTTCAAGGTGAAAAATACTTAAAACAACATGTGTGGAATTCCCTGCTTCGTATCTAATGTTTTTGTGTTTTTACAATATTGTTATTTAATAAATAATTAAACATGAATTAAAGATTTCATTGTTATGTAAGCTATATTTTCTTTTTTATACTTATATGTAGTTTGAGCCGAGATGCCCCAGTGGTTAGAATGGGTTAATGTTAACCGATGATTGCATGTTCAAACAGTTGGAAGAGTGAGTGAGCCAATGTAACTACACACAAGGCACAAGGTTCATAACATGTTAGTGGAGCATTAGTGATCTAAGGAATTGGTTAATAATTCTTAGAGCCAATGTCTATAGCGGTAGTGATTACTCACCGTCAGGTGGCCTATTAGTCCATGCCCATAGCCATTGTATAAAAAAGGGTGATTGAACCAATGTTTGTAGTTTGCGGGATTGTTGGCGCATTGGCGGCCCAAATAGTGGTTAATGTTTTTTACAGCATCAGAGTCTATAGGTGCTGTTGTGAGGAGAGACTTGTTTGCACTGTACCTATTAAAAAATTTAATGTATTTTTAAAAAGCTGAACAGAATTAAATCGCATCCATAAAAATACATTGAAAAACACATACTCTGTTACAGGTTCAGCCATTCTTCAAAGAAACCGGAAACACTACACTAGAGTTTGGAGAGTCAATCAACTGTGTTGGATTCTTCACCGTACCAATCTGGTCCGGTCTATTCGTCGTCTTCATCCTGCTGGCCATCACCTTCTACGGCATCATGATGATGATGGACATAAGGACCATGGACCGTTTCGATGACCCCAAAGGCAAGACCATTACAATAAACACCGCTGAGTAAACTATATTAACGGCCAGTTCCTAAAATAGTGTTCATATTAATATAATTGTTAATTTTTGTCCAAATTAATTAATTGCTGTTAAATCGTTGACTTGGCTCACGCACTTCTGTGCAACCGAATAATTTGTAATTCGAACTGGCCTTTTGTCAAACTAAACACCAAATAAGCTAGTTTAGTCGTCGTATATAGCTCAATATATTGTATTAATAAAAAAAAAATATTGCTTATATTTCGTACCAATATTTAAATGCGAGATTTTCGAACTGTCACATTCTTATTTCAAATATTCGAATCGTCGTTATGTATTTTACGATGATGTTTTTTTCTAGTGGACGTACAATAATAGGATTTGGCGGTAATGTAATACCATAGACAAATAGACGATTGTATTTGTAACGGTTAGTGTTCGATTTTTTGAAATAAATTTCCTAATATTTATTAAACTATCTGTCTATGGTGAAATGAAAGCTTCCAATGAAACGTAAACATCTAGATTTTTTAATGAAACCGAAAATGTGCCTGTTCATATAAACATGTGTAGATAAAAAATGTATATTACTGTGAATTTGTGATTTAGATACTTGTTAGAGGTAGCATACAATTTTTCTATTGTACTGTTAAATTAAAAAAAAAAACAATGAAAATGTGCACCTCTTAGTAAGGATAGAATGCTTCAGAAGTTCTTTGCATTGTTATATGGCCTGCTGGTCTTGCGTTTTCCGGTAACACGTGCGACGGTCTCATTGCAATTTAAAAACCTTCTTAAAAAGTTTTTAAACGGCTACAAAACGCGTCAAGTATCGATATTTTATAAATATTTATAATGAATGATACCGGGGTAATAATAATCATGTGAAAATTTGTATATAACGCCCATTATGTATTTTAAAAATGTCACTCAAATCTGAGTTTGTTTAAACAACGATTCAATAATGTTCCGAGCTTCAAAATATAATAATGGCGTAATTTATAAAAATATAATTATAATGTAAAGTGAAATGAGTGCCCTCCATTTTAGTGCCAATCATTCATTCCGATATTTCGAATAACTAAAGTGAAATCTACTATGAATTATTGTAATGGATAGTATTTCTATTATTTAAGTGTCCTTCAATAAGTTTCGCGCGAGCACCGTCCGGATGAATATGAATTTAAAACTTCAAATCGAAGACTTTCGTACATTTCGTACATATTAAAAAAAAAAAGTTAATAAAAGTTTAGAAACTTTGGCACGTTCATGCACTCAAAAATATGTTATAATATATTACATTCGATTTTTGAATTAAATCAAAATGGCTGCTTTTTAACAAGTAAGATACATTGCTCGCGCGAAATGTTAGATTAAGCGAAGTATATTTCGAAAATCATACAAATATTTATATAATAAAATCATTGTACATATTATTTTGAACTTCAGTTAAACCGTTTTTATTTTATTTTGTTGTTATTTTGAACAAGTATTAAATTTTGAGACCAATCATATTTTGTTTTTTTTTTTTTATTATTATTTCATAGAAACTTATAATAAGGTGTATTTGATATTGATACTAGTTAATAGATTCTGTTGAATTGAAATGTTAAGGACAAATAAAGCTTACGTACGTTCCATATGGTTTTAATGCTTACCATAGACAATAACCTTTTTCTATGTTAACTTTTTTCATACAGGATTTTTTCGATGTCGCATTCTGCAGTACGACGGATGAGATATTACGTATATACAAAGATGTTTTTTCAATGTGGAATCTCCCGATTTCAACGGCGTCCTAAGCAGAGTTCCGGCCTCAACAGGAGGCACCCTTAGGACGTCGGTTTCTTTTGATCCCCTTCCTCTTCTCCCTTTTTGAGGAGAAAGCTTTGGAGCTTATTCCACCACGCTGCTCCAATGCGGATTGGTGGAATACACATGTGGCAGAATTTCAGTGAAATTAGACACAAGCAGGTTTCCTCACGGTGTTTTCCTTCACCGAAAAGCACGAGATGAATTATAATCACAAATTAAGCACATGAAAAACTTCAGTGGTGCTTGCCCGGGTTTGAACCCAAGATCATCGTTTAAGATTCACGCGTTTTTACCACTGGGCCATCTCGGCTTTATACACAGTCCGAAAAAAAAACAATGTGGAAAGCGTATTATTACAATTCTTAAAATAAATAGACAAATTCTTTTTTCCTTGACCTATTACTTTACACACGTTCTTCTTGTATTTAATAATATTTAGAAACTTGCAACACTGTTCTGACCTATAATAGGTATTTTCATAGTACTGGACAAGCATCCTTAACATCATCAATATCGTCTCGTACGAGGCGACATTTTAATTTTAACGGAATAATACGCCAACCAGTTAAAAGTAAAGTAACACAGAGTGAAAGGCCCGGAGGCTTTCTTTAATGCAGATTGGTGAATACATATGTGAAAGAATTCCATCAGATACAAGCAAGGTTCCTCAATGTTTTCCTTCACCGCCACGAGATCAGCACACTCAGCGGCGCTTCCATGAATTCCATCCCACAATGTTCGATTGAAATTAACGTTTTCTAACTAACCGGGTTATCTCACCTTGTTTAAAGGGCCTTCCCTCTTACCTATTGTTAGAAAAAAGCCTGAATACAAGCTTGCTTCATACCAAATTTCATCAAAATCTGTTCAGTGATTTAGCCGTGGAAGCGTAACACACAACGTTACTTACGCATTAATAATAGTAATACAGATAAAATATGATTTTAACTTCGCAAATTGAAGGGGAAAATAAAATAAAAAACAAATCCTATTGAAAATAAAAAATAAATAAAAAAAACTTCTTATTGAAAATAATAATATCCTGGGACATTATTCATACACGGCCATCTGATCCCAAATTAAGCAGAGCTTCTACTATAAAAACTAGACAACTGATATACTACATATACTACTTTTCTTTTGTAAATACATACGTATATAGATAATTACACCCATACTCAGGACAAATAGACATGTTCACGCACACAAATGTCTGTCCTGGGTGGGAATCGAACCCACAACCTTCGGCGTGAAAAGCAAGTATCTACCAACCACGCCAACCGGCTCGTCCAATTGTCTATGTAACAGGAAAAACATGTATTATCCTTATGATGTGCGATATGATAACTATTTTATTTATGAATACATACTAATAGATTGATAAGCGATGATGCAAGCGAAATTGTCTTGTTTACCATATAATTTATCATGGTTGGTACGTTGGTCTCGTGGCTTAAGCCCCAGGGCCAGGAAAAAGTTATTGGGGTTTTCCGTCAATGACTCTCAGAGCCTCGTTAAACAAGTAATTTCGCTGGGATGACAATTCGTGTCGGATTGTCATCCCAGCGGATTACGTGAGTGATGGTGAGAGTACAGCTGTTTGCGCACACACTCATGTGCTATGTCCTGCGAAGGCTAAACGCTTATTGTCTGATGTGGCCGAAATCGTTCAGGACATTCATAACAATATTTCTTATTAATATAATAGAGGAAAGTTATAACTAACTTTCCTTTTTTTAAATATTTTTATTATAATTGGAAAATATACAGTAAACACCACATTAAACAACAATTAACTTATGCACACACCATGGATGGCAGTAAACAAGCAATTTAGTAAATTATAAATAATAATTATGAAGATTCAAACAGTTAACCAACAACAAAACAATAATAATACAATAAATTAAAAAAAAAACAATGACTAAATTGACAAATGCTCACGAATTCTCTTTTTAAATGTATTGAGCGTACAAGAAAACATGTCCACGTCATTAAACTTCCTATTGTAGCTCTTACAAGAGTAATATATAAATTCGTTTTGAGCATAATTGGTTGAGTGGAGGGTAAGTGGAATAAAGCACTATTGCGTGTGTTTACTTTTTTATATCTAAAGTAAATTTTGCTTAAAAGATATGGACTATCATTCAAGTTATGTATTAGTTTAAATAAAAAACTTTGATCTCGCAGTGTACGACGATCCAGTAAGGAAATCATTTTAGGCGGATCATGATTCAGAGTTAAACATTTAGAATTAAGATATTTATAATATCTATATAAATATCTATAATAATTGTATTATTGGACCTATTTTACATATAACATAATCACAAGTAGCCTTGAGGCGGACTGTAACTATCGTAACCGTAGTATCGAGATGAGATCATAGTTTATTTTATAGTTTTGATATATTCCTAACAATAATATTATAAAGAGAAAAGGTTTGTTTGTGATCGAAAAACTATGGAATTAGTGAAACGATTTTAATAATTATTTCACCATTGGAAAGCTACTTAATCTAAAAGTAACATGGGCTGAACATATACTCAACATGTAATCAATAAAAAATTGGTCAGATAAAAAAAAAGTTTTGAGTACTCTTAGTGGTTTCTTTTTAATCTGTATATTGTTTTGTCATTGTCATGATCATCTGTCAAATTGATTATAAAAAAAATAATGATTTATTTTCGCAAATAAAATGCAAAATAGATTTAATAATTATTTATTATCATTGTATTAACGTCATTTGTAAATTACACGAACAAAAAAATCACGAAACGTAAAACGTTACTGAACGTAAAGCAGTGTCTCCGTGTAGATTTCCCCGTTTTCGTTAATACCCTTACATCCGTAGTATCCCTTATCCTCTTTTTGGACATTCTTGATAGTCAGATCAGAGACGGTCGTGTTGCCTTGTGAAGATTTCTTCAATACTATTCTCTCGTTCTCGGACAACTTGTCCGCATTGTAGGTCCAGGATAACTCCGGGGCAGGGATACCGGCAGCAATACAGGGAATAGTGACGTCTTGTCCGGTTTTCACGATTAAATTGGGGATATCATCCTTGAGGAATTGAGGGGCACCTGTTGATAAAAAATGGTTATTTATCAATATAATAATGGTTTATATATGTAGAGGTAACTCGATGCTAGTTGTTAGATAGAACTAATACGATTCCCAACTTCTGTTAGTAAAGATTTAATAAAAGTCACCGCAAACAATTGAACCTTGCGATTATCCGTTTTATATACATTATAAAATAGGATTTTCTATAGACTGAGATTAAAATTTAAAGTATATCATTTATCTGGCATATCAGGCATATAACAATATTTCTTTAAAGTCTTAAAGCCCTAACGGTGATTATAAAAAAAAACCAATTCGTTTTGCTTAAAGATAGAAGAAAGTAAAAATGTCTAATTAATATTTGAACTATTATTCTTATCCCAGATCCTTAAGTATCAAGCCAATGCTGATTAATTAAAGCAAATACAGAATTCCACTCAAGTCAATACTTACTGACGACGGTCAAATACATGGAGTGCTTCTGTGGTCTGCCGACTTCGTTGTCCACGACGCAAGTGTACTCGCCCTGGTCTGACACCCAGACCTCTTTGATGACGAGACGCTTGCCAACGCTCCTGTTGTGACGCGTCACGCGATCCTTGACACCGTTGTTCACGTCCTTTCCGTCTTTGAACCAGTCGGGATGAGCCAAGGGGCTGATGAAATATGTAATATTTAATGGGGGGATTTTGTTATTCAAATTTAGGATATGTGGCAAATTTAGCGATCTGGTGATAGACCCTGGTAACTAAAAGCAGTAATGACACTGGTCCACTCACTCGTCAACCAGAACATAACAACACTAAGTATTGCTGTTTGGTGGTAGAACGTGTGATTTGTAAGTGGTTCCTACCCAGATGGGCACAAATCCATACAACCAAGTAAAATCATAGGAATCCATACATATATGTATATATAAACTATCAAAGATAAAATACTTCAATCTCTTTGTCTTCTCTGTTTAACCCCTTTTTTTTTGTTTGAAAATTATTCAGCTTTAGAGAAATGAGAGTACAAAATATTCAGCCATTGGACAACTATTAAAGACTTGATACTCACTTGCCACCATAAATACAGTAAATGTAGACGAAGTCACCAGCCTTCACCGTCATGTCGTGTGATACGTATTGTTCTATCACTTCGTTGTTGACCGGTCCCTTGTTGGGTTCGACATCTTCCAAAATATGTTCGGCCAGTGTTACATATTCGCCGGAATCTGGCGATTTCGTAACACAGACATACTTGTAATCGGGACTCGTGTCCTCTTTGGTGATGTTGGAGAAGTATAGAGACCCTTCATCGGATATTGTGAAACGTTGGCCCGAAACCATTTTGACGTCGGCCTCATCGGTCAACGATTTCCGTGACCAATCAATTGTTGGCTTGGTGTACGCGTTTGGGATCTCACAGTCTAATTTGAAAGGATCACCTTCGACTGGTTTATGTTTTTTCAAAGTCACTTTTGAAGGTACGTCCAAGAATAATTTCTTCAATGTCACCACACGAGTGCTGGCCACGCCGTATTCAGTTTGGGCCAAACATTGGTATTTCCCTTCGTTTGATTTGTCTGGTTTCTTAAAGACTAGCGTTCCTTCGTTTTCGCGTTGGATGACGTCACCGCTTGGCGTGTATGGCTTACCATCTTTCAACCAGGAATATCTAATGGCGAGAAATAGATGTAAACTTTCATAGAAAAAGTGTAAAAATAAACGTAACGGTTCGGAATATACATAGATTCTAACGATAACAAGAACTGACTAAGAATAAGGCGTTTTACTTAATAAAGGATTATATAAGTGATAAAATGAGTGTGGATTTAGTATTTGATTTCCATGTATGATAAATAATAATTATTATTTAATTACTTATGTAACTCAATTGTCGGAAACAAGTAAATACTGGTTTTCTTGTCGGTTCTTCTCGTTAGAATCGACATTTCATTTCGAACGTGGTAACATTTATGTTCAATCTTTGTAAAATGAATATTTATATTTATACTCGCAAAAGCCTAGTTGAATAAAGTATATTTTTTATTTGATTTTATAAAATTTATTTATACCATTAACCATATGGGTATCGACGAATACAAACCACGTTTTATTATCTGTATAAATAAATTGGAGTGTCAATCTAAGATTTCAAAATAACGTTATAAGTTAGTTTAGCTTTTTACGAGTTTTTAGAACCAAAACAATATATATATATATTATAATTTTAAACTATTTAATTTCATAAGGAATTCAAAGTTTAGTTTGTAATGTATAGCAAATATTTTAAAATGTAATTAAGTTGATTTTTAAACTTTTTTTTTCTCATTCCTGGCATGTACCTATTTGAGCACGAAATATTCTGCCAATGTCACGTATAAAATAGATGACACATACGATATGAGATTATTCGGTTTCAAATTTTGAATCGTTTAATTATAATGAGTGAAAACTACGTTATTTTATAGTAGATATCTAGGACAATATTAATGTTTGAACTATTATTCGTATCCCATAATTAAAAAATAATAATATTTGAACACAACATATAAATAATATAAAAATATAACGATTATTATAATTTTAATTTATTTCTTACAATGAATTTAATTAGATATATAAATTTTTAAACTTTATAAAAAAAACAGCACAATTGTCTATGCCTGTTTTAATTATTTTGACAAATGACACTCACTTGACATTCGGATCTTGTTCGGTTGTAACACATTCCAATACGATTTCAAGATTCGGCGAGCCAATCTGCACTTCAGAATTTGGTATCCCTTTCAACAATGGAAGCTTTTCCACTGGCTGCGATGCGCCTGTTTTTTTATAAAATATTAATTTAAAAAAATACAGTAATGTCACAATATTGGTTGATTAAGAAACCTATCCATTTTTTTACCTAAATTAAATAATTCATTTTCGCATTTATTATTTTTAAAATAAGAGGAGAGAGTAGAGGGGGTTTGTCCAGCTGTGGGATATTTACTAGCTTACTATTTTTTAAATGTGATAAGCTAACGGGCTCCTGATATAATCTGCTTAAACCATAATCTTTCTTTGCGTCACCATAGTCGAGTAATAATGTATGTGATTGTAGGATATAATATAAATATAACTAAGAAATTATAAGTATTTAAAATTTCATTTGAAAAACTATATTCAGTAAGTAATTGAAGTAGTTGGTTTAAGAAATAACAGCGAAGTAAAATAGATGATTAATCTATTTTTTATCTATATTGCTTATCTCGAACGCGATGCCGCGTTTTTGTGGTCTATTTTTTTTTATAACTTTTTAATATATTTAACAACAACATAATGAATATGCGCGACGAATTTAACAAAAACACAAAAGAATTTGATATATATTTATGAAGTTAAGTAAACTAGCACTCAATAAAAAAAATATTGCAGTTTAAATTAGTTTTTAAAGTTTTTGAAAGTTCAAAAAATACTTACATATAACAACGCATACAGCCAAAGCAACGAAATTTGTAATTCGGAACATGATTTTCCTGAAAAAAAAGTTTTAATTAATCTTTAATAAAAAAAATATAAAGATTACATTAAATATGAATAATCTAAATATGATTGTAATTAAAAATAAATTTATTACGAAAGAATATATAAATGGTAGATATTCTGATTTTTTTTTAATTTAAAATATAAATTATTCTAGTTAAATAAATGTGATTATGCAAATAAAAAAAATATATTATATTATGGAAAGTACACACTAAATTACAAACACATTGTAACAACAAGCACGATCTAAAAATATTTCTTTATCTTTAATAAAATAAAAATCTAAACAAAAACTTATTAAGAAATTTAAAAAAAATATGGAGAGTATACACACTCAGTGTAGCTGTCCTCTGGTTGGCAGAACACTGTGTCACCTGTGCTCAATATATTCGCTTTTATAGGGATGGCGGTCACTCATAACATGTGAAGTAAAACAGGTATAGCTTTTGTTGTTTATTTATTATCTGTAGGCTGTTACCATGCTCATCTTGCATCAAAGTATACACTACTACCTATCTGCCCTTACTCCGCGCGAGAAAAACTAAAGTTTCAATTAAAAGCTAGTTGTTTTTTCAAAACAAATAATTATTGTAATATTTGTTGATATTTCACTATTTAAATAGATATTGCTTTTTATTTACAAGTACAGTGAGAATGGGTTCGTTTATTTTTATATCTTTGTTTTTTTATTGAATAGTTAGGCGGATGAGCATATGGGCCACCTGATGGTAAGTGGTCACCAACGCCTAAGGGCATACATTAGCATTAGTATTAACTATCGCTTTCAGCGCCAATGCGCCATTAGAACGCAACAATACTAAGTATTGCTGCAGCTGCATTAGCGGCAGAATATCTGACGAGTGGGTGGGTATCCAAATGGGCCTTTTTTTTAAGCGCTGGAGCAATGCATTACGCGTTTAACCGACGGGAACCGTGGTAGGGGCGGGTATTGGGGCTCACCGGTGTCCAAGGCGCCGAATGCGCCCCGAACATCGGAATAACCACTAAAAAACCAGCGGTACCCTTACCGTCTTAACGAGGCCCGCCACGGGATTGCTTTCACATGCTACCGTGACGCACGACGGCCACCACCCGCACCCCCGCTCCAACCGCGTGCAGCAACTAGTTCAATATATTTCAACAGTAATTAGTCTATAACCTAATGAATTAATCACCAGTTTATTAGGAAAATCCGCACCTAATTCGTCATCCCTCTTGAGGTATTAATGACTTAACGATTTATGTATGTTTCTTGTTTTTCCCGTATCTAATGATAACTAACGTATTAATTTCATAGATTTAATGGTATTTTAATAACTTTAACAACTATAATCCTGGCTGCGCTGGATCGGGGAAATTTGCCCCCATACTCTTTGTAAATCGCGAAAAATTGAATGATGTTACCTAACTATAGTATTATATTTATTCACATATTGGTAAGGCTTTGTGCAAGCTCGTTTGGGTAGGTATCACCCACTCATCAGATATTCTACCGCAAAATAGCAGTACTTGATATTGTTGTGTTCCGGTTTGAAGGGTGAGTGAGCACAAGGGACAAGTGCATTTTTAATCAGTCAAGTATAATCAAGTATAAAAAGTTACACAAGTAACCACCAGTAACTTTTTATACTTGATTATACTTGACTGATTCAAAATGCACGGGATAAAATCCTTGTTTTACTCGTACGAAGTTGGGCCGGAGCTATTGGTTAATATTTCTTCCAGCGCCAATGTCTATGGGCGGTGACCACTTAACATCAGGTGGCCCGTTTGCTCGTCCATCCAATGTATTCTCGAACAATGACGTCATGTAAATTCAAGGTCAAAGTTGTTTATCTATCTTAATCTTTGAAATAGGCTGACCACGTGACGAGGAAAAATATTAAAGAAATTAACAATTGCATTCATAAATTCAATTGTGTGTTCCGTTCTTCCTTATTTACATCTCGGGGTTTTTTTTTGCATGACAGCGCATTGTAATCTACCACACATGATCTGGTCATATTATTCATCTAATATATCAAATGTAAATAAAACTATTATCATATTATATTAGGAAACAAACCGTAACAGCTTGTGAATGTCCCACTGCTGGGCTAACGGCCTCCTCTCCTCTTTTCGAGGAGAAGGTTTAGAGCTTATTCCACCACGCTGCTCCAATGCGGGTTGGTGGAATACACGTGTGGCAGAATTTCAGTGAAATTAGACACATGCAGGTTTCCTCACGATGTTTTCCTTCACCGTACAGCACGAGATGAATTGTAATCACAGATTAAGCACATGAAAATTCAGTGGTGCTTGCCCGGGTATGAACCCACGACCATCGGTTAAGATTCACGCGATCTTACCACTGGGCCATCTCGGCTTCTAAACTTCGGCTTGATGAAACAAGGCTAAACCGCATCTGTGTCTGTTAGTCTGACATTATAACACGAACATTAAAAAAATAACTGACACGTGTTAGAATGGAGACCAAGCCTAGCAAACGTAGTGTAGGACGCCCTGCGGCAAGGTGACCGATTTGAAGTGGCAGATACGGGATGGATGCGGGCTGCCCAAGACTGGAATGGTCGGCGTTCTATTGGAGGCTTTCACCAGCAGTTTTATGTAAAAGTTCTACCCATGCGAAGCCGGGCCTGGTAGCTAGTCTATCTATATATGAGGAGAGGTTTTTTTAATGTCTAACTAAGAACAACAAAACCGACATAAAACGAATATAAGAATATGCAGCGCGTTTCGGAAAGGTATTTTAGAATATTATATTAACGCGATATGCATCAATTTCAAGTTCTTAATTACTTATATTTTTTTTTATTTAAAAAGAATCGGCAAAGCTCGTTTTAAAAAATACCGATGTTCCAATTCACCACTCCAATTAAGCATACAGCTTAAGGGGTCGGGACGACACTAAAAGTAATTAGTTATATAAACAAAAAAGAAACTATTTTTAAAAACAGAATAAACAGATAAAATATCTTCGTAAGAGTTGACAAAAAAGATAAGCATTATACTTCATCTCTTTTTCTTATATTGTATTAAAAAAAAAAAACAAATCGTGTTCCATCCGGCGCTAAGGTGTCAATATTTTATTTTTATTAGTGCAAATATTTAATCATTTGTTGTAACGTATTTTTATATTTTTCTAATAAATATTTTAAGGTTTATTAAATATTGTATGTAATGTATAACATGACACAAAGAAAAGAAAATGTTTTATTGAGAAGCCTTTACAAGTGCACGCGGAACAACTACGCAGTATGTAATTGTTGGCTTAGGAACGGAAATATTCAGCATAATTATTGAAATTAATTTACAAAAAAAAGTTATTAAAAAAACTATAAAATATACTAATTTACTATAAAATATTCGCGACATTAATGTTCAAAATCTATACAAATAAATTAAATTGAAGTGTGTCTGTGTTTTCAAAATATTCACTTTTTAAATTAATATGACGAATGACCAAAACCAAAACAACAATTTTTATTTTAGACTGCGGTAGTCTTATAAATATTTGACATGTATAAACGCATTATATTATATACGTTAAAATGGCTCAGCTTAAAGGTTTTTTGTCACAAACTTAATTGCACGCTATTGAAGCCGCAAGTTTTATAAAAATTCGTCCAAAAGATTAACCTCAAACTTTGTATAATAATATATAATAATAATATCCTGGGACATTATCACACACGGCCATCTGATTACACATTAAGCAGAGCTCGTACTATGGAAACCAGACAGTAAAATACATACTTATATAGATAACTACACCCAGACTCAGGACAAACAGACATGTTCATGCACACAAATGTCTGTCCTGCAACGGCAAGTATCTACTAACCACGCCAACGCTTTGTCTAAGCAGAGTAAGCGCTCTTTTGTCACCAGAAATGTTCCAGCTATTTAGTATTTTTTTGTATCGAATGACCATAAAATGATGGTGGTTTTAGAATGTATGGCGCCAATTACAAATGTCAATTAGAGTTCACGGCCGTTAAATGAACTCAACATTATTGCTAGCGGAAAAGGGTATTTTCATATTAAACGCAGTTTTATAATCTGTAAGGCGTAAGTTTCATAGTCGGTGAAGTCGTACTTTTTTTTTAAATTTGGAACAGATTTTAAATTGAAGCATTTCAATAAAATTAATTGTTTAAAATTCTATTTTAACGTTATAATTAAAAAAGGCGAAGTCGTTAAATTTGGATTTTATATTTGTTATAATTCTTCATATCAAGAAAACTTTTTTTTTTTTAAATTAATGCTTTTTTAAAGTGGTCTAAGGAATGATTTATACAGATAATATAATATAGATGCAAAAATCAAGGTCTATGTGAATAACCCTATTACTTGTTTTAGTCTTATTAACATGCAAGTAATATACTTACTTACTTACAGGGATTCACCGAGAACCCGTATTTAAGATCTATTTTCCTCAAAACAGTTTTAATACTAGTGACCACTTCGACTTTACTTGTTCAATTATAACCTGTTTAAGTAATGTAACTTTTAATGCACCAATGCTGGGCCTCTTCTTTTGAGAAGGCTTGGAGGTCATTTGATCACACTATTTCAATCCGGGTTGATACATGGTGAGAATTTGGAACAATGCTTTCCTTCACCGCCGAGCATCTGTTAAATCGCGATTAAAACCTAAAACTTTTTGGTTATGTTAATAAAAAAACTGTGCCTAATAATATGGTGTTATTTAAAAAGAAAATATTTTAGTAGATAATGTATGTCAAATTGTTATATAAGTAGAAGTTCTCTAAGAACATTTGGCCTTGAACGCGTTGACAACAAAAAAGGCGGCATTCGTCTCTGTTGATTAAAATCGCCGCCATATTAAAAACATGTTGACGGTTGTTTTTTTTAAATATTTTATTATCACTTCTTAATTTTAAAAGACAATTGTAAAAAACAGTGGTGTTTTATGAAAGTATTTATTTATGTATAAAAACAAATTAATCGTATAAAAAATAATAAAATTTAAAATATTTCTAAAAAGCGGATTTTATTTCGCGGCTATTTTTGAACTAATTAAAATATTCAATATAGATAATAAATAAGTTGTCGAGTTTAAAATTATTGCTCATTAGTTTGTTGGAAGTGAATTAAAAGTAAGGGCAAGATTCATCCTTCGAATAACTAATATATTATAACAATGGACGCAATATCACATGAAAGAAATATTAAAGGCATCTCTAAATAAATATCTAGGCAAGCGCGCTCCACCTTAGACTGTATCATCACTTTTCTTCAAGTGTGATAACAGTCAATCTCTAGCTTATATATTTAAAAAAAAAATACATTTTAAAAATCATCTTGTTAAATGTTCTAGTAATTACAGGTAATTACAGGTAATCTCAGCATTCACTATCACAGTATACAACATATGTAATGTGTATTATCTGTTCCAATCTAAGGAGTAAACAAAAAAATAAACTTTAAATTTACATATTCCACGCGATTCGCTAACAGCTCTCCTGTATTACGCACTACGAACAGTTCTCGATTAATATATCTCTATTCATAACACGACAATATTACACTTAATTACTTATATACACTTTAATTTTAATTCGAAAGTTTCGATAGCAACTTTTCGCGGCATTAATGACGCCATTTTTTTAGAATCCATTTCATATTTCGAATCAAATTTTTATTTAAAACATCGCGTCATTTCAATGTCAAAGTATTTGTGTTCCTCTTGTGGTTGAAATAGGCTATACTTAATCTGACGCTTGTATAACAATATAAGTCCAAAGTTAAAAATGTTTATTCAATATAGAAGCGTTACACTTGCTTATTGATTGTCATAAATCTACCACCGGTTCGGAAATAAACACCTCAGACCTGAGAAGAACCGGCGAAAGAAACTCAGTTTTTTTTTTATATCTCATCCTTTACAAGAAGTACAATACCATATACAACACTAGCCAAATTATATATACCTTTTTTTTATTTGAGATAACCTGGAGGCGATCGTCTCATTCCCAGGGTGTGCAATCATTTCATCGGAAATAGTCGGCAAAAGTCATCGGATGTGTAATATCCTTTAGTTATAGCACGGGTTAAGTTAAATACCTTTTCAAATAGACATACAAGCAGATTTTTATTTTCGTTTGAATAAATACATGACGCATGTCTACAGCTGATGAATAATTGATATTGTCATATAGGAAAATTGTGTTTTTTATTATGGAAAAAAAAATTGACGTCGTTTTTATGTAGTAACATTTTAATAAATTACGTAACTATTTATTTTACTTGCTCATTGTGTGTTGTTTAAAAAATGTTATGGTTGATGAAAATTTAAGATGTGAAAGTGAGACAAAAAAATCACTTTATTATTATTTACGTTCCTGTTCTTATTGAGCCCTATGGAATTGGTCGTGATGATGGCAAGAGAACTGATGGACTGACATTGGTTCCCTAGGACGCAGCATGTGTTGCCACACTGGCACTGTCCCGAAAAAGCTGAAACGAACAAAGAACAAGGATTGTTTTTTCAAATTATATTTCTGTTCCATTTGCAATGTCTTGGGTGCAATGCCACAGGACAATCTTTTAGACGGCGTGTTTTTGCTATAAATTTGTAATCTTTTTTATTTTTGTATTTTGTAAAAATGGTGTACATAGTTTACTATTTGCAGTTGAAGCAAATAGTAAACTATGTACACCATTGGACCTTGGAGTGATATTGCAAAAATAATCTTCAAGTGTTACTGACTTATTGCCTCTATTGGTGATAGGAGGGCTGGTTAATTTTCCGCCCAGAGAATCGGAATTACGTTTCAAAGACTCCACGATCGATTTATACAGTAACTATTTTTAATTTTTATTTGTATTTATTTTTTATGTAAACATTATAGATATACCGCCAGATGGGCCATTGGTAAGAACGCGTGAATCTTAACCGATGATCGTGGGTTCAAACCCGGGCAAGCACCACTGAATTTTCATGTGCTTAATTTGTGATTATAATTAATCTCATGCTTTACGGTGAAGGAAAACATCGTGAGGTTTTCATGCAGGTTGCATGTGTCGAATTTCACTGAAATTCTGGCACATGTGTATTCCACCCACCCGCATTGGAGCAGCGTGATGGTATAAGCTCCAAAACCTTCTCCTCAAAAAGGGAGAGGACGCCTTAGCCCAGCAGTGGGACATTCACAGGCTGTTACTAATATTCATATATAATTAGGATATTGTCTATGATATGATAAATTTATTAGCTAACACAAATTGCACACGAAGTAGTTACCAGCTATTTATAATATGAACTCTATATCAGTTCAAGGTATCGGAAAGATTAAAAAAAGTTTACAATCGTTATTGGAATAAAAAAATAGCTATAATCTGTGAGACATTACAAAACATCGAAATTTTTGACAGATTGACAAAAAAATATATGTCAACTTCACCTTGGGTTTTGTAAATTTTAAATACACGAAATATCTTCGTTAATTTATTTATATCAAATATTGATCTAGATATTATCTGTAGTATTACATAGTTTATACTCATTATCATTAAACGCTTCGAAATGTGAAATCGATTGATCTCATATATGTCATCTTTTTAAACGTGACATAACGTGGCAGAATATTTTACGCTACTAGCGTAGATACACGACAGAAAAAGAAAAAAAAACGAAAGTCTTTCTGGTCACTGAAGCCGACTTGTGCTTAACAGCGGAATTCTTCAGACAGGTGAACCTGACGGCCCCACTGGATGCGGAAGTCGAAGGAACAGCAGTGGATTGGGATAGCATTAATGAACATCTAACTTTCACATATTAAAACTAAAGACCAGGGCGCTCTTATAATTAGTTACAATTTATTATTGTGAAAATTTTGTTATGAAATCAAATCAAAATACTTTATTCAACATAGAAGCATGACTCGCGAAGAACCGAGGAAAAAACTCTACGGGCTTTTTTTATCATGTCTGGTATACGAATATTCAGTATAAAAAATGCTAAGAGGCGATCGTTTCATTGTCAAGGTGTGTGTGTGTTTTCAAGGCGTATCAATAATTTCATTAATTGTATTATAATAATTTTTAAAGTTAACAACTGAGGTATTTTGAACGCTTTCTGGGATCCTGTTGTAAAACCGTGTACATTGCTACAAAAAAAAGTTACTGTCTGCAGTCGAGTAACAGAAGTAATTAGTAAACATAAAATGAAAACCATATCTAAATACATAATTCGAGCCAAATCGTTATAGCCGTTTTCGAGATACACAAAATATATATAGAAGATTCCTTAATCCCTAAACAGTGCTGTAAAACAAAAGACGCGCGCTAATGTCAAGCCGCCATTTTGTTGGTTGACAGGTCAAGTAATTATTGGCGCGATTTGTTATTTCTTGAATGTGTTCAAAATTGTTATTTGGATTTTTAAGAGTAAATGAGTAATTACATCAATAAAGAACAATTCGAGGATTTTATACAAGAATTGCTCATATATTGCTAGGTACGTAGGTGATAGGGCTTTTTGCATGCCCATTCTGGGTCGGACCACCCGCTCATCAGATATTCTACCGCTAAACAGCAATAATTAGTATTGTTGCGTTCCGGTGTAAAGGGTGAGTGGAACAATGTTCCAAGGTTGGTGGCGTGATGGCGGTGTAAGGAATGGTTAATATTTCTTGCATAGCCAATGTCTATGGACGGTGGTGATCACTTAACATCAAGGGGCCCATTTGCCCGTCCACCTACCTATAACATAAAAAAAATATTATATAATAATATTTTCAGAATTCCGTACTTGTATAATACATAGATGATGATGTTCTCCGGACCGATTTCGGCCACGGCAGCCAATCTCAAGAGAGATTAGCCAACTACGCAGGAGATATTATAGTGCACGAGTGTACGAAAACACAGGTGCACTCTAATCCGATGGGACGGCAATCCGACCTGACCGGAAAGAGTTCAGGCGCAGGCACAACGGCATTACGCACTTTCCGAGGCAGGGTGTAGTTACATCTTCCAGACTGCTATTGAGAATTTTTCGACAAAAAACTCCAATAACCTTTTATCGGCCTGTCCTGGGGTTTGGAATCTGGCAATCGATATAAATATACTAAACGACTCGTACGATAGACGTCCAATTAGTAATAATTAGTAATAATATGTTATAGTTAGTAATATTTGTATGTAATACGTAATAGTTAGTAATAATATGACCATTAAAAAAAAGAGAAATATACAACTCGTTTCGACATTTCTCAATTACTTCGCTCACCAATGGACGGAGTTATATTTTTATTTAAAACTAGTTTTCGCCCGCGGTTTCGCCTGTTTGAAAGTGAGCCGCGGTATAGAAAAGCATATGTTCTTCCTTGACCAAACTTCATCAAAATCGGTTCGGTGGTAATTTCGCGTATTTAATATTAGTATATACTAGCTGGACCCGCAGCTTCGCCAGCGGAATGAATTCGAAGCGAGAGCAGACTGAGAGAAGAAGCGAAAATCGTTATTTTGAAATCACAGTCAGACATCAATTTAATTTATTTCTATGAATAAAATAGTAAATTCGTATTTACATTTAACTATAAACTTTAAATACATTATCTGTTATCGGTGAAGGTTAACCATTTTCTAATCTATGAGGAAAACAACTGTACTATGTCTATAAGCGTGAAATTGTTCGAATTATCATTTGTTGTTTATTAATTATATTTCCTAGACTTGAATATCTAGCGTTGCAGGTTATCAGTAGCAGTAGATAAGAAATACACGTAACGAGGGATGAAAATTTCAACGACTCTTTTCGTTTTTTTTTTTTTTTTTCATTTATTTACTACAGGCTATGGAGTGTGAGTGAGTGAAATTTTGATAGCGTTATTATTATTTGTAATTGTAAAGGATGAGGTATAATAATATAAAAAAAATATATATCCCGCTGAGTTGCTTTCGCCGGTTCTGAGGGTGTTTATTTCCAAAGCTGTGATAAATTCGACAATTTATCGACATAAATTTAACCGCGATATTTTCCTTCGCCAACACGTATGAGATCCACTTTTATGGTGCTCGTCTGTACCCACAAATTTTGGTTATTTTTTTCCATCTTGGCTCTAAGAATAAATACCAACGCTCTAAATTAAAAAAAAATAAGGGTTTTACTATAACCTTAATTAATGTTACCTACGTGATATGAAAAGCTTTACGGCCGAGTCTGTACCGCGGTTCTTTACTTAAACATAAGACAACATCCCGCGATTTCGTTTCAATTACTTTTCTTTTTTTTCTTTTATGCCAGTCACAATTTTTTCATATAGTTTACTTGAAAAGTATTTCCAAAAAAACTATTACAGAAATAAATAATCTAAATTCGCATTTACATATTAATTAAAATACTAAGTTAATTTTTAGTTAAGTAATTAAAATGAAATTCGGTAAAAACATATGATTAGGTACGCACTCACCGTAACCATTGCCTTAAAAATTTGTACTTTATTAGAAATTTAAAAAGTAAAACGAACGAAGAGACTGTTTTGTATGTGTGTTAAATACCATGAAAATAGTGACATGCATTGTTATTGTACGTGAATTATTATTTAGTGATGACTCTTCACCCCTATATATAATATGTTGCTGCGATTTTCCAAGTTAATTGACATAGCTTTCCCGCCTTTTGCAACGGTCAGTATTTGGACGTAAAAAGATTTTATTTGTTTTTTTTTTAAATTTGCAATTATATATCTTTTAAGTGGTTAAAATTCGGTATTTTATTTTAATATAATTTTTATTGTTCTAGATAAATAATGATTAGAATTTTAAGCTTCGTTTTAACCGTGGGAGCTGTGATAGGTAAGTGTATTTTTATATTTAAAGTTATGCATTTTTCTTAAGTGTCGCTGTCACTAAATAATTTTGAAAAGTATGTAGATGATTACAGATTACACAGAAAAGAGGTCTGTTATAATTGACCTATTTAATTAATTATGTTATCTCTACGTTTGTTTATTTATTTACTTAGATAAAATTTAGATAAAGGAATCATGTTAAATTTAGTTTATAGATTTGAAAGACTATAACTTATAGTACTGGCTCACTCATTCTTCCAACCGGGACACAGTAATTCTATTTGGCGGAAGAATATGCGACGATACTTACACAAAGCCCTACAACGAAGTAAACATTGAACTATTGAAACCAAAATGAGTTTTAAGTAAATAAAAGTTCTACTTAACACTCAATTATTATACGGATTTGAAACCATTCTATTATCGTGTTAGAAGTGTTACTTTTTTTCTGTTATTACTTAAATACTTGAGCTGATATGACCCAGTGGCTAGATTCAAATACAGGCAAGCACCACTGAATTGCTTATTATTCATCTCGTAGTGAAGGAAAGCATCGTCAAGAAGTCTATTTGGATTTGGAATAAGCTCGAAACCTTCTCCTCAAAAGGGATAGACGACCTCAGCCCAGCAGTGGGACGTTTACACACACACACGTTTATCATTCAGCCCACAAGACAATAGGATTTAAATATAAATGTTGCAATTTTTTTTTTTATTTAGAGGCATCACAGGGGGAGAAGCTGCCAGTGCTAAAGGAGTTGCCGGCTGAGATCCTCTTCAGGGTGGGTGGTAATACAGAGCTGGTGTTAGACTGTGCCACCGTTGACAAACACGCTGGTATAAAGTTAGTATATATTATCATTTTATTGCATTGCATGAAAATTTGCATACACATTCTCAGGGGGGGGGGGGAGGACATAGGTAAGGTATATATGATATTAATGAGGATTAATAGATAGATATTTATTTAGTTTCACCAATGAGTTAAATACTAATTAGAATTACTAAATTTATTTTTATATTCGAACATTAACGAATATCTTTAAACATAAACTTTAATTACCAAACGTTGTTTACCGGCTGTTTTGTTATAATTTTGTTACAAAACTGATTTCGCTCTTTCTGAAATTATTGATTTGACATTCGAAATAAGAACACGGCATCGTTTAATTAATCACCCGCTAATTAACGTTTATAAGCAAGGCCGATAAATTTAAACAAAAAAAATAACTTTATTCAACATTGAAGCATTACACTTATTGATAGTGAAACAATGAACACGATTCAAATATGTATATTATCTGTGGCAGATACTCATGGCTGAAAAACGGCAAACCTTTCACTCTGAACGCTGACGTCATACAAAGTTCCAACGACGGAACATTGATATTCAAAAAGCCCGCCAAAACCGACGAGGGCCAATACCAATGTTTGGCCCAAACCGACCTTGGCACGGCCAGCTCTAGAACTGTCAACGTCAAACGAACTTATATTGACGTTCCGAAAGTTGACCTAAAAAAACACAAACCAAACGAAGGAAACATCTTCAAATTGGACTGTAGCATCCCCGACTCATATCCCAAGCCGGAGATCGTATGGCTGTACCAGTACCTGTCCGACGCTAGCATATCCCGTACCATTATAAACCAGCGGATAACAACCTCCCCCGAGGGTGATTTGTACTTCACTGGTGTAACCAAAGACGACGCGAGTCCAGTGCACAAATACGTCTGTACTGCGAAGTCACCCGCTGTTGATGACTACGTGGTTTTGGCGGAACACGTGATCGAAGACGTTGTCAGCGGTGGGGCCAAGCAATCGGAGTTGGTTAAGCAATACGTCAGCGGTGATATGACAGCCAAAGTTGGCGATGTCACTATGATATATTGCATCTACGGTGGAACGTGAGTATTTTTAATCTTATTTTTTTACTTTTTATTTTTGTTATTGTTGGCATTATTAGTGAGCCCGCTACCTATGATACTACTCGTCGGCGCCAATATTTTTGCTAAAAGTTTATTTATTTGAACTAAACTTGGGTAAAATGTAATCAGATTAATGATTAACGGTTACAAAATCTAAACATCAATCGTAGTATAAGGGAAGTAAAAAAATATCTTAATGCACATGAAAATCTAATCTAACGAAGAAATCTACGAAGTCTATGCCTATTATTATCTGGTTTATATTATTAAGTACATACTTAGAACCTAACGAGTAATAAACGATAACTTAAGTACTTACGAGTAATCATTAAAATTTTATTACATGATTCTATTGCGGATAACATTGTTCGAAATAAAAAATGCCTATAAAAAGATAAACACTTTTCAACAATGATTTTAATAAGTAAATAATATCCTAAATATACATAATAATAAAATATGATATACAGGGTGACTGGTGAATTAGTATCAATACTTAAGGACGTGATATTTGACGACCATATATGACCAAAAAAAAATACATATAACATAAATATTAATAAACTTCTAAGTAAAGTTAACCAAAAGTTATGTAATTAATTACGCGTCATGTGGACGCCCTAGCTGCGCTGACGACACAACACAGTTAGGTACATTTAGTTATCGCGCGGTACTTTACCTACGTCCAAACGCCGCCGCGTGTTAACAGGGTAGCAGGCTACCTTTGATAAACAAGCATGATCCAATCCCCCTTCATACTTTAAACCTGGCTTAGAACAGGCAAAAATACCAAAATATTTCACTCGTTTAAGCAACAAATTTGTTGACTAGGTAAATGATATGAACTTGGGACAAAAATTAACTGTTTACCTATCTTGGTATTTCCGGCGTATTTAAAAATGGAATCATACTTATTTACAACGATTGTCAATCATTTAACTACCTATTTACCTACATAACTACACTAACCTTAACAAATGTTCAAAGTGAGCTCCTGCTCGTGTGATACACAGTTCGGCACGTTTACGCATATTGTCTTTCACACGCTTTAACACGAATGGGTCACTTTACTACTCACAGTTCTCACATTATTCTGCATTTGTGTATTGATAAGCCATACCTAATTACTAATTACGGGTCACACTCACACACGAAACATTAGGTATACGCGTAAGATCGATCGCTAGGGGCGCGCGCGCGGGAAGATGGACGAACCTTACGGCGGCGCTCGCCCGACTAACCTACTAACCTACTAATACTAATAAGCCGCGGGGCAGGGGTTGCGGGTGGCAAACACCACGCCGCACGCGCCGCGGAAATATGTCCACACTTTATTTATTTAAAGTAAAATTTTTGTAAATTTGGTCAAAAATTAAGTACCTATTTTTTTTACATAATTCGAATGAGAATCATGTACCGATTATGCTCCTAAAATATTGATCCTAATTCACCAGTCACCCTGTATAAGAAAACATATATATTATCCTCCAGACCGATTTCGGCCACGGCGGCCAATCTCAAGAGAGATTAGCCA
Source organism: Nymphalis urticae (assembly GCA_905147175.2). NCBI lineage: Eukaryota > Metazoa > Arthropoda > Insecta > Lepidoptera > Nymphalidae > Nymphalis > Nymphalis urticae. The sequence goes on from LR990009.1 coordinate 2,975,439, forward strand.
ACTACGCAGGAAATATTATAGTGCATAAGTGTGTGCGCAAACACAGGTGCACTCTCTATTACCCTAACTCTCATAATCCGTTGGGACGGCAATCCGACACGACCGGAAAGAGTTCAGGCGCAGGACCAACGGCACGGGAGTGAATACACTTCCAATTTCCAGACTCCGGGCTGCTACTGAGAATTTTCGGAAAGAAAAACCCAATCACTTTTTATTGACCTGACTTGGGAACTGAACCCAGGACCTCCGGGTCTGCGGCCTTACATCAAGCCACTATACCAACGTGGCAGTCATATATATTTATAATAGACCCATATATAGAACAAAATGATGAAATACATTGAAAATTATTCTTTATTTAAAAAAAAAAAAACAAATCATTAGAAAACATATATATATATTTTATTAATTTCTTTTTCTTCACCTACGAGCTACCCTGTCGCATTTCTAGGGCTATTCTGTAAGGACTGTTAGGAATATATCAAAACTATAAAAAAGTACTAAAAATTGTCTATGATCTCATCTATCAAGGTCATGTGTGAGTTAGGTCTATGTTAGTTAACTTAGCGACATTAACACGTTAAAAATATATAGTTGAATAAACAAAGACTCCGTAATCCGTAACAGCCCGTGAATGTCCCACTGCTGGGCTAAAAGCCTTCTCTCCCTTTTTGAGGAGAAGGTTTGGAGCTTATTCCACCACGCTGTTCCAATGCGAGTTGGTGGAATATACATGTGGCAGAATTTCAGTGAGATAAGACATGTAGGTTTCCTCACGATGTTTTCCTTCACCGTAAAGCGCGAGATGAATTATAATCACAAATTAAGCACATGAAAATTCACTGGTGCTTGCCCGGGTTTGAACCCACGATCATCGGTTAAGATTCACGCGTTCTTACCACTGGGCCATCTCGGTTCTCCACTGGGCCATCTCGGCTAAACAAAGACTAATACTAACTAATTTAAAAATTCTAAATACAGTCCCATCGCCCACCCGGAATGGTATAAAGACGGTAGGAACGTCAACGGCGATCCCAAGGACCGTGTGACGAGGTACAACAGGAGCGCGGGGAAACGTCTCCTGATCAAGGAGACCTGGATCTCGGACCAGGGCGAATACACTTGCATCGTTGACAACGAAGTCGCCAAGACACAGAGGAACACCATCAAGCTTACCGTTGTCAGTGAGTATGGGTGACCTTGATATGTAATTGTTGTTTTTGCATTGAAACGGGCTTTTTTATAGAATAGGAAGGCGGACGAGCATATGGGCCACCTGATGATAAGTGATCACCAACACCCATTGGGAACATTGGGAACTAAGATGTTATGTCCTTTGTGCCTGTAATTACACTGGCTCACTCACCCTTCAAACCGGAACACAACAATACCAAGTGCTGCTGTTTTGCGGTAGAATATCTGATGAGTGGCTGGAACCTACCCAGACGAGCTTGCACAAAGCTCTACCATCAGTAAAAGTGGCTGGTAGGATAGTTGGTGTGCTTAATAAAAAAAACGGAATCTAATCTATATCATATTCCAGTAGCATGGTGTAGAGGTAAAAAAAAACTTAGATTTGCTTATAATTATGTTATACTACAAACAGTTCTTTATAAATATGTCCAATTTGATGGTAGGGCTTTGTAACCTCAGATATTCTACCGCTAAACAGCACACTTAGGATTGTGTTTTGTGAGTGAACCAGGATAACAGGCACAAGAGACATTCTTAATTCTCAGAGTTGGTGGTTGGCGATATAAGGAACGGTTAATATTTCTTACAGCGTAACGTCTCTGGGCGTTGGTAACTATTGACTTTAAACAATTTGCCCGTCCGTCAGCTTAATACAAAATAAATCCTTATTCAACCTTTTCACTTAACAACAATTTTGAACAATTCCAAAAACTACGCCGAGGACTCCATAATGAATACCATAAACTATATTTAAGATATCGACCAATGACGTCATGCTTATTTAAGGTCAAAGTTAAACAATTATCATCCTACCATTGGAGTCGGATACAGATGTAGTAAACTAGCTAGATTTATAATCTGCCTTACACATACATACTCACTTTAAACAAAAACATTCGTTTTTTAAAATATCTAAATATTTTTATAACACGTTTTCAAATTTCGAATTTATACATCGGTAAAAAGTTTCTATATCACATTTAATAATATAGGTGCACCACAATTCGTGAGGGAACGCCAACCGATATTAAACGTAAAAGCCGGAGAGGATGTCACTGTAGCCTGTCAAGCGGCCGGTGTTCCCGCCCCCGAACTGTCATGGACATACAACGCTCAGCCCCTAACTCAGAGTGATAGGATAACACTCAACAAATCTTCAAGAGGAAACACGACAGTCTCTGATCTGACCATTAAGAACGTGCAGAAAGAGGACAAGGGGTATTACGGATGCAAAGGTATCAACGAAAATGGTGAAATATACGCGGAGACGTTAGTTTACGTTCAGTAATTGTAATAGTTATTAAGCATATATAGTTTTTGTATTTAACAATATAATAAATTAATTTTATTTTATTCAAGACTTTGATTTTTGTTTATATTTTCTTTTGAGCTACAATAAGTTTTTAAAAAAGGTCGTATTTCATATTTTAGACGTTAGATCAAACACAACACAGAAAAGACATTTTTTTAAATCTTGCATAATAATGAATGAATTATAGGCAAAAGCATCAAGTTGTTCGTATTGAAAAATAATACCTACTTAATATGAATCATGTGCTCACAATCTCCTTTTACAGACAATTATCTTTACGATAGTAATCGTTTTAAAAATAGATTCGCAATAACAATAAACAGTAAATAGGTAATACTTTGAAAAGTAAATCATAAAATAATAACAAATATCATTTTTGGAAACAGACGGGCTGGTTGGCGTGGTTGGTAGATTGCCTTTCACGCCGAATATTGTAGGTTTGATTCCCACCCAGGACAAACATTTGTGTGCATGAACATGTCTGTTTGTCCTGAGTCTGGGTGTAATTATCTATATTTATGTATGTATTTATAAAATAAAAGTAGTGTAATTATGTAGTATATCAGTTTGGTTTCCATAGTACAAGCTCTGCTTAGTTTGGGATCAGATGGCCATGTGTGAATAATGTCCCATGATCTTTGATCACTTATAAAAACTAGATACACAATCGGCTTCAAAAAACGTCCTCACCGAATGAGCACCCATTTGAACATTTGGGTGCTCTTTTAACTTAGTACCGTTCGGACGCGCCGACAGTAAACATGCCTCAGTGCTCGTTCAAAAATTGCAAAAATCATTCGTCTAGGACGCTGAAAAAGGATGGAGTGTCATATTTTCGGTAAGTATTAATATTACCATTATATAATTGTTATTACTGTATTGTAAAAACTGGTATTTCTTTAGGAAAACATTTTTAAAAACTAAATCGTAATAAACACCACGTGATATAAAGCATGACAATTATAAAGACTCTTGATAAACGTGTTATTCATACTATCGCGTACCCACTTAAATTGTTCGGGTTACATGGGTTGTGTCAACAACAATGGAACATAGTTGGTGGAGATGCTGGTGTTAGTTTTTGTTTTTTGTTTTTATGAAAAATATGATTATGCATTCTATTGTTAAATTAACTTCTTTACTGTGTCTATAACTATAGTAGTAAAATATTATTGATTTAAATTTTAACTGACTAAGTAGAAGAAGGTTCTCAATTTGAATCGATTTTTATTTTATGTATGTATACCGATTATTCCGTGATTAATGGACAGTTTTGAATCATTCAAATTTATTTTTGAAAGATTATAATATGCTCTGAAATTAGACTTATATGAACTAAACCGACTATAGCCAAGTTCTTGTTTATACTAGACCATCTAAAGGCTTGGCATCGACTCCAAAGCGAGAATTAAAGATTTATTGCAACATTTTTGCTTAGTCAGTTTTGTTAAAAAAATATTTCGTTGCACGTAAAAGCGTTTCGATATGTTTATATTTGATATAAACTTAATACTAGTAATTTAATTTAAAATAATATATAAATGTATTATATAGAAATAAAAATAAATAATCATTCCAAGCTTCCGTCTTAATAAAGTTAATCAATCGTTTTTATTAATGTCCTTCCCTATACAAAAACATATTACCTACTTTTACTACTTACTATTCAAGTAATTATTTTCACCTTTGACTTAATTACAAAAAAAAAATCCATTTCAAATTTAAGTATGAAAATAAATATAGTGTACAGTTCGGCTCCATTCATGCCTTGTGCTAGCGGCGAGCCTACCTCGTAAAATTTTATTACTATTATTATATTGCTTTTGTTATCGTTTTTAAATTCTACTTTAAGTTAACAACGTAAGGTTGAATTTGTAATGTATGTGTAGACCAGCTATTGTCGATCTAAATATGTGTGTGTAAATATGAGTATGAGTTGTGAATACAACTTTAAGCGATTATCTTAAGATTGAATTTGCATTAATGTGGTTTTGTTTCAACTACAACTACATAAACACATTAAGGGACAGTTTTAAAATGATTTTTGTACGGGATTGTGTATCTAGTTCTTATAAGTGATCGAAGCCCATGATATTATTATTTAAAGACACATATAAATTACATATTTATTAGTTGTTATATCAAATAATGCAGTAGTTTTTTAAATGAAATAGTTTTATAAGTTAATTAATGGAAAAAGATTAATAAGAATAGTAATTTACGGATTTTTGGACGCTAGAACGTGAAATGTAACGTAATTTGTTCTGGGTTGCCATACAGTAGAATTTACCACTAAATATTAATTTATAAATTTTAAAATGTTAAAAAGTCTCAATATTCAATAAAAACTATTAATATGTAAATATACATATTTATGTAATGTTACATTATATATAATGATGAATATTCCAGTTATCATTAGGCGGCCTATATGCTAGTCAACCAAGCAACTGTATAAAAACTCTTTAGAACTTTGAATTACTGCCTCTATTTTGAAATCAAATTTCTTATGAATACATCTAAATTAGTTAAAAGTAAACTATTTGAGGGAAAATAAAAACATGACAAGCCAATATTAATATCAATCCTTGACATTGATTTTGACATATGACAACGCGTATAACCTCTAAAATATTTGAAAATATCAAAACAATAAATATATAGCGATATAATAAAGATGCTTTTTATATATTTATTAAGTTTACTATCCTTAGCATTGCAAGCTGTTTTCGTAACATTGGCTTTAGGTGAGTACAGTTATTCTTCATTATTCGTGGAGTACGTATGTTGAGTGTATTTACCTTGAAAATAATTTAAAAAAGTGGGTACGGGCATGTTGGCACCTGTTCCCGCGTATAAAAATATCTTAGTGCCATCTACGAACTGTATATTAATAGCCTGGGTATTTATTAAACCGTTTTTGTCGCATTTACCGGAATGGTTTTCAGAGTCGGCTTTAAATAATTATAATAATAAAAAAAAGTTATTTTATGGTAAATTTGTTAAATAAATTAAGTGCAATGTAACTGGACATATATAAAACTTATTGACCAATAACTTATGCTTCTGGCTGTGACATACATATACTTAGAATAAAGTTTTTGAATATGTAATAAATTTTTTTTTATTGAACAACCATACATATGTACATTTCCGTACCGTAACAGCCTGTGAATGTCCCACTGCTGGGCCTCATCTCCCTTTTTGAGGAGAAGGTTTGGAGCTTATTCCACCACGCTGCTCCAGTGCAGGTTGGTGGAATACACATGTGGCAGAATTTCAGTGAAATTAGACACATGCAGGTGTCCTCACGATGTTTTCCTTCGCCGTAAAGCACGAGATCAATTATTATCCTAAATTAAGCACATGAAAATTCAGTGGTGCTTGCCCCGGTTTGAACCCACGATCATCGGTTAAGATTCACGCGTTCTTACCACCGGGCCATCTCGGCTTATGGGCCATATGTACATCTACAACATCAAAATTGCAGTATATGAGTAATTTCATTCATAAATGTAAATTTTTACTACCACCTTATAGTATTCAAAATATTAGTAACTTTTTGTGTATTTTCCAGTAGTACATCACAATATATCCCCCTCTTATTAATAATGGTAAAATATCATGGGCTTAATTTTATATATGATATAGATGTTATTGTTTAATAATTTTAAAAACAGTGCAGTGTTGCAACTCGGCTATACTGAGCTGGCTCATTTTGCCGGACAACATTATATGTTAAAATTAAATTGTCATGATCTGTTCGGTTTTGTGTGTGACATTAAAATTTTCTCTCTTTCCTTCTTTACTTTAATCAGGGAGTAACCGTAACCATACAATTTATATTTTGCCCAATATATCATGATAATTGGATCTCTCAAATTCACTTTGATGTACTATGTATAAAAGATATTATGTATAAATAAAAAAATATCATTGTATATCATGGGTTTTCTCATTCATCAGTTGTGTTACGGTTTGAAGGGTGAGTGAGTCAGTGTAATTACAGGCACAAGGGACACAACATCTTAGTTCCCAAGGTTGGTGGCGCATGTATTGCGTGGGCAATGTGAGGAATGGTTAGAGTGTTCACAAAAATATAACAGAAAATAATAAATTAATTAAGAAATTACTGCTTTCAGCGGCGGGATTGTTCTATCTTGCAGAACTAGTTGAGGAATACACAGTTATCGCTAAATATGTAATATCGTGGATTGTTGTAGTGAGTATATTCAATATTTATTTATTAACGGTTGTGGTTTTGACTAGCTTATTGACGCACCTGGCCTGTCATCCGCTCCAAGATTGCGCATAAGTAATTTCGATATTAATAATGTATTAATACATTTTATTATGAATATAAAATATGTATTTCAATCAGCTGTTATCTACAATACAGGCATTAAGTTAACTAACTTGTGAAACTTGTAAACTTGTAAACAGACAACCATGTGTAAAAAATATATATATAAAATATTCTATGCATAGTGGTGACCCATTTGTAAATAATTTTGGTTTTAACGTAACCGTAGTCTGGGAAGTGGTGACCACTCATCATCAAGTTGCCCATTTGCCTTTTTGTTTTAATTTAAATTAAAAAAATATTAATTATCAATATTCTTGTTTAAGGTAACTGCGGCAATCCACGTCGGACTGATATTATTCGAAGATATTCCGTTCTATTTGAATGTAATAGGCCTGTTCCAACAACTGCTATACGGATTATTACTAAAGGACTTCCCAGTGGTCCGAGTGTCAAGTGTACCATTTGTAACGGCTGTGTTGAATCTCATTTTACACCATTATCTGGCTATCAAATATTTTGGAAGTGTTTATTATGCTTTTTCTGAGGTGAGCTATCGATTGGATAAACGTTGTATAGTAGTCTTTAGACGTATAAATGTTGGGCTAAATGCATGCAATGCAATGCATTGCATTTTGAGAGTATTAGTAACAAAGAACCATCTGATGGTACTTGACAACCGCCCAGCCGAGGCGGTCCAGTGGTAAGAACCGTGAATCGCAAACCCGGGCAAGCACCACTGAATTTTCATGTGATTAATTTGTTATTATAATTCATCTCATGCTTTACGGTGAAGGAAAACATCGTGAGGAAACCTGCATGTGTCTAATTTCACTGAAATTCACCACACCAACCCGCATTGGAGCAGCGTGGTGGAATAAGCTCCAAACCTTCTCCTCAAAAAGGGAGAGCAGGCCCTTAGCCCAGCAGTGGGACATTCACAGGCTGTTACGGAACCGCCCATAGACATTGCCGCTGTAGGGAATATTACACATTCCTCACATCGCCAATGTTGGTGGCCAACCTTGGGAACCAATATATAATATATCACTTGTACCTGAAATTTCATTGGCTTACTCAACCAACCGAAACATAACAATACTAACTATTGCTGGCTTTGGACGAAGTCCTACCACCAAGTAAAATCCCAACCATACACCAAGTAAATATTTTATGATATATAATATATATATATACATATATATATATATATATAATATATATATATATATAACTTACTCACATTTGCACAATTTAGTCTTAGTTTAACCATTGTTTACCTTTTTTATAGTTCCTATGTTTTTTATTGAGTAAAATTTATTTTATATATATTTTTTTTAATTTCTGTTTAGTCTTTATTCATGTGCTTGCTATGTCTTTTAATTGAATGAGCAAACATATTTTAAAATATTATTTCTCGATTTTATGTACTCGTAAGTGTTAAATAAATATTAATATTCCAGGTATTAGCATATTTCACTCTCTGCCTCTGGATCGTACCGTTCGCGCTGTTCGTCTCGCTGTCCGCCAACGACTACGTCCTGCCCACTACTGGGGAAAGACAACCTCTATTAGGTAAGCCTGTATACCTTTTACACCAATCAAAAGATAAAGAAATTACATATTCCACGCGATTCGCTAACAGCTCTCCTGTATTACGCACTACGAACAGTTCTCGATTAATATATCTCTATATATAACACGACACTATTACACTCAACTACTTATATAACTAGCTTTACTTACAAAGTTCCGATAAATTCTCAATCCATAGTGAATATCACAGATTATACAAGATATCGACCAATGGTATCGCGTGCATTCAAGGTCAAACTCGTTTTTTTGTCTTTACTCTTGTGGTTGGACGATACGACTCGTTACGTGTCGTATATACCGACGTTGATGGTGTCCCGTGGAAAGGTTCGGCTACACAGGTAAGTGTATTCTCAACATCCAGTTGAGTGTTTTTAAGACGCTGTCGAGGCTATTCGGGTCTAATTCGGGTCGGTTAACTGGTGGTAGGGCTTTGTGCAAGCTCGTCTGGTAGGTACCACCCACTCATCATATTCTACCGCAAAACAGCAGTACTCGGTATTGTTGTGTTCCGGTTTGAAGGGTGAGTGAGCCAGTGTAATTACAGGCACAAGGGGCATAATATCTTAGATCCTAAGGTTGGTTTCTTATATTGCCAATGTCTAAGGGCGTTGGTGACTTACCATCAGGTAAAGTGTCAAACAGCAAACATACATTTCGGATAATAGTGTAATATTATAAATAATTCAGTTTTTTTGTTTCAGATGACGACAATGTTGTCACAGATTATCTATCACGGAAGGCGAAACGGTACAGTCTATTGTCGTTCTTTAGTTTTGCTAAAGATTCGATATTGCCACAGAGAAGTAAAAAAGCTTTTTAAATTATCATAATAAATAGGCATAGGGTGTAATTAGTTCAGTCCAAAAATGGGAAATATTTGGGTGATATTTGTACTTTAAAGTGGTTTGACTTAAAAAAAAATACTCAAAATTATGAAATTGTCTTCCATTCGGAGCAATGTAATGTATTTTTAATGTATGATGATTTATAAGGTACGATGATTTGAGTCGTAATGGCCCACTAACCCGCATCGGAAAAAGATGAGGCCTTATCCCAGCAGTGGGACATTAACAGGATTACTTTACTATATATGTTACAATATGCAAATAATATATAGATGGTCTTCTTTCCGCTTGCCAAATCTCTCTCAATTTGATTTAGCTCCATGACATAAAGAATGCCTCGCGATTGGTATAATTATAAAAGTATAACTAAATACCAAATTTAAATTAGCAAAGAAAACACATTTGAAATTCGAACAAATGCTTTTAATTTTGTGAATAAAACAAAACATAATCGTTTTTTTTTACGACTAGCCAGTATGTTATCTGCAACAAAAAAGGTTACGTTATGTATGTAACCTTATTGGTAAGAAAAGATATAATAATTGATTAATATAATTTGTAGAACATAATAGTGCGTAGACTTCTTTGATGAGTGTAAATATGTTCTGCGCTGTTGAAAAATTACGCCAACTATTTTTGTTTATAGTGTATAACTGATCTTGACTAACTGATAGACGTCATGACAAATTTAAGTAAATTATAACTGTACCAAACTAGAATATTATCGAAGTCGCTTCAGTAATTCTATGATTTTAGTGACGTAATAGTCATTTAAATATTTTGAGCTTCAGGTTAAGCCACTTTTTAAAAATTGTCAATTGATTCGATAAGAATATGTAAGCAGTTGCTTGGTCTGTGTTCAATATTATTTATTATCTGTACTCTTACTTGCTAGTGTGAAAACAGCCTATTTGTGTTATAAGTCCAAATAAGCTATACTAAAAATAAAACGAATTGATTCTTTTCTTTGAAAATAATTAATATAATTATTTATTTTTGACGGGCAACATTGGTGATAAATAAACATGGCGGCTATTTATGTAGCTTATTAGGATTAATGTATAATCTCGTATTGGTGGTTTGTTAAAAGACTTGGTTATATTATTATGATTTAGGTGTAAGTTGTAAATAATATTTATAAATTAATTATAGAGGTCGCCACAGGAACACAGAGTACCAAATTACTTATATATATATATATTTAATAGTATATAATGAATATATTAGGATAATAGCAGTGTTCAAATTAAAAACTTATGAGTAAGATTCTATTGCTATAAGTTTTAACATTTACTTCAAACCTAGTATAATTTATAATAAGTGGCATTTATTAATAATTCTTCATCACCATTACCTCCATTAGTGGCAGGCGCCATTATAATTCTCGTCATTTGTTTATTTTGGCAAAAGTGTAAACTTATACAGCCAGACGTTCCGAAAGTGTATTTTCCGGTTTAAACAAATTTTGATTGATTGATAAATCCCACTGCTGGGAAAGAGCTTCCAGTTAATAATTATTGTAAATGTGAAAAATAGTTTTGATTTATTATTTAAGATGTAATTTAGAAAATGATTTATAAACAACCACGGCCTTACCTTGTAACACTTGTGTAGCTGGTATTCAGTTCTCTTTTCTGTCATTATTGGTTTGACATTCGATAGAAAAAGATAGCAATTTTTAACAAATAACCATATATTTATAGGTAAACCCGTAAATGGTCAACAGATAATAAAATCAACTTGATACAGAATATACTGTTATAGGTCGTGTTTTTTTTTAATTTAGAGTAAATTATATTGCTTTAAATATTTATATGTAAATATTGACTCATTATTGTAATATTTTTGTTGTGATAAAAATAAATTATTAGAAAATTGAAAGTGTTTTTTATTGCGGCAATTAAGGAAAATAATAATACTTTTTTATATATTATCCATTGATAATATCTTTGCGAATATTCCAGAATAGGGGGCGATGTGTTTTAAAGATTAAAAATAAATACTTCACGTTGATAATTCAACAGTTCTTTTAATTGTTTCTTAATCTAGATATTGCCGATACTGTGATGGACTCGTAAGTGAAGCTTTAAGCTCGTGACTTGTACGAACGCTTTTCCACAATTCTTGCACACATATCTCCTATCATTTGTGTGTATTCTTCTATGAAAGTCCAGGGTCTTCTTCCTTTGGAACGCCTTTTTGCATATTTCACACTGAAATGGCCTTGAATCGTCATGCTTAACCATATGTCGCTTTAGTAAATCCTTGTTGAACACTTTAAAGCCACATATTTCACAAGTGATAGACTTTTCCTTTAAATGCACTCTCGATTTGTGTTGGATTAATTTACTTTTAATTAGGAATATTTTTGAGCATACGTCGCAGGAAAATTGTGAACTTTTTACGTCATGAACCAGCGCGAGGTGCTGTTTCCTTAAATAATTACTACGCAATATCTCCGGACACTTAGGACATTGCAATTTCTTTGGTTTATTCGATTTATTATGTTCGTTATCGCGTAATCTTATTGTTTTGCCTTTATCAATGGGACGATAATTCGAATGTACGGTTTTAACGTGGCTGTCCAAATTCGCTTTCGCCACAAAACCCTGTCCACACGTTTCGCACAAAAACGTACTAGTTTTCACGTGAAATTTGTGAGCATGTGTGAGCAGCGTGCCGAAAAATCGGAAATTCTGCCCACAGTCGAGGCAGAACATACCATCGTCGGACAGTTTGAAGGCGAAGAGGCAATCCGTGACGCTCTTATTGAACTCCACGTCGTGTATATTCGAAACGTGATACAGAAATTCGTCTAAAGTTTGAACGGGTTTTGGGCATATTTTACAGGATATATCCGAAATGTCCAATTTAAATCTCGTAGTTGCTGTTACATTTCGGAGTACATTTGTCAGTTTGACTTCATTGTGTTCCTCTTGGGTGTGCAGTTTTAGCTTCGAACTGTCTATGAAGGAGCAGCAGCAATAGAAACACATGAATTTATTGGAGAACCACCTAAACGGGATAATCGTTGAATACTCTATGACCACAGTTATCAGTCTTGTTATGTGAAATTTGCGGTCTCGCTCTGTAAGTCGATCGATAACTTTTTGGTCTGAAATGAAATAATTAATCATTAGTGATAATCGATTACATATATTTTTATTATAAGCTAACCACGTGTATACTTCGTCTCATGCTCGGCGATGAAGGAAAACATCATCTGATGTTTTGGTCGGATGTAAACCTGTCACGTGTGTATCCAATTGTCATCTCCTATGTCAATGATCAGAAGGAAAGATACATTTACAAGCCTTTACTATACTATACATAACTATATACAAACTCAATGTCTTTATGCAACATATAAGACTAATTCTTATTATACTTTCATATCGATTGTCAAAAATCTATCACCAATCTGATCCAGCTTCGATTTCGGGTGTAGACTGTAATTACGAAAAACCTATACCGGATTGATAACGGCCTTTGATAACGAATATATTAGGCAAAAAATACCCTTAGTTTAGTAGGCTTTTCGAAACTTTATTCCGTAACCGTAACAGCCTGTGAATGTCCCACTGCTGGGCTAAAGGCCTCCTCTCCTCTATTTGAGGAGAAGGTTTGGTGCTTATTCCACCACGCTGCTCCAATACGGGTTAGTGGAATACACATGTGGCAGAATTTCAGTGAAATTAGACACATGCAGGTTTCCTCACGATGTTTTCCTTCACTGTAAAGCACGAGATGAATTATAATCACAAATTAAGCACATGAAAATTCAGTGGTGCTTGCCCGGGTTGAACCCACGATCACCGGTTAAGATTCACGCGTTCTTACCACTGGGCCATCTCGGCTTTTAACTTTATTCTAGGATACTTTAATTTTCTTTCTATAACAAACACAAAATGAATAAAATTAAGTAGTAAAGCTCAACAGAGCTTTGTTAACTGACCTTTGGTTAAACCCCTATTATATTCAATTTACTATCTCGGTTGTTTTAAATAATACATTAAATAACTATAGTAGCATATCTTTTTATTAAATACTATTAATTATTTATTTACATTTAAAATTAAACATTATTCGTGAGTTTTTATATAATGTTTCTTCATGTATTTATTAGTTTTGAACGCCTTATCACACGAGGGACATCTGACGCGTTTAACGTTATCATGTCGCGCCATGTGATTAGCGAGTTCATGTTTTCCATACGTTCTCCAACCGCACACTTCGCAGACGACGTTCTTCTCTTTCAAATGATTTTCGCGAACATGTCGCATCAGTATGCTACGGAAAATGAAGCTGCGCGAACAGAACGAACACTTAATCTTCTTCCTACGGTTGTGGATATCAGCCATGTGGTTAGATCGCTTGTAATGCGACGGGAAGAACTCAAAGCAACTCAGGCATTTGTACTTCATACCGTGCACTTCTCGCATATGACTCCGCAGTACTCCATAGTTCAAGAACAAGTCACACTGTGAACATTTCAAATTGTCTTCCAAAAATTGCTTTTGGACGTGACCGCAAAAATCTCTCGTGCTTTTGAAGTGTTTCCTGCAACTAGTGCAGACGGATTTGAAGCAGCCCTTGTGGTATCTATCCATGTGCACAATAAGGTGATTGAAAGTTTTAAAAACCATGGAACAGAAGACGCACTTAGCTCCTTCGTCTAATTTGATTGGGGCCATATTGATGCCGACATCTTCATTGAATTCCATTTCGTGGCAAGCTATTAAATGATCCAGAAGCTGAAACACATCGTCCGATTTCGCGAAGCATATTTTACATGTTATATCTGAAATATCAACAACGACCAAGTTTTCGCAGAAATTCTCCATTGCATCGCGTATATCTTGAACCGTGTGGGTTTCCTGGTGGGATTTTAGAGATTCCGTCTTTTCAAACATTTCGTAGCAGTAGAAACATCGGAAGCAAGTCCTTAACCACCTGAAGGGTATGATTGTCGATTTTTCCAAAACCTGAATAGTGTTCTTTCTCATAGAATCTAATGTAGAGTCTTGTTTATTCGATTCGTCGGTTCTCTGCATCCTTGTTTTCTTCTTGCTTGGAACAATCTTTTCATCCTTTTCGATTCGGTCTGAAAGTAAAATTTCTTCTTAGCTTCACTCAATTCTTGTTAAATTAAGACTATTTTAAAATATAAACAAAATTAATAAGTTAGTTAATAATATTAACCATGTTAAAATTTCAATACCATACGATCATGTAACTTTTATAATTAACTACTTTCTCTTCTTAAGTATTATATATTTCGGTAAATAATTATTTATTAGAATATAATGTATTCTTAATTATATAAATAAGCTATATCATAATCACAATAAAAAGCAAATTGTTTTAACGGATTTTTATTTTGAAAACAACAATTCTTGTGTAACTCCATCTTGAGTTTTAGATTTTTGATGAATATTATTATAATGTTGGCGCATAGTTTTCTTCGTCTTGAACGCTTTATCACACGCGGGACACTTGAAGTTTCTTTCGTTGCTGTGCTTCATCATATGTTTTTGAAGATCATATTGGGCGAACGATCGCCAGCCGCATACACTACAGACAGCCGTCCTTTCTTGTAAGTGAGTCTCTCTGACATGTCTCATCATGGAACTTCTGTAGACAAACGATCGAGGGCAGTACGAACATTTGATCACTTCCCTACTCTTATGGGCGAGCATCATGTGTTGCGATCTTTTGTAATGTGTTGCGAATTGTTCAGAACACGCGTAACATTTGTACCTGTGATCATGGGAGTTTTGCATGTGAGTTCTCAATTTATTTTTACTGATAACCGTCAAACCGCACAGCGTACAATCGACTGTTTTCTTAACATGCTCGTTCCTAATATGTTGCCTTAGATATTTTGCGTTTCTGAAATGCTGCCCGCACACATCGCAAAGGACCTCCGACCACCCTTTATGGTCCTTATTCGTGTGCACCAACAAATGTCCGAACGTACTGAATCTGTGATCACAGATCAAACAGTTCACGGAAAATTCGTCCAATTTGAAAGCATTCATACCCATTCCTATATCTTTATTAAATTTTATTTTGTGTTTAATTATTAAATGATCAATAAGCTGATACAACTCCGTTATTGTTTCCGGACAAAGTTTGCACGATAGGTTCGATATATCGACATATACTTCTGGTTCCCAATAGTTTTCCATCGCTTTAGATATTTCGTCCTCGACCGAGTGTACGTTCTGATGATACTTAAGATCTTTTGGTTCCCTGAACACATCGTAACAGTAGAAACACCTGTAGGAACTCCTGAGCCACCTGAATGGCATAACAGTTGACTTTATAACGACTTGTATGACGTTGTTCCTCAATATATTTAATTTATCATTGAAGGACAGTTTCGGTTTTAGATCTTTTATCGGCAAATCCTCATCGCTGTCCGAAGTTGTAACTTCCTTTGTACTATAACTGTCCGTTTTCACTTTTCGGCTCTTGCCTGAAATCAAAATGTCTTCTTAGTCGTGTTTTCCTCTCATTGATAAAAAAATCGCTTTTTTATAATACACGTCTGGTTACTGTCAATCATTGTTTAAATTGCGTCGTTTTTTCAGGTTTAGCCAAACATTGTACATTTAGCCAAATATACTAAACCAGTCCATTACAGTCCATAGAGATTTATTTTACAAATTGAAACCAAGTTTATAATGTATATTTATAGAAGCCAATTTTATTTAAACGTTGAATAAATAAAATAACACAAAAGTTCCACTTATTCGAATCGAAGATTTTATGGAAAACATGTAAGAATCTGAGGCATTCCTCTTTCTTGCTTATTATATTTATTGATCCATATTGATAATTTATTATATACCTTCCTCCATCAAAAAGTACTAACTGCACAATTTTTATATTCTATAAAATCTCTTAATCTTTCAACTATACCTTAGAACATGTTACATTAAATTTATCTATTACTTGCAGCGTTTTAAGCAAAAACGAATTCTATTTACTTGTATAGAAGATCTAAACTTGACAAAACGAATAACTATCGCCATCTCGTTCTCGTGTGTTATGAGAAAAGGGATAGCAAGCATATATATAAATGTGTGCTAATTTACAAACAGATTCAAGTATATTCCTTATTTAATTTCGGAGAAAAGATTTGTTGAATTACGTCGTCCTATATATATTATTATTTATAATATAAATAACAACGAATGTACAATAAAAATTTATTTCAGTGAAAGTTAATCCGTTTTATACAACAACGTGTTTACACTAAGCATTACCGTTATTAACTAAAAATAATTGAATATCTATTTGTAACAGGAAATTACAACCAACATGGTCAGATGGTTAGTTACTTCACACACAGATATTCACTTATTGGGCTGTGATTAGGTACCACGCACTCATTATTATTTACCACCAATCAGCCATCTTTAGTAATATCGTACCGGCACAAGGGCCATAACACATTAGTTCTCAGGGTCGGTGACGCATTGGCGATATAAGAAAAGTTTAATACTTCTTACAGCACTGATGCCTATAGGCGGTGGTGACCAATTACCATCAGGCGGCCCACTTGTTTGCCTGACCATAATATTGACCAATAATAAGGATATCTTCCACCGTCAACGTTGACAAGACACCCATATCATCTAATGGTATGTCCATTGTGCTCATGATAACTCCAAAACGAAACAGCAATACTTATATTTCTTTGCGGAATTAACGACACAATAATTAATAAATATTCCCTAATCGAAGCACCCCATCACGCATTAGGTATTCAACCGAGAAACAGAAATAATATTCGATTTTCAATTCGGATAATAATTTAATCAGTCAATGAGCTACATATTGATGTTCATATGGCATTATCTGTGGCTGTAAAGACTTATGCATACGAGCGAAATGCGCTCTCATAATTTTCTTAGTTGTAAAGGCCTTGTCACACGCTTCGCATTTGAAATTCTTCTCGCCGCTGTGTTTGTACATGTGATTTTTAAGCCTATTACTGTTAAACGCTTTCCAACCACATACGCTACAGATATGATTCCTGACTTTCAGATGTGTGTCGCGTAGGTGCGTCATCATCATACTCCTGAACACAAATGTCTTCGGACAGTGGAGGCATTTGATCTCTTGCCTATTTTTATGTTCGGTAGCCATGTGCCTCGAACGCTTGTAGTGGCTCTGAAATGTCTGGGAGCAGACGAGGCATTTGTACTTCTTGTCCAAATCGTGCTGGTTCTTCTGATGCGTCTTCAATTTGGAACGCGTTTCAAACTTCTCCCCGCATTCCGGACAAAGCAAACCTGTATTGTCGTGGATCGTCTTAACGTGGAGCCGCAGCAAGTTTCCGTCTTTGAAGTGCTGCCCGCAGACATCACATAGAATCGCCGATGTGCCCTTATGATCCTTGTTGGTGTGGTGCAATAACGGTCCAAATGTGTAAAAACTAGCGCCGCAAGCTAAACAGTTAACAGCGAAGTTGTCTAATTTAAATGCAACCATACAGATTCCGACGTCCTTGTTATAGACAACGCCATGCTTGGCGACTAAATGATCTATCAAGTCATAGAGATCAGATACGTTTTCTGGGCACAATTTGCATGACAAATTCGAAATATCCACGTAGACGACAGACTCCCAATAATTATTCATCGCCTGTTCCTTGATTTCGTCTCCGACGTGGACGTGCTGGTGATTCTTCAAATCCGAAGACTCTTGGAATATGTCGTAGCAGTAGAAACACCTGTAGGAACTCTTGAGCCATCTAAAAGGCATCACCGTTGACTTCAGAAGGACCTGCAGCACATTGTTTCTCATGATTTTTCTTTTATCCTTCGCGGTTAGGACAGGTTTAGTTGGCGCTTGCGTGAGATCCAGGCCGTCATTGCAGGGTTCAGTATCTACGTGTTTCACCGCTTTCTGGCCACCCCTAGATTCCCCTGCAAGGAAAACACGCTTGCATTTTAATTTTTCCTTAGAAATTTCAACTAGAGGTAGCCAGCAAACGTCTTCATGCATTGCTTCTACGTATATGAGAATTTTTAAATATTTTCTGTTTAACGTTAGTTAAAATTTAATTAGGTAGTGAAATAATAATATCAAAATAGAATTGACGTTTTTATTAAAACAAAATAATGTAATCTTATCAAATAAACCTTATTTTCTTAATGAAATGGTAAAATAACTTATAGTTATCCAAATTAAGTTAAAAAACAAATCTAATAGTGTAATAGTAAATAATGAAATCAACAATAAAGACATTCTAACAATATAAAAAAAATATTACTCTTTTCTCAGACAAATTAAAAGGTAATATAACTACATATAATCACGAACAGCCTTACATAAGTAAATAAATTAAAGACTAGTGACTTTGTTAATGAGATCGCGATATATTCCTAATTCTACAACAATAAACAATGTAATCAAATAAAATCAGTTATATTGGTTAAAATAATGCAATTCCTTTTCATGTCTATCTAAAGTATCGGAATCTGTAAAGCCTCTGCGACACCATCGGCAAACGCGACCGAATCTGCCCGTGTGGACTTTCATATGAGCTCTTAAATTGCTCGACCTACCAAAACGTCTGTCACAAATGCTACATATATAATTCTTCTCTCCGAAATGTTTACGTCTGTGCAACTTTATCATCCATTTGATACCAGTTTTGTATTCGCACAGGTCGCATTCGAAGCGAGCGTCCGAATGCAGCGATTGGACGTGCAACAACATCGCTCCTTTTGTGGTGCAAACTTTTGGGCAATGCTCGCATTTTATCCGATATTTCTCAACATTATGGACTTTGCCCATGTGAACCTTAAGCTGGTATTGATTTTCGAATATTTCACTGCACAGATTACATTCGACCGTCCTTTTAATACCGTGTATTCTCTGCTTATGTTTATCGACTTTGTGGGACGCGTCGAAAACTTTGCCACATATCTTGCAACGGTGCCCTTCATGACTGTTACTTATGTGTCGTTTCAAACGAACTTGATTTATAAAGCTGAGACCGCACATCTGACAAATATACGTGTGAGCGATATGCTTCTTGTACATATGACCAAGCATTGACGTAAAATTATCGTATCTATCATCGCAAAGGACACATTGAATTAAATCTTTATTTAATATAAAAGGAAATACGCAAACACCGACTGAATTATCGTATTCCTCTTCGTGAACACCGACAATATGTGCGATTAAATCGTCAACAGTAGCTATAGATGCGTTGCAGAAATTACACGTCATATCAGTTATGTCTATTTTGATTGGAACGTCTTTGGATATTATCCTTTGGGGTATAAAAGCGTGCAGATCTACTGATTTGTGACTTAATGATGTATGTTCTTTTAGCGTTTCGCAGTCTTTCATTTGTCTTCCACAATAAAAACATCTGAAACCACGAGTATTCCAATGGAACGGTACCACGTTTCCATATTGTAGAAGCAACAGAATATTCCTTCGCAGAATATTAAGACGTTCTGAGTAGTCGTTACAGTCTCTCTTGATTGTTATTCCTGGAAAGATATTATTTCATTTTGATTTTTTTCAAAGGGATATTTTACTTTTAGTTAATTTCAATGAAAATCAAAACAAATGAAAATATTATTTAAGAAAACCTTTTATTCATATTTACAAGAAAAATACAGATAAACCCGAATATTTACAACGTTTCCAACGAAACGTAGTCACTTATTTATTTAACTTCACGAATTTAAAGTATTTTCGACGGCCATTTCTTTCTCGAATTCCAACTGGACCAAGGCGTTTTCGTCGACTTCATCGGTTACACAAAACCCTTCTTCTAGAATATACTGAGGGTGGCGGGTACGAAAATGGATTTTAAGATTAGGACGATGGGCGAATTCCTTATTGCAAACTGTACATATGAATTTCTTTTGACCAGAATGTATCACATAGTGAGAATTCAGATTGCTCTTCTTCGAAAATTTCTTCCCGCAAACCGAACACACAAACTTTTTATCGCCATTGTGTTTCAACATGTGCAATTTCACGTCATACGGCCCGAAGAACTTATCACCACATATCTGACATTCGACATTCTTCTCCCGAAGGTGTACCCGTCTCATGTGACGAGACATTATGCTCTCTTGGGGGAAGACCTTCGGACAGTAGGGACATTTGATTTTCAACTCCTCGACACCGTGGACATTCGCTAAATGGAGTTTCTTGAAATATGGACTTTTAAACGTCTCCGGGCAATGTGGACACGTTAATAAATTGATCATATGCACGTTCTTTTCATGAAGAGTTTTTTTTGACAAAGTTGATAAGCTTATGCCGCAATGATCGCACGTGTATCCACCCTCTCTGTGATAATACCTGTTGTGCATCTTCAAATGGTTCTCACCTTGAAAACTGGTTCCGCACACGTCACAAATATAATCGTGAGCCAGATGGTGTTTGTTCGCGTGACGAAGGAGATATTCGAAGAAAACAAATTTCATGTTACAAATGGGACACGTCGGCTGATCTTTGTCGAGTTTAAAGGGTAGAAGACAATTCGGTACACTTACATCGTATTCCGCATCGTGGGCAATTATCAAATGATGTATCAACTCTTCTAAACTGTTCACCGATTTTGGGCACAGCTTACAACGTATATCGGTCACGTCAATTTTGACGGCGGCGTCTCGGTTTCGATTGTTTTTCGTCCTATCGTACACGACGAGCTCCAGATTCGCGAACTGGTGAACTCTCGCGGTATGTTCCCTCAACAGAACCGGATCTTTCATGGGTTCCGCACAATAAAAGCATCTATACTTCCCCTTGTACCACATGAACGGTGTAACGTTGCTATATTGCAATACGTATTCAACGTTACGCCTTTTCAATAAAAGCTTACGCACCATTTCGGTTTTCTTATATCTGTCCTCCACTGTACACATTTTCGCACCTGTAAATAAACGATTTGCTTTAGGGCGTTTGGTGACAATCTTTTTCTCTTGAGTTTTTTTTTTTTTTTAATTTCTCCTGCCAATCATAGATAAGGATTTATCTTGAATACTTCCTCGGGAATCGTTTAAATTCACAAACGTAATACAATAAGTCACAAGGGCACGGTTCAAGAATATTTTATTCGTTTGCATAATTATTATTTATCAAAATAACTATTGCATGTTACGTCATTTTATGTGTGGTTATTTAGTCCTTATATAAGTATGTATATGTTTTTATGTATGTCTAAGTGTATGTTGCCTATGTATATAGTGTAAGACGAGATGGCCCAGTGATAATGCAATATAATAATAATGCAGTGATGACGCGTGAATCTTAACCGACGATCGTGGGTTCAAACCCGGGCAAGAACCACTGAATTTTCATTTGCTTAATTTAGGATAATAATTCATCTCGTGATTTACGGTGAGAAAAATATCGTGAGAATGAGTGCAATTACACTGAAATTCTGCCACATGTGTATTCCACCAACAAGCACTGGAGCAGCGTGGCGGAATAAGCTCCAAACCGTCTCCTCAAAAAGGGAGAGGAGGCCTTTGGCCCAGCAGTGGTACATTCGCAGGCTGTTACGGAAGTGTATATATATTTATATATATAAGAGTATATATGTATGTACATTACACATGTGGGGACACACAACGTATGTCGACGTAATATATAATATTATATTTTATAATTAATAAGGACAGACCAATATCAACCGTCCTATTATTCATTCATGTTCATATTTAAGTTTCTAAGTATTCAATTATAAGTTAGTTGTAAGTGAACACTAAGATCATTGTTCCAACTTAAAAGAAATCTTTGCTGGAAGAGCTTATAGTAAGTGATAACATTTACATACATTATGACAGATTTCGGCCACGGCGGCCGATCTCAAGAGAGATTAGCCAACTGCGCAGGAGATATTATAGTGCACGAGTGTGTGCGCGAACACAGGTGCACTCTCTATTCCCTAACTCTCGTAATCCGATAGGACGGCAATCCGACACGACCGGAAGGAGTTCAGGCGAAGGACCAACGGCTTTACGTGCTTTCCGAGGCACGGGAGTGTACACACTTCCAATTTCCAGAGTCCGGGCTGCTACCGAGAATATTCTGACAGAAAAACCCATTAACTTTTTATTCGCCCGACCTGGGAATTGAACCCAGGACCTCCGGGTCTGCGGACTTATATCAAGCTACTAGATCAACGAGACAGAGGAGTTTTTATTATAACAATTGCATTAATCTATTATTTAATTTTAACAATTAAAAAAAAACAATTGTTTTTTTTACTTCTTAAATCTGAAAGCGCCGTGTACTCTTTTAATTGTCATGCATATTAGATATATTGTGTGTGTAATGTGTGTCTATGTAAGTGTGTTTTTCCAAATAAATAAAATTAGTTATGTAACGAGATGCGTAGTTAAAGGAAGTCTCTAAGAAAAAACCTCAAAAATAATATCAACAAAAAGAAATTACATAGGAATAAAATTAATATAATAAACCATGAAAAACCCCAACATTCTCCAAAATCACTCAAGTAAAAAAAAAACAGTTCCATAACTTGTAAGATAAATAACAATTGTAAAAGTATATAGATTAAAAATTCCAAAATATTATTAAAAAGTATATTTACTATTTTTTTTTTTTAACAATAATATCATAGGATTACAATCGATACATTTGAGTAGACTTATAATAAAATAATAATACTATTTATTTTACAAAAAGAATAAAAACCTCACGAGGACAAAGCTATTACTAAAATAGTCCTTAATTTAAATAATTTTTTACAATAAAGTATAACAAATGAAATACCAGTATCATCTTTATATATCAGCCTCACTATCCGTTATACGTTTCCATTCGATACTTATAGAAAACCAATGGATAAATTAGAATTTTATGAAATGATTAATTAAATAAAAAATGCAAACAATTTATATAACCCTTTTATATTTGAGACATTTCCTACAATTAGACAATTTTAAAGAAAACCATTGCGGTGCCATTTTAATTTATTTCACAATTATATTATAATTTTTGATTATATCTTTTTTAAAGAAGTCGTTCGCTGATTGGTGGATCTTTTAATATAAACGTAAGTCACTGCAATAAAAATCGTAATCTTAAAAATATGAGATGAGATATGCTCGGGAGACAGATCGTATATTTTTTCAATCAATAGACGCAATGTAAATTGTAATCAAACTTTTGGGATCATTGTTTATATTTGGGGCAAAAAATGGCATAAGTTGGAAATGAAGTGATCTAGTTTGATATATAGTTTTCGGAAACCCTAAAAATGTTGCTTAGCTGGTGATTAGTAAAACAATCTTGTGACTTCTTCTTTCAAATGTCAAATCGATGATGACAGAATGAGTCAAAACAGTGTTTAACTAAACATATATATATTTAAAAAAAAAAATGGAACATATTCGATCGGATGATTTAAAAACGAATTTTAGTCGATTTCTGTACAATTTGGTAAGACAGCAAAACAATTTCATACGTGTCCATATTTTTTGTGCATTTCCTTATGGGAACTTAGGTTGCTTCGTCTCAGGAACGCTTTACCGCAAACCTCACAACTGAACTTCCTCTCACCCTTATGTTTAACCATGTGCATCCTCAATAAATAATTATCGAAGAACTTTTCGTTGCACACCGTACAAGGCACGTTCTTCTCCTTCAAATGAGTCCTTCGTATGTGGTCCTTCATGAACGAGTTCCTCGTGAACATCTTCCCGCAATACGTACATTTGTGTCCTATATCGTGAACTTTAATCAGGTGCTTCTGCTTATGATATTGGGATTGAAAACGTTCGGGGCATTTCGTGCATTGGAAATCTTTGGCGTTGTGTGATTTCGCCCTGTGACGTCCCAAACACCACTGATTCTTATATTTTGCACCGCATATTTCACACTCGCATGAACCGGTATGCGCGTATGTTATGTGAACCTTTAAATTCGCGACATTTTTAAAGCTGCGACCACAGAAATCGCATATTTTATTATTATTGCTGTGTTCAGAATTTATATGACGTAGGAGTGTACCGAAATATCTGAATACATTTGAACATATGGGACAGGGTATGTTGTCTTTGATGATTCTGAATGGTTCAAAGCATCCTGTCATTGATTTGTCGTAATCCGCCGTGTGTTTCGTTATGAGATGGTCGATAAGTGTATCAACACTTTCCATTGGTTGAAAACAAACTCTACACGATAGCGACGATATATCGATTTTAACGGTGATTCTCTCCCCTTTGCAATTCTTCATGCATTTTTCTTTTAAATCACATATAGGGTGTTCAGCGACGACGTGTTCTTTGAGCTCATCGAATTCAACGAAATATTTGGAGCAATAGAAACATGAGTATTTCGCGAAGAATTTAAAGGGCACAGCAGTGGACATATTTAGCACGCATTGAATATTTCTCCTTATTTGTTGAACGTTTTGTTTTTTATGCGGTTGTAAAAGATTATCGTCGGGAAAATCTGGAGTTGTTATTTTAACATTTTTTCGCTTACATTTTCGGATATGTTGATTCAGGCCTTGAGAAGTCTGGCATTTTTTGGAGCAGTGTGGACAATTTTTGTAACGACCGTCATCGGAATGATCGCACTTGATATGCTTCTGCAAAAGTGTGTACGACGGGAAACGTGACTCGCAAATCTTACATCTTCTGAAATGAAAGTTGTTCCTGTGTTTTCTTAAAAGTAGATGCGATTCGAATGTTTCTGAACATTCATCGCATGGATAACCGCCTTCCCTGTGATAATGTCTTATATGCATCGCTAGGTCTCTCTTCTTATTGAATCTTTCGCCGCAGTTATCACATATGAAACTATTTTGCGGATGAGCAATATTCGTATGACTAATAAGATAACCGAAGTACGCGAACTCTTGGCCGCATAACTGACACCGACAATCCGCTAATCTATATTCCTGGTACGGCGTAAATATCGCTTTATCGTATTCCAATTCGTGTTTACCTATCAGGTGATCTATAATTTCACTGAAGCTCGTTAACGGCTCGTAACATATTTCACAAATAATTTCGGATATGTCAATTTTTATTTCAACATGATTTCCCTTAATAATCTTCAGGGCGTAATCGCTTGTACTGCACAGGCCATGTGACTTCGTATGCTTTCTGAACGTTGCATATTCCGTGAAGTTTTGGCCGCAATAAAAACAGAGATACCTGCCCCGCCATTTGAATGGTATTATTGATGTATTGTTGAAGAGTATTTGCAAGTTTTTCCTTCTCCGCTCAGAGGTACAGTGGTCGTACGGGCCTTCATCTGTAAATAAATGTATCTTGCTGAGAATCATCAACATTTTATGACATATGACTCTCT
This sequence comes from Nymphalis urticae, assembly GCA_905147175.2. Taxonomy (NCBI): domain Eukaryota; kingdom Metazoa; phylum Arthropoda; class Insecta; order Lepidoptera; family Nymphalidae; genus Nymphalis; species Nymphalis urticae. The sequence goes on from LR990009.1 coordinate 3,001,030, forward strand.
TTTTAAGTTAACCTTTTTTGTTTTTGCCTTTTTGGTCTTAATTGCGTTTCTCTTACATGCAAATATACGTCCTCTTTCATTATTATATAAAATAACCTTTATACAAATAATATAAAATAATCCGTGTTAAAGAAATTACTGTTGAAAGACTTTTATCTCTCTATTGATTATTTCTTCTCTCTTACTTCTTTTGAAACTTTTACAATATTTAGAATTAAATTCCTTAAAAACGTTTTATCCTCCGATATTGTCGTTGATTCTTTGAACATACATATATATTAATCTTCAGCGTTGACTTCCAACATTTGTGCCACTAAACAACTTCTCTCTGTACTATGTTCTATTAATAAAAATTGTATTCGATTAAGCTTCAAGATTTCCTTCTTCTAAATAAATCCGTTGATATTTTGCATGCATGCATTTTATGTTTTTACAAACATTCCACAAAATCTCATTCCTTTTCTTCGACCCAAATGAGTTTCACTTAGAAGTATTTAAATTAAACCACGTGATTAAGCCGTTCCAAGACTGACACAGATAACTATTAATATCCGTGCTTATTAATTAGGTGATATAATGAAACGTTCTCACAAATGGAGGAAAAGGGAAAATTTTAATTGCTTCCGTAATTAAACGACCAATATATTTCATTATTTATATATAAATTATAATACATTTTTACATAACATACGACCATTTCTGATTATTTTAAAACGTATATGTAGTATATAAGCTATCTTAAATACATAAACCACGCATAGCTTATAGACATCGAAGTATTTTCAGTAATTGACGTGAAATCAATTAATGAAAATATTAACTATTATTTATATTATATACGTTAATCATTCTTGAAAAACTTATATTTTATTTCGTACTGTTTTAATTTTTTTTTTTTTCATCAGTCGCCTTTAATATTAAATCTTGGATAATGGATTTTTAATGCTTAAAACAATTGGTTGATAATTTATGTAAAAATTTGATTTGTATTATATTTATTTGTAATTTCTAGTAAATGAATGTTTTCTAAACAATTCTATGGTGTGCTCCAAATATATTTTAGGTATTAATGTTGAACAAATCATCGCCTTCACTTAGAATATTTATGTTTTTATAAATTTTTAATTTTTCGTTGGAAAAAGTTAAATTGAATCGACTCTTAATTGTTTTTAAGTTAGTATATATATTCAGTTATCAGTTTTAATTTGAGAACTGACTGTTCAAACTTTTGTTATGTGACGTCATGTGCTCTCTAAGATTTTTCTTCCAAAGAAACTTCTTTCCGCAGATATCGCAATGAAAATTCCTTTCCCCGTAATGTTTCACCATGTGCACTTTCAAACTTTGCCTATCGAAAAACTTCTCTTGACAAACCGTGCACGCGACATTCTTCTCTTTCAAATGTGTTCGTCTGATATGATCGACGACGGACGATTTTCCTGTGAACAACTTCCGACAGTAGGAGCACTCGTGGCCCGTACCGTGAGCGTCTATCTTGTGCCTTTGCATTTCGTACACCGACGTAAATCTCTCATGACACTCGATACACTCAACGACCTTCGTACCGTGCACTCGACCTAAATGAGTTTGCAGGTAGTAATTCGAAAAGAAGCTCAAGTCACATTTAGAGCATTTGTAGTTAGCGGCCTTGTGATGACGTGCGATGTGCGTTCGTAAATTTGGAGCATTCCGAAAAGCCATTCCGCAGTGCATGCATATATTCTTATTATCGGAATGCATTTTTACTACATGATTTAACAATGACCGAAAATATCTAAAAACGTCACCGCAAAAGGGACACGGAAAATTATCCTTAATCAGTTTATAAGGTTGCAAGTTGATCGATAATGATTTATCGAAATATATCTTATGCTCGGTGTGTAGATGTTTTATCAGGGAATCCAAATCTTGTATATTTTCGAAACAAATTTTACAGGATAACGATGAGGTGTCGACTTTAATCACACCGTCGTGTCTATGACGTAGCTTCATAGATTTCAGCTTAGTGTCACATAGAGGATGCTCCGTCATAGTATGGTGTTTAAGGTCGTCGCACTCATTGAAATCTTTCGGACAGTAGAAGCACCTGAATTTGCTCATAAAATATTTAAAGGGTATAGCCGTTGACATGTTAAATATACAAGCTATGTTATCTCGTATTTGTGTTACGCGTGGTTTCTTATCAACGTCAGCTATCGCGGCTTCTACGGATCTCTTACAGTCCGTACATTTAATAGCGTGTCTGTGAAAATCTTGCTTTAAGGTTGAGGATGTAAAACGAAAGCCGCATTTCATCACAGCTCCAGTATGATCATTTTTGATATGCTTAAAACATTTGTTTATCGAGGAAAAGCTTCGAATACATACATTGCATTTGAAAGTATGCGCATTCTTCTTATGGTTTAAGAACTCTGAACGAGTACGAAAATTAAGAAAGCATTTGGGACAAATGTGTTTATTATGTTTGGTGCGTATATGCGCGTCTAAATCCCTCGTCTTGTTAAACTTCTGTTGGCACTGAGCACAGATCAAATTTTGACTCGGATGATGCGTATTCACGTGAGCTATCAACTTTTTTAGGTAAGTAAATTTTTCATCACATAACAGGCAGCTTAAGTCCGACAATCTGTATGGTGCTATCGACAAATTCACATTCCTATCGTAAGGCAAATCATGCTTTTCCACTAAATGAGAAATAGTTTCCTCTAAATGCTCGAAGTTTTCACGACAAATGTTACAAGAAATTTGCGATACATCAATTTTTACTTCGACATCGGCTGATTTAACCAATCGCAAAGCTCTATCTTTATCCGAGCACACGCCATGGTTTTTCGTGTGTTCCCTTAAATTTTCATAAGATTTGAAATCTTCTCCACAGTAAAAACATAAATATTTACCGCGCCACTTGAAAGGTATTATGGACGTATTGTGGAATAATATTTGAAGATTTAACCTTCTTAATCTATTTGCACTAGTTTTCTTGACAGGGCCGTTTTCTTCATCTGAAAAGAAATGTTTTCGTGTTTCAATCGTATTCTTCGACAATCAGAAGACATTTGGAGAAAGAGAAGATTATGTTGCGAGTTCCTGGTCAATATTCTTAACGTGCAAGGCCATATGACCTCTTAGATTCTTTTTCCACAAAAACTTTTTACCACAGATATCGCAATGAAAATTCCGTTCACCGTTATGTTTGACCATATGCGTCTTTAGGCGTTGGGTATCGTAAAACCTTTCGTAACATACTTGACATTCGACGTTTTTCTCTTTTAAATGGGTCCGTTTTACGTGATCGATCATGAAACAGTTCGATGTGAATAATTTGCCGCAGTGCAGACATTTGTGCCCGGAACTGTGCGTATTAATCATATGCCTTTGCATTGCGTAATTCGATGTAAATTTATCCGCACACTCGGGACATTCGTAAACTTTAATACCGTGCGCACGACCCAAGTGAGTTTGTAAATATTTATTAGTGGAAAATTCTCGTTCGCATCTATCGCATTTATAGCTACCGTTCGTTTTGTGGTGATTCGATATGTGCACACGCAAATTGGGAAGGTTTCGAAACGATTTGCCGCAATGCATGCAAATGTTTTTATTGTCAGTGTGATTTTGTCCCATATGCTTCAGCAACGTGCTGAAATGCGTATACGCTTCGCCGCAAAGTGGACACGGATAATTATCTTTAATTAATCTATACTGTTGAATATTGCAATCAACAGACTTATCGTATAACGCTTTATGTTCAGCTGTTAGATGTTCTATTAACGATTCTAAATTTGGCAGATTCTCAAAGCACATTTTACACGAAAGCACAGACGTGTCAACTTTGACACAGCCTTCTTGCCTATTACGCAACCTCATACATTTGAAATTAACGTCACAAACGGGATGTTCGATAACGGTATGAGCTCTTAAATCCTCGCAATCAGTGAAATCGTGCGGACAGTAAAAACACCGAAACCTGCTCATAAAGTACTTGAACGGTATCGCCGTTGACATATTAAATATACAAGCTATATTTTTTCTTATCTGTATAACTGTGGGTTTTTTGTCTTCATCGTCGTCGTCAATTACAAATGTTTCATTAAGGTTTTCGTTTCTTTCCGTACATTTAGCAGCGTGGCGAAGAAAACCCAATTTCGTGCTCATAAATTTTAAACAGAATCCACATTTCAAGGGTTCGTTAGCGTGTTCGGATTTCATGTGCTTCAATCTTTTCATCTGTGTCGAGAATTTCGTGAAACATATGTTACAGACCGCGTCGTGCGATTTCATTTTGTGCTCTTGAAGAGTCACGTGAGACGAAAACGTCTGAGGACACTTCAGACATTTATATACATTTGAATGTTTAACTCTCATATGAGCGTCTAGGTACTGTTTTCTAATGAATTTTTGGTGACAGACTTCGCAACCGAAGCACTGAACGGGGTGTTCGTTGTTAACGTGTATTACCAATTCGCTTACTTGATTAAATCTCTCATCGCATATAACACATTGATTATCGATAAGACGATACGTCATAATAATCAATTTAACGTCTCTTTCGTAGGGAAACATATGTTTTTTTATCAAATGTGATATTATTTCATCTAAATTTCCAAATGATTCGTCGCACAATTCGCACGATATAACGGACACGTCAATTTTCACTTCGGCCTCATCGGTTTTTACTAATTTGATAGCTCTGTCTCTTTCCGAACACGGGCCGTGAGCTTTTGTATGTTTCCTCAGGTCGTCATAAACGGGCAACTCTTCGCCGCAATAAAAACATCGACATTTCCCACGGCATTTGAATGGTATAATTGATGTGTTGTTGAATAGTATTAGAAGATTCCTCCGCCTCAACGTATTAGGACTTAGGGTCTTAGCAGGTCCGTTTACACCTGAAAATAAATTATCTAAAATGTAAAATGTACCCTCAAATGCTTCGTTACTTAACTTCTTAAATATGTATGTATATATATTATCATAGGGTACTTTTACATAGCGATAAGATAAGATTCTTTCAACTGTTCCGCTCGTGGGACGCCATGTGTCCGCGTAAGTTCTTCTTCCATAAGAATTTCTTCCCGCACACGTCACAGTGATAGTTCCTCTCGCCTACGTGTTTCACCATATGAACATTCAATAAGGCTCTATCGAAAAACTTTTCCTTGCAAACTGTACACTCGACATTTTTCTCCTTCAAATGGAGACGTCTAACGTGATTTTTCATATGCGAATTACGCGTGAACATTTTACCACAGCACGGACACTTGTGACCGAAGCCGTGTACGAGTATTTGATGTTTACGCATCAGATGCTGAGTTATAAATTTCTCAACGCATTGAGGACACTTGTACTTCTTCGTGCCGTGTACGTTTGCTCGGTGACGAGCCAATTTCTCCAAATTCCAAAATTCCATATTACAATCGGGACACTTGCACGCTTTGCTCCTGTGATATCGGGACATGTGAGCCCTGTAGTTCGGATGCCCACGAAAAGTGAGACCGCAATGCGCACAGACTATATTATTATCCGAATGGAATTCGTTCATATGTTCGAGAAGTTTCTTAAAATATCTAAACACGATATTCGGACAAATCGGACAAGGCATATTATCTTTGACGACTCTAAATGGTTGCAAGCAATCTACTGACTTGTCATAATCGACGTTATGTTTCGATATGAGGTGATTGATCAAATCGTTCAAAGCTAAGCTATTTTCGAAACAAAGCTTACATGTAAGATTGGAAATGTCTATTTTAACATTTACGTCTCTACCTTTGATCATTTTCATCGCTTTACATTCCTGGTTGAAATGCGGATGATCGGCTATCGCGTGATCTCGTAAATTATCGAAATCGTTAAAGTCCTTAGAGCAAAAGAAACAACGGAATTTGTTTTTGAAGAATTTAAACGGTAACGCTGTCGACATTTCGATAATGCTAGCGATATTGTGCCTTATTCTAATCGTATTAGAGTCTTTGCTGTTAACAGCCGTTGTTCCCTTTTTTAAACCACACTTCGTTAGATGTATTTTGAAACCTAATTTCGACGTCAATATCTTGAGACATTTAGGACAGTTAAGGTTATGTTTCGTTTTTAATGTAGTACTCGTTTTTGTTTCGACTTTTTCAACGATGTAATTTTCCATATCATATATTGGTAACTTTAAACGATGCTTCATCTGTATATGCTCTTCTAAATGCGTCAACTTTGAATAATTTCGATCGCATTGAAAACATTTTAAATCTACCAAATCGAATTTATTCATGTAACTATTGTCTGAATCTTTGAAATCATGAAATGATATCAAGTGATACATGAGATTAATGAAATCGAAAGATAAATCGCAAGCTTCACAGACAGTTTCCGAGATATCGATATTAACAGAATCACTTCTGTAATCATCGAAAAAACTTTTAAAGATGGTTGTTTCGTGAGATTTGGTATGTTTTTTGAAATCGTCATAATCATCGATTCGTTTACCACAAAACAGACACGCTAGACCGTTACTACATTCGAATGGTATTACACTCGTGATGCTAAATAGAGTTTGGAGATTCTGACGCTGCATCGCCGTTAGTCCGGTAGAGCATTCGTCTGATTGCATTTTACAATCTGAAAACAAATCGCTATACTGTACTGTGTTGTTTTCTATTTATTAGTATGACGGTTTCATAACCGACTTGAAAGAGTCGACTTGATTTTCCGTTCAATATTTTATATTAATTTCGCATAATTAATTACGACTGATAAATAAGATGAAGATTCAAATTAAAACAAATACAGTCATTTTGTTTCTATGACAAGTTTATATATTTGACTCAGGTCATATTGTACAAATACGAAATGGCATTTGAAATACATGCTTAACAATAAATCTTTGGTAGAAAACAAATGAGAACAACGCATGATAAGCTTAACGTATGGCAGTAAAGTTAAACACATGTCCGCTTACTATATTCAAGAAACGACTCGTTTTGCTAACGATTGGTAGACTTGTCTACGAGTCGAAATTCAAAAGCAAATCCCTATATCAAACATTTTCGAGTGACATATATGTTTTTTTTTTAAATATAGAAACCGGACAATAGTTTTGCTTATATAATACTAGTGATCACGGCTTCGTCTTCATTAAAGTGAAGCAGGTTATATATATATAAAAAGTAGCCCGTGTTCTTCCAAATTTCATCAAAATCAGATAAATGGTTACATTATATAGAATTTATATGCTTAGTATGTCTGGACATGTGCGTTCGTAAGCTCTTCCTCCAATAGAATCTTTCCCCGCAGATATCACAGTGGAAATTCTTCTCGCCGCTATGCTTCACCATGTGACGACGCAGGAGGATATTGTTGAAGAACTTCATGTTACATATGGAACACTCGACGTTCTTCTCCTTCAAATGCGTCCGTCTTATGTGATCGCGCATGAAAGAATTACGCGTGAATAATTTCCCGCAATAGGAGCACTTGTGCCCGGAATCGTGCGCTTCTATCAAATGCTTCTGACGTAGATACTGTGTCGGAAACGCTTCCGGACACTTCGGACACTTCGCCGCTTTCACGCCGTGCGCGGTCGCCATGTGCATGTATAACCTTGACGGGATGTTGCAATCGGCTCCGCATATGTTACACTTGAAACGACCGTCTCTGTGATGTCTCCATACATGGACCCTCAGGTTCTGATCCCGTCGGAACGTTTGTCCGCAGTAAACGCATATTATATTGTTATTCGTGTGCTTATTGTTCATGTGTTTCAATAGCGTGCCGAAGAAACGAAACACTTCGCTCGGACAATTCGGACAGGCCATGTGATCTTTGATCAATTTGTACGGCTGTAGGCATGTGGTTATTGATTTATCGTAATTAGCGTCATGCTTCGTTATAAGATGGTCTAAAAGAGTCTCCAAATCCGGCATCGATTCGAAGCAAACCTTGCACGCCAACGACGATATATCGATTTTGACGCACGCAACCGATTCCCTGCATTTCCTTATGCATTTCTCTTTAATATCACATATCGGATGTTCTACTACCGTGTGTTCTCTCATTGAATCCGAATCGGGGAAATCCTTCGAGCAATAAAAGCAATTGAATTTATTTTTATAGAAATTAAACGGTATCGCAGTCGACATATTGATTACTATTACAATATTTTCTCTAATCTGTTTGACGCTTGGACGTTTCACATCATCGTAACTACCGTCCAAATCCATAGCATCGTATTCCTCTTTCTTTATCTCTATATCGAAAATATCGCCTTTACATTTCCGCGTGTGCATTCTCAAACCTTGTTTCGTGTGGAAATCTTTGTAACAAATATCACATTGCAGCGAACCGTTATCTGGATGTTCCAATTCGATGTGTCGTTGTTTGAGAACCGCCGAGGGCAGTCTCAAGTGACAAATGTTACATCTGGTCAAATGCCTGTTACTCCTGTGTTTCCTCAGTATGTTCAGCGAGCTGAAACTTTGAGGGCACACGTCGCACGGATAGCCCCCTTCCCTGTGATAATTCTTCATGTGCGAGAACAGATCGCGTTTCTTATTGAATTTCTGATTGCATTTGTCACATATCAAACAGTTCTTTGGATGTGTGTTATTTATGTGCGAAACGAGATAACCGAAGTAAGTGAATTTATCGTCGCACTGACTACAGCTCAAATCGACCAGCTTATATTCCTCTATAGCCATATCGACATCTTTGTCATATTCCAGTCCATGCTTGACGGAGAGATGATTCAGTACGTCATCGAACGCTGGAAATTCTTCGTTACAGATCTCGCAGCCAATTTCCGATACGTCGATCTTTATTTCCATATTCTGACCGCCTTTCAATACTTTCAAGGAGTGATCCTCTATCGAGCAGTTCCCGTGGGATTTCGTATGTTTACGTAATTCAGAATACTGAGCTATATCCTTGCTGCAAAAGAAACATAGATATTTCCCCCTCCATTTGAACGGTATTATCGTCGTATTGTTGAATATCAATTCGAGATTTCTCCGTCTACGCATCGACGACGATTCACAGCCCTTGATATTCCGACGTTTTATATCTGAAAATATAATTCTCAACTGTAAATGTACCCTGTATTGATGTAACAATCGACAATCTATATCAAAAATAAATAAATCCATGGAATCATTTTAAATAATAAATTTTAGGGTACATTTAAAGTTATCTTATAATACCGTTTATACACTAGAACGCATACCTCAAATATTGGTTTGTAAATTCTTTATTCATACGACTGAAGTGATATCGATATATCAAAAGTTTTAAAACTTAATTGTAATTAAGTACAGATACTTCTTTATATATTTTCTTTATTTAATTTTCATAATATAAACACACCGAGTGTGAAAAACAAAGACGAAATCAATCTTAGTGAGGTAGAGAAAATAACTGTTATGGTCTTGGCACCCAAAACTTTAATCTATCTTTAGTGAGATGGAGAAAATAACTGTTATGGTCTTGGCACCCAAAACTTTAATCTATCTTTAGTGAGATGGAGAAAATAACTGTTATGGTCTTGGCACCCAAAACTTTAATCTATCTTTAGTGAGATGGAGAAAATAACTGTTATGGTCTTGGCACCCAAAACTTTAATCTATCTTTAGTGAGATGGAGAAAATAACTGTTATGGTCTTGGCACCCAAAACTTTAATCTATCTTTAGTGAGATGGATAAAAAATAACTGTTATGGTCTTGGCACCCAAAACTTTAATCTATCTTTAGTGAGATGGAGAAAATAACTGTTATGGTCTTGGCACCCAAAACTTTAATCTATCTTTAGTGAGATGGAGAAAATAACTGTTATGGCTTGGCACCCAAAACTTTAATCTATCTTTAGTGAGATGGAGAAAATAACTGTTATGGTCTTGGCACCCAAAACTTTTAATATCGCAACGTCAGAATAAAATAAAATTGATTAAGAATTAAATTCATGCATTCAATATTTTCGATTGAACACAAACCATATAATGACTTATTATATACATATAAGAATACATTACTAGACCTCAAAAATGTTTCAAAATTGTCGCATATCTTTTCTTTCGATAATAACTCGATAAGAAAATGGACAAAAATATTCAGTGTCACAATTCTGTATCGATACTTTTGAGAAATACGTCATTAATTTCTGACAATCATATTTGTTTACTGGTGGAAGGGCTTTGTGCAAGCTCGTCTGGGTAGGTACCACCCACTCATCAGATATTCTACTGCAAAACAGCAGTACTTGGTATTGTTTTGTTCCGGTTTGAAGGGCGAGGGAGCCAGTGTAATTACAGGCACAAGGGACATAACATCTTAGGTCCCAAGGTTGGTGGCGCATTGATGATATAGTGGTTAACATTTCTTAGAGTGCCAATGTCTAAGGGCGTTTGGCGACCACTTACCATCAGGTGGCCCATATTGCTCGTCCACCTTCCTACACTATAAAAAAATATTTCAAGTTGTTATTATCCTTGTTAATATTCATTATTATAATGTTAATTATTCATTGCACTACACTGGCTCACTAATATTTAATAGATGCAATTATACATATTATACAGAGACACCGAGTTGTATATTCAGGGTGACGTACTTTATAGATTAAGCGTTTATGGAATCCGAATGATGTACTTTCATATGCAAACGCAAGCTATTATTCTGAACGAAGGCTTGACTACAAACTGGACAAACGAATCTTCTATCGTTATTGTGTATCCTCATATGATCCCTGAGCGTTTGCTTCCTCGCGTAGGACTTCTTACAGACATCGCACTGGTGTATCTTCTCGCCCAAATGTTTTATCATATGTTTCTGGACGTGTGTCCTCGAGAAGAACTTCTGATCGCAGAGGGAACACGAGAAGTTCTTCTCCCTGACGTGAACCTCCTTCAAGTGAGCCCACATCTTGCTGACGATATGGAACGATTTCCCGCATACCGGACAATCGATCGTCGATATTTCGACGTCGTGCGCGGAATTGTGATGACGCTTCCTCAGCGCGTAATTCTGAAACGTTTCCGGGCAGAAGAAACACTTTATCGTATGTTTCTTGTCGTGAACGGTCGTTTCGTGGTTGTTCTTCTGCGTCAACGATTCGAACGTCTCCGGGCACGAGCTGCAGCGGAATTTCGAACCATGGCTGAGGGAATGGCATCGCAAACGGTCCTGACTTAAGAACGACTTGCCGCACAGTTCGCAAACATAATTACCGTAGTGCTCGTTCATGTGCTGATTCAATTTGATAAAATATCGAAAATCTCTTTGACAGAGCGCGCATTGAAATTTGTCGACATTCAACTTGTACGGTATAACGCCGTAGCCACAATTATCCATGAAAATCCTGTCATGTTCATCTTTGACGTGTTCTATTAGAGAGTCTATATTATCAAAATTTGTATCACAAATCTTACAATTGATAATGGACACGTCGATTTTAACCTTCTCGTCCCTTTTAAGGTACGATACTGCGGATTTTATACTGGAATCTCTGTGATCGTTTCTCGTGTGCTCTTTCAAAGGTTCCAAGCTTTTGAATGGTCGGTGGCAAAAGAAACAGAGATAGTTGTGACGGTGCCATTTAAACGGTACCACCGTTGACGATTCTAATATAATGATAGCGTTCCTTTTCATGAGACGATTCCGTTTTGTAGCTGTCATTGAGGACTTAATCTGCGCCTCGGTTGCCATCACAGGGCGTTTTTCACCTAAAAATTTAAATTTTTTCCATCAATATTTTTCGTCTTCTTCTATATTATTTTGCATATTTCATATTATTATTTCATTTATTCACTATCACATAATTTTTTTCCATATTCTAAATAGTATAAGTTTTAGATTAGTTTTGGTAATATCCCAATTTAGTTGGCGAATCGATACGGTTCCCGTTAATTATACTTTAGCGATACATAGTATAGTAACGTATTCGGAAACACGCTTTCGAAACATTCCAAATTCAAAATTTGCTATCACGTCTATTATCATCACGCTTAACTTCAAGACCCTTTTTAATTTAACAACCGAAATCACTTAAGATACTTAGTAAAATCGAAACCTATTCGAAAGTTAAAAATATAAGAGAAATCATAAATCAGGAAAAAACTGTGAGAATAATTTATGGACGACGAGTATGAGAAAGATTGTGAAATATGTTAGGACAAATAACATAATCGTTGCAGATACAGACCAGCCTCGAATACTACGCACATGTCTTTACTGGTGGTAGAGCTTTGTGCAAGCCCGTCTGGGTAGGTACCACCCACTCATCAGATATTCGACCGCATAACAGCAGTACTTGGTATTGTTGTGTTCCGGTTTGAAGGGTGAGTTAGCCAGTGTAATTACACACAAAATTGGTGGCGCATAGGCGATGTAAACGATGGTTAACATTTCTTACAATGTCAATGTCTGCTCAATGCTAATATAACCTATCCCATAAAAAAACCACTATAACTTATTGATTTACGAATGGGAATAATACGATTGTTATAATGTTTTTATCCAATCAATCTATTCTTACATGATAGATTGTTTACTTCTAATAATAAATCTGTACTAACTAATAATAATGTCCTCCAGACCGATTTCGGCCACGGCGGCCAATCTCAAGAGAGATTAACCAACTACGCAGGAGATATTATAGTGCACGAGTGTGTGCGCAAACACAGGTGCACTCTCCATTCCCTAACTCTCATAATCCGACGGGACGGCTATCCGACACGACCGGAAAGAGTTCAGGCGCTGAACCAACGGATTTAAGTTCTTTCCGAGGCGCGGGAGAGAACACACTCCCAACTTCCAGACTCCGAGCTGCTACTGAGAATTTTCTGACAGAAAAACCCAATAACTTATTATTCGCCCGACCAGGGAATTAAACCCAGGACCTCCGGGACTGCGGCCTTACATCAAACCACTAGACCAACGAGGCAGTCACGTACTAACTACTATCCCGCTCAAGATCCGTATCCGCATTGTCATGACAACGGTTAACCGTTAAGATAACAACAAAGAACGACGATATTGCGTAACGCTATCAATAAATCGCATAAATTTTACCAAGAATTCACTTGCGTAAGTTATGTGACAAAATGTCGATATTAATATAATCGTTGAAAACCGCGTCTATTGTATTCAGAACAATAATATCTGGAGTGCATATATTTAAGCATATCAATTGTTAAAATTGTTAAAGAGTTAAAAGATAATATAATCTCATTTAAATAATGAAATGTCATTTAAAATGTCAAAAGGCACATAAAAAAAATATATAGGCTATTTAAATCTTATAATCTAAATTAATCTTAATTTTCCTTTTGTCACACATTGTATTTCTAAAAAAAAATCATTTTAATTGATAATTGTCTATGCATGTTTGTATTAAATTCATATAAACATTTAGTGAAAATTATATTAGACCCAATTCGGGCGCCAATTTTTTTTAAATTGGCGACGATACCAATTCGATTTTCTGTTATCTCTTTTGAAGTAAATATTAAAATTATTATTTGATTATATAATTTATTATTATATATTATCTGAAATGCGCTCGCTAATGAAGCTATATTTCAGTTAAAACTGTTAACCTAAATACTTGACAATTTCAACAGTAGGACAAAATATATTTTTTGAGGCAAATATAACTCTGACATTAATTTGAATTATCTAATAGATTTCATTTTTAAAAATATTTTATGGTGACAAAAGAAAAATTATGAGTATCACATATAGCAAAACTGTAAAGAAGTTTAATTCCATATAATAATAATAATAACAACCAAGAAACAAAAAAAGGAAAGATGTATCTTACATGAGTTAATTTATCTTAATGAAACAGATAAGATAGATAGAAGATAATAAGAACAAAACTTCATTGCAGTCAAAAAATAATACATTAGCAGACAATGAAAGGAAATGGGAAAAAAATCTTATGCGATCAATTTGAAACTCGAGGTAACCATTTAAGCGATCACTTATTATTTATTTTATTAAAGGTCGTCAAAACTCACACAAACGTTATATACTATACAAGAGTTTATAGTGCGTGATGTGACGAGATGGCCTAGTGGTTAGAACGCGTGAATCTTAATAGTGATCGTGGGTTCAAACCCGGTCAATATACTACCACTGAATTTTCATGTGCTTAATTTGTGTTTATAATTCATCTCGTCCATAACGGTGTAGGAAAACATCGTGAGGAAACCTGCCTGTCTAATTTCACTGAAATTCTGTCACATGTGTATCCTATCAACCCGCATTGGAGCAAAGTGGATTGGGAGCTTAGCCCAGCAGTGGGAAATTAATAGGCTGTTACTGTATGTGACGAGACATTCTAGTTTAAAAACATCACAGCTTTAAATATCACTATGGTTTTTTAAAATGATTTATTATGATTAAAAAAAATTCTACCATAGACAAACCATACTTTTTTAAAACTGCTTTAACTCTTAACATTACTTTTAAAATAATAAGTGATTTAAGACGGTCAATGTGATACATTTCCCAGATACCCATCATCATCTGCTAAGCATAGACAGAGTGAATCGTTTCGACCTACCTTTGACAATTTTCGTTTTGGTCTTTTCCTCTAGTTTCGTTTTTTTCTTTTCCGATTTTACAGCTGTCTTCTTGGGCCTCCCACGTTTGCCTTTAATCGGTAACGCGTCGACCGTTATGTCTTCTGATACAGTGGGTTCGTTCGAGTCATCTTTATTTCCATCTGGAAGGTAAAATAATATTAATACATATTAATATTTAATATAAACTCTATAAAACTTATCTACAGAGTTACTTTCGCATTCAAAATCTAAGTAAGATTTTGAATGCGAAAGTAACTCTGTGTCTGGATCGATTTTGATGAAATTTGTTATGAATTCAACTTAAACCCCAAAGAAGGACATCCTACTAGGCTACTTTTAACCTGCTCCTCCCGGTTAACACACGGTTGTTGAGCAAACACTAGCAAATTATAATCCTTCGTCTATCACGCAACGAAGAAATAATTACGGTCCAAAATAACCCCAGTTACACGCCTTTCATAGATGCGATACTCTTTATTATAAATTCAATTTTTTTTTAATTCGCACAGACATTAGACGTCTAAAACCTTTAAAAAAAGTTCTATCAATACATTCATATTTAAATGTCTTTATTTTTTTTAATTAATTTTATTTAAGAGTATTTTATACACATTATGTTTTAGATATAATTTTATTTATTTACGTATTATATAAGGATGTTTTTTCTTTTAAGTCATGAGGAATAACTGTTGCTATAATAATTTTAAGCATTTAGTTAATAGTAACCTTTGTAAAAACGATAAATGTTTTTTTTTTTTAAATTGTATCGGTAAGGTTAATGGCTTATGAGCTGACACGATCAGTCATGGTAACTAATATGGCTTGTTTACTCACCCTATAAACCATAACAAAGCAAGACGAAGCATTGTAAGCATATATAATAATAAAATATAATAAAAATATATAAGAATAACAAGTATGTCACTTGAATAGTTTTTGTATACACATTGCATACTTAATAAAAATTCAATACACACCGTCGTAATCAACTTCTTCGTCCAAATATTCAACATCAGCATCGTGAGCCGGTTGCGGTTCCATCACCATTTCAGACTTCATTTGATCCTGATAAACGATCACTGTAAAAAAAATAGTTTACGCGTGTTACAAAAAATATAAAGCCGAAATGGCCCAGTGGTAAGAACGAGTGCATCTTGACCGATGATCGTGGGTTTAAGCACGGGCAAGCACGACAGAATTTTTATGTGCTTAATTTGTGATTATAATTCATCTCTTTCGTTACGGTGAAGGAAAACATCGTGAGGAAACCTGCATGTGTCTAATTTCACTGAAATTCTGCCACATGTGTATTCCGTCAGTCCGCATTGTAGCAGCGTCGGGGAATAAGCTCCAAAAGCTCCTTCTCCTCAAAAAAGAGAGAGGAGGCCTTTAGCCCAGCAGTGGGACATTCACAGGCTGTTAAAGATATTATAATAAACAATTTTGGTTAAAACTTAAACAATGTCCTCCTGACCGATTTCGGCCTAGGCGGCCAAACTCAAGGGAAATTACCAACTGCGCGGGACATATTATAGTACACAAGTGTGTGCGCAAACACAGGTGCACTCTCTATTCCCTCACTCTCATAATCCGATGGGACGGCAAACCGACGCGATCGGAGAGTTCAGGCGCAGGACCAACGGCTTTACGTACTTTCCGAGGTGCGGGAGTGTAAACACTTCCAACTCCCAGACTCCAGGCTGCTACTGAGAATCTTCTACAGAAAAACTCACTAACTTTTTATCGGCTCAATTCGTGGTTTGAACCAAGAACCTCCGGTTCTGTGGCCTTATATCTAGCCACTAGACCAACCAGGCGGTCAAAACTGAAATATATTTACTATATATTTAAGTTTTTAGGGTTGGTAGCGCATTAGCGAAATAAAAGAGTGATGTCGGATAATACGAATGTCTATGGGCGAAATGGTGGTGACGCCTTACCGTCTAATTGACAAATTGACAGTCCGCATAGCTGAAAATAAAAACATTTACAAGGATATCATGAAAAAACAGCCTGTGGATATCTAATTGCTGGGACAAGATCTCATACTCACTTCAAAAAAGAGGTTTGAAGTTAACGCAACGCTGATCCAAGTGGGACTGGTAGTTACATATGTAACAGAATTCCTTTCAACACTTGTGGATGAGAGAAGAGAGTGAAGTGGAGACAAGCGGTCGGTCATTCTATAGAGCATTAAGAGTTAAAATATAAAGACATAACATACCTTTAGACTTGAACTCGCCTCTACCAACCATGTCGACAAACTTCTTCTCCGAATCGAGAACCTGCTTCTTGAAGTTACAAGCATCTCGAAGACGTGTGATGCATACCTCACAGATAAGACGATTTGGTCCGTTAGGGCCTTCCATGTGTTGTGATATCTAATCCAAAAAAAAAATACATTCATTAACACAATTAATTAATTAAGAAACATTTGTTTGTGTAGAATTGTATATGAGGAGTGATTGAAGGCATTCACACTCTAATCTGGCAGACATACCAACGACCAATGAAAATAAAATGTCACTCATTACAATCAGCAACAAAGACAAAAAATCCACTTCACTCACATTCATGAGAGTGTTTACACAAAGTGCAATAGATGTATTTAATTTAATAAATAATAGTACAAAAGTAAACAATGCAAATTTTTTTTAAAAGTCAACCAAATAGAACACGGATGTTCTTCGACTTCATTTCATGCTCATGGGTGAACACGTATATAGAAAAACAACATGTTCCATACCCGTACCCTATTCCGATCGACAAATGAGTAAACATAAACGAACCTTTACATATTCCATGAGCCATGCTAATAACTCTGCTGTAATATTCACTACAAACAGTTCTCGATAAATATATCTTCATTATTTATTTATAATACTATTCCATTTAACTAGTACATTGGTCTAGTTGGTAAATGTAAGAGGGAATGCCGCAGACCCGGAGGTCCTGGGTTAAAATCCTAGGTCAGGTCAATAAAAAGTTATTGAGTTTTTCTGGTGAAATTTCTCAAGCGCAGCACATACTCTGGAAGTTGGAGTGTGTACACTATATATATAAAATAAAATATATAAAGACATTGGTCCTGGGCCTGAACTCTTTCCGATCGTGTCAAATTGCCGTCCCATCGAATTATGAGAGTTACAAGTTTGGAATAGAGAGTGCACATATGTTGGAGCACACACTTGTGCACTATATATCCTGCACAGTTGGCTAATCTCTCTTGAGATTGACCATTGTTTTCAATTATTCTGTTTTATTTATTTTTTTATAGAAAAGGAAGGCGCATAAGCATTTGGGCCGGCTAAGCTTTAGATTAACTGCCGTCGAGTTGGGGTTTGATATTTTTTTTACAGAAAGGTTACATTATTATAAGCACACACGCAAAGTCTCAACATGCGAAAACGCGTAGTTTTTGAGAAAAAAAATATTGAAAATTAATATTTTTGCAACATTTATGTCAATCCAGTAGTAACTTTGACAGATTATAACGTTTCGTTTTAGGTTCGGTTAAGTTGACACGTTCGGAAACATTTTATTTTATATAAATTTAAGCAAATACTTATATTTTGTACACATTTCAACAGTTTTCATGCACACATATATTTAACAGTTAATGTATAGTAAATTACAGTATTATTTAGCATTACGAAATATTAAAATTAAAATGTGCTGTGTTTATCATCTTTTGATGGCGTGTGGAATAGAACGCAAAACTGACGCCATTTTGTATTGACATAGTAATAGTTTTATTTTGACAGTACCTATTAGGGCAATAACAAATAAGTTAGGTTAGGTTCAACTTAATATCAAAGAATTGAATTAATTGACTCCGACTCCATCTGGTACGAGTCTGTCTTACCCCTAGAGTGTTTTTATAGAGCCGGAGGCGCGTAGGGAGAGCAGCCTCGGCCCGCTGTAACAAATTGTAGGTATCGGACGAGCCGGAGCGGCTGAGGCTGGTCGCCGAAGGCGACCAACAAGCCGAAGCTGCGGAGGTGAGGATGGATGCCTGCGATTTGTTACGCAAGGGCCTAGAGGCTGCTTTTCCCGCAGCGCCGGAGACGTTGCAGTTTCAAAATAGAAACAGAAATCCCTTTAAATCGGGAAAATTTTCTCAAAACTAAAAATTAAAAAACTCGAAAAGGGGGGGTTTCCGCAACTTTTCCTTTTAAGGGGGGGTTGTACAAACCCTCCCCCCTCCCCCCAACCCCCTGCCGACCCTTAATTCGACGGCAGTTAATCTAAAGTCGTACCTTTGGGCCACCTGATGGTAAGTGGTCACCAAACGCCCTTAGACATTGGCACTTGATTTTTTGCCAATATTTTTTCAGTATAATATGTATATGTTTCTATTGTTTGAAGTTAATTTAGTTTTACGAAAAAAAAATTGTCATCAAGTTGTAAATTATATTTAATTAAGGTCTCATAGATTGTATCTTTAGTTTATTATTTTTAAATATTACGTATTAGATAGCTGTTTGTTACTTAAATAAAAAGTGTGGTAAAGCGGCCTGCATTATGGGCAGCTTTGCATTGTGTGGGAAGCGGGAGGGACTATTTCAAATTGGATATAAAAAATAAAAAATAAATTGTCAGTTATCTTTTGTAACAATAATTAATTAATTAAATAATATGATCAACTAAATAACATATAAATTATTATATCTTAATTAAATATATACAATTGGAAAAATAATTAAGTGAAACAATACAATAAAAATAAAAAATAAACATATTAATTAACTATTTTTAATTTTCTTTGTACCAAACATGAAAACATAAACAAAAAATAAGAAGTAACTAAAAAGAATTCGATTTTGTTTATAAAACCCTACAATTAAATAAGTGATTCTTTGTTTATTCAATATGGAATTAGAGTTACAAGAAGTCATTTTATTTAATAAAATATACTTACACTAATATCAAAGCATTCTAGCAGCATATCGGCGTACACTTCAGTATCGTCCATCCAAGAATATTCTGTACCTAAGTCCTTATAACAACCTTCAGAAAGACAGCACCGGCATAGCCCCGGGCTCTCTTTCACTACAATTTCATCAAACTCCATCTTTCAGTCAGTTTATTACCACATTATTCTTAAAAATACTTAAACTACAATATGTTAATAATGTAAAGAACACAACAACGACAAGCGTCAATTCCGCTTAACATTATACGCCATTTTGCTTTTCTTCCGCTCAAATCAAATCGTTAATAATAGAAGTATTACCATATACAAAAAAGGCAAATTTTGGAATTAATAGCCAAATCTTAACACATTTAAAAAAGCACTTGGGTAAATGTTTTTATTGCATATGATGTTGTTGACCGTATTTAATGACAGTCAATTCTTCGTATATTCGAAATCAAGTATAAATAATTAATTTACGATATTGAAATTACTAAAATAATTAGGACTTACAGTCGTCTAACTCTCTGCGGCTAGCAACATTTTCCAATTGACAAAATAATTATTAAAAAAAATAATGTCATTTGAATTAAATTAATCGAATGTTTTCAATAAACATATATATTTTTGATAAAACATAAAATAAATTATGATGGAATTGAATAAACTCTGCCGCTGCTGTTTATCTGAAAGTGGAGACAAAGATATGAGTGCAACTTACCCTTGGTTGGGAGAAAAAGAAATATATTCCGATATGTTACAAGAATGTTTCAATATTGTTGTTAGTAATTGCATTGCAATAGTAATTAATCAGTTAAATTCAGTTGTACAAATACCAATGCAGACACATTATCTTTTATAATTTTGTATATAAAAACAAACATCAATTTTAGAGCTGTATAATTCTTACTGGATTAAAAAAAATCTCTGAAGATAAATTTAAAACAAAACTTCTAAAAACTATAAAATGTTTGTTTTTTCAGATAAGTACAAAACTAGAAAGCAGCTTAATATGCGATTTATGTGTGAAGACGTTGCGAGACTCCTTATGTTTTAAGCGAAAAGTAATTCAATCAGAAACAGAATTATTAAAGAGGATCACGGATGCCGAAAGTATTACAATTATTTTATTGTAATAAGATATTTTTATAAGTAATAAGACCAACACTAGTGTCCGTTACAATGAAACATTTTACTTACACATGCTATAATTGTCTATAGAGTGTAATTTAAAAGTGTTCCTATAAAAAATGTTTTGTATGTGTTGAAATTGCATATGTATGACATATAGGAGTTAATGCTTCGTTACTAGTAACTAAAAAGCAATTGTTTTCTATGTTTTTTAAATATAGTAATAATTTGTGTATAAATAGTGTGATAATCAGGAGTTATTAAGAAGAAAATACTTCATATTTGTTAATTAATTTATTATAATATACACAATTAAAGTCCTACTGCCATTTTTCAATAAAAATATATATATATATATATATTTATTTATTATGGGCCACCTGATGGTAAGTGGTCACCAACGCCCTTAGACATTGGAAATCGCCAATGCACCACCAACCTTGGGACCTAAGATTTTATGTCCCTTGTGCCTGTAATTACACTGGCTCACTCATTCTTTAAACCGGAACACAACAATACCAAGTACTGCTGTTTTGCAGTAGAATATCTGATGAATGGGTGGTACCGACCCAGACGAGCTTGCATAAAGCCCCACCACCAGTTAGATTTCAAAGGGTTCAAATCACAGTTTAGTCTTATTTTCCTGTACCTTAGAAATAACATAAACCTGTTGTTCGTGCATCTGAATTGTCTCTGGTCCGGTAATATAGGTTTGTCGTCAAATCTGTTTATGAGTGTGGAAATTAGAATTTCTGCACACACTTGTACAAGTGTGTGTACAAATAGTTAATACTACTAGTTTACTAGTTTTATTTAATTATGGCCTATATTATTCAGAAAATTGTCATCACCTCTCGTTTGAAATTGCTTACTTAATAGTCTTTTTGTGAAATCGCTTAATCTTTTGGAATACAATAAAGCATTAAGTTATAATATTCCCAGATGAAAAACCAGTTTATGTGAAAGAGGAAATCGACGCAGATACGGACGGTAATGAATCGGATAATTACTTCTTGAATGAAACAAGTAAGTAACATTATATATATTTTTTTTATTATTAATGAGCTATCTAAAGCCAGATTATTGCTGAGCAACTATGATTGCAAACTTGTTTATAGTTTTAATAAAATTATTTATATTCAATCGAAATTGATAAACAAAGATTGTAGGTCTGAATCTGAAAAGCACAATAGAATTTTTATCATGTGTAATAAAATCTCACTATCTGCCTGATGTGAATCTATCAATCCGCATTGGTACAGAGTAGTCAGGTCCATACCTTCTCATCAAGAGAAGAGAGTTCACCACTCTAAAAAGAGTCAAAGAATCATAGACGAGTTTTAATTTTTAATAATTTTACTATCATTTCAGTCAAAGAAGAGACACCTCTACCGCAACCAGTTACAAGGAAGAAATCAATCTCTAAAAACACGACAAAAGCAAATAGGACTGTTAAAAAACTTGTTAACAAATTCTCTTCCATCGGTGAGTGTTTTTTTTTTTTATAGAATAGTAAGGCGGGCGAGCATGTGGGCCACCTGATGGTAAGTGGTCACCAACGCCCTTAGACATTGGCATTGTAATACATGTTAACCATCGCTTACGTCGCCAATGCGCCACCAACCTTGGGAACTAAGATCTTATGTCCCTTGTGTCTCTAATTACACTGGCTCACTCACCCTTCAAACCGGAACACAACAATACCAAGTATTGCTGTTTTGCGGTAGAATATCTGATGAGTGGGTGGTACCCACACAGACGAGTTTGCACAAAGCTCTACCACCAGTGTATTGTCTATGTTTGATATTACATAACGATGAAATTTGTCAATTAATCACTTTGTATATAATATATACAGCATCCAAAAGAGAAACTGATTTTAATAAAAACCTCGAATTAGTCTTTTTTTTAAATAGAACACGATATCATACAGTAACAGCCTGTTAATGTCCCACTGTTGGGCTAAGGCCTCCTCTCCCTTTTGAGGAGAAGGTTCGGAGCTTATTCCACCACGCTGCTCCAATGCGGGTTGGTAGAATACACGTGGCAAAATTTCAATTCCTTCACCGTCAAGCACGAGATGAATTACAAACACAAATTAAGCACATGAAATTTCGGTGGTGCTTGCCCGGGTTTGAAACCATGATCATCGTCTAAGATTCACGCGTTCTAACCACTCGGCCATCTCGGCTCAATATCATACAATTTGAAGTAAATAACTCACTCTTAAAATTCCAAATAACACAATAAAACACATTCAACAAATCACAAGTCGCGCCAATAATGATTTGATACTTTATCTTTCTGTCAACCAACAAAATGGCGGTTTGAAATTAGCGCGCTTTTTTTTTTAACAACGCCATTGTAAGGGATCATGGAATCTCCTATCTATATATGATGAGTTTTCCTCATCATATAGGCTGTATATGCGGGATTCCTAAAAAAATTCTCGATTAAAAAAACAAACAAAAAATATATATTAAAAAGGAGGGCGTTGCCATATGTAAATATTCAAGATGTGCTTTTTACAAGGCCGTCTGGATAGTACCACTCACTCGCCAGATATTCTACCGCCAAACTGCAAAACTTAGTATTGTTGTGCGCGGTTTAAATGTTGAGTAATCCAGTGTAACTACGTCAGAGCGATCCTGTAGCGCTCTTCGTTAAGACGGAAACGAAACCTTTGTTTTTAGTGGGTATTCCGATTTTCGGGGCGTACTCGGCGCCTTGGACTCCGGCGAGCCCCCCATACCTCCCCACTGTTCCCGTGGGGGAAACGCGTAATGCGTTTTTCCAGCTATAAAAATGCCAGTGTAACTACAGGCCCAAGGGACACAAACATTGAAATAAATCTCACAAATCCGATCAAAACCCATCCATATCTTGGATCCATAATTCGCGATGATCTTTTAGAGTCTGAAGGGTAACATGCTTCGTATATGTTATAGAAATATTTACCATCCAAAGATATATATTTACTTTTTTTCATTATCGCAATTACTTTTTTCGTTTCAGAATCATGCAATAGACCCGAGATAAAATCGATAAAGCCAAAAGATTTGAAATTAGTGAAAAATAGAAAGATAACGATAAAAAATGACCTTAAAATAAACCTTTCGTGGACAACACGAACCGCTCACGACAAACGTAAACACAGAGAGAACCTCTTGACCATATTGAAATATTCGAACGTGGTGCCGTTCAAAAATAAATCGTTGCTCGGCTTTATTTGTGGGTACTGTGACGCGACATACCCCGACCCTCTGGACCTCAGAGTGCACACGGAGAACGACCACGAGAAAGAGCGATTAGAATTCAAATCGTCATTCGATATGACCGAATACAACGTGAAATTGGACGTGACGAATTTATCTTGCCTTTTGTGCAACGAGAAGATGGAGAATCTTAATAAATTAAAGGACCACCTCGTCAAAGTTCACGGTAAAATATTCTACGATGACATCAAAGACCACATAATGCAGTTCAAGCTGAAGAAGGGCGATGTCTTCGACTGTGCCATGTGCCCGTCGACGTACGAGACCTTCAAGATGCTGAAGCAGCACATGAACAAACACTACAGCAACTATAGTTGCACAAAATGTGACACTTCTTTCGCTACAAAGAGATCGTTGAACGCTCACCAAACGACACACCAAGAAGGCAGCTTCAAATGTGACCTGTGTGAAAAGGTCTTCTCGAGCCGAACTAAGAAACAGTACCACGAGAAGACCAAGCATTTGGGAGCGAGAAGCATCAGCAACTGTCCGTTCTGTGATGTCCCGTTCAGGAGTTACTACCAAAGGAACCAGCATTTGGTGAAGGTCCACAATTCCGAGGCCCAATACAAGTGCAATGTCTGCAACAAGGGCTATATATTAAAATCGCTACTGATGTGTCATATTAAGAAGAATCACCTGATGGAAAGGAACTGCCAGTGTACGGAGTGCGGCTACAGGTTCTTCAGTAAGAAGGCGCTGAACGCCCACATGATCAAACACACCGGCGAGAGGAAGTACGCGTGTGAAGTTTGCCACAAGTCGTACGCGAGGAAGTACACGCTAAGGGAACACATGAGGATCCATAATAACGACAGGCGTTTCAAATGCGAAGTTTGCAGCACGGCGTTCGTGCAGAAGTGCAGTTTGAAAAGTCATTTGTTATCGCATCACGGTATCAGTATGGCTGCGAGCGAAATCCCCACATCCTAGTCTTCCAAATGACAAGTGACAGTGACAGTGACAGCTGTCGTTCAGAAATTAACTTTTTTTTTTTTAAATAAAAGTGGCAAATGAAAGTATATTTGTAAATAATATTTATAGTGCAATAAGTGGAAATCGGATAATCCTGCAATATTGTCTTAGATTAAGAAGAATATTTATTTATCATGATAATACAATTTTTAAAGGTATTATAATATGTGCTTATGTCAAATAAAATATTTAAATAAATTTATCGTTTTTTTTTTATATTACTGACCCAAAAACAAAGTTTCAAATAACTATATTATAGATATTTTGCGCTCTATATGCTCAGGCACATGTAAGAAAATAGCTTTAAGCAAGTTTCTAAAGTGGCGAAAAATAAAATGTTCTGAAAAAAATTTTTGTACGAAAAAACACAAATTTCACCGCGGAGCACGAATGAGTTGTCCGTGTAAAAACTAGATCTTAACACGCCATCTGCAATGCTCGTAAATAGCATTCAAATCTATCGGTTTCCCGCCATAAAGAGTATCTGTCAATGTTCTTGTTACCAGATTAAAAATACAGATTATTATTGATTAACATAAAAAATGACTCCGGTAATATTAAATATTAATTCGTACCACATCCAAATTACAATCTGACTTAGTCTTACATCAGTAAATAATATGCGACATTGAGAATAATTACAATATTTAAATTTAATTGATTTTATGCAACCGGGCACCAATTATATAATTTTTAGTTTAAAAATGTATAGAAAAGTGTAGGTACTTAGATGATAAGAGATGGCGATGTTACCTCCCGTCGCGCTTCCCCGCACCGCACCTCAACTCAGACCCACTTAGTACGGATAGCAAAGCTTTCAAGTGACGCGAGCATATAATTATTTCAATACTTACGTAACATGTAAATGTCCCACTGCTGGGCTAAAAGCCTCCTCTCCCTTTAAGGAGAATTTTTTAAAGCTTATTCCACCACGCTGCTCCAATGCGGGTTGGTGGAATACACATGTAGCAGAATTTCAGTGAAATTAGACACATGCAGGTTTCCTCACGATGTTTTCTTTCACCGTAAAGCACGAGATAAATTATAATCACAAATTAAGCCCATGAAAGTCAGTGGTGCTTGCCCGGGTTTGAACCCACGATCATCGGTTAAGATTCACGCGTTGTTACCACTGGGCCATCTCGACCATCAATTTATTTAATACTTATATAAACCTTTTATCATGAACGTATTTACGTAACTAAACTCAATAGAAAGCCATTTGACTTCATTTTTAACTGCATCCTCACTAATATAAATGAATGGTGTAGCCATACAATAACTTTATGACAGAAACAATTTTAAATATATTTGTAAACAGTTACAAAATGTTGTGAGGCTGCCTCACCAGGCCACGCATAATCTCGGGATGGACCGTCGTGCCGGTTGGTGACCGGAAGGTGGGGTCCCGGCGGCCACTTACGGGGGGGTTCGGGGGCCCTTCCGTCCGGCGGGTCAGTGTATTTTCCCTTTTGGCAACCACTTGGGGAACCACACCCCCACACTTTGCCCATCCCTATCGTGGCAATACGTCGCTCGCTTCACGTCTCTTTTCCATTCTTTTTTCCCATATGGTAGCGCATCAAAGCAGGAATAATGGTCGTACAGCGGTGCCCACCCCCACCATACCCACGCTGTTTGAGGTCGGGTTCACTAACATCCGTGGACTCCACGCTAACCTCAACGCTGTCCACCACCATCTCGAGACAGCACGGCCAGCAATGTTGTTTCTCACGGAGACACAAATACTCCGTCCTGCCGATACCAGCTACCTTAATTATCCCAACTTAGTCCAAGGGATTACATCGAGGCTGTTATAAAAACAGCTTTACGGAAACTCTGACAGCTTTACGGAAGTTCTGAACAAGGTGCGGCGCTTTCTATCGACTGTATTACGGCGAGTGCTCCGAGGAATTATTCTCCCTAATTCCTGCTTCCCCCTTCCTTCACAAGTCTACGCGTGCTGGCTCTCGATGTCACCGACTAACTGTGACATCAATTCCATCGCGCACAAAGGAATTTGGCAACTCCTTTCTTTGTCGCACTTCCAAAAAATGGAATTCCTTACCAGCTCACGTGTTCTCCTCCTCTTACGACCCGGGTTCCTTCAAACGAGGCGTGAAGAGGCATCTTGCGGGCCGGCAAGGCGAGGGCGGCTAGTGCAGAATCTTCTTCCCGTCTGTACTGGCCGTCGTCGCGTTTAGACTCTACTACCACTTAACATCAGGTGGAGTAGTCATTTGCCCTCCCGGCAAATATTTAAAAAAAAAAACAGACCTCCATAGTCCAATGTTCTAGAGATGCTGAAGACCGCATCAAATGGAGACACATAGCGGGGGCTACATTAGCCAAAAACGATGCGTCATCATCAATCACGACCACTCTGTCAAGAGCGAACGACTGATGTGATGTGTGAAATAAATCATAGCACTCAGTACTAACCGAACCACAATAATAATTTCATCACAAGTAAAAATGTTTACCGCCCAACGAAGTGAGCACGGGTCAGCTAGTATTTAAATAAAGTACACAGATTATAAATAACTCCACATAACCTTTCAGTACATAAACTTTAATTCGTAAAAACAAATAATTATTTACACTTATATATTAACAATAATAACAACATAACATAACCAATTCCTACTGCATATATAACCTTAACACGTTTTTATATAACATATCTATGTTGTCGAAATCTGCTTAAACAAAAAAAAATAATACTTAAATACATTCCGCAACTTGTCAATGCAATTTACGATTGCATTTAAGAATTTAAAAAAATACATTATGGTAATTAAAATCAATTGTCAACAGGAGTATTTTTTTTTGTAAAAAAAATATGTTATTGACTATTTTTGACAATTGCAAGTGGGCTTGTCCTATTTCATTTGTCGCCTTGTTCGATAGCGATGACGTCAACTGAGATCACGTCTTGGATATATTAATATACATTAATTTATTAGGGTCGATTTTTCAATCGCCGTTTAACTTTTATAAGACGAATAAAATTTTATTTTTTCTATATGACAAAAAACAGAAACTACCCTCGAAAACTTGGATATTATTGATAAGTTATTTTTGATAAATATATGTGTTTTGAAATAATCACGAACACAAAATTGTCCTTCAGTTAGCCTTCTTAACTGTGATCAGCTCATCCTCATTTCACCTGCACACCATCGTTATTATAATATATAGGATTAACCTTCTCTGGTTAGTTTGATTGTCGGCTTGGATTTCAATTAATTTCTTCCAGGCAACTTTAGAAATAGAATTTTGTATTGATAAAAATGGGAGGTGGCTTAAAATTATGAATACCATTTATAAATGGACCAATCTTTAACCACCGTAAAATTATTTATTAAAATCCGATGTGTGCTACTTTTTGAGCCAGACTAAATAAGAAGTTAAAAGTTTTTAGGCCATATTGGACATACTCGCAAGTAAAACTAATTCTTCTTACTTCTACGCCTCAGGCCTTTTACAGACTATAAAATCGGATTTAGTCCAATTCAAAAAAGTTTCAGAGGCGATAGAAAACTGGAAGAAAAAAGTGTCTATAATGACATTCCAAAGTTGTTCACCCAACGAAAACTTTTGGACGAGTCATTGGATTACGATGCACAGCAACAAAGAAATTGTGTTTCGATACCGACTTGTGCAATATTTCCTGTGCAGTGGCAGTTTTTGAGATCAGATGCTTCAGTCAAAATCCGATAAGAAGAATGCGCAAACGCATCCCAGTGATAGAGAACATTCTAGACTATATTTTAAATTGAATAGATGAATCATATCAACAGGTATATAACGGGAATCGTAATTAACCAACACCGTTACTGTCAGCATATTATGGGATTCGTGTACAGTGAACATCCCACCGGTGGGGAAAGTTAAGCCGTTAATGTAACCACACCACATAGCTCCATATCTGGTTGTGATGTTTCTTCCGAATAGTCCCACCTCCTACACCACCTACCACTATACGAATCACGATTAACTTAAGTACGTTAAAAACTCGAAGGGCTTTTGCATTACCTTTAGATAATTTATTCATTCTACACTGTAATTTTTCCTACTTAAGTGATGTATCACAATTTTAATATACATTTCATTTTGTAATATATATCATCCTCCAGACCAATTTCGGCCACGGCGGCAATTCTCAAAAGAGATTAGCCAACTACGCAGGAGATATTATAGTGCACGAGTGTGTGCGCGAACACAAGTGCACTCTCTGTTCCCTAACTCTCATAATCAGATGGGACGGCAATCCGACATGACCGAAAAGAGTTCAGGCGCAGGACCAACGGCTTTACTTGCTTTCCGAGGCACGGGAGTGTACACACTTCCAAACTCCGGGCTCGTACTGAGAATTTTCTGACAGAAAAACCCAATAACTTTTTATTGGCCCGACATAGGAATTGAATCCGGGACCTCCGTCAGGTCTGCGGCCATACATCAAGCCACTAGACCCTGCTTCCTGCTTCCCCCTTCCTTCACAAGTCTACGCGTGCTGGCTCTCGATGTCACCGCCTAACTGTGACATCAATTCTATCGCGCACAAAGAAATTTGGCAACTCCTTTCTTTGTCGCACTTCCAAAAAATGAAATTCCTTACCAGCTCACGTGTTTTCCTCCTCTTACTACCCAGGTTCCTTCAAACGAGGCGTGAAGAGGCATCTTGCGGGCCGGCAAGGCGAGGGCGGCTAGTGCAGAATCTTCTTCCCGTCTGTACTGGCCGTCGTCGCGTTTGGACTCTACTACCACTTAACATCAGGTGGAGTAGTCATTTGCCCTCCCGGCAAATATAAAAAAAAAAACACAGACCTCCATAGTCCAATGTTCTAGAGATGCTGAAGACCGCATCAAATTTTTTGGCTAATGTAGCCCCCGCTATGTATCTCACATAGCGGGGGCTATGTATCTCACATAGCGGGGGCTACATTAGCCAAAAAATTTGATGCGGTCTTCAGCATCTCTAGAACATTGGACTATGGAGGTCTGTGTTTTTTTTTTTATATTTGCCGGGAGGGCAAATGACTACTCCACCTGATGTTAAGTGGTAGCCCCCGCTATGTATCTCACATAGCGGGGGCTACATTAGCCAAAAAACGATGCGTCATCATCAAACACGACCACTCTGTAAGAGCGAACGACTGATGTGATGTGTGAAATAAATTATAGCACTCAGTACTAACCGAACCACAATAATAATTTCATCACAAGTAAAAATGTTTACCGCCCAACAAGTGAGCACGGGTCAGCTAGTATTTAAATAAAGTACACAGATTATAAATAACTCCACATAACCTTTCAGTACATAAACTTTAATTCGTAAAAACAAATAATTATTTACACTTATATATTAACAATAATAACAACGTAACATAACCAATTCCTACCGCATATATAACCTTAACACGTTTTTATATAACATATCTATGTTGTCGAAATCTGCTTAAACAAAAAAAAAAAACTTAAATACATTCCGCAACTTGTCAATGCAATTTACGATTGCATTTAAGAATTTAAAAAAATACATTATGGTAATTAAAATCAATTGTCAACAGGAGTATTTTTTTTTTGTAAAAAAAATATGTGATTGACTATTTTTGACAATTGCAAGTGGGCGTGTCCTATTTCATTTGTCGCCTTGTTCGATAGCGATGACGTCAACAGAGATGACGTCTTGGATATATTAATATACATGAATTTATTAGGGTCGATTTTTCAATCGCCGTTTAACTTTTATAAGACGAATAATATTATAGTTTTTTTATTTGAGAACTTACAAAAAACAGAAACTACCCTCGAAAACTTGGATATTATTGATAAGTTATTTTTGATAAATATATGTGTCTTTAAATAACAATGAACACAAAATTGTCCTTCAGTCAGCCTTCTTTTCTGTGATCAGCTCATCCTCATTTCACCTTCACACCATCGTTATTATAATATATAGGATTAACCTTCTCTGGTTACTTTCTTTGTCGATTTGAATTTCAATTAATTTCTTCCAGGTAACTTTAGGAATAGAATTTTATAATGATAAAAATGAATGAATACCATTTATAAATGGACCAATCTAGTAAATTTAATTTTTGAGCAAGAAATAGAGCCAGACTAAATAAGAAATTAAAAATAAATTTAGGCCATATTAGACATCGCGAGTAAAATGTTTTCTACGCATGAGGCGTCTTTCATAAATTTTAAAATCGAATTTAGTCCAATTCACAAACATTATAGGCAACAGAAACTGGAAGAAAAGGTGTCTATAATGACATTCCAAAGTTGTTCACCCAACGAAAACTTTTGGATGAGTCATTGGATTACGATGCAGAGTAACAAAGAAATTATGACAATGAGAAATTGTGTTTCGATACCGACTTGTGCAATATTTCCCGTGCAGTGGCAGTTTTTGAGATCAGATGCTTCAGTCAAAATCCGATCAGAAGAATGCGCAAACGCATCCCAGTGATAGAGAACATTCTAGACTATATTTTAAATTGAATAGATGAATCATATCAACAGGTATATAACGGGAATCGTAGTTAACCAACACTGTTACTGGCAGAATATTATGGGATTCGTGTACAGTGAACATCCCACCGGTGGGGAAAGTTATACCGTTAATGATACCACACCACATAGCTCCATATCTGGTTGTGATGTTTCTTCCGAATAGTCCCACCTCCTACACCACCTACTATACGAATCACGATTAACTTAAGTACGTTAAAAACTCGAAGGGCTTTTGCATTACCTTTAGATAATTTATTCATTCTACACTGTAATTTTTCCTACTTAAGTGATGTATCACAATTTTAATATTCATTTCATTTTGTAATATATATTATCCTCCAGACCGATTTCGGCCACGGCGGCCAATCTCAAAAGAGATTAGCCAACTACGCAGGAGATATTATAGTGCACGAGTGTGTGCGCGAACACAGGTGCACTCTCTATTCCCTAACTCTCGTAATCCGATGGGACGGTAATCCGACACGACTGGAAAGAGTTCAAGCGCAGGACCAACCACTTTACTTGCTTTCCGAGGCACAGTAGTGTACACACTTCCAACCACCGGGCTCCTATTGAGAATTTTCTGACAGAAAAACCCAATAACTTTTATTGGCCCGATATGGGATTGAAACCAGGACCTCCGGGTCTGTGACCTTACATCAAGCTACTAGCCCAACGAAGCAGTCAAGTAATATATATAATATATAGCAGTCATATTACAATACAGAATCTTGGATTTTGGGATTGAAAAGAAATAAATAATCTCAACACTAGGACCAGCCCGGTGTCTTAAATATCGTTTTCATCCAAACGGATAAAAAAAAACGACGACAAATCACACACATCGTAATATTGCAACTAGACGTTAGGCCGAGATCTGGTCTGAACCGAAAATCTTTAAGTCCCATCATCACGAAATGCCTACGATATCAATATTTCACTCCTCGCATTTTCAAACTCCGACAACGCGATACCGTGATTGGATAGCATGTGACTCTTCAAACTGCACTTCTGCACGAACGCCAGGCTGCAAACACCGCACTTGAACCTCCTATCATTATTGTGTATACGCATATGTTCCCTCAACGTCTTCTTCCTCGCGTACGCCTTGTGGCACACCGTGCACTTGAACACCCTCTCGCCGTTGTGCTTCACCATGTGCTCGTCCAGGGATTGCTTGATGAAGAACCCTTGCCCGCACTCCGTGCATATATGGTTGCGTTCCATTAGGTGGACTTTCTTGATGTGTGACGTCAGTTTCGATTTCAGAATGAACGATTTGTCGCATATATTGCATTTGTACGTCGCCGCCGCTATGTTGTGTTCCTTGAACATGTGGCGGTTCCTCTGATAGTAGCTGTTGAAGGACTGGTCGCAGTGGGGACAGTTGGTCGTGTACCTCGACGCGTTATTGTGCGTGTACTTCTCGTGGCACATCTTTCTCACGCGCGTCGTGAACACCTTTTCGCAGAATTCGCATTTGAACGTGCCAATCTCGTGGATCCTCTGGTGATTTTTTAATCTGTGCTTGTTTATGAAGCCCATGTCGCAAACGTCGCATATGTAATTCCGATAATGTCCGTTCATGTGCTGGAGCAGCATCTTGAACGTCTCGAACGTGGAATGGCAGAGCGCGCAGTTCAGCAGTTCGCCGTCTGTTAACTTGAATTCCAGGATATAGTCGTTTACGTCCGGGAAGAACTTGATGTCGTGTTCCTTCGCGAGATGAATCTTCAAATTCGATATCACGTCGAATTTATTCTCGCAAATATTGCATTTCAAATCGGTGATATCCATTTTTAGGGACAAATTACTCTTATCCAACCGTTTCGTGTATTGAAATTCGTCCTTTTTATGCAATTCGTGCGTGTGCTGTTTCAGTTCCTCTAGATTCTGGCAAGTTTCTTTGCAGTACGCGCAAATAATACCGGATAGTGTTTTATTGAAGAACGGCGTACAGTTCGAGTATTTGAGTATATTTTCCATGTTCACACTGTGTTTCTTGTTCTCGCTCACGAAACGGATCGAGGGCGAATTGTTTAACCTCTCGATTTGGGAGAGCGTCCGGAGCGAGAGCTTGATCGACGGCTTCAGTTTCTTCGAATTACGATCTGGAAATTAACGATAGACTATTTAAATTAGTCGGATTATACTTTGAAGTAATAATAATAATCGCTTATACTTATTCGGTGATTCGAATTTGTGCGAGCTCGTATATATACACCAACCCACTCATCATTTCTACCGCTTGGTTACAGTTGGTTTTGTTGTGTATCGGTTTGAAGAGTGAGTGAGCCAGTGTAACTAATATAGGCATGAGCGTCATTATATCTTCGTTCCAAAGATTGGTGGCGATTAATGACCACTTACCGTCAGAGTATAAAAAACAATACAATTTACAAATTTAAGATTTCCTTTGAACTGTTGAATTGAAAACACGTTATGAGAAGTAAGTCGTTTAGAAGAATAGAAAAGTATCCGGATTTCACACCACGTAATATAATATGTATAATCATTTAATTAATAAACGCTACGCTTAATACTATACAGTAACAGCCTGTGAATGTCCCACTGCTGGGCTCTTCCTAACTTAATACTATACAGTAACAGCCTGTAAATGTCCCACTGCTGGGTAAAGGCCTCCTCTCCCTATTTGAGTACAAGGTTTTGGAGCTTATTCCACCACGATGCACCAATGCGGTTTGGTGGAATACACATGTGGCAGAATTTCAGAGAAATTAGACACATGCAGGTTTCCTCACGATGTTTTCCTTCACCGTCAAGCACGAGATGAATCATAATCACAAATTAAGCACATGAAAATTCAATGGTGCTTGCCCGGGTTTGAACCCACGCCCTACCAAGTGGGCCATCTCGGCTCTCGGCAAACAATAGTTCGCGGTCAACTAACCTTTAGTGGGCTTCTCTATGATGATCTTTCGTTTTTTACCATTCTTCTTTTTGTCAACTTTTCTCTTGGTCGTGACGTCATCCAGGCGGAGTATTTCAGCTAGTTTATCATCCTCTTTCATATCCTCAAAGTCATCTTTCAATTCTGAAATCATAAACTGCTTTTCATCGTCAAATCGAGGCTTCATAACATATAAATATATATTAAGTGTATCATATCGAAAGATTTAAAAAAAAATCACTAAAATATTACAAATGAAGTTACAGCTAGAGCATATGTTGTCGTCATATAATATATTTTACTGGCGGTAGGGCTTTGTGCAAGCTCGTCTGGGTAGGTACCGCCCACTCATCAGATATTCTACCGCAAAACAGCAGTACTTGGTATTGTTGTGTTCCGGTTTGAAGGGTGAGCGAGCCAGTGTAATTACAGGCACACGGGACATAACATCTTAGTTCCCAAGATTGGTGGAGCATTGGCGATGTAAGCGATGGGTAACATTTCTCGCAGAGCCAATGTCTAAGGGCGTTTGGTAACCACTTACCATCAGGTGGCCCATACGCTCGTCCACCTTCATATTCTAAAAAAAAAAAAAATAATAATAATCCTCCAGACCGTATATCATTATTTATTACAAACACAAGAACTTTGCCGAGCTCGTGTCTCAGATCAAGCAAAATCAAAATTAAAGTCGGTCACTAAATATAATTTCTTATAAAACAAATCATACGGCTCTATAATCTATAAAAACAAATCAATGAAACTGGTAACACCATGGTTCGGTGAGTTATTTTTTTAATATTATATATTTACTTATATACTATTTATTTACTTACCCATAAAATATATCTCATTGTCATCAGGGTCCGAGTACTCCTCCTTGATTTTAGGCAAATCTTCAACTGTAATTAATAAAAAACATTTTAATTAACATTCCACTTTAAGAGATAACTAAAATTGTTTATTAATTTTAATACAAATATTTTGATTATCACCAAATATATTTCTATATGTATGTATACAAGTAAATTACGTTGGTAGCAACACGATGGTTGCAAAAAAAACCAATTACTTAAATTTATTTATTCAAAATTACAATTTATAATTAAAACTATTTTCAAATTAAGACGAACTTCTCGATTGAAGTAAAATCTAATAATGGTTTACATTGTTAATTGATTAATAATGCATCCCCGGTTGATGTAACAGTTCACAATGTCCGTCCTAAATTATTTTAATTAAACAAATATTAAAATTGCAATCTAAGCTATATACCTATTCTATACTATACTATACTATACTATGGATCTACATAACAAGTATGATTATGATTTATTATGATTTACTGGTGGTAGAGCTTTGTGCAATCTCGTCTGGGTAGGTATCACCTGCTCATCAGATATTCTGCCGCAAAATAGCAGTACTTGGTATTGTTGTGTTCCGGTTTGAAGGGTGAGTGGGCCAGTGTAATTACAGGCACAAGGGACAATCAAATCAATCAACAGCCAATCATTGTCCACTGCTGCACATAGGCCTCTCCCAAGGTGCGCCAAAGCTCCCTGTCCTCCGCCTTCCGCATCCAGCCGGTGCCCGCCACCTTCTTAAGGTCCACCTGGCTGGAGGGCGCCCTACGCTGCGTTTGCCGATCCGCGGTCTCCACTCTAAGACTCGTCTGCTCCAACGGCCATCGGTTCTACGACATACGTGACCAGCCCACTGCCACTTCAGCCTACTAATTTTGCAAGCTATGTCGGTGACTCCGGTTCTTTTCCGGATAATCTCATTTCTGATCTTATCCTTCAAAGATACTCCGAGCACAGCTCGCTCCATAGCACGCTGAGCGACTTTGAATTTGTGGACTAGTCCCGCAGTTAGTGTCCACGTTTCGACACCGTATGTCATGGCAGGTAAGACGCATTGGCAAGACTTTCGTCTTCAAACATTGCGGTATGGGCGACGTGAGGATTTGACGAAGGTTCATCCCAAGTGAATTCTTCGATCGGCTTCCTTCTCGAAGTTGTTCCTACCGACTTGTTTAACCTGTCCTAGGTAGGTATATTCCCTAACAACTTCGAGAGGTTTCCCTTCGACGTATATCGGTCTCGGCACGACATGCCTATTGAACATGACCTTGGTCTTGTCCAAGTTCATACCGAGACCGACACGGCGGGAAGATTCGCTAAGGCTACGCAGCATTTTGGTTAGTTGTTCCAGCGACTCTGATATGATGACGATATCGGAGGCAAATCGAAGGTGTGTGATGTACACGCCGTTTACATTGACTCCACATCCAGTCCAATCCAGCGTCTTGAAAACGTCTTCCAACGCGTTGGTGAACAGTTTCGGGGATCGCCTTCGTCTTACAGTCCTGGATGTGGACGGTCATTGTAGCGGCGTTGTATAGACATCTCCTTACCTCGATATATCTCCAGTCGATATGACATCTCTGCAATGAGTCGAGCATTGCCCAGGTTTCGATGGAGTCGAAGGCTTTCTCGTAGTCCACAAATGCCATACACAGCGGCTGATTGTACTCTTCGGTCTTCTGCACGATCTGCCGAACAGTATGAATGTGGTCCACGGTACTGTAGCCTGATCGAAATCCGGCTTGCTCCGGGGGCTGGAACTCGTCAAGTCGTTTGGCGAGACGGTTCGTGACGACTCTTGAGAACAGCTTATACACGTGACTCAGGAGGAAGATTGGTCTGTAGTTTTTCAAGAGGGTTTTATCACCTTTCTTGAAAAACAGTACCACCTCACTCCCGCTCCACGTTTCCGGGGTCTTGCCATGTTGGATGACGGAATTAAAGAGGCCTGCTAGCTCTTTCAGGACCGGAGTCCCGCCTGCCTTAAGCAACTCTGTTGTGATTCCGTCATCTCCCGGAGCTTTGTTGTTTTAAAGCTGTTCTAGAGCCGCCCTAATCTCGCCTTGGTCAACGACCGGGAGCTCCTCGGAGTAATGGCGCGTAAGCGGCGCGCGCTGGTCATCAATACTGATTCCCACAGGTTTATCCGATCTTAAAGAGAACAACTGCCCATAAAACCTCTCAACTTCTCTGACACTCTCAGGCCTAGAGGTAACGACCCCACCATTTTCAGTTAAGTTTTGTCAGACGCGGCCTCCCAAATTTGCGAGCGAACACTTTCGATCCCCGATTTTGCTCAATCGCTGCCTTGATGGCACGGGTATTGGAGCATCGGAAATCGCGTCGCGTCAGCGTTTTTATTTTTCGGTTTAAGGCCTTATCTGACAAAAACGATGGTAGTTCTCGTCGTTTCCACATGAGCTCGAGTGTCTCAGCAGAGTGTTTTGGTGCGTTGTCTCTTTTCTGTGGCGAAAAACACTTGCGGGATGTGTTTTGCAGTATTTTGACCAGCGTGTCGGTTTTCTCGTCAATACTGCTTACGGTTTCCAACGCGGTAAATTGATTTTGAAGTTCCATTTGGAACTTTTCGGCGCCTTGAGCAGCTTGGAGCATGGTAGGTCGGAGAGTAGACCTCATCATTCGCGATCTTTCGGCTTTAAAATCGATATCTAGAGTGCGGTGATCACTTCCGGTATTAAACCTGTTGATCACTGAGACATCTCTAAATATGTGCCTTTTATTCGAAATGATAAAGTCTCTAAAAATAAATCTCGTTCCTTGTCACGTTATCGGGGCTTCGCCAGGTCCACCTCCTCTGGGGCTTCTTTTGAAAGAAAGATTTCATCATAAAGAGCCCCTGCGCTTCGAGAAAGTTTACCAGCATTTGCCCCCTGTGATTTCTGCAGCCCAAACCGTAAGGTCCAACTTTCGATTCACCGCTATTATGTACTCCCACTTTAGCATTAAAGTTTCCCATACCAACATTGTAGTGGGCCTTCGAGGTGTTGTTGAGGGCCTTTGCGATGTCCTCGTACATCGTTTCGACCTGTACGACCTTCAGAGAGTACCTGTCGGAGAGTTTTAGGACAAGGTACGCTACCCGGTTCGACACACTACTGATTTCTACAATGCTGCTAATGAGATCCTTTTTGACCAGAAAACCGACACCACCCTGGGCGAAGTTATCACCTTCGCGGAAGTAGAGTACTTACTCTACCGGACTAGAGTTATCGTGTCCTCCCCCTGTCTTCGGACTTCAGATAACCCCAGTATATGCCAGTTTATATGACTTAGCTCTACTTCTAATTCGGCGAGGTGATGGTCCAGCCTTATCGAGCGTCCATTATACGTTGCCATGTTTAGTCGTTTTTTATGGTAGCCTGCCATGAACCGGTGATTCTTTGCACCCCCTGCCCTGCCGATACCGCGACCGCTACCTCGGGCCTAGCGGGCTTGCCGGTAACTGGAGGCCCTTTTGTTTGCGCATCTACCATTAGGAGGTTTTGCCCATACTCGCCACGCTGGGCAGGCGTGTTGGCGAGCGCAGTAGGGGGTAAGATGCTTATGGGGGGGGACGCTGCTGCCCATCCCCCCATTTCCCCTTTCCTCAGTCGCCTCTTACGACACCCACGAGATGAGATTGGGGGAGTACTATTCTAAGCCGGTACTCCACGGCGTAGCCGGTACTCCACAGCGGCACAAGGGACATGAGATCGTAATTCTCAAGGTTGGTGGCGCATTGGCAATTTAAGCGATGGGCAACATTTCTTACAATGCCAATGTCTAAGGGCGTTGGTGACCACTTACCATCAGGTGGCCCATATGCTCGTCCACCTTCACTTTCTATAAAAAAAAAAAGAAAAAAATGATAACTGTAACAGCCTGTGAATGTCCCACAGCTGGGCACGCACATATGACCTGCCTGCACTACTAATAAATAGTCTATTCCAATTCAAGACGGAGTAAAAATCAACAAACTTTATATTCACATATTCCATGTGATTTTCTAATAGCTATGTTATGTTTCTCACTGCAAACAGTTCTCGATTAATATATTTTTTAAAACGACACTATTGCACTCAACTACTTATATCTAATTCTACTTCCAAAGTTCTGATATATATTTAACTCTTCCTCAATATTCAAAATTCCTTTTTTTGTGATTACACAGTGAATATCATAGATTATTCAAGATCTCGACCAATTATATCGCGTCAATTAATGTTGAACTTGTTTATTTGTATAATCCTCTTGAGGTTGAACTAGACTATATATACTTCTTAAGGCACAGTCAAAATGTTTATCCAATATTACTCTAGCCTTAAACTAATGTCGTACTTAACATAGAAGCGTTACACTTGTTTATTGAGTATCAAATCTACGACCAATTTGAAAAAAAAACATCAGAAAACCAACTAAAGAAACTCCTAATGGCTTTACTTAAATGTTACTTTTTGTTTACCTAGGTCCTTATGTTATAAGCTATTATAAATCTGTAGGTCCTATTTTCATACCCTGGTACCGTTTTAATTTTTCTACCAAGGAAATATAAACTAGCCAATAGGCAGTCAGTGCATATACCAAGGTGACTTACCATCTTTTGATAGGTCCATTTGTCCATCAATTTTCCAAATGTTATTTAAAATAACTTTTAAAATGTTAATGATTAAAATCATTACCTTTAACGTCTTTAGCTGTGGTGAGATTGATTTGGAATTCTTTCTGACAACGCAGAACTTGGTTTTTGAAGTCACAAGCATCTCTGAGGCGCGCTATGCAGATTTCACATATTCCATTATCAGAATCACATAGTTCTATAGATAGCTAAAATAAAATAATTTAAAAATATATTATTTATTACAAAAATATTTGTGTTCCATTATTGTCTATGGAAATTTTTAAAAAAAATTGTCAGATCAAATGGAACGTTCAAAATTTTATCTATTTAAAGAGCGACGATTTTAAAAAAAAAAGTTATTTCAAGTAATTTTTCATAATGTCTACAGATATTTAATAAATACATTGTAAATAACAAAAGTTATTTACTAAACACTATCATCAATAACAATGTGCAGATTTAAAAAAAAAAAAAAAAAACAAAGCTATATTGGGATATTTACATGAACTTCGAAGCATTCTTTTAGCATATCTCCATAAACTTCAGTTTTCCCGAGGCATGTATAAATTGACTTTAAGTCCTTATCCGGCGGCCGTGCTAAGCAGCAACGGCATGTCGAGTTCAAATTCATAACTTATAACAAATTATATATTTTTTAGATATTTCTCAGAAAACAGCTAGAAAATAATGCTATTTATGAGTTGACATTCCAAATTTGACAGAAAATTGCATTAGAATAGAAGTTGACAACCGATGTTTTTTTCTGTCAAAACAAAGTTGCCAGTTACCGAAAAATTAATTGAATGCATTTAATTGCAATTTGCATCAATATTTGATCTTGCTTTTACATCGACAACCAAATTAGTTACACGACAACAAACAATAGTTAACAACAATATAAAACAAAATTATTAAAAAAAAAATGCCTCTTTGACTATAGAATTCAAAGACTTTATTAGTTTTATTTTATAAAATTAAATACAATTTATGGCATATTTAAAATGTATGGACACTGAGCGTGTTATTTTTAGTAACGTAGTAAACGTTACCAGCATCTTTGGAAAAATTTAAATTTACTAGCTGTGCCTACGATTTCACCTGCGTAGTATTCACTATATGTAATCTAATTAGTAATTGAATAAAATATAGCCTATGTTACTTCTAGATAAAGTAGTTTTCTAATCATAAATGAATTATTAAAATCGGTTCAGTAGTTTCAAAGTATATCCATTACTATCAAAGAAATCTTTCATATCAAATGTATTTATTCAAATAACTTTTATAGGAAAGCGTTTTTGAAACGTCACAAAAACAAATCGGATTTACAATGTGATTAGTGTACACAATCATTGTTCCTGATCAGTCCTGCGTTTTAAAATTACTTGCTTGTGACATTTACTTTACATCTTTGGATACGGATTTAAACATTTCGCCGAACGTGATTTGAATCTGAATCTCTGATTGTGACTTTCCGGTAATGCATATACGTGGATACAATGTTCACAATTGTTTATATTTCTAGTAAAAAAAATGCAAATATAATTACAGTGCCTATAAAATATCATTAATTAAAATATTTTACTGTTTTATCAGTCTTGTGGCTTGTCTTTAAGTAATAAGGATGTAATATTTTATACGCTTGCAACTCTGTTTGCCGCTTGCTCTTTAGAAAATGGCGGAGCTTCGGTGTCTCACCGTTGATTGCTACTATCTTGTTTTATTCATATTAATGAACAATTAAATTAGTGTTAATGTTAAGTTAGTTTAAGTAGTTAAGATGGAGTCTATTTCAAACGAAGGCATGTGCCGGTGTTGTGCATCTGAAGGTACTTTTAAAGACTTTCTCACGTCGTACCATTGGATGGGCGAAGAAGAAATATATGCCGATATGTTAAGGGATTGTTTCGCGATAACAGTAAGTGATATTACTTTAAGTAGATATTGGTTCTTATTAGACTATTTTGTATGGTATATAACAGGTATATATTCATAGACAACCTTTATTGATTATGTATACATAACAACAAACTTATTTGTCATTTTGTATTGACTTTTCATTCGTATTATTTAAATAACAGATCTCTTGCCTGTCTTGTAACAATAAATATGCAAAATAAATTCTCATTATATGCAATTGATAGTTGAAGGGTCTTTTTAATTGCCTTTGTAAATAGTCGTCTTTAAATATCGTAACACAATAAAACGGTATGAATATGAAATCAATATGAATTTTTAACATAATTTGTAGACACTGTGATTGTTATTAAAGTTTTCACATTGTTTTGTTTTCATATATATAGGCAATGAAAACATTTCAGTAGGTAACTGTTCTCCTCTATGTAAACAAATATATATTTTTCTTTTTTAGCTTTTGATGAACTTGAGTGTTATTATAAAAAAAAAGGAAATATCGAGTGAATACAATATGAAAAATGAATAAATACATTCCCTGCAAATTAATTTATGATTATTAATTGATAATGATCGAATTCTGACCACCTAGTGATAACAAGTAATATTCAAATTAATATTGAATACACTTGTATTGTTCTGAAATTATTCATTATTTGTAGTGTGTATATAATAATTTATCATAAGTTTTAATTTAATTATTATTTAATAATAACTAAAATAAAAATTTATAGAAAAAAAACATTATGGTTTTATTGTTTATTTATTAGTATAATCAGTTATAGAATTATTTAGGAAAATTGTCTAATTAGGATTGCCTTTTTGATATAATATCAGTACATTTATATTCCGTTTTTCTATTATTATAATTTTTATGAATGAATTGATTACTGAAGATTTTATATAACGAGTTAACTATATTGCTACATAAATTATAATACATAGAGTAAAGTTAATGATTACAAGGTTACATTCAAATAAATCGAAGTCAAATTAATTATTTAATTCGATAATTTAGATTTATATTATTTCTATGTGTGTGTTCTTATTATTCAGGCAGCACTACAATAATTTTTGGATTATTGATGTCTGTGTTCTGGGATATATCAAAATTAATATAATTTTTTTTAAATATTTTGTGATTGTTTGTGTGAATGATTCAGTTATTAAATGATTTTTTGTAAATTGCGTGTTTAATTTTATTTTCTTTTTCTGCACAAAAGACAATAGTTTAAATTGAATTTCTTTGTCCCCAGTTATATACATCCGATGATGTTAACAATGGCGGTATATGTGAGGTTTGCATTACGCAGCTCCGAAATGCTTGTAATTTCAAGCAACAGGTGCAGCAGACGGAGGAGCAGTTCAAGAAGAGGGTCCAGAATAGTGTACTTAAATGTGAGTTTTGCTTATGACTACTGGCTAACAGTTATATTGAAGAACAAACATACAACGAGATAGATAATCATGAGCGATTATTGTAGGTATAAATCCAGACGAAGCCAATGAATTTTCATGTGCTTAATTTGTTTTTATAAGTCATCTATCATGAGGGTATCTCATAGAGTAACATAATATAGTTGACTGCCTCGTGGGTTTAGTGGCTCGATGTGAGGCCGCAGACCCGGAGGTCCTGGGTTCAATTCCCAGATCGGGCCAGTAAAAAGTTATTGGGTTTTTCTGTCAGAAAATTCTCAGTAGCAGCCCGGATTCTGGAAGTTGGAAGTGTGTACACTCCCGTGCTTCGGAAGGCACGTAAAACTGTCCCATCGGATTATGTTAGGGAATAGAGAGTGCACCAGTGTTTGCGCTCACACTCGTGCACTATAATTTCTCCTGCGTAGTTGGTTAATCTCTCTTGAGATTGGCCGCCGTGGCCAAAATTTGGTCTGGAGGACATTATTATTATTATAACATTCATAAAGGAATATTATATTATAATATTCCGCCTACCTATACCATTAAAAAAAATGTAATAGTCTCCATTGACATGGCCATGCCTTTGGTATATCTACTATATTATTTTAGTTTTTTCATAGTATTTCCATTATTTTATATTTTTATTTTTTTTAAACAGTTTCAATTATCAATTTTAATTATTTTCAGCGAATGTTATAAAGCTTGAGATGGCCGGCGGCGATGATGGCGAACATTCCGATACAAATTTATCCGACGAGTTTTCGGCCACCGGTAAGTCTTTGATCATTTAGAGAATTGTCGATTTGTGTACACGACGCTTAAGATGGGAAGGATAATTATAAAGGGAAGGATTTTTTTTTTCAAATTTTACTATGTTGGTGCACTTTATGGTATATTTTTTTTTTTAAATGTATTGGCAGTGATGAGAAGTGATGATACAGTCCAAGGTGCGATAGTATGATAGACACCAATAGACACTTTGCTGTGTATACATTTATCAATCATAACTTACATCGCCAATGCAATTATTGGCGGTAGGGCTATGTGCAAGCTCGTCTGGGTAGGTACCACCCACTCATCAGATATTCTACCGCAAAACAGCAGTACTTGGTATTGTTGTGT
The DNA here is from genome assembly GCA_905147175.2 of Nymphalis urticae. Lineage (NCBI taxonomy): Eukaryota > Metazoa > Arthropoda > Insecta > Lepidoptera > Nymphalidae > Nymphalis > Nymphalis urticae. Next base: position 3,045,265 of record LR990009.1, read on the forward strand.
TCCGGTTCGAAGGGTGAGTGTGCCAGTGTAATTACAGGCACAAGGGACATGACATCCTAGTTCCCAAGGTTGGTGGCGCTTTGACTTAATAACTCCAAGCTATCATTTATATAACCCTGTACAGTATAATTAGCCTTATTTATTAAAGAAAAATTTAATATATAAACATACAACGACGAGGTATTGGCGATGTAAGCGTTGGTTAACATTTCTGACAATGCGAATTTGTATGGGCGTTAGTGACCACTTACCACCAGGAGGCTGAAATGCTCGTCCGCCTACCTATTCTCGTTGCACCACGAACCCTGGGAACTAAGACGTTAGGTCCATTTTTATAATCAGTTCTTACAAAATATTATAAATTCGAAAGTGTTTGTTTGCTTGTTCGTTTGTTACGATGTCACGTGATATTTTTTTTTTTTCAGAATTCGAAGTGCCCATAAAAGAGGAAAAGGTCGAAGAGAAGCCGAAGAAGCGTCAAGCGGCGAAACCCTCAACGTCGAGAGCGAAGAAGGCGAAGACCGAGGACGGCGAGCCGTCAGCCAAACGTAAGTGATACGTAATATATATATATATATATATGTATATACAAGGAGACATTGGTTATGTGTTCGCGTAGATGTTAACGATAAAAAGATATGAAACGAATGGAACTATCGATCGGTATGATGTTATGATGAATTCTTATTTCATTTTTCTTCTAAATTAATAATTATAGGCATCTTTGTAAGGGATTAATAGTGTCCCTATTCACCCCGTTGAAACGCTTTAAGCGTAAGGCTTTTGTTAGGAGTTACAAAGGTTCGGATCGAATCTGCGACTTTTACATCGCAAGGCGGCCCGTCAACCGTCGCGCTATTGACGCTGTCTCATCGTATCGTTATCCTTTGATAGCGAACTCGTATGACGTCAGAATGGGAGTTGGGGGGGGGGTTTGTGTTTTTCTGTCTTTAATATTATAGGAGCGAAAGTGAGTTTGTTTATTATTTGCTCGTCACGCTTTTTATTAAACGTATTTTATTTAACGCTGGGAATACGCATTACGCGTTTCCACCACGGGAACAGTGGTGTGGGGGGGGGGTATGTGGGACTCGTCGGTGTCTTATGTCTTAACGACGAGCGTCACGGGATCGCTTGCGCGTGCTACCGTGACGCCCTGACTAGTGCTCTACCCGCAGCTTCGCTCGCGTCGTAATTCAGTATCGCTAAGTATTAATAAGTCATTCCCTCTATCACTACCTCAGCGGTTACGTCTTCTAAAATCCTTCCTCACTGCTAACTTACTGTGTAAAAGGAATCCGTATGCAAATTACTCCATGGCGCTAGTCCGAGTTGCTTGGGCTGTGCGTTGATATATCAGTCAGACATTTACTGGTGGTAGAGCTTTGCGCAAGCTCGTCTAGGTAGGTACCACCCACTCATCAGATATTCTACCGCAAAACAGCAGTACTTGTTATTGTTGTGTTCCGGTTTGAAGGGTGAGTGAGACAGTGTAATTACAGGCACAAGGGACATAAAATCTTAGGTCCCAAGGTTGGTGGCGCATTGGCGATGTAAGCGATGGTTAACATTTCTTGCAGAGCCAATGTCTAAGAGCGGTTGGTGACCACTTACCATCAGGTGGCCCATATGCTCGTCCACCTTCCTATTCTATAAAAAAAAAGATAACAGTTACCATGGCAACCGCGAGTAAAATTAAAAAAAAATAACGTCCTTGACAGCTGTGACGTGTGTGCTGCCACAGCTGTTAACCGTAGATTTGTTTTATTTTTTTTAAACTTTAAATTTATAAAGTCTCTGAAGAGAAGCTACGTTATCATATATGACAACCGCAGGTTTACTCGTTAGTAGGGTCTGGGTTAGTACCACCAGCTCAATAATTATTCCTTGTTTATTATTTATCTTTTGGCGCTTCAGCTTAACGCATTTCGGCGGACATATTTTTCCATATTGTAGCGACAATTTCAGGTTAAATGGAACTTTGGATAATTTATAATAAGACCTGTTTACGATGATAATATTTCTCCTTTTCTTAAAATAGTAATTACAATATGTCCGCACGCCATATCGTATAATAACCGACCAGCCCTCTTTTGTTACTGACAATTTCAAAATTACAATATCATGTTCTAAATTTATGTTTAAAGACTTATACGAACCGAGAAGTATCTATTATACATTAATAAAAATCTGTAAACCGAGATGGCCCAGTGGTGAGAGCGCGTGAATCTTAACCGATGATCGTGATGAACCCGGGCAAGCACCATTGAATTTTCATGTGCTTAATTTGGAATAATAATTCATATCGCGCTTTACGGTGACGAAAACATCGTGAGGAAACCTGCAATGTAATTTCAATGAATTTCTGCCACATGTGTATTCCACTAACCCGCACTGGAGCAGCGTGGTGGAATAAGCTCCCAACCCTTTCCTCAAAAAGGGAGAGGAGGCCTTTAGCCCAGCAGTGGGACATTCACAGGCTGTTACGGATACGGAAAAATCAGTAATTAAATATAATTCAATAACTGCCTCGCACAACCACGCGGTTGGAACCAGGTATCGCTGGCGACTCATCGGAACCGATATTTTTTTTTTATAGAATAGGAAGGTGGACGAGCATATGGGCCACCTGATGGTAAGTGGTCACCAACGCCCTTAGACATTGGCATTGTGAGAAATGTTGTCCATCCCTTAAATCGCCAATGCGCCACCAACCTTGGGAACTACGATATGACATAGCAACCTTCAAGGAAAGAGCCCATACATAACTTAAAGGCCGGCAACTCATCTGCAAGCCCTCGGGTGTTGCAGGTGTTCATGGGCCGTGGTAGTCACTTTCCGTCAGGTGAGCCTCCTGCTCGTTTGCCCACTCTAACATTAAAAAAAAAAACAAATATGTTAAGTTAAATACGGGTCGTTGGCGTGCTTGGTAGACACTTGCCTTTCACGCCGAAGTTAGTGGGTTCGATTCCCATCCAGGACTGATTTGTGTGCATGAACATGTCTGTTTGTTCTGAGTCTGGCTGTAATTATCTATATAAGTATGTATTTACAAAAGAAAAGTAGTATATGTAGTATATCAGTTGTCCGGTTTCCATAGTACGAGCTCTGCTTAGTTTGGGATCAGATGGCCGTGTGTGAATAATGTCCCAGGATATTATATTGGGTCCTTACATATGAAATTAGCGTTTTGTCGTACTGGCCACTTTGATCTGAAATATCTCCTCTTTGGTTAAGAATTCCAAATTCAAATTTATTAATTCATTGAGCTTGGGATCAGATGGGCGTGTGTGAAAAAACAAAACACCAAGAAAATAATAATAATAATATTATATGACAGAGATGGTCCTCCATAAAATTCAGTCAATTTACGTTCCTTGTAAGGTTTTTTCGTTTCGTATTCCTCGTCGTTTGTAATATATAATGCGGTGATATTAATGCGATGGTGGGATTTCGGAGATCCCGTCTATCCGATCCCCGGGGACGCGACGTAGCGGAATAAGCTGCTTACTTATCTATGTGAAAGGGGGTGTGGGGGGGATGAGCTTTGTAACGAGTCGTGGGATATTTATTAAATTCGAAGTTTAATTTTTCTTAAATATATAAGGCTAATTATACTGTACAAAAAAGCCGAGATGACCCAGTGGTAAGAACGCGTGAATCTTAAACGATGATCGTGAGTTCAAACCCGGGCAAGCACCACTGAATTAACTGACTGAGGATAAATTGCACTCCCCTCATGAACACTCTATACCCCGAGTCTCGTAATCCGATGGTACAGCAATCCGACACGACAGGAAACAGTTCGGGCGCGGGAACAACGGCTTTACGTGCTTAATTCTCCCGGACTCCGGGTTGCTACTGGGAATTTTTCTACCGAAAAACCCTATCAGTTTTTATCGGGCTTTGAACTGAGGACCACGGGTCATATTAGCCACTATACAACGAGAGGTATATTATAGGCTTTATTAAAAACATTATCGTATCACTACCGTAGACATTGGCGCCATAAGGAATATTGACCAATCTTTACATCGCCAATGCAACCAACTTTGGGGATGAACACTTTACGTCCTTTGTGTCTGAAGTTTCTAAAACACGCAGTCGAGGAATCAATACGCACGATGAGATACATCTTTTGGCGTGTAGACTATCTTGAGATACTGAGGCATATAATATTCAGAGACGGATCCAGGTATGAGGCTAGCCAATACTCAAAGACCGAAGGAATAATATATTTTTATTTACGACACGTCACAATTGTTCGAGTACCCTGTACTGACTGATTGATTAATGTATTATAGTAATCTAATAATAAATTGTTATGATTTCGTCATGCCAAATATGGAGTACAACTAAAAAGGCGATGTGCTGACGGCACAATCTCTATTTCGGTGTTTTTGCGTTTGCGTTTGTTTTATCAAATTTCTCCTAAACACAAAACCAATGTCTCGTCCGTTTGAAAGTATATGAAAAAGCTGCATTGGATATTATATATAACATATATATTTGTATAACACTATATATTAAGAAATAGAACACTTACTGTAATTCAAAATAATACTATATTCAAATCGAAGGCGTAAAGATATATAAATATTTTATTTACATATTCCACGCGATTCGCTAACAGCTCTCCTGTATTACGCACTACGAACAGTTCTCGATTAATATATCTCTATATATAACACGACACTATCACACTCAACTACTTATATACACAATAATTTTACTTCCAAAGATGATGACTAACTATATGTCTACAGGTTAGTTACAAATTTTAAAATTTTTGTCAATATATTTTTTTTTATATAGAACAGGTAGATGGACGGGCAATTGTGTCACCTGATGGTAAGCGGTTACCACCGCGCATAGAAAATAGGCATGATGACAGTATTAAATAAATAAAAAATAAATGATTTTAGAGAAGAAACTATTTTAAAAGGATTCTAAAAAATGATCCCATTTTAAGATACACATTGGGATTAATAAGATTTTTAATAAAATAAAAGTATAAAACTCTGCAATCGGCCATTTTATTTGAAACGCTAATCAGAGCGAATGACGTCACGCTTCTTTATTTATAACCGTTTCTCTTGAACAGTTGTTGTGTTTACGCGTTTCAAAATTAATTTTGCATCGTATTACACGTTGTTATACTTAGGAATTCATTTTTAACCTTAGGAAATACGCAATACTTTCTGCCTTTCTTCGTTGAGTATAGACACAATACAACGTTTACTGTCGTTTTCTGAGGCGTGACGTCACGTCAGGCGCCATGACACCTGCGGGTGTTTCGAGCGAAATTCAAAATAGGTAAATGAAAATGCAATTATTTGCGTGAGCAGTTAGTTTATTACTGAAATAAATTATTTTCAGTAATAGTAGACGTGTACCTACATTATAGAAGGTCATTTCAAAATCAGTCATCATGCCTGTTACTGTAAAAAAAAATAATGACCATACCCATTGAATTCAGAACATTAGTAGGATTAAACACATGTTCCGTGAATTTAAATATCGAATATATATAAACCCAGTTTCCTAAACCCTAATACTCTAACGCTTCGTTACACTCCCCCTCTCCCTTACCCGTTGCGTCCCCCCGAACATAATCCGTTCCTTCACCACGTGTTATTTCTCACCCTAAATGTCGTGAAAATAAGTCGTGAGTATTATATTTATAAATTCAATCTCCAATTTGCTTATAAATGAAAATTTATGTTTTGTTTTTTTTTTTTTTCTGTATGTTTGTTCAATACAAACGTTTTATATAGATCCCATCATAAACATAAATGTGAAATGAGAGCCAAGTTCAATATTATGTATTATATATGCCTTGGGTGTTGACTTCGACGGCAAAAGTAGTGAGATCTAAATGAGCGCCAAGTTCAATGGTCAGTCCTGAAATTTATTTATAACAACTTAAAATATCGTTTCTTCTGATAACTAAGGATAATATAATAATAATAATAATAAATACACAGAACTTAGAGAGGAAATCGCACGAATCTGGAGACAAGAAAAAGTATATCGTACCCATAGTCCTTTCAACCACCGGTGTTATTCCTAGTCACCTCCATCACAGCCTAAAATTATTGAATCTGAAAAAATCTACATACATACCACTACAAAAAGCAGCTATTTTAAATACTTGTAGAATCGTGAGAAAATTCAGCAAATAGAAGAAAATGACAGTCCTCTACCAAATTAACACACCGCATGCTGCATTTACTTGGTTAGCGCCCGTAAATGTAGCCAAAACCGGCCATGAGCTGAGAAATATAAATATGATGGTAATAATAATAATAATAATATGCTTTATTGTAACAAAATAGTTACATAACCATTACAAACACAAATATAAAAGAAAAACGAAAACTATTTTGTACAAAAGGCGGTCTTATCGCTAAAAGAACGATCTCTTCCAGACAACCTTTGGTTGATGGACAAGAAATACATATATAAAGCGGTAAGGAGGTGTACTGATCATCTCTTTGTGCAAGCTCGTCTGGGTAGGTACTACCCACTCATCAGACATTCTGCCGCAAAACAGCAGTACTTGGTATTGTTGTGTTCCGGTTTGATGGGTGAGTGAGCCAGTGTAATTACAGGCACAAGGGACATAAGATCGTAGTCCCCAAGGTTGGTGGCGCATTGACGATTTAAGCGATGGGCAACATTTCTTACAATGCCAATGTCTAAGGGCGTTGGTGACCACTTACCATCAGGTGGCCCATATGCTCGTCCACCTTCCTTTTCTATAAAAAAAAAATCTTAAATTTTTATTTTTTATCTCATAATTTTTTTTATCTCTTAATATATTAGAAGCCTAAGGTCTGACTTGGTTAGTTCTCGTATACGAATTATTATTAAGTATCAACTAAACCAGTCATGGAAGAGTTATGTTCGATGGTTAGTTTCTACAAACAAGACAAATTTTCGGAAGAATATAATAAGAACTCACTGCTTTAGAGCTTGCGAAGGCTATAATATAATTTGTCTATATATAAAATCTAGATTGGTAGCTAGTGTAGTATATACTATCTCTATGTATTATATGTAACATTGTGTTAAGTAGCTATGTACAAATTTACATACGGTCTTTCTTAAAATAATTAAGATTCACGCGTTCTTACCACTGGGCCATCTCGGCTCTGTATAATCATATATAAGGGATCAAATTAAAAAAAAAAAACTTCCTCAGTGCTAACCTACTGTGTAAAAGAAACCCGTGTGCAAATTGTCATAGCGCTCGCCCCGGGTAGTTTGGGCTGTGCGTTGGATATGTCAGTTTTTTTTTTTATAATCATAGATATATATTGTATAAAACAATAATTTAATAGTTTCGATTAAAACCAGAGATGGTAGAGCGGTTAGAAAACGTGAATCGTAATTGAATGTTATCGGTTCAAACCCGAACAAGCAAGCACCACTTTTGTTTTCATGTCGTTAGTGTTTACGATTCACGTCGTGCTCGGCACGAAGGGTAACATCGTGAGAAAATCGCACGTGTCGGATGAGAATGTGTATATATTAAATATTAATGTTTAACCGGTGGGTAGGGCTTTGTACGAGCTCGTCTGGGTAGATACCACCCACTTATCAGATATTCTACCGCAAAACAACAAGGCGGGGGCGGCTAGTGCATAATTCTTCCCAACTGCACTGGCCGTCGTCGCGTTTGGACTCGACTACCACTTACCATCAGGTGGAGTAGAGTCATTTGCCTTCTTATTGTTGTTTACACACACACAACAACACACACACACATACACGTATAAACAAACATACATAGTTTTATTATATGAATTAATATTTCATTAAGAGATATCAATTTTATCATTTCAAGTTTAATTTATATTATAATGTCAGCTTTTTCATATTCTTATGTGTATTATGTTTTTAATTATATTTAAGGATAGATAGCCCTATAAACTTTTTTCTTAACTTTCTATGTAAACATTTTTTGTGTGCGATATAAGATGTACTCGTTGTTTATTTCAAGGTCTGTATTTTTAATTCGAGATCGTTCAAGCGCGCTGAACGCCAACATTGAAAACTGTATTCTTTCAAATTTTTTATTTGTTTTTTTTTTTTAAGAACTAGTATAAGTTTTGAATAAAAAAACACACATAACCCTAATACGGATGACGCTTTGGATGCCAGCGCTTTCGATTTGTATGATAAAATCAATGACGTCACGTTTCCTGGGAGAACAAAATGCCCCCGAACGTAGAATAGTATCCCGAAAGGATACACACAACCGCGCGTGGCATAAACATGGCATTCGACATGTTACCAAAGAGATAAAAATTGTATTCATGACTCGAACAATAATATTAACGCTAAATATATTAATATTTTTATAATAGTCGAATTATGTATGTTATTAAAGATTGGTAGTTTTTCAACAGTCGCTTTGCCGTTGGAATCTATTTCACGTGAACTCGTCGGTTGGTCTATATTTTTGTAAGGTTGTCGACGTTTCTAACCAGCTCATTCGATGATGCTCACTTTGTAGTACACGACCTGTATAATAATCTTCTTCTTCCTGCCCTTATCCCACTACGTGGGGTCGGCACGACATGTATTTTCCTTCCACTTCTCTCTGTCACTCGTCATCTCAGCACTTACACCTTTCATACACATATCCTTTCTTACGCAATCCATCCTAATACATTTTCTTCGGCCTCCCTCGTCCCCTATATCCATCAACATTCATACTCATCATCCTTTTGGTAACATGCCTTTCATCCCTCCTCATCACATGCCCATACCAATCTAATATACCTGTATAACAATATTACTCTTACATTAAATCCATTTACTATTAATATATGATATATTTAAAAAGTTATAGAATAACTATCGTTTGTAAACGTTACGTTAATAACGTTACCTATCGTTGCGTCTGTCGAAAAGGAAATAACGACATTTTATAGCACGTTATCGCGTTATAAAGGATATTATAAAAAAAAGGGTTTATATCGAAAGGAGATGAAGATCTTATGAGATATATCACAGAAGTGAGAGGAGAAATTAAAATCTCAGTATATATTAAAATGTATGTGTTGTAATAGTTGGTCAGGAGTTATGATAGGATCGAAGGTAAGTACAGTTTTGTGATCTACCGTCAATTATAGGATTTTTATACGTGATTTTTTTTTTCATTGATTTATTTCATTATTTGTATATAAAGACATAAAATTATATCATCAATATAAAATCATCTTTATATTACGATTATGTATGTATGTATATACTTTAGGTAGCGATAAATATTGTTTAGCAGATGATTAAGTAAACAATGTTGTCTCCTTTTTTCGAATGTCAAACTGACAATGAAAGAAAGAGAGAAATTTAATTAGTCGATAAAGATGATCTCTTTGTTTAGAGTATGAGAATAGGTCTATTTAATTATTAATTCGTTTGTTTCATTTTGTCGTCGTAATTGATGATTTCTTTTGTTCGACTCTTTACGTCATATTCAATGCGATTCAATTCCATTTATTTGCTTTATACATAATATACATGTCTAGTCACCTATATTTATGACATGCAAATATTTTAAACTTAATTACGAGACATTACATTACATTATGATTCTTAATTTAAATATTATTTATGAAATTGATAAATAAATGTCAAATATTTATTGCAGGAATTCTCTTACCGCGTAAAAACATTTGTCAACCAACCAGTCATGTAATTTTTTCTTAAATCTTAAATAAGGCAGATCCTTAATGTCGGAATGCAACTTATTATAAATTTTCACTAGCATACGGTCACGACTCTTTGAGCTGAGAGCTGTTTTACACGGTGGCATGTACAATTTATTTGCATATCGCGTATTAAATGATACCAATATTCTGATTAGTCTCAAAGTAATTGTTTTTGTGTGTGTTTTTTTTTTCATAATATAGAATTAAAAATTATCGATTTAAAAACGTCATCCTTATGCACATTAGCTGATCAACACAGCTGACTAATTATGTTTGATTTATAGTCAATATGTCAGATATTCTACCGCAAAACAGCAGTACTTGGTATTGTTGTGTTCCGGTTTGAAGGGTTAGTTAGCCAGTGTAATTACAGGCACAAGGTACATAAAATCTTAGGTCACAAGGTTAGTGGCGCATTGGCTATGTAAGCGATGTTTAACATTTCTTACAGAGCCAATGTCTAAGAGCGTTGGTGACCACTTACCATCAGGTCCATATGCTCGTCCGCCTACCGATTCTATAAAAAAAATACAATTTGCAACACGTATGATATATTTAGACATTTAGATCTCATTACATACGATACGAAAAATTCTCATTTTTATTTTCGTCTTTTGACTTTTATGAGACTGATAAGAATTTTTATGTTTCAATGTATTCTTTATACGAGGGTGTGTTTAAGCGAATATATCACTTTGTCTTCCATATTGATATATAATAATATTAATATGGAACTAAAAGTGAACCCTGTAGGACTCCCTAAATGTATTGAACGTTTTTCGACGTTTGCTTATATTATCTTTATATATGTTTATATTGTAATCATTGAAAATATTATGATTTTATTTTAATTAAAGCGTCGAATGTTACTCGTTTACCCGTTAACTTCTATCGTATATATAATATATTATTTACTTACTATATTAAGGTTTTTTTATTTACGAATGAAAACCAAGTGAATTGTTTACAGCGTCTGATTTATGATAAATATTACAGCGAACACTAAACATTTGCTTTAAAACTCACTTTGACTAAAACACGAGAAATATATATAAATATAATGGAAAACTGAGCTCGCAAGTCCACGAAGACGATAAAACAGAACCTTAATGATAAGAAGAGATGAGAGTGGATGAAGATAATTGAGATGTGCTCGTTTCTGTTATAGGAACGGACGGCGACGCGCCGAAGCGCAGGAAAAAGAAAAAGAAATCAGACGTTAGCGCGACGCCCGAACGCATTGAGCACAGAGTGAACCTCACGTCGATACTGCAATTCTCCAATGCGAGCCCGTTCAGGGACAAGACGATGCGCGGCTTCTCCTGCCTCTACTGCGCGAAATACTTCCAGCACATCGACGAACTACGGGCGCACACGTCCCAGCAGTCGGAGAAAGACAAAATCAACACGATGCTCGACTACAAGCTCAGCTACAATCCCATCAAACTTGACATAACAAACCTCAGGTGCACGGTCTGCGATAAAAATATGAAAGATTTGATCGAGCTGAAGGAGCATTTAGTCGTCGCGCACAGTAAAACGATACACAGAAACATAAAAGACATTATATTACCTTTTAGACTTGAGAACGGACAGAATTTCACGTGCGTCATATGTTCCGTCGTTCACATATCATTCAAAAATCTCTACCATCACATGAGCAGTCACTATCGTAATTATTGTTGCAAGAAATGCGGCGCTGGTTACATAACGATAGCGGCTCTGAGGAAACACGGGAAGACGCACTACCAAGGTCACTTCCCGTGCGATTACTGTGATAAATCGTACACGTCGCTGACGAAGAAACGCAATCACGAGAAGGGCGTCCACACCGGCGGCTGGCTGAGGAACAAATGCCCTCACTGTCCGGAGATATTCGTTAGCTACTACGATCGTAGCGAGCATTTAGTTAAAGTTCACAACGAGGCGCCCGTCGTGTATCCGTGCAACGCTTGCAACAAGACGTACAAGAAGAAGTTCGAATTGAACAGGCACATAAAACACCACCATCTCCAACAGAGGAGCTTCCTATGCGATAAATGCAACGCGAAGTTCTTCTCGAAGCGTGGTCTCGTCGATCACATGACGAGACACACCGGTGCCGAGATATGCTCGTGCGACGTTTGCGGCAAATCGTTCTCCAGGATGCGGACGTTGAGGGAACATATGAGGATACACGAAGACGACAAGAGGTTCCAGTGCGAGGTGTGCAAGAAGACATTCATGCAGAAGAGCAGCTTGAAGAGTCACGTCCGTTTGCATCAAGACGACTTGGACATATTCAAGGAGTTCGATGACGTCAAACATCTGATCGATAACAGGGAGATGACGTTGAAACAGATCGCAGCTGAGAACAAGAAGAAGGCACAGGCCGAAAAGTTGAAGGATCAATATCAATAGTATTAAAAATGATGTATGAGCTTCTGTTAGGCCGGGTTCAGACTTGTGTAATGTAATGTACGGTTTAGTTCAACTCGAATTCTTTACGTGGACGTCACTACGAACATTTAATGTAACGCTCGAGCTGGTGCTCCAGCTGTTCCGGCGATTGTTCGTCTCGTCGTTCATTTTGGACCAAATTGTTGTTTACAAATCACCAAAATCAGGGAAAAGTTTTAGTGCGTTTGAGTTTAAAAAGTATAGTTATATTTATAGTTGCTCATATAAGTTTGTTTTTCACCATCTATGCATATATGGTTTATTTCAGTCTTCAAAAATAGATCATCACCTATCAGGGCTTATCAATTCGCCATATACGTGGCCACTGTTGATCAACTCGAACTCATTCGGACAGGATTCTCAGGTCGGGTCAGTAAAAAGATTGGGTCTTCTGTTGAAAATTCTCAGTAGCAGCCCGAAGTCTGGAAGTTGGAAGTGTGTACACTCCTGTGCCTCGGAAAGCACGTAAATCCGTTGGTCCTGCGTCTGAACTCTTTTCGTTCGTCTCGGATTGCCGTCCCATCGGATTATGAGAGTTAGGGAATAGAGAGTGCACCTGTGTTTGCGCACACACTCGTGCACTATAATATATCCTGCGCAGTTGGCTTACCTCGAGATACGAACGAAACGATTTGCTTCCTTCCGTTTCCGTTCTGATACGCACTGCCAAGGTCTGGAATACCCTCCCGACCTCCGTTTTCCCCACCACCTACAATATGGGTACCTTCAAGTCCCGAGTGAATAGGCACCTTCTAGGCAAGCGCGCTCAATCTGTATCTCACTTATCTGTATCTCACTTTTCATCAGGTGTGATACAGTCAAGCGCTAGCCTATACATTTAAAAAAAAAAAAATTGGCCGCCGTGGCCGAAGTTGGTCTGGAGGACTTTATCATTATTATTATTATTCACGTCGTATTACACAATACATCCCATCACGCAAGTCTCCATCAGGCCATAAGGGTAGGGCTGATGAGCGAAACGCTTCCGAAAACAATTCGGTCATTGTTAAAAATGAATTTAAAATAGTTTTATATGAAATATGCACATTAGAATAGAAATAGAATTTTATTATTACTGTCTAGGATTTCGAATTGTGCTATATTATATATATATTATATATACAAAATTATTCCAAATTAATACACTGGTTATAGTATTCCAATCGTAGAGGAGTAGAGACGAATACATAACTTTGACCTTGAAATGTCGCGATATCATTGGTGGACATCTCGAATAATCTATCTACATTATGGATTCGCAAAAAAATCGAATATCGGTGAAGTTGTTCTCGGAACTTTGTAAGTAAAACTCAAGTGAATATATGTATTTAAGTATGAAGTATTGTATTATGAATAGAGGTATATTAATCGAGAACTGTTCGTAGTGCGTAATACAGCAGAGCTGTTAGCGAATCGCGTGGAATATGTAAATGTAAGGATTGTTTATCTTTACTAGAAGCCGAGATGGCCCAGTGGTAAGAACGCGTGAATCTTAACCGTGGGTTCAAACCGGGGAAAGCACCACTGAATTTTCATGTGCTTAATTTGTAGTTATAATTCATTTCGCGGTTGACGGTGAAGGAAAACATCGTGATGAAACCTGCAAGTGTCTAATTTCACTGAAATTCTTGAAATGATTATTTATATAAGACACAACCAGATTAGCGAAATGTATTAACATAACTTATTTAATATTAATCACATAATTGAGAATGCTTGATTTTATATTGTTATCTATCAAGGTACTTCTTAATTTAGCTAGGTTATGCAGATGCATCAAAATTTCACTGAAATTCTGACACAAGTGTATTTAACCAACCCGCATTGGAGCAGCGTGCTTATAAGCTCCAAAACCTTTTCCTTTTTTCCTAAGGGAGAGGAGGCCTTAGCCCAGCAGTGGGACATTCACAGGCTGTCACTGTTATATTTACTCCGTCTTCGATTGGAATATTATAAACACGGTATGTTTATCTTCGCGATATACTTCGCCTTAATGATATAGAAGTTATTGTTTAACTTGAACGCTTTGTATATTAGTCAAATTTTGAAACCCAATTTTAACCGAGTCGAAATTTCTCACATACATTTTACAACGGTGACATTGCAGTTAATAGTAAGTTGGACCTCGTTGAGCAGATATCTTTCCAGCAACAGATACACAAATAAAAATTATAAAGATTGAAAATATAATATATATATTGTTTGTTTCCGTTTGAATTCAAGTAAGCCAGTGTAACTACAGGCACAAGAGACATTATTACCATGTTATTTCTCAAGGTCGGTGGCGCATTGGCGATGTGAGGGATGGTTAATATTTCTTTGTGTTTGTCTATGGGCGATGCTGACCACTTAACATCAGGTGGCCCATCTGCTCGTGTATTATAATGGGGGTAGGGCTTTGTGCAAATTCGTCTGGGTAGGTACCACCAACATATCAGATATTCTACCGCAAAACAGCAGTACTTGGTATTGTTGTGTTCCGGTTTGAAGGGTGAGTGAGCCAGTGTAGTTACAGACACATAACATCCTAGTTCCCAAGGTTGGTGGCGCATTGGTGATGTAAGCGATGGTTAACATTTCTTACAATGCCAATGTCTATGGGCGTTGGTGAACACTTACCATCAGGTGGCCCATATGCTCGTCCGTCTACCTATACCTATTACCGTTTCCATGGGGGTCGTAACGTTTTCTGCACAATACGGTCCAATTTATTTCATTTAAAGCACGGATCAAATGAAATCTATTTTTTTTTAATTAATAAATATAGCCTCGGACTATGAGTATTTATGTTGTGAATTATTACTATTATTTCGAATTATAACGAGCGACGAACCATCTGTTTTAAATTTCACTTAATCTTGTTATCCTTAAAGTTATCGAAAGATATTTTATTTGGTTATCGATGAAAATCTACGTATATTATACAAATGTATTTTTTATTATTTCATAATTATGGATAAAGCATGTCGCGTGGTGCATATGACAAGTACCACAGACTATGGAACAATGCCATAGACAATTATTGTTGTCTGTGAAGTTTTATTTTTCATATGTGGTAGCATTTTTTTTTTCTTATCTTATATATTTCTTAGTATTGAATGGTCTATTGTATTGTATTTTAATTTTCGATCTCGAACTGTGAAAATCCAAGTATATAAATTATGAGGTGTTTTTAAAAAAAGAATAAAGTGCTATATATATAAATATATAATTGAGAGATTGTTTTATTAAATAATTTTTGTCTAGTGATTCAAACAATTAAAAAAATTTGTGATTATAATTCATATCGTGCTTTACGGTGAAGGAAAACATCGTGAAGAAACCTGCATGTGTATAATTTCACTGAAATTCTGTCACATGTGTATTCCACCAACCCGCATTGGAGAAGCGTGGTGGAATAAGCTCCAAACCTTCTCCTCAAAAAGGGAGAGGAGGCCTTTAGCCCAGCAGTGGGACATTCACAGGCTGTTACGGAAATAAAATTCTTTAAACCGCAACCGAAATTTAATAAAATGTTACTCGTCTAAACGATACAGAGAAATATTTGATACATACGCTGTTAAAGCCAAGCACTCGTCGTCTAGAAGTCGGCCATCAGGCGTAACATTATGTATATGACGTTCTCTATGCGTTGCTCACTTGTCATCACCAGCTTTCAAGGTCAACATCGAAGTAAACTGATTAAATACTATTTCGAACAGTTACATTGAAATTCCATATGTTACCGAAGATATACACGCTATTTCATATACTGGTATAAAGTTGAGGGTACTTTTAGGGTTAAATTAGTACATTTTTTTGAGAAATGTTAACAGTCGTGATAACGATCGATGGCGACGCGGTAAAGCTTAAAGCGAAGAGCAATCCGTATCTTCTATATATTAATATATACGTGAAAAGATGAAATGGCATGTTTAAAGTTTATGTCGAGAAGAAATGTCGAAAGATAACTTTTTTGTGTATATTTGTGTTATAAATACGTTATGTTGAACAAAATAATACATACACACTGATTTTGGTTGTAAAACGTTTTTTGACACTTTTTTATTTTATTTCTTTCAACGTTTATGCATAGAAGAACAAAAAAATATTGAATATAATTTTTTTTTAACAATGAATTAAGGTTCTTTCGACCACGACAGGGACCTCTACTTAAAATGGAAATGAAAAACGAGAAATTCGAAGACTCAAGCGTGTATACATTAATGTTAATAATAATGGATCGGCTTATGTAAATTTTATGACGAAATATTAGATCAGCTTTTACCCCAACTGAACCGGCGAGTCACAAATTATTTTTCTTTTATAGGCCTCACCGGAGCCCGACAAATACGAAAACGGACTCTTAAGGAGGAATCCGGGGAGGGTGAGGTGTTGAATAAAGTAGTTTATCATGAGAAACAATTGAGGGAGATGCAGAAACAGTGGCACAATTTGAGCACACTCTTGAAATATTCGAACGTAACGCCGTTCAAGGATCGAAACGATGCCGGTTACATATGCGCGTACTGCTTTAAAACCTACCCCGACCCAAACGTTCTAAGGCACCACACACACTATGACCACGATAAAGAGAAACCGACATACAAGGCCGGCACAGGAATGAGTAGCTTCGTGGCCTATTTAGATATAGTCGACCTAAAATGTACGTTATGCGACCAGAATATGGATAGCATAAATGTCCTAACCGAACACCTAGTCAAGATACACGATAAGAAGTATTATCTTAATATTACCGATTATTTCCAACCCTACAAGCTGACCAGCGAACCGGTGATCGGCTGCTGTCTGTGCGACGAGATATTTCACAATATGAAGCTGCTCATGCAACACATGAATGTGCACTACAGGAATTTCATATGCACGATATGCGGCGCCGGCTTCGTGAACAGCTTCCGTCTGAATCGACACGAGACGACGCACGGTAAGAAGAAATCGAGCTTCACGTGCCGCCACTGCGGTCTCGTGTTCGCGGCCGAGTCGAAGAAGAAGGCGCACGTGAACACCGAGCACAAGGGCATCGCCGGCGACAGCGTCTGCCAAATATGTAAAGCGAGGTTCAAGAACTATTACCAGAAGACGAGGCACATGATACAAGTCCATAACGTGGAAGGGATAAAATGCGACGTCTGCGATAAGAAGTTCAATCTGAAATCGAACCTCGTTCTCCACATGAGGAGTGTGCACCTGAAGGAGCGCCCGTACGAGTGTTCCGTGTGCAGCATGGGCTTCTTCATCAAACGTCACATGCTCGGACATTATCTGGCGACGCACACGAACGAGAGGAAATTCAAGTGCGACGTCTGCGGCAAGGCGTACGCGACGCAGAACAGCAAACGGAAGCACATGAAGAAGAATCACGGCGTGACGAAGAACACATTGATACACGATGGCGAGAATAAGTGATTAGATTAATTGCGTATGCGTATTACGTTTTATTTATCTGTAATTAAAATATTGTGACGTAATGAGAGTTTTTTTTTATCCCCAACGTAAATAGTAGTTGTTCTCTCTGTGTATTTAACTTTTTCTGTTTGAAACCATTTTGAAGGTCATTTCGTTCTCGATAAAACGGTCTTACCAACTCTTATAGGTACGATCGATTTGAAATTGCACTCCCTCGATGTAACGAGGCTTGTTTGAAATATTACGAGATGGCCCAGTGGTAAGAACGCGTGAATCTTAACCGATGATCGTGGGTTCAAACCCGGGCAAGTACCACTGAATTTTCATGTGCTTCATTTGTGATTATAATTCATCTCGTGCGTTACGGTGAAGGAAAACATCGTGTGGAAACCTGCATGTGTCTAATTTCACTGAAATTCTGCCACATGTGTATTCCACTACCCGCATTGGAGCAGCGTGGTGGAATAAGCTCCAATCCTTCTCCTCAAAAAGGGGGAGGAGGCCTTTAGCCCAGCAGTGGGAAATTCACAGGCTGTTACGGTTACGGTTACTTATAATTTAATAAAGTTGAAGGAGCACTTAAGAAGTTTTTTTTTTTTTTAATTTAAGTTAAATTAATTAATTATATGATTATTTATATAGGAGACAAACAGATTAGCAAAATGTATTAACATAACATATTTAATATGTTTCACATAATTGAGAATGCTTGATTTTATATTGTTATCTATCAAGGTACTTCTTAATTTAGTTAGGTTATGTAGATGCATCAAAATCTTATGCGGAAGACAAATATTTATTTGATATTACAGTGTCTTATGTATAATGCTACGCGTTTATGAAGAATGGCGGAATATTGAACGTCGTATCAATCAGATATTCGATTATCTAAAGAAACGTAACTCATCATTCAGGTGACAATCGTGTCGTGTGTGCTATTGGAAACATTTGATTTTTTGCCAAAGTAATTTAGATCTTATTATCATTTGAATAAAGTTTATTATATTTTATTACTATCAAGAGTAATGTTTAGAAGCAAAAGAAACGATATTCGCTATCGCACTACATTATATGCAAAATTACTATAAATTCTGACGAGCCGGTTGGCGTGGTTGGTAGATTGGCTTTCACGCCAAAGGTTGTGGGTTCGATTCCCACCCCGGAAAGACATTTGTGTGTTTGACATGTCTGTTAGACCTGAGTCTGGGTGTAATTATTTATATAAGTATGTATTTACAAAAGAAAAGTGGTATATGTAGTACATCAGTTGTCTGATTTCCATAGTACAAGCTCTGCTTAGTTTGGGATCAGATGGCCGTGTGTGTATTATTATTATTATTCATTTTAAAACGTTAAAAATTTTATATTAAAAACGCTTATAGCTGTAAACTCAAGAGATAGAGAGAGAATAGATGGTACCATTCGTCAAAGTAAAACGTGTACTTTACGAGATATTTTAAAACAAATTTAATCATTCATACAAAACGACAGTACGAGTATTTCCTTACTGGCTACTAAAACCATATTATTTGCGAGGAATTAATCTTTGTATGGTATTAACATCACAACATTTCATAGAACAAAGTCCTCGGCTCCGTCTGTCTGATTGTCCGAGATGAACTCAAAATCTATCGAACTTATTCTCACATGTCTTCCACCAGTTAACGTAGTGATTCATGAGGGAGGCTTAGGTGTATAATTCATTATGTTTATGTGCGAATTGAAAGAAATACGACAATAATTCTTGAAGATAACGGAAAATGTCGACCGAAGTCGTTAAAAAGACGATTTAGAGTTATTGTTAGTGTATTACGATATAAATGTTTAATGTTAAACCTTTCTATCCGTGAGAAGCCGGGGCGGGTATTTTTTAAACGATTAAAAGCGATTGTATATTTTTATTAGATTAGTTATATATAACAAATTACAATGATATATTTCAGTTATGTATGAAAAGCATGAAAATAGTGATAGCAAGTGCTCAAGTTGAAGTTTTTAACTCGGTGCTTTTCTTTGTAGGTGTCGAGATTGAAACAAGCTTTGTCGAAATAACGATCAAACAGGAACCCGCGTCCGATACGGAGGAACGAGAGACAAAACTCGAAACGGTCGTTAAAATAGAAAACGTAACAGACGATAACGTATCGAAAAAGGTAACGAAAGACCCCAAAAAAGGCGCAGCCGACAAGAAATCAAAGAAAGATCAAATACTCGAAATGGAGAAGCATTTGAAGAATATCAGTACGATACTCTTACACACGAACGCTACCCCGATAAGATACCACGACGGTGCTAACTATGTGTGCGCTCTATGCCCGGAGACGTATCCACTTCCGTCGGAATTGAAAATGCACGTTCTGGAGGAACACGACGAAATTGACAAGTCCTCGTTCATGGAAGGGCACAGATTGACTTCGTACGTCGTCAAACTCGATATAACGAATCTGCGCTGCCTGATATGTCACAGCGAAATCGAAGGTTTCGACCCGATGCATCACCTTCGCACCGCACACGGTAAAGAATTGCACACCGATATACCGAATCATATATTACCGTTTAGGTTCGTCGGAAACGGCTTCGACTGCGTCCAATGTCCGAAGTCCTTCGAACACTTTAAACTTATACAGGAGCACATGAGCATACATTACGGTAACTATATATGCGCGACGTGTAACGCTCCCTTCGTTAATAAGAGAACGATGCAAAATCACGCGAACCGACATAAGAAAGGCGATTTCCCGTGCAGTCAGTGCGCAAAAATATTCGATACGAACAGGAAGAAGTTGAATCACGAGAAGTTCGTGCACGACGGCGATTATAAGAGAAAGAAGTGCCCGTATTGTCAGGAGAAGTTCACCAATTATGCGAAGAAGCGATCGCATATGGTACAGGAACACGGCGCTGAACCTCTCTCCGTGAAGTGTGAGATTTGCAAGAAAACGTTCAGCACGAGAGCCCGTTTAAGAGGTCACACCAGGCGGGATCACATGGAGTGCCAGCACGCTTGCACCGATTGTGAAATGAGGTTCTATACAAAGTTGGAACTTGTGAAGCACATGGTGAAGCACTCCCCGTTAAGGGAATACCAGTGCGACATATGCCAGAAGGCGTACGCGAGGAAGCATACGCTCCGGGAACATTTGAAGATACACGCAAATATAAGGAAATTCAAGTGCGAACTATGCGAATTCACGTTCGTGCAAAAGTGCAGTTGGAAATCTCATATGCGTAACAAACACAAGATAAAAGTCCCATAATTAGTTTTTCAAATATCGAATGATTTTAATTTATGATGATGGTCAGACGATTTTAGGAAAATGGCGGGTGCTCTATGGTTGCGACTAGCACAGGACCGGGAGAATTGGCGCGCCTGTTAGGAGGCCTATGTCCAGCAGTGGATTAATGTGCGCCGAATATGTTTAATTTATGATCTTTAACGTTTGAAAACTTTGAAATTTAGTCATTAAACGTGGTATTGTTTAGATATAGAATGTTTCGACGTAATCGCTTAGGGTTGCCACGTTTTCGTAATGCATGTCACGTTTTCGTAACGTATTTACGTGTGGCAGCCCTAATTTTCTACATTTAATATTTCTGATATATTTAATTCGAAGAACGTCAAGCAATAATTAGTAAATAGAAAAATAATAAATTTCTTTCATGGACGATTAATTATTATTACTAATTAATATTTAAAGCATGAGTGAATTATGAGAGGACTGTCTTTAGAAGGTAATACATGACGTCATTCCTTTGTATTCGTTTTGATGCTGTACGAATAATATTCAAGTTTAAATTATATGTTCTCACGGTGTTGTCATGTCACCATATTTATTTTAGCTAACGATAAGTTTGGCAAAAGTCAATCTGGCTTAGAAAAAATCACTATTGATTTTGTTTTGTACCAAAATGTATTAAGAAAGAAATTAAGTATGTATCGGATTTGCCTCGAAATCGAAGATTTGAAATCGCTTCGACTTTTTCAATACACTTCGTCTTCTTCTTCTTCGAGTGCCACTCCGACTAGCGAAGGTTGGCAGTCAGCTTTGAATATTCCTTCTTATTATTATACTTCAATTCCCGTCCATTCTCGGATGTTGCACAGCCAAGACTTTTTTCAGCGCCCAACAGCTCTCCTAGTCTCCTTCGTCTAGTCCCCCTCAAATGTATACGCAGTGACGTATTTCTCCAAAAAGGGGATGGTTGATAGCTCAGAGTGGTAGCTACTTTTTTTATTAGTTTTAGTTAGCTATCTGAAATGTTTGAATAATTTATTTACATCTCTTCAATGGCCGCATTTTTTTAAACTTTATCGTTTACCTTTATGCGTTTATAACAAAAATATTCGTCCAAGTTATTTGGGGGTATACTTATGTATGACATTTTCTCCTATGGCATTTTGTTTTTTTTTTTTAATTACATAGAACAACGGGAATTTATTTACGTTTAATAAATATAATATAATGTGATATTTTTTTTTATTGTTTTTTATTTCGATTATATATCATAACGACGGTATTTTAGTGTAAATATATTTTTAGGCGAGACCAAAAACGTCTTATAACGCTCTTGTAATCGTTTTCGAGATTCTAGAACAATCTATTGTATCAATTGAACTTTGCTGTAGAACTAATTAAGACACGCATTTCTTTTCATTCGTCTCACTTGTATTGTATCTTTTTTCTTTTTATTTACAGTATCTGATGATATCGCTTTTAAAAAAATGGTTTAAGCGCCAAGATAGTCACGAGAACTGATTTGTAAACATGTGAGCTTATGTGTCGATCTCATGTATTCACTGATGGTAGGGCTTTGTGCAAGCCCATCTGAGTAGGTACCACCCACTTATCAGATATTCTACCGCAAAGCGGCAGTACTTGGTGTTGTTGTGTCCCGGTTTGAAGGGCGAGCGAGCCAGTTTAATTACAGGCACAAGGGATATAACATCTTAGCTTCCAAGGTTGGTGGCGCATTGGCGATGTAAGCGATGGTTAACATTTCTTACAGTGCCAATGTCTATGGGCGTTGGTGACCACTTACCATCAGGTGGCCTATATGCTCGTCCGCCTACCTATAATCTATAAAAAAAAATTAAAACGATTACTTGTTGTCTTACGGTGACGTCATACAACGCTCCAAGTCTTAGCTCCGACCGTGTGACCGAGCACTTAGATGCTTACGCGTCAAAAATGTATCGGTTTTGAGAGTAATGAATCCGGACAAAATAAGTAGGTAGCTAGGTATCAACTCTATTCTCTTCTCTTTTTAATTCTTTAAAATTTTGTCCTCCAAACAACTAGACAATTACCGCCTTCGTATTATTTTTACTACCGACTAAGAACTCGAAGATCAGTTTAGAAATTAGTAAGTTAATAATTGTGTTCATAAATATGTATTTATATAAATTTTTTGTATTTTTTATATAATAAAGTCGATCCGTGTTGTACAGAAATTGTTTATTTATATAGATTTTAATTTTATATCGAATAATCCTTTAAATTTGTAGTTAATTATGATTTTAAAGAAATTCCCCATTTTGTCACTAGATGGCGCTGTTTTCATACAAATCGTTGACGTACAATCGTTTGACGTCAACGATATCGAATAGAATGAAAAAAAACTCGCGCTAAAAATTACTGAACGTCCAAATCAGTTCTGTTGATCCACTGTTAGTAATTAAACTAAATTGAATTGGCATGCGTCCGATATATCAAAACGAATTTAAATTCCGATTTCAAAAATCGAACCTCGTTGAACTAAACGTCAATGATCTATAGATCGATACCACTAAAAGATTTCGAATCGACAAATAAAATCGTGTATGGTATCCAAACGCAAACTGATTCTTGCTTAATATGAAATTCGCTTTCTCTCTTTCTAACCAATCGGAATAAAGCGGAATAAAAAAGATAGCGCGAATTTTGCGATTCGGATTTCGATTTGATGGTTCTGCTACGGAAATCTATTACACAATCATCGACCTTATAGTTAAATACTTAAAGACTATATTTGTCTGAGCGTAAGCGATTTGGTGAGGCTAGGCGTTACCGAAATCGGATAATAATCAGTTTCCGTTAAAAAACAAAAAACGCCCATGGCTAAAATTGAATTCTATTTATAACATTACCTAACAGTGTCAACGTCGCAAGAAATCGTTTTCTCTCATAAGTACATAATATCTTAAGTACATAGGCGTACATAGTTTGTGTTATATTTCCTTTTTCAGAAAAGACCGATACCTTAAATGTAAAATCTTATTTAAATACAATATATTGAACCAAACCCATAGAACCGTTACTTAGGTATTATAAAGATATTTGTGTATAAATGTATATAAAAGAATATCTTATTTAATATTGTGTTATATAAATAAGTCTACCTGTGTGTGTAATGTTTGTACAACACGGTCATATTGTGTAATAATTTTGCATTATTTATGTCTATGTACGTGTGATACGAAAAAAAAACTAGACAACATTTTGATCTCTAATGGTTGATAGATTGAATATGATATTGATTGAGACTTGCATGGTTCTGGAATTTACTATAGTTAAGGAAATAAGCAATAAAATCTCTTTATCGACATTAAGTTTTAAACTCATACGTGAAAATTTTTGAAAATCGATCTTGTTTAACTTCGTCTTCTACATGTTCACGTTGAATGTCTTAAATAAACGATTTCTTCGCATTTTGTTATTTCTCTTACCTAAATTTCGACGTTGTTAATGTTTGAGTAAGTTTACGTACCCCACTCGTCACAATATCTACCGCCAATCGGTAAAAATTAAATGGTGCGTGAGTTTGTGTAGTTACAGTCGCAAAGGACATATTTTTGTATGTTCCATGTATACGGGCTGAGGCCAATTTGCTAGTTTTTCTAGTTACGTGTTAGAAATGAAATTATTATAGTGTTTATTATACATATATATATATATATATATTTTAATTTTACACAATACTTTTCTTAGGTAAGATGGTCACCTCTACTAAAAAAAATAGTACGCAAAAATATGAGCTTGCTATGATTCAAAAAAATTATAATAATTATAGGGGAGGCTTTCGTCCAGCAGTGGACGGCAAAAGGCTGAAAAAAAATGTTTAAATAAATAAAATATAAAAATATCATATTTGACTTATGTCCGGTAACTAATAGAATTCATTTCTGACTTATGTTGGTCAGTCGGCTATTAAATGGTTGATTAAATAGACATTGTAACATCGCAGAATGGTTTTTAAATTTGTCTTCTTAGTCTACATAATGTTCGTTTTTGATTATACTATTCGTTAGTCGGGCAAATAAACGTTGATAATTAATATCGTAAAGTCGACGCCACATCAAATTTCCATTGTCCAAAACTGCAGGTCTTTCAGATACGTATGCTCTTAGCCTTCAATTAACAGTATAATCTGACCACAGAATATCCCGATAATTACGTTTTTAGTAAAGCGTATTATTGATATCTTAATGAGATATTTTAGGAATGTTAAACTAGATTAACGAAATGGATACATTTCGTTCAATTAAACCATGAACACAGTAAGAATTATAAAATTTAAACGTATTTTTTTTTTCAAATAAAACTGTTCGTTTATTACATTAAAAACTTTTTCTCTTGATCTTTTTTTTAATACATAACGAGTTTAGATTGTATGAAAATAAAAGTGAAATTTTCTTTGTAGGTAGACAGCCTGACGGTAAAGCAAAAACTAAAGGTGAAACGGTGAAGCGCGTTACGAAATTGACAAAGAGAATTGTCAAAATCGAAAAGGAATTAGAGATACCGAAAGGTCGACAGGGGAGCGTCGAATTGTCGAGGCATTTGATAAACGTCAGGGAGATACTGACGTGGTCGAACGCGACGCCGATCCGGAGCCACACGGATGTCGGTTATTTGTGCTGTTACTGTGACGACCACTACAAACAGCCGGCCGATTTGAAACAGCACACGTTAGACAAACACGAAGGCATAAGTAACTCGAGTTTCACGAAACGAAGGGATTTGAACGCGTTTTACGTGAAGATAGATATAACTGGACTTCGTTGTAGGTTGTGCGGTGACGATGTAGAAACTATCGACCAACTCATCGTCCATTTAAAGGACGTACACAAGAAGAGACTGTTTACTGATATCAAGAATCACTTGATCGCTTTCAAATTCGAAAGCGAGACCTTGAAATGTTTCGTCTGTTCAACGAAGTTCAACAGGTTCAAAGGTTTGCTCGAGCACATGAACGTGCATTGTAGGAATTTTATTTGTAACGTGTGCGATGCGGGCTTCGTGAACCGTAAACGGCTCTTCGTGCACCAGGAGAAGCACAAGACCGGTATATTCCAGTGCGAGGTGTGCGCGGAGGAGTTCTCGACGCTGCCGAAGAAGAAACTCCACATCAAGTCGATACACAAACCGGTCAAGTTTCGTAATAAGTGCGGTTATTGCAACGAGACGTTTAAAGACTATCACCAGAAATTGAAACATTTGACAGTCGTACACGAAGTTGAACAGAACGCGTACAAGTGCGACGCCTGCGATAGGATATACCGTAGTCGTAAGTCGTTCAGGGTACACATCCAGAGGGACCATTTGTTGCAGCGACCTCACCATTGTACGGAATGCGATAAGAACTTCTATTCGGGATCAGCTCTGAAATGCCACATGTTGAAACACACGGGCGTACGCGAATTCCAGTGTGACGTGTGTTTGAAATCGTACGGTCGTAAGTCGACCCTACGCGATCATATGCGGATACACTCGGATGACAGGCGGTTTAAGTGCGAGCACTGCGGACAGGCGTTCGTGCAAAAGTGCAGCTGGCGCGGACACATGCGTGCGAAGCACGGAGAAGATGTTTAGGATAATTGTATCGGTTTTATTAATTTCGTTACCAAATTTGCGATTTATTTCTATAATGTTGATTACTAGTTTCATAAGTTCTGAATGTACATTGATTCTAAGAAATAAAAAGCTAAAATTGATCCTAGTGTTTTCATCTAATTGCCACAAATATAACAAAAGTTTTAATACACGAACGTTGTAATTGTTCTCTTATTTATATAAACGGTTTAACGAATTGTGTTTTAAGAATTGTGATTTCGTTAATATGTGACGATAACCGAACCATCTTATGCTGGCCGGTTCCAATATCGTGGATTAGCAAGTTATGTTTAGTGACAAAAGTCGCTGTGAGCGATTACGTTACCATTTTTCGAGGTATATAACCTATGGGCGAGTCTTAGTATATTTATCTCCAATCAATTATAATTAAATACATGGAAAATATATCCTTATTTCTTATACAGTAGAGAGGCTTTTGGCCAGCGAGACAGACCAGGCTGATAATAAAAATATTTCTTTTAATTATCTTGTATGTTATGTCCTTTCTGGTTTAAAATCTGATATTATTATTACAGATACTTTATATATTTTAATCATAGACATTTTCCGATATTACCATTTTACATAAGGAAGTAGGATTTGAGAGAAATTTGCCAAACTATGCATTTTTTCATATAGTATAGGAAGGCGGATGAGCATATAGGCCACCTGATGGTAAGTGATCACCAAAGGCTCTTAGACATTGGCACGGTAAGAAATGTTAACAATCGCTTACATCGCCAATGCGCCACCAACCTTGGGACCTAAGATTTTATGTCGCTTGTGCCTGTAACTACACTGGCTCACTCACCTTTCAAACCGGAACACAACAATACCAAGTACTGTTGTTTTGCGGTAGAATATCTGATGAGTGGGTGGTACTTACCCAGATGAGCTTGCACAAAGCCCTACCACCATTAATTGCTAGCAATTAAGATTGGGTGTTTATTTAGTAAATTAGAAAGGTGGATAGGCAATTGTACCGCCTGATGGTATGTGGTCATCATTGTATATAGATATAAAAAATTAGAATATAAAGACCAAATAAAAATATTATAACAAAAAACTACTAATCTATAGCTATTTAAATAATAATATTATGTACTTAAACAGTCTTCGAAAACCGCTGCATATTCTGTTATGAGTTTTACGCAGATTGGCTTAGTAATTTTTTAGTATTAAAAAAAACATCCGTTCATTTAATTAGTATATAATCGGATTTTACAGTTGATATAATTATTATTAACTAACGTTAACTCATTAAGAAAAGAGATGGCTATGAGATGATAGAGATGGAAGATGGTTTGTAAAATAAATTAAAAATATCTATAAACGCATCATCGTGACGTACATATACGTTGTCAGGAGTACGAAAAAGGCAAAAAATATCTAACGGTTCCACTATTTAAATTTGGAATGATCTTTTTCTTTTTTTTTTACAAATTTATAAACAACCACACTTAACAATTTAATTTTTTTTTATTAATATGTATTCATAATGTTTATAAACATCTACTTAAATCCCTTCGTGCGGAGTATCCCTAGTACGGAGAAGAAATGCAGAAATAATTATATATAAAAATAATATATGAAATATATTATAGATATTCTGTTATATACATTATAATAAATAAAATAAACATTAATATATTTTTTTATTTATTTATTTAGGTTTACCAACAGTTGTTTACACTGAATATAACACATAATACATTTAAATATATATACACATCGAATAGCGTAAATAATTAAAGGTAAACAACCGTTTGTAATTATACATAAAAAGAAAAAAGTAGCGACAGCAAAAGCATTTAACACAAAATATAGATAATCTAATACTTAATTACAAAAATAGACACTAAGAAAAAAAATATGTTTAACAAAAATATGTATATCTAAAAGTGTCTTATAAAAGTAATTATTTTACTAATCAAAGTAGGATAAGTACAAGTTGATTTCAACTTAGTGATTGAATCATAATGTACATAGTTTACGATCAAAGACATTGTCTATCTGTTGTCAAACTGATGACGTCAATCGTTTTTTGACACTTCATTGGGTTTCCTTTTTTATCGCTATAAAGATTAAACATTATTCAAAGATTTATGCATCACGTCGGGGTCACCACTTTGGCGAGTAGACTATCTTGAGATACTGAGGCATATAATATTCAGAGACGGATCCAGGTATGAGCTAGCCAATACTCAAAGACCGAAGGAATAATATATTTATATTTACGACACGTCACAATTGTTCGAGTACCCTGTACTGGCTGATTGATTAATGTATTATAGTAATCTAATAATAAATTGTTATGATATCGTCATGCCAAATATGGAGTACAACTAAAAAGGCAATGTGCTGACGGCACAAAGTATTAAAAAATAAATATGAATTGTCAAATCTGATTTTTATTAGTAATTAAAAAATACGTTTGGTACCTTTAGTATGTATTATTTTTAGTATATATAAGTACTAGCTGACTCGTGCCCATTTCGTTGGGCGGTAAACATTTTTACTTGTAATGAAATTATGATTGTGGTTCGGTTAGTACTGAGTGCTATGATTTATTTGATGACAAAAGTCGCGTTGACCACGACATTCGACTACCACGAAAAAGTCTTATCATTTTTCGGGTTAATATATAGCCTATGACACTCACAATTGATGTGACTTGCTATTGGTAAAAGAATTCTCAAAATCGGTTCAGTAGATCCAGAGATTACCCCGTACAACCTCACATACTTTAC
Organism: Nymphalis urticae; assembly: GCA_905147175.2. Lineage (NCBI taxonomy): Eukaryota > Metazoa > Arthropoda > Insecta > Lepidoptera > Nymphalidae > Nymphalis > Nymphalis urticae. Next base: position 3,074,458 of record LR990009.1, read on the forward strand.
CTCTTTATAATATTAGATATAAGTCCCGCAGTACTTATATAAAAGTTAGGTCGAAAAATCGTGTAATTAAATTTATCAATTTTACTAACAATGTTCACAGTTCAAGGTGTTTCAAGTATTTCGTCTTCATTTTTTTCTACTAAAACACAAGAATCTTATATGACAATGGCTTTATTTTGAAATCAGATGATGACAATGTATTTTATATTTATATATCATATTATATAAAGTATGCCTAGAAGAATTATCGTTAATATAATTAAAAAAAGTTAATTTGTATTTTCAAGTATTAAGTATATTCAGGGTCGGATTTAAGGCTTTGAGGTCTAAAAATAATTGTTACCAGATAACAAATTAATATATAAAAAAAAAACAATGAGAAACTGTAATGTTTTGATGAAGTTTCGTTGAGTTTCTTTAGCCGAATCTTCTCTTGGCTCGGTGTTTCTTATCGGAACCGGTGGTTTCTTGTTTGATTATCAATTAGTAAGTGAAATGCTTCTTTGTTGTTCTTTGTCTATCTATAATAGTGTGGAGGCGAAAGAGATAGAAACAATTTGCCTCCCCCAAAAACCGCAACTGAGTATGTTTATGTGATTGCCACTCAACAGTGAACGTTTTCTTTGTAGGTGATGAGCAAATAATCATCGTATCTGGCGAAAAGGCTGAAGAGCTCCTCCACAAATTACAAGAGTCAAGAGTAAATAGAGCATCGCGTAGCCGTAATAAGAAAACAGCTAAAAACAGTAAACTAGACGATAAATGTATGCTAGAGGTTGAAAAACATCGGAGCAATATGACGGAAATATTGCTGAACTCGAACGCGACGCCGATACGTTTCCGTGGTGACATTGGCTACGCTTGTTGCTTTTGCTCTGAACAGTTTCCGGATCCGGCTGACTTAAAAATGCACACAATAGGAAATCATGATCCGAAGAGTATTAAAAAAGTCGTCCAAGAAATGCGAGTGTACACAGTTAAATTAGATATAACCGAATTGAAATGTACTCTCTGTCAAAACGATATATTATCTGTGGATAAATTAATAGACCACTTGATAAAGGTACACCAGCGTGTAATATACACAGATATAAAAAATCACATGGTACCGTTCAAGTTTCAAGGTGACGAGCTGAAGTGTGCGTTGTGTTCGACGAAATTCACTAAATTCAGAAATTTAACGGAACACATGAATACGCACTTCCGTAATTACGTCTGTGACGTGTGCGGCGCGGGTTTCGTGAACCGTGACATATTGAGGAGTCATTTGAGGATACACAAAACAGGTTTATTCGCGTGCGATTTCTGCTCGAAAACTTTCAACACAAGAGTCAAGAAACAGTCGCATGTCAACATTGTACACAGACGGCTTTATATGACGAGAAAATGCGGATATTGCAACGAGTTATTTGACGATTACCACAAGAAGAGCGATCATTTGGCCAAATATCACGGCGTCGCTCGGACCGTGTTGAAATGCGACTCCTGCGATCGAACCTTCACGAATCAGCAAGGTCTGCGACGGCACACGAGACGAGATCACTTGATGGAGAGGAACTTCGAATGTAAAATTTGCGGCATGAAGTTTTTCGGGAGTGAGAATTTGACCAAGCACATGGTGAAACATACGGGAGAGCGTGACTTTCATTGCGGCATATGCGGGAAATCTTTCGCGAGGAAATTCACTTTGACGCAACACATGCGAGTCCACACCAAGGAGCGAAGGACTCCAGCTCGGACGTCAGCTGAATATTTAATCATCGATGATAATATTGAATCGGACGCCGAAGAAAATATACTTTAAGTATTTTATAATATATATCAATTATGAAATTTTTAATATAAATATAATTAAGTTCGTGTTTCGAGTTTTTCTTATATATTCTATAATCGCCTTGGCCGCGTCTTAAATATAATAGATACTCTTTTATTGTGCAACACATACATTAAAAACAAATACATACGTACCGGAAGACAAACATTTTTTTTTAAATTCAATTTGTGTTGCGAAGATTTTTCATAAATTTGACAAACTTTTATTTTATCTTGATGCTCGTGGTCTAACCTACTTATATACTATGAAAAAAAACCAATTAATAATCCTTGAAATTAGTACAAAATTAAGTACACATACATACTAATACCAATAATCTTCCATTATTGAAGATTCAGTTCAATCTGCCTTCTCGCTATGTAACATGTTGTATTGATCGTTTTATGCAGATCAACGTTAAGAGTAACAATTACTCTTAGAGAAAATATTGATACCTAAGATGTTTTTGCAGGCAACTTCTATGGATTTTTTTGTAACTAATATTTTATGTATTAAATATAAGTATATGGTCGTACATGCAGTCCCTAAGCTCTAGATGCTGCCCATCGTAAAAATTCAGTAACACAAATTTTTCTTTTTAGGTAAATTCTCCGAAAGTCTAAATGAAGAAGACGTTGAAGATAATAAAAATAAATCAACGGAAGAAAATATGATTAAAATAGAAATATCAAGACAAAGTAAACTGAGAACTAAGCTTAAAGCAAAAAAGAAGATTAAGCTAAAACCAATCAAAGAATTATCCAAGCACCATCATAATATAAGAGAGGTACTCCAATGGTCGAACACAACTCCGATACACGGTAAAAGTGACCTGGGCTACTTGTGCTGTTACTGCTCGGAAAAATTCCCAGATCCAGCCGATTTGAAAAAACACACGTTGGATCAGCATAAAAACGACTCGAAACCAAAATTCTTACAGAAGAGAGATCTGAAAAAATATCACGTCAAAGTTGACATAACGGGCCTGCGGTGCGACATTTGTAAAACGAACATACAGAATATAGAAGATTTGATAGAACATTTGAGAGAAATACACGATCGGAAGATTTATACGGATGTCAAGAATCACATAGTTTCATTCAAGTTCGAGGGATCGAATACGACCGAATTGAAGTGCGTCGTCTGTTCGAACACCTACACGAAGTTTAAGATACTTTTCGAACACATGCATAAGCACTCGAGGAATTACGTGTGCGACGTATGCAGCGCGGGCTTCATCAATAACAGGGCGTTGTTGAATCACCAGAAACGTCACAACCTCGGCGAGTTCAAGTGTGAACACTGCGATAAAGTATTCGACAATGTACACAAGAGAAACTCGCACGTGACGACCGTCCACGTTCACGGCTATCTGCTGAACAAGTGCGGTTATTGCAATCAGAAGTTCGCGGGTTATCGAACGAAAGCTGAACACTTGAGGACGGCCCACGGTATAACGGAACGCGCCAAGTGCCAAGCGTGTGAAAAGAGTTTCTCTACAAAAGACTCGCTAAATAAACACATAAAACGCCACCATTTAATGGACTATCGGTACAGTTGCACCCTTTGTGACATGAAGTTCCACGCTAATAAGAGCTTGGAGGAGCATATGGTTAAACATACTAAGACTCGCAGTTTCCAGTGCAAGGTCTGTTTCAAGCGTTATGGGAGACAACAGACCTTGAAGGAGCATATGCGCATCCATGACAACGATAGGAGATTCAAGTGCGAGCACTGCGTGATGGCGTTCGTCCAAAAGTGCAGTTGGCGTCGTCATATGCAAGCCAAGCATGAAGATCAAATAGGAGGAATGTGTCAAAAGTTACAGCCAATAAATGTCCCATAGCCAGGCGAAGGCCTTCTATTGGGGAGACATGAAAGTATACATAAAGGTTTCCTCACGAAGCTCTTTCTTTACCACTTCGCGATCTTCGTTTAAGATTCTCATGTTTCTATCACGTGTTCATCTCGACTCATGTAACAATACCATCATAAATACGTGTGTTGTTTTAGGTAATTGTGAACTCAGTGTTGTGGAATAAAATATTATAAGCTGTTTAGTGTTAGTGAATTAAAACAATGAAATTGTTCTTATAAATGAATTATAATATATATTAAACAATAATGTTTATAACGTATAATTATTCTAGTTTTAGTAAAAATAAAGCTAATACAAGATTAGAAATTTGTATCTTAATGTTTAAACAAAAACTTTCTAAACGGTTTTGTGTGAAAAAACGCGTTTACTAAAGGTTATCAATGTAGGAACCATTCAAGAAATGTATTGGTATTACGATACAAGGCATTGACAACACTAATATTACAATAACAGCCTGTTAATGTCCCACTGCTGGGTTAAGGCCTCCTTCTTGAGGAAAAGGTTTTTGGAGCTTATTCCACCATGCTGCTCCAATGCGGGTTGGTAGAATACACATGTGGCAGAATTTCAGTGAAATTAGACACATGCAGGTTTCCTCACGATGTTTTCGTTCACCATCAAGCACGAGATGAATTTTAAACACAAATTAAGCACATGCAAATTCAATGGTGCATGCCCGAGTTTAAACCCACGATCATCGATTAAGACTCACGCGTTCTAACCACTAGACTGTGTCGGATTCAGACAGACAATAATATTAAGTTATTTTATTTATTTATTAGGTTTAATGACGATTTTTAAACAGGTTTTTTTAGATACATGAATTTTTCATATATGCACGAATTGAACAGTAAAATGATTTAAATTTATATCAAATTACAATCTTTTAACGTCTGTAACGTACCACCGACTCATCAGATATTCTCCCGCCAAATAGCAATCCTTATTATTGTTGTGTTCCGGTTTAAAAGATGAATGAGTCAATATAATTACAGGCAAAGAACATAACATCTTAGTTCCCAAGGTTGGTGGCGCATTGGCGATGTAAGCGATGGTTAACATTTCGTACAGTGCCAATGTCTAAGGGCGTTTGGTGACCACTTACCATCAGGTGGCCCATATGCTCGTCCGCCTTCCTATTCTATAAAAAAAAATGCAATTACAGGCAATGAACATAACACCTTAGTTTCCAAGGTTGGTGGCGCATTGGTGATGTACGGAATGGTTAATATTTTTCACGTCGCCAATATCTATTGGCCAGCCCGTCTATTTCAGAAAATAAAAACAACGAATGGAACCTTTAACAGTTTTAACCTTTACATAACAAATATCGTTGCAATAATGTACGTGTCGGAATTTGAAATGAACTTCGTTACAGAAAAGTAAATAGTTTTCAACATTATAAGATTGAACGTTGAGTTAAACATGTAGTTATCAGGTTTAAATATTTAAGGACTACGACTAAACCAATCGAATAGATATAACAAAACTTATATATACATATCGCATGAGGTACGCTAAAGGCTCTGCTATATTATGTACCTTTATATATTAAACAATATTCATACTTAACTACTTATATGCATTTTACTTACAAAGTTCCGATAACAATTTTACCGCCATTTTTTCGCGCCATAATAAATACCACAGATTATTCAAGATCTCGACCAATGATATCGCGTCAGTTCAAGGTCGAACTTTTTTATTTGTCTTTACTCCTGAGGCACAATATGTTAAATAACTTTTTTTAAAGGCATACCACGTGTTCATAGGATAATGTTTGATTAAATTTCACATAGTTTAATATTTTGGAAATATGTTGTAACGAATTTGAAAGCGTTGCTTAAATGTATTAAGATTTCAAAATTGAAATTACGATTCTTATTCAAGAAGTCTGCTTACGTAAGAATTGTCCTAAGCTCTTGGTGAAATACACTTATTTAAAAAAAAACAAAACAAGTTGCAATGATTACGCTTACTATCTAAGTGTAAATGGAATACAAACATTTGTACTAAATAATGATATACATTTAAAATTGGTTTACATTATTATATAATAAATAAAATCAGTTTGCGATTGTGCTTATTCTTTAAACTGCAAGTTATTTCGTCGTCTTTGTCTGATATCAAATTTAGTATGTGCCAGTAGTGATGCCGCAACGGATCACAGGTTGAAAAATTATCTAAACGTAATTTAAAGCAAAGGAGAACAAGTGAAGCAATGAATAATCGATGCTTTTCTTTATAGGTTTGCGAGGATCACAAAAGCAATTTTATTTAGAAGATACTTTAGACCCTAAAATTGAAAATAGCGAAGAAGGAAAGCTTAAATTAAAAAAAGGCGGTGAATTACAAAAGCACCGGTCCAATGTGAATGAAATACTAACGAACTCGAACGCTACACCGATTCGATGCCGCGGCGGCGTTGGTTACGCTTGCTGCTTTTGCACGAAACAATTCCCAGATCCCGCAGACCTGAAAAAGCATACGATAGAATCGCACGATGAAAAAGCAAAATTGAATTACTTGAAACGCAAGGACATGTATAAGTTCCACGTGAAATTAGATATAACAGAACTGAAATGTAATATGTGCTATGATAGTATTGAAACGTTGGAGAAATTAATCGATCATCTTAAAGATCTGCACGATATAAAAATGTTTACTGATATCAAAAATCAAGTGTTACCATTTAAATTCGATACAGAAAGACTTAGGTGTTTCATATGCCTGAATGTTTATCACAAGTTCAAGTCCTTATTGGAACACATGAATATACATTATAGGAATTATGTGTGCGAGGTCTGTAATGCTGGATTCGTGAGTCGCGCCATTCTAGCTCAGCACGAGGAGAGCCATAAACTTGGGACGTTCAAATGCGATCATTGTCCGAAAATATTCGAAACGTTAAGAAAGAAAAGGTCACACGAAAAGGGTATCCACACGCATTCAGATGCGCTGAACAAATGCGGATACTGTGATGAAAAGTTCAAGGATTATAGGAAGAAGGAAAAACATCTCGTCGATGTTCACGGTATCGGCGATCCTTTGAAATGTCAGTCTTGCGAGAAGACGTTCGCGAATCAAAAAGTACACACGGTCCATATAAAGAGACTCCACTTAATGGATAGGAGGCACAAGTGTAGCGAGTGCGATATGACATTCTTCTCCTCAGCTGAGTTGAAGAGTCATTTGGTAAAGCATACCGGGTTGCGGAAATTCGAATGTGAGGTGTGTCACAAGGCATACGGTAGGAAGAAAACGTTGCGCGAACATATGCGCATACATGCAGATGATAAACGTTTTAAATGCGAGCACTGTGGGCAGTCGTTCGTTCAGAAGTGCAGGTGGCGCGGGCACGTGCGTGCGAAACATGGGGAGCGGGTGTAGTTTTTGATCGTTCTGTTTATCTTATGTTATTTATTTTAAGGTTGATATTTGCACTTATTAATTATTAAAATAAATCTATTTTTATTTTATGCGGTTTTCATTGGGCTGTTGTAAATATTGTATTTTGTCTTTTAACAGTTTAGTGCACTAGAATTAGTCTGGCACTCTTATGGTTCTACCCTCTTTATGTAATCTGGTTTAAAAATTTAAAAAAAAACTTAGTAGTATGTAGGTAAGATCATCAGTACTAATTTTAGATTGTAATAACAGAATTAAATAAGATTAGATTTTAAAGATAAAAAGTGAATAATACGAAATTTTCTTTGTAGGTAAAAGAGTCGTCAAATCAGAGCCATCTGTCGTAAAGATCAAAATTAAAGAAGAGAAAAAAACGAATAAAATTAAAGTTGTCGCGATCAAAAAATTATCGGAATACCAAACGGATATACAAAAACACAGATCTAATATAAAAAAGATATTACAAAGTTCAAACGCGACCCCCATTCGTGGTCACACTGACAATGGTTACGGATGCAGTTTTTGTTCAACCCAATATCGGGATCCAGGGGAACTGAAAGAGCATAGCCTCGAGCACACATCCTGTCTAAATAACCAAAATATTCTAACATTAGTACCGCGAGATTTGAATCAACTTTGTATAAAATTAGACATTACGAACCTCACTTGCAAATTATGCGAGAACAACATCTATTCGATCGAGGACTTGATCGATCATTTGAAGAAAATTCACAAGGCACAAATCTTCACCGACATAACACATCAAATGTTGCCATTCAAATTCGATAACGAAAATCTTCAATGTTACATATGCAAGAATATATTCAATAAATTCAAAAAATTAATGGAACACATGAACGTGCATTATAGCAATTTCATGTGTGACGTCTGCGACGCTGGCTTCGTCAACAGGAGGAAGCTGTACTATCACAGGGTAGCACACAACACGGGCACGTTCTCGTGCAGCCAGTGCCCGAAGATATTCAGCACGTACAACAAGAAACGATGTCACGAAAGGCAATACCACGACAAAGCGATGCTGGTTAACAAATGCGGTCTCTGTAACGCGTTGTTCAAGAATAATCGTCAGAAAGACAAACATCTGGTTAAGGAACACGGCGTGTCTTCGTTCGCGAGAAAATGCCAAGCCTGCGACAAAGTTTTCGTGCACCAGAACGCACTAATGATTCATATGAAAAGGCACCACTTAGTGGAGCGACCCCATAAGTGTACGGAATGTGGGAAAGGATTTTTTTCCACTACGGAGCTAAGAGCTCACATGGTGAAACACACTGGGCAACGAGAGTACAAGTGTGATGTTTGCTTGAAATCGTATGCAAGGAAATGGACGCTGCACGAACATATGCGTATACACATGGATGATAGGCGGTTTAAGTGCGAGCACTGCGGACAGGCGTTCGTGCAAAAGTGCAGCTGGCGCGGACACATGCGTGCGAAGCACGGGGAACAAGTATGAACGGTCCGACCGTTTATAATACTGTATATAAAAAATAATTGGTTAAACTCCATTGTTTTATAAACTATTGTTAAAAATCTTAATAAATTATATACAAAAATATTAATTTTTAAGTTTATTTTCAAGGTTTTTTACGGAACTACGCATCACACTTGATTTATAATCATTATTTTATAAAGGCTACGTATTCGTTATAGTAAATTATTTAGATTTTTAATTATATGTATTGTCTAAATCGGCATTTAAATTTCGATTGTTTTCATAGCCGTGAAAGATCTAAATTTTAAATAAAACATTAAAAAAACAAACAAATTTTACACATTACAATTATATCCAAAATAAAAAATATATCTAAAAGTTAGTATTCGACTAATACTGATGAAACTGGCATTTTCCATTTAAAGGTTTGTAACGTATGCAGCGCAACGTATAACAAAATATTCTTCTTTTAATTAAAATATTAATATAAGCGACGTTTCACGAGGACATCGACATACAATAATTTATGATTTTCTTTGTAGGTGTACTCCGTAAAACCAACAAAAGAGAGAGAAAGATAGAAGATTCGTTAGAGCAAATAAATAGTGCTCCGCCTAAAGTAAGACAAGGAGAGCAATTGGAAAAACATCGCACAAATGTCAGAGAAATTATACTTTGGACGAATGCGACGCCGATTCGCTGTAGAGGCGGCATTGGTTACGCGTGTTGTTTCTGCGCGAACCAGTTCCCAGACCCCGCAGATTTGAAAACCCATACGATACGAGACCATAACGATGAAACCAAGTCGATATTCATGAAAGGGAGGGACATGTACGGATATCTAGTGAAACTCGACATCACATCACTACAGTGCAAACTGTGTTCAACGAAAATAGATACACTCGAACAAATAATGGATCATTTAAAGGAAGCACACGATAAAAATATAAGCACCGATATAGCGAATCACATATTACCATTTAAATTTGACAGCGAAAATCTCCGATGTTTCATGTGTCACAATGTCTTCAACAAATTCAAGGCGTTACAAGAGCATATGCATACCCATTACAGGAACTATATCTGCAAGGTTTGTGACGCAGGATTCGTGAACCGCCATCTTTTATTATGTCACAACGAAGGCCACAAAACTGGGACGTTTGCTTGTGACCAATGCGATCAAGTGTTCGATACGATACGGAAGAGAAAACTTCACGAACGAAAAGTCCACAACGGTCTTAATATGCCCCATAAATGCGGATACTGTAATGAAAGGTTCAAAGAGAACTGTCACAAGAATGAGCATCTAGCTAAAGTCCATGGTGTGGTGGGACCTTTGATCAAATGCCAGGCCTGTGACAGAACATTTGCCAGTCAGCAGACTTGGTTACTCCATATGAAAAAGTATCATTTGATGGAGAGGCAGCACAAGTGTACGAGGTGTGAAAAGGAGTTCTTCTCGAAGAGGGAGCTCACAGATCATATGGTTAAACATACTGGGACGAGGGAGTACAGGTGTGAATTGTGTTTTAAATCCTATGGGAGATTGAAAACCCTGAAGGAGCATATCCGTCGATTGCACCCAGAAGACAGGGATTTCAAGTGTCTTCACTGTGGACAATCGTTTGACAAGAGTTTCGCGCTGAAGTGTCATATCAGCGCCAAACATGGAGACATAATCTCATAATTATACAAAAATACATCATATTTTAAATATATAATTGATTTATATATATATAAGCTAAGAAATATATTGTAATTAAATTAGATAAAATGAAGTGAATATTGTATGTACTATTAATTATACAAATAAATTTTATATTTATTATAAAAAATTAATCGACTTTAAGTTATCCAGTTATTAGAATTGTTAAAATGGTTTGTCCAATGATAATTATTTATCATTAACGGAAATACATAACAACCATAGAGATGTTTGTTTTTAAGATTTCGAAAGTGAAAATTTATGCTCTTTATAATACAGTGAACTATTTATGTTAAACTTTAAAAGCACGTAAAGCCGTTGGTACTGCGACCTGAACTCATTCCGGTCGTGTCGGATTGCCGTCCCATCGGATGGTGAGAGTTAGGGAATTGAGAGTGCACTTGTGTTTGCGCACGCACTTGTGCACTATAATATCTCCTACGCAGTTGGCTAATCTCTCTCGGTCTGGAGGACATTATTACTATTACATGTTCACTGTAGTAATGTTCACAAACGATCAGCTAAATGTTTTTTTATGTATCACATAAATAAAAAAGTATTTATATATTAACAAAAATGAACAATAAATAGAGAAGTAGCTGTGTGTCATTGCTTGAGTGTGTGTTTGGCTGTGTGCGTGATTAACCAAGTACAATTAAAATATGATGTTATGTGTTTATATAACATCATTGTATATAACAACTAAACTACATACTACTTCGAATAATATCGTACCTTTTCCAAACGGCTTTCAAATTGCAGTCTAATTTCGTACATTCGTTATATACTCTTTATATGGTTACATATAGTGAATATTTCATGGTTATGGTCCTTTATAACCATATAGTAAATATTTCATGGTAATTCTATGGTCAGGTAGCGAGAGGGACGACGACGGGGCGTGAGCAAAGATGAAGTCAAAAATCTTTATTCAATATTGAAGCGTTACATTTAATTATTAATTGTCAAAAATCTAACACTGGTTTGGAAAACACCTAACTTGAGAGGAACCGGCAAAAGAAACACAGTATTTTTTTCTTTATAAATTATACATATTATAATAATAATAATTTATAATTCATCTCGTGCTTTACGGTGAAGGAAAACATCGTGAGGAAACCTGCATGTGTCTAATTTCACTGAAATTCTGCCACATGTGTATTCCACCAACCCGCATTGGAGCAGCGTGGTGTAATAAGCTCCAAACCTTCTCCTCAAATGGGAGAGGAGGCCTTTAGCCCAGCAGTGGGATATTCACAGGCTGTTACGGTTACGGATTATAATAATAGTATAGCTATATTTTTTTTCATTCAATAGTAACTTTGTTTTTGGTTCAAATATAAAAGGCGGTCGTTTCATTCCTAGCGTTATTGTAAAATGTTATTGGTTTCGTAATATTAGCAAACAAACTTTTCTCAACGATTCATATAAATTTCACAATTGAATATTTTCTGTAATGTACTAGTTGTACTAGTAAATATAGAAGGCCATTATGCTTAACACCTTCTGTGTTACAACTAATATGAATACATATATACCCTATTCCATTGAAATTTGAAAGCGCCATTCTTTCGCGAATCCATAGCGTATTAATCATAGATTATTCAAGATCTCGACCAATGATAACGCGTCAATTGATATCGGTGACCAATGACATCGCGTCAATTGATATTGGTGACCAATGACATCGCGTGAATTGATATCGGTGTCAATGTTGATTTTTTGGGTTTACTTTACTCCTCTCGTGGTTGGAATAGGCTATAAAGAATAACACGTTATCGTAACGCTAGTGTCGCGTTGCCGCCCCGCTCCATCCGCTGCCTGACCAAGGCTTATCTCATCGTTCATACTTAAATATTTTCTCTATATGTAATGAGCTAACTGTCAAATTACAATATTTACTTAGAATTGGTTCCCCAATACAGTCTATGTACAACAGCTTAAGTGACGTATGTTAAATGATTCGTTATAAAATGAACTTTCCTACGCAAACATGCCAAAAAGTTATTAAAAAATGATACTATTTCTTTAAATATTTCTTCATAAGATTTATTAGAATTATTGTCATTTTTATTATAATTTTACGAAAAATACGGTCGCAATAATTATACGTTAAAACGATTTTTACACTTACCTTTGGATTATCAGTTTCATTAAACAAGTTTATTGTGTAAAAGTGAACTGATTTGGTATTTTTTTTAATACTCTTATAAATAATCTTGTATTATACCGCAAAACAGCAGTACTTGATATTATTGTGTTCCGGTTTGAAGGGTGAGTGAGCAAGTGTAATTATAGGCTCAAGCGACATAAAATCTTAGTTCCCAAAGTTGGTGGCCCATTGGCTATGTAAGCGATGGTTGACATTTCTTACAATGCCAATGTCTAAGGGTGTTGGTGACCACTTACCATCAGGTGGCCCATATGCTCGTCCGCCTTCCTATTCTATAAAAAAAATATGTCCCACTGATGGGTTAAGATTGAGAAGAGAGAGAAATTTCAGTTCGGGTGTGTAGATAATTTGTTTTATATTATAAATAAATTAACGGAAATTGTTCTAAGCGATCATCACAATATAAACACGGATATGCTTAATAGTGTATGAATTAGTTTAATAAAAATCTTCTCTCTCTTTATAGGTATCCGAACGATTAAAATTGAAAGGCGAATAGCGACACCTCGCGTGGAGTTGAAAATAGTTCGAAGCCGTAAAGAGCCCCACCTGTCCGAATCGAAGAAAAATCAACATAATCTTAAATTGATCTTGTTGAATTCGAACGCCAATCCCATTAGGAATAAAGACAGCCTCGGCTACGGCTGCGCGTTCTGTCACGAACAGTTCCCGGAACCGACTAACTTAAAAAAACATTTCCTAGATGAACATAACAGTGATAGATTAATTAAATTTATGTCCAGTAAATTATTTGATCACGTCGTTAAATTAGATATAACATATTTAAATTGCGCGCTATGTAACAAGGACATATTAAAGCTAGAAGACCTGATGGTACATTTGAAGACTGAGCACGGGAAAGATATTCACACGGATATAAAAAGTTCCATAGTCCCATTCAGATTCGATACACCAGAACTTCGGTGTGCCGTCTGCTCAGCGGAATATTTGAATTTCAAACTTCTACAGGAGCATATGAACTCGCATTTCGGTAATCATATATGCCCGGTTTGCGGTGGCGGTTTCATGACGGAACGACTGCTCGGGACTCACGTCAGGAGGCACAAAACTGGCGAATTTAAATGTGACGATTGCGAAAAGGTATTCGGAAATAAGGAGAAGTTAAAGGAACACCAAAAAAGGACTCATCTCGGTTTGGGTAAACGGAACAAGTGCTTGGTATGTAACGAGAGGTTCCTGGACTATTGGAAGAAAATAGACCATATGGTTAAAGTTCACGGAGCTCCGCCCGTCGTACTGAATTGCCATGCGTGTGATCGAACATTTCGAAACCAGCGGGCGCTGGCGAGACATACGAAGAAGGATCACCTATTGGAAAGGAAACACAAATGCGAGGAATGTGAAATGAGATTTTTCAGTAAGAGCAGCTTGCAGAGGCATATGGCGAAGCACACGGGTGTACGTGAATTCCGATGCGACATATGTTTAAAGGCGTATGGGCGAAAGAATACTCTGAGGGAACACATGTGGATACATGCGGACAACCGAAGGTTCGCTTGTGCGCACTGTGGACAAGCATTCGTCCAGAAGTGCAGCTGGAGAAGTCACATGCGTTCCAAACACGGGGAGGAAGTTTAATTTGTTACATAGATTATTATTTGTTGCGATTTGAAATAAAACACGTTATTATATTTTTTAGTGTTTTAATACTTCAATGCTTAGATGATGGCTGTCCTTATCGAGTAACTTAGGTGTAAATTTAGACGTGACTGGTATTTTACGGTGAAAATATTTATAAAAATACTACCTGACCCCAAATAATATAATAAGTTATTCACATTTCGTACGGCTTTTAAAATAAGTTAGGACTAGCCCCAAAAAAACAAATATGATTTGATGTAACAGATACATAGGAGTTAGGGTTAGGAGTTATAAATAAATCAAGAATTAAATTATCCCTAACAATACAAGCGTTTGTCTTCGGTTTTTTTTTGTGTAGATCCATCACGACTGATGTAAGAAAATTAAATTTAAATTGCTTTCGTTTATATACTTAATAACATTTCATATATTTTAAGACACAATCCTTGTACATACCAAGATTCTTGTTAAGCTGTTAATACTTATGAATATAAATAAAATATTGGTTTCTAACGTTCCGTGTCTGATCTATTCCTTTTATAAATAAATAACTACGTGTTCATATTTCTTACGCCTACTATATTCAAGAAGTTGGTTATGATTATCATCAAGTGGTTCGCAATAGATTATGTAGACTATTGTTTTTATATAAAAACCGGGCTTAACAGTTCCAAGGTTTATATCATTTACGTTCAAGAGAATACTGATTGTACAATTATTTAATTAATTGAAATAATAATGAAAGAGAAGGAAAAAAAATTAAAGGTAAATCACGCGAAATTTTCCATTTAATCATAGACAAGGTACTAAAACAACGGACAAACTATTTTTTGTTTTTGGTAACGCTCCTACGATCGAGAACTGTCATATTTGTTTTTTGATTAAATTTCATACCATTTGGTGCGCCCATTATATTTATTTAACCCTTTCTCAATACCGCAACAGCCTATGAATGTCCCACAGCTGGACTAAAGGCCTCCTCTCCCTTTTTTGAGGAGAAGGTTTGGAGCTTATTCCGCCACGCTGCTCCAATGCGGATTGGTGGAATACACATGTGGCAGAATTTCAGTGAAGTTAGACTGCACGACATGAATTATAATCACAAATTAAGCATATGAAAATTCAGTGGTGCTTGCCCGGGTTTGAACCCACGATCATCGGTTAAGATTCACGCGTTCTTACCACTGGGCCATCTCGGCTTATCAATAATTAATTCATAAATTGTGAATTAAAGTAACACAAGCACATGAAATAAATGATTTATTATATACAAACATACATAGATTAAAAAATCACTTAATTTTGATTGCAACATTTATATTTTTCTTTTTATCTGTAGGTACTCGGCGTAAAACAACGATTCACGAGAAAACGGTAAGAAAGAGGAAAGGTATTATAAAATTAATTTCGAAAGCCACCCCTACACTTAGGGTTGTTATAAAAAAGAAATTAGAAGTGGACAAGCATCTAGAAAGCCTTCGTGAAATTTTACTCAACTCGAACGCAACGCCAATACGGTGCAAAGGCGGCATCGGATACGCATGCTGTTTCTGTACCGAGCAATTCCCAGAGCCGGCCGACTTGAAAACACATACAATAGAAAAACACGACGAAAGAACGAAATCCGGTTTCATGAAAGGCATCACTCTAGACGATTTCATCGTTAAACTAGATATAACTAATTTAAAATGCAAGCTTTGCGATACGAAAATCGATAATGTTTCCGATTTTCTCGATCATTTGAAAACAAAACACGATAAACGGGCAACCGTAAACTCTCACATAATACCCTTCAAATTTGACAGCGATGTATTACGATGTTCAATGTGCTTGAAACAATTCAATAATTTCAAAGTTTTAATGGAACACATGAATATACATTTCGGTAATCATGTCTGTGAAGTTTGCGGCGCGGGGTTTGTTAATAAACGGACTCTGAGGACGCACGGCTACAGGCATAAAACTGGTAGCTTCTCTTGTAGTACTTGTTCGAAAATATTTGACACAAAGGTAAAAAGGCGGGAACACGAACGAGCGGTTCATATACACATGCACAGACGAAACAAATGCGGCTATTGCGGTGAAAGATTCACAGATTATACAAAGAAGAATGAACACGAAGTAAAAGTCCACGGAGCCAAGCCGGTTACCTTAAGTTGCAATGCTTGTGAAAAAATTTTTGACAACCAAAGGTCGTTGACCGTTCATTCAAAGAATTACCATTTGATGGAGAGAAGAAATAAATAATTTTAATTTTAAAGTGTTTTTCTTTATATAAGAATATATATTATATTTTGTTTTTTAATATTTGATATTGATTTTAACCTCAATGTTTTATAGTTAAAAGCCTTTGATTTGAAATTCATCCACACTTCTTGATGTAAAGTTGTGAAAATATAATTTTAATGGTATTTTTAAGAAACAATAAAAATTCAAGAGGATATTGACTTGATTCAAAATAATTACAGTAATTTTAAAAATAAACCAGTACAAATAATTTCGAAATTATTCTTTTTTTATAAGCATCTGATTTTTGAGTATCCTACTGATAAATAACTACAAGAATTAAGTAAAAACATAAAACCGACAATTTATTTATGTATATAAAGTATTGCCTTTTTCTGACAGCTCAAATTGTTTTAAACAATTTATAAGATGCAGCAGTAGCAGCCCTGAGAATGACCCACTGCTGGGCTAAGGCTGCCTCTCCTTTTTGAGAAGAAGGTTTGGAGCTTATTCTACCACGCTCATCCACGGATGGAATGCACATGTGGCAGAATTTCAGTGATATTAGTCACATGTAGGTTTCGTCACGATGTTTTCCTTTACCGTCAAGCACGAGATGAATTACAAATACAAATTATGCACATTAAAATTAAGTGTAACCACTGGGCCATCTCGGCAATTTAAAAGATTAAATCAAGATTTTTTAAATACTATAACATTTGAATCTGAACAAATTGACCATTTCCAAGAAGACAGTACGGCCAATATTTTTTTCATGTCGTAGGTCTCTAATGATAAAGGAAGACAAAGATAGCACTATCGCTTTGTCTCTACACTCCCCGCCTGTGTTTACGTCAGAGCTGGAAAGGATATGCACATTTACATTGTATGTAAAGAGCTTGTATTGTTTTTTTGGTTATAAAAAATGTGTGTGTACGAAAGCTGTGCAGCAAAAAATACGCTGTGTCCAGCAACGAGTTGTATGACGTCATGAGTATTGAAAAGTGAATTAAAGCTAGGTATAACGTGTAAACCTTATAGTTGTTTATAAAAACATTATGGGCGGCGAAGGAATCGTTCGTCATCGTTTAGAAACCTGCATGCGTGAAAATAACGGATTAAATTCTGAGCAAATCAAATTTGTATCTGTTTATAAGTCATTTCGTGCTCATAATATGGTGAAGTAAAATATCGCGAATGATCCTGCAGTTGTAATGTAGTCACGTACATAATTATATCCTAAACGCAGAGGAGCATGGTGGATTAAGCTCTAATAAATAGTACTACAATGTCGTATTTATCCGTCCAAATCTAGCCAGCAATAATAATTTTTTTATATTTTAGTAACCATTCGAAATATAATAATGTAGCCCGAAAAAAAAACAAATATACCTATAAAAACTTTATTCATTTATCGCAAAAGCAATTTCGAAATTCGAATAAATTATCCAATAACAAAACAACAATAAAATTTTATTTTATAAATGTTAATTATATAGATAACCAATCTATATGCTCTAAAAATCCCTTACAATTAGCGAATAAAGCAAAACGAAAGACGGAAAAGATTTTTTTTTTAAATATACTCGTACAAATAAAAACACAATTATTAAAAATGTTGCCATACATGATGTACATTTAAAAAAAAAAGTTTGAGCAACACGGAGTTCAATTCGCCTTATATATATATATATATATATATATATATATATATATATATATATATATATATATATATATATATATATATATATATATATATATATAAAAGAATAACTGACTGACACCATTGGTCGAGATCCTGAATAATCTATGGTTTGGCATTCAATATGGATTCGTAAAAAAAAAAAAATGAATAGCGAAGTTGCTATTGCAAGTAATATTAAAGTATATATACATAGTTAAATGTTATAATGTTATGTTATAAATAAACATATAATCGTTAATGAGCTTTGTTTATATTCAGTCCTTTGATTGAAATAAGCTATACCAATCATGGTATCATGTAATATTTTAAGGACTTATATTAAAATTGCACAAATTATTGCTACTCGTTATAATTATAACTATCTAAATAACAATTAATTTATATAAATTAATAATTAATGAGATCACGTTAGGCGTTTATAGAATGAACTTTAATATTCAAATCATTTGTATTCTGTTGACAGATAATAAATAACTTAAAACGAGAGATTTTCCGAGTTAATTCCGCGTGTTAAACTATATAGCACCTCTGTATAGGAACAAATGCGAGGAATGTGAAATGAGATTTTTCAGTAAGAGCAGCTTGCAGAGGCATATGGCGAAGCACACGGGTGTACGTGAATTCCGATGCGACATATGTTTAAAGGCGTATGGGCGAAAGAATACGCTGAGGGAACACATGTGGATACATGCGGACAACCGAAGGTTCGCTTGTGCGCACTGTGGACAAGCATTCGTCCAGAAGTGCAGCTGGAGAAGCCACATGCGTTCCAAACACGGGGAGGAAGTTTAATTTGTTACATAGATTATTATTTGTTGCGATGGGAAATAAAACACGTTATTATATTTTTTAGTGTTTTAATACTTCAATGCTTAGATGATGGCTGTCCTTATCGAGTAACCTAGGTGTAAGTTTAGACGTGACTGGTATTTTACGGTTAAAATACATCTTATAAAAATACTACCTCACCCCAAATAATATTATAAGTTATTCACATTTCGTACGGCTTTTGAAATAAGTTAGCAAATATGATTTGATGTAACAGATACATAGGAATTAGTGTTAGGAGTTATAAATAAATCAAGATTTAAATTACCCCTAACAATACAAGCGTTTGTCTTCGGTTTTTTTTTTTTACTTTTAATATACATAATACTTATGAAATACAACAAGAGCTGACGATCATTTTATATACCTTACAATGTTGCCAGTAAGTGTCACGATTACTATTTTTACTTTTTTCCAATTAGTCATTGACATTTTGTTTGATAAGAATATTTGTTGTAGGTGATCTACTGGACGAGAAGAGAACAGTAATCAAACTAACATCACGCCATCCAAAGGAAGCGATCAACGTGCGTAGAGGAAAGATGATAAGAATAACGTTACAGAAAGATTTGAAAATGAAAGAAACGTTATCTCTAATCACCGAAGCTGAGAAACATCAGAACAATATAAAAGAAATTTTGTTGAACTCGAACGCGACACCGATCCGGTGTCGTGGAGGTATCGGATACGCTTGTTGCTTTTGCACTGAACAATACCCAGATCCAGCTGATTTAAAGCGACACACAATAGACGAGCACAGTGCCACAGATAAAGCGAACTTCATGAAGGGTAAAGACATGCATAGCTATTTCGTCAAACTCGACATAACAGATTTAAGCTGCAAACTTTGTGACCAAGCCATTGACAACATAAGTGGATTAGTCAAACATCTTCAGACGAATCACGATAAGGTTTTATATACTGACATAAAGGATCACATATTACCTTTTAAATTTGCAACCGAAACGCTATGTTGTTTTATCTGTTGCAATTTCTTCAACACATTCAAGGCTTTGCAAGAACACATGAACGTGCACTATAGGAATTATCTCTGTGCTGTGTGTGGCGCGGGGTTCGTTAATAAGAATATTTTATTGAGGCACGGCGATGCTCACAAAATTGGTACGTTTAATTGCGATGAATGTTGCAGAACATTCGATACAGCTCGAAAGAAGCTCCTGCATGACAGATCGTATCATTCGGGGATGAAGTTGCCCCACAAATGTGGTTATTGCTTGGAAAGATTCAAGGAAGTGTGGAAGAAATACGAGCACCTATCCAAGGTGCATGGGATAAAGAGTCCAGGGATCAAGTGCCAGGTTTGCGACAAGAGCTTCGAGACAAAGAATGCTTGGAGGTTGCACACGACGAGGGTGCATTTGTTGCAAAGACCGCACAAATGCAGCGACTGTGATATGGAGTTCTACGCGAAGAGGGAACTTGAGAGTCATATGGTGAAGCATACGGGTACTAGGGAGTTTAAATGTGACATTTGTTTCAAATCATACGGAAGACAGAAGACGCTGAAACAACATATAAAACGAGTGCATTCCTAGTGATATTAGTATCGTTAGTCACACGGTGTATTGATCTAGTGTTTTCATTGCAAAAAGTTCCTGATTGTATTTTTTTATGATTTAGATTTGATAAAATTTGCAACTGAGTGAGATTATCATTTTTAGGTCTGTCTGTAGTGATAATATATAAACCAAAAACAAGGCAGCTCTTTAGAAAATCGTCGACAACATTCCACTGACCAAAGTTATGAAATGTTATATAGTGTTAAAAATAAAGGTTCCAAAATGTTCAATCGCTGTTGAGTGTATTTATGGTCATAAGAAAATAGTCTAAATGTCCCACTGCTGGGCTAACGCTGTCACATCTTTAAATGAACTGGAGTTTATTCCACAACGCTGCTATAATACATGATGATTCCGACTCATGTGGGTTTCCTTACGATATTTCTTTTCACCGCCGAGCACGTAATGAATTATAAACGAAAATTAAGTGGGATATATCACGACTGATGTAAGAAAATTAAATTTAAATGGCTTTCGTTTATATACTTAATAACATTTCATATATTTTAAGACAGAATCCTTTGTACATACCAAGATACTTGTTAAGCTGTTAATACTTAGGAATATAAATAAAATATTGGTTTTTAACGTTCCATGTCTCATCTATTCCTTTTAATAATAAATTACTACGCGTCATATTTCTTACGCTTCGTACTATATACAAGAAGTCGATTATGATTATCATCAAGTGGTTCGCAATGGATTATATGGACTATTGTTTTCACTTACTTTCAAGAGAATTCTGATTGTACGATTATTTAATTAATTAAATAAGAATGAAAGTTAAGGTAAAAAGATTTAAAGGTAAATCTATAATAATATAAATAAATTACCGGAACTCGTTCTAAGCGATCATCACAATATAAACACGGATATGCTTAATAGTGTATGAATTAGTTTAATAAAAATCTTCTCTCTCTTTATAGGTATCCGAACGATTAAAATTGAAAGGCGAATAGCGACACCTCGCGTGGAGTTGAAGATAGTTCGAAGCCGTAAAGAGCCCCACCTGTCCGAATCGAAGAAAAATCAACATAATCTTAAATTGATCTTGTTGAATTCGAACGCCAATCCCATTAGGAATAAAGACAGCCTCGGCTACGGCTGTGCGTTCTGTCACGAACAGTTCCCGGAACCGACTAACTTAAAAAAACATTTCCTAGATGAACATAACAGTGATAGATTAATTAAATTTATGTCCAGTAAATTATTTGATCACGTCGTTAAATTAGATATAACATATTTAAATTGCGCGCTATGTAACAAGGACATATTGAAGCTAGAAGACCTGATGGTACATTTGAAGACTGAGCACGGGAAAGATATTCACACGGATATAAAGAGTTCCATAGTTCCATTCAGATTCGATACACCAGAACTACGGTGTGCCGTCTGCTCAGCGGAATATTTGAATTTCAAACTTCTACAGGAGCATATGAACTCGCATTTCGGTAATCATATATGCCCGGTTTGCGGTGGCGGTTTCATGACGGAACGACTGCTCGGGACTCACGTCAGGAGGCACAAAACTGGCGAATTTAAATGTGACGATTGCGAAAAGGTATTCGGAAATAAGGAGAAGTTAAAGGAACACCAAAAAAGGACTCATCTCGGTTTGGGTAAACGGAACAAGTGCTTGGTATGTAACGAGAGGTTCCTGGACTATTGGAAGAAAATAGACCATATGGTTAAAGTTCACGGAGCTCCGCCCGTCGTACTGAATTGCCATGCGTGTGATCGAACATTTCGAAACCAGCGGGCACTGGCGAGACATACGAAGAAGGATCACCTATTGGAAAGGAAACACAAATGCGAGGAATGTGAAATGAGATTTTTCAGTAAGAGCAGCTTGCAGAGGCATATGGCGAAGCACACGGGTGTACGTGAATTCCGATGCGACATATGTTTAAAGGCGTATGGGCGAAAGAATACGCTGAGGGAACACATGTGGATACATGCGGACAACCGAAGGTTCGCTTGTGCGCACTGTGGACAAGCATTCGTCCAGAAGTGCAGCTGGAGAAGCCACATGCGTTCCAAACACGGGGAAGAGGTTTAATTTGTTACATAGATTATTATTTGTTGCAATGGGAAAATAAAACACGTTATTATATTTTTTGATGTTTTAATACTTCAATGCTTAGATGATGGCTGTCCTTATCGAGTAACCTAGGTGTAAGTTTAGACGTGAATGTTATTTTACGGTTAAAATACATCTTATAAAAATACTACCTCACCCCAAATAATATTATCAGTTATTCACATTTTATAGGGCTTTTGAAATAAGTTAGGACTTGCCCCAAAAAAACAAATATGATTTGGCAATGTTACATAGGAATTAGTGTTAGGAGTTATAAATAAATCAAGATTTAAATTATCCCTAACAATACAAGCGTTTGTCTTCGGTTTTTTTTTTACTTTTAATATATGTAATACTTATGAAATACAACAAGAGCTGACGATCATTTTATATACCTTACAATGTTGCCAGTAAGTGTCACGATTACTATTTTTACTTTTTCTCAATAAGTCATTGACATTTTGTTTGATAAGAATATTTGTTGTAGGTGATCTACTGGACGAGAAGAGAACGGTAATCAAACTAACATCACGCCATCCAAAGGAAGCGATCAACGTGCGTAGAGGAAAGATGATAAGAATAACGTTACAGAAAGATTTGAAACTAAAAGAAACGTTATCTCTAATCACCGAAGCTGAGAAACATCAGAACAATATAAAAGAAATTTTGTTGAACTCGAACGCGACACCGATCCGATGTCGTGGGGGTATCGGATACGCTTGTTGCTTTTGCACTGAACAATACCCAGATCCAGCTGATTTAAAGCGACACACAATAGACGAGCACAGTGCCACAGATAAAGCGAACTTCATGAAGGGTAAAGATATGCATAGCTATTTCGTCAAACTCGACATAACAGATTTAAGCTGCAAACTTTGTGACCAAGCCATTGACAACATAAGTGTATTAGTCAAACATCTTCAGACGAATCACGATAAGATTTTATATACTGACATAAAGGATCACATATTACCTTTTAAATTTGCAACCGAAACGCTATGTTGTTTTATCTGTTGCAATTTCTTCAACACATTCAAGGCTTTGCAAGAACACATGAACGTGCACTATAGGAATTATCTCTGTGCTGTGTGTGGCGCGGGGTTCGTTAATAAGAATATTTTATTGAGGCACGGCGATGCTCACAAAATTGGTACGTTTAATTGCGATGAATGTTGCAGAACATTCGATACAGCTCGAAAGAAGCTCCTACATGACAGATCGTATCATTCGGGGATGAAGTTGCCCCACAAATGTGGTTATTGCTTGGAAAGATTCAAGGAAGTGTGGAAGAAATACGAGCACCTATCCAAGGTGCATGGGATAAAGAGTCCAGGCATCAAGTGCCAGGTTTGCGACAAGAGCTTCGAGACAAAGAATGCTTGGAGGTTGCACACGACGAGGGTGCATTTGTTGCAAAGACCGCACAAATGTAGCGACTGTGATATGGAGTTCTACGCGAAGAGGGAACTTGAAAGTCATATGGTGAAGCATACGGGTACTAGGGAGTTTAAATGTGACATTTGTTTCAAATCATACGGAAGACAGAAGACGCTGAAACAACATATAAAACGAGTGCATTCCTAGTGATATTAGTAACGTTAGTCACACGGTGTATTGATCTAGTGTTGTCATTGCAAAAAGTTCCTGATTGTATTTTTTTATGATTTAGATTTGATAAAATTTGCAACTGAGTGAGATTATCATTTTGAGGTCTGTCTGTAGTGATAATATATAAAACAAAAACAAGGGAGCTCTTTAGAAAATCGTCGACAACATTCCACTTACCAAAGTTATGAAAACGTGTTATATAGTGTTAAAAATAAAGGTTCCAGAATGTTCAATCGCTGTTGAGTGTATTTATGGTCATAAGAAAATAGTCTAAATGTCCCACTGCTGGGCTAACGCTGTAACACTTTAAATGAACTGGAGTTTATTCCACAACGCTGCTATAATACATGATGATTCCGACTCATGTGGGTTTCCTTACGATGTTTCTTTTCACCGCCGAGCACGTAATGAATTATAAACGAAAATTAAGTGGGATATATCACGACTGATGTAAGAAAATTAAATTTAAATGGCTTTCGTTTATATACTTAATAACATTTCATATATTTTAAGACAGAATCCTTTGTACATACCAAGATACTTGTTAAGCTGTTAATACTTAGGAATATAAATAAAATATTGGTTTTTAACGTTCCATGTCTCATCTATTCCTTTTAATAATAAATTACTACGTGTTCATATTTCTTACGCTTCGTACTATATACAAGAAGTCGATTATGATTATCATCAAGTGGTTCGCAATGGATTATATGGACTATTGTTTTCACTTACTTTCAAGATAATTCTGATTGTACGATTATTTAATTAATTGAATAAGAATGAAAGTTAAGGTAAAAAGATTTAAAGGTAAATCTATAATAATATAAATAAATTACCGGAACTCGTTCTAAGCGATCATCACAATATATACACGGATATGCTTAATAGTGTATGAATTAGTTTAATAAAAATCTTCTCTCTCTTTATAGGTATCCGAACGATTAAAATCGAAAGGCGAATAGCGACACCTCGCGTGGAGTTGAAGATAGTTCGAAGCCGTAAAGAGCCCCACCTGTCCGAATCGAAGAAAAATCAACATAATCTTAAATTGATCTTGTTGAATTCGAACGCCAATCCCATTAGGAATAAAGACAGCCTCGGCTACGGCTGTGCGTTCTGTCACGAACAGTTCCCGGAACCGACTAACTTAAAAAAACATTTCCTAGATGAACATAACAGTGATAGATTAATTAAATTTATGTCCAGTAAATTATTTGATCACGTCGTTAAATTAGATATAACATATTTAAATTGCGCGCTATGTAACAAGGACATATTGAAGCTAGAAGACCTGATGGTACATTTGAAGACTGAGCACGGGAAAGATATTCACACGGATATAAAGAGTTCCATAGTTCCATTCAGATTCGATACACCAGAACTACGGTGTGCCGTCTGCTCAGCGGAATATTTGAATTTCAAACTTCTACAGGAGCATATGAACTCGCATTTCGGTAATCATATATGCCCGGTTTGCGGTGGCGGTTTCATGACTGAACGACTGCTCGGGACTCACGTCAGGAGGCACAAAACTGGCGAATTTAAATGTGACGATTGCGAAAAGGTATTCGGAAATAAGGAGAAGTTAAAGGAACACCAAAAAAGGACTCATCTCGGTTTGGGTAAACGGAACAAGTGTTTGGTATGTAACGAGAGGTTCCTGGACTATTGGAAGAAAATAGACCATATGGTTAAAGTTCACGGAGCTCCGCCCGTCGTACTGAATTGTCATGCGTGTGATCGAACATTTCGAAACCAGCGGGCACTGGCGAGACATACGAAGAAGGACCACCTATTGGAAAGGAAACACAAATGCGAGGAATGTGAAATGAGATTTTTCAGTAAGAGCAGCTTGCAGAGGCATATGGCGAAGCACACGGGTGTACGTGAATTCCGATGCGACATATGTTTAAAGGCGTATGGGCGAAAGAATACGCTGAGGGAACACATGTGGATACATGCGGACAACCGAAGGTTCGCTTGTGCGCACTGTGGACAAGCATTCGTCCAGAAGTGCAGCTGGAGAAGTCACATGCGTTCCAAACACGGGGAAGAGGTTTAATTTGTTACATAGATTATTATTTGTTGCGATGGGAAATAAAACACGTTAATATATTTTTTAGTGTTTTAATACTTCAATGCTTAGATGATGGCTGTCCTTATCGAGTAACCTAGGTGTTTAGACGTGAATGTTATTTTACGGTGAAAATACATCTTATAAAAATACTACCTGACCCCAAATAATATTATAAGGTATTCACATTTTATACGGCTTTTGAAATAAGTTAGGACTTGCCCCAAAAAAACTAAAACTATTTTTGGTTTTTGGTAAAGCTCCTACGATCGAGAACTGCCATTTTTTTTTTTGATAAAATTTTATACCATTTGGTGCGCCCATTATATTTATTTAACCCTTTCTCAATACCGCAAACAGCCTATAAATGTCCTACAGCTGGGCTAAAGGCCTCGTCTCCCTTTTTTGAGGAGAAGGTTTGGAGCTTATTCCACCACGCTGCTCCAATGCGGATTGGTGGAATATACATGTGGCAGAATTTCAGTGAAATTAGACACTTGCACGAGATGAATTGTAATCACAAATTAAACACATGAAAATTCAGTGGTGCTTGCGATTCACGCGTTCTTCCCACTGGGCTATCTCGGCTTATCAATAATAAATTGTGAATTAAAGTAACACAAGCACATGCAATAAATGATTTATTATATTCTTAGAAACCAGATCAGAAAGGATTTTTTAAAAACAAAATTACAGAAAACTAGATAATAAATTTAATCAATTTTACAAAATCACAAACTATTCGACAATTTTTACTAATGAATTTATGTAACAACAATTCTCCTAATTTAATTCAAAACTAACCCTAGCAACACGACACTAACAAACTTAATCGCAATGGATTACAAAAATAATACCGTATGACACCAATCGACCGAACACACGATAGCAAAGAAAAGAGAGCTGTCTATCGTCCACCCTCCTTTAAATACACTTCCTCCCACTACTACCCTCCTATATTCCTACACGGCCTTTCCTGACAGAAGACCGTCCCCGGGCTTCTTTATTTTCAACTGTCACGATCCGTTTCCACGATTGGGACGGAGAGCAGGGGATTTTCTTCGTTCACAGTAGAGGCAGCTAGTTCTGAGAATCTCTGTATTCCTGAGGGTCCTTGTTGCGGCTCGATCTCTTCCACAGGCTGTACAACACCGGGACGCAGGTCGACACCGGCAGTTAATTCCTCTTCTTCAGTATCTGCGTCTGTAACATGAAAATAAAACCACAGATTTTTCTGCATATTGCGAATCAACAATGCTGTCGACGCCGATAGCTATCATAAGCTAAGCTCTCTCTTTATTTTACATGAAACCTGCTCCAAGACAACTGACCCACAAAGTCAAGTTGTCGAACACACAAGGATAGCATGTCTGATGCTCTCTAAGATATATTCAAAACGAAGCAACTCAATTACCTGGGATAATGAATCCGATGCACTCCAAGATATCAATTATCCCAGGCCAAAGTCACTCCTGTGATAACGCGTCCGATGCACTCCAAGACAACAGTTATCACAGGCCCACAATTATCCGCGGGATAACCACAGTCCGATGCACTCCAAGACAACTGGTTATCCCCGCCTAGCCTCCCGAGGATAACCACAGTCCGATGCACTCCAAGACAACTGGTTATCCCCGCCCAGCCTCCCGAGGATAACCACAGTCCGATGCACTCCAAGACAACTGGTTATCCTCAGCTCAGGGATCCTACAGTAGCGTGTCCGATACACTCCAAGACAAACGCTCACCGTATCAACTTGTTAAATTTGCCTTACTTTAGCCCCGAGGCTATAGGATAGTATTCCAATCATAACAAATAAACAAAACATATTGGCTCATAAAGATTTTAAAACATCAGTAAATTCAAAGCTGATCTTAAATTGCAAGCAAAAATAGAGCAGACACTCACCATCAAAGAAAGCAGCACAAACATCAGGGGTCCATTCTCCACGCCACGGAACAATATATTCCGCAGCCGCTTGAGTCGACTTGCCATACGAGCCAGCCAGTAGCTGCAGCTCATAGCGACCGTGTGGAAGTATCTTCACCACCCGGTAAGGTCCTCGCATACACGAGTCTAACTTCCCGGTTGACTGCGCCTGCTTACGAACAAATACTAAGGAGTGTAGTTCAAAGGTTTGAGTTGGCTTACGTCTCCTGTTAACGTAGGCGTCCTGACGGGCTTGATTGTCACATATATGTTCAAACGCTCTCTGACGACTCATCTCACGAATGGCTTCCCGATTACCACTGGAACCTTCAAGAGCTACATCCCGTATCAAGCTGCGTATGAGCGGTGTAGCCGCTTCGACGCCTATGAGCAAGTTCAAGGCAGAGTATCGCGTCGTCTTGTGTTTTGTTATGTTGAGAGTCAGTTGTAACTTCCACATAACCGCAGGCCATTTCTGCTGTCGGTGGTTGCACTCAATACGGACCATATTGAGTACGGTACGGCAATATCGTTCAA
This sequence comes from Nymphalis urticae, assembly GCA_905147175.2. Classification (NCBI taxonomy): domain Eukaryota; kingdom Metazoa; phylum Arthropoda; class Insecta; order Lepidoptera; family Nymphalidae; genus Nymphalis; species Nymphalis urticae. The sequence continues at coordinate 3,103,064 of LR990009.1, forward strand.
CCTGTCCATTAGATTGGTGCATTTCGGGTGTTATAAAATGAGTATCACAACCCATATCCTTGACCCAACTAAGAAAATCGACACTTTGGAACATGCGGCCCCTGTCAGCGACGATCAGTTTTGGCGTTCCAAAGATTGAAATCATGTTCGTAAAGTGTCGCTTCAGTTCATTAGTGTCCTGTCGGTACATGGGATAAAGCAAACAAAATTTAGAAAACGCATCTACAACAATGAGTACGTGACGATACCCGTCACTTTCTGGCAGGGGGCCTAAAGTATCTATATGCACTGTCTCAAAAGGTAAATCTGGTTTTTCCCAAGAATGAATTGGCTGAAGAGGAGCACGGGCTACTTTTTTGTGAGAAAGACAAATTAAACAATGGGAAATGTACTTTTGTGCAAATTTTTGCAACCCTGGGAACCAAAAATGTTTTGTAATTAAATCTACTGTTTTATCGACCCCGAGATGATCGTGTTCATCATGAAAAATGCGCATAAGGCTAAGCCTATGTCCTTTGGGAATAAAGCAGCAAAGTTTAGAACTTTCACCAGTAGGTGTAAGCTTAACATAAAGGATATCGTTTTTAACTATATAACGACTAGGGTCTAACTGTCCATCCGATAGCCTTTGCTTTAAAGACTGCGTCTCCTCGTCAGCTGCCTGAGCAACTTGGGCCCAGTTTAAAGGTTTTTGAATCGTACATATGTTAACTGGATTCCGGCTAAAGTAATCCGCATGAGACAGCAGACCACCTTTTCTGTACTCAAGGCTAAAATCAAAGTCTTGAAGGTATACCCACCACCGGGCCACCCTGGGCAACAGGTCTTTCTTACGCTGGGTTAGTTTTAAAGCGTTGCAGTCAGTAACCACGGTGAAGTGTACACCCACAAGATAGTGTCTGAAATACTCAAGAGCCTTCACTACTGCCAAGGTCTCAAGCTCGTACGAGTGGTACCTACTCTCAGCCCCCCGGGTGAGTCTGCTAAAGTAAGATACCACTCGCTTACGATTTCCTTCATGTACCTGCATTAACACTGCTCCGTAACCAATAGAACTTGCATCCGTATGAATTTCTATTGGCAGCGAAGGGTCGTAGATGGCAAGTACTGGCTCACTTGTAAGGCAATCTATGAAGTATTGACGCGCGGCTTGTTGGTCGGCACCCCAGTGAAAGTTGACTCCCTTTCTGGTAAGAGCTGCAATACAGGAAGCCTTTTGTGCAAAACCCGCGATGTACCGCCTAAAATAACTAGCCAACCCCAGAAATTGCCTTACTTGCTTTACATTTTTCGGTGCGGCTGAGTCAATCAAAGCTCGCACCTTCTCATGACTTGGCCTAACCTGACCTTTGCTAATTGTGCGACCCAAGTACTCTATACTAGTAGCTAAAAATGAACATTTCTTTAAGTTGATGGAAAAGCCAGCTCTTGTCAACGTATGAAGTACCCTACCAAGCAAAGTCAAGCCCTGATCGATGGTTTTACTCATAATTAAAATATCGTCGATGTATACGAGAATGTTCCCGGAATTAATGAGCTCGCGAAGGGTCTTAGAGATGATACGCTGATAAACGACTGGTGCATTCGCCAAACCGTAAGGCATTTTCCGATATTGATAATGTCCTTCCGGTGTGACGAATGCCGTAAGCGGAATAGATTGAGGATCTAGAGGAATCTGGTGAAAGCCGGTTGCCATGTCCAAGGATGTAAAATATTTATTATTACCCAAACGGTCTAAACAATCATCTATACGAGGCAAAGGAAATCTGTCTTTGATAGTAATTTCGTTGAGTTTCCGATAATCGACGCACATCCTATCCGACCCATCTTTCTTTTTGACGAGCAGGATTGGACTTGCGTAGTCAGACTCAGATTCCTCTATTATCTGTTTGTCAAGTAAGTCTTTTATTATATCACGCACGCGAAGAGTTTCTGAATGTGACAGTTGATACGGTCGATAATACACAGGGCTACTAGTTTTAACTTTAATCGACATGTACCCTGTATTTACAGTTGATGTTGCTGTCCCGGTAATGAAATACTGAGAGAATTTACCGATAATTCCCAGTAATTTGTCCAAATCATTACCTACCAGCGGTGTTTTAATTGGTATTGAAGGCTCAGAGTAAACATTCATTACCGTTTTCAAATTGTCACTTGTTCTTGTTAGTAACTGGCAATTTTTTGTGCGAACGTATCTAACACCTTCCCTGTTTAAAACATCTGTCCCAATGATTACCGACACGTTCATAAACTCAGAGGACACCACAAAGAAATCTACTTCAAGAGCTAAAGTGTCGAATTTGATTGGTAAGGTAACGTAAAAAGTACTCTCAATTTCTTGACTACCCAAGCCTTTTAAAACCCGAAATGTTGGTGTGTAGGAACATTTGAAATACTTTAGCAACGATGATGAGACTAATGACACAGAAGAACCGCTATCAATGAGAACATCAACCGGCTGATTCTGTATAGTAGCCGCTATGACATCTCTGGCTGGACAAACTCGCTGCAAAAATTTATTCGCTCTTTGTTCGAAGCTTCTGCACGCTGCTTAGCAAAACAAGTTTCAGCGCTGTGTCCTGGTCTCCTACAATACGTACATGGTTCAGGTTTAGACGGCACAAATGTGGAAGTTGACTGCCTAACCCTTTCACTATTTGACGAACTATTCGACGGTTGCTCTAGCCTGGCTCTCTTACTACATGAAGCCTGTCTATGCCCTAACAGACCGCAGGAGTAGCACCTAACGTCACTGAGGTTTCGTTTACGTGAATATTCCATAGAGCGTTTACCTATCGTGCTGTTTTGTAAATCGGGACGCGAGGACGATTGTTTAGAAGCATTGCTTGTAGTAGGTTTAACGTAAATCGAAAAGAACTCAACTAAATTATTAGGTGAAAGTTTAGCGTTCGTTGCTGAAGCTCTAATATTCGGATCAGTTATACCGCGAATTATTATACCTGATACAAGCTCATCACTAAGCCCTTGTACTATACGCAAACGAAGCAACGATCGCCGTACGTATTCCGCATATGTCGGGTAGTCATCAGAGCTTTTCGTCATTACTTCGAACAATATGCCCGCGAAGTCTGGTACTTTAGGACACAGAGAGACAAACTCTTTCTTGAAATTTGTCCAACTACGATCGCTGGAGACCCATTCATTGAGCCATGATTTCGCATCCCCTAGTAGACAATTCCCTATTCGTGAAAGGCATTCATAATCGGTCCAATTATTTGAAACTTTTGCACGATCTACCTCTAGACACCAATCATCAAAGTTATGTATGTTTGGATCAAAGCTTGATATGTAATAATGCTGAGATGATTTGCCCGCCGCGCTAATCGAACGCATGGTATTAATAATGTAATCGTTAACGCTAGCCTGTATCGAGTTCGGCGGTATACCCTCGTCCCTTACTCCTAGGCCTGTGGATCGTAACGGCGGTATAGTCAAACGCGGTCGCGAATTGTGGCGAGGCTTCCGGTCACGGATTGTTGCGTTACGTTGTGGCGAAGGCGAACGTGAAGCTGAACGGCGGCCTAACGGAGACAACTGTCGTGCCCTATTGGATGCACGGGACCTACCACCCTCATGCGATGGCGTACGTAATTGTCGTGAAGATTGCCTACCATGGGCACTAGCGATTATCACATTTTCCTCCTCGCGGTCGTGGGTATACGCTAATGTACGACCAGTTGATGGACCAGGCAAGGGTGAAGCCCTTGTTTTCCCTTCTAACGCCTTAAGTCGAGACATCATTGCCTTAATTTCAAGTCTTAACATATCAGTCTCGTTAAGAGATTTTTCGCGGGACCTATTACCGTGACTATCGCAACGATCACGACGAGGATCACTATCACTGCGACTACGATTGAGCACACGTTCAGACATTTTCAAGAAAAAGAAAAATATCAATAACAATCAAAAAGACTCACCTTGAAATCACTCGATATCAGCACACACTATTCCTAATCTTAACTATTTTCTCTAACAAATATACTTAACAACAATACGACACGATATTTAAAGTAATCCAGCGAAACAACTAATGAAGAAAATTATAAATTTGTTTTTTAAAGAGAAAAAAAATACAACTTCAAATGAGGGTAATTCAAGAAAAAAAAAATAATAAAAGCAAAAAGGAAAAAAAAATATTGTGAGCTAAGCCAAGCCGTAGTGGGCTGAATAAGTTAGTATCCCACTTCTGATCTTAGAAACCAGATCAGAAAGGATTTTTTAAAAACAAAATTACAGAAAACTAGATAATAAATTTAATCAATTTTACAAAATCACAAACTATTCGACAATTTTTACTAATGAATTTATGTAACAACAATTCTCCTAATTTAATTCAAAACTAACCCTAGCAACACGACACTAACAAACTTAATCGCAATGGATTACAAAAATAACACCGTATGACACCAATCGACCGAACACACGATAGCAAAGAAAAGAGAGCTGTCTATCGTCCACCCTCCTTTAAATACACTTCCTCCCACTACTACCCTCCTATATTCCTACAATATACAAACATACATAGATTAAAAATACACTTAATTTTGATAGCAACATTTATATTTTTCTTTTCATCTGTAGGTACTCGGCGTAAAACAACGATTCACGAGAAAACGGTAAGAAAGAGGAAAGGTATTATAAAATTAATTTCGAAAGCCACCCCTACACTTAGGGTTGTTATAAAAAAGAAATTAGAAGTGGACAAGCATCTAGAAAGCATTCGTGAAATTTTACTCAACTCGAACGCAACGCCAATACGGTGCAAAGGCGGCATCGGATACGCATGCTGTTTCTGTACCGAGCAATTCCCAGAGCCGGCCGACTTGAAAACACATACAATAGAAAAACACGACGAAAGAACGAAATCCGGTTTCATGAAAGGCATCACTCTAGACGATTTCATCGTTAAACTAGACATAACTAATTTAAAATGCAAGCTTTGCGATACGAAAATCGATAACGTTTCCGATTTTCTCGATCATTTGAAAACAAAACACGATAAACGGGCAACCGTAAACTCTCACATAATACCTTTCAAATTTGACAGCGATGTATTACGATGTTCAATGTGTTTGAAACAATTCAATAATTTCAAAGTTTTAATGGAACACATGAATATACATTTCGGTAATCATGTCTGTGAAGTTTGCGGCGCGGGGTTTGTTAATAAACGGACTCTGAGGACGCACGGCTACAGGCATAAAATTGGTAGCTTCTCTTGTAGTACTTGTTCGAAAATATTTGACACAAAGGTAAAAAGGCGGGAACACGAACGTGCGGTTCATATACACATGCACAGACGAAACAAATGCGGCTATTGCGGTGAAAGATTCACAGATTATACAAAGAAGAATGAACACGAAGTAAAAGTCCACGGAGCCAAGCCGGTTACCTTAAGTTGTAATGCTTGTGAAAAAATTTTTGACAACCAAAGGTCGTTGACCGTTCATTCAAAGAATTACCATTTGATGGAGAGAAGAAATAAATAATATTAATTTAAAGTGTTTTTCTTTATATAAGAATATATATTTTATTTTGACTTAAGTATTATTTTAAAACCCATACCAGTTTGTTTTTTAATATTTGATATTGATTTTAACCTCAATGTTTTATAGTTAAAAGCCTTTGATTTGAAATTCATCCACACTTCTTGATGTAAAGTTGTGAAAATATAATTTTAATGGTATTTTTAAGAAACAATAAAAATTCAAGAGGATATTGACTTGATTCAAAATTATTACAGTAATTTTAAAAATAAACTAGTCCAAGTTCGAAATCTTTTTTTTATAAGCATTTGATTTTTGAATTAATGCAATTTTTGCAATAATGAAGTAAAAACTTTAAACCGAAAATTTATTTATGTATATAGTGTTGCCTTTTTCTGACAGCTCAAATTGTCATAAACAATTTAAAATATGCAGCAGTAGCAGCCCTGTGAATATCCCACAGCTGGGCTTAGGTTTATTCTACCACGCTGCTCCGATGCGGGTTGGTGTAATGCACAGTTAGCAGAATTTAAGTGAAATTAGACACATGCAGGTTTCCTCACTATGTTTTCCTTCACCGTTAAGCACGAGATGAATTATAAATACAAATTAAGCACATAAGTAGTGCTTGCCCGGGTTTGAACCCACGATCATCGGTTGAGATCTGGGCCATTCTCATTTTGAATCTGAACGAATTGATTTCCAAGAAGACAGTACGGCCAATATTTTTTTCATGTCGTAGGTCTCTAATGATAAAGGAAGACAAAGATAGCACGATCGCTTTGTCTCAACAGTCCCCGCCTGTGTTAACGTCAGAGCTGGAAAGGATATTTACATTGTATGTAAAGAGCTTGTATTGTGTTTTTTTGGTTATAAAAAATGTGTGTGTACGAAAGCTGTGCAGCAAAAAATACGCTGTGTCCAGCAACGAGTTGTATGACGTCATGAATATGAAAAGTGCATGTAAGCTAGGAATAACGTGTAAACCTTATAGTTCTTTATAAAAACATTATGGGCGGCGAAGGAATCGTTCATCATCGTTTAGAAACCTGCATGCGTGAAAAGAACGGATACAATTCTGAGCAAATCAAATTTGTATGGGTTTCTAAGTCATTTCGTGCTCAGGTGAAGCAAAGTATCGTGAAGGAACCTGCAGGTGCAATGTAGTCACGTACATATATATATATCCTAAATAAAATATAGAGGAGCATGGTGGATTAAGCTCTAATAAATAGTACTACAATGCCGTACATTTATCCGTCCAAATCTAGCCAGCAATAATAAATTTTATGTATTTTAGTAACCATTCGAAAACTAAAAATGTTGCCCGGAAAAAAAAACAAATATACCTTTAAAAACTTTATTCATTTATCGCAAAAGCAATTTCAAAATTCGAATAAATTATCCAATAACAAAACAAAAATAAAATTTTATTGTATAAATATTAATTATATAGATAACCAATCTATATGCTCTAAAAAATCCCTTACAATTAGCGAATAAAGCAAAACGAAAGACGGAAAAGATTTTTTTTTAAATATACTCTTACAAATAAAAACACAATTATTAAAAATTGTTGCCATACATGATGTACATTTAAAAAAAAAGTTTGAGCAACACGGGTTTCAATTCGCCTTATATATATATATATATATATATATATATATATAAAAGAATAACTGACTGACACCATTGGTCGAGATCCTTTATAATCTATGGTTTGGTATTCAATATAGATTTATAAAAAAAAATTTAAATATCGAAGTTGCTATTGGAAGTAATATTAAAGTATATATACATTGTTAAATGTAATAATGTTATTTTATAAATAAAGATATATTCGTTAATGAGCTTTGTTTATATTCCTATCATGGTATCATGTAGTATTTTAAGGACTTATATTAAATTTGCACAAATTATTGCTACTCGTTATAATTATAACTATCTAAATAACAATTAACTTATATAAATGAATAATTAATGAGATCACGTTAGGCGCTTTTAGAATGAACTTTAATATTCAAATCATTTGTATTCTGTTATTATGTCTGATAATAAATGACTTAAAACGAAAGATTTTCCAAGTTAATTCCGCGTATTTAACTATATAGCACCTCTGTATAGGCTTTGACAAATTGTAATCAGATTAATGATTACAGTATGTAATCATCACATATCAGTCTGCCTACCTTTTTTAAACAAGAATAATAATTAATAAATATCCTGGGACATTATTCACACACGGCCATCTGATCCCAAAATAAGCAGAGCTTGTACTATGGAAACCAGACAACTGATATACTACATATACTACTTTTCTTTTGTAAATACATACTTATATAGATAATTACACCCAGACTCAGGACAAACAGACATGTTCATGCACACAAATGTCGGTCCTGGGAACCTTCGGCGTGAAAGGCAAGTATCTACCAACCACGCAAACCGGCCCGTCAGAATAAATTGGTATAATTAATAAATTCAATTCCTTTTCATATTCGTATGAGTCATCATATGCCGTCGCAGGTGCTTCTTCCATTTGAAAGTTTCATCACACGAGTCACACTTAAACGGCCTCGCTGTCGAATGCTTCACCTCATGCTGAGCAAGATTCCCCCTCGACGCGAACGTCTTATCGCAAACGACGCACGCGAACTTCTTCTCGCCCATGTGGAACGTCTTCTGGTGCCGGAGAACTTGGAACGGAAACGAGAACTTCTTGCCGCAAGCGCCGCAGCTCGGTGCTGGGACGCCGTGGACTTTCTCCAGGTGGTGCGCGCGCATGTGCGCCGCGACCTTTTCCTCGCAGTAGTAGCAGCCGATTAGCTTCGGACGCTGTTTCAAGTGTACATGCCGGTAGTGCTGCTTGAAAAAATCCCTCTTTTTGAAAGCATTCGAACATGTCTTGCAAGCGTATAACTGGGATCCGTCGGTATCTTCCTTTATCGTGTAGTGTTCATCGATACTGTTATCTTTGCCTGGAATTATATAATTTTATTTAAAGATGACAAATAATTGGGTAGATTTGTGGTAGGGAAAGCAGCCACTCATCAGATGTGAGTGAGAGCGTGTGAGTCAGTGTAACTACAGGCACAATACATACGCCTTAGCTCCCAAGGTTAGTGGCGCTTGATTGGTGATATGAGGGTTGTCAGTATCTCTTACATAGATATTATCTATGGGCGATAGTTTTTTTATTTATTTAAGTGGGGGTAAACGAGCAGAATGGAAAGTGACAACAACTGCCCATGGACATCTGCAACACCCGAGGGTTTGCAGGTGCATTGAGGAATGAGTACTCTTTTCTTCAAGGTTTTTATGGTAAGGTTGCCATTTACCAGTTCACTTAACTATATCAAATACGCTGCTTTATTGTAGGTTTATAGAAAATTATGATCAAATTAAATTCATAATATGTATATAGTAGCGTGACTTGCTTATTGATTGTCAAAAATCCACCACCGGTTCGGAAATAAACAGCGAAAACCAGCGAAGGAAATTTGGCGGGAATTTCTTTCACCTGAATCTAAAAATTATGTTTCTTATAAGGTTAGTAAAATTATATTCCATTTGAAACTAATCTCCGCCCGCTGCTGAGCTGTGTTAAGTATTACGGTATCCTATATCATTTTCTGCGCTGACAACATGTACGAGAAATATCATGATCAGATGAGCAGTTAAAACGAAAAAGCGTAACAAACAGATAAAAAAACAAACTTTCGCATTTATAATAATAATAATGACCTCCAGACCGATTTCGGCCACGGCGGCCAAACTCAAGAGAGATTAGCCAACTACGCGGGAGATATTATAGTGCACGAGTGTGTGCGCACTCTCTATTCCCTAACTCTCATAATCCGATGGGACGGCAAACCGACACGACCGGAAAGAGTTCAGGCGCAGGACCAACGGCTTTACGTGCTTTCCGAGGCACGGGAGTGAAAACACTTCCAACTTCAAGACTCCGGGCTGCTACAGAGAATTTTCTGACAGGAAAACCTAATAACATTTTATTGGCCCGACCTGGGAATTGAACCCAGGACCTTCGGGTCTGCAGTCTTACATCAAGCCACTAGACCAACGAGGCAGTCATTTATAATACGATGATCAAAACATATATGTCGGTATGGACAGTGAGCCGCAAGTGTTGTCAGTTACATAACGCTTCGACGGAGTCTAGATGGGTCGGTGCGAGTCGGCGACACGACACTTCAGTGCCAGCCGCCGTACAAGCAACACGTCTAGAAAAAGTCTTACGACTCGTTATTATAATTGTGTTAAAAGTGATTAGTAAATCGTTTGAGTGATTCTGGATTTGTTATGTTACCCGTACCCTCATATCGCCCATACATAATGTCTGATGGTGAGGACCTGATACGCCTATATATATATAAAAGCGGAAGCGATTCCCTAGCACACAATCTCTAGACTAATGAGACATTACTAGAAAGAAAGAGATGGAAATATTTTACGTCACATTATATTCGCCTAGAAAATGTATTGTAACGTTATTTTTAATCGAATTATGTAACATGGATTTTGTTAAGCTCACATTGAACAAAGATTTTTTTTTTAATTATTGTAACGAACTTTAGTGTTACCAATAAATATTTTCAATAGTACAAATAAAATTAGTTTGTATTAAACAAAAAATAAAAAACGAAAACTAATAGAAACTGGGAATAAAATTTAAGTGAATTTATATAGCGAAATAGTCTTTAATTATATAAATATATATTAATCGAGAACTGTTTGTAATGCGTTATAGCAGAACTGGTGGTAGAACTTTGTGCAAGCCCGTCTGGATAGGTACCACCCACTCATGAGATATTCTACCGCAAAACTGCAGTACTTGGTATTGTTGTGTTCCGGTTTGAAGGGTGAGCGAGCCAGTGTAATTACAGGCACAAGGGACACAACATCTTAGTTCCCAAGGTTGGTGGCGCATTGGCGATGGTTAACATTTCTTACAATGCCAATGTCTATGGGCGTTGGTGACCACTTACCATAAGGTGGCCCATATGCTCGTTCGCCTTCTACTACGGCCTGTATATCTACACCGCCGTTTTAATAAACAAAACAAATTTGATTAAAAATAAAAAACAAAATCAGCTTTTAATTTGTTTATTTTTTTTTATCATATATTATATACACTTTGATAATATACATATAATTCTTATATAAGTGTATAGGTCTTATATTATATATTTACAATTATGTAATGTACAAATTTGATATAACATTTCCGTAACAGCCTGTGAATGTCCCACTGCTGGGCTAAGGCCTCCTCTCCCTTTTTGAGGAGTAGGTTTGGAGCTTATATAACAATGCAAATAATTAAAATTATAGAAAGGACGTAAGATATTTCTTTATGTATTGAACTTTAAGATAATCATGAATTGTGGAGGGCTTTATAAACGTCTTATATTATAGTAAATAGTTTGGAACAATAACTTATTGCTATCGACAAAACATTTGGTTCTATTAATTGAATTCGTGTTGTTTTTATAATTTATTTTTTTATAATATAGACATATAAACTTATAAACCAATAAAAATGTTATTAATAAATTGCTCTATCGCCCTGTGATTGCATTGTTGTTATATCAAAAGGATCCATAAACCAAATCCGGCTTCCGAAGGACCAGATTTTCACACACTCAACTCGACTCTGATATGTATAAATATATTATTTAATAATAATAATATAAAAAACGATATTTTTACACGAGTATTATAGATGAAAGAATATTAAAAATAATATAATATTTAAAGCAATTTTGTTCATATATTTAACGAATTGGAAAACAATGCCAGCCCATGTCACATTATGGCCTATGCACATGGGCGTTGCCAATGACTTGACTCGAGTGTCAAACGAACATTAGATTAATGAAAACATAGTCCCGACTTATTGCGACCACGGTAACCATTCTCCAAAATATTTAGACAATTGCGCAAGACACACTACAATGCACAAATGTGTGCGCACACAAGCGCACTCTAATCTCCCTGTTCCACAAAACCTTTACACGCTTCCCGCAGCACCGGTCTTCTACTGAAAATTTATCAATAAAAAACCCAAATCATACAAATACATCTTATATATTAAGAGTATATTATATATTGTTATCAGCCCGATACATAATAACGTTAATATAATCCTACACAATTAAATAAATATTTATAAAAATATTACACATAAATAAAATGTCACCAAAAACGTTTAACATTAAAAATTCATAACATATATGTAAAATTGTGCTTAAATTTCATCCTTGCCAAATAAAAAAAGTAAAAAAAAAAAAAAACTTACGCTTGCAACACCGAAAAAGTGACACGTTAAGTATAAATTTTCAAGGTCGAATTGTATTATATGTGATATCCAGTAAAGTGTATACTGTAAATATCCCAGTGCACAGCACAAGAAGTGTTCTACACGGTTCCATCACGGTGCTCGCTTGCATTGAAATATCTTCAACTCCGAACGAGAAATGCCTTACGAACACGAAGTGTGTCCGCTCGCAGTGTTAACCGTCTGGATTCGAATCCACGACCATCGGATTTAAATTCCCGTATAAGTCCATCTGACATAGAAGTGTCTCCGAATTGAGTTGCACGCGCTCGTATATTTATATAAAAATTGTAATAACACATTCAACAATTGAATTCAATTCTACTCTATACTAGAAATTAACGTCGGGGTGATATTTCGTCATGTGATAGTTCAGGCTCGCCTTCTGGACGAACGCCTGGCTGCAGATCTTGCAGACCTTCCTCCTGTCACCCGTGTGTATCCTCTCGTGGAGGTCGAGCGTCGTCTTCCTCAGGAACGACTTCCTGCAGAACCTACAGTGGTAGTCCTTCGACGTTTTATGTTTGAACTTGTGTTTGTACATACCCTCGAAGCTGAAGGACTCGTAGTCGCACAGATCGCACTGGTACCTCTCGCCGAGCATGTGGAAGTTGTTTATGTGCTTCCTCAGCTGTATCTTCGTGTTGAACGTGCCCTTGCAGGCTTTGCAGTAGTACCTCTCGTCGATGTTGTGGTCCTCCAGCTTGTGGATCGTGAACGGAGCGTGGGTCATGAAGCCCTTCATGCAGTACTGGCACGTGAACCTCGGTATCTTGTAGTGCTTCGTCTTGATGTGGAACCTTAGCGAGCACATTTTGTCGTATATCTTGTCGCAGCGGGAACACGCGAACTTGTCGCCGTCCCGCCTATAATCGCCCGCTTGGAGTCGAAACGAACGCGTCGAATCATCGCCTGAAGACAAAAAAATTACATTTATCCCTCTTCTCTCTGTTTCTCCAATCTTTTTGGGGGTGTTTACATCTTCATATCGTTCTCTTCTAGATTCTTCCACATAATTTAAATTTATAATAATGTACATTGCTTCGTATATTACACACACGCACGACATAGTCTGTGTCGCCTATTTATTTTTATTTTTTTATATGTAAATATTTTATTTTTCAAAACTGTATAACTAATTCTGTTAACTATCATTAGTTTTGTATAATTCAATGGACAACAGTAATTAGGTCTATTGTCTGTATATTGTATTTTTAATGTCAAAATAATTTGTATAATGCTTTTGTTTTATCGACATTATGGAACAAAACTTTGCGAAACATTCCAAGAATTTGATCTATCGTTACATTTTAGTGGAAAAAACTTTCGATGCATAGTTTTAACCTTATTATTTTTTTATCTAAATACAATCTTGTATTCAGAAATATATTGGTAATCGTGGTGACAAAAGCCCGTCCGTCTAATACATCACAAGTATTATCGAACATCACGCGCAATAAATCCTCATACGCGAAAAAATGACGTAAGACCGCGAATTGTCTGATATGATTTGAAATTGAAATTGTAGCTTGAAATATTTCGAATAATTTAAAAAAATACGCCACGATTTTTTAATTCGTGTCAATGCAAACGAAACAAGACATTAAATTATTTTATTTTATTTCGGAGTATTATACTTGAATAATTGCGAATTTAAGTCTAGCTACGTTTATAGGCGAAAAATTGTCGTGTCGTGATGCAGCACGAGAATATCGGTTTAATAGTACGAAATAAATATTAGCGCTGCGCCATAAGCCTGGTCGGTGCTCGTTCGTCTTTCGTGTTTTTTTTTATGTGTAGAATAGGAAAGCGGACGAGCATATGGGCCACCTGATGGTAAGTCACCAACGCCCATAGACGTTGGCCTTGTAAGAAATATTAACCATCGCTTACATCGCCGATGCGCCACCAACCTTGGGAACTAAGATTTTATGTCGCTTGAGCCTATAATTACACTGGCTCACTCACCCTTCAAACCGGAACACAACAATATCAAGTACTGCTCTTTTACGTTAACCTAATAGAAACTAGAAGAAAATTAATTAACCAACTATCCCAATCTAAATTAAACATTGTACAGGCTTGCAACATTCAAAATTACGCCAGAAAGCATCACGACACGACACGACACGCTAGTGTGTTTCCGCCTTAAATAATGATTCCAAGGTCATCAACATACCTTTCTTCTCCTTCGCCGCCTCCTTCCGTTTCTCCTCTTTGATCTTCCGCGGGCGGCCTCGTTTCATCTTCGGCTTTTCGATTTTCAATTTGTCCTTCGTTTTTAACTTTTGCTTGTTTATAACTAACATATCTTCGTCTGTGTTCTGTTCTTCTGGAATTGAAAATATTATTCATTTTTTTTTATATAGCATTAGGCGTTCGAGGAAATGGGCCACCTGATGGTGCCACGCCCATAGACATTGACATTGTAAGAAACGTTAACCATCGCTTACAACGCCGATGCGCTACCAACCTTGGGACCTACGATGTTCCCAAGATTCAAACTGGAACACAGCAATACCAAGTACTGCTATTTTGCGGTAGAATATCTGATGAGTTGGTGGTGAACCTACCCAGGCGAGTTAGCACGAAGCCCTACCACCAGTATTTATTTAACAACGTTATATACTGAGAATACATATGCTTATATAAACATAAAAAAATATATGACACACACGTTATAGGCTAATTAGCATGCAGGCCCGGATATAGGCTTGGCTTAGGGTCCTCGCCAGCCACTCAGCAAAAATATAATACAATCAGGTTTGTCTGGAAGAGTCTGTCTGCATACTATCAATCTACAGCCTTTAGTATGATTATGTAATAAAACCTAATACTCTCCGACAAGTACTCCCTAAAGGTCGTACAGGTATATGCGCCAACTTCGGCATACTCTGATGATGTGGTCGAGCGATGTACGAGGACATCGCAAAGGCCCAACACTCAACAACACCTGGAAGGCCCACTACAATGTTGTTACGGGAGACTTTAATGCTAAAGTGGGAGTACAAGATAGCGGTGAATCGAAAGTCGGACCTTACTGCTTGGGCTCCAGAAATCACAGGGGACAAATGCTGGTAAACTTTCGCGAAGCGGAGGGGCTCTTTTTGATGAATTCTTTCTTTCAAAAGAAGCCCCAGAGGAGGTGGACCTGGCGAAGCTCCGATAACGTGACAAGGAACGAGATAGACTTTATCATGTCGAATAAAAGGCACATATTTAGAGATATCTCAGTGATCATCAGTATCAACAGGTTTAATACAGGAAGTGATCACCGCTTGGTTCGAGGCACTCTAGATATCGACTTCAAAGCCGAAAGATCGAGAATAATGAGGCCTACTCTCTGCCTAGGCCTGAGGCCTACTCAATCAATTTACCGCGTTGGCAACCGTAAGCAGTATTGATGAGAGAACCGCCACGCTGGTCAAAATACTGCAAAACACATCCCGCAAGTGTTTTCCGCCACAGAAAAGAGACAACGCACCAAAACTCTCTGCTGAGACACTCGAGCTCATGAGGAAACGACGAGAACTACCATCGTTTTTGTCAGATAAGGCCTTAAAACGAACAATAAAAACGCTGACGCGACGCGATCTCCGACGCTCCAATGCCCGTGCCATCGAGGCTGCGATAGAGCAAAATCAAGGATCGAAAGTGTTCGCTCACAAGTTTGGAAGACCGCGTCTGACAAAACTTAAAACTGAACATGGTGGGGTCGTTACCTCTAGGCGCGCCATTACTCCGAGGAGCTCCCGGTCGTTGACTAAGGTGAGATTAGGGCGGCTCTAGAACAACTTAAAAACAACAAAGCTCCGGGAGATGACGGAATCACAACAGAGTTGCTTAAGGCAGGCGGGACTCCGGCCCTGAAAGAGCTAATAAGCCTCTTTAATTCCGTCAACCAACATGGCAAGACCCCGGAAACGTGGAGCGGGAGTGAGGTGGTACTGTTTTTCAAGAAAGGTGATATAACCCTCTTGAAAAACTACAGACCAATCTCCCTCCTGAGTCACGTGTATAAGCTGTTCTCAAGAACGAACGATCTCGCCAGACGACTTGACGAGTTCCAGCCCCCAGAGCAAGCCGGCTTTCGATCAGGCTACAGCACCGTGGACCACATCCATACTGTTCGGCAGATTGTGCAGAAGACCGAAGAGTACAATCAGCCGCTGTGTATGGCTTTTGTGGATTACGAGAAAGCCTTTGACTCCATCGAAACCTGGGCAGTGCTCGACTCATTGCAGAGATGTCATATCGACTGGAGATATATCGAGGTACTGAGATGTCTGTACAACGCCGCTACAATGACCGTCAACATCCAGGACTGTAAGACGAAGGCGATCCAACTGCGCAGGGGTGTGAGACAGGGGGATGTAATATCTCAGAAACTGTTCACCAACGCGTTTGAAGACGTTTTCAAGACGCTGGATTGGACTGATTATGGAGTCAATGTAAACGGCGAGCACATATCAGAGTCGCTGGAACAACTCAATGAAATGCTGCGTAGCCTTAGCGAATCTTCCCGGCGTGTCGGTCTCGGTATGAACTTGGACAAGACCAAGGTCATGTTTAATAGGCATGTTGTGCCGGGACCGATATACGTCGAAGGGAAACCTCTCGAAGTTGTTAGGGAATATACCTACCTAGGTTATACAAGTCCGCGCCGTCGGACACGGCGCGTCACACCCTGATTGAGTGTGCTGCATGGGGGCCTCAGCGCCATTCCCTGGCGGCCATTGTAGGCGGAGACCTCTCGTTGCCGAGTGTGATAAACGCCATGGTCGGTAGCGAGAGGTGCAGGAAGGAGATGGTCTCTTTCTGCGAAAACGTCATGTCGCAGAAGGAGGCCGCGGACCGGGAGCGTGGGAACAGTGCTTCCGCTGACTCGCTTCGCCGAAGGAGACCGGGGAGAAGACGTCGGCGCTATGCAAACCTTCTCCTCCCGCCGTAAGTGTCGCCGAGGCTAGGGGTCTCTGTACCCCGAGAACCCCATAGAATTTGGAGGCCTGCATAGGCGGGCCTACCGTCGGGACGTCACGGTAGTATGCGCAAGTGATCCCGTGGCGTCCCCCGAAAAGACGATGTGGGTACCGCTAGTTTTTTAGTGGGTATTCCGACGCCTTCAGCGTCGGCGAGCCCCACATACCCCCCACTTCATGTGGGGGAAACGCGTCAATGCGTTTTCCCAGCAAAAAAAAAAATTATACAAGTCGGTAGGAACAACTTCGAGAAGGAAGCCGATCGAAGAATGCGCTTGGGATGGGCAGCATTTGGCAACCTTCGTCAAGTCCTCACGTCGTCTATACCGCAATATTTGAAGACGAAAGTCTTCAACCAATGCGTCTTACCTGCCATGACATACGGTGCCGAAACGTGGACACTAACTGCGGGACTAGTCCACAAATTCAGTCGCTCAGCGTGCTATGGAGCGAGCTATGCTCGGAGTATCTTTGAAGGATAAGATCAGAAATGAGATTATCCGGAAAAGAACCGGAGTCACCGACATAGCTTGCAAAATTAGTAGGCTGAAGTGGCAGTGGGCTGGTCACGTATGTCGTAGGACCGATGGCCGTTGGAGCAGACGAGTCTTAGAGTGGAGACCGCGGATCGGCAAACGCAGCGTAGGGCGCCCTCCAGCCAGGTGGACCGATAACCTTAAGAAGGTGGCGGGAACCGACTGGATGCGGAAGGCGGAGGACCGGGAGCTTTGGCGAACCTTGGGAGAGGCCTATTTTCAGCAGTGGACTACGAAAGGCTGTTGATGATGATGTAATAAGACTATTCTTAAGCTTTTGTTTTTTTTCTTTTGTTTTTTTATTCCTTCCTTGCACACTTAGTGCAGTAAAGTTATTTATTACTACAATTTTACTCTAATCGCTTCGAAATGGGGGGGCGTGTTCAAGGGTCAATGTGCCTAAGGGCCTGATTTGTTGTATGTGTTCAATTGTGTTATTTGGATTTTTAAGAGTAATTGAGTGAGTTATTTGCATCAATGGAAAAGTGAAACTGATTTTGTAAAATCCTCAAATGGTGTAGTGACACCAAATAACACATTTGTATTATATATTATATAATAATACAATTGTATTATTTGGTGTAGTGAGACCGTGGTGTAGTTGTAGAGATATTGAATTATCTATAAATATACATATATATACATAATGAAAGTTTGTATGAAAAACTTAAATTTTTAAAGAGTTTTACTCTGGAAATTGGATTGAAATATGACGAGCGAATCAGTGAATCTGTGGTTAATGTGCATATACGCGAGTAAAGAGTGTATGTGTATATAAAACCAATGATATAAAACCAATGATGAGTGTATATGTATATAAAACCAATGATCTAAATCGGCATATTGTATGTTTTCGAATAATACATAAACAAAAAATTTGTAAATAGTAATAAGGTTTGTAAAATAAGTAATAAGGTTTGTAAAATAATTCATTAATAATACCTTCGTCTTCCTTCAAATCGAAGTCATCATCATCATCATCGTCCTCTTCATCATCTTCATCGTGATGATCCATTTGTGATATGTCTTCTTCCTTGAGGTCTACAACAGAAACAATATGAATTATTTTAATTATCAACTAGTTTTCGACCCCGGCTCCCTTCGCTTGTAGGGTGTGTATTAGGTTAACATCATACAGACTGCAGTTGGTAAATAGTCTAAACAGTTATATAATACATTATAAGATTTTTATGTAACCTTTATTCAAACCTTTATTGGTACAGGTGGTTTACTGGTGGTAGGGCTTTGTGCAAGCTCGTCTGGGTAGG
This sequence comes from Nymphalis urticae, assembly GCA_905147175.2. Lineage (NCBI taxonomy): Eukaryota > Metazoa > Arthropoda > Insecta > Lepidoptera > Nymphalidae > Nymphalis > Nymphalis urticae. The sequence goes on from LR990009.1 coordinate 3,121,712, forward strand.
TACCACCCACTCGTCAGATATTCTACCGCAAAACAGCTTACTTGGTATTGTTGTGTTCCGATTTGAAGGTTGAGTAAGCTAGTGTAATTACAAGCACAAGGGACATAACATCTTAGTTCACAAGGTTGATGGCGCATTGGTGATGTAAGCGATGGTTAACATTTCTTACAAAGCCAATGTCTATGGGCGTTGGAGACCACTTACCATCAGATGGCCCATATGCTCGTCCGCCTTCCTATTCTATATAAAAAAAAGTATATAATAGCTTTTCACTTACATTATTTATTGAACATGTTTAGGAAAGACGACAGTGTAATGTTTCACAATGATGGAAAGTAATAAATAAAATGAATGAAAACCACACATTTAACGTTAATAATATTACAGTTGGTTTAATAGTAAACAGCATAACTGTAATATATAATGAAAAAACCACTAAACCAACAAAAAATTTTTATCATTTACCCATTTGTTAAGCCTTAGGTAGGTTCTATTCTATAATATTTAAAAATAATAAAAACTTACCTATTAAAAAAGATTCCGATAGTTCTTCTTTCACAACTGTCTTTGAATTTTGTTGATTGTTTAAAGCTGAAAGCAATACTATTGTATTACACACATTATTTTAACTAACCGAGTTTATTATGATTCAATAACAAAGAAATCTATCTCAACATTACTTAAATAATAAAAGTTATCAAAGTTGTGTGTACATATTCAATGTCGTCAAATTATATACACTACACAAAACATATAAATATAGATATATAAATGAAACACACCGATATAACACTGCCAGCTATAAGAATTTATTCGTTCCATAAATTGTGTAAATAATATGACTTTGTCCTTATAGCAGTCCCAGGCTTATTCTTTGTTAAATTTCATTAGTTTCAGTTTTTGATAAGCAAGAATGAGGTGGTAAAAATGTCCTCCTGAATGATTTCAGCCACGGTGGGCAATCCCAACTGAGTGCAAGCACAAGTGATAAGACAGCGAGTCCGACATGACCGGTAAGACTTCAAGTGCAGGACCAAATGCCTTACTTGTTCAGTGAGGCACAGGAATGTACACATATTAAACTTTTTGAATCAACCTGACCTGGTTTTTGAACTTAGGAACTAGGTGTCTACTACCGTATATCTGACCACTAGACCAATAAGACTATCAAATAGAATAATAGAAATTTTTTCCATTATATAGATTATCACACATTTCGTATCAGTTGCTATAAATATATGTTAATACGCACCTTTGATTGCATTCTTATAGTACAATTCCATAAACTTCTCTTCACAGTCTCGGACTTGTTTTTTAAATGTTACGGCATATCTAAGCCTCAGTATACAGGCTTCGCATATTTTATATGTCACGGCACAAAGCTCTCCCGGCACTGGAGCTATCTATAATGATTTTACTAAAATTACTATGCAATTGTGTTTAGGTATAATAAAAACAAATAATGAAAATAAAACGTCAAAGTTTACATAGTATAAACAATAAATATACCGGTGTTAAAATAACTTGTAAAAAGTATCTTAAAGCGTTTTTGCAATAACAACGAATGTGTTGATGTTTTGGTTTAGAACTTACCTCGATATCAAAACAATCTCTCAACATATCTGAATAAATTTCTACTTTTTCTAAATAAGTTTTTGGTTCGGCCAAGTTGTCGAAGGAACCTTCCGTGTGACAGCACCGACACAAATCCTTCTCAAGATTCCAGATTTCTAACGACATTTTTTCACTAAAGCATAAGTACTAACAAGTAACTATAACATAATATTATTTAAAAATAAACAAATTTTATTTGCATCAATGCATCTATCGACCATCATGCTTTTTATTTTTGATCTGTCTGGAATGTAGTTCGGATACACAATATGGCAAACACAATGTGACTCACTAAATTTAATTAAGATATTCCCATGATACATTTCATAATAAAATAAATTACTGTATCTATTTTTATATAAAATATATATATATACATTTGGCAAGCGTTTTAACGCATACCTGAATGTAAAATTGTCTTAACGTAGTAATGCGTATTGGAGTGTTCCCATTATTAATTTCTTAAAATTGTTAGTTATTTCTTATAGTTTTATTATCATAAACAATCAATTTACTAACAATATTATATAATAATTCAATTCAAATATTTTTTACATAATATTTTCTTAAATAAATACCGTTTAATTAAATAATTATTTAATTTTGTTATCAAACATGAACTTAATATTTTTATTGTATGTTTAATTGTAGAATTTTATTTTTAACCAATCAGCAATACAACATACAGATATTGTATAAAAAACTGCTTCTTTAAATGTTCCTATTTGTATTTTGTACCAATACGTTGAATGACTGTAGTCTACGGCAGTTGAGCCACCCGTTTCACGTATGTGTTCTATTAAAAAATGCATTTGTATTGTTACTTTTAACAGTGCGTGTATAAATAGTTTTTTAAATGTGTGACGTTCTTATGTATTAGTCTATGTAGTAGTTATTTATACGGGAAAAGAGAGATACTTGGTCTCTAACTAATTACGCCATTTTGACATATATCTCTATGGTAGACGACCTTGAACAAAGTCCATAGATAATAAAACAAAACAAATTATCTAATATAATTTATTATTAAATAACATTTCACGCCAGATTATAATCTAAATGATGAGTTTTAATATGTCCCTTCAAACTGCACTTCTGAACGAACGCCTGCCCGCATACAGCACACGCGAACCGCCTGTCGTTATTGTGTATCCTCATATGTTCTCTGAGCGTCTTCTTCCTCGCATACGACTTTTTACAAACCGAACATTCGTGTATCCTCTCGCCATTGTGTTTTATCATGTGAACTCGTAACTCATTGTTCGTGAAACACTTATACGCGCACAGTTGACACTGAAAGTCCCTCTCCTCTAAGTGATCCCTCTTCAGATGCCGCGACAACGTGTAACGTCGATCGAACGCCTTGTCGCACACATTACACTTGTACCTCAACGGAGCCGAACCGTGGGTCTCGACCAAATGCTTCTGCCGTCGGAAATATTCGGAGAAACGTTCCGGACACTTCGGACATTTGAACCTCTTGAGCATTTTGTGAACCGTGTCGACGTGGTTCTTATGTTTCTGGTGCGTTGTGAAAACTTTCTTGCAGATATCACACGGAAAGCTGCCGCCGACGTGCATACTTTTTATATGGACTTTGAGACGGTATTTCGTCACGAAACCCGTGCCGCATTGGTTGCACACGTAGTTTCTGTAATGGACGTTCATGTGGCGTTCAATTGAACCGAAAGTTTCGAAGTTGCAGCCGCACGACTGGCATTCGTACGGGTGTTTGTTGTGCGACAGCTTGAACGGTATGACACGGTCCGTGAATTCGGAATGATATTTCTTATCGTGGACTTTTATCAAATGGGCTTTGAGGTCGTTCAGTGTTGACAATTTCTGATTGCAAATCAGGCATTGTAAGTCGGAGATGTCCGCGTAGACCACCAAACATTCGGTGCCGTAGCGCGCTACGATTTTCCGCGTCTCCGATTTCTTATGCGCCTTCGATTGGTGTTCGCGTAGCGAGTCGAAGTTCTCGAAGGAGCTCCTGCAATAGAAGCAAGGGAAGCCGACACGGTTTTTACTCTTGAAGACCGTCACGTTAGAGAACTCTATCACAGTTGTCGTGTTGTGTATTTGAGCCATTTTCTCCGTCACGTACACCTTCTTCCTCGGCGAGTCTTCGCATTCGTCTTCCAAGAGCTTCGCAACCATCTTCGGAAGAATGTTTTTACCTGTTCATCAAAATATAATATTTGTTAATATTTTGCTGCAGTTTATTAACAGTACACACAGTAACAATAACAGCCTGTTAATGTCCCACTGCTGTGCTTATTCCACCACGCTGCTCCAAAGCGGGTTGGTGGAATACGCATGAGGCAGAATTTCAGTGAAATTAGACACATGCATTCCTCACGATGTTTTCCTTCACCGTAAAGCACGAGATTAATTATAAGCACAAATGTGTGTATTTGTGTGCAGTTTATTAGTTAAAGTTTAATGGTTAGTAAATGATCTAAAATAAAAACTCTTCTTATTTTTTGGGCTAGCAACCTTCGCAGGCTTCCGAATATGTACAACTCACCAAAGCTACAATCGGAATGGAAATGGTTTAGAAACACAGAACACAAACGTTAACATTTTAATAATGATAATTATAAGTATAACAATTTCAAAAGATACATCGAAAATTATTTCAATTTAGAAATACTTAATAATAGAATTCACTCTTTAATTTTACCTCTTAACATATCTAGATGTATCGCGAAACCCTTACAGGGCCTCGTGTATAGCGTCCTTCGTGTTGGCAGCTTGTATCTGTTCGGAAACCTCGCCAGTAATTCAGCTTCCCCGTCTACCTTTTCCCGCTTGTCATCATCTTTTAGCTCTAGATATAAAAAAGTGATATTTTTTTTAATTATTTAAGTAAACCGAGCAAATAAAGCACATTTAATAATTCAAATTGTGTTGCCAGTTTAATCCTTAAATACAATTTTAAGAATAAATATTTTTGACGAATAAATAGTAGTATTAAATATTTAAACATTATTATATTTATTTATATTACAATACTCATTCTTAGAGTGAAAAAACTTCATTGTAAAGTATGTGTTACATTTTTGATTATATATTTAAAACAGCTAAACGCATAAAGCCGTTTCTACACTATAAAATGTTATCTATACTAATATTATAAATGAGGAAGTAACTTTGTCTGTCAGTCTGTTGCTTTTCATGATGAAATTTTGTTTGAAGCAAACATAAACTGAAGTTAAAGGCCAAAATTAGTACAATAAAATACACATACCAAAGTCATCATTATCATCAAATGATGTGAAGTCACCATCACAGTCCATGGAATCGTTTGGCTCGACCTTCACCTCCAACTGATGCGCGTGTTCTGGTTTGATGTCCATATCTGTTTCCAGGTCGCCCACTGAAATAAAAATAATATACATTTTATCTTTGTATATAGGAACACTAAACCCCCTTTTTTTATAAAATAGATAAGTGGACTGATAAATGGGCTGTCGATGGCAAGTGGTCACGACTGCCCATTGATATAGGGTTTTCTGTAGACTGAGAGTTCACTTTAAATCATGTCATGTAGCTGGCATATCAGGCATATAAAAATATTTTTTTAAAGGGCACACCTAAAGCTTGCACAAAGCCCTACCACCAAGTGCCTGAGTACTGAGCTCTTCCAGACTAATCCTCAGATTCCTTAGAAACAACATGCAAGTCACATTGGGCAAATGTTTATATCAGTGTTACCAATAAGAAAAAATTGAGAGAATTTTATTTATTATCCATGTCATTAGACCTTAGAACAATTAAAGACATGGATTAATAAAGTGACAAATTTGTAATTTTATAGAAATGAATATCAAAGTTTCAATTCTTTATTTTGGGAATATTTGAACTTATGTGTGATAGTGTTGTACTATATCATATTATTAGTAAAAAATTACATTAAGCTTAGAAATAGGAACATAACACCCTATTCCGTAGAGCAATCAGTAAACATGGCAAATCTTTGATGTCCCTCACCATTGATGAAAACAGTTTCTTTGTCGAGGACATTTGCAAGTAACTGCTGTTCCGTGTTCACGACCATCATCCGGAACCGATTGGCTTCCCGTAAGCTTTGAATGCATGATGTACATATGAGTGTGCTTAACTGTTTGTTTGTTGATAACTGAAAACATATAAGTTAATACTAAATAAATCACTCCGTGTAATGATGATTATATAAAGATGCATTAAGAAATATTGCATTTTATAATATTTATCGCACAAGTTTTATTCAAAATCAAAAGCTTATGTATTTTTTATATTCTCAGGATCAATTTCGGTCACAGTGGCCAGCCTCAAAAGAGAATAGTAAATACTATAGAGGTAAATTATAGTGCAAAAATATGTGTGCAAATACCGATGCTTTATCTATTTCTATACTTTAATGCAATGAGACCGCTATTGTGAGTGAATTAATAAGTGTAGGCTCTTGAAAACGGCTATATATACTTTCCTTCCTATTTCTTATCAGAAATTTCATATAACTTTTATTGACCTTTGATTGATTATTTAGTAACAGTAAAGCTAGATCTACAGCTTTAAATCGACGAGGCACTCAGACATACATTACATCAATTATTAATCAAAAAATAAAATAATAACTAACAAAATATTAACTTACGTATAAATTAAAGCATTCCATGAAAATATCGATGTATACCTCACGAGTGCCGTTCGTGAAGTACTCCTTCATTATGTCTCTGTGATATCCTTTTAATAAGCAAAATCGGCACTCCCCGTACAACGTATTCGGTCTCCTTTCCATGATTATCGTAAGAGCTGCCATGTTTCGAATATACTACGAAATATAAATGCATTGAAGCTCCTCTAGCTCCGAATCCGGGCAGCCGCCCTTACGATTTAAGTGAGTATGCATAAACCTTAATAGTTTTAAACTGTTTTGTGAAATTATTTGTGTTTATAATAAATAAACGATGGCATTCATTATAACAACATTGTATAGTAATGTCGTTGTCACTTGTCAATTTCAGTGTTGCCCACTCTGTACTTGAGTATAAAACCCCTAACTAAAACAGATTTTATTCGTTTTAAAATTTTCTCAGTATATTATATTTTTGCGAGTGTAAGGATAATCTCCAGCTAGTTACGTATTATTAATAGACTTTAAGATAGTGATGTTTTATTCATTCATATAGTATTTTCTTTAAATTACCAAACAATGAACTAATGCTTAACATGTTAACAAAGTTAAAACTCCTAGCAAGAAACATAAAAATATACTATTAAAAATTAAAGAAAATTTAGTGTATTTTAACATTGAAATATTAGGTATATTTTTTAAACACATTTTTTATAAATAAAATATATTCATTTAATTAATAGAAAACCATTACACCTTATAAAAAATATATTTAAACAATAACAATTCTATTTCTTATCGAATAAATCAACATAGGCACAATCAATTAAATCCTCATCCTTAACACAAAGCTTCGACTGTAGATCTTTAGCAATAGCTTGCCCATCTTCTAATGTCTGTTCTGGACGAAGTACCACTTCTAATTCCATGAAGTCACCAAGATTATCAACTTTATCGATGTGGATCCGAGTCTGGTCCACCATGTATAATCTCCTGTAATTTAATACATATGTTACTAGAACCAAAAAGATAAGTTAATTTGCAGTTCTATGTTTATTTATGAACCTCCGGCATTATATAGCTCTTTAAGTTTAAAAAAAGCTGAAGGTGAATGTGTTTAGGGACTAATGTTCACCTTGATCATCTTTCAGCCTATATAGATATATGCTTAATTAAATAAAGTAAAATATTTGAATATAAAACTTAATTAAAACATGAAACTAATTATGTAAACCAATATATGAAATACAATAGTGATATGTAAATAATTTAATTGTATCTTGTACAGCTAAGCAAACATTAAATTTGTTTTTATCATATAATTACAATGTGTTTAGAAAATGTAGAGAAATATTAGTATCTGGTATCGTCATGTGTTGCTGGATTTACATACAAAAAAAGTATCATTGTTGTAAATAATTCAATTTGCATTTATTTATACTGGTTATTTCTAGTTTTGATATATCTATATAATTTATTAAGAAAGATTTTATTTATTTCAAGTTTTATATTTATTTTAAATTAATATTATTATGGTGCGCTTCGCAATCATCAGATTTAAATTTAGCGTGACAAGTGTTAAAGAAGAGTATGAATTCTTGTAATCATGCTGATGTGATTGACAAAATGATTCTATTTTTTTCTTACCGTTCTTTAATAACTTTTCCGCGTATACCCAAACATTTTTTCATAATGTCATCGAGGGTTTTAATTTTAGAACTTTCGTTCACTGAGAACTCTAAGAGATCATAATTGGACAGTTTTGGTCCTTGTTCATCATCACGATCGTATCTCACGAGAGTTGCAGATTCATCTGCGTATACCCTCAATTTCAGACGTCCATTATTTACCTTATAAAATGTATCATTTTGATGAATAATAGTCGGTGGTGCACCGCTTAGATCTTCAGCTATTTTGCATATTTTGTCGAAATCGTTGACTTTCGCTTTTATTTCTACGTTACGCATAGTTATATCGTGCTAACAGATTACTATGAGTTTGAAAATATGTAAATCGCAACAATTGACAAGATTCAAATAAAATGTCAGTTCAGTACTCAACTACTCAGTATATATTAAATAAATAAATAATAATAAATTATATCATTACTTTTTAACTTACAAATATATATAGTATATTTCCTGCTGAAATCATAAAATATTTAAAGATAAATTAAATAACGATGAAAGTATGAAGATAAAATTTAAAAGCATTTGTATATAATTCATTTTTATTTAATAGTTTTTTGATATGCAACATTTTAATATAGTTTGGTTTACCTTTATATACATATCCTATCCTCTGATGGTTATTAAAATTTAAATTATAGTTAAAGAATGAGGTTTAAGTATCCGATATATTAAGATAAATAAAGTCAAAATGTGACGGTCTGTCAGAAAACATGACATTTTGCTGTCAGAATATCATTTATCTCACTATCAGATCACTAATGACAGTCAGTAGTTTATTTTGTTTTTTTTTTTAGTTTTATTGACATAATATTCTGCGCTGGCTGATGTAGATTCAAGTTAGAAAACAAAAAAAAGTTAAATACTCTGCTATTGACTTTTATTTTTTTATTGAATCAAATATACACGTTATAATGGCCTTAGATGATATCTCCGACTGGATTTCACAGCCTCACGTATGTAGATGTTGTTTATCTGCTAATGGTATTTGGGATTTAACCGCAGTATACTTATCTGATACTGGAATTAAAGAAGTATTTGCTGAAATACTTCATAAATGCTTAGGAATCAATGTGAGTATGTCTATGTATTAAGCTATTTACTATCTTTCTAATAATTAATATTATCAATAAACTGTGCGTACTTAATACTATTAAAAAAAAAATTGAATACATTATTAAAAAAACAAAGGTTTACAAAATTGGCTATAATTTATTTATCTTGCTAATGTTTTTTTTATTATTTGAATTAAACCTGATATTTTTAGCTATCCCATATTAACGAGATGGACTCAAGTAAACTTGTATGTGAGATTTGTGTCAGTCAACTCCGAAGTACTTCAAATTTTCACAAACAAGTTGTACACGCTGATAAATGTTTTTCACAATACAAGGAAAGCAGCAAAGGTAATCTTTATTAGCTATTTATTTCACAATTTATCATAAATTACTTAAAATACTGTACAGAATTTAACTTAAAAGATATATATATACTCTTGATGACTATAAGGTAGTACGATGCGAGTGTTATTTTATATTTATAGTTATTATTCATAATTGAATCAATTATGTGTTGAACTTTATGCAATAAATATAGTGATCTAAATCTTTTTACTCCACAATCGAATATTATTATTTCAAGCGTAGGAACTCTACAGATACAAAAAAAAAACAGTGTAAAAGGTTTATTTCTATAAGAGATATAAATCTTATGTTTTAGATAAGGTATTCTTTAAATTAAAATGAATTGAATAATTCTCCATGTCCATAGAAGGTTATATAATTTTTTATTCATTTAAAATAGGAAGGCATTCAGGCAAACGGGCCAACTGATGAAAACTAAATAATATTGAACAAAGGCAGGCACTGCATATATTTAGAGAATAGTCATACCATCAATTGACAAACAACCTTGAAACAAGGTACCTATACAAGATACCTTTTGCCTGTTTTAAAAATTAAATTTTAATTTCATTTTTAATAACATACTAAACTATTTTTTTATTTGGAATACAAATTTGATTATGAAATAAATAAAAGAAACTTAAGTTTAATTATTAAGAAAGTAAGTGTTTATTTGATTGTACCATATTATGCCTGTGCAATTATTCCGATTAGCCGGATCGCGCCTAGACGATCCACCGCGCTTCGATCGCGCACGGCACAGAGCGCGGTGCAAAGGCGCGGTCGGTATGGACGTGCCCCGCGCAATCCGTTCGTGATCACTTTTTTGTCCATGCCCAAAGGCGTCTTAATCGCTATGAGCGGCGTGGACGCTTGTGTGTTGATCACACGATCGGGCCTTATAGGAAATTCGCAAAGTCAATACCTCTTTACAAGGGGTATAAATGCTTATATGAGACCCAAGAGATGCTGCTTATGGTAGCTATAGATTATTTGTATTTTCAATCATAATCTTATTATTTACAGATGTTAATAGTAAATCGAATTCAGACAAAACTATAATAAAAAAAGGGCAGAAAGATTTAAATAACAAGGATATAGTGAGAAAAAATATATTATCTGAAAGTGAATACGACTCGGATACGCCGATTGCAAAAATAAAACATGCCCTGTGCGAGACTGGACTTGTCGACATGACGGATACTGAATGTTGTGAAAATTCCGAATTAAAAGAAAATATATTTAAACAATATGAGGATAGAGTTGAAAATTTAAAAAAAGGTATTTTTTTTTATTCCTATCAGGTTATACATTAGCGCAATCACAACAAGTATAGGTGGACGAATATATGGTTATTACTTTTATTTTTTTAAATCTTCCTTTTTTTTGAGACTTGTCCATTTGGAATATATTATGATTCCAATTATAAATATAATTATATTTAATTATCAAACTATCTCGTAATTTGAAAAACCGCAACAAAGTATTTCATTAATGTTATTTAATTCTTTTATTTCTATTTCAGATCAAGATGCTGGAAAAATTATAAAGAATATCAAACAAGTATCCGAACGCAAGCGAGTAATTTTAACCTGTGGCACAGTACTACGAGAAACAACGGCTTGCCCTTTCCGTCATCACAAAAGCTGGTTCCAATGCTTCTTTTGTTCCCAAGACTTCATGGAAATAGATTCATTAAGAAGCCACAATCTCCAATTTCATCCAGACATCGAAACCGAATTAAAAAAAATAAAACGTTACCCTCGATCCCTCCAAATTGACATTTCGAATTTGGAATGCCGAAACTGTCAATTGAATCTGACAGATGTCGAATCGATGAAGCGGCATTTCGTCGAAAAACACAATAAACTTATTTACAAAGAATGCATAGCAGATTATAAAGTGAACGGTAGTCCGTACACTTGTCATCTATGCAAGCGCGAGTTCCACGTCTTTAGGACGTTGACGACGCATTTGAACGAGCATTATGCGAATTGCATATGCGACGTTTGCGGGAAATCGTTCCTTAACACTAAACGTCTTAAGGTTCATAAACGCACGCACGAAAACGGTTCGTACCCGTGTAACGAGTGCGGTAAAGTTTTAAAGACGAAAACCTCGAAGGCCAATCACATGGAAAGCGCTCATTCGAAGCGCGTTATTAAATGTCAAATATGTTTTAAACCCATGAAGCATTATAATGATAGGGTGAAACACATGTCCGAAGTACACAATATCACTCATAAATTTAAATGCCCCATGTGTAGTAGGGAATATAATATAAAGCATTACCTAGCGACACACATACGCCAAACTCATGGTCATAAGAATAAGAAATGTCTAGAATGTGGTATGGCGTTTATAACGAATCACGGGTTGAAAAAACACATGTCGAAACATACGGGTGAACGGCCGTTCTCTTGTAATATATGTTGCAAGTCCTACGCCAGGAGTTACACGTTAAGGGAACATATGCGAGCTCATGAGAATGACAAGCGTCTTGTGGGGGTGGCTTAATAAGTTTTTTTTTTTTTTAATTCGGTGCATACCTATTGATTATGTTTGCGACGGCTTTTTTGTGATTATGAAACACGAATTGAAAGAATCCTTATAAAAAAGTGTTTTTTTAATTTGCGATTGTGAAAAATATAATGATAATAAAATGCTTGGCAAGCAATTACGTGTGTCATTTGAATAGTATAATTATTATCGCTAAGCTCTTTAAAAAGAAAATGTTTGTCGGGAAGTTATTACCGTCGCGCCTATATATTCGTAAATCGAAAATCAATTCTATAGTCTATTCCAACCAAAGTAAAGGTAAACAAACCGTAAATTTACAAATTGCATTCGATTTTCTAATTGTTCTGCTAATTGTGCAAAATACTTGCACTATAAAACAGTTCTTGATTAATTTACCTATATAATACTACATTATTCCACTTACCTGGTTACAACCACATTAATTTAACTTTTGAAGTACCGATTACAATTTTGCGCGCGTTTAAAACGCCATTTTTTCGCGAATCCATATTGAATATCATAGATTATACGCGCGTATATATATATCGCGTTAATTGACATCGGTGACCAATGGTAAAGGTGTGTAATGTTCTTTCTTGAGGAGATATACTTCTTCTAGTTGGAATAGGCTAAACAGACAAAGGTTTACTATAAATGTATACCATAATATAAATAATGTAATATTTATTACGCAAGACATTTACCGCATGATATAATCAGTTTACTGGTGGTAGGGCTTTGTGCAAGCTCGGCTGGGTAGGTACCACCCACTGATATCTGATCTGATATTCTACCGCAAAACAGCAGTACTTGGTATTGTTGTGTTCCGGTTTGAAGGGTAAGTGAGTAGTACAAGGGACATAAAATCTTAGTTCCCAAAGTTGGTGTCGCATTGGTGATGTAAGCGATGGTTAACATTTCTTACAGTGCCAATGTCTAAGGGCAAAAAAATATAAAAAGCTAAAAATAACTTTTACCAGTGAACATACTTATAAATATAAATTGTACTTTGTTTCGAAATAAACTTTGCAGTGTCATTTTATGACGTCAGTTCTGTTTCGTTGTAATTTGTATCTACAAAGAACTATAATTTTCAAAAATTTACTAAAAATTATACAGAAATTAAATGTGATGATGATGGTGAAACATAGTATGTAGGTATCCATTGATTATAAATTGATTAATAACGACTTTCCACCTTTTTTTTGACTTTTCAAACATATTAAATGATATTACTAAATATATGCATAAAAAATAGTAACATAATTGAAACAGAATACCGATTTGTCAAATTTAAGGTCGCTCAGTGAGCAATGGAACGCACGGAATTAGGGGTTTCTCTGGCAGATAGAATCCGAAATGAGGACATTCGTCAGAGAACTAAAGTCACCGACATCGCGCGTAGAATTAGCTCGATAGATAATACAAATAAACTGGAATTGACGCCAGGCGCTTTGATGGCCGCGTGTCGATGAAGCCACGCCAAGCTAGAGTGGAGACCACGCTAAGGCAAACGTAGTGTAAGGTCTTTGGCAAGGTCGACCAAGGATTTAAAAAAGGTGGCAGGTTCGGAATGGATGTGGGCTGCCCAAAATTGGGATGGTTGGGAGGAAAAGAAAAATCGATTTGTCGAATATGAAATTTCTCGATGAATCGAGCAGAATATCGATAATTTATCCCAATCCTAAGATGTCAAAAGTGACACTTTAAATATATTTTTCAAAATAGGATACATTTTATTTATTTATTTCTGATTTAAACAACAATTATGAATGAAAGTGGTGATAGTACAAAGTACGGTGAATGTCGATGCTGTTTAGCAGTGGGAGAGCACAGAGACCTGATGCTGGAGTACGAATGGAATGGAACACGCGAAGTTTATTTTAAAATATTTTTAGAATGTTTCAATCTATTCGTAAGTTTTTTTTTTTTTTTTTGTGTAATATATTTGAATATGTGTGCGAAAGTTCTATGCTTAAGTACTGGCCTTATGAGAGAGAAAAATGAACTGAATATAATATATTTTTCTTATAAGTTTTTTTTAACATTACATTTGAAATTGACTATAAAATATCATTTTCGTGACCTTTGAATATACATATATTTTAACAGATCATTTTCCTTTTCTTACCTTATACTTATTATAATTAGTATTTGTTTAACTATAGATCGTAAATTATTAAAACTTTTAATAGATTTTAGCTATGCTTTAAGTATTAATATAATTCACAGTATAAATAACAAAAAAAAAAAAATTTGCAAAGATCTTAGGAAAAAAAAAAATTAATAAAATGTGTACACTTGAATAGTAACTACATTTTAATCACAGTATAAAAATTAATTAAAAGAAATTTAAAAATAATGTTCCAGCTCACAACAAATTCCAGAAAGAGCACACTGATATGCACATCATGCATCCTCCGGCTGAGAGATGCAAGTAGCTTTAAAAAGATGGTCCTTGATGTTGAACGGAATCTACTTAGCTACAATATAAACCAAGACAATTCTACAGGTATAATATTCATATATGTCAATGTTATTAATCTTTATGGGCTCTACTTATAGACAATGCTTGATGGATGATTAGTTCGCCTCGTTGTTCTACTGGCTAGATGTAAGGCCTCTAAGGTTCTGGGTTCAAATCCCAGGTCGGGCCAATAAAAAAGTTATAGTTATCGATCGATAGCCTGGAGCCTGGAAGTTAGAAGTATATTCACTCCCGTGTCTCTGCCACGTAAAGCCGTCGGTACTGCACCTTAACTCTTTCCGGTCGTGTCGGAATGCCGTCCCATCAGATAGTGAGAGTTAGGGAATAGAGACCTGTGCACTATAATATGTCCTGCGCAATTAGGTAATCGCTCTTGAGATTCCCCGCCGTGGTCGAAATCGGCCTGGAGGACTTACTCTTAGTTAAGCATTGTTGTGTCTTCTTCATTCGAATATAAAATCAATAATGATGATGAGAAAGAGATAGTGACGGCTGTACTACTATATGTACAAATATATCAATATTATAATTAGAAGGCCAGTGGGCAAATATGGTACCTGGTGTATGTTAACGTTTCTTCTTACATTATTTAGTGTATGCCCATACATGGAACTAAGAGAAAAACCTAATACAATCAAAACTTCATTAATCATTAGGACTAAGGTTTATAACCCATTTGCTATTTATATGACAATCGTTATATGGCAATGGTGCTTTTTATTGTTTGAATAATTATTAATGGGGCGGTACCTACGGAGAGGGGGATACAAAACGCTCTTCCCCTTTGAAAATATTGTTGACACTTTATATGATCAATGATTATTATTATTTATTATTAACTTCTTATTATTTTTAGTACAGTTACCGAATATACAGAAATCGGTTGATAATGATGAACATGAACAATTTATTGATATAAAAAATGAGAAATTTGATAACTCAGAGGGCAGTGACGTTGAACAAAACGATGGGAATTCGGATACAGACGGTTTATTAGAAGAAGATACAGGTAACTTATTAATATTATAAAAGTTTTAACGTATATCTGTGAGTAAGCCAGTTGGCGTGGTTGGTAGTTGCCTTTCACGCCGAAGGTTGTGGGTTCGATTCCCACCCAGGAAAGACATTTGTGTGCATGAACATGTTGTTTGTTTGTCCTAAGTCTGGGTGTAATTATCTTTATAAGTATGTATTTACAAAAGAAAAGTAGTGTATGTAGTATATCAGTTGTCTGGATTCCATAGTACGAGCTCTGCTTAGCTTGAGATCAGATGGCCCTGTGTGAATAATGACATTGATTCAATTATGGTGGTTTAATTAACGGTTAAGATGAGCATTTTCAGAATGTAAATAAAAGCAAATGTACTATTTTAAGTGGCTTCTGCAAGTGAATAGAAAGAACCAAACTGTATGTAAATATGAGTGTAGATTGTACTATTAAAAAGCTTGAAATGTAAAAAATCATTCGTTTAATGGGAACGCGATTATTCGTATCATTTATAACATTATAGACAAAAAACATTTTCATTTATGATGTTATTCAATGGCGTTCAATTGCGTTTTTGATAATTTTTCATTTCAAGATCCTATTAAGATATGTATATCTTTCTATCAGCATCATGTTGTTTAACTGCGGTAAAGCTGTCAAATTTGGATGATTCGCGACCGTAGACAGAGACAACGCTGCATTGTCTCTGTCTACGGTCCTTATAGGTATAACATTCGATATGATATAAGGATTGTTTCTTGGCCTTTTCATTGGATTAGAATCGTTTTGTAACATAAAAATAAGCGAAAATTGAACAAAAAACACAATGAACGCACCAACTGTCAAGTTTCTTTCAAGTTTCAAGTCGCTACTCACGTAGCGAAACAAACACCAAAACTGGTTACGCGATAAGGGACAAAAGATTTGATACTTCTATCTCTGTCTAAACCATTTGTAACGTAATTTTCGTTCTCTTTCTTGTGTAAGTGAGAAGGAAATCGTCGTTGCGTCTATTAGCTTCTCTGTCTACGTTCGCGACATTCTAATGGATACCATAGAGTATTCAAGATCTCGACCAATGAAATCGCGTCGATTCATGTCATAGTTGTTATATGTCTTTACTCTTCTGATATTAGCAATATATTTGGTTTGTTGTCATTTTGACTAGTTTATGATTTATATATTATACATAAAAACCTTAACATTTGTAATCATTATATTTTCTTAACGTATCCATCATACTAACTAACGGACTTGCACAAAGCCCTACCATCAAGAATTATATTAGACTATATCATATTTTATGAGATTTATTATAATAAATTGTCTAATTACATTAATCTTGTAATTCACAGTAAAAATAGACAACAAAAGTTACACAGATTCAATAAGAGATACATTTTGTAAAATAAAGAACAACAACAGAACAGAGAAACTCGCTTATATTTACAACGCGTCCGTTATTCTAGAAAATTCGAACGTGACGCCGTTCAAACCGAAGCTCAAAACCGGCTTCCCATGCTTCTACTGTCGCATGTTATTCGACGATCTATCAAAATTACGAGAACATCAAGAGAAACACACAAGGACCGAACTGAAAAGAGTCCTGAGGTCATATGGCGCGGAGAACTTCGTCGTATATGTCGACGTCACAGATCTTAAATGCACAATATGCAACGAAGCCGTTCCAAATTTGAACAATTTAAAAAATCATCTAATAAAAGAACACAAAAAGGAAATGCAAGATTTCCCAGATCGCGTTGTCCCGTTCAAATTAACTCAAGGTATTTTTGAATGCCAAGTCTGTATGTGTAATTTTGGAACGTTTGGTGCGATTGAGCGTCACATGAATGTACATTTCAGGAATTACGTTTGCAAGGAATGCGGAACGGGCTACGTGACGAAGTGCCGCTTGAAAGTGCATTCGAAGCAACACATTGGCGGGAGTTTTCCGTGTGAAATGTGTAAGAAAGTTTATACGACGCCGGTGAATTTGAAAAATCACATAGATGTAGTGCATAAAATGATAAAGCGCTTCAAATGCGCTAAATGCGACGAACGGTTCACGGAATACTTTAAGCGGCAAAAACATATGTTCGAACTCCACGGTGTTGCCCCATTAGAATACAAATGTAATGTTTGCGAAAAATCATTCGAGCGAAAATATATGTTATCTATGCACATGAAACGAGACCATTTAGAAGAAAGGGACTTTCAATGCGAGCTGTGTTCGTACACGTGCTTTACGAAAAACGAATTAAAAGTGCATATGATAAAGCATAACGGTGAAAGAATTTTTGAATGTACGGTATGCAAGAAATCATATGCAAGAAAAAAAACGCTTAGAGAGCATATGCGAATACATAATAATGACAGACGATATGCATGCAAGTCGTGCGGCCAAGCGTTTGTGCAGAACTGTAGTTTGAAAGGTCATATAAAAACTCATCACCCCGAACTCCTTGGTCTGTGATTTTTTTTTTGAGTAAAATGTAATTTTAATATTGTTGTTCGATTATTTATTGTTTAAATATTATGTAATATTAATATATAATATGATAATCTGTTGGTTTTATTTCACGCAAGTTAAATCTTGTTTTACATTTTAACTTAAAATATCAAATATAATTCTATTTTATGTGTGAAAATATTCACAATTGTGTTTTTAGTAAAGTGGTAGTTTTTAAATACAGATACATAATCAATAGTCCGCGCGCTTCCTTTACGTCAGAAAATGTAAAAAAACTATGTTTAAAATTTCTGTGCCGCATTTTTGTGGTTACTATCTCTTTTGTGTATCTTTAGTTAACTAGCATACAAAATTTCAAGTTTCTAAATCAACGCGTTCAAGAGTTATATCCATATTAACCATGCTCAATAGACAGCATTCTCTACGTCAGAAAATGTAGAAAAAAAATTGTATAAATAATAATTTGTAATTTTGTAATACGGGGACTATATGTTCTACCCAATGAAGAACGATGTAATAGAAACCCTATTGGATTAATCCGTCACATCGGTATTCGTTGTTAAAACTTATACACATATATTATAAATAAAAAAAATAAAAAGTAGGTACGTAGCAAATAAATAATAGTAAATAATATATTTGTTGCTTATAAATTATAAATAAAATAGTGATAAGTGGATTACTGCGGTAATAAATATTCTGGGTAAGTGACGTTGTTGATTGTGTTTACTATTATACTTAAACGACAAGCGGTAAAAAACTAATAAGCTAACAACAAATTGTTAGATAATTTTTCAATACATTCAATTTTAATTTACAAATGATTGCCAGAAATTGATAAACAATTTTTTTTTTATTTGCTCAAGAGGTAGACATTAAATAATGATTATACACATTATGGATCGCGTCTGCCACGTGCTCTAGCAGCGCTATCTAAATTTCATTTGAGGGGTGTTTTTACACACAAAAATACTTCTCCGTACCTATAGATTCCATCGAGGCAAAAGAGCAGCCATTCTTTTCAGTCAGGCATTATTTACGTCAATGTCAAAATATCTAATATGTCAAAAGCTCAAAACGAAAACATTACCTATCGAAAAATAAAAAAGCTTATGTTGTAATTAAAATAGCTGAATGAAATAACAATGGAAAGTAATTTAAATAATACACGCTTTGGTAAATGCAGGTTTTGTTTCTGCAATGGCAATCATAGAGATATAATGAAGGAATATCATTTCAATGGTATACGCGAAGTATACTTCGATTTGTTTCAAGAATGTTTTAATTTATATGTGAGTAATGAAATATGTCTAAATAGTTTACGCTTGTCTTTGCTTCTGTGTTTTTTTATTTAATAAACTATCCTATTTACCCTTAAGCCGCTATCTCGTGCAAAATATTACTTCGTATCATTGCTCCTGTTCTACGTGCAAGATAAACATATATTCTTATTTTCCCGACTTCAACGGCGTTCTAAACCGAGGTCCGGCCTCACATGAGGCTCCGTTGGGACGTCCGTTTCTCTTGAGCCCCTTGTCTCGCCCATTCCGCTGACGCTGTAGAGGCCACTAGGGCCAAAGGCAACAACTCAGTTTAAAAAAAAAAAACTTATTTATAACATTTGTAAGCAAAGATTTGAAAGCAATTGATCCTATTATATTATTAATGCTTTAAACACCATCAATGGCATTTTATTAAAATTGTCTCATATTATTTTCTCTAATTGGAAGCTAGTAAATCTCCTATTGATAGGCAGTCTGGATTTTATTCCGCCATGCCAGTTCAATGTGGGTGAATGGATTAAATTAAATGTTTATTAAAATTTATTACCCATCTCTTAATTATACTTTACCAATCAATTATGAATAATTAAAATACAAATGATAAGCACTTATTTTTTCCAATTATATTAGATTTGCAGTAACATGATGGTAAGTTCACCATCACCCATAGACATTGACACTGTCAGAAATATTACCCCTAACATTGGCCAATAGACCACCAACCTTGAGAACTAAGATGTTATATTGATTCTGCCTGTAGTTACTCTAGCACACTCGCCCTTCAAACTGAAATATGATTAAGCCAAGGCTTGCTGTTTTGCAGTAGAATATGTGACAAGTATGTGGTTCCTACTAAGACGAGCTTGCATAAATCCTCCTTGTTATAATATTCCAGAATTTACTGCGACTTTTCATATTATGTATTGTTTTTCAGTTATGTACAAACAGCAGAAGCTCATTGATCTGTTTGCCGTGTATCCAGAAGTTAAGAGAGGCTTTCAGTTTCCGTATGATGGTTGTGAATGCAGAGCAACAACTGTTAGATGCTCTGGACGAGAAACAGACATACTTCGTTAACTGTAAGTTTTAAACGCTTAGAAAATTAATACTTAAAAAAAAATGAAATGAGAAACAATATGAATTGAAAAAATTGTTTTAATAAAATTGAAATTTTTTAATATTAATTTATATTCTTACAACATTCGTTCAATGACTAAATTTTATGTTAAATGTAATAATTAAATAATATAAAAAAAAAGATTTTTCATTAAAAATGTCGGCAAGTTGGAACTGGCTTAAAATTCAGTTTTAAAAAGATTTAATTCTAAATTTAAAATATTGTTATTATTATTTATTATCTGTATCTATACTAATACTATAAATTTGAAAGTAACTCTGTCAGTTATGTTTTAATGGCCAAACCACTGAATCGATTTTGATTAAATTTGTAAGCTCAAACTTCAAGGACATTGGCTACTTTTTCATACATAACCCCTCCTCCTTAACACCAGGCAATAATTATTATTATACATTTATGAATGTGTAAATTGTGTCTGATTGCTGATTTTTTGTTTGCACAAACACATATGTATAATATCTTCCACCCAGCTGGTTGGTCTCTATAGACAATGGTCGCTGTGTATGAAATTTTTCAACAAGATCATTTTAATAACTAAATTTCAGTGGGAGAACCGCATATTGATGTTGATGTTAAAGAGGAGAAGCCAGGAGAAGTTAAGAGTGAGTGCAACGACTCAGACGGAAATGTTGATGATGATGATTATTTAGGCAAGTACGATGGTAAGTCAATTTATTAATATAAAATGGTGCCTATAGTTCTATTACTGGAGTTCTATTTACACCACACAGTCTCCAAAATAGTTTTATTATGAAATGGGGTGTATGTGGTATTCATGTGCCTAGAACGTCCAGTGCAACGGAATACCCACTAAAAAATCAGTGCTACCCTCATCGTCTCTTTGGTGAGCGTCACGGGCCTACACCTACACTAAATAGTACAATTTTTAAACACATGCCGCCTAGTCATTTCTAAACTCACCTAGTTATGCACTTGGCTCGGGCCCGTGAATAGTTATTTAAACGTTCTTATTTACTTACTTACGTTCTTACTGGAGGTAGAGCTTTGTGCAAGCTCGTCTGGGTAGGTACCACCCACTCATCAGATATTCTATCTCAAAACAGCAGTACTTGGTATTGTTGTGTTCCGGTTTGAAGGATGAGTGAGCCAGTGTAATCACGAGCACAAGGGACATAAAATCTTAGGTCCCAAGGTTGGTGGCGCATTGGCGATGTAAGAGATGGTTAACATTTCTTACAATACCAATGTCTAAGAGCGTTTGGTGACCACTTACCATCAGGTGGCCCATATGCTCGTCCACCTTCCTGTTCTATAAAAAAAAAACAGAAAAAATAATGTTCTATATACAATTATAATAATTATTTATTTCTTTAGTAATCCAACAGTTAGCATACATTCATTATATTATGTATTAAATAACATGTAACTCCATAAGCGGTATAATAAAATTACACATTATAAGCATCGGACATCGAGATCCAGCGTAAAGCGCTTTGACAATGCTTTGAAGCATTTTGACTTTTGAAGTCGTCCCCCCATTTCGAAGCGGTTAGAGTAAAGTTATATTAATTTGGCTGGCCGGTGTTTTGTAGGCCTAAGCATAAATCCGGGGCTATCTGTGTGAGTGAATACATTCTTAATGTTGTATACCGTACCGAAACAGCCTGTGAATGTCCCACTGCTGGGCTAAAGGCCTCCTCTCCCTTTTTGAGGAGAAGGTTTGAAGCTTATTCCACCACGCTGCTCCAGTGCGGGTTGGTGGAATACACATGAATTTCAGTGAAATTAGACACATGCAGGTTTCCCCACGATGTTTTCCTTCAGTGAAAAGCACGAGATGAATTATAACCACAAATTAAGCACATGAAAATTCAGTGGTGCTTGCCCGGGTTTGAACCCACGATCATCGGTTAAGATTCACGCGTTCTTACCACTGGGCCATCTCGGCTTTTTAATACAATATATCTGTAGTTACTAAAATTTAATAACCGTTCTCTTATTAAGTTAAATCAACTAATTCGATTTAGATCTGAGCACTCATTGGTCGGATATAACGTCATCAATTCCCACCGACCAATTAGAATTCAACAAGTTTGTATATGTGTGTGTTATTTAAGACTGTGTAACAATGTGTGAGTACCGAATATATGGCATAAATAACGTGTGAACCTAAATTGGACACTATAGCTTTAAAGATAAAGTAGAAATTAAAATACACCAATAGTTTACATAATATTTTTTTGTAGAAATAATGACGGATGCCCATTCGACAGCTGATGAGGATTTAGTCGATGGTGAAGCGGAGTTCCTGGCGCGATTCCCCCCCGGGACGTTACCGCCGCTACCGACCAGAGCGACTTTGGAGTACAGATGTAAACAGTTCGTCAAGGAATTGGAGATGTTGAAAGGTGATTAAAACGTATATATCTTTTTGATTTTTTTTAATGCTTGAAAAACGCATGGGAACAGTGGGGGTGGCTATGTGGGGCTCGCCGGTGTCCAAGGCGCCGAGTGCGCCCCGAACATCGTGTAGGGGCTTTTGCTTCCCTAACTACTTCGGAGGTTTCTTGAGTATTGTAATAAACTTGTTGATGCTTCAGGTGGAATGAATTTATTCGAAATTTACACCGATATATATACAAAAATGACAATATTTACAGAAATTCGTCTCCAATAAAAAGTTTCACATTATAACCAATGAAATTGGATTATAATGTGAGTCACAATTTAATTACCGGTTTACCAATCGGAAGGGCTATAACAAGAATAAAATTATTTAAGAAAATTATGTACAAATCAAAACATTGGCTTTTCTACCTATAGCGAGTGAGTATGTAAGAACAATAATTATTTCTTACGAATTGTACGAGAGGTGAGGGGCGCACCGTCGCCGCGGGGGGCACCATATACATACGCGCCTATCTGTGTCTATACAAAACTCGGCGTATGTGTTCCTACGTTTTAGTAACCGCGCGCCTTCGGCTCGCGACGGTCATATGCTTGATGTTTTGTATGGACGCTGCGTGTGGTAGGTAATGTAGGTCCCACAATCGGAATACCCACAAAAAAACCAGCGGTACCGGTTTCCGTCTCAACGAGGAGCGCTACAGGATCGCTTGCGCATGTTACGGTGATATATCTTTTTACCTTCCATAATCGTGTTGCCAGCAAAAAGCTCATTAAAAAAAAAACGAAAATCGGCACGTCTCGGGTAGCTACCGCCGGAATGTAAATTTACCGCTAATAACCGACAAGAAAGCAAGCAATAAATCAATATCTCGTCACAGAATAAATATTAATTTCTATAAGGCACACAATAAGACCAATAAGGCCACCTCTAAATTTACTTTCAAGGCTCGTCTCCGTGAGCATATCTTGTCAGAAAATTCCTAGTTCTCTTCATCTTTGACATCTATAATACATTATTATTCATATGTAATATAAATTTAATAGATGTATATATTTTATTCATATAAGTGGGCAAAAAGTTGAAAAAAAAAATTTTAATCCTATTTTTTTTGTATAATATAGATACGTGGTCACCACCGTAGACGTTGACGCTGTAAGAAATATTAACCAATCCTTACATAGCCAAACAACCTTGGGAACTCAAATGTTATGTCTCGTGCCTGGTGACACTAGCTCACTAGCTCACTTATCCTTTCAACCGGAACACAACAATATCACTAGTTGGCGGTAAAATATCTGATGTGGGGGGGGGGATACCTACAAAAATAGACAAACAAGGCCCTACCACCAAGTTACTTACTTGGCTTTGATTTGAAAGCACGCTTATCAGATATTTCGTCATAAATTGCAACAAAATAGACACCAACAATTTAGACACTCGAGCTTTGACTCCTAAACTCGGTCGGTTAATATAATATTATTAATAATTATTATAACACTTCCAGGTAAAAAGATCACACCGAATTCCATAAAGAATCTTGTGAAAGATTCAACACAGCACAGGATACGAAACGTGTACATGACGGAGAAACTGGCGCACATCACGAACTTATCGACGATTCTAGAACATTCGAACCTCACAGCGTTCAAGACGAGGCGACGATCCGGCTTCCCTTGCTTCTATTGCAGACGTATTTACGAAAACTTCGAAATACTCCGCGACCACCAGTACAACGACCGGTGCAAGGCGAACATGAAGAAAATACTAAACAAATCGATCATGGAACGACTCGTCGTATACGTTCACATCACGGAAATCAAGTGCACCATTTGCGATCAAACTCTGCCGAATCTGAACGAGCTGAAGTCGCACTTAACGAAAGTCCACAAGAAGAAGCTGCACCCGGAATATGGGGATAGGATCATACCCTTCAAGCTAACCAAGGGTAACGAGTACGAGTGCCAAACTTGCGGGTTTAATTTCGAAACTTTTGGAGCTATTGAGAGACACATGAATGTGCATTACAGGAACTTCGTCTGTGATCAGTGCGGTGCGGGTTACGTGACCCAGAGCCGGTTGAAAGTCCACTTGAAATACTCCCATATCAAAGGTGTCTTTCCGTGCGATATTTGTAACAAAGTGTACAATACTCAATACAAACACAAGTGCCACGTGGACGCGGTCCATAAAATGGTTAAGAAGAACAAGTGCCCGAAGTGTCCGGAGCGTTTCACGGATTACTTCGATCGTCACCAGCACATGGTGGAGGCTCATGGGGAACAGCCTTTGAGGTACCGTTGTAATGTCTGCGATACGGTTTTCAAGAGACGGTATGCGCTGTCATTGCACATGAAGAGGCGGCACCTGGAAGTCAAGGACAAGGAATGCTCGGTGTGCAGTTATAAATGTCACACGATAGCTGAATTGAAAGCCCATATGATTAAACACAACGGAGAAAGGACGTATGAGTGTATGGTCTGTAAAAAGTCATATGCCAGGAAGAAAACCCTGAAGGAGCATATGAGGATTCATAATAACGATCGGAGGTATGTCTGCGTCGTGTGTGGACAGGCCTTTGTGCAAAATTGCAGTCTGAAAGGGCACATGAAAGCCCATCACTCGGATTACGTCAACGGCTTGCCTCGGAGCTAGTGAAATAAGTTTTGAATATTTGGAGGTTAATTATCGTTGAAATTGAATGGCTTAATGGTTATTCGATTTTTATATGGCAATGCGGGAGTAATGGAATTGCCATGTTAAAAAAATATGTAAAAAATCTGGTCTTCTGTGAAGGTCGTTTCATGTTGTGATGGTAGCAGATTTCATTTCCGCCACTTCCTATAATTATACTCAAATTATATACAGAAAATTATCTGTCAAATCTCCTTTAAAAAAACTAACAATATATCAACATAAAATTATCGGAACGAAGTTTTTTTTCCGCGGCTTACAGAAAATGTCACCTAACGAAATAGCGTTACACCTACCCGTCTCTTTCTCTTTATTACTGTCTCTTTCTATACGGTTGAGGTGTAAACAAAAGTGAAATTAGTTAAAAAATTATAAAAGCATATAATCAAACTTTAAAAAAATACTCAAAATAAATTAAAAGGATTTTGAAGTCCAACTTCAATAATATATTAGAAAAAAAATAAAAACACGTTACTTTAACAGTGACTATCAAAGAACTAATTTATTTATTTTACACAGATTATAAACACATATTATTAAATTGAGTGCTTACATACTTAGTTCACTGTATTGTTAATAGATGGCGTTACTGGTTTCATTGGATGTATTAAACTATTAATTTTAACAATATCGTTATATTTCTGGCGGCAATAATGGGTACTACGTTGTAATGCCGCGAACTTTCTTAATAAATATATATCCCAATTTATAAACAGCAAAATTTATTAATATAAAATATATATGTAAAATAAACTTCCAAGAGGCTAAATAAATAAACAAGATATTGAAAAAGTTTAACTGTTTTTCTTGTAGGTTATTAATATATTTATGCTTTCTTAGATTATTGCAAGTTATAAAGAAAACTATCTCTTTTGATATTTCTATGAATTCATTTCGGGTATTTATTCTCAGTTTCGAATGTCAAATATTGAAATCGTTTAGATAACTTTATTTTATAAATGTATAAAACAAATATATATTCTAATACTTATTAGACAATTATTTATCAAGTTATTCATACGGACAGGCGTGTTGGCGTGGTTGGTGGATACTTGCCTTTCACGCCGAAGATTGTGGGTGCGATTCCCACCCAGGACAGACATTTGTGTGCATGAACATGTCTGTTTGTCCTGAGTCTGGGTGTAATTATCTATATAAGTATGTATTTACAAAAGAAAAGTAGTATATGTAGTATATCAGTTGTCTGGTTTCCATAGTACGAGCTCTGCTTAGTTTGGGATCAGATGGCCGTGTATGAATAATGGCCCAGGATATTATTATTATTATTAAATTTATAGTCGACTGCTTTGATTGTTTGAAACTTTTATATATATTTTTTATGTTTAATATATTGTTAAAATATTTAATTTATTACGAAAATATTCAAAATAAAATCTATTAGAATTTATATAATTATTCTGTTAGCACTTAGCAGCGCCATCTGTGAACAGAGTTAAAATAATGTTTGCGTATATTGATAGTTATATTACGATTCTGTGTAATTGTGAAAAAATAAACTTATAATTCGCTATTTTATATTTAAATTTGAATAAAGTACTGTAATAAATTAAAATCTACATGTCAACACGTTTTGAGTCGAAAAAATATCGCAAAGAACTTCGTTCCCGACGGGGATTCCCCGACCGCGATTTTTTTTAACTGGTAACACGTACCTATTACTAAATTCCGGTCGCTGAGAAAATACGTACCCACTGATGTGTTTGAGCAAAAAAGGTAATATTATTAATACTAAATGAATAATAAATTATAAATCGAATATCGAATGAAATCTTATTTGTGTCCAAAACATACCTCCCCTCTCCGCAACACCCCGTTGTCGCCTTACGAATACCGTCAAGGCGGGCATTTGTAACTATTTTCTAGTCTATACACAATCAAAATGTAACTGATCGCTGTCTGTACATGGAAGATATACAGGTAAAACTATTATCAGGGGCCTTTGTCAACGCAATAGAACCCAAAACATTTATTGTTAGAATTTTCGTCTGTTTGTCAGTGCGTTTGTGCGCGCTAATCTTAGGAACGGCTTAACTGATTTCAGTTATATAATATCCCACTGCGCTGCTAGCCAACTGCTAGCCAACTGCGCAGGAAATATAGTGCAGAAGTGTGTGCTGGGAATTGAACCCAGGAATTCCGGGTCTGTGGCTTTACATCAAACCACTAGACCAACGAGGCAGTCCTATATACTGAGATATTATAAGTCTGCTCTTAGCGTAGTGAAACAGAAGGTGGGCCAGGATAGCGAAATAAGTGCTTTGTGGTTATAAACAATATTTATTAACAGGCAGAGTAACCACCCAGCTCAAGTTCAACAATAATTATATCCGTTCATTGTAAATACATCGCTATTTATACCACAGGCTAATCATTTTTAATGTTGGTAGTTGTAAAAATAATAATATCACGAAATTAAATAACATTGAAACAAAATTTGTAATCAACTTAAATAAATATTAGATTATTCTAAATTGTATACGCGTTGGTCCTAGCGTTGAGTTTAACAGTAGACAGAGAAACTAATAGACGCAATTACGATTTCCTTCTCACTTACACAAGAAAGAGAACGAAAATTACGTTACAAATGGTGTAGACAGAGATAAAATTATCAAATCTTTTGTCCCTTATCGCGTAACCAGTAGTGATTTATTTAAGTTACACGCGTGTGAAAGCGCGGGCACAGTTTAAAAATAATTTTAGGTTATGAGTAAGCGGCAAGAACATGAAAATATCATGTCATTTTTGTGTCCGAGGAGCGAAGTCACTCCCGGTACGTATATGTGTGTAAATTAAACAAAGTTAATAAATTAATTACTGTTATGTTTAACATGTTTTTTATTAACCCTTCCTCTTTGCTGAGCATCAAATTCCAAATTACATCGATCGTCAAATATTTCTGATTAGTATTTAGATTCGAGGGTACCTAATTGTTGGCTAGAAATCTGAAAAAAACTGAAATCTAGAAAGCAGAATGATTTGTATGTTTGTGTTCTATGAGACAAAGCTGATGTGATGTTCTTAGAGGTTTGAAATTCAATAAACAAGTACAAGTGAACCAAAATTATTTTGGCAAACTTGTTTTATCGATGGTAATTTGCCAAAAAAATTGCTCAATTTTGGTAATTTATTTAATACGTTTTAAAATTATATTCAAATTACAGATAAGACTCACGGATATAGAATAGATAGATATAGAACTTTATTTTTTTCGTAATGTTATATTATACACATAAAATATTTAAATTAATAATCTATGGTGACAGATACCGAGAATAATATTAACTTAAAGAGATGCAATTACTTTGAAATCACAGATAGACACTTCACACTTATTTTGTTTACATAAAGAGATAAATAGTAATACATCTACACGGTTTTATGTTTCCCCTTCAAATGCCTAATTAAGCTACACCTCTGTATAAACGCCATGGCACAGTGGTCGCATTTGTAACGCCGGTCGTCCGCATGAATGCGTATATGTTCCTTCAGCGTCCGTTTGTCGACATACGACTTCTTGCAGAAGTCGCACTTGAAGTCCTTAACGCCAGTGTGTGAGAGCATGTGGAATTTCAAATGTGGATTATCGAAGAATTTCATATCGCACAAATCACAAGCGTATCTGCGCAGCTGTAAGTGATCTCGCTTAATGTGGGTGGTGAGAGCACTTTTTCTTGGGTATATCTTTCCGCAAACGTGGCACTTCACGCTCTGTATAACGACTCCGTGGACGGAAGATATGTGCTTCTCTTTCCTCCTTCTCGTACTGAATCTCTCGCCGCAGAGCCCGCATATGGATTTCATCTGCAAGTGCACGTGGACCGCCAGTTCGTGTGATCTCTTCTTCGGATACGTTTCGAAGATTTTTGAGCAATTTTCACATGGAAACGATCCTTTCTTGTGATTCTTGTAATGTGGATGGAATGTTGCGCGGTTCACGAACCCCGAGCCACATATGTCGCACACGTAATTCTTTGAATGTCGGGTCATATGCTCGAGTAACATTTTGTATTTAGTGAAAACGACTTTGCACATTGTACATTTCAATTCTTGATCGTCGAACTTGAATGGCACTATGTGATTGTTTATGTCCAAATGTATTTGTTTTCCGTGATCCTTTAAATGGAGCAACACTTCTTCCAAGCTTTCGATTCGTTTGTTGCAAATTTCACATTTCAGACCGGTTATATCCAGTTTGACTAAATAGTTCCGAAGGTTTTTACCTTTGATGTAATTTCTCCTTTCGTCCTCACCGTGGGCGGTTAATGTGTGCTCTTTGAGATCAGCGGGTTTTATGTAGGCCTCGGGACAGAAACTGCACTTGTAACCGAAATCGTTGTGGCAACGCAGAGTGGTTGCATTAGTATGAAGCAATATCGAAGCGATGTTGTCTCCGTGTTTCCTTATTTCATTTCGCGTTGTCTTTACAGGCGTTATATTATTTTGATCTTGGATTTCCGCTTCCAATGTCGTTTCATTATCGTCCTTTGGCGTTGATATTTCATTTTGATGCTCTATAAAGAAATATATGTAACCATTAATCAGATTAATTACAGTAAAAGCTAAAATAAATATGGTTACGATAATTTAACTTTTTTTATATAGAATAGGTAAAGGACGAGCATATGGGCCTGAGCATATGGGACCTGATGGAAAGTAACGCCTATAGACATTGGCATTGTAAGAAATGTTAACCATCGCTTACATCGCCAATGCGCCACCAACCTTGGGAACAAAGATGTTATGTCTTTTGTGCCTGTAATTACACTGGCTCACTCACCCTTCAAACCGGAACACAACAATACCAAGTACTGTTGTTTTGCGGTAGAAAATCTGATGAGTGATACCTACCCAGACGGGCTTGCACAAAGCCCTACCACTAATAAAAACTGATTTTTACGTTAAGACTATTAAGATTAAGCTTATATGAGCTGCATTACGAGCTTATACATTAATATTTAACACATTAACGAGTATAATAGACTGAGAGTCGAAAAACTGAAAGCTTCTCAGGGCTTGTGTTGTTTTTTATCTCATATAGGCAGTTTGCCCAATGACTTGCCTTATAAGCATCGACACGGTCTAGGATGAAGCACGCTTGCCAAAAAAAAAAAAAAACGGTTTATTCTGGATTTGAAGGCAACGTTGTACCTATCAAGACATACACTCAAGTATAGGACAGCCCATTAAGGGACGAATTGCTACTAGAGGATATCGTGTCTTTCGCAGTTATCAGGTAGAAAATATGTATTAAATATTAAGATAAATTTGTCATTTTGTACATCACGTTTGTACTTTCTCGACTTTTTTAAGTCGGTTTTAACAAATACTAATACTAGTTTTTAATTTCTTTTTTTAATTTTAATCTTTTATTTTTTTTCCTATTACCAAATTTAATAATGACAAGAAAAGGAAATATATATACATTAATATGAAACTTACCTATTTTTTATTTTTTTATTTTTTTTCTCTTTTTTTTTGTTCCATATTTTCAATAAGTAAAAGATTAAAAATGGAAGTAAAAAAGTAAAAATTGATCTATAGAATAGTAATAGAGTTTGGACGTATGATATGATTATTCATCATAGTCTGTATACATTTATCATATAATAATTTTCATATAATATCCTCAGGATAATATTAAAAATCATGTCATTTATTATCAGACACTTAACCAACTAGATTTTAATTAAGTACTTATCGAAATTGGTAAGTATGATAAAGTACACATAGATAAGTAATACATTTTATCCAATAACGGAGTTAATTAAATATTGCTGTCTCCCTCTTTCAAATGTCAAATTATTAATGACAGAGAGAGTGTTTAATTAGGAAGATGAGCTAATTTTTTTATGGTCTCAAAAAATCATATTGAAAATATAAAAAATACTGCCGCAAATTTTTTTTTACGATCTGCAAAATTACATTTTTCATAATTTTAAAATTAATTTTTTTATAATTTTAGTGAGGGGATTTGACAGTCACTCCGGGTCCTACCTGGCGCAGAGGTTGTCCATTGCCGTACAGCGTGGAAATGCAGCCTGCATTATGGGCAGCTTCGCGTCGGGTGGGAACCAGGAGAGGCTATTTTAAATTTGACTTTGTATAACAACTGTATATTATATTCATTTGTAATTTGTTTGATGTCAACTGTTTAAATATTGTTCATATAGTTTTAAATAAAGTTATGTGTTTATTTTAAAAGTTACGAGTTCTTAAATTCTTTTCTGGATTGCCGACCGACGCGTGACGTCACATCGCCCAACGTCGCTCGTTCAAACAGACACACAACATTTATAAGGCTTAACACAGTTTTATGTAAGTAGATAGTAATCAGCAATACTTAGTATTGTTGCGTTCTGGTTTGAAGGATGAATGAGCCAGTGTAACTACAGGCACAAGGGACATAACATCTTCGTTCCCAAGGTTGGTAGCGCATTGGCGATGTAAGGAATATTTAATAATGTCAATGCCAATGTCTATGGTGGAGGCCACTTAACGTTAGCAGTGGCGTAGCAATTATAGGGCCAAGGGGTGCAGTGCACCAGGGCCCCGGAGATCAGGGGGCCCTCTAACCTCAGCTTTAAAAAGAGAGGAGCATAAATGAAAAAAAATGTTTTTAAATGAACATCAACATTTACAGAACTCCTGATTTAAGATTTTTAGCACATGCGCCAAGCGTCTTCGATAAGCATGTGCTGTTTGTTATCGTAATTTCAGTTATTTGGTAGTTTCGATGAGTACGCCCGTAACAATTGGATCAGCGATAAGCTCACGTGCTTGACGGTCGTGAGATCGATTCAACAATTCCACCCATCAACATTTTAGTTATACAATTTTACTTATTACTGTATATAAGGTCCAGCCGAGACGAGATGGCCCAGTGGTAAGAACGCGTGAATCTTAACCGATGATCGTGGGTTCGAACCCGGGCAAGCACCACTGAATTTTCATGTGCTTAATTAGTGATTATAATTCATCTCGTGCTTTACGGTGAAGGAAAACATCGTGAGGAAACCTGCATGTGTCTAATTTCACTGAAATTCAGCCACATGTGTATTCCACCAACCCGCATTGGAGCAGCGTGGTGGAATAAGCTCCAAACCTTCTCCTCAAAAAGGGAGAGGAGGCCTTTAGCCCAGCAGTGGGACATTCACAGACTGTTTATTATTATTTTTTTGTATATAAGGTCAACCTACGCGGAAAGAGGGGATGAGGGCCCGATTATTTCCTTATGCACCGGGGCCCTTGTCCACCTAGCTACGCCACTGAACGTTAGGTGACCCATTTGCAACATAACAAAAAAAAAATTAGAAAAAATACTTTTAATATAAATCGTTTATTTTTAAATATATCATTTGTTAACATTTATTTAAATCATTAAGTAATGTTTTGCGTAAAATTATATTCTATATAATATTATGTATTATATAAAAATCTTTTTATGTATACTGAATAAATAACAATTGAAATCATCGCGAGCAGCGCTAATGTAGAGGAAATCTCTAGATAGGTCACAACAAATGTCCCTAAAAGTTAATTGTTTGCGAGCTTCATAGCGGATATTCAATTATTATCTATTCATGATTATTGTTAAGATAACTATGGCGGTAAATCACTGTTTATATTTATAATTTTGGGTTCGTACTCTATTAAATAGAGTAAAAATACTTCAATTCAACTTTAAAGCCCATCCTTTAAACATTACCTTGAAAATATCTTCCGTGAAAAAAAAACACTAATCGTGTTTGTTGGTTTCGCGATTGTTTTTTAAGAACCTAAATGGCTATATCCTTTTGTCTTTTATATTACATGTGCTCCCCATGTTTCGCACGCATGTGTCCCCGCCAGCTGCACTTTTGCACGAACGCCTGCCCGCAGTGTTCGCACTTGAACCGTCTATCGTTTGCGTGTATACGCATATGTTCGCGCAGCGTGTTCCGCCGCCCGTACGATTTCAGACAAACCTCACACTGAAACTTCCTAACACCCGTGTGTTTCACCATGTGCTTCGTGACTTCGCTCTGCCTGAAGAATTTCATATCACAAATCGTACAATTGTGCTGTCTCTCCATTAAGTGGTCGCGTTTCGTGTGATCGCGCAACGCACGCTGCGACACGAACATTTTATCGCACGCCTGACACTTGAAGTTCACCGACTGGACGCCGTGCACCTTCACCAAATGCTCCTCTCTCTTCTGATATCTATCAAATTTCTCGTTACAGTAACCGCATTTGTTCAACTTGCTCCCGTGAATGTGAACTAAACGCTCGTGGGCTCTCTTCTTTCTCATCGTATCGTATGTTTTCGTGCAATGGTCGCATTTGAATAAACCAGTCTGGTGACATTTTATATGATTCAATAATATCGTCCTCGTAACGAAACCAGCGTCGCAATCGTTGCACACGTAATTCCTGAAATGTGTACTCATGTGCTCTTGGAGTACTTTGAATTTATTGAACAAGCTGTAACATACGATACACCTAAGTTCGTCCCCTTGAAATTTAAACGGTAGGATGTAATTTTTTATATTCCTGTGTATAGTTTTCCCGTGGACTGTTATCAGGTGATCGATAAGATCGTCAACCGTGTTCATATCTTGTTCACAAAGCTTACATTGGAGCTGAGTTATGTCTAACTTGACTAGATAAGATGACGCGTATTTCCCTTTGATAAGACCGCTCTTGGTTTTGCTATCGTGCTTTTCCATGGTGTGTTTCTTAAGGTCGGCTGTATCGGGGAATTCCCCGTTACAGAAACAGCACTTGTAGCCAATACCGCCTCTACAGCGTATCGGCGTTGCGTTCGAACAATCAAATATTTCGCTGATATCGTTGCCAAAGTTTTCGAATTCTGGAAACATTTTCGTTTGAAATTCTGTCGTTTCGACGTTTTCTTCATTCGTATTTTGTTTTTTCGATTTAACTGTTTTGTTGACGGCGTTGCGTTGTTCTACAAAGAAAGGGATGTATTATTTTCTCTCTCCTTCTAGGCAGAAACTGGCAACTATCGCTTCTAAATTTTGCATCCATACAATGTTGTACAGTGCCAGTGTATTGCCTATTTGTACACAGATTCTAAATTAATTTATACTTAATTATATAAAAAGTATCTTGAGTTGAGAGATATTTTACTGAAAGATCAAATGGCTTCGATTATTTATAAGTTTTTGCTACAAAAGCTTATAATATCAGCACTTTGAATATATATCTACATAAATTATGGTGAGAGAAAAATAAAGGAGTCTTTTTTACCTAAAATTTTCGATAAGATCGAGTTGTCGATTCTTTTTTTTTGTATAGAATAAGAAGGCGGACGAGCATATGGGCCACCTGATGGTAAATGGTCACCAAACGCCCTTAGACATTGGCACTGTAAGAAATGTTAACCATCGCTTACATCGCCAATGCGCCACCAACCTTGGGACCTAAGATTTTATGTCCCTTGTGCCTGTAACTACACTGGCTCACTCACCCTTCAAACCGGAACACAACAATACCAAGTACTGCTGTTTTGCGGTAGAATATCTGATGAGTGGGCGGTACCTACCCAGACGAGCTTGCACAAAGCCCTACCAGTAATTCAGAAGCATAATGATTTGTTTAAATTAATTTTGGTACACTCGAGTCTTAGTGTAAATGTAACAACCTAGATTAGTTTGCGTGTATGACTTTGCGGTACATTTAGATGAAATACATATCATGGTAGGACTTTCTGCGAGTGTGTCTGGTCAGCTGATCTTTAGTGATTAATCCGCCACTTAGAACAATACATATCTCCTAATCTACACTTATAAAAGCAATAATCATTTGCAATTCTCATGAAATTTCGAAAAGAATTCAGAAAAAAACACTTAATTACTTTTTTAAATAAAAACATCATAATGTCAAAGGTTAGTCTGTCCAAGGGGGGGGGGGGGGGTCCCATGTTAAGCTAACTACCATGAGCTATATATTTTTAAATATATATTATTAGTGCTAAACAGTGCTTATGTAAGAGTTATCTATTTGCCTGTGTCGTTTGTTTTTTTGTGTTAAATATATATATATATTGAGCGTTAGTTTCTAATAAGTATCTCTTCAGTTTTAATCATAGTTAAGTTAGTTATATTAAATAATTTCTTTGTGTATATTTACACTAACAAAGTCTGATTAAATATATTTTTATTATATAAGAAATGTATCTTTAAAAACTGCAATGAATTTGTCTGTTAGTTAAATCTTAGTACTTTTTTATGTTTAGCGTTTTTGTTAAAAGAGTTTAAGCAATTCACGCTTGTTGCCAGCCTGCCTTTCTCGTGTAAACTGCCTATATCGATATAGTAAACAGATCAGTTTAAAGCTAGATTCTAGATAGTTAGATATACATCAGATAAATCTATATGTCCCTACAGATAATAATTATCTAGATTTATTAATATCATAAAATTTCAATATATAATTGTTATAAAAAAATAGCGTTAAGTTAACTGAAGCGAATTCAATACAATCATTAGATTATTAATGGAAAAGAAAAAAAAACCAAGACAAAAATAAAAATAAAAAACGATTTATTAACAAAACCATTCGTATCCCACAACTATACTTGCTCCCCATGTTTCGCACGCATGTGTCCCCGCCAGCTGCACTTTTGCACGAACGCCTGCCCGCAGTGTTCGCACTTAAACCGCCTGTCGTTTGCGTGTATACGCATATGTTCGCGCAGTGTCGACTTCCTCCCATACGCCTTATTGCACACGACGCACTGATAATCCTTCTCACCCGTGTGCTTGACCATATGCTTCTTCAGTTCTATATTCTTGTAGAAACCTAAACCGCAATACGAACACTTGAACGGTCGAAGCATCAGATGGAAGCTTCTTATATGAGTTCGCAACGACTTCTGGCTGTTGTAACTCTTGCTGCACGCTTGGCAATTGTAGAGAAGTTTCGCTGCGCTGTGCACGACCACCTCGTGCTCCTTCTTCTTCGCTATGTCGATGAACTTCTCGCCGCAGTAGCCGCACTTGTGGCGTTTATTGTTGAACATGTGCACCGAACGTTCGTGGTCGAGCCGTCGTATTCGCGTCGTGAAAACCTTCGCGCAGAACTGGCACGTGAACACGCCGGTCTCGTGTCGGTAGCCGTGAGACTGCAGCGAGCGTTTATTGATGAAACCGCGCCCGCACTCATCGCACGCGTAGTTCTTGTAATGATTCAAGTTCACGTGATCGTTCAGCACTTTGAAACTGAGAAACTCCTCCGAGCAGACCGCGCATTTTAGCGTTTCGCTGTCGAATTTGAACGGAACGAGATGGTTGTGGATGTCCGTGTTTATTTTTACGCTGTGCTCCAGTCTGAGGTGATCGAGTAAGGTCTCCAAGGAGTCTATACTGTCGCCGCAGATTTTGCAGATTAGATCCGTTAAGTCCAGCTTCACGCTTCGATCGGATATAACGTTCACCCTGAGCATGTTCTCGCTGAAATGTTCCACAATCGTATGGTCCTTGAGGTCCGAAGCCTTTTCATATTCGACCGAACAGAAGAAGCAACCGTATCCGGTACGTACGAATCCCTTAAACGGCGTCGCGTTCGTGTATTTCATTATATAATCCACGTTCTCTTGACGCTTCTGCAAGTCCGGTCGTCTCCGTTTCTTGGATTTTTCCGTGTCCTCTAGCAGCTGCCTCCCTGTTGAGAAATATCAATTGATTAGATGTATGAATAGTATGTTTCATTTATTGTAAACGGCCTCACTTATAAGCGATGTACAGTTAAATATACACTTCTCTTTTTATCATATTTGATTTGTTATAAGAAAGAAAAAGACAGAGAGAGTTGTTTAACTGTTCACCATTGCAAGATTTATACATGAAGGCCGTGAATCATTTATTATTAAGCTAAATTGTGAAGAAGAAAAGAAGTACGCTTACAACTACACCACATCTATCGGCCAATAAGATATATAATATCTTATCTAAAGTCCTTTATATTTAATATTGAAAATTTTATCCAGTATGTCTAGTTTTAGTAGAAGTAATATCCTGGGACATTATTCACACACGGCCATCCGATCCCAAACTAAGCAGAGCTCGTACTATCGAAACCAGACAACTGATATACTACATATACTACTTTTCTTTTGTAAATACATACTTATATAGATAATTACACCCAGACTCGGGACAAACAGACATGTTCATGCACACAAATGTCTGTCCTGGGTGAGAATCTACCCACAACCATCAGCGTGACAGCCAAGTATTTACCAACCACGCCAACTGGCCCGCCATCTATTGACAATAATGGGAATTCCATATAAATCGCAGTGATAAACGGATGACGTAATCATTTTTTTAACGACATATTTTCGAATATCGAATTGTAAATAAGAGATTTGTGTATGGAAAATTAAAGTGTATGGTGTCATATGACAATGCAAGAAAATAGCTAATTAACTCGGCTTCGCAGGAGGGGGGCGGTGTCGTGATAAGAAGAAAAATGTATTTTGAGTAGGGTTCGCGTAAATTCCGTTCATAGTGAGCGTCTACGTCGGGGAAGAAGCAACTGTGACAAATTTCAAGACAATCGTACGTATGGTTTAGGAGATTAGTGGTACTTCAATTATATATATATATATATATATATATAGATTAGTATCTGCCCGCGGCATCGTTCCCATATACATCTGACAAAATTTCCGAAATCTCATATTCGCGTTTGTAATAGTAAGGATATTGGACTGTAGATAGAATATTAATATCAGCAATATATACATACACACATACACCCAATAACATAATACATGCAGACAAACACACACACGCACAATTATATATTTTTAATTATTCAAAATTTATATTATAAGATTTTCATAATCTGTAATCTGTTCGGCCGATTCATAATTATATAAAAAATAAATTTTATCGCTGTCGACGACATAAATAAACAAATGGCAACAAAATATAAACAGTCGTCGATTAAATCTTCGCCAGGCAAACAACATGCAAAGGTATGGCTTGCAAGGGGGTGGGGGCATTATAATAATAATAATATCCTGGAACATAATTCACACACGGCCATCTGATCCCAAACTAAGCAGAGCTCGTACTATGGAAACTAGACAACTGATATACTACATATACTACTATTCTTTTGTATATAGATAATTACACCCAGACTTAGGTCAAACAGACATATTCATGCACACAAATGTCTGTCCTAGATAGGAATCGAACCCACAACCTTTGGCGTGAAAAGCAAGTATCTACCAACCACGCCAACCGGCTCGTCAGAATTAATAGTAATTTTGCATATAATGTAGTACGATATTGAATATCGTTTCATTGCTCCTGAATATTACTCTTGATAGTCATAAAAATATACTAAATTTTATTCAAATGATAATAAGATTTAAATTACTTTGGCAAAATATTATATAGGTAGGTAATATAGCTGGCTTATATAGGTAATATATATAGTGTGTCTAGTTCAAGGGTAAACAAATAAATCCTATGTCAAGTTATTTGAAACATATAATGTCATGCTTTTATATAACAATAGTCTCCCGTCTTGCACATAACATAACATGGGTCAAGGCACAGGGCTTACGGATTGAGTTTTTTGAAACAACTGCTAAACAAATAGAAAGCCGCTACGCCAGATGTCGCTAGTAAGGTTTTTTACGATCGAATCTTGGGTATAACCCAAAATATTTGACAAACGACGATAATCATATACTTTGATATATTTTAATTGTATCAGTAACAGTAACAGTACCAGCCTGCTAATGTCCCACTGCTGGGCTATGGTCTCCTCTCCCTTTTTGAGGGGAAGGTATGGAGCTTATTCCACCACGCTGCTCCAATGCGGGTTGGTGGAATACACGTGTGGCAGAATTTCAGTGAAATTAGACACATGCAGGTTTCCTCACGATGTTTTCCTTCACCGTCAAGCACGAGATGAATTTTAATCACAAATTAAGCACATGAATCCCACGATCATCGGTTAAGATTTACGCGTTCTTACCACTGGGCCATCTCGGCTAAATAATTAATTGTTTACTGACATGAAATAATAATTTCGGGTACACACTAAATTCTTTTTTTTTATTTTTACTCTAATGCTGTCAATAAAATTACGGAATAATAAATTTGCTGATTTCTTTCAATTCGTCCAATCTCAAATTTGACTAGCATTGCAGTAGAGCAGGACATATTACAGTGCAGAAGTATGTACGTAAACAAAAGTACAATCTTTATTCCCTCACTCTCATAATCCGATGGCACAGCAACCCGACACAACCGGAGTTCAGCCGCAGGACCAAAAGCTTTACGTGCTTTCCGAGGCACGAGTATACACATCCAACTTCCAGACTCCGGGCTAGAGAGAATCTTTGACTGACAAAACCCAATATTTTTTGATCGGCCCGACCTGAGGTTTGAACTCACGATCTCGGGATCTTTGGCCTTATATCTATCCACTAGACCAACAGGGCAGTCAATCATAAATCATAGTCCAGAATCGAAGAAGTAAAAATGAACAAACCATAGATTTGCATATTCCATACAATTCGCTAACAGCTCTCCTGTATTACGCACTACGAACAGTTCTCGATTAATATATCTCTATATATAACACGACACTATTACACTAATTAATATCCACTTTACTTCCAAATTTCCGATGACAACTTCGCCGACATTTTTATCGGACCCATATTAAAAATTATAGATTATATATATATATAGATTTCAACCAATAATATCGTCTCAATTCATGATCTAAGTCATAGGCTAACTAGCATTCTAGGAGAGGCTGGAAGAAATCTCTTGTAGATATAAAGATTTTCCTATACAACACAATCTTTCTTTATGTTAACTAGTTACATAAATAATAAGAAAACAAACGCAAATTCGCCAATTTTCATAATTCGTTAATTTTACTAGCGACATCTAGCGGCGTTTTAAGGAAGACACTAAAGAGTTTTTAATTATATATATTTAAAATATCACTTACCTCATGTGCCCTATGAACGAAACAGCAATAGAACACTCACGACAACAAAAACAACAAATTTAGTGTCCCGATATCATAAAAATTTCATACAAATAAATTTATATTTCAAATTGTCTTTATGTATAACTAGCGAGTCACCCCGACTTCATCCGGATTGAAAATTGTTCAAAAATATCTTAGTAGATATATTGATACCTTGGCATACATTATAGCAAGTTTCGTGGGACATTTAATTTAAAAAAAAAAGTACAGTCTATGGTACTCGCTGGTAATATAGCTTTCTGAATGTGAAAGATTTTTTAAAATCGGTCAAATAGTTTTTGAGTTTATCCTTTACAGACATACATACAAAAAATCAAATATTATCTCTTTATAATATTATTATAGATAAAAAAAAGTCACCCTCAAAATATCATGTCATGAAATTGCACTCAATACTGTTTTTATTACATCGAATAGCAGATGATTGGACTATGATGGGTTTAATGTGTTGCCATATACAACTAAATTTCAATACTCACTAGCGATAGCTGAGCTGATGGCCTTCCTTGGTACGTTATAAAGTATCGATGCCTTATTTTGTGATAATGCTTTACTCTTGACAGCTTCTAGACACTTCTCCAAATCATCATCCGTGTAAGTCTTGCTTCTGCTCTTAATCATCAATACTTCCTCCTCCTGTTTTGTCTCGGGTCTCTCGATTTTGATTTCTGAAAATTTTAATGATATTGTGTCGTGATATGTAATGGTGGCTCTTTACTTTATTTATTTATTTAACAATATAAACAACCAAATTACAATTAAATGATTGCACTACAAAAACCACCAAAGTTTATCTTGAGTGCCTTTCTGTCTATAGAGTTACATATAATATACACTATAATTGTTTTAAATAATACATCTTCAGCTAATATTTAATATTCTTAATAGTTATTTCTCGTCTTGTTTTGTTATCTAAGCTGTTTATTATGCGAGGAATCAAGTAAGAGCTGGTACGCTGTCCATATTTGTTGCTGATATAGTTACTATTGTTGTGTCACCCAATGGGTTTTTATAACATGCGGGACGTTGTCCTGAAAATCTATATATGCCTATATAATGCCTAAAAATGTTACATTCATCAAATTTTTCTTTAATTTTAATGTTATCAGGTATAATGGTTTTTAAGATTTTGGTTTGCAAACGATAAATTTGAGGTAGCTACCTCTGTTTGCGAAT
Source organism: Nymphalis urticae (assembly GCA_905147175.2). Classification (NCBI taxonomy): domain Eukaryota; kingdom Metazoa; phylum Arthropoda; class Insecta; order Lepidoptera; family Nymphalidae; genus Nymphalis; species Nymphalis urticae. The sequence goes on from LR990009.1 coordinate 3,163,220, forward strand.
TTGCATAATTTTTTTTATTTATGTCACTATCGCACATAGACATTGGCATTATTAGAAATATTAACCATCTTTTATGTGATGTTTTGTCACTTCGACAAACCTTCGTTCTAGCCCACATCAGGAAATATATATAGTTCACGTACCTGTCTTATCTCTATCACTATCGTCTTCTTCTAAAAATTCTATACTTAAATATTCTGTCTCTATTTCATCTTCCGACTCTTCCTCTTGCTTGATGTGATCATTGGCTGCTGAAAGGTAAGAAGTTAATAATTATAAAGTTAAATTCTATAGGCACAATTACATTAGAATTTTTTAATATAATATGTAGACAGACAGGCAAACAGACCTGATGTTAAATGGTCACTACCGTCCAAAACGTACATGACTTTAAATGTTTCGAACTTTTTTTTGTTGCTCATGTTACTAATTTTTTTTAATATAAAAATTAGTCAAAAAAAAAATCGAACAGAGAAACAAAAGCAATTTAACTGTTTTGTCCTTAACTGTCATATGGTATATGGATTATATTTTTTTATATATTAAATTTACATACTGTTCTTCAGTTGTTCCAAAATCAAATGCTCCGTGTATAGTATCTCTTTTTTAAAGCTAACCGCATCTCGGAGACGAGACACACAGTTGTCACATATGCATTCCATGTCCGCATCTTCCGGTGGTTGTTTCCACTGTGAAACAAATGTATTCAATCAGGTCAGTGCCGGCCTTGGTGTAGAGCAAGATGACAGATCGCTACTTGAGCATTGTTTGAAATTTATGTGGTAATTATTATTTTTATGACATTGATGTGCAATTTAAGTGAAGCGAAAGCGTCGACCAAAGGGTGCTGAAAGAAAATCTCGCTCTACCCTGATGCTCTACCCAGAACCAGGGACGACAATGATTTATGTACCTTCAAGCATTTGAATCATCATGTTACATTATTTCATTAAATGTTAAGCTTCAGATTGTAGAATCTTCAGAGAATAACTGGCAAGGCTTGTTGCACAGTTGATTAAATACAATTAATTTATTATTTATATCGCATGAAAATCAATAAATACTAACTCGACGCTGTCTTATCATCATCATTGTCGTTAAGCGAGTTTTAAAGCATATATTAGTGTTTTATTAACATGATATTTGTTATACATACTTGGTAATGTGAAAATTATTTTGTATGTTATAAATGGAGGGTCCAAATACTTACTGTGAGTGCAAAACACTCCGTCAACATCTCACCGTATATTTCGCGTTCACCGTCTTTGTAATAGTCCGTCCACATATTCTTCAAACCGACTTCTTCCAAGCAACATTTACATCTATATAAATATTCACCCCGTTTGCTTTTCCCCATAATTAATTATTATTTAAAATTGGAAAAAAACTACAAATATATTCGATTATTATAGTGGTATTTGATAATTTCATTTGACAGTTGGCCATTCTTTAGTGATGCCAGATCGAAAAATATATTTATCGATGTGTAAAAATCGTAAATAATCGGTATATTTATAACACTGTAATTTCATAAATAAAATAATATATGAATGATGATGGGAATTAAATTAGATTTTTTTAAATATGTATATAAGATAAATCATATTCATTCATTTATTTGTAAATTACATACATTACGTAACTAATATATTTCTTTTTATTACATTCCTTACTGTCTTAAAATTCCTTCTTAAGAACTTTCTACCCTTCCCAAAGCCAATCCAACTGATCACTGAATATGTATTTAAGAAACATTCAAAAAAAATAACTATATCATTTTTCAAACTTATATATTATTTTTATAAAAGAAAGTTGAAATACCAAGTATTGTTATTAGCGGTGCAATATGATGATGCCCAGCTGCAAAAAGCTCTACCATCGAATAAAGTGATATCGTCCAATCAATTACAGACCTACCAGGATAGCGTTCTCGCAGCCACCCAACAATAACCTGCTTTAAATCTACTATATTATGTACTACAAATATTTACTTATTTACAATACAACTAAATAATAACTTCGTTGACGTCAAACGCCATTTTCACACATTCATAAATACATTTATGTTCAATATTACAAGTAATATAGAAAGTTATTTCTCTTTACTCATCCTGCCATTGGAATAGACCAGCCATACTCAACCTTTTCTATGTAGGGTCATAAATACGCGTCAGTCATGGTGTCGTGGGCCGCAAACAAAATATATTTAGATAATGATTTTTTTGGTTTCGTGATCGTTACAAATTTTATTAAACAACTATGAACGGATTTATCGCGTATATGTTAAAATATTTTTATTATTTCCTGACATTTTAAATTATTTAAGTGTTAATAAAAAACCTTTTAAATTTATAGTTGAAAATAAAGTAACACCAGGTAGGCCAACCTCAAAAGCCTGGCGGGCCGCAGTTTGAGTGCAGCTGGAAGCAGAATTCTAGACTTTGAAGACTCATCGGAATAAATAAAAAAAATTGATTCTGATAATAATGATAGCACCAAATATAATTTATTTATTTGTTCTAATCTATAATAATGTTTGAATTGAAAAATAATATTGCAACAATAAAAAACAAAACAACTGATAAAAAACTCTTTAATTTTCTATCGTTGTATTAAATTCTTTATGCATTTGGCAATGCTTTTTCAAGCTGATCATCCTAGTAAAGCTCTCGCCACACAGACCGCACAGGTAGTTCCTCTCACCAGTGTGACGGACCATATGGTTCTTCAATTCATATTTCATTAGGAACGTTTTATCACAGTGCTTACACTGGTGTTTCTTTTCAGCGCCATGGCGTCTTTTCATATGAGCCAGGAAGTATGGCTTCCACGTATAACAATTACCACAAAACTCACACGTCAGCACCTTCACTTTATCCTTGTGGTGTTCGGTCACATGTACATGCCTTTGAAACAATCCCAAGAACTTCTCGTGGCAATACAAACATTTGATTGTACTTTCTTGGTTGTGGACGAGGCTGACATGCTTGGCCCGATACTTGTCCAATGTGAACACTTTGTCGCACACATCGCAAGGATAGTTACCAACTTTGTGGACATTCAGGTGTTTATCCAACCGAGTTGCTGATAGGAACGTGTCCCCACACTCATAGCATATGTAATTACTGTAGTGATTATTCATATGACTGTCGAGGTGTCCGAAATTGTGGAAGTTCTGGTGGCAGAGGACACACTTCAGATCCGAGTCGAGGGCATACGGTATGACCTTGGAATACGCTTGATCGAATTCGAGGTCGTGCTCTTCAGCGAGGTGGACGAATACGTGATTCCAGTCCGGTAGCAGCATGTAGCAGGTCCTGCAGTGAAGGTCATCGACGTCCAGTTTGATTATCTCGTTCAGCCACTGAGGCCGCATGTACAGTTCGATCTTCGTTCGTTCGTGGACGTGTTTCGTTCTCGTGTGCTTTCTTAAATCGTCCGGGTCTTCGAAAGTCGGTCCCTCGGTAGAGCAATAGAAGCAGTAGTATCGAGTTGTCTTCGTTTTGAATGGAATCGCTGTTGTATGGAGCAGTATCTTCTTTATTTCCTCTATCAACTGGAAATGTTTCTCGTTATTCGATTCTTTGGCTTCGTCGCCTGAAATTTGAATTATATATGTAAAGAAATTATTGTGTTTATATTTCTTTAATGTTTTTGATAACTTTGCATTGATACTGGCCTTTAAGTTTTGTGTAGAAGTTTATATATGATAATAAAAAAAAGTTAGAAATGACATTTAAAAGATTTGATATTTGAAAAAATAATTATTATTTAGTATGCAAAGTAACAAGGAATTGAGAGGAAAAACGGAATATTAAATTTTAAATACAAGCAACCTCAAGTTTATTTATTTCTAATCTTTAAGATAATAAAATATTATTAAAAATAATAATAAAAATTTAGCTTATATATATTTAAATAATGTTACTGTCCTATGTTCATAATCGTTATTGAAAACTTTACTTTTTTTATTCGTTTTTTTTTTTTTTAATTTGTAACACTAAAGCTCTACAGATATATTATAATTATGCCATCATTCGTATAATAAAATATAGGAAAATATAATTAACTATTTATATTTCTACTGGTAGGGCTTCTGGGTCTGGGTCCTACCCGTCTGGGTAGGTATAACCCACTCATCAGATATTCTACCGCAAAACAGCAGTACTTGGTATTGTTGTGTTCCGGTTTGAAGGGTGAGTGAGCCAGTGTAATTACAGGCACAAGGGACATAATATCTTAGTTTTCAAGGTTGGTGGTGCATTGGCGAGGCAATGGCTTACATTTCTTACAATGCCAATGTATATGGGCGTTGGTAACCACTTACCACCAGGTGGCTCGTCCGCCTTTCTATTCTATAAAAAAAATAGTTTTTGCCCATGGCTTTGCTTGTGTCTTTGTTCGTTCAAACGTGCTTCATAATAAACTTAATCAAAATCGCTTCAGCCGTGTAGCCGTGATAGCGTGACAGACAGACCGTATTACTTATTACATTAAAATGAAAATATTAGTAAAGATTTACAATTCAACAAACGTGTCGGATTTGCTGTTCCATCGGATTATGAGAGTTAGGGAATAGAGAGTGCACCTGTGTTTGTGCACACACTTGTGCACTATAATATGTCCTGTGCAGTTGGCTCCCGAGATTGGCCGTGGCCGAAATCGGTCAGATGGACCATCAGGAATTATTTAGACGGGAAAAGAGCACTTAGTCTCGCAATGATGGCATATCATGACGGCCGGTTTTAAGTGATTGACGACCCGGTTGGCTGGTAGACCTATCATTGCCTTTCACGATGAAGGTCGTGGGTTCGATTCCCACACATGACAGACATTTGTGTGCATGAACACATCTGTTTGTCCGAGTCTGGGTTTAATTATCTATATAAGTATGTATTTACAAAAGAAAAGCAGTATATGTAGTATATCAGTTGTCTGGTTTCTATAGCACAAGCTCTGCTTATTTTGGGATCAGATGGCCGTGTGTGAATAATGTCCCAGGATATTAAAAAAAAAAAAACTCTCAGACATCTATGGCCGACAAACACTCACCGTCCCCACCATCAACATTGACCTTCACTGCTAGGGTTTTCTTGGGCACGCCGTATGTGGTCGCCGCGATTGCCAGCGACATCTCCCCACTGCGGACCGCTTCCACGGCGCAACGGAGGTCCTGCAGGGTGTACTGCTTGTACTGCTTCGTGCGTTCGCTCTTCTTCTTCTTCTTCGGCCATTTCCGTTTAGGTAGCTCGGGACTCATGGCACCTGGTATCGAGGAGTCCTGGCTGGACTCTTCTGGATTTAACTCCAAAACAACTACTTTTTCTAGAATAGATAAAATAGATACATATATATTACTAGTAAATAAATAAATATAGACATTGCTCTACAAGAACCATCCCCAACAACGCCAATAAGCCACTGACCTTGAACTAAGATACAGTAACCTTTCTAGATTTCATGTTGACATATTTCATGAAATAATACTAGTCGTATCATTTTTTTTATTATCTGTGCAAATCATATTCTATATTCATCAAAGCGGGATAATTCAGACGTTCTTGGCTCATAGTGTTCCTCAAGTCATTTTTTATCCGCTTAAATTTCGAAAATGATTGTTGAGTTGGTTTGTCTTTTGAAAAAGGTTTAACGTTTCAAATATTAAGTAAATTCAGTATATAACGTCTTAACAAGATTCATTAAAAAAATTACGCATAGACAGAAGAGTAAATTTAAATATGGGGGGGGGGGGCTATTGCGCGAGGCCCGTAGCAATTGCTACTCATGCTATATGGTTAATCTGGTTATAATATTAATAAGGATGATGAGGATACCTTGAGCGGTTTGGTCTTCCATTTCAAGGTACTCCACTTGCTCATATCCGTCCTCCGGAGAAATTGATGGGAGCGAGGTTGCGACCTCTTGCGGCTCATTACCTGAAATAAATACTTAATAATCAACAGTTCATTAAACAACTCCGCATCGAGAGCTCCGAAACTCGTGAAATACAATCAACTATTGCTTATTTCAATTGAAGATGCAAAGATAATATATTCCATGTGACTCGCTAACAGCTCTGCTGTATTCACTACAAACAGTTCTCGATTAATATATCTCTATTTATAATACACATAACTATTTATATACACACTAATTTTACTTTTTTTTTATAGAATAAGAAGGCGGACGAGTATATGGGCCACCTGATGATAAGTGGTCACCAACGCCCATAGACATTGGCATTGTAAGAAATGTTAGCCATCGCTTACATCGCCAATGCGCCACCAACCTTGGGACCTAAGATTTTATGTCCCTTGTGCCTGTAACTACACTGGCTCACTCACCCTTCAAACCGGAACACAACAATACCAAGTACTGCTGTTTTGCGGTAGAATATCTGATGAGTGGTTGGTACCTACCCAGACGAGCTTGCACAAAGCCCTACGCCAGTGTCTTCCAAAATACATAATGAATATCATATTTTATTCAAGATCTCGACCAATGATTTCGGGTCAATTCGATGTCAAAATTGTTTATTTGTCTTTATTCGTCATGTAATTGGAATAAGCTATACAATTAACAATTTGTATGTAGCGAATGCTCCAAAATGGGCTTTCTCCAGACACCTTCTCAGAAGAAGGTTTGGAGCTTATTCCACCACGCTGCTCCAGTGCGGGTTGGTGGAATACACATGTGGCAGAATTTCAGTGAAATTAGACACATGCAGGTTTCCTCACGATGTTTTCCTTCACCGTAAAGCACGAGATGATAATCACAAATTAAGCACAAGAAAATCGGGGGGAAAATTTGATACCCTGTGTACTTTTCTCTGCCCTTGACAATGTGTATGCAAAATTTTCCAATTAAGCAAACCCAGTTTTGCCTTTACAATTTTAGTTATGACAATTGCATTGTATGTTATATTATTTGGACCCGCCCCACTTGGTGACGCTGTCGAGACCATTTGAGCCGACAGCAACTAGTCAGTTCGAAAAAAATAGATTATTAGCTCAATTTAATTTATTAAATCCATACTTTATCCAATTTAATTTATTAAAATAAGAATATTTTATTAAATCCATACTGCACTGTTACGTTGTTATATCAAATGTTTGCAGGTGACAATTACATGTGGCACACAGAACCCTACCACTAAATATTAGTTCATGTATATACAAACGGTTATATGGTTTCAATAATACAAAATTCACTTACTATCACTCAAAGCATCTTCTAAGAAGGTGTACTGATCGAATTCATCTTGAGATAAATACTGAATGGTTGTGTCGTTGTCTTCGGTGGATGGACAATGATTGCCTTTGGTGACAATTTCTAAAAAAAAAACACGACATATCTTAGAGCCCAACTAGAAGTATTATTGAACTATACGCTTAAAAATCGAATGAGAATCATATGAGAAACGATTTAGGTTCTATCGCATTCAAACAGACAGACAGAGGCAGGCAAATTTATAATATTTAGTGAAGTATAAATCACTATTATTGCACGGTTTTTTTTTAAAAGTAATTGATGACATTCACTGAGGAATATTGCACATTGGAAATTTTAATAGCATTCACTAAGGAAAAAGTATTTTGGAAATTCTAACAACAAGATTTTTTAATAAGTCAACAATAAATACCATTTGATAGAATTTCTTCAGTTGATAATATTTCTTGTTTAAAATATACAGCTTCACGGAGTCGTGAGACACACAATTTGCAAATGAATTCTTCATCTTCCGATGGCTCCCACTGGAATTAAATACAAACAAAAATGTATATGACACTATTCCATTTCCCATAACATAACTTGTTATTTATAGTTTTTGCATCAGGCCTTATAAAATATATAACATTTGATAATGAAGATGTATTATTTTTAGTCCTAAGCAATTTTATGTAGCATAATTTTTTTAAATAATAATAATAATTTACTTGCTGAGCAATCCTCTATGTGTAGTATGTACTTATTTATATATACTATATATACAAAATAAGTATAATAATAAAATTAATAATAACACTAAAACTACTGTTTTATTGATGATGAAAATAAGGGAAGATTCATTTATTTACAGACAGCTGGCTGATGAGCTATTTCTCTCAAACAAGGGGGAAAATACAACAGCTGGCTGATGATCTATTTCTCTCAAACAACCTTTGGGAAGAGACATTTGAAATCTAAGAATATGGTTGCTGGATAAATAAATATCTACACATTCATCAATCATCATCATCAATAACTATGTAATATGTTAACATTACATATATTAAAAAAGCAAGATGTGTTAAGGTAGAGCAATGTTTCCGTCAGAGCGCCATGGTAGCATGCAAAAGCGATCCCATGGCGCTCTTCGTTGATATGGAAAGGGTACGGGGAGGTTTTAGTGGGTAGGGCGGTGGCCTTCTGCCCCGTGAGTCCCACATAACAGTCCCAGTCTTGGACCGACTGGTAGTTGTAAAGGCCTTTCCTCTTCGACAAAAAAAAAAGAGCAATGTTATCCCTAAGAAAGCATTCCCTTTCTAGCAAACTTAGAGTAGAGGAAGGTAAGATTATATATTTTCTCTCCAATATCAAAATGAAACAGATATTTACAAAATATTTAAAAAAAAAAAAAAGTAATTTTTTTTAATTGTTCGTAACAAAATACACTTCAATAGCTTATTAGTGACTGAAAATAAGTCAATTATTCAAACATATTACCTTCGTTTAATAACAGGAGTCATGTTAATGAATATAACGCTAAGTTACCCAATAGTTTACCTGTTATCAACGAAATAACTTTTAACCAACATCTTACCGGTAAAGCGAAACATTCAACCAAGAGTACACCGTATATTTCTTGTTCACCGTCGTAGACATGTTGGTCCCACAGCGCTTTTAGTTCCTTATCATCCAAGCAGCATTTACATTTACGTAAACATTCTTCAACTTTGAATTCATCAACTACACTCAAGTTCATATTCGACTGATCTTTTCAATTTACAAACAAATAACAAATCAAGGTACTTTTTCCTAAATTGTTGACTTGGAAACTAGTCTTTTGCAAATCGACGAAAACGTTTTCTAACCTGTCATAGGGTTGTACCTCCCTAAGCATCCGTTTAAGACATTTCATCGATATACTACGCGAAAGTAACGAGAAAATCATATATGCAAAAACTAAACGCATCCGTGATATATTGACTTTTATTATCTATCACAATTTTTGACATTTCGCTTAGGCTTGTTGGGTTGGGAAGCTGTCGAATTTTAGAAAACAATAAAATGTGTTTGCGTCTGTTTTTATTACTATTTCGTTAAATTAATGACATTATAAGCAATAGTGTGAATGAAAAGTATTATTAATGCTAAGTCGTGACATAATATGGCCTTAATTAAGAACAACGGTTCTATAATTGACCCCGCGTTGTGTAGATGCTGCAGAGCTATAAAGAAATGCAGAATCCTAACTTCAGAATATACTTGGATGGAAAAGAAAGAGATCTATGCAGATATGATAATGGATTGCTTCGGTATTCTTGTGAGTATTCAAATAATTTATTGCAGACTATAATGTTTATATTGCCTTCAAGTTTTGGGAATATTAAATATGTAAATATTTTTGTCGCCTATATTTTAATTATATTTTTCTATTTTTTTTTTGTTTATCCAATATATAATTGCATATTTAGGTCATTATTATTTTATAAAAAAAAACTACTACTGTCACTATTACTATTAAATGATAAATAAATGGAAACCAATTAGTATTGTATTGTTTATTTTTTACATACAATATATAAATGTGGAAAGTACAATAAGACAGTTCATTGTATGTAAGCACGCACATTCTTATTGTTTTTTTTTTTTATGATTACTCCAAAAGTTACATACTTTTATTATTTTTTGTTTAAGAGTAAAAGGATTTTATAAATAGAAAATTTATCTAGAAAACATTAGTTTTAAACTGAAATCGCTGATAGTTTAACTAGAAGCATATGGTTTATGTCATCATTTTTTACTTATAGTGTATTTAAGTTCATAGTTGAAATTAAAAGTAATTATAATTTACCATCTAAAAAACATTTATGGAGTGACGTGTTATAACATGTATTAATATTTTATTTTAAAACAATGAATGAATTAATTTAAGCAATTCTCTGTTCATGCAACTCTCGGGACTGTTTATGGTTTAGGTAAATGAATATTTGTAATCTGTGGTATATAAGTATCTAACTTTCAATTAAATTTAACCTCTTTTTGTAATATCAGTTATATAATAAATATAAACTACAACCTATTAATATAGTTCTGCTGGACTAACAGTTGTCATATGCGAATTGAGGTTCGCCTAATCTGATAATCGTTACCACTGAGCACGAGATGAATTATATACGCAGAACACGCATATAAAAACTCTAATTATGCTCGCCTGGGTTTGAACTCACAATTTAGATGAAGATTAAGATTATTCTGACCGTATTCTACCGACGAAGTATTCTAAATACTGTGCCATCTCAGCTGTCGATGCATTATAATATATATACCAATTATATAATTGTAACAAGCAAACAAGTGAATTAATAAATAAACAAAATCACTTTTGTATTAATAATGTTAATCATATAAGACACCTAAATAAACTGGTATAAACTTCAGCTGTATGCTTCTATAATGGCTTGAGGAGCTGAAAGAGAAACAGCATCTTTTATATCGTTGGATAAATATTCTTTCGACGTTTGAGAATCGTTAAGAACCGAATATTTTTAAGGATATATTCTGTCTGTATTATTTTAGTTGTCTCATGTCGACGACGAGGTGAAGGATAGCGGCGTGTGCGCAACGTGCGTCGTACGTTTGCGCGACGCGTGTGCTTTTCGCCAGCAAGTTCTGCAATGCGAGGAATTATTCCTGAGTGCCAAGCTGGAGGATAGAGATGGTAGAAATGATTAACTGGATTTTTTTACTAATATTTTGAAGATTTAAATGTTTTTTTAATTCATGCGAAAATACAATTTTCATAGCCTTGGTACTTTAACAATGATTAACATAAAACTTTGTTATGAAATAGTTAGTAAGGTACGCAAACCAATTAACTAGAACATTATATATATATATATATATATATATTTTTATAGAAAAGTAAGGCGGACGAGCATACGGGCCACTTGATGGTAAGTGGTCACCAAACGCCCTTAGACATTGGCACTGTAAGAAATGTTAACCATCGCTTACATCGCCAACGCGCCACCAACCTTGGGACCTAAGATTTTATGTCCCTTGTGCCCGTAAATATATTGGCTCACTCACCCTTCAAACCGGAACACAACAATACCAAGTACTGCTGTTTTGCGGTAGAATATCTGATGAGTGGGTGGTACCTACCCAGACGAGCTTGCACAAAGCCCTACCACCAGTGAATATTACATAGTAACCACTTTTGAGTGAGAAATATATCAGCACCTTACGTATTATTTATTTATAAATATACTAATGGTATTTGTTCTCAAGATTTTTAAAAATTTTACCATTATCGTTACACCCATATCGATGATATTGATTTTGTTTTTTAATAGTGCCGGAAATAATATGTAACGAAATAATATGAGCCTCTTGGATTTAGAACTTTAAATATATATATATATATATATATATATAAGATAGAAATTGAATTCTCTGGGTTGGGCGTTCGGGAGAGACTAATTAAATTGTTGGGATGAAAGGAGAGACTGAGTGGGAAAGGATTGGGTTGTTAGCAAAAAAGGGCACATTCATTCAGATACATCTATTTAGATACTCACACATGTATATATATATAGTACAGTACATAACAAAACAGTATTAAAACTGGACCGGTTAAGTGAGTAGTTATATAACGAGTCGCATTATTAGCGAAATTTTATTAATAGTTATTAAATTGCGTAAACATTAATACATTTCCATCCATTACAAAATTATGGAAGACTAATTTGGTTAAAATATTATTATTATTTATTACACAGACACAAAGAAAGACAATGAAATCGAACTGAAGACCGAACCGAAGGACGATTGCAGTGAGCACAACTCATCCATCGAGGAACATCAGGAGATAATTTCTTTAGATTACCCACCTGCTGTTGTTGGTACGTCAATGCTGGTTTAGGATACTCACTTATCCAGGCAACCTTTTTACTTCTTAAAACTCCATATACTGTTCAATGATATTTGATAAAAAACTTTGAATGTATTTAATTGTTAATGTTGTTGTCCTTTTGCCCTGCCGTATAATCCCCCCTTCCCCTATCGTAGTAAATTAACCGTTAAATTTGATGAGAAATCTAGGCAGAGATACAGAGATATTCAAAGCATCACAATCTATTTTTATAATAATAAAAAAATTCCAGATGTCAAATCACCCAAGAAAGAAGACGATGAGAATAAACCAGATTTAGAACATAATAACATAGCTAAAGATATGGACATTGAAATAGATGACATGGACGATGATGACTACCACGACGACTACTCGGGATCATCATCGGATTCGGACAAGCCAATCAAACGGAAAGCTAAAAACAAAAAAACTAAAGATACCAAAAGTAACGGTACGACGAAGAAAAAAGTGCTGAAGGGTAAGGGGACCAAGATGAAACAGAAAGCAGGTATGTACCGTAACCGTAACAGCCTGTGAATGTCCCACTGCTGGGCTAAAGGCCTCGTCTCCCTTTTTGAGGAGAAGGTTTGGAGCCTATTCCAGCACGCTGCTCCAATGCGGGTTGGTGGAATTCACATGTGGCAGAATTTCAGTGAAATTAGACACGTAGGTTTCCTCACGATGTTTTCCTTCACCATAAAGCACGAGATGAATTATAATCACAATGCTAACAATCTTGTTAGCAACGTAGTGGTCTAATACAAACCTTGAGATGAAATGACATTCTTCTTAAATCTATAATAGTTAATCTTACAGCAAACGCAAGGTTGCGAATTGAGATATGTCCTCTGTTCACACCTAGTTGAATTATAACCATAAAATAATTTTCTAGGTCAATACTAGGTAATAATTATAATGGCATATTTTAAAAACCATGACGAAGAGTCACCTAAAACTGCTGTAGGCTTAATGGTCATAAGTTCTAATGAGATGAGAATTAGAATAACTAATTTAACCACTTTTTTATATAAGTATATACTATACGAGTTTATTTCACTCGTTATTCAATATTCGCAGGTGCCTCAGTGGAAAAAAAATCTAAAATTAAAAAGCCTCCCGTAGAAAAGAAGAATACGTACGATCGCGACCTCGATTGTATGTCGGAAGAGAACCTCCTCACAATCATCCAATATTCATACGTGTGCCCGTTCAAGAATAGAAGAAATAATTATTACTGTTTCTACTGCAAGGACTATTACCCGAAACCGGAGGACTTGAGGGAGCACACGGTATCCCACGACACGAAACCGTTCCAACTTCTGATGGGCTACAAGAAAATGCCGAAGCTGGACATCACGAGGATAGACTGCAGACTGTGCCCGATGAAGATAAACGATCTCGAGACATTCAAGCAACACATCGACCAAGTTCACGATAAGAAAATATATTTCGAAGCGCCAGATAAGATGCTCTTATACCGTCTGACGTGGAACGATCTAGTCTGTGTTATGTGCAACGACGTGTTTGAAGATTTCAATACATTAAACACGCACATGGTCGAGCATTTCAGTAATTACACGTGTGATATATGCGGTGTTTGCTTCTTGGAGAAGCCGCGCCTGGACGCTCATCTGAAACGCCACAAGGACGACGAGAGACACACGTGCGAAGTGTGCGGTAAAGTTTTCAAATCGAACCATTACAAGGACATGCATGTCGATATAGTGCACAAGAAGAAAGCGATCATTCGGTGTCCGCGTTGCGACGAGTGTTTTATGTCTTATGCGTTGAAAAACAAACATCTGACCGAAGCACACGGCCAGAAACGTACGTATCCGTGTAATTTGTGTGACAAAGTGTATAATAGGCAGAAGACGTTGACGGAACACCAGCGGAGGAATCACCAGAAGGTGCTGAAGCATCAGTGCGAGTATTGCGATCAGCGATTCTATCTACCGTCGCGTCTGAAGGAACACATTGCGACCCATACCGGCGAAAGGAACTTCAGATGCGAGTACTGTGACAAAAGCTATCCGCGGCTCAAGTCTCTGCAGTACCACATACGTACGCACACGAACGATAGACGGTATCGTTGTCACATATGTGGTCAGGCTTTCATACAGAACGCAAGTCTAAAGTCACACATAAAAAGTCATCACCCCGAATGTGACATAGAGGGATGTTATTTTTAGCAATATTGTATATCGAGTAGTTAATATTTGTAATGTAGGAAACGATAATGTACATCACGTTAAAAATAAGCCCGGTCAGAAATTTATTAAGTTGTAGGTGGAAATTTGAGCTGGGTCAGTCAAGTCATATGATATTTGGTTAAGAAATTTAACTTTGCGATTTTTAATAATTAAATAGAAACTTTATATGTTATGTTAATAAGATTGTTTTTTCAAAACATTTACAAAGTTCAAAATATCTTAGAAACTAATGTTCAGATCCTTAGGAAAATTACAATGATAAAGTCGACAGACCCATTTGAAATTTCCATCCTAAACATTAATTTGCGTTTAATAATTAATTTAAATCTGGAAAACTTTTTAATAATGAAAACTTGTAGCCAAATCTCAGAAAATAACTATAACAATAACATTAATGGGCTATCTAACGGTAAACGGCCATATCGGCTCATCCCTAAACATTGACTATCCAATAGTCATCCAATCACAAGCGCGGTACAGATAAAAAAAAACTTTGACCTTGAATTAACGTTACACCATTGGTCGAGATTTAGTGCATATTGCGGCAGAGCTATGCATATAGTGAGTATGTGTTGCCGTTAGATAACACATTTGCTAGGCTGCCTACAGATTATAAATAAATAAGCAACGCACAGCCCATTCCCTGTGCCTGTAGCTTAAACGAATTATACTAACTTCCATAGTTCGACTGAAAATCTTTTTTATTTTAGAACAAACTTGATGTAAACGTGTATCACTAAATAATACCATAATAATATAACCATACATAGTTGCCTCGAATAACTTAACAAATAAATAAAAACATAAATAAAATATATGTAAACGATTTTAATAGAATTTGTACAAAGTAAAACAGATTTATTGCAACTAAATAATCATTTATTAATAAAACTTAATTTCTTTTTACTCGTTAAATAATACTAAAATTATTATAACTTCCTCAGAGTCGTTGAGTGAGAAACCATTTTGACAATTGCTGTAAGACTCGATCTTAACTGACAGTTTTCAAAATGAATCAGATTTGAATATATAGTGAAAGCTCATTGTTCGACCTATTACATCATTAGCTGTCATCAACCAATGACCATTCAGACACATGTCAGATTAATTAATCTGACTTTGATCAAGTATAAAGCCTCCTCTCCCTTTTGAGGAGAAGGTTTGGAGCTTATTCCTCATACATCATTTTGATGAGTGTATCCTTTGAATATCACATTTATCGAGTTTACCCTTAAAACTTTTTAAGCTTCAAATCAATAGATCTGTTTACTTTTCAGTTGCAATGCTTGGATGTTGTATTTAGAATTATTTTCAAATGTAATTTTATATAAAAAGGTACAGATTGCTTATTATTAATTTAAAAACATACGTAGATAATCGAATTAGACAATTATAAAAATTGATTCTTTGTGCAAATTCAATTAAAGTTGACTATAATTTGAGATATGTTGAAAATAAGGCTTTAATGAATACTCAAATCACAACTGAAATAGAAAATGTTTTTATATTATAAAGATATTTTATATTTGAAATATAATATACTATTGTTTACATAAGATAATTTAAGTAATGAACCTTCGACCAATATCAAATTAAATGGGGGAGCCAAAATGTGAGGATTATTTATGTCTGTGAAGTGAAATGGAATGCCGAGTCTCTCAAAATCTGAGTTGATCTTAGCGCGTGACAATTGAGATGCGGACGCATTTGTCATGCGATCAAAATAACGATCAAAATAAATGTTTTATGTGCAATTGGTTCCAGAGTAACAGAGAAACATGAACACTAATGATTATATTCAATATTTATTTTTTGTGACAAATCTAGTTTTAATTTTAATAAAGAGTATTTGCAAATATTATTGAACCTCAGTATTATTTAGTTATTTGTATTAATGAACAAGGCTCTAACATTTAATTTATATTGGGCTAAGTTTTGACCCTTGTTATACAAGAAATCAATAGAAATTATTTGGTATTTAATTTTTATTTTAAATTATTAATTTTTTAATAAACTTATTTGTAATAGTGTTGTTTTTTTAATTTCAAAATTTGTCTCTTTCGAATTATAAAATTATTTTTTTCAGTTCATGGAAAAAACATACTTGAATTTATTAAGTTCTATGAATGAGTATATTGAATTTTTTTATATTAACACTTGAGACCTCGTACATACTTTAAAATTAAAAGAACTTAATTCAATCAAAACTGAAATAAATCATCACTTCGTTTTTTTTTTTTGAAAAATTATCGATAACTCATAAAATGTCAACTACATCACTAAATGGGAAAGAAAAAACGAAACGAAAATTGTCAAAATAAGTATTTCTTCCTGTCAAAAGACAAATGTCAACTTGACATAAATAAGATCAAGCCCAATAATGCAGCTTGTTTCGCTACCTTTTTGTGTATTTTCTATCAATATAAGTTAATTTAAAAAAAAATGGAGGACGTGAATTTATCAAAGAAAAATAAAGGACCTTTAATTGATCCAGCTCTATGTCGTTGCTGCCGTTCTATAAAGAAATGTCGGCTTCTAACAACGGAATACGAATTCATGGGAGCAAAGGAAGTGTATTCGGATATGTTTATGGATGTTTTTGGATTACTTGTAAGTAAATATACTATCTTATATTAAAAATTAACACCCTGGTTACGTAACAGGTAGTTTTTTTTAAATTTAAAACAGTTTTAAAATCAATTTTTTTCAAGAGAACATTCAACAGAGAGAGAGTTGCGAGTTCTATACATTTGTTGATATAATATCGAAATATCTAAATATTTAACATTAAGATTTGCTGTATTAGTATGTCACTTAAATTTTTTCAGCAGTATTGTCAAATATGATAATTTTCAGCTATCACACTTAGAGGACGATGGCAAGGAGTCCTGTATATGCGCGACGTGCGTATCTCGTCTCCGGGAAGCGTGTGCATTCAGGCGTCAAGTGCTTCAGTCGGAGCAGATGTTTTTAGAGGCACGACTACAGAGTAAAGATGGTATTATATTTTAAATATAAGTATTTCTTTATTTACTGGACTCCATGCAAGTCTGCGTATATTCTAATGGCAAGTATAAAGATAAATAAACAACACTGATTTTGAATTAAGAATGACATCATTAGTTAAGATCTAAAATAATCTATGATATTCAATATAGGTGAAATTGTTATCTGAAATTTGGAAGTAAAATTAATGTTCTTTAAAAGAGTTTAAAGGAACAGTGTTGTATTATGAATAAAGATATATTAATCGAGAACCGTTTGTGGTGCACAAAAGAGCTGTTAGCGAGTTGTATAGAATATGTTATGATGGATAAATCTGAGGTTTATTCATCTCTACTCTTTTTTTTAATAATAGACTATATTTATAATAATAGTAGTTGAATCAGTAATAATTGTTTACAAGATATTAATAATTATTAAATATATTATTCAATTTTATTTTATATTAGTTAAATATTATTTTCATGCATACACATGAACTTAATTCTATTTTCATTGTATTATTATGAGCATTCATAAAAAAAATTGAGTTCTAATATATATAGGCGTTTAGGGGAGGGGGCAGGCTTAAAGAAATGTTGTTTTCAAGTTTGCGTAATACGAAATTTCATTAAAATTGGTTCAGTTGCTTAGCTGTGTAAGCTTAACAGACAGACAGAGTTTTTTTTTTACATTTATAATATCAGTATAGGTGTAAAAAAATCGATATGAGTAACTACTTAGTTACTAGCCGGTGTCTGGTCGAATCAACACTACGATTCAAAGGTGTTTATAACACTGTTTGTATTTTGAATTTGAGTTCAGTATGCTTACTGGTGGTAGGGCATTGTGCAAGCTTGTCTGGATAGCTACCACCCACTCATCAGATATTCTACCGCAAAACAGCAGTACTTGGTATTGTTGTGTTCCGGTTTGAAGGGTGAGTGAGACAGCGTAATTGCAGGCACAAGGGACATAACAATTTAGTTTCCAAGGTTGGTGGCGCATTGGTGATATAAGAGATGGTTAACATTTCTTACAGTGCCAATGTTTATGGGCATTGGTGACTATTTACCATCAGGTGGCCCATATGCTCGTCCACCTACCAATTCTATAAAAAAAAAAGTTTATTCAATTATATTACCTAATTCTACTGCATAAGAATAACTTGTTATATTTTTATTTATGTTTCAGAAACTGACCAGAATGTCAAAATAGAAATAAAAACGGAACCGGCTTGTGATGCCGACACCAATGATGTCACAGATATACAAGATGACCATTATGGTAAATAATAAAATTAATTTGATGAATGTATTTTAAATGAGCCGAGATGGCCCAGTGGTAAGAACGCATGAATCTTAACTGATGATCGTGGGTTCAAACCCGGGCAAGCACTACTGAAGCTTTTCATGTGCTTAATTTGTGATTATAATTCATCTCGTGATTTTCGGTGAAGGAACACATCGTGAGGAAACCTGCATGTGTCTAATTTCACTGAAATTCTGCCACATGCATATTCCACCAACGGCATTGGAGCAATGTCACCACATTGCTAAATATGATGAATGAATAAGATCCAAACCTTCTTCTCAAAAAAAAAATAGGAGAAGGCCTTAGCCCAGCAGTGAGACATTCACAGGCGGTTACTTACTATAATGTAGCATTTTATTAGTTCAAAGGATTTTAATATTAGCTCATGCTTCAAAGCCCGAGTTGGTCGGGTAAAGTTACAAAGTTCTTCCTGGTTCTGGTTTTGTTTTTTGTTAATGGTAACACTTGTGTTCGATTTTCTGTCTGATTAGTCCTTTTCATGTGGTTGGTGAACGCATTTTTACCTCTATATGTAGTATATCCTGGCTGTGTGACAGAATGCCCATTTGAAACCAGTGGTACCTACCCTTTGGAGGCACAGTATGCGCCTCGCTTCCGCTCGGAACTGGTTCCATCAGATCGAAGTCCCAATAGCAAATTGTCCTCAAATAGTCTTTTAATAGGCTACTTAAAGAAATTTTTATTTTTACATCCGACTGGTAGATCTTGAGTTTAGCACATTAAAAAAAGTCAACTCTACAGCTATATTGGTATACCATAATTGCTTCGTTGGTCTGTGGCATGTGGCATGATTTAAGGCCGCAGACCCCGAAGTCCTGGGTTCAATTTCCAGGTCGGGCCTATAAAAAGTTATTGGTTTTTTCTGTCAGAAAATTTCTCAGTAGCAGCTCGAAGTCTGGAAGTTGGAAGTGTGTACAATCCCGTGCCTCGGAAAGCACGTAAAGCCGTTGGTCCTGCGCCTGAACACTTTCCGGTCGTGTCATATCGCCGTCCCGTCGGATTATGAGAGTTAGGGAATAGAGAGTGCACCTGTGTTTGCGCACACACTTGTGCACTATAATATCTCCTGCGTAGTTGATTATCTCTCTTAAGATTTGCTGTTTAAAATAATTTGTGCAAGGATTATTTAACTTAGGAATATATAAAGTTGTTGCGTCTGAAAACTTATACAATTTGTTTCTATTTACAAATTTCAGATGACGATTTATACATAAAACTGGATTCACAGACTTCAACTGAAGAAGATAAAGTTAAACCGAGCCTACCTCTCAAGAAAACTAGAAGTACCCAGAAGAACAAAGTTTGTAAGGAATTGAGAAGCGGCGGGAAGATGCACAGGTTGAGGGCAAAACTGGATAAATTGTTGAAAACAGGTAAATAATAGTTATGTAATTAATAAAATTAAAAAATATTAAATTTTGAGCGAATTCCCTAAAATAAGGGAGAATTTAAAACCTAGTAACACTGCGAACGTTAAGTCCCATTCAGATTTTAGATAAATCGCTAGAAACCAGCGAAAGCGAGATCTGCGCTTTAACGTATATGATTCCATACATTTTCTACTTAATTTAAGCCTAACTGTGGGAAACTCACGCGCTGTCGCTTACAATTTCAACTATTTCGTTACAGATTCGCCGCCTCAGAAAAAGTTACAATTAAAAAAGCAAGCCATCGATCACGACCAAATGGCCTTCACGAATACCATCACAATCGTTCACAATTCGTACGTGTGTCCATTTCACAATCGAATCAGTTTCTATTACTGTTACTATTGCAAGGACCAATTCACGAACCCGAACGAACTCAGAGAGCATACGCTATCCCACGACCCGAAGGAACTGTTCGAAGATACGACGGAAAATAAAAAAACGCCAAAAATCGATATCACGAGAATCGATTGTAGATTGTGTCCGGAGAAAATCGACGACCTCGACACGTTCAAGACGCACATCACTAACGTGCACGGGAAGCTCATCTATCCCGTCACGAATGAATTCTTGAAGTTTCGTCTGACGTTAAATAATTTGACGTGCACAGAGTGCAGTGGTGTATTCCCTTATTTCGACTCCCTAAAAAAACACATGATCGATCATTTCGGTACGTTCACGTGTGACGTGTGTGGCGCGTGCTTTCTAGAACAGGCGTCGCTGAGGACGCACATTAAAACACATAACAAGGTCGACGTTAACTTTCCGTGCGAGATATGCGGTAAGAATTTGAAATCGAAGTACAGTCGAAGTTTGCACGTCGCGACGGTCCACGAAAAAAAACCATTCGTCAATTGTTACAAGTGCGACGCGACGTTTCTTTCGTACGCGTTACGCAACCGCCACTTGATCGAAGTTCACGGCGACAAGCGCACGTTCCCTTGTAAATTGTGCGATAAAGTCTACAATAGACGTAAGACGCTTATGGAACATAATCGCCGGAACCATTTGAAGGTGTACCGACATCAGTGCGATCTGTGCGATCAAAGGTTCTATCTACCGTCTCGTTTGAAGGAACACATGTCAACTCATACGGGAGAGAGGAATTTTAGGTGCGAATTTTGTGATAAAAGTTATCCAAGATTGCAGTCTTTGCAAGAACATATACGATCTCATAGCAGCGAAAAGAGGTTTAAGTGCGACGTTTGTAATACAGCGTTCACTCATAGCGGGAGTCTTAAAAATCATATGAAAAGTAATCACCAAGTGTTCGAAATGGAAGGTTTTAATTGATGTAAGCGAAATTTAGTTCAATTTCTCATAGAAATATATTGGCGGGAAAATTTAATGACACTGACATTTGGTAAACAGATTAAAAAAGGTTTTTAAAAATGTTTGCGCTTAAATGTACATAGGACAATTTGTATTATTTATATAATGTTATGTATAATTTTAATATAATAATATTTAATGCATTTAATAGTTGTTTCATTTCGTCTATAAAATATTATATAAGTAATGTAACGTAAAATAAAAAAAAACACCGTTTTAAGGACATTTTTCTAAATAATTTATAATTCTTAGTTATTGACCAAAAACATCCATAACTGTTGAAGCAAATTAAAATTAAACTTTTCAATGGATTTTGCATAAAACCGCGTCATCCAGCTTTGTCTATACAATAAGGTAACTTCCGGAAGACTTATTAAATACACGAAATTTTACACGACACCAGCAATCCTTACATTTTTTTATTCAGAATCGAATTTGTGGTTCAAAAAAACAGTAATTACTAATATCAAACGATATAAAAATGTACATATATTAAAATTACCTACACAATTACAAATTATATACTACAACGATTACATCGCCTCGCGTTTATAATATAATATTTGTTTTAGAAGTTTTGACGGGCCGGTTGGCGTGGTTGGTAGATACTTGCCTTTCACGCCAAAGGTTGTGGGTTCGATTTGTGTGCATGTACCCAGGACAGACATTTGTATGCATGAACAAGTCTGTTTGTCCTGAGTCGGGGTGTAATTATCTATATAAGTATGTATTTACAAAAGAAAAGTAGTATATGTAGTATATCAGTTGTCTGGTTTCCATAGTAAATGTACCTACCTACCTACCTGTTTTGTGTCAATAGCGCAGCTAGGGTGTCCACATGACGCATAATTAATTACATAATTGTTGGTTAACTTTACTTAGAAGTTTATTAATATTTAAGTTATATGTATTTTTTTTTGTCATATATGATCGTCAAATATCACGTCCTTAAGTATCGATAGTATTCAAACAGTCATGCTGTATAAATGACCTGCCTTTTCTTGTAGGTAACAAACATGACATAGTGTTGTTTGCGGATGATACCTCTTTAGTTTTTAAAATTAAAAGAAAACAATTACAGTATGACGATGTAAACAATGCTATCTCTGATATAGTACATTGGTTTAGTGACAATAATCTTATGTTAAATAATAAGAAAACAAAAATTGTAAAATTTAGTAAACCAAATGTAAAAGTTGATGTACTTATCAATGGGGAGTCAATGGATCCAGTTGAGTCTACTACCTTCCTTGGCCTTACTGTTGATGCCAAGTTGCAGTGGGCCCCCCATATTGACGGATTGGCGAGTAGACTAAGCTCAACGGCTTTTGCGGTTAAAAAAATAAGATTATTCACCGACGTTGATACGGCTCGCCTTGTATATTTTAGTTATTTTCACAGTATGATACTGTGAAAAGTGTCTTACAGCATTGTACTGTGGGGTAATGCCACCGCAATCAATACGATATTTGTGCTGCAAAAGAGGACTATTCGTGCAATCTATAACCTGGGAGCTAAAGAATCTGTAAGACAGATATTGAAAGAAATCAAAACATTAACTGTTGCTTCTCAATATATATTATGTAATGTTATGTATGTACGGAAATTTATTAATGATTTTGTGAGAAAATGTGCTACTCATAACATTGGTACAAGGAACAAACGCAGTATGTAACTCTTTTGTGGGGCTTTTGTGGGTTCTACAACAGGATCCCAGGAAGCGTTCAAAATGCCTCAGTTGCTAAATTAAAAAAAAAATGTAAAGGAACACTTGTGTGCTAAAGGTTATTATACAATTAATGGATTTATGGATGATAGCACACCTTGGGAATGAGACGATCGCCGCATGGTTATTTCTCTCTCTTTTTTGTAAAGGAACATGACATTTAAAAAGAAACCCGCCGAGTTTCTTTCGCCGGTTCTTCTCCGGGCTGGGTGTTTCTTTTCCGAAACGGTGGTAGTTTCTGGTCTGACTATCAATAAGCAAGTGTAATGCTTCAATATTGAATAAATTACATACATTTTTTTTTATAGAAATCACAGATAATATATGTTAAACTCAACGCTAGGACCAACGCGTATATAATTTAAGTTTACCTTTTACCTAATATTTATTTAAGTTGATTATAAATTTTGTTTCAATGTTATTTAATTTCGTGATATTATTTTTTTTACAACTACCAACATTAAAAATGATTAGACTTTGGTATAAATAGCGATGTATTAACAAAGAACGGATATAATTATTGTTGAACTTGAGCAGGGTGGTTACTCTGCTTGATAATAAAAATTGTTTATAACCACAAAGCACTTATTTCGCTGTCCTGGCCCACCTTCTGTTTCATATAGATCACAGTTGTTTATGAGAGACGAAGAGAATAGTTCAACGCAAATGGCGCTGTAGTCGCGTCTGACCAATAGGAACGTGTCTATTCGGTTTCCTTATTATGAACGAATGAAGTACTCAAACTCATTCCCAAAAAAAGAAATAAAAACCTAGATAAAATTGGTTTCTAAAGATTGTGTTGCCATATAAATTAAAATGAAAAATTAATCATTTATTTCGTAGTATACATTTAATCCGGTTCCGAAAAACGAAAGAAAATACATAGAAATTCCCATAAAATTATATTTATTTCAATAAATACACATAATATTAACTATATTCGGGATGCTGGCTCTTCATGTGCCCTTTCAGACTGCAGTTCTGTATGAAGGCCTGCCCGCATATATGGCACCTGTAGCGCCTGTCGTTCGTGTGTATGCGAATATGGTCCTTAAGGGTCTTGAGCCGAGGGTATGTTTTCTCGCAGACTTTGCACTTGAAGTTCCTCTCGCCCGTGTGTGTCGGCATGTGGTTGGTGAGCGCGAAACGCGTGAAGAATTTCTGGCCGCAACATTGACATTCGTATCTGGAAATTGTAATCGATTTTATGAAACTCATTTTTTTATTTATTGAATACATGTGGCAGAGATGGCGAATGTTAAGGCGGATGTGCGGTGTAGCTAGAATGGACAAGATTAGAAACGAGTATATCAGAGGAAGTCTGAGAGTAGCACCAATAGTTGAAAAGTTGAAGAGTAATAGATTAGCTTGGTACGGGCATGTGATGAGGAGGGATGAAAGGCATGTTACCAAAAGGGTGATGAGTATGAATGTTGATGGATATAGGGGACTGGGGAGGCCAAAGAAAATGTGTACGGATTGCGTAAGAAAGGATATGTGTATGAAAAGTGTAAGTGCTGAGATGACGAGTGACAGAGAGAAGTGGAAGGAAAAAACATGTTGTGCCGACCCCACGTAGTGGGATAAGGATGGGAAGAAGAAGAAGATTTATTGTATTTATATTATGTACTTATGATTTTAGTATGTACTGATAATATGATTTATTGATATATGTGTATTTTATATATTTTATTTATTATTGCGGCGCCAGCTGCCTCATATCCTATGAGTTATAACTTGCACCGTTGGTTGCGTGGAAGAGATCGCTATATATCAAATGGCCGATTGCGTACTTATCTATTTAGAATAAGGCCACTAAGGCCTCCTCTCCTTTTTGAGAAAGTTTTGGAGCTTATTCCAACCGTAACCGTAACAGCCTGTGAATGTCCCTCTGCTGGACTAAAGGCCTCCTCTCCCTTTTTGAGGAGAAGGTTTTGAGCTTATTCTAACACGCTGCTCCAATGCGGTTTGGAGGAATACACATGTGTCCGAATTTCAGTGAAATTAGACACATGCAGGTTTCCTCACGATGTTTTCCTTCAAATGAAACCACAAGGCCATCTCGGATTTTTTTTAAATAAATATACAACTAAATATTATATATACCTGTAATCTTTCAGATGCTCTTTCCGCCTGTGGATTGTCAATTTCCTTCTCGTCTCGCAAACTTTGTCGCACAAGTTACACGGAAACGATAGCGGCTCCTCGCCATGAACTTCGACCAAGTGTTTCAGCTTCTGTGGGTACGTCATCAGCCTCACGTCACATTTTGGACAGTAGACCCTACCTGGAATATGGTACAAGTTCTGAGACCCTATCCACATCGATACGCACTACAGCCTTGTCGAATAATTTGGGGGTCTGGAGAACTATATTTGTATAAACTATAATTACGAGACGAGTTAATATATTTACGAGACAAATTTACAACTTTGGCAAAGAATTGTCGTGATATCATTGGTCGAGATCTTGAAGAATACATTTCATTTGATTCGCGAAGAAATGGACATCTTTCTTTGTCTTTTACAACTTTGGTAGTAAAATTAAAGTGTATATAAGTAGTTGAGTGTAATAGTGTCGTGTTATATATAGAGATATATTAATCGAGAACTGTTCGTAGTGCGTAATACAGGAGAGCTGTTAGCGAATTGTATGGAATATGTAAATCTAAGATTTGTTTATTCTTTACTCATTCGATTGAAATTGTTAAGTTATTAATACAAGGGTTGCTATTTAACGCATTTTTCAGTTTTCATTTTTAAATTTGATAGATAGATAAGTATATTATTCCAATCAAGGAACAAGTAAAGACACAAAAAAAAACTTTACCATTGAACTAAAACGATAATTTTGGTCGTGGAAGATGTAAATCTGAGGTTTGTTTATCTCTGCGATTAGAAAGGGCTATAGATCGAGACAACACACACACACACACGCGCACACGCACACGCACACACACACACACACACACACATTATACGAACGATAGTATTTCAGTCTAGAATTCCCAGAGTAAAATACTAATCCGAAGAAATATGCATGTATATAATTGATAATAGTTTGTGAAAGCTCGTCTGGGTAGGTACCACCCACTCATCGACATTGTACCGCAAAACAGGAATACTTAGTATTGTTGCGGAACACAAAGTTTGAAGGGTGAATGAGTAACTACAGGCACAAGGGGTATAGCATCCGTTCCCACTATTGGTGGCGCATTGGCGATGTTGAGCATCCCGGATAATATTTCTTGAATCACCAAAGAATCTATGGGATGTGACCACTATAACAAGAAAAAAAACAACTATTTGAGTTGTTTTACCAATTCGCTCTATGTATCTTTAAAATCGGTGGTGACCTCTTACCACCAGATGGCATTTTTGCTTTTGTAGGCATATCATATCATACCTTCGTATCCTGTAGGAGATTTAACTATGATTTTTATTTAAAAGAATAGGTAGGCGGACGAGCATACGGGCCACCTGATGGTAAATGGTCACCAACGCCCATACACATTGGCAATGTAAGAAATGTTAACCATCGCTTACATCGCCAATGAGCCACCAACCTTGGGAAGACGTTATGCCCCTTGTGCCTGTAACTACACTGGCTCACTCACCCATCAAACCGGAACACAACAATACCAAGTACTGCTGTTTTGCGGTAGAATATCTGATGAGTGGATGGTTACCACCATTAAATAAATCGTTAGCACTCACCTCGTTTCTTATGAACCCTATCCACGTGTAATTCCTTATTATACTGAGCCTTGAACACTTTCCCGCACACTTCACAGGGGAAGTCCCCTTCTTCGTGCCGCTGTTGGTGCATTATGAACCTGCCGCGGTCCACGAACCCGAGGCCGCACGTCTCGCACACATAGTTACTGAAATGCTCGTTCATGTGCTTGTTCAGGGCGTGAAAATACGGGAACACACAATCGCAGAGCGCGCACTTAAACTCGTTATTGCACAGACGGAACGGAAGAAGCAGGTCGCGGTTATTGAAGTAGTATTTCTTCTTGTGAACACTTGATATGTGATGTCGGAAATCGTCCAAGGTCGTTATCTGTTCTGGGCAAAGCCTGCAATCGATCCTGGTCAGGTCGATCTTGAGCATGTTCTTGTGTTCCGTTATCTTGAACTTCTTCGGATGGTGGTTGTGCAGTGTATGACTCCTGAGCAGTTCGGGGTCGGAGAAGTTCTCCCCGCAGTAGAAGCACAGGAGGTGGTTGTGCCGGCACTTGAAGGGACACACGTAAGAGAACTCCACTATTGTGAGGATGTTCGTCTCGGTTATGTAGGAGGGGTCTCGTTCGCGCATGCGTTGCTGTAATTTCGACATCGGTATCTCTGGAAAATTCTGTGTCATTAGATTTTCATTATTTACGTTTTGAATGGATGCAATTTTTAACGAAATAAATATCGACAAACTAATTGCCGGGCTGCTATTGAGAATTGTTCGCCAGCAGGAGGCAGGACTTGAATTTAAAAAGTTTCGTATATCCGTTCTTGGAGTTAAAGCTCGTTTCATATCAATTTCACCGAAATCGGTTCAGTAATTTAGCCGTGAAAGCGGGACATACAGACAGAATTTCTTTCGCATTGATAATATTAGTATAGATTGCGACCATCAGATAAATAAAGATAGATAAACCACTTTGGCATTGAAATGACGCGATATCATTGGTCGAGATCTGAGGAGAAGGGCATTCCGAATGTCGGCAAAGTTATCGGAACTTTGAAGTAATATTAAAGTGTATATAAGTAGTTAAGTTGAACATTCGACGAAAGATGAAAGTCGAAGATATTGGGAAGGGAGATGGGCTGGACACTTAGCCAGACGGGAATACGGAAGGTGGACTAAAGTCATCACGGAATGATGGCCTAGAGAAGGAAAAAGGCCACTGGGCAAACCACCCGCCCGATAGTCAGACGATTTTAGGAAAATGGCGGGTGCTCAATGGATGCGACCAGCACAGGACCGGGAGAATTGGCGCGCCTGTGAGGAGGATAATGTCCAGCAGTGGATTAATGTGGGCTGAATATGATGATGAAGTTGAATATAAATACAGTTATACTAATCAAGAACCGTTTGTAGTGACTCCTACAGCAGAACGATTAGAGAATCGCATGAAATATGAGAATTGTTTATCTCTACTCCGTCTTCGATTGGAATGACTTACTTGGTTTTTCTGCAACATTTCTCGTGATGTCACCGTTTGTCTGGACGAGGTCAGTCTTCTGAACTTTGTTCGGTCGATCAGCTATCTGTTGTAAGGGTATGTCGTCGTTTGAGGAGTCCTGCGCCATTGCTTCTGGTTTTATATCGTCTGGTGTACAAAAATTTAGTATTTAATCAAAATACACCAATGGAACTTCTTGTTTTATTATATATATAATAGGAAGGCGGACGAGTATATAGGCCACCTGATGGTAAGTGGTCACCAACGCCCTTAGATATTGGCGTTGTGTTTGTTCATTTAATATATTAATTTTATTTTAGTTCCTTAAGTCAATAATAAATGGCGCTGTATGCCAGTTAAATCGCGCTGTCAAGTTATTTTTTCTTAGACCTTATACTCGGAAGCGATTTGTATCGGAGTAAATAAAATTGAGGAGAATAAAGGAGTTTAAATACAGTGGTGGTGTGTTCCTTACGTTTTGAGTTCCCAAACATTTGGTGCCGAAACCCGGGAGGAGGAGGAGGAGGAAGAAACAGAATCTGAAGATAGTGCAGTGATTAACATAGTGTAATAGTAAGTGGTACAAGTGATATTCTAAGGACAATAAACTGTAAGTACGAAATTGGACTTTAAAAAGTAATAGTTAAAGTTAAAAACAGTAAATTAGAAGTGTTTTGATTTAGACTTAGAAAAATTTAAAGACTATTGTGGACTTAGAAAATTTTTATCTATCTTGAACTTAGAATATTTCAGTGAATTTTAACTTTGCAAAATTATGAGTGAATATTAACTTAGAATATTTGAGACGTTGTTTGGACTTAGAAAAATTTGTATGATATTAACTTATAAAATTTGGAGTGACTATTAACTTAGAATATTTTGTACCTTTTTGGACTTAGCAAATTTCTTGTGATTTTTAACTTAGAAAATTTCAAGTGAATATTAACATAGAAAAATTAAGAGACTTTGGACTTAAACAATTTGTGTTTACTAGATTTTAAGTAAATGTTTTAAGGACTTGTAAAATTTTTATTAATATTGGACTTAAGAAAATTGCAGTGAATTGACAGCATTTATAGTCAACACTATTGTAGCGAATAGTTTTTTTAATTGGATTGTTATTTTGTTATAAAAAATGGAGGCAATGTTATCGACACAGGAAGAATTTTACAAACAACTGTTGAAATCAGAAGCTAATTTTAAGAAGTCGCCCAGAGACCGAATTAAGGAAGCATATTTAGAGACAAGATTAGAAAATGTAGAGCAACTATGGAATGACTTCAGACAAGGCCATAAGGAAATCGTAGCAAAAATTGATAAGGTGCAAAAGGAAAAGGAAAGCTATTTTACATCCGAGAAATATGATTTATTTTATGAAACTTATGTCAATTATAAAAGTATTCTAAAAGAAACACTTGCTTTAATTCTCGCTAAAAAGAAAACAGGTAGTGATGCAGAAAATAGCTCCGCGCCCACGAATCCAAACATTTACGAAGTTAAATTGCCTAGAATTCAATTGCCAACGTTTACCGGCAAATACAATGAATGGCAAACTTTCTATGATATGTTTGTGTCTTTAATTCATAATAATAAAAGTTTGTCGGATGTGCAAAAACTTCACTATTTAAAAGGAAGTCTTTCTGGAGAGCCTGAAGCGTTGATTAGAAATTTTGCTACAACTGAGTTAAATTATACAGAATCCTGGAAACAGTTAACAAAAAGATATGATAATAAAAGATACAATTGTAATGCGATTTTAAAAACCTTTTTCTCACAAAAATCCTTACATAATGAGTCACCGGCTGGCATTAAATCGTTGTTAGACACAACAAGTTCCTGCTTGAAGGGTCTTAGTAATTTAGGCGTCGACGTGAGTACGTGGGATATTATTGTAGTGTATTTTGTGGTTTCGAAGCAAGATGAGGAATCTCGTAAGCAATGGGAATATTTACAAAGTCGTGCTACATATGAACTACCATCATGGTTGAAACTTGTTGAATTTTTAGTCTCGTTTCAGAAGTTTAGAAATGATTGAATCCGGAAAACAGAACCCTATATCACATGCTTCCAATACCGCACGACCTATACCAAGACCAAAATCATTTCATACCACGCTTCAAGACAATTATAAGCCGAAAGATCCTACTTGTACTTTATGCAAAGGAACACACTATATTTTTAACTGCAAGCAATTTGGACAGCAGACGGTGACAGAGAGACAAAACTTTGTGCAGAAAACAGGTCTATGTTTTAATTGCTTATCGAATACTCATCCGGTTAGCCGATGTCGACAAGCGAAAAGCTGCCGTCGGTGTGGAAAAAGACATCACTCATTACTGCACTTTGAGAGGGAAGATTTACAAGGGAACACAAACTACGTAGAGAATAAGGAAGAGAAAGAGAAACAAATTTCACACACTCCTCTTGAAACAAAAGTTGTAGCGAATTTTGCGAAGGGAGATTTACATCGTTACAGCGTTTTACTTGCAACAGCGGTTGTTAAAGCTAATTCAAGAAACGGAAGTAAATATACTATACGAGCGTTACTTGATCAGGGCTCACAAGCCTCTTTTATCACAGAAACTGCAGTACAATTACTTGGTTTAAAACGAAAGCCAATTAATGGTTTGGTGTCAGGAATAGGGGATGGTCAGATGCGAATAAATTATGAGACTTCATTAGTAATAGAACCACATTATAATTCTGATCATCAAATTCATGTCAATGCGTACATATTGTCTACACTTGCGTCAGTACTACCAACAAGTAATTTTAATACACCAGATTGGTTAGAACACGAGAACCTTGCACTAGCCGATCCTGGATTTGGAACACCAAGCAAAATCGATATTTTGCTTGGAGCTGAGGTTTACAGCGAAGTGATATTAACTGGAATTATTAAAAATCCTCAAGGAAATCTCATAGCTCAGAATACAATCCTTGGCTGGATTTTGTCCGGAAGAGTGTCGCAAGATTTAGTCAGTGAGAGAGAGAAAGTTATAAGTATGCATGTTAATGTTAGAGAAGATGACCTATTGAAACAATTTTGGGAGATAGAAAATGAGCCGAATAGTCTGGAGAAAAGGTTAACTAAAACAGAAATTTACTGTGAAGAATTTTATAACAGAACTACAGAGAGAAATAAGGATGGTAGATTTGTTGTGAGGTTACCGTTCACTGAAGAAGATCCAAAATGTCAATATGGCAAGTCAAGAGAAATTGCGTTAAGAAGACTCCTGTATTTAGAAAAGAGATTGTTGAAGAATGATAAGTTGTACAATGATTATAGGAAAGTCATGGAAGAGTATTTAGCCTTGAATCATATGTCACGGGTAGATAGTGAAGATCTTAATGACCCAAACGCGGTCTGTCTTCCTCATCATGCGGTTGTACGTGAAGATAAAGAGACAACGAAAGTTCGAGTTGTTTTTAATGCATCTTCGAAAGGAATCAACAATGTATCATTAAATGACGATCTTTTGATTGGACCAAAGCTGCAGCAAGATTTGAGACATATTATGTTGAGATGGAGGAAGCATCGAATTTGCATAGTGGCTGATTTAGTTAAAATGTATAGGCAGGTAAGGGTACATGATGAAGACACAAATTTTCAGCGAATATTATGGAGAAATAGTCCTGATGAACCAGTCACAGATTATAAATTATTAACTTTAACATTTGGCACAGCCTGTGCACCAT
The DNA here is from genome assembly GCA_905147175.2 of Nymphalis urticae. Classification (NCBI taxonomy): domain Eukaryota; kingdom Metazoa; phylum Arthropoda; class Insecta; order Lepidoptera; family Nymphalidae; genus Nymphalis; species Nymphalis urticae. Next base: position 3,195,237 of record LR990009.1, read on the forward strand.
ATTTAGCGGTAAAGACTTTACAGCATTTAGCCGAAATAGAATCACTTAAGTATTCAGTTGCATCCATTATCACAAAAAGAGATTATTATATTGATGACCTAATGACCGGATGTGATAATTTAGAAGAAGCCATACAAATTGACAATGAGATGAATAGTTTAATGAATTCAGGAGGATTTCAGCTTCAAAAATGGAGCAGTAATTCGGGCATTTTACTAAAATATATTGATAAGGATAAACATCGATCTAATCAGTACGTACCCATTAAAGCAGACAACATGGTAAAAGTATTAGGTATCTGTTGGAATCGGAACACTGACAATTTCGAATATACTATAAATTTACCCGAGCCTAAGGTGCCTGTGACAAAACGTCAAGTTCTATCAGATATAGCGAGATTATATGACCCAATAGGATGGATTGCGCCAATAGTTATAACAGCCAAAATTTTTATTCAGAAATTATGGAAATCTAAATTAGGGTGGGATGAAGAATTGACAACAGATTTAACATCAGAGTGGTTACAGTTTCGAAAAGATTTAATTGACGTTAAAAATATCATAATTCCAAGATGGCTAAATTACTCTAACGACTGTAAAACAGAGTTACACGTTTTTTCTGATGCGTCACAGGCAGCTTATTCCGCGGCGGTTTACATTCGAATTATGAGTGAGGGAAATGTCTACGTAAAATTGATTTCAGCTAAAACAAAGGTCGCACCCATAGACAAAGAGTCATCAATCCCCAGATTAGAGTTATGCGGTGCACTTCTTGCAACAAAATTATTGTATGAAGTGTCCATCGTAATGAACATACCCAAAGATAATTTATTTGCCTGGACGGATTCAACTGTTGTTTTAGCGTGGCTAAAAGGTCCTGCATGTCGTTGGGCGACTTTTGTAAGTGATAGGGTGTCGGAAATATTGACAATGCTTGAGTACACTCAATGGGGGTACGTAAAATCGAACATGAACCCAGCCGATTGCGCATCGAGGGGGCTGAGATGTAGGGATCTACGTGATCATCCGCTTTGGTGGTCCGGTCCAAGCTGGTTATCAAAACCTATAATTGATATTGAAAAATTAATAGATATTGACACACAGGAAGAAGAAAAAGTAAGAAGTTTGACAGCGTGTAATACACAGAGTGAGGAGGACTTTATTTGGGTTAAATTTTCTAATTTAGATAAAATGTTGAGAGTAATATCAATTTGTCGAAGATTTCTTAACTTGCTATTGCCAAAAAATGAACGGAGAAAATTACCAGGACACGTTACTATTGATGAAATAAATCAGACTTTACAGATATGCATTAAACAAGCTCAAAGTTTTAAATATCAACAAGAAATACAGCAGATACAATTACAGGGAGAAACATCTAAGAAGAGTGGTCTTTCCAACTTATACCCATTTTTAGATAAAAATGGGATTATGAGGGTTGGAGGACGTTTAGAACAGGCTGATATACGCTATGACATGAAACATCCAGTGATTATTCCTGCTAAGAGTCACCTTAGTAGGTTATTAATCTCTGATGCACATGAGAAAACCATGCATGGCGGACCACAGCTTATGTTAAATTTCTTAAGGACACTGTATTGGATAGTAATAGCAAAAGAGTTGGTAAAGAAACATTTCAGGAAATGTGTTATATGTCTTAGGTACTCAAAGGCATCTAATCAGCTCATGGGTCAACTTCCAGGAGTGAGGCTAAAGCCTAGTAAACCATTCAAATCCGCTGGAGTTGATTATGCTGGTCCCATAAATATAAGATTTTCTCCTGGACGAGGTGCTAAGTCATATAAAGCATACATATGTTTATTTATTTGCATGGTTACTCGGGCCATTCATTTAGAAGTGGTTACGGATATGAGTGCGAAGGCATTTATTGCTGCTTTTCGACGCTTTGTCTCGAGACGTGGTCACTATCAAGATCTTTACAGTGACAACGGTAGAAATTTTGTTGGAGCCGAGAAACAACTAAATGAAATGTTCCACAACGCACGTTCTGAGTTACCGAGTGAGATATCACGTTTGCTGACCTTCGAGAATACAAGGTGGCACTTTATTCCACCTCATGCTCCAAATTTCGGAGGCCTCTGGGAGGCAGGTGTAAGGTCTGTCAAAACGCATTTACGTAAACTTATTGGTGATAGCACGCTGACTTACGAAGAATTATCTACAGTACTGACACAGGTGGAGGCTTGTCTAAACTCGCGTCCTTTATCCGTACTTTGCGACGACATTAATGACCTACTCCCACTGACACCAGGTCATTTCTTAATAGGAGAACCCATTCTTAATGTAACTGATGTTGATTATTCTGATAAAAAATGTACTGGTCTGGAAAGATGGCATTTAACTCAAAAAATGGTTAACGATTTTTGGAAAAGGTGGTCGAAAGAATATTTGTTAACTTTAGCTAATAGATATAAGCGGAATAAGAAAAACCCAGAGCCTGACATCAATGATGTAGTAGTGTTAAGAGACGATTTTTTGCCACCCTCTAAATGGCTCTTAGGAAAAATTGTTAAAAAACATCCTGGCCGTGATGATATCACAAGAGTCGTTACCGTAAAATGTAAAAATGGATATATTAAACGTCCACTTCATAAAGTTAGTGTTTTAACAAAATAAATATGATATTGTCACGGTGGGCGGTTATAATTTCCAATGTATTCAATGTTTGTTTATGTTACTATAGTTGTATTTTTTTTTCTTAACTTTACTTTTTGTTGAGTGTGTAAAGCCATACTGTAATTAAAATGAGTTAAATGAATGTCTTAATTTTTTGAGTCATATCTTCTATGTACTAGCTGTTTGGTTGATTGTGTTAGATTTTAGTTGAGTTTGCTACTTATTACACCTTCCGAGTATGTTATTTTTTTATTGTATGTGTATTGTACATAACTTGAAGGACAAGTCCTTGGTGGGCGGAATGTTTGTTCATTTAATATATTAATTTTATTTTAGTTCCTTAAGTCAATAATAGATGGCGCTGTATGCCAGTTAAATCGCGCTGTCAAGTTATTTTTTCTTAGACCTTATACTCGGAAGCGATTTGTATCGGAGTAAATAAAATTGAGGAGAATAAAGGAGTTTAAATACAGTGGTGGTGTGTTCCTTACGTTTTGGGTTCCCAAACACGTTGTAAGAAATGTCAGCCATCGCTTACATAGCCAATGCGCCATCAAGCTTCGGAAATAAGATTTTATGTCCCTTGTGCCTGTAATTACACTGGCTCACTAACCCTTCAAACCGAAACACATCAATATCAATTACTGCTGTTTTGCGGTAGAATATCTGATGAGTGGGTGGTACCTAACCAGACGAGCTTGCACAAAGCCCTACCACCAGTAAATATATCAGATATAATAAATTTAAGCCGGTATACGACGTCACTTATTTTATTAGAATACGAGATTAACATCTTATGGAGTGGTCGGTTTTCAGACGTCCAATTATAAACCATATAAGACGGGTACCAATTTTATTATGCAGCCGACTGATTGAAATATAATGGTGTATCTATCAGTAGCGCGTGTGTTGGTCTGACTAGCGACCCCTGGGGTTTCTTGGTCTCTTGCTCTCAGGACAGCGTCAGCGCCGGACGTGCGCTGACTGACTGACTGATTTAATAAAATCAACATTTTGCAATTTAAATGGCAATCCATTTGAACCCGCGACGTATATATATATGTGTGTATTTTCATGTATTAGAAGCATTCCAAAAATAGAGTAAATTCAAGGTTATTGTAAAATAAAACCACCCCGAAATTTCTTAAACAAAGCATCCCTTCCATTTTATAGTTTGGTCATATTTTCATTCCAATGGATTGGACGACTGCTTCGTTGGCTTACTGTCTAGTTTATATGATGGTAGATGGTAGTGACAGTCTACATTGGCAAATCCAAATCAATCAAAGATCCAATTTACCTAATGGGCAATTCACCTCTCACTATTTTTTTTTTTATATATAATTGTTATGGAATAGGCCTCTGTCTTCCATCTCACCTGATGGAAAGTGTAGATGAAAACGAAGGTGGTACACGCCCATCCAAAAGAAACCTGTTCACTCTACAATTAAAGGCTCCAGAGTTCAACTTATCAGGAAAAGTAGACCCAGGCAGGTCGTTCCAAATCTTGGCGACTCTCACCAAAAAACTACACTATACTTAGAAACCTCCCACTCAAATTACACCCTTAAATTTTCAATGGAGTGAATTGGAGATTATTCCGTCAAAAATCATATCTTTTTAAATTAAATTATCTACCTATGTAAATTCTTATGATAACAACTTTACATAATGAATCTGTATTTTTTTAAGTAATTAATATTGATGTAACGTCAACTCTATCTGTGTAGTTCTATTTATATAATATTATTAATAATAATTAAAACATCCTAGGACATTATTCACACGGCAAACTAAGTAGTTTGTACTATGAAAACCATATACTACTTTTCTTTTGTAAATACATACTTATATAGATAATTACACCCAGACTCAGGACAAACAGACACGTTTATACACACAAATGTCTGTCCTGGGTGGGAATTGAACCCACAACCTTCGATGTGAAAGGCAAATATCTACCAACCACACCAACTGGCCCGTCAAATAATATTTATATAATTCTATGCCTAACAATCCTTTTGTATCACTGTACTTCTTGTAGGTGTTAAAATCTATGGAATATAGTTAAAATATAATTCATACAAACCTATAGAAGTTAGAAACCAAAGGCTAATATTATTAATAATATTGACTCACAGTTCATGTCATCAGCCAGTGCGTCTCTCGGTGGTGAATCTTGAACGTTATTCTCGTCCTCCATCTCTTGAGGCTCAGTTTTGACTTCTACTTCAATTTTCTCGTCAGCGGTCTCCGGTTTTGTACTTTTCTCTGTAATCATTAAATAGAGAAACCTATGTTACATGTTACATGCTGGTTTTTTAAACTGGTATATGGACGACCAGTTGCGAGTGGTCCCTTACAAAGACATTGGCATCACCAACTTTGGGAAATAACATGTTGTGTCTGTTGTACTTGTATTTTCAGTATTGCTCTTTGGTGAAAAAATAAACTAGATTTAAGTTTAGTTTAATATTGTTAATAGAGAATTTAAAAGTTTTTTATTAGTCTATTATGATTTAGAAATAATTAAAACTTAAATATAATACCTTTGGTCTCTTCATCGTACATCTTCACTTGTAAAAATGCTTCCTCACATCTTAGCACTTGCTGCCTGAACGAGAATGCCTCTCTCAATCTCTGTACACATGTAGCGCACACAAGACGCTCTGATGGCTTGCCGTCTAAATGGGAAAGCTGGGAAGCAGCAATTATTACTGGATTAGTCATGAAATAAAAGAAAATATTGTGCTGTTTATAAATTTAAGAAAATATAACGCACAAAACTTAGCAAATATATTTCTTCACATTAACTATTATTATATTAATAGCCGAGATGGCCCAGTGGTAAGAACGCGTGAATCTTAACCGATGATTGTGGGTTCAAACCTGGGCAAGCACCACTGAAGTTTTTCGTGTGTTTAATTTGTGATTATAATTCATCTCGTGCTTTTCGGTGAAGGAAAACATCGTGAGGAAACGTGCATGTGTCTAATTTCACTGAAATTCTGCCACATGTGTATTCCACCAATCCGCATTGGAGCAGCGTGGTGGAATAAGCTCCAAAGCCTTCTCCTTAAAAAGGGAGAAGAGGCCTTAGCCCAGCAGTGGGACATTTACAGGCTGTTACCGAACTATTATTAAAAGTTTCACTTAGTAATATTTGACTATAAACTACCCGTCTCAACTTTTTATTTGTAAAAATCATACAAAGTTACTTTCTCGACAACTATAGAGTCTTTAGAAGGAAAGTTTTGACAACATGTTAATAGTCAGAGGAGTCAGTTACTGTACACGGCTTCACCCACATACATAAGGTACTATTTCCTGTTCTGTAAACCTGACAATATCTATGCAAAACTGTATGATGATTGTTTGTGTAGTTAGAATGTGAGAGAGTCACCGACAAACACAAATATACAAACTCACTTTCACATTTGTAACATGTATATCATTAAATTAGTAAAATTAAGCATTTTTAAAATAACTTACGAGTAAGCCAAAGCAATCCATAATCATGTCAGAATATATTTCCTTTTTACCAAAGCTCTCGTATTCTACATTTAAAATTCTACATTTTTTTATTGCTCCGCAACAGCGGCAAAGGCCCGGGTCGAAAACTGGACCTTTACCTTTTTTGGCACTCATTTTTAATAATAAAATGATTAATAAACCTATTATTTACTGTTAAATTGTTTGCATACTTCTGGATTAGGTAAAAAATAAGCTCATATTGTATATTCAATTGTTTCTTATATATTAATAAATATCATAATTGTATCGTTTACTTTTTATTCACAAAATATAATAAGAAATTACTGATAAAATACAAAACATTGGAATTGATTGACATTTCACATTACTGACTTTTCGAATAACAATTTTAGAGTTTTTGAACGTGTACTTTGAATATTAAGGGCCCGTCTACATTATCAATATTTAATTGGATGAAAATGTCTCGGGCGTGCGAACAGGTCTTTTTATAAAAAAAAATATATTATATGGAATGTAAACTTAATACGACAGTATAGATGAGATAAAAAGTACGAATTTTTAATTTATACTATTTTAAGGGCACTAATGCTTTTGGACTTATAGCGTCCTTCTTATAAAATTATTTATTAACAGTGACTGTATGATATAACGACTCTTTTATGATGTTTTTTTATCAATTTATTATTTAACGTCACACCAGTTCGTCCAGCAGACTTTAATTATGATTTTCAAATAAGTACAAAAAAAAAAGACAAAAAACTTGAAAAAGAAATTTATTATGCACATCGATAAATATATTTATTAACATTACTTGGAACTTTTTACATTTTAACGATTAACATTTTAGATAACACTGATTTAAAACAAATAAAATAAAATATTGTATTATGCATTAGAAAAAAACATTTAGGTGTTAAACGTAGTACATTATTAACAAAATTATTTATTTAATAAAAACCACGGCAGCTTTATTTTAATTCCTATAATAAGTTAAGTCTTAAAAGCAACTGTGTACGTCCCGCCAAGTGATGTGAAACTAGCAGGTTGGATTCTGTCTTATCTACTCGTTAGGAGTTTATAATTAGAAGAGAGAAGAATAGGCATAAATGGGCAACTAATTGTAAAGGCTCACCTTCGACCATAGAGAGCTAAAAATATACGAGGGAGGTTCAATATATTCTCGGTATGAGCATAGAGAAAAATCAAGAAATTTCTAAATAAAAATCATTATTATATCCTACGTAAAAGTTTTTCTGACTAATAAAACTGACAAATTGAACACACTCCCTAAATATTTCACAAAATTTTGCGTTTATTACCCACCCTTCATCCAGCTTCTTTATGCTTTCAACGAAGATCTATTTACGGTTTTTTATTCATGTTTTTCAACTCTTTATTCGGTTTAGGCAGAGCAGTCGTGTTCTTATCGATTCTCGACATCTTGTTATGAACTCAACGCCACAATGATTTGAGACTTAAGGAGTATTTAATATAAATATATGTATAAGTATCGTTTGTTTCCAAAAACACTGGTGCCTACCTACATTCATTTGTTATTGGACGATAGCATTTTTTATTTTTTTGTATTATGTTCCCGGCACGCTAACGCACTCGAGAGTCACTATCCGAAATTCGCCCCTAACGCACGTGTAATCCAAATTTGGTCGTTATTAAATATAGTTCACATATATCGGAGTACTTGTTCTTTTACTCCACACTTACAACAACGAACATTAGGCAAGCTGGGGACATGAGACTTTTGATTTCTTCAGTTGCTCAGCTTCTTTTTTTGGATTTCTGAGGGTAAGGCGGTCTCGACAGATATCGACATTGTAAAAAATATTAACATACCCTCCATATACCAGAAAGCTAGGCTACTAACTGAGATGTTATGTCCCCTGTACCCGTAGTTACATTCATTCACTCTGCTTTCTATAATAAGCTTTCAATAATGATAAAAAACTGAGATGGCGCACTGATAAGAACGCGTTTTCACCACTGAGTTTTCATGTGCTTAATTTGTGATTATAATATATATCATCTCGTGCTTGACGGTGAAGGAAAACATCGTAAGGAAACCTGCATGTGTCTAATTTCACTGAAACTCTGCCACATGTGTATTCCAGCAATCTGCATTCGAGCAGCGTGGTGGAATAAGCTCCAAACCTTCTCCTCAAAAAAGGAGAGGCCTTAGCCCAGCAGTGGGACATTAACATTCAGTGTACTGTAATGATAAATAAACTAATAACACAAACGAGATAATTTAGATACATTCATAACTCATACCGTGAATACACTAAATACTTCACATAATACAATGTTGAGGCACGGAAAAGCGTTTGCCTAAAACTGGTATTGATTATTATTTTACTGTAATTACTCTTATAAAACGAGGTTTAAACGCATTGCCTTGGCGGCATTCGTAAACGAGATTGTGGTGTTACTGACTGGGGGTAGTATTGTTTATAACTTTACTAATCTAAGGCGTAATAATGATTTCATTATTATGCCTTAGACCAGATTATTTATCGATAATAATCATTATGGTCAAGTATATAAAGAAATATTTGATGTTGTTATGCTTAAGAAAATTTAATGTAGGTGCTATAATTTTTTTCTTTTTGCTGGAAAAACGCTCAACACGTTTCCTCCACGGGAAAATTGGGGGGTATGTGGGGCTCCCCACTAAAAAACCAGCGGTACACTTTCCGTCATAACGAGGAGCGCCACGGGATCGCTTGCTCATGCTACCGTGATAGGTGCTATACTTAACAACTTGGGTTAAAAATGAAATGAGAAAGTGATGGATAAGCTTCTCTTGTTAAAAGAACACAAAAACAATTCACTACTCATGGTAGTTTTCTTCCAAATCCATAGCCTGGTGCTGCCTTTTGATGTGATTCTTCAAATTAACATTTTGCGTGAACGATGCATTACATAACGCGCATTTATACTTCTTCTCGCTGCTGTGCGATTGCATGTGGACCTTCAAACCCCTCAACCTTGGGTAACTCTTCCCGCAATACTCACACCGGAAGTTCCTTTCCCCTGTGTGACTCGCCATGTGTTCCTTCAGCCTCGACGGTAGATAGAAACGTTTGTCGCACAAATCGCATTGGTGTTTTAGTATCTTCAAATGGAACCTTCTATTGTGTTCGCGGAGGGACTTCCTACTATCATATGCCCTGTCACACTGCTCGCACTGAAACGTCCTCTCTTCCCCATGGATATCGATCATGTGACGATACCTTAATGTGTACGAAAAAAACACTTCGTCACATTTATTGCACTGGTATGCGGCCTCCTTCTTGTGAGTCCTCGCGATGTGAATATACCTCGTGTATTTCGACTTGAACGTCTTCCCGCATTCCTTGCAAGCGAAGCTCTCGTCCACGCGCTGGTGGGTTTTCTGGTGCAAGACCAGCATACGCTCTTCGAAATAATGCGCGCCGCATATATCGCATATGCAAGTCCCGAAATGTTCCGCCATGTGTTTCTTCAAAGCGTGGAAGAAACTAAAACTGGCCCCGCATTCCGTGCAGCTCAACGAGCCCGAGGTGAGTCGGAACATCAAGAATTCATTCGAATCCGAGTGATATACTTTCGCGTGAGAGGTCGTTATATGTTCTTTGAACTGCTCCAAGTCTTGTATGTTCTCTGGACAGATGCGACAGTCTATTCTGAACGTGTCTATCTGGACTTTTTTGTTGCTCGAACTATTTGAGAGGACGTCTTTGAACGTGGTCGGATCGTGAGTCATAGAATGCTCTCGGAGCTTGTTCGGATCGGTGAAGACTTGTCTGCAGTAAACGCAGAAGTAATCGCTGAACGACGTGTCGAATGGGCAAGCGTACGAGTTCTCGACGATCGTCAATATGTTTTGGAATGATTTCGCGTTCTCGTTCGCCTTGTAACCGTTCAGCCTTTGCGATTGCGTGGATTTATCCGGCAATTCTGTAAGAAACTGACTTTAGTTGTCATTCTTTTCTTATTCTAAAATATTTATTTAATTTGCAAAGCTTTTTTTAAGGATTTAGAAGACATTATATAGATTTAAAAAAAAATACTCTTATGTAAGTAGGCTTTTACGGAGAACGTTGAATTGTCATTGCACAAGAATAATTTAAATTTATGATTTAAACCGAGAATAAAAATTACATAGGCAATTAAATAGAATACAATTATTATTTATCTTGTACGATAAAATAAATTAAACATCCCAAGTGTCTCGAAATAGTTTGTGAATAGTCTCAACCAGTTTCGAAGACTTTGACGGGCCGGTTGGCGTGGTTGGTAGATACTTGCCTAGCACGGCGAAGGTTGTGGGTTGTTATTACCACCTGGGACAGACATTTGTGTGCATGAACATGTCTGTTTGTCCCGAGTCTGGGTGTAATTATCTATATAAGTATGTATTTACAAAAGAATAGTAGTACATGTAGTATATCAGTTGTCTGGTTTCCATAGTACGAGCTCTGCTTAGTTTGGGATCAGATGGCCGTGTGTGAATAATGTTCCAAGATATTATTATAATTATAGTCTACAATAGAACGTAGACAAATATTTGCGGTACAACCGTTTGGTCAAATTTTCATTTAATTTTCATGATTAGTTTTAACGACAAGTTTGACAAATGGGAAAGTCCTACCATGTTTAAAGGATCTAAAAATTGGAGTAATATTATTATAATTGTCGTGCTATAAAACTCACCTAAGTCTTGCATCTCTTTCAACTTATCGTTAAGTCTCCGGGCGTCGTACAACATTTCTTTAGTCAGCTCATCTTCTATCTTCTCTCCTCTTCGTTTTTTATTCGACTTCAACTTCTGTCTCAATTTTCTCTTGTGTTTCTTAACCGGTTCGACTTTCATTTCTTCTATTTATGCAATAATTTTTCTTAAGATTAGTATTTCATTGAATGGCTCTATTAATCTGTTTATTTTCAATCATATTTGATAGATACCAAAATATAATTGAATTTTTTTTATAGTATAGGAAGGCGGACGAGCGTATGGGCCACCTGATGGTAAGTGGTCATCAACGCCCAAAGACATTGGCATTGTGAGAAATGTCAACCATCGCTTACATCGCCAATGCGCCACCAACGTTGCGAACTAAGATGTTATGTCCCTTGTACCTGTAACTACACTCACTCACTCACCCTTCAAACCAGAACACAACAGTATCAAGTACTGCTGTTTTGCGGTAGATTATCTGAAAATCGGTTATAGTGAATGTACTAAGTTTAGACTAACTTTGGGATATCCTCAAAGCTATTACTTAACTTACTTAACTTTAAGTGGTGGGCAAAGGTAAATATCGTTAAGATGAATTCCGACGTGTAGCAGCGTCGTAAATATAGTAGCTATCAATAAATTCTCATCAACGAATATTGTACTTGCGACTAACATAGCCGAGATGGCCCAGTGGTAAGAAGGCGTGAATCTTAACCGATGATCGTGGGTTCAAACTCGGGCAAGCACCAGTGGTGTTTATTTTCATTTATTTTCATGTGCTTAATTTGTGATTATAATTCATCTCGTGCTTGACGGTGAAGGAAAACATCGTGAGGAAACCTGCATGTGTCTAATTTCACTGAAATTCTGCCACATGTGTTTTCCATCAACCCGCATTGGAGCAGCGTGGTGCAATAAGCTCCAAACCTTCTACTCAGAAAGGGAGAGGAGGCCTTTAGCCCAGCAGTGGGACATTCGCAGGCTATTACAGTATTACGGTACGGTATGGACTAACATTGGCTCAAAAATTATACTTACACACACACAAGCTTAACATATCATTTGGTTGGAAGGCTTTTTGGCTAACAAACGGGCAAGTAACTTCTTAATGATAAATCAAATCCGCACATTAGCATTGCAACTACAATAAATTCTATACACCAATGCTCAACCTCATAACAGCATCGTTAAGCAATGACTTGGTGGTAGGACTTTGTGCAGGCCCGTCTGGGTAGGTACCATATTCATCACGTATACCAAACATCAATAATTAGTATTTTTTATCGATATGAAGATTGAATGAGCCAGTTAAACTATAAAACTACAAGAAATATAACGTCTTAGGGTATCAGGCGTCTCTCTCTCACCAAGGCTGATGGCGCGTGGTGATGTTTACGTGCAGCGGTGACCACTTACTATCAGATAGCCCATTCGCCAGTCTGCCTGTCTAATTTCAAAAAATAATCAGCTTAATTAGCTCATCACTCACCAGTATCATTATCAACGTGGTCTGTATCATCAGGATAATCGTGGTCTAGGTTAATATTGATCTCTTCTTTAACACTCGTTTCCATTTTGACTTCGTTCGGATCACCTAAAATTTGCGAGTTTAATTTATAATAATAAATAAAAACTGTGCTCTAATAAGCACGTATCTAAAGGCAGGTGGCCTGCCAGGGATGTTACCTTCATAGGAAGTCACTTTACAGACTCAGTAAGCTACTGGTGACTGTTATAAGGGTGCAATGACCTTGAAGTCCGAGTCAGTAGCGAGGAATTTAGCAGTTATTACACTCTCGAACAGGCCCATTGGTCCTGATCTCTTCCGGTGGTATCAGATCAGCTTCCCATCGGACATGATATTTAGGGAATAGAGAATGCACATTTGTTTACGCGCACAATTGCACAATAAAATATCTTCCATCTTGTTGGTTAGTGGAAATATGCCAGACTAAATCATTAAATATGTAACTACCTTCACCGTGAATTTTCGTTCTCAACAATTTCTCTTCACACTGAAGGACTTGCTGGCGGAAGCAGCTCGCCTCCCGTAGCCGAGACACACATGTCGCGCATATTAGATGCCCCTCAGCCTCTCCGTCCAAGTGTGATAGCTGAAATCAAACAAAACAATGTCCTTGATTAATTTTTTTTTTTATAGAAAAACCTAATGATAAGGTACCATCAAATGGTTTGTTTGCTAATCGGTCTACTGTAACTATAAAAAAAACTACTTAATTCCACTTTAAATTTTATTAACATAAATTCGGAAACAGTTTTACTGACATTCGAGATGCCTTTTTCGATAAACTGACAATGATTATTACAATCTCAACTTAAGACATTTACTAAACATATGAATTTATATAATAAAAAAATATATTATTTTACTTTTGTCATAAATTTTAGATTCTTTAAAATATATATTAATTTATTAATATGTATATATACAGTATATAAGACATAATTGTTGATTATTATTTATAATTTCTATTGTATTTAAAATTTGCTCTTAATTTTTTTAATATGTTTAATTCAATTTCAATTACGATAACTGAATGAACGATGAGGACAGAAGCAAGCCACTTTTATTATATCTTTCAATTATTTTAATAATAATTTAGTATAAGATATCTCTACAAAAGTGTTGTCCATTCCTCAGGACCTTTCTATTATAAGAATGTAGCGTGCAAGTGGTAGTTATGTCTATGTTTTTATTTCCAGACAGAATTACAACAAAATTACAGGATTGCAAATTTGGTTTGTCAACTGTTTTTCTCATGTTGCTGTCAGTTGATCTTTATGGGATTCTGGATTAGGCTGGTATTCGGACAGTCTGTCAATGACGGTATAATAGAAATCGAAAATCTTCCGTCAGTTTTGTATATGAGAATAAATTTACTATACAATAATAACTACGTATTGCAATGTAACAAATATACTAATGTTAACATTACGAAATTCAATATGTTTTAGGTAACGTATAAATAAAATTGTTTATAAAATAATAAAAAAATAATAAATCATGTTAAATATGATTAATAATAACATACCAATAAACCAAAACAATCAACGAACATGTCAGAATATATTTCTTTTCGTCCTTGCCACTCGTATTCCACATTCAATAGACGACACTTTTTAATACCACCACAACATCTGCACACACCAGGATCGTATATAGGCCCTTTACGAGTATTTATACTCATTTTAAACAATTTTCGTTCATGAATTCATTTGAATATTATTGCAAAATGACATTTTAGTTTTTGTTTGATTATAACCACAGATTATATTTGTTGCTAAAAAATAAAAATAAAATGAAAATAAGGTAATTACACACTATCAACAAATGTCATAATAGTTTAATTTAGGAATAATTATTGTTTATTAAAATTGTTATATACTATTAATGGTAATGTGTATGTGTATTGTAACTTATTAAACACAAACCCTGAACATTTTGTTATTTTAAATTATTCATATTTTTACAAAATAAACATTTATTATATTATTTTTTAAAGTAATTCTTGACTGCACAAGTTTTAAAGATTTCCAATAATTTTGTTATGCAATTAACTTTTAAAACAGAACTTATTAAATTACTTAACATTATAATATGATAGTTAAATTATTGTAGGGTGGCTAGACAAAATCAAAGTATATATGATTCTGCAAAAAATACGAAAAACTATTTTACTGAATTTAATTAAATAATATTTTTTATTCCTAGTGTAAATAAAACTATTATATTCAATTAGAAGATAATTTACTATCCTTAATCTAATAAATAAGTTACATTTCATACTATGGATGTGCGTTTAGTATTTAAATTATTTACGTTTTTTCAATAATTATTCCTGAAAACTCTCTTCTGACTCTAAGTGCTGGTGTTGCCTTTTTATATGATTCTTCAAGCAGACATTTTGACTATAAGACGCGTTACACATAGTGCATTTATATTTTTTTTCACTGGTATGTGACTGCATGTGCACTTTTAGAGCTCTTAGCCTTAGATAACTTTTGCCACAGTGTTCACATCTAAAATTCCTTTCGCCTGTGTGACTTGACATGTGTTCTTTTAATATACATGGCAAGTAAAACCTTTTTTCACACAAATTGCACTGATGTTTCAGTAATTTTAAATGTATTCTTCTATTATGATCTCGTAGGGCCTTCTTGCTGACATATACTTTATCACAGTGATCACATTTAAAAATTGATTCTTCGCCGTGTACGTCTATCATGTGCTTTTGCCGAAGAGTATCAGAAAAAAAAGTTTCATCGCATTTAGCACACAAATATCGAGCCTCTTTTGTGTGCGAGCGAGCGATGTGAATGCACAAATTGTATTTGGATTTAAATGATTTTCCGCATTGTTTGCAAGAAAAAATTGCGTTTGAACGCTGGTGGCTTTTCATGTGTGCTCTTAACATTCGTTCTTCGAAGTAATGAGCCCCACACACATCACATATACAGTCTCCGAAATGTTCCGCCATATGTTTCTTCAAAGTGTGAAAAAAGCTGAACGTCCTATCACACTCTGTGCATTTCAAATTCGTCGGTGAGAGACGAAATTTTAAAAAATCTTCTTTGACAGGATACATAGTTTTACCGTGAACATTTATGATATGATACTTTAATGTATCGATAGTATCGATGTTTTCGTTACAGAGTCGACAATCGATTCTGTAAAAATCGATTTGACATATTTTGTTATCGAGACGAGTGTTATTGACAAGAATTTCCATGTACGTAGCGGGATCGTGAGTCAAGGAATGATCTCGAAGCTTCCTACAGTCCAAGAACTTTTGTCTACAGTACGAACAATAGTAATTATTGAAGAATGAGTTAAATGGATATGCATAAGAATTCTCAATTATCGTAATTATATTTAATATCGATTTGTCCTTTTGAAGACTTTCTTTTAAGATCGGTTCTTTGTCTGGAATCTTTGTATTTTCTGTTGAAAGAAAATTATATATAAACAACTTTTATACACGATTAGTTGAAATAATGCATGATCATCTGCCTCAAACATTAAAATTTAATCATTTCATGTTATTTTATCTATAGGATTAAAAAATGTTAAATTTGAGTGAGAAAAAATATTTTGTATAATTGCCCGATGCCTAAATTTGTTATTTATTAACAGATAGATATAATAATGGCCAATCTCAAGAGGGATTAGATATATACATAATATGTACATTGTGTTGGCTTCCTATATAATAAATAAATAAACATTTGGTCATCGCCCGTAAATTAATTTTGTAATACTTTTTAAACGGCCTATAATTGCATTTTTATTATTAATTATAAACGCCGAATACCAAGAGCAGCCACAATTTCCATACTTTTTATATGGGTATCATCAACTTTTTATTCGAAATACTGATTTTTATTGACATCTGTCACTACGAAGTAATATTAGCGGGCGGCTATGTAATATCATTGAACTTGAAGAAACCACAGGGTCATTGAGACCCAGACCAAAATGAAAAAGGCACGGCAAGAGTACTTGCCGGTGAGGATTAGCTCGGGTAAAGGGGCCAACCACGAGGCTCGTACCCGGACTGGCCTAGGCCAGTCAGGTGGAACCAGTTGTTGTTATCATTGAACTTATGTAATTTGACAGTATGCCAGGCTTTGTAGGATCTGCAGTACAGTTTTACAGTAATTAACGAATATAGAGTACTAGTTAATACCCGCGGCGTTGCGCCCCTATTTGGAGTAGGCTTTAGGATTAATAAGTAATCCGTGCCCTTCCTTGGTATTCAAGCTTGCTGCATATCAAAATTTCATCAAAATCGATTCAGTGGATTAGGCGTGAAAGCGGGCCAAACAGACGGAATGTTTTTATATATAATATTAGTATAGATTAAGAGTTATACGAGACTAAAGTTGTGATAGTGATGTATGATACCATACCATGTCTGTTCTCTGCTGTCATCCTTCTTGTGGTCATCCGATTCCTTTTGCTTAAGACGCCTGGTGTCTTCACTTTGCTTCGTAAGCTCCTCTTCAGCTTCGGTTTATCTTCACATTTTGGATATTCTGAAGGCGTTTCTGGTTGTTCATACGAGGACCTCTGTAAGGGCTCTGTGACTGGAATTATTATTATTCTGCTTGGAAAATATTAATAGTAAAATAATTAAATTTAAAGTCAGCAAGCAACATCAGTTACTGTTTATCACTAATTAAAACAACGGTATTAATTAATCACTTGTCAGTAGGGCTTTGGTCACCACACACACCTCAAAGATTCTACTGCAAAACAGCAGTACTTAGTATTGTTGTTCCGGTTCGAAGGTTGAGTGAGCCAGTGTAAGACACGAGGGACGTCACATCTTAGTTCCCAAGCTTGGTGATTAATATTTATTGCAATGCCAATGTCTATGGATAGTCGTGATCAGTTACCGTTTGCCGTTTTGCATTTGCCTGTCCGCTTAATCTATTATATAAAAACTATATATACATACCAATGATATCGAGATCAGATACTTCTCTCTGTTCATTCGGTTTCTTAAAATCATCTCGTTCGTTATTTTGATCGTCAGCTATCACTTCAATGCTCTTATTACCTGCAAATAAATAATCCTACAAATATTATAAAAGGGTGGTGTAGGGCTTTGTACATGTTTTTCTGGGTAGGTACCACCCACTCATCAGATATACGAAACGATTTGCTTCCTCGTTTCTGATACGCACCGCCAAGGTCTGGAATACCCTCCCGACCTCCGTTTTCCCCACCACCTACAATATGGGTACCTTCAAGTCCAGAGTGAATAGGCACCTTCTAGGCAAGCGCGCTCCATCTTAGACTGTATCTCACTTTCCATCAGTCAGTGTCAGTGTGGTAACAGTCAAGCGCTAGCCTATATATTTAAAAAAAAAAAAGATATTCTACCGCAAAACAGCAGTACTTGGTATTGTTGTGTTCCGGTTTGAAGGGTGAGTGAGCCAGTGTAATTACAGGTACAAGGGGCATAACATCTTAGTTCCCAAGGTTGGTTGCGTATTGGCGATGTAAGCGATGGTTAATATTTCTCACAGAGACAATGTCTAAGGGCGTTGGCGACCACTTCAGGTGGCCTATATGCTCGTCCGCCTTGCTATGTTATAAGAAAAGGGAATATTTATATCCCCTTAAATATATGAATAGGATTATGTAACTTATTTTAACAAACTAACTCCGCAAGCCTAAGAAAGCTAAG
Source organism: Nymphalis urticae (assembly GCA_905147175.2). Classification (NCBI taxonomy): domain Eukaryota; kingdom Metazoa; phylum Arthropoda; class Insecta; order Lepidoptera; family Nymphalidae; genus Nymphalis; species Nymphalis urticae. Next base: position 3,213,320 of record LR990009.1, read on the forward strand.
CCGCAAGAAATGGTATCAATTTTTGTACTAAAAGTTTGTATGAAAATCAATTTTTCTGAATCGCGCTAACGTTTGGTTCATCGCAATACATATAGGGCCCCTAGTTTGAAAATATTGTGTTGGCATTTCTTGACCGTTTTGTAAAATCCGTATTACCAGGTATTGGTTTTACGGCGAGTACACCTTCAAACGAATACCGAGTGGTTCAACTGGTACACCTCGCAAGAGTCAATTTAAGAGTTCGCTAGGATGACGTCAGCGCATCATTAACAGAACTGATCCTTCCCTCTTCCTTCATAAGTCTACTCGTGCTGGCTCTCGATGTCACCGCCTAACTGTGACACCAATTCCATCGCGCACAAAAGATATTTGATAACTTATAACCTTTCTTTGTCGCACTTCCAAAAAATGGAATTCCTTGCTCACGTGTTCCCTTCTCTTACAACCCGGGTTCCTTCAAACGAGGCGTGAAGAGGCATTTGCGGACCGGCAAAGCGGGGGCGGCTAGAAAATTCTTCCGGACCGTACTGGCCGTCGTCGCGTTTGGACTGTACTCCCAATAACCATAAGGTGGAGTGGAGTCATTTGCCCTCCCGGCAAATGTAAAAAAAAACTGATGCATCATTGGCGAAAGTTAACAGCGTGGGGCTCAAGGGGAAGGTAGGGGATCGCATTTCACTCAGATCTCTACTTAACTCTTGCAAGTGATACTGATTTCACCTGACTAGTTCTAATATTTGTTAGATAAAATTTCGTCTACACTGCAACTAGAACTTCTTTGCAGACTTTAGCCGGTGTTCATAAATCTATTATTATCGTAAAAAAAGTTCATAATTACTCTCAACCTTCATGGACGACTATCTTCGATCTCAAGAGCTTCTCTTCACACTCGAGCACTTGTTGCCGGAAACAGCTTGCCTCTCTCAAGCGATTTACACATGTAGCACAGATTAGACGGTCCTCTGGTTCACCGTCCAAGTGCGACAGCTGCAATTATATTAAATTCGTTAGAAGATTAGGTGTGCTTATTCTACGTTTAAAATGTTTCATTTGAGCGTTGAGTGAGCCAGTGTAATTACTGGCACAAGAGACATAACATTTCCAATCTCATGTTTCACAGTGGTTTGATTGTATGAGAACTGGTTTATATTTTCTACAGTTTTAGATTCTAAGGGGGAAAGTGACTTACCACCAAGTTTCTCGTTTGCTTTCCAAAAATAAAATAAATAATGCATATATATACAAAAAAATTAAATGTACATTTTTTTATTTGAATTTGGGTAGCAAACGGGGAACACCTGATGGTATATAATTACTGCCACTCATTAACTATCCTTTTAAGTTATTTGTACTTGTTGGTAGGGCTTTGTGCAAGCCGGGGCATCTGGGTGGGTACACAAACTCATCACAAATTCTACCTTCAAGCAGCAATATTAATATTGTTGTGCTCCGGTTTAAAGGGTGAGTAAGGGAGTAAAAATACAAGCATAAGAGGTATAACATTTTAGTTCCCAATGTTGGTGGCCATTAGAGATGTAAGGGATGCTTAATATTTATTAAAATGTCTATGCAGTGGTGACCAAATACCATCAAATGTTCCTCTTGCCTGCCTAATGAAATAAAAAAAAACAATAGTGATGTCACATATTACAAAATGAAAATTTTACAAGTCTTATTAAGTTTTTAATGTATAGGTGGTATAAAGTTGTTTTCAAATGATCCATAGATAATAGTTTTAATATTTGTTGTGTTTTATGTAAAATATATATTTTATTTCACCACAATGTTCGAGAACGAGTTGGTGGTTAAATATGCGGGAGATATCATATGTATAGGTGTTTTCTCGGTATTGTCTTTCATAGCCCGTACAAGCGTTCATACAAAATGAATATTTTAGTATTATAAAGTTCCCACAAAAACTTTTAAAAAAAAGAACAAACCACTAAACCAAAACAGTCCACAAACATATCTGCGTACACTTCCTTTCGACCCATTCCTACGTATTCAGTGTTTAAAAGACGACATTTCTTAACAGCTCCACAACATCTACATACGCCTGGGTCGTAAATAGGCCCTTTGCCTTTAATAATATTCATATTTTTTTAAATTATAAATTAGTTTGTTTCGTAAATTAATTTAAATTTTTAAATTGAATTTCGAATTGTAATGTTGCTGTTGCATATTGATTATTGTCGAATGCTAATAAAAACAATACTGACGTTGACATAAGCTGATATGTATAATATATAAGCTCTATTCACACATTGTAGATTTATTGACTAACAGTATCTGATTCTCATAATATATTTCATTGATATTAGATAATTTGTTTTTAAAAAGCTAAGCAACTTAATCGTTAATCACTAGTTTTGTATAAGAATGGTAATTTTATATAACTTATAGTATAACACTTCTTTAAAAAAGGAAAAATATTGCGAGTGTCTTGTTAAATAGTAACTATACGTACGAAAATAGCATTCATCGATGTTCTTTGAATTCAATTCGATTTAATTGAAAAGTAAATTCATTTTATTGTCTCTAATAACTAGCAGTAGTCCCTAAAAATTACTGGTAATTTTAGACAGTTGGCAAAACTGGTTTTTGAAGTCAATTAGTAATTTAGTATCCAGTGGCGCCACTGACCATGGCGGCGGGCGCTCGATTATACTTAGTGCAACTACCAATGCTTCTCGCTTGACGCTTGTTTCGGTGTCCGATGGCGTCTCATTGTGCAGATTTAGTTATAACTAGAAAAATGTAAAGCAATGGCCAACAATTTGTTATAATAAACATTGTAATTTAATAAAAACATGTGATAAAAATATTTTCTGTGAAAATAAGTGATAATAAGTTGAGAAATGGCATCGAAAACTACGGAATGGCGACCGGGGCCTACTGTGTGCCGCTGTTGTCTTACTGAAGGATGCTATAAAGACATTTCGACTGAATATTTTTGGATGGGCAAGAGAGAAGTGTATGCTGACATGTTGTCTGAAACATTTGATTTAAGTGTAAGTATTAAATTTATCATTTATTCCGCTATTAACACTTGGCGTCCATTTTCTGGCGTTCTAACTTTTTGTGTATAACCCGACTGAATCTGATTGCCTTTGTTATTGATCTAGGAGTAACGCAGCTTATACCAATTTCATTTGGTTGGCTTACAAAATCAATAATGTAAACTCGTCGATAGGATCGAATCATAGAAGATACATTTTAATTTTCCTGATATTCAAGAAATCCGCATATCAATATTAGAAATTACGAAACAATCCTTTTATCCTTTTTTCTCAACTATGAATGCACATGAAGGGTAATGATGCATTTAATTCAAATTGTCATTATTTACTCATTCTATATACAACAAAATACATAAAAACAATGATTTAAAAAAAAAGAACTATTTGTTTTGGATGTATTTCACTATGCGTTTGCCTTGTGCCTATAGGTACTCAACTGTAAGAAAATGTATGTTATGTATGTAAAGTTTTATCTATCTCTGTTTAAATAATATTAAACATTCGACAAAAACCTGGCAATTGATATACACATTTTATAAATATCTCTTCATTTAAAAAATTAACATGAAAGATAATCGAAGTCATGACTGTATTAAATATAAGAGACGTTAAAAGCCTGTTTCATGATTATTATTTTATATATTTATAATTTCTACCCTGTAAAAATACAGAAATGGCAATTATCACTTATAGATGTTAAAATAAAAATGCTTTATTCAACATTGACATTAGACTTGCTTATCGATAGTCAAACTAGAAACTACCACCGGTTCGGAAACGAAACACCCAGCGCTGAGAAGAACCGGCGAAAGAAACTCAGTGGGTTTTTTATTATTATTATTATTATTTTTTATTAAATAAATGATACACCAAATATGCAGTAAATAATATGATTATATGTCATAAATTTTATTCATAACAAGAATATAATAAATCTTACACTTCTGTTGTCGAAAATTAAACTGTGGACACATTTAACAAGTTGAGCTGATTTTATGGCTATTAAGGGCCCTCTAGAGGGGAAAAATAATAGTTAAGCAAAACTTGTGAATGTCCCACTGTTATATTGTCTTTTAATTGCTTAATACAAGAACATATAGCTTTTCTCGTTTGTGTTTATTAATATGTATATTTTTTTATATACTTAATGAAAGATATTCGAAATAAGATATCAACAAACACGCATTATACGTTTCCCTCATTTATTTGAATAATGATTTTATTTATTCACGAATTATAAAAGGCAAAAACAATGTTTTTTTTTTTTCAATAAGTTAAATGTATTAATTCAATTTGTATTTCCAGATAGCGTATTCACAATCTGGTGGGCCGAACAGTCACAGTCGTCTAATATGCGAGCCATGTATATCGAGGCTACGGGACGCGGCGGATTTCAAGAGGCAGGTCCAAGAGTGCGAGAGAACCTTCATGCAGTATTTAGACCCGGGTAGTTCACTGGCCGATTTGGAAGGTATTGTCATTGCTTTGTGTAAGCGATTGCTTGGTGGTAGGGTTCTTTGCAAGCCCATTGGTGAGGTACCACCCACTCATCACATATTAGAATATGTAGCTGTAGACAGATGTTTGCTCTCTATTCTCGTCATTTATATATGTTTCAAGTCAGTCAGTTTCAAATATAAATTCGAAATGGCGAGAGAAGAAAGAGAGAAACAGCGAGTATATCTATCTATTAAATGAAATGAGAAGACGTTCTTTTTTGTGACTCTTAATTTAAAGAATTACTGAACTGATATACGTAAAACTTATACCAGAAGATGAAGTGGGTTTCGAATAAGGTTTTAGTATATATTATGTGTAGCTGCACTTCGCTGCTATACCCGCATTAATTTTATACTTTTTAAAAAATTTAAAAAATAAGTAGTCCAACGGGCACATGGGCCGTCCGATGGTAAGCAGTCACCACCGCCCGTAGACATTGGTGCTGTAAGAAAAATTAGCCGCTCCTTACATCAATAATGTGCCACCAATCTTGGTAACTAAGATGTTATGTCCCATAACTATACCAGAGTAACTACAGGCACCAGTAGTTACTCTGGCTCACTCACCTTAATTACTCTGGCTTTTAAACTGGAATACAGGAATACTAAGTACTGCTGTTTGACGATAGAATAGTTGATTAGGCTTGCATAAGCTCTAACACTAAATAAAGACTAGAATTTCAAGTTCCTGATACTCTTACAGTGGGCGGTGACCTCGACAAGGAGGTGAAAGTGGAGCGAGTGAAGGTGGAGAAGGAGCAAAGCGATGACGAGGAATTCGACGACCGGCCTGATTTTGGTGATGACGACGATTATGATGACCGTGAGTGATACTTTTATATGTTTAGCGTTTTCTAGTTATAATCGATGGTGGTTAAATGACTTTATGGGGGGGGCTATTATGTGTAGCTAAAGTGGAGGAAGGAAAGCTTCGTGAGGAAACCTTCTTATTGACCAAAATTCTTCTAAATTTTCTTCCAGTCAATGTTTCCGATTTCGAAACTTTGTCTAGTTTCCACATCACACATACCTATTCCACACCTGATGGTAAGTGGTCGCCTACACCCTTAAACATTGGCATTGTAAGAAATGTCAACCATAGCTTACATCGCCAATGCACCACCAACCTTGGGAACTAAGATGTTATGTCCCTTGTGCCTGTAATTACACTGGTTTACTCACTCACTCACCCTTCAAACCGGAACACAACAATAGCAAGTACTGCTGTTTCGCGGTAGAATATCTGATGAGTGGTTGCTACCTAACCAGACGATCTTGCACAAAGCGCTACCACCAGTAAATATATGTATATGGAGTATGGTGAACATATTCTCAAGACAGGAGGCCTTGGCCCAGCAATAGCCTAATAAAATAAATAATATTTTGTTCATAAGTGCTTTGTTTCGCACATTTCTGCTCTATCCACCATCAGCTGGATTTAAAGTAATTAGAACACTAATCGATTCTATTCTATTCTAGATTTATTATATCTAACAATGTCAGTTGATCCAAAGCACTAGACCAAAGTTATCACTCAATAAGTAATTGTAACACTTCTATATTGAATAAAGATTTTTGATTTGATTTAAATAAAAGGACAAAACGGAATTATAAAAGTTTCCTGGGTTCCAACTGGGTGGAAATGTATATATATATATGTATATATATAAAAAAAACGATTTTGTGTATATAATTTCTAAGTAGCATGGAGTCTAGAAATTGGCGATCATTACAAGCCCGTGCCTTGAGGTAATCTGTGTGATTATGTATTAAATCTGCCTCATGCAGCCACCACTCCTCGTTGAAGCTTCTTCATAGGAGGAGGGCGACATAGTCCAGAAGTTGGATACGTTATTTTTCTTCTACTTCTTACTAATTCTTTAAATATTCCAAAATAAAATCAATAATCATAGGTAGGATGAGTAAATGAGCTAGATGGTAAGTGGTCACCGCCGCCCATAGATATAGACGCCGATAGAAATACTAACCATCGCGCTCGACCACATCGCGAATCCGCCACCGATCTCGAGAACTAAGATGTTATGTCCCTCGTACTTGTAGTTACACAGACTTACTTTCATCCAAATACAACATACCAATGCTCATACTCTATTCCTATCTCTCTTTTCTATCTCTCTTTCTTCTGTTCCTATCGAATAACGAGTAAAGATAATCAAACCATATATTAACATATTCAATGCGATTCGCTAACAGCTCTACTGTATTGCGCACTAACTAACTTCCAAAGTTCTGATTACAACTTTGCGGACATTGAAAACGATTTTTTTTTCGCGAATCCATAGTGTGAATATCATAGATTATACAAGATCTCTGAGCCGAGATGGCCCAGTGTTAAGAACGCGTGAATCTTAACCGATGATCGCCGGTTCAAACCCGGGCAAGCACCACTGACTTTTTATGTGCTTAATTTGTGATTATAATTCATCTCGTGCTTTACGGTGAAGGAAAACGTGAGGAAACCTGCATGTGTCAAATTTCACTGAAATTCTGCCACATGTGTATCCACCAACACGCATTGGAGCAGCGTGGTGGAATAAGCTCCAAACATTCACGATACGGTTACAAGATCTCGACCAATGGTATCGCGTCAATTCGATGTCAAAAGTTGCTCTTGTGATTGGAATAGGCTATAAGTGTTGCTGTATGGCGGTAGGATATCTGATGAGTGGGTGTTACCTACCCAGACAAGGGTAAGCCCTGTAACCAATTAACGTTTCAAGTGATCTTCTATTCCAGTCGACGATGAACCGTTAACGAAACTGGCGAGCAAAATACCAAAAAAGGAGTCCGTCGACGTACTCGACCTGATCGATAACGCCAAGGTGTCGGTTAAGAGGAAGTCGTCGTCTAAGACGAAAGCGACGCCCGCCAAGAAGGCCAAGACGAAAAAGGATACTGCGACGTCGAGCAAGGAGAAGCCGGAGCCGAGGAAGAAGAAAGGTAAGCGTCTAGAATGTTCCGTTATATTTGTTTTGGGGGGGGGGGGGGTGTTAGGGAACTGCTGTGAATACCGAACAAGAGATATCTGATTGATTCGTTTTTATTTATTTACTTTATTGTACACCACAAAAACTAAACATTTGGAATGCAACCTAAATAAGATTAGCATACAACTTATTGTTTACAATTATTTGTTTTCAATAACGTTAAACTCATAGGCGTTGTCCGTCCTAATTGGCGAAGATCGCACGATGACACGATGCGTTCTCGTCGTGCGATTAGTTCAAACATACAGATTTCATCAGAGTGTCCTATTTGAACCTCGCAAGTAATCGTGCGAGCACATGAAATGCTTAATAACGATCATACGATGCGTTTGATCGTGCGATCATGTAATCAAAGCAACAGATCTCTTTTGAGTGTCCTAATCGGTTACCTACGCGATGCGTCGACGCGCGAGGGGCGCGACGGTATCACACGATGGACATCGCGCGATCTATTAGGACACCTGTTAGGTCATCGCACGACCACATTGATCGTGAGATGAAAAACGCATCGCGCCATCGTACGATCGCTCCCAATTAGGACGCCGCCATATGGTTACGTCAATTGTCTAAATTTAAAGCGTTTGGGTTTTTCTGTTGTATATAATATTACATTATATACTACTGGTATAGGTATTGTGTATATTCGTAACGTAAATAGCGTTTTAGGTTATTTTTATTTTATTCTTTCTCGATGAATAAAACAATGGTCAAGTAATTACGTATAAAATTTTCACCTCGTTATTTAGATTTTGTCGCGGATTGAATAATGAAGTTAGGTAAATAGTATGTCAGTATATTTGTCTAGTGGCTTGATGTGAGGCCGCAGACCCGGAGGTCATGGGTTCAATTCCCAGGTCGGGCCAGTAAAAAGTTTTTGGGTTTTTCTGTCAGAAAATTCTCAGTAGCAGCCCGGAGTGCGCGGTAATCGCGTAAATTCTGAACTCCCGGTCGTGTCGGATTGCCGTCCCATCGGATTATGTTAGGGAATAGAGAGTGCACCTGTGTTTGCGCACACACTCGTGCACTATAATATCTCCTGCGTAGTTGGCTAATCTCTCTTGAGATTGGCCGCCGTTGCCGAAATCGGTCGAAGTTTAAAATGATAATCGTTTTAATAATTATATTTTATAAACTCACAGACAAAACTGCTAAATCTAGCACCGTGATAATTTACACACGGGTTTCTTTTACACAGTATGTTAGCACCAAGCCGCATTGGAGCAGCGTGTCGGAATAAGCTCCGTACCTTCTCCTCAAAAGGGAGAAGGGAGAAGAGGCCTTAGCCCAGCAGTGGGACATTAACAGGCTACTGTACTGTAACTGTTAGCACTAAGGGAGGATTTTTGATAATTGAACCCTTAAGGTAGATAAAGGGGTAGGAAGTTTGTTTTAGAAATTCTTAATTTATGAATAATGAAAAAAAGCTAAGATGGCCTTGTAAGAAGTGGTAAGAACGCGTGAATCTTAACCGATGATTGTGGGCTCAAACCTAATAAATAATTTCAATGAAATTCTGCCACATGTATATTCCACAAACCCGCATTGGAGCAGCGTGGTGGAATAAGCTCCAAAGCCTTCTCCTCAAAAAGAGGACAGGAGGCCTTTAGCCCAGCAGTGGGACATTCACATGCTGTTACGGGTACGGATACGAATAATGAGCTCTACGCTACTTAGCAATTAACCACGAATAAGTACTAGACTTAAATGTACTAATGTTGAAAAGAGTCAGATTGTTGTGTGTTTGTTCGTAATGCATAAACTCATATATACTGGTTTTGTTTATAGTAAACCGGTTTTAAAGATTCTATCACACACAGATAGCTTCGTCATATCAGTGAGTAATGGGCTATATGTATTAAATTGCAATATTGTATTGAAAAATTTCCTATAAAATGTCTACTAAGATAGATTGCTCGACTCGGACGAAATGGGGGTGTATTACTAGTGTATATATACGCGAAGTACCACCAAAAAGCTTGGTGAAGGTTTCCGAAATTCTGCTCAAATCCTACGCTGGTTATTATTTCAATCGCATCTAGTATTTTATTAATTTCTTTAAGTATTTCAATCAATCCATTTCAATCCATCTGCCTTTGCGTTAAGCATCGCAAAATGAATTCACAAAATACACAAACAATGCACAAATTCAATGTATTTTTATATCCAAGTTCTACTTTAACAACTGACGAGTATTGTGTTGAATATTAAAGGAAATAATTGTAAAAAAAAATGTTTTTTTATTATTATTGTTTCGGTTGTTGTCACTAGATGGCGCTGTCGAATAATTATATAAAAACTCGCACCGTTCTATAGTAAGGCTATTCGGTAAGAACGAACCCGAGACTCGACTCGGAAATCCGTCGTGAAATGTACCGACAGTGTTATGCGATATTGATCTTAATAATCATAACATTACAAGGATTAACGCATCAAAACGGTATACGGCCATAAGCCGGTTGTCAACATTTCACTAAGTTCAACTGTCAGAAACAACTGGCAACCTGACGTTTTGTTTATGGATGTTCCCTGGAAATAAAAACGATTACGTCTGTATGTTGTAACAATACACACTAAAGGCAATGACAACGCGCCTATATATATATTTATATGTAAACATCTCGGCGTTCGGTACACGACTTACACTAACCGAGGCTCGAGCGTAAGCGTAAACACACACGAGTAAGCTTCAGATTTCGACCGTCAGATGACGTCGTTGTGAGATTTCGAACGTCTGATGACGTCATTGTGAGTTTTCGACCGTCTGATGACGTCGTTGTGAGATTTCGACCGTCTGATGACGTGGTTGTGAGATTTCGAACGTCAGATGACGTCATTGTGAAATTTCGAACGTCTCATGACGTCGTTATGAGATTTCGACCGTCAGATGACGTCAGCGTAAGATTAGCTTTTATGAGTGCGTTAATGTGCGCGCGCGTGCGTGAGATCAAATGTTTACACGTAAATTCTCGTGAGTGACTTAACATACACAATATTTTATTTAAACACATATTTATATGTATATGTAAATGAAATTATTCTATCGATTTGAGATATAAATATATGTTCACGGCAGTTCTCTACCCCGATTGTTAATTGTCTAGTTTTCTGCTGTCTTTAATTAAAATTAAATATGTAATCATATAGTAAACGATTTTGTTTTAAACGAAGTTTTTTTTTATTTGTCTATTATGTAAATAATTAGTATCTTAATTAATATCTTAATGTGGATGGATTGCGTAAGAAAGGATATTTGTATGAAAGGTGTAAGTGCTGAGATGACGAGTGCCGTGCCGACATCACGTAGTGGGATAAGGGCAGGAAGAAGAAGAAGAATTAGTATCTTAATTAAAAATGGATTTATTTGTAACCAGACTTACATGTTAGACAGATGAGATTGACATAAAAAATGTCGCTTTGAATGGCGACGCAGCGAATTTTATACGTGGTTAAAGGAAATTAAAGTGTCTACACAATACTTTAAAGTCCATATTTGCATACCAACTGACGCTCGTAATGCGTATACGCTCGTATATCGTATAGGATATTTGCAGCTCTGTGTTTCTACGTTCGAATGTGGACTTTAAGTACATGTATGTATACGGTTTAATTTCCTTTAGCAAATGTAATGAATGTAATGTAGGGTTCGATGCGTTTGATTCGAATAGTACCTAAGAGCCTAGTATAGATTTTCATTGCGGAATCTATACTCATGTTATTTTTTTTTTTAATATTGTTAGCAATTAAGTTAAACAAGGGCACGGATGTTACGTCTGTAGAGATTGAATTAAATATATAAATGTTTTGACATAGAATTTTCAATAGTGCAATTCGTAACATCAAGATATCTTCTCCAGCCTCAATTTTGATGCCGTATAGAAATAACGATTTGAAAACGTTTTTGTATTTCTTCATTCGAGTCTCTCGGTAATGTTCATTTAATTTGGACAACAAACATTTTTTATTTCACACATTAAGTTTAGTACACAAGCGATCATTTAATGATCGGTAATATTTTCACACTTTAAAAAACATTAATGAGATATATATATATATAAGATAAAATTATAAGCATAGAATAATAAATTGATCATTAAACAATTAACTAAACGATCTAAACAATTAATAATTAAAATGTATAAATCTAATACTTCTATACTTAATATTATAAAGAGGTAAAGTTTGTGAGGTTGTACTTGATAATCTCTGGATCTACTGAACCGATTTTGAAAATTCTTTTACCGATAGAAAGCCACTTCATTTGTGAGTGTCATAGGCTATATATTGAACCATTTTTTTTATTGTCTTTCGCCAGTCAGGAAATAAATCATAGCACTCAGTACTAACCGAACCACAATCATAATTTCATCAGAAGTAAAAATGTTTATCGCCCAACGAAGTGGGCACGGGTCAGCTAGTTATTATATATGAGTAAAATTATATTTGTTTTTTTTTTTTCTTTCTAAAGGTTACAAATGATTATACCGATAAGTTTCTTGAAACAAAATCGAAAAATTAATTCATCCACTTATATGCCTTTGGTAACGAGCGTCGTTAGTTACTTGATTGTACCTTCAGTTCTAATGTTTTTAAAATTTTAAGAGCTATACTTTATGGTTGAATGGTGTGTGTATACGATTATGTAATCGACTCAAATACATAGAACAGATAATTCGAGTAAACGATTTGTTTATATGATTCGTGAAAAGATATTAAGAATATATTTTGATTACCATTTTGCCTAAATGTACTAGAAAGTTTATTTGAAATTTGTTTTTTTTTTTTTTAATATTATTACGTTTTATATGTATTATTTATAATACATAACAAATACAGCAGAAAATTTGACAATTGTTTGAATTGATTTGCATGTTTTTTTTTATTATTATATAAGCGTGGACACGTATCGTTGTTACCTCAGAACGAAAATAATGGAATTGGATTCGTTTTCAATGTTAAGGGAAAAATCTTATGTAAATATGCACATACGATCTTAGGTCCGAGCTATATATATATATATATATATATATATATATATAGATGATATATGTATATATCATCGAGTTGTCAGGTAAGTCTACGAACTGGTGTGGTAGTTAGAGAACATTTTTGGTACCATATGTGAACCGTTCTGAGAATAGGGTATATTTCTTCTGGAATCACCGATACCTGTCCACACTTGGGGATTAATGAAGTATTTACTTGTCTAAAGCTTTATGGACGATATTCTTAAACGATATGAATATTTGCAATGGTTGTCATCAGATTTGGTTTTTTTTTTTTTTTATCTAACTCTCGATGTCACAGTTGAAAATATTCGTCCAAAAATCTTTTTCTAATTCGAACAAATTTGCGAAACGAAATCATATGTATTTCGATATTTAATTAATGCGTTTTTTTTGTGTATGATTTCGTTCGGCGAATTGTTTTCTCGTTATAAATAAGTTGAACCCAAATCTTTGGACTATCCGTTCGCTGAAGTAATTTTCAGCCAATATCAAACCAATCGTAAATGATTATTAGCAAAATTATTTTAAATACACCTAACTGTTAAATGTCTCGCTAGGCATACGAAAGGCATTACGTGAAAGCGTTTAGTTTTATCGTAAAAAAAAAAACGAGTTTATTGTAAAATGGACGTAAAAAAAAACTGTTACGGAATCGGAAGAAACGAAGAGCGTATAGAAAAATAATATGGAAAGTTCACTGCAGTCGGTATAGCGGTCATTTTTTTGTTTTAGAGGAGTGGTCCGATCCAGCGCGGGGTAACGCCGGCACGATAATAAAATGTACGACCGCGTATCCGTTCAGAGTGAACGATAAGTGCATTGTTTGCGTCTACTGCCAGGAACTGTACGACGAGCCTGACGTGTTCAGGCGTCACATGGACGACGAACATCGCACGTTCAATATAAAGGTCGCCTTCCACAACTTGCCGAAGCTCGAATTCATAAAGGCGGACCTGACGGACTTGAAATGTAGACTATGCGACCAACGATTCGAGAGCCTCGAAACGATAGCGGACCACCTCAAGCGGGTACACGACGAGGCGATCGACTCCAACGCGAGACTCGGCGTGATGCCGTACGTTCTACGACGACACGCGTTCGACTGCGTCGTATGCGGGAAGAGTTGCCCGTCGCTATTCCACCTGAATCGTCACACGATAACGCACTTCCTTAGCTACGTGTGCCATTTCTGCGGCAAGAGCTACGTCGCGACGACCGGTCTGCTGCGACACGTCCGTTCGAAGCATCAAGAGTACAAGGTCTCGTGTCGGCGTTGCGGCAAAGTGTTCCCGAACATGGAGGCGAAGGAGAAACACAGGCGTACGGAGAAGTCGTGCATGGCGTACTGTTGCTCGAAGTGCCCGGAGCGTTTTCACGATTGGAAGATCCGGAAACGGCACATGGAGACCGAGCACGGTCAGTCGAAGCGCGTGGACCGCTGTGCCGACTGCGACATAACGTTCAGCAAGGGCAGTGCGTACTACCAACATTTCAAACTTAAACATTCGAAGGACTGCGTCGTGTGCAAACATTGCGGCATGAAGTTCATATGTCGTTCACGTTACAAACGACACCTGTCGACCCACGTTAGCTATACGTCATAGTTTTATTCGTATTTATCGTTTTATCATCATTATGTGTATTTAGATCTGATAATAAATTATCGTACAAATATATATTTAGTACTTTGAATAGTTACGTTAGTTGTTCTATAGAATCTGTGGTTGATTGGTATATTTATAACTCGTGGACTATTTAATTTGGTCGATTTATAATTAATTAGATTATAACTCGACATAATAAAGATGTTATTAAATTGATAACACACATACAAATAAAATGTTTTTCATTTGAGTATATAGTTTGTTGGTGTTCGAAGTTAGTTCAGAATCGCCTTATATATTTACAACATATTGAAATTATATGTTTTATTACGATTATTTTATAACTTATTGTACTCAATAGGTGCTCATGATGTTATACCCTGTACAAGTTAACTTGATATTTTTGACAGATGACATGAGAACATATTATTTTCTTAATTTAATGATTTTTAAAGATTGTGAAAATTAAAAAAAAAATACATATAACACAAAAGTCCCTAAAGATTCAAGAGCGTTTATCGAAAATTTTGAAGACCTTTTATTGCTTCAAAGTAAAATTCAAATAGGAACAGTGAAAATGGTAGACGCTTGTACAATGTTACATCGGTCGGTCGGATGGGACACGACAAAGAAACTCGATCTAACATTGATCGGTACATTGTTATAGTCATTTATTTGATGACTCAATAATAACAAAAGAAAAATAAATTCAGTTTAAATATCGAAAGGTTTCATAAAGCGTACACGATCTTGTTAATCGTTTACCGAACGTCGATTTCCGTGCGAACGTCGACAGGTACGAAAGGTCGTATTGAACGTGTAAAATGTCGGACGAATTAAGGTCATCGTAAGCTGTCGATTGTGACGTTTTTCTTCTATGAAAGTGAAGTTATCGCAGTGGAAACCTTCAGAAAGGTACCCAGCTCTCATTGGGGGGGGGGGGAACTGGGTTATGTGGGATTCTTATCCACTAAAACCACTGCGATGGCCGTCCTCGGCACGGATCGGAGAGGCTACGGGATCGTGTTGATATAACGCATCTGATCATCATTAGAGAACTGTCATAAGTAGTCGTTTCCGTATAATTTGGTACAAATTAACATTACACACGTGTATGAATGTATTTGACGCGTGCGTTCTTCGACCACTTAATAATGTCACCGAAAAATCGACCCTATTGTACGAGATAATTAGTTTGAAATTACATCGTGATTTATACATTTTGATTGTCTTTATTAAATCGTTTTAATTCAATCCACTCTATATATTTAGATATTGTACATATTTGTATAAAGTTTATAAACGAAATAAATAATCAAATTTCAATTTCAACGTTATATTTATTCATCATCATCATTAAATGATTGAAATGAAATTCATTCAATTTCAAAATGCTCACAAAAGTATAATTTTATTAATAAATTACAATAAAATCATAAAAAAACCCTAAGTGACGTTGTCGAAATTATCAATTGACGAAACGATAAGCAATTGACAATTTTTTTTATATATGAAATATAAGAAATGATTGTTAATTGTACATAGACTTATGTATATGTAGGTGATGAAATATATCTTATTTGCGTTATGGAACATGGGAGGCTGACCGTTACGGACAATACAGCTTGTAAACTGTTTTTGCGTCTGTAGTGGTGTACCGTCAGCATATAAATGAATAAACGAATTATATTTATATACATATTTTAATTTTTGTTTTATTATAATTGGGAAACATACAGTATACACCACATACATTATACAACAATTAATTCGTTCACACACCAATCAAGTTTCCACTTAAAACTAATTCATGCGTTAAACAAGCAATTTAGTAAATTATAAATATTAATTATGAAGAATCAAACAGCTAACACACAGCAAAACAGTGAAATATATATATAATATAAAAAAAAAAACTATAGGTTATATATTAATAATTTTAATTATGGATTTCTTCAATTCTTCTTAACCTAGTCATCCTCGTCTGTTAAATCATTTCTGTTAAAACCGATCTTATATCGTATCTAAAGCCTCATCTCTACTCTGATAATTATTTTCCTCTTCAAAGCATTTCTCTAATTAGTAATTAAATTTTTACTCAGCTGAATAAATTATAGCATTCGTTTTTACTATAACTCCATATATTTTATTCAACTAGAAATTAGTAAACAAAATGGCATGACACATCTATCGCTATTTATACGAGAGTTTGTTACTTGTGAGAGCGCAAACCGGTTTTTATCGAATTTAGTCACTGTGTCTATACACAAACACTACTACAAACGCAAAAACGTTTCCAAGCCGATTTGTCTGTGAACATTTTTGTTATAACTTTCCATAAAATATAAACGATTATATATAGTTGACTTATCAGAGAATTGTTTAAAGAAACGGATAACATGAATTGGCTCAATTGAAATTCGAATTTAACGGAAAACTTTCGATTCGAACTCTATATATTTATACCAGTTTAAACAAGTTATAAAATTATAGTTTTCGTCTGTTAGTGGAAGGGGTAACGGTATCTTATGCCCTGTATTGTACTCCTGACAACGTCTGCGGAAATTCATGACGAACGGTTGAATAGTTAAGGCGTGAAAGAGTAACAAACAGAATCACCTTCGCATCATAACATATATATTATTTTAAATCAAACCGACAACTATATTAAATTAAAAAAAAAAAAACGAATCTCTCTGAAACATATTGTCAAAGGCACTTATTTCTCTTTGTTCTAGAAGTGGATTGGTTACTCACCGCTCGTCTCAACGCTAAAGTAGTTTTGAGATACTCGACCGCGTATCCGTTTAGGATACCCAGTAATTCGATGGTATGCGTCTACTGCTGCGAACAGTTTGACGATCCGAAGCAGTACAGGTTGCACGTGAGAGAGGAGCACGACGATTTCAATGTCGACACGGCCTTCGCTCACTCGTCGAACAATTACTCGGAGTACCTAAAAGTCGATTGCTTCGATCTAGCCTGTAGGATATGCACGGTACCCTGCGATACTGTATCGTCGATGGCCCAGCACCTGGTCGATGTACACGGTAAAGATGTCAATCTTAAGATCGAAGTCGGCATGCAGATGTTCAAACTCGGTCCCGAGAAATGGATCTGCGCGCTCTGCGGCCTGAAGCTGCCGAGCCTCCGCGAGCTTAGCCGCCACACGAGCTGCCACTACCACAAGTACACGTGCGAGGCGTGCGGGAAGTCGTATATAAATAAGGAGAACTTGACGCGCCACATTCAGTTCAGTCACAGCGAGTTCAAGATATGTCTCAAGTGCAAGATGACGTTTCCGACGTGCGAGGATCGACGCGCTCACGTCCTGACGTCGGAACGATGCTGGCCCCAGAGCTGCAGTATATGCGGCAAGAGATTCGTATCGAGGAAGTTGCGAACCGAGCACCTGATCGAGGTCCACGGTC
Source organism: Nymphalis urticae (assembly GCA_905147175.2). Lineage (NCBI taxonomy): Eukaryota > Metazoa > Arthropoda > Insecta > Lepidoptera > Nymphalidae > Nymphalis > Nymphalis urticae. Next base: position 3,230,888 of record LR990009.1, read on the forward strand.
ACAAACCGAAGAGCTACAAGTGTCCCGATTGCGGGAAGGTGTTCGATAAATGGCACCCGTACCGTGCCCACTTCATACTGTCGCACACGGACGATAATTTCACGTGCTCGTTCTGCGGCTTGAAATTCGACACGAAACGGGCCCTCTTGGAGCACAAGGTGATACATACGAAGGAGAAGTCGTTCTCTTGTAGTATATGCTCGAAATCGTTTGCCCGAAAGAAGAATCTGATACAGCACAGCTGGATACACAGCGAGTTCAAAAGGTTCCAGTGCAACATATGCAGTAAGCAGTTCAACCAGCGCGTCAGCTGGAAAACTCATATGAAATCCTATCATCCCGAGCTGCTCAACTTGTGACCACGTCTCCGTTAAACGCGTCGTAGCGACATGTTATCGACATGCGTTCAATTTAAATTGAGTATATACTTATACTAACTATATATATATTTTTTCATTCATAATAATCGCAGTTAATATTAATTTTGTAAATGTAGTTTTGGTTTGAGTTCGTGCGCTTGCGCATAGCGGTGATGTTATACATATGTATATTTAATTAAATGTATCGCAATAAAATATTATTAGTTTTTTTTTTTAATTGCAATCAAACTAATCATAGACACGTGATTTCATTTCCCTAACATTAAAATTAAAATGTTACCATTTAAGAAAATCATTTCAGTATCACTGGATTATTTCTTTCAAAATAAAAGTATCTCTTTTTTTTCGTAATATGAAACTTTAATACTATAAACTTTTTGGGAGACGATAACTTAAATAAGTACAATAAGAATTCTTATTTTTTTTTTTTTAAAAATAGCAAATGAATCGGCAATAGTTCGTATTTCGTAACTTCTCAATTCTTATAGGTATGAAGTTGTTAACAATGCATAATTATTTTAAAATACAAAAGTACTTTTAAAAAAGTCTTATTTGACCAAAAAAAATCTTAAGACTGTCATCTCTGGATATATCAGATGCTTATAAAAAAAAACGCATTATATACGTATGTATATTAATATTTATTCTGTAAGGCGATACCGTCGCCATATTTATTAAGTAACAAACTTGCATCAATATAATTTTATCAATATAAATCACACGGAAATAAGTGCTAACGATTCCCCGCTATGTGACAAATTGTTATTAGTTTAAATATAAGATAAAACGGAAGAAGATGATTTTATATATTAAATATATTTCGAT